>JBBDGP010001294.1:4353750-5805000 GCA_037952835.1 Lithobates septentrionalis
CTTGTAGAACGCCTGAAAGTGCTACTTCAATGTTGGGCCTTTGTATATGGCCAGGCTATGTAAAAGTCTCACACATGTGGTATCACCATACTCGGGAGGAGTAGCAGAATGTATTTTGGGGTGTAATTTTTGCTATGTACATGCTATGTGTTAGAAATATCTTATAAAGTGACAACTTTGTGTAAAAAAAATGCATTTTCATTTTTTTCCCACATTTTCCCAAAACTTCTGGAAAAAAATGAACAGTTCAAAAGACTCACTATGCCTCATAGATTATACGTTGGGGTCTTTGCTTTCCAAAATGGGGTCATTTTGTGGACAATTCCATTGTCCTGGTGCTCCAGGGCCTTCAAAAGTGTAATAGACGGTTGAGAAAAGATATGTGCAATTTATACTTGTAGAACGCCTGAAAGTGCTATTTCAATGTTGGACCTTTGTATATGGCCAGGCTGTGTAAAAGTCTCACACATGTGGTATCGCCATACTCAGGAGGAGTAGCGGAATGCATTTTGGGGTGTCATTTTTGCTATGTACATGCTATGTGTTAGAATTATCTTATAAATGGACAACTTTGTGTAAAAAAAATGCATTTTCATTTTTTTCCATATTTTCCAAAAACTTCTGGAAAAAAAAGAAAAGTTCAAAAGACTCATTATGCCTCATAGATTATATGTTGGGGTGTTTGCTTTCCAAAATGGGGTCATTTTGTGGACAATACCATTGTCCTGGTGCTCCAGGGTCTTCAAAAGTGTAATAGGTGGTTGAGAAAGGAGATGTGCAATTTATACTTGTAGAACGCCTGAAAGTGCTACTTCAATGTTGGGCCTTTGTATATGGCCAGGCTATGTAAAAGTCTCACACATGTGGTATCACCATACTCGGGAGGAGTAGCAGAATGTATTTTGGGGTGTCATTTTTGCTATGTACATGCTATGTGTTAGAATTATCTTATAAATGGACAACTTTGTGTAAAAAAAATGCATTTTCATTTTTTTACACATTTTCAAAAAACTTCTGGAAAAAAAGAAAAGTTCAAAAGACTCATTATGCCTCATAGATTATATGTTGGGGTGTTTGCTTTCCAAAATGGGGTCATTTTGTGGACAATACCATTGTCCTGGTGCTCCAGGGTCTTCAAAAGTGTAATAGGTGGTTGAGAAAGGAGATGTGCAATGTATACTTGTAGAACACCTGAAAGTGCTACTTCAATGTTGGGCCTTTGTATATGGCCAGGCTGTGTAAAAGTCTCACACATGTGGTATCACCATACTCGGGAGGAGTAGCAGAATGTATTTTGGGGTGCAGTTGCAATTATGCATATGCTGTGTGAGAGAAATAACCTGTTAATATGACCAGTTTGTGTAAAAAAAAAAAAATAAATCTTAATTTTCCCAAGAATTGTGTGAAAAAATTACAACTTCAAAAAACTCACCATAAATACCTTGGACTGTCTACTTTCCAAAAAGGGGTAATTTTGGGGGTATTTGTACTTTCCTGGCTTCTACGTGTCTCAAGAAATGAGATGGGCCTTCAGTACATCAGGTGTGATCAGATGTGATCAATTTTCAGTGATTGGCACCATAGTTTGTAGACTCTTTAACTTTCACAAAGACCAAATAATATACATTAATTTGGATTATTTTTACCAAAGATATGTAGCAGTATAAATTTTGCCACAAATTTATGAAGAAAAATGACTTATTTGCAAAATTTTACAATAGAAACTAAAAAAAGTGTGTTTTTTTCAAAATTTTCGCTGTTTTTTCGCTTATATCGCAAAAAATAAAAAACCCAGCTATGATTAAATACCACCAAAAGAAAGCTCTATTTGTGAGAAGAAAATGATAAAAATTTTGTTTGGATACAGTGTAGCATGACTGAGTAATTGTCATTCAAAGTGTGAGAGCGCTGAAAGCTGAAAATTGGTCTGGGTGGGAAGGTGCATAAGTGCCTGGTATTGAAGTGGTTAATGTACGATTCCTCACTAGTGAGGAACACGCATGTCACTCTTTGTAACAGTTGTTACACTAAGTAGGTCAGGTTTGACTACTGCTGCTATAGGGTGGGGACGGGGCTTCTAGTGATGGATAGAGATTTCGGGGTTTAGTTATTGAATTAACTTTTTTCATGTTTATAATTCACTGATTTAGTAGGTGTTCCTATGAGCTTTCCATCACAATGTAGGGTGTAGTTTTTTATGAATATTTGTGCATGGAGTACTGATGATTTTACTGGGTAATATCAGGTTTGTACCTCTACCTGATTATTTTTATGGCCGTTACTACTATTTACCACTAGGGGGAGTATGCACACAGAGGTATGCTGTTTATCAATATTACCCCCACTTTGGGACGGCTATATTTATACTAATTTTGACATCAGTTTCCCTGTATTTATATATATATAGATATATATATATATCTATATATCTATCTATATATAGATATATATATATATATATATATATATATATATATATATATATATATATATATATATATATATATATATATCTATATATAAATACAGGGAAACTGATGTCAAAATTAGTATAAATATATATATACACACACACACACTACTTCTGATATGAATCTATATATTTGTACTGTTTCCTCAGCGGTGTAGGGTTAAGTTTATACATGGGGTCAATATGACACTAATAAGCCCCCCCTTTTTTATATATATTTTTTATATACATTTTTTTTATATTGTTTTATATATTCCTATTTCATATTTTTTTTGCTAGTATACGTTCATTATACATATTTTTACAAGGGGTGGGTCCTGCACGGCCGCTGGCGTATGAGTTTTTCATTGGAATGTAGGGTATAGTTTATTATTAATATTCTGTGTTAAATATCTGAATTTAGCACTGACGATTTTACTGGGTAATATCAGGCTTGTACCTCTACCTGATTATGTTAGTGGTCATTACTACTATTTAACACTAGCAGGAGTATGTATACAGAGGTATGCTTCTTATCAATACTACCCCGCTTTGAGACTGCTATTAGTATAATTATACACATTTACCCATTTTGTCATTGATATTTCATATATATATATACACACCACTTCTGATGCTAATGGACATATCTGTACTGCTTCCTCTGATATGGGTTAGCGTCGGTGCAGGGTTAAGTTTATCTATGGGGTCAATATGACAATTAAAAGCCCCCCTTCTTATATTTCTATTCCACATTCGTTGTGGCTACATGTGTTCGTTGTGGCCACATGGTTCATTCTGATATACTCTCATAAGGGGTGGGTCCTGCACGGCCGCTGGCCTATATAAAGACGTTAGATCAGTAACATGACACTGCCTCAGAAGACGTTTGATAACGAAACGTGCGTAAGGCGGAGTCACGCACGCAGCTGGAGCGCACGCTGCAAGTGAGACACACCATGGGTCTGAAGCTGTCTCTTCTCCCATAGTTGTAGGACTTTGTGAAGAGTTTCCATAGTATGGAACATTTGTTTTTATTTTTTATTTCTTATTTTTCCTTTTTTTGTTTTTCTTTTTTTACTGTTTTAGCTTTGGAATAAAAGCATTTCCTTATTTAAATACTACACTATGGGAGCCCATATCTCATTTCTTGAATGAAAACTTTACCTACAGTGGGGACGGAAAGTATTCAGACCCCCTTAAATTTTTCACTCTTTGTTATATTGCAGCCATTTGCTAAAGTCATTTCAGTTCATTTTTTTTCCTCATTAATGTACACACAGCACCCAATATTGACAGAAAAACACAGAATTGTTGACATTTTTGCAGATTTATTAAAAAAGAAAAATTGAAATATCACATGGTCCTAAGTATTCAGACCCTTTGCTCAGTATTTAGTAGAAGCACCCTTTTGAGTCTTTTTGGGAAAGATGCAACAAGTTTTTCACACCTGGATTTGGGGATCCTCTGCCATTCCTCCTTGCAGATCCTCTCCAGTTCTGTCAGGTTGGATGGTAAACATTGGTGGACAGCCATTTTTAGGTCTCTCCAGAGATGCTCAATTGGGTTTAAGTCAGAGCTCTGGCTGGGCCATTCAAGAACAGTCACGGAGTTGTTGTGAAGCCACTCCTTCGTTATTTTAGCTGTGTGGTTAGGGTCATTGTCTTGTTGGAAGGTAAACCTTCAGCCCAGTCTAAGGTCCAGAGCACTCTGGAGAAGGTTTTCATCCAGGGTATCCCTGTACTTAGCAGCATTCATCTTTCCCTTAATTGCAACCAGTCGTCCTGTCCCTGCAGCTGAAAAACACCCCCACAGCATGGTGCTGCCACCACCATGCTTCACTGTTGGGACTGTATTGGACAGGTGATGAGCAGTGCCTGGTTTTCTCCACACATACAGCTTAGAATTAAGGCCAAAAAGTTCTATCTTGGTCTCATCAGACCAAAGAATCTTATTTCTCACCATCTTGGAGTCCTTCGGGTGTTTTTTAGCAAACTCCATGCAGGCTTTTATGTGTCTTGCTATGAGGAGAGGCTTCCGTCGGGCCACTCTGCCATAAAGCCCCGACTGGTGGAGGGCTGCAGTGATGGTTGACAGTGATCTTTGGGTTCTTCTTTACCTCTCTCCTCCAATAGCTCAGTTTGGCCGGACGGCCAGCTCTAGGAAGGATTGATGGTCATCCCAAACGTCTTCTATTTAATCGGTTCGCGACCGGCGCACAACGATGTACGTCGGCAGAACGGCACGGCTGGGCAAATGGGCGTACCTGTACGTCCATTTGAATTCCCCGCCATGCCATTGTGTGCACACTGGCCGGGAGCTCCGTGAGTCGGGTCGCGGGTCCCGCGGACTCGATCGCCGCGGGGATACCCGCGATCACCTCACGGAAAGGACAAATGGGGAGATGCTGATGTAAACAGCATCTCCCCGTTCTGCCTAGTGACAAGTGTCGGGAGCAGTGATCAGCCTAGTGACACATACAGCCCCTCCCCCCTACAGTTAGAAAACACTCCCCTAGTACTGATTAACCCCTCCTCGCCCCCTAGTGGTTAACCCCTTCACTGCTAGTGTTATTTACACAGTAATCAGTGCATTTTTAATTGCACTGATCGCTGTATAAATGACAATGATCCCAAAAATGTGTCAAAAATGTCCGACATGTCCGCCATAACGTTGCAGTCACAATAAAAAACGCTGATCGCCGCCATTACTAGTAAAAAAAAAATATTAATAAAAATGCCATAAAACTATCCCCTATTTAGTAAACGCTATAACTTTTGCGCAAACCAATCAATAAACGCTTATTGTGATTTTTTTTACCAAGAATATGTAGAAGAATACGTATCGGCCTAAACTGAGGAAAAAAAATGTTTTATATATTTTTGGGGGATATTTATTATAGCAAATGTAAAAAATAATTCGTTTTTTTCAAAATTGTCGCTCTTATTTTGTTTATAGCGCAAAAAATAAAAATCGCAGAGGTGATTAAATACCACCAAAAGAAAGCTCTATTTGTGGGGAAAAAAGGACGTAAATTTTGTTTGGGAGCCAAGTCGCATGACCGCGCAATTGTCAGTTAAAACGATGCAGTGCCGAATCGCAAAAAACGCTCTGGTCAGAAAGGGGGTAAATTCTTCCGGGGCTGAAGCGGTTAAGGATTATGGAGGCCACTGTGCTCTTTTTTAATAAATCTGCAAAAATGTCAACAATTCTCTGTTTTTCTGTCAATATGGGGTGCTGTGTGTACATTAATGAGGACAAAAACTGAACTGAAATGATTTTAGCAAATGGCTGCAATACAACAAAGAGTGAAAAATTGAATTTCTGAATACTTTACGTCCCCACTGTATACTGGATATTGGAGAGAGCATTAGACCCCGTTCACACAGGGACGACTTGTCAGGCGACCTAGTCGCCTGACAAGTCGCCTCCCGTTCTGTGCTATGGAACCGTTCTAAGGGGAGCGACGCAAGTCGCTCCGACTTAGAAAAAGGTTCCTGTACGACTTCGGGGGCGACTTGGGGCGACTTGCATAGACTTCTATACAGAAGTCGTTTTGCAAGTCGCCCGGGCAGTCGTGTGCAGGTCGCCTCGGTGAGGCGACCTGCAAGTCGTGTTGCCCCTGTGTGAATGGGGTCTCAGGAGAGGAATACAGCTGGTTGATCTGGGCTTGGAGAGGGATCTTTTGCACACACAATTCGATCCAGCTGCGGGATATCCATGGAAGGTCCATAGGAGCTGGATACCAGTTGTAAAAGTGCTGCATGATCGGTGTATCAAGCCTATATGCCATGCGTGATACCCCTGTAGGGGTTACTGGAGCTGGTGAGTGGGGACCCAAGAGAGGGAGCACTTAAAAGTCACCTGGATTTTGTTCCTGTGTATCGTCACCAAGCACTTAATTATCACATAAGACTTTGGTTGGATTGATTTTTTTTATGTATTTTCTGGACCTGGCACGCTAATTTTTTTTGGAGTCGTTTCATATAATTTTAACTATTTTTTAATATTTTACATTTGTCTTACATTTTTGGGACTATTTATTATATATATATATTTTTTTTTTTATTTTCATTTGATTTTTTTCATGTATCTTTTTTTTTTTTTTATATATTTCAGTTTCAAGCTGTGTATCGCTTTTAAACATTTATATCTAGTTTACTTGGTAGTCTAGTGAGGTTTGCAACACTAGCACATGCACATTGATAATTTATTAGGATTGCACTATTGGTATATGCACATTTATTAGTCACTATAGAGGCACATAGCACCTAACAAGTGAACAGGGTCTGTCGCCTTTCATTATATAGGGAGCGCCATTTACCCTTATAGTTGCACTATTATCACTCTAGTCCCCTATTGGGGACCTAGCAGGGTAGGCTGTACACCTAATTTCTCTTTTGGCCTAAGAGCAGATACATTATTTTATTTAGTATATTTCAGTGCATTAGTGCATGTTTAATGCAGTATAGTTGTTAAAAATGCTTCAATGTATAAATACACCGATCAACTCACTTGATATTAAAAATGATAACCTAATCCATAAAAAACCAGACAAAAAAGTTATAAGAAGAAATGGGAAAAATTTATAAGTGTTAGTAAATTTTTCCCTTTTCTTCTTATAACTTTTTTGTCTGTTTTTTTATGGATTAGGTTATCATTTTTAATATCAAGTGAGTTGATCGGTGTATTTATACATTGAAGCATTTTTAACAACTTTTTTTATCTAAGTATGGTTTTAAACCCCCCCCCCCGCAGCCCTGGGCTGTTTATCCGGCATGACTGTTATTTTATAATTGGCTGCGTTTCAAAAGCTTTGACACATTGCTCCGTCTGACATTACACATAGAGATAAGCTCTGGGAAAATGGCCGCTGGTTGCCTGCCCTATCCCTTACATTAGCGCCCTTCGGGAAAATGGCCGCTGTGTGTCCATCACACGGAGACCCTTGATAAGCATTGGCTTTCTATCCCGTGCTATCTTCTTAAGAAGTCACGTGACGTGACGATACGCGTCAGGAGCACGGGACGCTGCCACACACTAGCTGGATGTGACGAGCTCGGCGCTCGTGGATGTTTTACCCCCCAGCTGTGTTTTAAATGTAAGTGCATGAATTTTGTGATTGTTTTAATAAAGTATATGATATACGGGATTATGCTATGTGCGGTTTCTGTTTTTTATATACCGCACAATATAACTCTGCATAACGGGTGGTGAGGAACTGGAAGCGGGGAGAGTCTCTTAGAAGATCCAGAGCCTGGGATTATACGAGCTCGGCGCTCGTGGGTTGAGGCATGCGCTCATTGCTCAAAAGTGAGTGCAACCCCCCCTCCCCCTCTCCCACTACATTCCCCCCCCCACCTGTATCTTTACATCATACAGAATTATACTATATGCCACTCGTTCTTTGTCTCTACATATGATATACGGCATCACCTATCAACGCCATCTGCTGTACCTTTGGACTTCCCCGTCTGCGGGGCCTCTTCTACATATGCTGTATACCTTACAGCTGTAAGGTAAGGGGCCTGGGAACACGGAGGTGCCCCCACCTGCCAGCACACTGTCTTCCTTCCCCTCTGGTTCACCATCATTACTTTATCTATATCCAGGATTGTCACATCTGGTGGTGGGACTGTCGTCACTTTGTTTATTTTATTTTTATTTTTTATTTTCTCTCTGGTATATATTTTTTCGCCAAGTGTTGGCAGGTCACCAACACCAACCACTGGGACTATTTTTATGGACACTTATATATATTTTTTATTCACATTGTCAATTATTATCCACGTGTGTAGTTATATCATCAGTTGATTATAATATTAGCACATTTATATACACATGGTTTTTAGCAATTTCATTGGATAAGTTTTTTATGATATCTGATAGATTCTGGATTGATGCTCTTCTTGAAGCAGATTCATATACCCCTGCACACTCTTTGCTGGTATACACCTCCAGTTTATTTATTTGATCTGGTTTGATTACAGCACTTTTGTTATGCATTATTTAGCGATATTTGTTTGTGCGTACATTTTATTTATATATTTGCATCTGTGAGTACGTTTTCACACAATTTATTCACATTTTTAGGTCATTTGATATCTATCGGTTCTTTTTAGCCTAGCTCCCTTCTCCTCTCCCCCCCCCCCTTTTTCTATCACAGCGCAACCACCACCCCCTTATTTCACTATTGTTTTGTCTGTTTTGGAGCAGTCTTGTGTGTTGCAGCAGTGTCCCTCTAGTATAGGATTCATTTGACAGCGCAGGAGTTTTTTTACACAGGTGGGTCAATCAGACGTTTGGATTCAACAATCCAGCAGATGTTTGGTGGAAGGAGCTGGTGTGGAGATACGCCTCAATACTTCCGTCAAAATCCGTGGTAAGCAAATGGTGTAGCTAGGACAGCCCGGCTAACGAACTTGGACTCCCATCCGGTGGTCACACTTGATAGGATGTACGAACTCCCAATGATGTCACATAAAACCATAAAAAAGGAAAGAAGAAAACATAGTGCGTACATCCAAAAATAGAAATTTATTAAAAAAGCAAAAGCTTAACAGTACAATCCACCTAGTTGGGTGGGTACAGGGAGTGATCACATAAAAAGTAAAAGATAAAAGGCAGTATCGCGTGGTATCAGAAAGCACAAAGGCTCAGCAACCCAATATGTTTCGGACAAAAGTCCTTCAACTGGGGCATAAAACCTAGTGTTAGGCACCACGCTATATAAAGAACTTAAAATTAACAAAACCACCATTCAGCTGGGAGTGTTGACATTGGGCAGGTAATATAACCAATCAGCGATCCTCTACACACACACACACCTTACTTCCCGGATGGTCATGTGACTGTCTAGTACCAGTAGGCCCATGCATTCCAGTTATGTATTATCCCCCCAAGATACATAAGCGCACTACCAAGCCCCCAGGAAGACCTATCATTAGTGGGATAGATTTAATAACATCCCGAATCGGCCGGTATATTGACTTTTTTCTGCAGCCGCTGGTACACACGGTCCCATCATATCTAAGGGATACAGGTGATACGATTCACCGTTTAGAATCTTTTGATGTTCATGATGATCTTCTTCTTGTAACAGCTGACGTTATGGCTTTGTACACATGTATCCCACATAGACTGGGATTAGCGGCTGTGGAACATTACCTGTCCACTAGCGAACAACTTCCATCTGTGCAACAAGGGTACATTATGGAACTTCTCCGCTTTGCCACACAGACCAATTATTTTTGGTACAATAACCATTTTTTTCTACAGAAGAAGGCAATGGGGGCTAAATTTGCCCTTAGCCTCACCAATCTTTTCATGGCTCTTTGGGAGGAGGATGTTGTCTATCCACTGCAGCGACCTGAGCTCACCTTATGGGCCAGGTACATAGGCGACATCCTCCTCCTACGGAGAGGAGATGAAGAGTCTTTACATGACTTCAAGGCTACCCTGAATGATAATGAAAGAGGGATCGCCCTCACCTATGAGGTCAGCTCTGTTTCCATCCATTTTTTGGATTTGGAGAGCTCAATAGTCAACTGTCGCCTTGTTACTACTACTTTTTTTAAACCGACAGACAGAAACGGATACATCCCCACTGACAGTTGCCATTACGGCCCCTGGCTCGACTCCATACCCTGCAGCCAGTTGTTACGTATCCAAAGAAATTGTACAGACTCTATGGACTTTTTAAGACAAGCCCAGTTCCTCAAACAACGGTTTGTGGATAAAGGTTACCAGTCTTCAAGTATTGATAAAGAGATAGCGAAAAAATATTCACTAGACCAAGGTACGCTTGTCGCAGAACGACCTAAACGAGTTCCTGATAATAAATTTAAATGGTCCTTGGTCACTCTGTTCTCAGTCCAACACAAACAGGTTAAAACCATTCTTAACCGTCATTGGAATATTTTGAAGAGTGACCCAATACTTGGTCCAGTACTCCCTACTAAAGCAGGTATAATTTATAAGGGGGCACCATCCTTACGAAGTCGGATTTCCCATAATGTAGTAGATGCTCCAAAAAAACCTACATTTTTTCCTGAATCTAAGGGATACTATCCCTGCAAAAAATGTAACGTATGTGTACACAACATTTGCGGACAGAAAAAATCAGAGTCTTTTCAATCCACTGTCACCTCCTCTGTCTATCACATGAAACACTTTACCACATGTGCCACCCGGTACGTAGTGTACCTCATCACATTCCCATGTCACAAGCAATATGTGGGACGCATCATAAGACCATTCTCGGTTAGAATAAATGAACATATTGCTTCCATCAAATTGGGTCGCAGCAAGCACAGCGTCCCCCGACACTATTTACAATTTCATGATAAAAATCCCAGTGGCACCAAGTTCCAAATTATCAATAAATTTGTCCCACATTGGAGGGGGGGGGGACCATACATCAGAGGGGTATCCCAACTTGAGACTTTCTGGATATACCAGCTGAAGTGTTACTCCCCCTATGGGTTAAATATAGAATGTGACATAAATGCTTTCATTAATAAATCCTGATATGCAGTGTTTTACAGCCCATTTTTATGGTTTGTTGAGTGTATGCAGTCATTTGTTCATTTCCTGCCTGATACACAATTTATTATTTTGAAGGTATCGGGATGTTTCAAACTTGGAAATATTGGTTCTGGGTCTCACAAGGAGACTCTGGCTGGTGTTTACTTTCAAGGTTTTTCTTGTTCCCCTATTGTTAATAACTGTGTATTATAACACTACTCTTCCCACTGATACTTACCTTTTTCCAATCATCTGTTCCTTTGTATTATAAACTATTGTTTGATTAGGATGTATGATGCATTATATTTAATAACAAGAGCTTTCTATGGATCATACATTTTTAAATTTTTATTCTACAAAGATATGTATAGGAGTAACGTTTACTAACAATCTTGCATTTTTATAGGTTCACATGTGATGTATATTTTTTATCCCTTTCAATTTGGCAGTCGGATCCTCACACCGCCGTCCTGTATTTAGGTTTGGTCTGTGTCTCTGGACATGCTTGTCTTCTGTTGCCCTGTGCGTCGCCACAGAGCCCACCTTGTAAATTGCCTCTCCTGTTATATGAGTGGTTATCAGGTTACGAGCGCTGGTCCTTCTTAGTGTGATGATGTTTCTGCTCATTTTGGGCGTGTGGGTGTGGTTATCTCACCCCCAGCCCTGCCAGCTCACAGTCTGATGCCTGTAATGAGAAAGAGGCTTGGAACGCAAACACTAGAGCGCAATGACGTTGCTACGGCGGCGGCGCACATGTAACCACGGAAGGAGGGTGTTCTAGGGCTGTAATTGGTTCACATAGTCACATGACCATCCGGGAAGTAAGGTGTGTGTGTGTAGAGGATCGCTGATTGGTCATATTAGCTGCCCAATGTCAGTACTCCCAGCTGAACAGTGGCTTTGTTAATTTTAAGGTCTTTATATAGCGTGGTGCCTAACACTAGGTTTTATGCCCCAGTTGAAGGACTTTTGTCCGAAACATGTCGGGTTGCTGAGCCTTTGTGCTTTCTGACACCACGTGATACTGCTTTTTATCTTTTAATTTTTATGTGATCACTCCCTGTACCCACCCAACTAGGTGGATTGTAGTGTTAAGCTTTCGCTTTTTTAATACATTTCTATTTTTGGATTTACGCGCTATGTTTTCTTCTTTCCTTTTTTTATGGTTTGATGTGACATCATTGGGAGTTCGTACATTCTATCAAGTGTGACCACCGGATGGGAGTCCAAGTTCGTTAGCCGGGCTGTCCTAGCTACACCATTTGCTTACTACAATTTTTGACGGAAGTATTGAGGCGTATTTCCACACCAGCTCCTTCCACCAAACATCTGCTGGATTGTTGAATCCAAATGCCTGATTGACCCACAGCCGTATGGTGAGTGTGTCCACTCCTCATGGTAAACATACCCATTCCTTTAATATTTCCATCTTGATGCGGCAAAATATTTTATGAAGAGGTTATTCCTGTCACATATAGTGGTTGATTAATTATCATCTACAGGCATCATCTACACATGGGACTTTATTTTATTTTACTGAAGATTCTCCTATTTTTTTTGGTTTATAATAGACAGTTTTAGTTGCATTTTTTTTTTCCTTTTTGCTGTCTTACATGGACATTTTCAGCTACCTGTGACAAACTTTTCTGATTTGTTTGTCTTTTTTGTTGTTGTAAATTGTTCACGTTGATACCTGACCTATAAGTCACCATCAGCTTTATATTTGCACGTGACATGTATCAATGCAAAAAAAGTTTTGAAAACAACCGTTTTTTCAGGAGCAGTGATTTTAATAATGCTTAAAATGAAAGAATAAAAGTGAAATATTCCTTTAAATATCGTGCTTTGGGGGGGGGGGGCTTAGTCTGCCTGTAAAGTGGCACATCTGTAGAACAATGCTGCAGCAAAGTGAAATTTCTAAAAGGAAAAAAATGTAATTTAAACTTGCTCGTGGCTGTAATGTATTGCCGACTCCTGGCAATATAGATGAAAAATCAAGGAAAAAAAATTGCAGTGGGTTCCCCCCCAGTCCATACTAGACATGTGCATTCGTATTCGTCCGAATGCATTTTGGTCCGAATTTCAGGTATTTTCGTTATCGTTTTAACAAACGATAACAAAAGTGCAGAATCCAAAAAACGAAAGATCCGACATAAACAAATGCTTTATTTTCGTTTTCGTTGTGACAACAGTTCGATACAGATAGGAGATTCGACATGATGCTGACAATAACAATCTGTGTCCATCAAACTTGTGGTCGAATGTACCTAACCTTAGCTCTATTAGTCCAAGATTATTCTACATAGAAAGAAAAAGATTCGACATAGAGAGAAAAGATTTGAGATAGAGAGAAAAGATTGCTACTGGAATTGGGTGGGGGAAGTAAAATAAAAATAATGATGATGATGAATGTTATTGGCTGATTGTAACCAAAGAGGAGGGGCAGTAAAATAGCTAGAACTAAGTACACACGTACAGCCAACTTACTTTTACTTACGATTTGCTAGCAGAGAGAGACACACACACTGAATCATTTTAGAAGACAGTCAATATTAGCTGGTCCGTTTGTCAGGAAACCTGAATTATTTAGCAATTAAGCATAAGCACAGCAGCAGAACAATAGTGAAGCAAGCTACAGTTCAACTTAACTTTTTCATAATAATCTGCTGCTATTGTGTTAGTGTTGTACACTTGATAGTGATACTAGTGTTGCTAGTGTTGTGATAGCCTCAGAGGCTGCCTGTGTTGTGGGGGGGGGATTTATTATTATAGATTCTATATTATATATTCTATATAGATTCTACATACCCTATCTTGTTACCTGTCTGATCAGTGATCACTATCACCAGTCCATTTTCTGTTTGTACTATATACATTCAACATGAACGATGAAGATTCGACAAAGCAGTGAAAAACATACAAACGTTGAATCTTCGGCTTATGTTGTCTGTCGAAAGTTCTAAGAAGATTTGACGGAGCAGCTAAACTATATGGCGTCGTACAGTTTAGCTGCTCCGTCAAATCTTCTTTGAACATTCGACAGACACCATAAGCCTTCAATGACAGATTCGACCTTATTAATTTGGATTTTTGGACGAATGCAATTTTTAACAAAAAACAAAATAGATAAAAACGAATTTCGGGAGTAACTAAATAAATGTATTTTTCGGACGAAAACGAAATTCCGAAACAAAATATTTCAGTGTGCACATGTCTAGTCCATACCAGGCCCTTTGGGTCTGGTATGGTTTTTAAGGGTAACTCCACGCCAAAATGTAAAAAAAAATTGGCATGGGTTCACCCCCAAAATCCATACCAGACCCTTATCCGAGCATGAAGCCTGGAGGACAGCATAGGGGGGCGAGCAAGTGGGTGCTTTGGGTTTCAGATGGGGACAAGGGCCTCTTCCCAACAACCCTGGCCATTGGTTGTCGGGGTCTGCAGGTGGGGGGCTTATCGGAATCTGGATGCCCCCTTCAACAAGGGGGCCCCCAGATCCCACCCCCCCATGTGAATGTGTATGGGTTACACTGCCTGCACTGTATTATATACTGTACAACACCAACTGGACTGTAATATATACTGTACACTGCCTGCACCTATATACTGTACATTGGCTGCACTGTATTATATACTGTACAACACCGACTGCACTGTAATTAGGGATGAGCCGAACACCCCCCTGTTCGGTTCGCACCAGAACATGCGAACAGGAAAAAAGTTTGTTCGAACACGTGAACACCGTTAAAGTCTATGGGACACGAACATGAATAATCAAAAGTGCTAATTTTAAAGGCTTATATGCAAGTTATTGTCATAAAAAGTGTTTGGGGACCTGGGTCCTGCCCCAGGGGACATGGATCAATGCAAAAAAAAGTTTTAAAAACTGCAGTTTTTTCAGGAGCAGTGATTTTAATAATGCTTAAAGTCAAACAATAAAAGTGTAATATCCCTTTAAATTTCATACCTGGGGGGTGTCTATAGTATGCCTGTAAAAGGGTGCATGTTTCCCATGTTTACAACAGTCCGAGAGCAAAATGACATTTCAAAGAAAAAAAGTAATTTAAAACTACTCGCGGCTATTGCATTGCCGGTCCGACAATACACATAAAAGTTCATTGATAAAAACGGCATAGGAATTCCCCACAGGGGAACCCCGAACCAAAATTAAAAAAATAAATAAATGACGTTGGGGCCCCCCTAAATTCCATACCAGGCCCTTAAGGTCTGGTATGGATATTAAGGGGAACCCCGGCCAAAATTAAGTGGGGGTCCCCTAAATTCCATACCAGACCCTTCAGGTCTGGTATGGATTTTAAGGGGAACCCCGCGCCAAAATTAAAAAAAAAATGGCGTGGGGTCCCCCCAAAAATCCATACCAGACCCTTATCCGAGCACGCAACCTGGCAGGCCGCAGGAAAAGAGGGGGGACGAGAGAGCGCCCGCCCTCCTGAACCGTACCAGGCCACATGCCCTCAACATTGGGAGGGTGCTTTGGGGTAGCCCCCCAAAACACCTTGTCCCCATGTTGATGAGGACAAGGGGCTCATCCCCACAACCCTGGCCGGTGGTTGTGGGGGTCTGCGGGCGGGGGGCTTATCGGAATCTGGAAGCCCCCTTTAACAAGGGGACCCCCAGATCCCGCCCCCCCGTGTGAAATGGTAAGGGGGTACAAAAGTACCCCTACCATTTCACTAAAAAACTGTCAAAAATGTTAAAAATGACAAGAAACAGTTTTTGAAAATTCCTTTATTTAAATGCTTCTTCTTTCTTTTTTCTTCTATCTTCCTTCATCTTCTTCTTCTTCTTCTAGTTCTTTTGGCTCTTCTGGTTCTTCCTCCGGTGTTCTCGTCCAGCATTTCCTCCGCTGCGTTTTCTATCTTCTTCTCCTCGGGCCGCTCCGCACCCATAATGGCATGGGGGGAGGCTCCCGTTCTTCTCTTCATCTTCTTCTCTTCTTCATCTTCTTCTCTTCTTCATCTTCTTCTCCGGGCCGCTCCGCATCCATGCTGGCATGGTGGGAGGCTCCCGCTGTGTGACGCGTCTCCTCTTGTGACAGTTCTTAAATAACAGGGGGGCGGGGCCACCCTCTGACGCACGGTGACTTGACAGGACTTCCCTGTGACGTCACAGGGAATGCCACAGGGAAGTCCTGCCATGTCCCGTGCGTCAGAGGGGGTGGGGTCACAGGGTGGCCCCGCCCCCGTTATTTAAGAACCATCAGAAGAGGAGACGCATCACACAGCGGGAAGAAGATGAAGAGAAGAAGATGAAGAATAGAAGAAGATGAAGAGAAGAGCGGGAGCCTCACCCCCATGCCATGGGTGTGGAGCGCCCGAGGAGAAGAAGATAGAAGACGCCGCGGAGGAGATGCTGGATGAGAACACCGGAGGAAGAACCAGAAGAGCCAGAAGAACCAGAAGAAGAAGAAGATGATGAAGGAAGATAGAAGAAAGAAGAAAGAAGAAGCATTTAAATAAAGGAATTGTCAAAAAGTGTCTCTTGTCATTTTTAACATTTTTGACAGTTTTTTAGTGAAATGGTAGGGGTACTTTTGTACCCCCTTACCATTTCACACAGGGGGGGCCGGGATCTGGGGGTCCCCTTGTTAAAGGGGGCTTCCAGATTCCGATAAGCCCCCCGCCCGCAGACCCCCACAACCACCGGCCAGGGTTGTGGGGATGAGGCCCTTGTCCTCATCAACATGGGGAAAAGGTGTTTTGGGGGGCTGCCCCAAAGCACCCTCCCAATGTTGAGGGCATGTGGCCTGGTACGGTTCAGGAGGGGGGGGGCGCTCTCTCGTCCCCCCTCTTTTCCTGCGGCCTGCCAGGTTGCGTGCTCAGATAAGGGTCTGGTATGGATTCTTGGGGGGACCCCACGCCATTTTTTATATTTTATTTTGGTGCGGGGTTCCCCTTAAAACCCATATCAGACATGAAGGGTCTGGTATGGAATTTAGGGGGACCCCCACATCATTTTTTTAAAAATTTTGGCCGGGGTTCCCCTTAATATCCATACCAGACCTGAAGGGCCTGGTATGGAATTTAGGGGGACCCCCACGTAATTTTTTTTTTTAAATTTTGGTTCGGGGTTCCCCTGTGGGGAATTCCCATGCCGTTTTTATTAATGAACTTTTATGTGTATTGTCGGACCGGCAAATCATTAATAGCCGCGAGTAGTTTTAAATGACTTTTTTTCCTTTGAAATGTCATTTTGCTGTCAGACTGTTCTAAACACGGGAAACATGCGCCCCTTTACAGGCATACTATAGACACCCCCCAGCTACGAAATTTAAAGGAATATTACACTTTTATTGTTTCACTTTAAGCATTATTAAAATCACTGCTCCTGAAAAAACGGCCGTTTGTAAAACTTTTTTTTGCATTGATCCATGTCCCTTGGGACAGGACCCGGGTCCCCAAATACTTTTTATGACAATAACTTGCATATAAGCCTTTAAAATTAGCACTTTTGATTTCTCCCATAGACTTTTAAAGGGTGTTCCGCGGCATTCAAATTTGATGCGAACACCCCAAATTGTTCGCTGTTCGGCGAACTTGCGAACAGCCGATGCTCGAGTCGAACATGAGTTCTTCTCGAACTCTAAGCTCATCCCTAACTGTAATATATAGTGCACACCAACTGCACTGTATTATATACTGTACACCGCCTGAAGTGTATTATATACTATACACACTGTATTATATCCTGTACACAAATTGAACTTTTATATACTGTACACAGCCGAAGTGTATTATATACTGTACACTGACTGCAGTTATATACTGTACACACTGTATTATATACTGTGTACACTGCCTGCACTGTATTATATGTTGTACACTGCCTGCACTGTATTATATACTGTACAACACCGACTGCACTGTATTATATACTGCACACTGCCTGCACCTATATACTGTACACTGACTGCACTGTATTTTATACTGTACAACACTGACTGCACTGTATTATATACTGTGTACAACACCTGCACTGTATTATATACTATATGCTTACGGCACTGTTAGCATATAGTATATATGCTAACAGTGCCGTAAGCACTGTATTATATACTGTGTATATCACCTGCACTGTATTATATACTGTACACCGCCTGCACTGTATTATATACTGTACATTGACTGCACTTATTATAAACTGTACACCATCTGAAGTGTTTTATATACTGTACACACTGTATTATATACTGTGTACACCACCTGCACTGTAATATATACTGTACACCGCCTGCACTGTAATATATACTGTACACTGACTGCACAGTATTATATTCTATACACTGCCTAAAGTGTACACACACTTTATTATATACTGTGTACACTGACTGCACAGTATTATATTCTGTTCACTGCCTAAAGTGTATTATGTACTGTACACACTGTATTATATACTGTATACACCGGCTGAACTGTATTATATACTGTACACCGCCTGTACTATATATTGTACACCGACTGCACTGTTTTATATACTGTGCAATGACTAGACTGTGTATACATACACACACACACAAACACACTAGACTGCCTGCACTGTATATATAGTAAAGGCTAAATGCAATATATATATATATATATATATATATATATATATATATATATATATTTTTTTTTTTATTTTTTTTTTAATACGCTGCGTGAACTGTATATATAGTCTAAAACACTAACTTGCCTAATCTAGCTTAAGTTCTCTCAATCTCCTCCATGTACCACACTACGTATGGCCGCCATGTAAGCAGCTTTATATAGTGTGGGACGTGGACTTACTTAGCCCTCTGAGCCACGACTGGCCAAAGGCAATCATGACTCTCACAGCAGATCGCACTGTGATTGGCAACAACATGCAGGTCCGGTGCATACTTTGGCCAATCAGCAGCCATCAATGCACTGCAATCACGCAGTGCATTATGGGGCGCTCTGCAGCGAATGCCCCAAATGTCCATTAGTTCTGTAAACAAACATCCGATGTTCAAGTCGAACTTATGTTCGACTCGAACATCGGTACCATCCCTACTTAATGCAAACCCTTATACTATGTATATCATCATTTAGGAAGTGAGAATTGGGTATTCAGGTAGAAAGACTACATTGTAATCATCTGCAGAAAATACCTGCATGTTTGTAGACATTATCAGTGTTACAGCTACTAAAAAATACTCAAATATTTATTATTTCTATATATTTCCCAGAGGATTTCAGAAAATAATCCAAACACAGTATAGACCTTGTTCTATTTGCATCTATAAACCTTTGCATTAAATGTTTTTTTTTTCCAATTTATGTATGTATTATCTTTATCTGACAGATCTACAAATATTCACCCCCCTAGCTAGAGGCAATTGTTCTTGGTTTATTTTCTGTTAGGAAAAGCAATCTCTTTTTTTGCATCCTCAGTTCTATTTACACAGTAGTATTCACTCTTTCAGTATGCACATCTTCAGTTTACAAGGCAGCGGGATGCAAGGATAATTTCAATTGCATTCTTATGCTAAAGCTTTCCTTTAAGACTGCATTTAGTGTATCCCTGAAGAACTAATCATACAACAGTGCAAAACAATCTATTTAACCACAGTTCTGAACTAGACATTCCCTTTACATTTTGTTCCATTATAAATCTATTTTCTTACTGATCTTTCTCTTCCTTCAAAATGCAACATGTTTTTGCAAGCCACTGAAATATGAGGAAATTAAGGAAGCATTGAAGATTACACAATAAACTAGTAAAAATATCTAAAATATTATTTATTATTATTATTATTATTATTATTATTATAATAATACAGGATTTATATAGCGCCAACAGTTTGCACAGTGCTTTACAACTTGAGTATTGTAGTGGAAAGTTTAAAGAGTAACTCGCTTTTGTTGAGAAAAAAAAAACTTTCCCCTATGGATAATCTATGTACATTAAAAGATTTTAAACTTTGTTGCAGATTCCTACCTTTTGTTGTTCTGAAGAAATCCCTGATTGTTTGTCTGTGTCCATGTGGTATGTGAATCTAATGGGAGTGGTTTTATAATTATCAATCAGCTGCTGCACCTGCAAGGTTTTAATGAAAATTGCAGGGTCTGCATCCTTCCTTTTAGACGTGATTTCCTATTGGGAGCATCTCACCAAAAATGACATTTACGTTTCAGGGGATGCCTGATATCTGACTTGTATTTTAGTTCAAACTTCGGGGAAATCACTGAGCCAATCACATAAGTAGGAAATTATGTTTCTGAGGAGGCATTCTGTAAACATTATGTGTGCAGAACAACTCCAGGTAACCATATTGCATTGTATTTTACAGAAAATTACAGAGCTGCAGATTGAAAAGAAAAGGTAATTTTTAATATAACTCAAGTCATATTGTAATTGAATGTTAACTGTATATGCTATATTATTTTTTTTTATTATTTGCCATTTCCCCCACAAAAGTGGCATTGCCCTTTAAATCAGTGTTAGTACATATGTAGGTTATATTAACAAGAATGTGCTCCATAACAAGAATTGGGATGTAGCAAAAATGTATCCACCTTTTGTACCTACCTATCCTATTGCCCATGCCACCATACACTACTCGGATCATGAGAAATCTCTACATCAGTACTGCATCCTGTAATGGGCGATATTCAGAGGGAAGTGCTGGTGAAAACTTTGGGGGATTCAGAGATTAACATCGAAAGTAACAGTTTCCCCTGGGACTTCAGCAAAAGATTTCTCATTCTTGGAGAAACATTCATTAGAGTTCACAACAGGAAAGGTGTGTATGCACAAATTTATTTTACAGGTAAGACTTGGCTTTAAGCATTGTTGTACAACGTAAAGATCTTGTTGGGGGTTTTGTTGTTGAGATCATGGGTGTCCATTTTCTTTGAAAAGTGAATGTTCATATACAGTACCTTACTATAGTCCAGCTGTGTTCACTTTTAGTTTAATTTCCCTTACACTTCATCAACTATTTAAAATGAACATAGCTGCACCTTATTTACATTGCTGTGTAAATATTGTCTTCTCCTTCAACACCATGCACTGGAATGAGCCCCATATAAAGTAAAAAGATGGTGGTTGAAATAGTAATATTGCACAAAGTGCCCAAAGTAAATGTTAATAAATAAAGTCAACCTATATTCAATTTAATCGATGCTGCAAACTCAGCACACCACAATACATGGAATTAAAAATGAACGGTATTGCAACAAGGTCCGCATGTTGCAGTAAGTTGAGATAAAACTTGTATTTTACCACACATTAGACAATGTATAGATCTAACTAGGGCCTTGGTGTATAAAATACCAAACTGTTACAACTGGCAATGAGAACAAAGCACTGTCAACTACTGGTGCGTGGTGCTAGAACATAACTAAAGGATTCGTCAACCTGGGTCCTTACTATTAAAATAAAAGACATGGACTGAGTGACGTGGGTTTTATATGACCACAGCAGCCAAATTTTTATTAACCAAAGAATAAAATAACATCACCTAAAACATACCAATAAGTGCAAATTCAACAATGTAATGCCCAACAAGAGGTCTTTGGGTGTCTTTAAGGCACAACTTTAACTGGAATGGTCCATGTCCTCAGCCACGCTAGAAGACGTTCTGACATCACATTTACTTCCATATTCCCCTCAACCAGGGGACCTAGCTCCTGGGAGAACCACCGCTAACCAAGTGGAAAGGGCCATACCTTAGATGGGCCCCACTAAACCTTTAACCATGTAATTCCTCACTGACCCCCCAAAGACCCCTTGACCCACCAACTGCTGTGACAAAAATGAGCACTATACACCATTCAGTAAATTAGAATAATTTTTATTATTTATTTATGTATTGTGATGGACTCACCAGGGAAAGAGGCTTTTGGAGGGGACTGAATGCTGGCCTCTTGCCTAACGATTATGGTCCCTGGATTTTGGGCGAATGGTGATCTTTGTGAGGTGTATGCCTGGGGACCCTTGAGGTGGTGTTACTTTGGATTCAGGTCCGTGTCCCTTCCAAGACACACAGACTCTGGGAACTGTATATGCCATATTAGAGATAGTGAGTGATTCATACTATTGGGACACATACTATTAGAAGATGCTGATGTCATCCACTCCAGCCACCTGTCTGTCTGTTTTCTGCTATAAAGTAAATAAGTCTAGCATGGCTTCTAAGAGTCTTGCACGCATTGTTGTTTATGCTAATTAACTCTGCTATTGTGTGAAGGAGTTCTGTGTTGATGTGTATGGTAATGTGTATTGTATAGTCAGTGAGCTAGGAGACGTCAAGACTGCCCTGAAAGGTCATATCTCCGATTTACCTTGTCTGGTTAAAGGATTACTTAATTAGCTCATGTTAATTAGGTTTCTGGTTACAGTTTGTATTGTCATCCTGGTGTATATATTTGTGTGAGATCTCAAAGGCAGCAGATTCAGTTGGAGCTCTGGATTGGAGCCCTCCAGCTCACTGGTATAAACAGGGCAAGTGCTTTCCAACCCCAGAGCAACGGGCCAGTGACCAAAGGGCATTGCAGATGGCATTTCTGGGAGAGCGGCCCCAGGAGCAATGGGTGACTGAGTTGGACAGGCTGGTCCAGCAGGGACAGAGCTGGACAATCATTATCGGGCTCTGCAATGGCATGCATAGCAGGGATATTTAGGGGAGACAACAGAATGCTCTCCGGAGGGATATGACTTTGGGGGCCCTGGAATGCTGTGGGAGAGCCTTACAGATTGTTTTGTGTTTTGCGATTAAGGGGAACCTACCCTTGAGGACCTGGGAGACAGTGACAGAGAAATGTCATCCCAGCAGCCAGATGAGGGAACAGCTGAGGAAGCAGCCCGATCACCTCTCCAATGGCAGCTACACAGTTTGGGAGAGATGGAGATCATCCTTCCACCCCAGCAGCAAATCCACAGTCTGGGAGTGGAAGAAGCCGGCATCCTATACCAACGGTTAGCCGGAGCGGATGATGTGGGGTCCCCAGCAGAAGTGCTGGCAACAAGGCAGAGTGCTACCAACCTCTGCCAGGCACCGGCAACAACTACAGAGTTCCAGGGAGCCAGGGCAGTTGGCCCATCTCCCCAGAGAAGCGGATGTAGTGAAGCTTCTACTCCCAGCTGAATGGCTGGCAAAAGGGCAGAGTGCTGCTGGCCTCTGCCTAGCACCTACAGTTTCTTCTCAGCTTCAGGGAACTGGGGCAGTTGGCCCCTCTGTCCAGCAACAGGCCAAGCCATGGAATGGTAAAGATCACCCAGCTGAAGCACTGACAGCCGAACAGAGAGTCCATGACCTCTGCCCCACACCTACTGATGACAACGATTCCTTGCAGCCAAGAATGGGGATCATGCAGACTGACTATGTGAGTTCACTCTGCCTGACTAGTAGGGATGGGCCCCTGTTTGGTTTGCACCAGAACTTTCAAACACCGCAAAAGTTTGGATCCAAATAACAAAGCCCCTTAAAGTCAAGGGGACCCGAATGTCAAAAAATCAAGTGCCCATTTTGAAGGCTTATATGCAAGTAATTGGGCATACAATGGTTATAGGGGTCCGGGTCCTGCCCTGGGGAACATGTATCAATAAAAAAAAAGTTTATGAAAAAACGTCATTTTTAAATGAGCAGTGATTTTTTTTATTTTTAAAGTGAAAGCCTAAAAATGAAAAAAATCCTTCCAATATAGTGTCTGGGGGGTCCCCTTAGTCTACCTGTAAAGTGGCAGATCTGTACCATGTCTAGATCTAGATCTGTACCATGTCTATTGCTGCAGCCATAATTGCATTTATAAAGCCAAAAAAATTAAATTTTCCCTGCAAGCTGCCTATATTTTGCTCAGCAACAGCTGGGTAGCCAGTGTGTATGATGAGGCCACAATGTAGTGCACTGGGAACAAGATTAGAGATTTATTTGGATACATTCCTGTGTCACTTTGACTTTGTATAAAAGTAACTGGTGCATAAAAATTGGTCTTTGTGTGTCGGTGGTGCCTTCCCATTATAACCCTATAGAGGTTATACTCTTGATGAAAGCAAGAATTGGCCTTGCTGTAAAAAATTGCAATGATATGCACCTGTCAAACCGGTGCAGAAAAATGACTCTTTGGGTGTCGGGGGTGGGGGGTGCCTTTCCACCATAACCCTATAGAGGTGCTCTTGATGAAGGCAAAAAAAATTGCAGTCATATGCATATGGTTGGTGTTTTTGCTACGTTTGATGTGCCTGAGACACAGTTTGCAGATAGCAACAGTGCTATCTGCTGCAGATGTGCTGGAAAAGGCCCAAAACGCTGAGGTTTGGGGAGTGGGCCGGGATATAACAGCTGCAGAATGTGATGGAATAGGGAGGCTGCTCTCTACTCTCTTGATGTTGGCCTCCTTGGGGTTGTGCCGCCTCACCGTCAGTTTCCTCCTCTAGCTGCCCCCCACACAAAAGGAATGAGAAACCTCTCTGCCCGCCTCAGCCAAACAACAGCGGAAAACAGACAAAAACTGAAAGCGCGAAAAGGACGATCCATCCTCTTGCAGCAAAAAGGAACCAAATGCCAACCCCCTCACCTCGAGAAACTTTGAACAGAAGAAACTGGGCAAACCGAGTCTGACAACACCCTAAACAATGACACAGTAACCCCCTTTCCCAACTGATCAGTTTAAAGATTTCCCAATATGAATTGGGACACAATTGCTGGCCACTGTCACATCCGAGAATTTTAGCCCACCCACACCACACCTGTTCTTGCTTACCAACTCCCCAAATCTGCAAAGCCCCAAAAAAAGCAAGCGCAAAAGCCACAGTGAACAGCCACACCTCATAAGCAGAGGTGCAAACCCCGGGCAACGTCTCCACTAGATCCCAAAGCAAATCAAAACGAGACTGGGCGCTTGGTATCTGGCTGCACCTTCCCACGCCGAAATCCCTTCATAGCCTGTCACACCATAAAGTCTTTGGTTACATCACTCAGGCCATGCATCCGGAAGAGAAAAGCTAAAGCGGCCAAACCCTTGTTCATTTTTTAAACTGATATGCCGTGGGTAAATTTGGTTCCAATAAAATACAACAGCAAAGCCAAGCGATCCTGATTGGAAGAACATCCCCTGACCAAACTTACCAATGCGGACCACTCACCCCAAACTGACGAATATGCAGCCCAGGTACCCACACTCACAGAGCGACTAACATCTCCCCTGCTACTCCAAAGCCAATCTCCACAGCTGCTCAGGACAAGGAACCCCCCGCTGCTCCACCTCCGGTGCCAGCCTTCAGAACCTCTCCCACTGAAAACGAGACAAAGAATCAGCAATGGAATTCAGAACACCCGGGACATGAACAGTTTGCACAAAACAATTCAAACTTAAACACCGCAAGACAAGGGGTTGCAGTAAGCGCACCACTGGTGGTGAAGAAGCAGACAGACTGGACACAATCTACACCACCCCCTTATTGTCACAATGAAAACAAATTAGACAATCCCAAAACTTAGAGCCCCAGATATCGACGGCTACCAAAATCGTAAACAGCTCCAATAACACTAAGTTACACAAGAACCCAGCCGCTCGCCATTCCTTGGGCTACGCCGCAGCGCACCAGGCCCCCTGACAAAAAGCCCCAAACCCAGAACTGCCTGCAGCAGTGTAAAGGTCAAGGTCGGAAGCTGACACGACCAGAGCCATCCATAAAGACCTGCCATTATAGGAGGCCAGAAATTCATACCAAAGCCCCAGATCAGCCTTATGCTCAAGCAAGAGCCTGATGAAGTGATGCAGCAGTATTACCCCTAAAGTGGTGGTGATGACTAAAGATGCGTCCCATAGGCCTGATGCAGCAGGCAAAATTAAGCTTACCAAATAAAGACTGCAATTGTTTAAGCCTAACCTTCATCGCCGGCTTTACCTTGGCAACCCTCCGATGCAGATCTTCCAGGTTGTCAATCAGCAAGCGACATTCCATCAGATGTGTGTCAATGACAATACCCAAGAATTGTATGACCGTGGCAGGAACTTCCGTTTTTTTTCAAGCGCCACAGGAATTCCTAACCGTGTTGCAACAGATTCCAAAATGTGTAAGAGTACAGAACAAACTGAGGAATCTGGGGGGCCAATGCAAAGGAACTTATTGAGATAGTGTATCACCAATCTCAACTGCATCTCCTCCCTTACCACCCATTCCACGAAGGTGCTAAAGACTTCAAAATATGCGCAGCAAATGAAACAGCCCATCGGGAGACAGAGGTCAAGAAAAAACTGCCCATCCCAAAAACAACCAAGCAAATGTTGGCTCTCTGGGTGAACCGGCAGCAGGCGGAAGGCAGATTCGATATTTTTCTTCACGAACAATGAACCCTGGCCAGAACGTTGCACCCAACCGACTGCGGCATCAAAGAATGTATAAGACACCGAAGCCTGGTCTGGAGAAATGGCATCATTCACCGAAGCACCCTTCGGATACGACAAATGTTTTATTGACCAAAATTTGTTGGGTTCCTTTTTGGGGACAACCCCCAAAGGCAGACACATGCAAAGACGGAATGGGCGAATGGTCGAATGGTTCAGCCATCCTCCCAAGTTCCACCTCTTTAGCCAACTTGTCATAAACAACCTGAGGAAATTGCCATGTTGATTTCAAATTCCGAGGCCATGGAGACAAGGCCACCGGCCCAGAACACAGAATACGAAAACCATGTACAAAACCATCAGCCAAAAAACTTGCCGCCTCCCTCTGTGGATATCTACATTGATACTTCATCATTGCGGGAAGGCTTACTCGTGTCCTCCCTTTTTGAGGGTTGGGACTTCCCTTTCTTAAAACATTTGGCATAACTGTAGAGCACTCGTGGTGGAAACAACAGTTCGCGCCAAAACAGCATGACCCTATTTTGTGGGTGGCCGACTGTCTAGCGACACCTGAACCGATGCCCCCCCCCAAGAAAGGGCTGACCAGGAGCTCTCGCCTGAGCCATGAGCTTCATCCAGAGCCCAATGTCCTTATCATCCCACCACAAGCCAGGCTGCAAGGCCTTGTGCTGGCAGAACTGCTCATCATATCGCAGCCAAGCAGTATCCTCATAAACTCTATGCACTTCTCCAATAGCATCAAGATAACAAAAAAGCAATTCTCCAATGCTTTTTCGCCAATGATGCTGGCCAAGATGGCAAAAGCCTGGAGCCAATTAGAAAAAGTGCGGGGGATAAGCCGCCAGCGGTGCTTCTCCTCCTCTTTCTTGCTTTTGTCCGCCTTACCTTTTTCCATACATCAATTTTTTCATCAATTCTTGCTATTTATTCACTGTGGACTGCTGTGGACTCACTTGGGGACATTGTTTAATTTTAATTAGCTTCATTAGCTACCCAGCTATTCTGCACGTTATCTGGTGTTATTAATATCACTATTATTTATTGTTTATGAATTTTACTTATTTCTTATATATTTTAGATACCATTTCTTTAGCACTTTGCACTTTACTGCACATTAGTGTGTATGGTTTAGATTTATCACACAGAGAACATCTTTCATTTATTTATTTAACATTTATACATTTTTCACTTTTGAACAGCGCCAATTCCCCATGAATAGTAATTTCTTATTTTTTTTAACCTCACTGAGGTGATGTTCTTTGCTGGGGGGGCTGCAGTTCCTTTTTCCTAAGCGTGGAAATTTGTTTTTTATATAACACTGGCAACGGAGGACGCAACTGCCCCAGTCCTGAGGGCTGCCTCCCTGCAGCCCTGCGAATCAGGCTCAACCGTGGCCGACCCTCCTGTAGAAATCAGCCCCACTGAGGGAGGCAGAGATGGAATCACTAAACCCACATTACATGATGGAGAAGCAGCAGGGGCCCATGCCCTTGTGGTCCCCTGGGATTGGGAAGAAGACCCAGCCGGGTCACAATGGGCCAATAACTTCCGTAAAAATTAAAAGTGTAGCTCTATAAGCTCAATAAATATATGTAGTGAATAAATATGTCAAAACAATATAAGGAATGAATAGCCTTATGTAGTTAATCTAAAAAGCTACTAGGTGGGACTGTGGTGCACCAAATAAGCAAATGTAACAGTGACTGATATAAAAGAAGCAATAACACTTATATGCATTCAACACCTCAAACAATAAGTGAATAACATCAAAAAATATAGTAGTCCATATCAAATATGTGAAATATTTGTGAAAAAAACCAAAAGTCTATGGTGGTAGTGCACAGGCAATGATGGACGAATGCCTCCCAAACGCACAGGGGGATTGTTAGACCCAATCTGGCAGGTAAGTGGACCGTGGAAAGACCAAAGGTGCACGGAAGATTGAAATCAGTGCCGGGACCATCACCAGAAAATGTGGAGGCTTACCAGAGTTTAATGGCCGAAAATGGCATACGCCATACAGGTCAAAAAAGCTTGATGACCAACAGGTCAGGGTAGTATGTCTGGTCAGATGTCATCACCACACGGTAGGAAGGAATGTCAGCACGGCTTCCACATCAATAGATACACCACCATAGGCCAAACGAATGATTCGTATTGCATGCGAGGAGTAAAAAATACTCACATAGCATGATAATGTTTAAACTTGGATTTATTAAAAAATAATTAAAAAACAAACTCACATTTTCAGAAGATAGGAAACAGCATAAAAATTGTATAGCGGCAGTCGTGAGGGGTCCACCCGACATGTTTCAACTACAAAGTCATCATCTGGGCCCAGAATGATGGAACAAAGTGACTGTAATGCCTCGTACACACGAGCGGACTTTTTGACGGACTAGGTCCAACGAACGGCCTTGGACACACACGATCACACCAAAGTCCAACAGATTCATACGTGATGACGTACGACCGGACTAAAATAAGCTAGTAGCCAATAGCTGCCCTAGCGTTGGTTTTAGTCCGTCGGACTAGCATACAGACGAGCGGATTTTTCGACCGGACTTGAGTCCGTCGGAAACATTTGAAACATGTTTTATTTCTAGGTCCGTCAGACTTTTGGGGAAAAAAAGTCAGCTGGAGCCCACACACGATCGAATTGTCCGACGGAGTCCGGTCCGCCGGACCAAGTCTGCCGGAAAGTCCGCTCGTGTGTACATGGCATAATACCTATCAGCCTTTATTGGTGGTTAAGATTACACAGAAATAACAAACATCCTTTAAATCATTTTCAACTTGTTATAAAAATGAATACTCTTACCTATACCATAGCGGGTGTACCGAAAAGGAGTAATTAGTGAGAAATGAGGAACACAAAATAATTTCCCAAAGTATGCAGATTAGTTTAAAAGCATTAGTTTGAAACGTAAAGGCTAGCCAATTCTCAGTCTGCACTGAATACAGTTTATGAAAAGCAGCACAGCTGTTTCCAGCCTATGAAGCTGCCTGTGGTGCCCTCAAGACAAGGACACCATAACTGGTGGTTTACTGCTTAAAGCACATTTACAGGTAAAAAAGCAAAGCCTTGAAAAGCTCACCTGAATTGACTTCACATGACCCCCCCCCCCGTGGCACATTTTCAGTTGCAGTGGCTGGTGAAAAAAAGCCCATGACGGTTTACTTCCTCTTTAATCGTACAGCATTTAACACGCAATAAGAAGCTTTTTTTTTTATAACCGCTTAATTACTATTGCTAAGTCTATCCCTGATACTCAGAGTAATGAGGCCTGGACTATCACACAGTTTTAACAAATTGTAGGGAATCTTGGGGATTTCACACACGATTCTTGTGTTTTTATCCCTATGATAACCCCTACTGTAAGCATAAACTCAGTAGTCACTTAGTTAAGTACACCAGTCTAAATTCTGTTTATTAACTTTTTTATCTGAATGGCCAAAACATGAATTCCTCAGATTGGGACTTTAAACCGGGCCACAAACAGTTTGATGTTAAAAAAAATATTCAAAATGTATTACACATTGATAACATATAGCAACATGAACATGGGGATATATGCAACAAACACAAATTTTGGGAACAGAAATGGAAACCAGCTGCAAGGAAAAGCCCAGAACTTTGTCAGTCAGACACAATATCCAACGCATTTTGAAAAACAAAATGCAGATCTTCTTCAGGGACAGAGGGCTTAATGCAGGTCAGGTTGATAGAGAGTGTGTATCAAAAGTTAGTAAACCATCCAGAACATCAAGGGTTAGAGATGGTTGTATCCATCAGCCAGATATCTGGATGTGCCTTATGGATCTGGAAATGATCACATAGGGAAAAGATGTTAACTTAATAGATTGTACCCGGAACTACTATACATTTTGCGGTATAATAACCGAGAAGAGATGTAAGGTCAAAGGGCAAAAGAAAAAAGCCTACATATTGTATATAATCTACCTTAAAGTTGGAGTCAAAAATGATGCTGCATTAAGGAACAAATCCATTTTTAATCCCCCAATTAAAGACAACAAACATATTGATGTTTTTAAAAAAAATTGTTTTAGAAGAAGTTAAGGACCTGAAGATAAAAAAGAGAGATGATCCCAAGTTTATAAAAAATGGCATCCGGAAGCTGACAAAAAGAAGAGACATCGTGATCCGACCAGCAGATAAGGGAGGCGGGATCGTGATCCTCTCAAAAGAACAATATCACAAATCAATGACTCAGATGCTAGATGACACAAAGACGTATATTAAGCTACTGAAGAATCCTGTATTTAGCTGCCGGAAAGCACTTGAACAAATTGTACATTTGGGTGTAAAAAAAAAAATTGGTATATTGAACAAAAAAGAAGCAAGATTCCTTATACCAGACTCCTGGCGTACACCTGTTATATATCTACTACCAAAAATTCATAAAAACAGAACTGATCCACCACCGAGGCCAATAGTTAACAGCATAGATTCACTGACCTCGAGGATGGGACAATACATCGATACTTTTTACAGCCAGCAGTTCAGAAGACAGAAGCGTACCTGAGAGACACTAAACAGATATTGCAAACTATTGAAAATTTTCAAGCAGGAGATAAATCATGGGTTATGGCCACAGCGGATGTATCATCCCTATATGCGGTGATCCCCCACCATCGAGCTTGCGAGGCCGCAAAATGGGGCCTAAGGAATTATACGGATCTCCCATGCATCCAGAGAAAGTTCCTGATAAAATGCCTTGAATTTAGTCTCAAGAACAACTACTTTTGGTACAACAAGACTTACTACCATCAACAAACGGGAGTTGCCATGGGAGCAAGATTTGCCCCAAGTATAGCTGGCCTCTTCATGGCAAAATGGGAGGAGGAAAATGTCTTCAATAATCGTCCGAGAGAACTAGTGATATACAAAAGGTATATCGATGACATTTTTATATTATGGGACGGTGAAGAAAACGAACTAACAGAGTTTCTGAAAAAACTGAATAATAATGACAGGAACATTGAATTAACCTGGGACATTAGCAAGAATAAAATTAATTTCCTGGACCTCGAGATTACATTAGAGAATTCTACACTCTGCACGAAAACGCACTTTAAGAGCGTAGATAGGAATAGTTACCTCCCAACAAAGAGTTGCCATCATAAAAACTGGATTTTTAATATCCCAAAAGGCCAACTAATGCGGATAAAAAGAAATTGTACTAAGATTGAGACGTTTTTTGAACAAGCTGAGAAGATGGGAGAGAGGTTTATCTCAAAAGGCTACGATCGCCAATTCATTAAGTCCAAAATCACCGAAATCGCAAGGATGGATCGGAAAGAACTGATTAAAGATAAGGAGATACAAAGAAACCCAGTGGAAGGAATACCGTTAGTTCTAGACTTCAATGTGCAACATAAAAGAATTGAAAGGATCATCAAACGCCACTGGCATATCCTACTGGCAGATAGACAGCTGTATGAGATTCTCTCGAGGTATCCAAAATTCGTGTACAAAAGGGCACCCACAATCAGAGATCTAGTAGTCAAAAATGCTGTGGAACCTTTTTCATTTTTTACCGGTAACGTTTTTTTTCCATGTAAAAGATGTTTCACGTGTTTAAGGACTTAACGCCCAAATGAAAAGGTATTCAACTTCACCTCTACGAGCACAGGAAATACTTATAAGGTAAAGGATTTAATTTGTTGCAACACCGAAGGAGCGGTGTACGCTCTCGAATGTAGTTGTGGTCTCCAAAAGACCTTTGAGAGTCCGCATCAAAGAACATGTTAAAAATATCCTGAAGTTCTGGGGTATAACACCTTATATCAAACACTGGCGGGGGGGCCACAAGGTGAGGACTCTGAGTAAATTAGAATCCAAATGGATTTTTACCCTTGATACGTTCTTGCCTCGTGGCCTAAATATCGAATTTGACCTCAATTGTTTCCTTAGTGATTTTTAAATTTACCACCTTTTACTATTTTTATGTGATTTTATTTTTATCAGTCGGGGTATATTTGGATATGACGTTAGGGTTTTCTTTTATTAAATGAATCCCCCTCTCCTATATCTTAGTTCGGTCCCATATGTATATTGGGGTTTATTTATCAGTACAACTTTGCCTTATTAGCCCATTTCTGTATGGCTCATACTGTTTTAATATTGATCTAATATGATGTTTATGCTATTTTATTTATGACTGATCTTTATATTTTTTATGGTTTTAAAATGTTCAAGTTCATGTGATTGATATAACCATATGGCCTTGCTGTATATTTTACCTATGACAGCATTGACCGCCTGTCCCTTCTGCATTCTTGTTTTTTATCTAAGGTATGGGATATATACCTTTAAATGCCTTATACTTTCCCGTTTTGGACATACCCCCCTTTTTTAATTTTTTTTTTTAATGGCTAATATCGCCTGATTTTTTATTAGGCTTGCATGTTCCGGGAATACAGCTATAGCAGTCCTCTGTCCTTTTAATTACATTACATGCTGCTGTCCCTGTAGTTTTTTACCCCCTTATCAACACATCTGTTACTTAAAAGCGTTCCGGACGGAGATGGATCGAGCATGAGTCACTTTGCCCTTCCTTGCTGACAGTGCGGGAGACGAGGGAAGGTTTGCTCCACCTAATTGGCCGCAAAGATCAGCTGGTACATAGGATGGGCGGGCGTATAGTACACCCAAACATGGCCGCGCCGTACGATCCCCAGGAAAATGGCCACCATAATGTTAATCATAGGACTCCGGGAAAATGGCCGCTCTTAGCGCCCATTATAAGACTATTTAAAGACAAGTTTTTAGCCTGTACTTATCCCCTGATGAAGTCACGTGCGGTGTGACGTCACGCGTAGGGACGGGACAGGCTCTACATGCTGTGATAGTGATACGAGCTCGCCGCTCGTCGGAGATTGGAACATTATTGTTGTTTTACATGTGAGTACCCTTGTTTTACCTAATAAAGTTGCTGGTTTAAACAATATCACACTATTGGGGCTCCCTGTGTTTTTTATATCCCCCTATACCACCGAGGGAATCACCCCCTGAAACTAGGATCGTGAGGATAGGTTTCTACACCTTAGGAGGACCCCCCCCAAAAGATCCTTGGTCATATGCACTTGCCCTATTGCCTTAAGGAGGACCCTTTTAAAGATCCCTGGTTATATGCGTTTGACCTATTGCCTTAACCACTTCAGCCCCGGAAGGATTTACCCCCTTCCTGACCAGAGCACTTTTTACAATTCGGCACTGCGTCGCTTTAACTGCTAATTGCGCGGTCATGCAATGCTCTACCCAAACGAAATTTGCGTCCTTTTCTTCCCACAAATAGAGCTTTCTTTTGATGGTATTTGATCACCTCTGCCATTTTTATTTTTTGCGCTATAAACGGAAAAAGACTGAAAATTTTGAAAAAAAATGATATTTTCTACTTTTTGTTATAAAAAAAATCCAATAAACTAAATTTTAGTCATACATTTAGGCCAAAATGTATTCGGCCACATGTCTTTGGTAAAAAAAATGTCAATAAGCGTATATTTATTGGTTTGCGCAAAAGTTATAGCGTCTACAAACTAGGGTACATTTTCTGGAATTTACACAGCTTTTAGTTTATGACTGCCTATGTCATTTCTTGAGGTGCTAAAATGGCAGGGCAGTACAAAACCCCCCCAAATGACCCCATTTTGGAAAGTAGACACCCCAAGGAAATTGCTGAGAGGCATGTTGAGCCCATTGAATATTTATTTTTTTTGTCCCAAGTGATTGAATAATGACAAAAAAAAAAAAAAAAAAAAATTACAAAAAGTTGTCACTAAATGATATATTGCTCACACAGGCCATGGGCATATGTGGAATTGCACCCCAAAATACATTCAGCTGCTTCTCCTGAGTACGGGGATACCACATGTGTGGCACTTTTTGGGAGCCTAGCCGCGTACGGGGCCCCGAAAACCCAGCACCACCTTCAGGATTTCTAAGGGCATACATTTTTGATTTTACTCCTCACTACCTATCACAATTTTGAAGGCCATAAAATGCCAAGATGGCACAAACCCCCCCCAAATGACCCCATTTTGGAAAGTAGACACCCCAAGCTATTTGCTGAGAGGCATGGTGAGTATTTTGCAGCTCTCATTTGTTTTTGAAAATGAAGAAAGACCAGAAAAAAATTTTTTTTTTTTCTTTTTTCAATTTTCAAAACTTTGTGACAAAAAGTGAGGTCTGCAAAATACTCACTATACCTCTCAGCAAATAGCTTGGGGTGTCTACTTTCCAAAATGGGGTCATTTGGGGGGGGTTTGTGCCACCTGGGCATTCCATGGCCTCCGAAACTGTGATAGGCAGTGAAGAGTGAAATCAAAAATTTACGGCCTTAGAAAGCCTGAAGGCGGTGCTTGGTTTTCGGGGTCCCGTGCGCGGCTAGGCTCCCAAAAAGTCCCACACATGTGGTATCCCCGTACTCAGGAGAAGCAACAGAATTTATTTTGGGGTGTAATTTCACATATCCCCAATATATAACATTTAGTGACAACTTTGTGCAAAAAAAAAAAAAAATTTGTCTCTTTCCCGCTACTTGTGTCACAATATAAAATATTCCATGGACTCGACATGCCTCTCAGCAAATAGCTTGGGGTGTCTACTTTCCAAAATGGGGTCATTTGGGGGGGGTTTGAACTGTCCTGGCATTTTATGCACAACATTTAGAAGCTTATGTCACACATCACCCACTCTTCTAACCACTTGAAGACAAAGCCCTTTCTGACACTTTTTGATTACATGAAAAAATTATTTTTTTTTGCAAGAAAATTACTTTGAACCCCCAAACATTATATATTATTTTAAAGCAAATGCCCTACAGATTAAAATGGTGGGTGTTTCATTTTTTTTTTTTCACACAGTATTTGTGCAGCGATTTTCAAACGCATTTTTTGGGGAAAAAACACACTTTTTTAAATTTTAATGCACTAAAACACACTATATTGCCCAAATGTTTGATGAAATAAAAAAGATGATCTTAGGCCGAGTACATGGATACCAAACATGACATGCTTTAAAATTGCGCACAAACGTGCAGTGGCAACAAAATTAATACATTTTTAAAAGCCTTTAAAAGCCTTTACAGGTTACCACTTTAGATTTACAGAGGAGGTCTACTGCTAAAATTACTGCCCTCGATCTGACCTTCGCGGTGATACTTCACATGCATGTTGCAATTGCTGTTTACATTTGACGCCAGACCGCCGCTTGCGTTCGCCTTAGCGCGAGAGCAGGGGGGACAGGGGTGCTTTTTATTTATTTATTTTTTTCTTTATTATTTTTTTGCTTTTTTATCTTATTTTTAAACTGTTCCTTTCATTTTTTTTTTTAAATCATTTTTATTGTTATCTCAGGGATTGTAAATATCCCCTATGATAGCAATAGGTAGTGACAGGTACTCTTTTTTGAAAAAATTGGGGTCTATTAGACCCTAGATCTCTCCTCTGCCCTCAAAGCATCTGACCACACCAAGATCGGTGTGATAAAATGCTTCCCCAATTTCCCAATGGCGCTGTTTACATCCGGCAAAATCTAAGTCATAAAATGCTCATAGCTTCCGGTTTCTTAGACCATAGAGATGTTTGGAGCCACTCTGGTCTCTGATCAGCTCTATGGTCAGCTGGCTGAATCACCGGCTGCATTCTCAGGTTCCCTGTTGAGACAGGAGAGCCAGAGAAAAACACGGAAGATGGTGGGGGGGGGCATTCCCTCCCACTGCTTGTAAAAGCAGTCTAGAGGCTAATTAGCCGCTAGGATTGCTTTTACATGAAAGCCGACCACTGGCTAAAAAGAATGATACCAAGATGATACCTAAACCTGCAGGCATCATTCTGGTATAACCACTCAAAGTCGTGAATGGCGTACCTGAAGACAAAAAAATGGTTAACAATAAAGCACAGTAAACGGTAAAGTATAAAAAATTGCATACCTGAAAAGCAAACATGATAAAACATAATAACAATAAAACATTGCAGAATAGAATACAGTAAAAAAAGAGCAGAACAATAGAGAGAGAATAGAGAGAGAGAGAACAATAAAACGACAACTATTTTTTTTTATTTTTGTTTGTGTTTTTTTTTTTTTTTACACTTTTTTTTTGTAACTGTAACTTTTATAACTGTAACCGGTTCCAGGTTCGGGTCTCTCAAAATGCGATGGCATCTTGGGAGACCCTGTGAAAGTGTGTCCTAGTCTGTGGAATGCTGTACCCTACGCTAATACTCAACTAGTGAATGGTAGCGTTCAAAACATTCACCAATGCAAAGACCAGGATTGTCAGGACAGGAGGGACAATAATAGCGGGTGTCACGCCTATATCCGTGCTTGCTGCAGACACAACATCTTTTTTTTTGGGGGGGGGGGGTTCGTTGGGTAGGGGTACTCGGGAGGACATAAAGAAAATGCTTCTCATGCAGCCGACTGCATTTGGTTGGGGATGTGAATGGGGGAAGTACGGGTGCTGCAGAAGCGGTGGGTTCCCAATTAGGATTGGCGAATGCAGCAGGAAGGGCACTATGGGCACGACGGGCCTGTGTTTGTCTTTTTGGTGGCAGCGGGACACTACTTGTGCTTGCCACCTCACCAGCTTGAACTGCACTTATGGGACTTGCCACGTCACCAAGTGTTACTGCAGTGCTGGTTTGACTACGACCGGGGTGTACTAGGGCGCTGGTGCTTGCCAGTTCACCAAAACGCTACAAAAAAAAGTGACAGTGATCGATCGATACTGCACTTGGGTGGGCTGGACTGGGCTGGGCCGGGCGGAGGGGCAAAACGCAGGTGCTAGCAGGTATCTGGGCTGATCCCGCTAACACTGCGTTTTTGGGAACCCTAAACTGCTGGGGACGCTAGTATAGATCTGATCGGATCAGATATTGATGCGTTCAGATACTATACCACTAAGGGAGGTGTATGGTGCGTGTACGGTGCGTGCGTGGGTGTTCGCGGTACTGGCGCTAATCTGCCGCTGCCTAGGGTGACGCATATCACCGCCGGGCGATCAGGGGGCTAAACCTTTTTTCGGTAATAAACGGCGGGTGCCCTGACACTATAAAAAATAAACAAACTAACCAGCGTCACCTGTAACGGTTATACGGTGATCAGTGGTGAAAGGGTTAACTAGGGCCCATCAAGGGGTTAAAACATTTATTAGATAGTATATGGGGGTCCCTGTCGCTATAAAACACTGACGGCGAACCTAAATATTTACGTCCCTAACTAGCGTCACCAGCGACACTAATACAGCGATCAGAAAAATGATCGCTTAGCGACACTGGCGACAGGGGGTGATCAAGGGGTTAAAACTTTATTAGGGGGGGTAAGGGGGGTACCCTAGACCTACAGGGGGCTAAACCTTTATTCGGTAATAAACGGCGGGTGCCCTGACACTATAAAAAATAAACGAACTAACCAGCGTCACCCGTAACGGTTATATGGTGATCAGTGGTGAAAGGGTTAACTACGGGGCAATCAAGGGGTTAAAACATTTATTAGATAGTATATGGGGGTCCCTGTCGCTATAAAACGCTGACGGCGAACCTAAATATTTACGTCCCTAACTAGCGTCACCAGCGACACTAATACAGCGATCAGAAAAATGATCGCTTAGTGACACTGGTGAGGGGGGTGATCAAGGGGTTAAAACTTTATTAGGGGGGGTAAGGGGGGTACCCTAGACCTACAGGGGGGTAACCCTAATTGTCCTACCACTGCTAACTGTCACAAACTGACACTATGCAGTAATCAGGAAAAAAAAAAAAACCTGCTTGGTGTCAGTTTGTGACAGGGGGGGGTGATTGGGGGGGATCGGGGGGCGATCGGGGGGGATCGGGGGTGTAATGTATGCCTAGCATGTTCTACTGTGTGTGTGTGTGTGTTTGGTGCACTTACATGTCATCTCTCCTCGGCGCTGGAACGGAAACTTCCGAGCCGAGGAGAGATGACATCACATCCTCTGCCTCTGTGTACTATACAGAGGCAGGGGATGTTTCTCATTGGCTGGGAGCGATCGCGAGGGGGGGGGCCACGATCGGATGGCCTCCCCCTCGTCTCTCAATGCTCCCAGCCAAATGCCGACCGCAGCTGGCACCGGGGGGGGGGTCCGATCGGACCCCCCACCCGCGGGAAGGCAATCACGTTTCAGGTACGTGATTTTGCCTGCCCGTGCCGCTCTGCTCACGTATATAGGCGTGAGGCGGTCGGCAAGTGGTTAAGGTAAGGGGCCATCTCTTACATGAGTGTTTTTACACGAAGTTGAGCACCGTGTGATTTATTTCAAGCACCGCAGAGCGACTGTTGCATGCTAGGACGCTATTGCTATTTCTTCAAATTATTTGGAAAAGGACCTTTCCTTACTGTCACATTTGGTGCATGCCGAAATATTCAAGTCACATTACTTATTAAGACTGCTTGTCTTAGATTCGGACAATCTCTGTATATTGCACTGATTTATATTTCTTTATTTTTCATTTTTTTCACCATTGCACCATGTCACTTTACATGTTATCTGATTGGTATTCATTTTGATTCACTCATATTTTATGATACGATTTCATGATTGTTTACACTATTGTTTACCTATTTATGCACATGATTATAGATATGGATTGATGTTTAATTTAATGATACTATTTATGATGAGATATTTTTAGTGATTACTTATAGCACATTTATTTGTTTTTAGCACCTTTAATTATTATTGATGAGTGTGATTATTTTATGGCTGGTGCCAACACTTCCTGATTATCTACACTACTTTTTAGTTATTTATTACCACCTTAAGGTTTTCAGTAAGGGTGTCCAGGATTAGCGCAGCACCACTTATTATTTTACTTATGTCCCTTTAAGGTTCGGTCTGCACCTGATTCGGTGCATGCAGCTTTTCCTGAGTATTGTTCATTTGATTTTACACCTGTTAGCGCGGGAATAACCTTTCAATTTTAATTACTATTGCTAAGTCTATCCCTGATACTCAGTAATGAGGCCTGGACTATCACACAGTTTTAACAAATTGTAGGGAATCTTGGGGATTTCACACACGATTCTTGTGTTTTTATCCCTATGATAACCCCTACTGTAAGCATAAACTCAGTAGTCACTTAGTTAAGTACACCAGTCTAAATTCTGTTTATTAACTTTTTTATCTGAATGGCCAAAACATGAATTCCTCAGATTGGTGCTTTAAACCGGGCCACAAACAGTTTGATGTTAAAAAAATATTCAAAATGTATTACACATTGATAATATATAGCAACATGAACATGGGGATATATGCAACAAACACACATTTTGGGAACAGAAATGGAAACAGCTGCAAGGAAAAGCCCAGAACTTTGTCAGACAGACACAATATCCAACGCATTTTGAAAAACAAAATGCAGATCTTTTTCAGGGACAGAGGGCTTAATGCAGGTCAGGTTGATAGAGAGTGTGTATCAAAAGTTAGTAAACCATCCAGAACATCAAGGGTTAGAGATGGTTGTATCCATCAGCCAGATATCTGGATGTGCCTTATGGATCTGGAAATGATCACATAGGGAAAAGATGTTAACTTAATAGATTGTACCCGGAACTACTATACATCTTGCGGTATAATAACCGAGAAGAGATGTAAGGTCAAAGGGCAAAAGAAAAAAGCCTACATATTGTATATAATCTACCTTAAAGTTGGAGTCAAAAATGATGCTGCTGGAGACGTGGCTGGTGGTGTCTGGCAAGGTAGAGCAGAGACTGACTGAGTGACTGACGCTCTGTAGATATCTGTGTCAGGGAGTGATAAGCAATTGCACACACCTGGATAAGGGCTACAGCAGCCCTGTAGTGAGCTACCTGAGAGCCAGCGCATTCATTATCCCATGCGTTTGATATACAGTGGGGACGGAAAGTATTCAGACCCCCTTAAATTTTTCACTCTTTGTTATATTGCACCCATTTGCAATTTACAAGTTCATTTCATTTTTTTCCTCATTAATGTACACACAGCACCCCATATTGACAGACAAACACAGAATTGTTGACATTTTTGCAGATTTATTAAAAAACTGAAATATCACATGGTCCTAAGTATTCAGACCCTTTGCTGTGACACTCATATATTTAACTCAGGTGCTGTCCATTTCAGAGACAGAATTGTGGCAAGGCACAGATCTGGCCAAGGTTACAAAAAAATTCTGCTGCACTTAAGGTTCCTAGGAGCACAGTGGCCTCCATAATCCTTAAATGGAAGACATTTGGGACAACCAGAACCCTTCCTAGAGCTGGCCGTCCGGCCAAACTGAGCTATCGGGGGAGAAGAGCCTTGGTGAGAGAGAGGTAAAGAAGAACCCAAAGATCACTGTGGCTGAGCTCCAGAGATGCAGTCAGGAGATGGGAGAAAGTTGTAGAAAGTCAACCTTCACTGCAGCCCTCCACCAGTCGGGGCTTTATGGCAGAGTGGCCCGACGAAAGCCTCTCTGCAGTGCAAGACACATGAAAGTTTGCTAAAAAACACCTGAAGGACTCCAAGATGGTAAAAATTAGATTCTCTGGTCTGATGAGACCAAGATAGAACTTTTTGGCCTTAATTCTAAGCTGTATGTGTGGAGAAAACCAGGCACTGCTCATCACCTGTCCAATACAGTCCCAACAGTGAAGCATGGTGGTGGCGACATCATGCTGTGCAGGTGTTTTTCAGCTGCAGGGACAGGGCGACTGGTTGCAATCAAGGGAAAGATGAATGTGGCCAAGTACAGGGATATCCTGGATGAAAACCTTCTCCAGAGTGCTCAGGACCTCAGACTGGGCCGAAGGTTTACCTTCCAACAAGACAATGACCCTAACCACACAGTTAAAATAATGAAGGAGTTGCTTCACAACAACTCCCTGACTGTTTTTGAATGGCCCAGCCAGAGCCCTGACTTAAACCCAATTGAGCATCTCTGGAGAGACCTACAAATGTCTGTCCACCAACATTTACCATCCAACCTGACAGAACTGGAGAGGATCTGCAAGGAGAAATGGCAGAGGATCCCCAAATCCAGGTGTGAAAAACTTGTTGCATCTTTCCCAAAAAGACTCATGGCTGTATTAGATCAAAAGGGTGCTTCTACTAAATACTGAGCAAAGGGTCTGAATACTTAGGACCATGTGATATTTCAGTTTTTCTTTTTTAATAAATCTGCAAAAATGTCAATTCTGTGTTTTTCTGTCAATATGGGGTGCTGTGTGTACATTAATGAGGAAAAAAAATGAACTCAAATGATTTTAGCAAATGGCTGCAATATAACAAAGAGTGAAAAATTCAAGGGGGTCTGAATACTTTCCGTCCCCACTGTATGTGTATATGTGATACATTCTTGGATATATATATATATATATATATATATATATATATATATATATATATATATTAGGGATGGGCTATCAGAGGCACATTGCATCAGTGGGGGACGGGGTCACCCGTACACATCACTGGGAAACCCCGGCGTTTCCCCTTGTCAGAAAGGGACAGGGTCACGTGACGGGTGGCCCCGCCCTCAGCTACATAAGAGCTGTCAAGCTGGCGCCGTGTCATTGGTTAGGTGCCTCTGGTGGAGGCAGGATCCTATGCATGTTCCTCGCTGGAGTCGCTGGAGATCATCAATCACTGGAGATCGAGAATTGGATTACATCGCTGGAGTAGGAGCAGGGATTTATTGTATTACATCACTGGAATCTCTTTTTTATTTTTTATTTTTTTATTTTTAATAAAAGACTTGTCCCAAGCCGTCTCCTGTGGTTTTTTTAACATTTTGACACTTTCTTTTTGTGAAATGGTAGGGGTACAATGTACCTCTTACCAATTCACATGGGGGGCCGGGATCTGGGTGTCCCCTTTGTTAAAGGGGGCTTCCAGATTCCGATAAGCCCCCCTACCCGCAGACCCCCACAACCACCGGGCAAGGGTTGTGGGGATGAGACCCTTGTCCCCATCAACATGGGGACATCCTCCCCATGTTGAGGGCATGTGGCCTGGTACGGTTCAGGAGGGGGGGCACTCTCTCATCCCCCCTCTTTTCCTGTGGCCTGCCAAGTTGCATGCTCGGATAAGGGTCTGGTGTGGATTTTGGGGGAACCCCACGCCATTTTTTTAAAATTTTGGTGCGGAGTTCCCCTTAAAATCCATACCAGACCTGAAGGGTCTGGTATGGATTTTTGGGGGGAACCCCATGCCTTTTTTTTTTTTTAATGACTTTCAATGGCATTTATGTGTATTGTCCAACAATACATTAATAGCCGGCACTAGCGCTAGTACTTTTAAATTACTTTTTTTTCCTTTAGAAATGTCATTTTGCTCTCGGACTGTTATAAACACAGAAAATATGCACTACTTTACAGGCATACTATAGACACCCCCCAGGTATGAAATGTAAAGGAATATTTCACTTTTATTGTTTCACTTTAAGCATTATTAAAATCACTGCTCCCGAAAAAACAGCCGTTTTTAAAACTTTTTTTTGCATTTATACATGTCGCCTGGGGCAAGACCCGGGTCCCCAAACACTTTTTATGATAATAACTTGCATATTAACCTTTAAAATTAGCACTTTTGATTTTTCATGTTCGTGTCCCATAGACTTTAACAGCGTTCGCATGCTCGAACAAATTTTTTGCCTGTTTGCATGTTCTGGATGCGAACCAAACAGGCCAATATATATATATATATATATATATATATATATATTTATATATATATATGTATATATATAATATATATATATATATATATATATATATAAATTTTTACATTTTTTTAATATATTTTTATGTATATTTCTACACTATGGATATCTTTGAATATCATAAAAATAGGAAGATTAATCCAGAAGAGTTCTTTGATCAGGCTACTCTGGAGACAGATAATATAAGAGGGGTATTTATGAGGTTAAAACATTTCCTGATTGCTGAACTGCATGCTACCTGGGATATTGTCTTCTTAGAAACATATTTAAAGGAGAAGATGATCCCCAGAAGCCTTCAGTGGCATGTATATCCAGATAAAGGGGATAAAGAACCCCAAGAATTGTTTCAATATTTTAATGATGTAGGTCTTGCTTTTTTGAGTTTTTTGGTATCCAAGAAACGAAACAAGGCAGCCAAATTAAAAACAAGAAATTAGTGAAATTAAGGATAAACTTATACCATTTAACAAAGAGGGGTTATACCAAGTTTATACTAAAGAACTTAGAGAGATTACGGTAGAGGGGGAAGAGGAACAATGGATTAAAAAAAGGAATAAATACCTCAGGGACATTGAAGATTACAAGACTAACAACATCTTTAAATGGCAGGAATTACATAGAGATATACTGTTGGTGTTGAAAATATGGAAGCAAGTGGGGGAACCCAACCACACCTTCCCCCTGAAAATAACAGAGGGGAAACGGATCAGCAGACCCCACAGTGTTGGGATTTGGGACCTCCCAAGTGAGGATGGGGAGGTCCTTCACATCAGGTGAAGAAAAAAGCAACTAATGTTCCATATAATAAAAAATCATTTTTACCCCCCCCCGAAGAGCCAATACCAATACCCCACACCTAATAATTATCCTAGAAATTTTGGTAGGCTACAACAGTCAGGCCAAAATAGAGAAAACAGAGAAAATAGACCACCACATACTCCACATAATTATGGAAATAAATGCACATATCCCCAGGGAAAACCATCTCAAATTGACTACACAGGGAGATATGATGATCCATCACAAAGGAGACCATATTAGAGTGAGCGGCATGAGGGACCCCAAAATTCTCCTATTCCCCCCTGGAGATATGATGTTCCGGTAGAAAACCGGTTTGGTTCCCTTCAAGATTATTATGATAGTGAGTGTGAGGGGGATCATCCTGCTAATAATTATGAACCCCAACGGGATTATGTTTCCAGGCCGCATGAAGGACCCCCCAGTGCAGCTCCACTTAGAAACAAGTCAGATATGATGTTCCAGTAGAAAACCGCTCTGGTTCCCTTGAAGATTATTATGATAGTGAGTGTGAGGGGGATCATCCTGCTAATAATTATGAACCCCAACGGGATTATGTTTCCAGGCCGCATGAAGGACCACCCAGTGCAGCTCCACTTAGAAACAAGTCTGATTTTTTAGGGAAAGGACAGAACAAAAAAGGAAGATTAAGGGGGGATGTAGGGGAGGGAAATGGAACAACCCCCAAAAAAGAAAGAGATAAATAATGAAGGGATTTTTAATCTGAGTGGGATAACCCTAACAGAAACAGAACAGATCACTTTAAATCAGGGTCTAAAATTTGCACCAAAACAAGGGTTAAGTAAGTTTCAAATGTTTATAGACCTAAAGAAATACATGAGAAAATTAAGTATCAAGCGACATTTTCTATCTAATCCTATTGTCAGAAATTCTGAGTTTCCAATAGATAATAGCATTAGGACATATAAAGGGACAGGGTTGAGAAATGCTTCCCTATTCAATCCTCCTGGGAAACCTACCCCCAGTATTACTGTTTTTAAAAAGTTGTTGTTGCAAGATTTGCAAAGAGCACAATTTAAAATAAAAACCAGACAGATATTGAGAAGGGGATGAAAACCCTTTGTGAAAAGAAGGAATTGATAATACGTCCCGAGGACAAAGGAGGGGGCATTTTGCTTCTCAAAAAACAGGATTATTTGAATGAAGTGAATCGTTTATTGGCAGATAGGGATACCTACACTATTCTGAATCATGACCCCACTTTGGGAAATAAAGAACATCTTAATGATTTGGTCCAAGATGGGTTTCGTAAAGGCATTTTAAATAAGAAGGATAAAAGTCCAAATGCAGGGCTTAAATAAAATAAATGTCCAAATAATGATGATAGTCCATAGAAATCAATCAGCAACAAAAGATGATATGAAACCTCCACCAAACTTCAGTGTGTAAAAAGGAAAGCACACCACACCCACGTGCTATCAGTCTGTATAAGAAAGATATAAAAAATAGGCGATGTACTCATATAATGCAGAGGGTCATCAGCAAATCCAAATGGCACACTTCATCATGGGCAGGCACAGCATGGAAACAATCAGGTCACCACATATCAGAAGGCTCAGTACTCGCATTAAAGATGAACAAATTGGTGCAGTCATCAGCAGGAACAAACCAGCAAAAAGAAAGCAACAATAGTGAAGCCCGTAAGGTAAAACAGTCGTAGTTTATTGTAGTCTACTTACAGGTATGAAGTAAAAATCATCACAGAAAACAGGAACAATCCGCGGTTCTCAGCGTACTTGCATCGACCAGCCTGACATGTTTCATCCTATGTGGATATCATCAGAGGCGTGGCCAATGATGCAAGCACGCTCAAATATATAATGCACATCTTAAGTCATGCTGACCCCTGATAGGACAGCATGACACATACAGCAGCTGTTTTCAATAGCACATTCCGGCCGCGCCTGCGCACTACGGCCGTGCTGTCATTGAACTAGGAAGTAACAGGACAGTCACGATCGGCCGCACATGTGCAGTACGGCCGTGCGTTCCAGCGTGACAGGAAGACAAAACCAGACAGCCGCACATGCGCAGTACGGCCGTGCGTTCCAGCGTAGCAGGAAGATAAAACCAGCCAGCACATCCATTCAATATAAAGGATGGGACAACCTGATTAATGCCGTCCTTGCTGGTTGATATGAACGACCCGACCGCGCATGCGCGGTACGGTCGTACTAACCAGGAATCATGGAATGGAACAATAGAACCAGGGGGAAAGAGGGGAAGGAAAAAATAAACCGCATATGCGCAGTTGAGCTGTGCAGAGCATGGAACAACAGCCTAAACCGGCCCAAATGTGTTCTCCCTATGATGGGCGGAACAGAGTCACCGCCAACCAAAAGGGGAAACAGTAAGGGGCTGCACATGTGCCGTAACAGCATCCGGAGGGTGAGTGACACCCGAACCGGAAATGACTATTGAGGCACATTCGTGTAACACATCAGCAGATACATAACTATAAGATGATTAATCAAATGTTACTTATCACGTTTTACTCTGCACCTCACAATAAATACACAAGAATTGACCACTTTTTCATATCCCAATCAGACTTATCTTTCCTTTCTAAGGCCTCCATCAATCCCATGGTGTTATCAGACCATAGCCCCATATCCATTACTCTAGATATACCGGCAAATAGATTCCACAAAATGATTTGGCATCTAGATAATTCCGTCTTAACAGGCATAGACGTTACCCACAAACTTAACACTCGACTCAAACAATACTTTTCGGAAAACACCTCAAAGGACTCAAAACAATCCAGCATATGGGCAGCGCACAAATGCGTAATACGTGGTGAAATCATATCTCTAACGGCATACAGAAGTAAACTCAAACGCGATCACATTGCCACACTATCTGAAAAAATCCTCATACTGGAACAAGCACACAAGCTCTCACTAGCCACAAAATCCCTTGTTGAACTGATCAAAGCTAGGGAAGAACTCCTAGAAGAACTCGGTAAATCCTTAAAACGCAAATATGTCTTAAATCAAAAACTATTCTATGAATTTTGCAACAAATCCGGAAAATTGCTTGCTAGAGCATTACAATCCCGAAAAGCAATGAATACCATACACGCTATTAAAAACTCGTCTGGCACTTCTCTTGTCTCTTCGGAAGCTATTGCCGACCAATTTGTTCAATATTTTTCTGCTCTTTACAACTTACCTTCCTCCACCGAACTGGGCAATACTCCTGAAAGACAATCGACAATCTCAGACTTTCTGAATAACTTTTGCCCATCTTCTATTTCGTCTGAGGCCGCAGCAAATCTTTCTGCTCCCATTACTGCAGACGAAATGATAACAGTGTTAAAACAACTTAAAACAGGTAAAAGCCCCGGCCCAGATGGTCTGACTGTGAGTTACTATAAAACCTTCCAGGATATACTTAACCCTCAATTAGCTAAGATTTTCAATGACCTCTCCTCGTCCTCTTCAGTAAATATGGATCTATTAGAAGCCCACATCATGCTCATTCCCAAACCAGGTAAAGATGAAGCTCTAGTATTGTTATTATTATTATACAGTATTTATATAGCGCCAACAGTTTACGTAGCGCTTTACAACTTGAGGGTAGACAGTACAAATACAGTACAATTTGATACAGTAGGAATCAGAGGGCCCTGCTCCTTAGAGCTTACAATAGTAACTAATTATAGACCCATTTCCCTTATCAATGTTGACATGAAAATCTATGCCAAAATCCTTGCCAACCGAATGCTCCCTTTACTCCCCAAACTGATCTCATTAGATCAAGTTGGCTTTATCCCTGGGAGGGAGGCAAGGGATAATACCATAAAAGCAATCAACATCCACCATTGGCTCTCCTCTTCACCCAAACAGGGTTTCTTTCTGTCCCTTGACGCGGAGAAGGCGTTCGACAGGGTGGCATGGGACTACATGATAGCAGTACTACAGGCAATGGGATTCCCAGCACACTTCACCCAATTGATCTTGGCTCTATATGCGTCCCCCACAGCCAGAATAAGGGTTAATGGCCACCTGTCGAACGCCTTCCTGGTGTCGAATGGAACTCGACAAGGTTGCCCCTTATCCCCTCTTCTTTTTGTTCTTTCATTAGAACCTTTACTACACAAACTTAAAGTCAACCCGGATATCGTAGGCATTGATATTAGACAAAAACACTACAAACTAGCAGCATACGCTGACGACATACTTCTTTTCCTCTCCAACCCGTTAATCACCATTCCAAACTTACTACAAGATTTCACCTTCTTACGCAAATTATTTTACTTGAAAAAATTTTTTTATGAAATCCAAAGCCCTAAACATCTCCCTCCCGTCACAGATAGTTTCTCAATGCCAATCTAATTTTCCATTCAAATGGGAACCACACGCCCTCACGTATCTTGGCATTCAAATACCATCTAAACTTACTGAACTATACGATAGAAACTACTCTCCCATTCTTCGAACTATACAGAAAGACCTTACGAAATGGTCCTCAGCACAATTTTCCTGGTTTGGGAGAATTTCCATCTTAAAAATGAACATCCTGCCCCAAATACTTTATGTCTTACAAACAATACCGATCAAACTCCCTTCAACATTTTTTACAATTTATAAAAGAATATGCAGGAACTTTATAAGGGCCCATAAACCTCCAAGAATCAGTTGGAGCAGGATGGTCCTCCCCAAGCTTAAAGGTGGACTAGGCTTACCCGATGTTCATAAATACTATAATGCTTGTCACATCACCAGACTAATAGACTGGCACATACATACCCACTCTAAAGATTGGATCACAATTGAGGATTCCTGTACCCAAACACCCCTTTCCCACTCGCCATGGATTGACACCAAAGCGATCCCTAAAAAACACTTGACACATCCACTAACTTGAACTACACTGAACTGCTTCAGGAACACTTCTTGTTCTCTCAAAATGACTCCATTCCCAGGGCCATTGACCCCCCTCACTGGCAATCCCGCCTTTCCCCCTGGCCTTCTGGAAAACAACCCACGTTTGGTCACCATGATGTCTACATTGAGAGCACATCATTTTTTCCATAATGGTTCAATTATCCCATACACCGATCTACCCACTGAACTCCAGACTGGAAACATTCCCTTCTTCTCGTACTTACAAATCAGACACTTTCTCAATAGTTCCAATCCCATCTCTCAATGGTGTAGAGATATGACTCCTTTTGAAGCACTATGCTCTGAAACAAATCCTCAAAATCACTTAATCTCAACTGTGTACTCCATGCTTTTCGGCGAAACTAACCTCCTATCTACCACAGTTAACCGTAAATGGGAAAGAGAGCTCAACCTGGACTTATCTTTGGAAGACTGGGAAAATATCTATTCTCATATCCATAAAGGCTCTATTAACGTCTCAGCACAAGAAACGAATTACAAATTGTACTCTAGATGGTACCGCACCCCTGATCGCATTTATATGTTTCATACAAATGTTTCTCCTCTGTGCTGCAGATGTAACTCTGGAGTGGGCTCCCTTCTCCATATATGGTGGGACTGTGCCCTCATAAAGCCATTCTGGGAACAGGTACACAACATGATCACTCGAATCACTACTTATACTCTAGACTTTACACCTGCTCAATATTTACTGCACCACACCTCACTTCGTCTATCCACTTATAGGAAATCTTTATTGCTTCACCTCATAAATGCGGCTAAGCAATGTATTCCGTTACGATGGAGGGACACTAACCCTCCCACCTTATCAGACTGGCTAAAACGTGTAGAAAAAATAGCCGTCATGGAAGACTTAATACATCAAGCAAACGACAACCCCACAAAATACAGTCATACTTGGGCTTGTTGGAAACACTTTTGCGATTCGGTTGAATTTCAGACACTACTTACTGACCCACAAGCCGGAATATCTTTGGTTCCACGATGACCCTCCTAACAAGTACTAGTCAGGGACTGAAGAAGGAGTGTCCGCCATCCACCCCCACCACCACCTTCTCCCTCACCCTTGTGCTCACATACCCATATACCCACCCATGTTAGTCTCTACCCCATCATATTATAGATATACAAAGTAAAGCATATTTAATCCAACTTTTCTCCCCCCCATCCTATATGCACCCCACACCTTTCGAAATCAAATACACCACATACACTATAATACCTCTTAGAAACACTATTCCACATAAAGGACCTTTCTCACTACCTCCATATATATTTGGTTCTTCTGACTCTCCCCCCCCCAGTACAGTGTGCTCCCGTAGGGGTACTGGGAATGGGAGAGGCTTGGTAAAGATCCGTGTCCCATGCTCCTCTTTTGAATTCCACCCCACAATAACAACATGGGATAATATAGATTTCAATAGCTGGCTTCAATGTTTCTAGAGCAGCTAACAACTATTTAAGGTGACTGGACACCTCATATACTTACTTACAAATGTTTTAAACGTTTTAATTACCTGCAATTGGATGCTTTCACACCCATATGTTCTTTTACATTCAACGTTGTTATATGTACCACTATATCTGCTTGTTAAATGTACGAAATCTGTAACATGACAATGTATCTCTGTAAACTTTGGAGAAATACCATTACCTGTTTTGTACATTTCATCTTTCATCAATAAAAATTTATGAAACAAAAAAACAAACAAAAAACATATAACTTAGAATACCCATAACTGTAATGCCGTGTACAGATGATCGGAATTTCCGACAACCAAACCGTGGATTTTTTTCCAACGGATGTTGGCTCAGACTTGTCTTGCATACACACGATCACACAAATGTTGTTGGAAATTCCGATTGGCAAAAACGCACTGACGTACAACATGTATGACGAGCCGAGAAAAATGAAGTTCAATAGCCAGTGCGGCTCTTCTCCTTCATTCTGAGCATGCGTGGACTTTTGTGTGTCGGAATTGTGTACAGACGCTCGGTATTTCCGACAACAGACAAGTTTTTTTTGGAAAATTTGAGAACCTGCTCTCAAACAGTTGTTGTTGGAAATTCCAACAGCAAATGTCGAATGGAGCATACACATGGTTGGAATCTCTGACAACACCCTCACATTGAACATTTCCGGTCAGAAATTCTGATCATCTCAACCTAACCACTTTAGCTCTTTGGGCCTGTTCCTTGTGTCCACGACCTGAAGGGGTTTCTATTTTGTGCACCATGCTCCTAACTTTTGTGTAAAAATAAAAATGTCAGGATGGCTAGCAGGAGGACTTTAACTATTTGCCGAATAGCCAACGCAGCTGTACTGTGGCAGGTTGGCACGGCTGCGTGAATTGTCGTCATTGTACGTCGGCCGGTTAATGAAGCTATAGGGGGCGCGCAACACCGGAGCCAATGTACGATGTCCGCCGGCCACCCGTAATTACTCCTCAGAGAGCCAGAAAAGGGATCTGTCAATGTAAACAGACAGATCCCCATTCTGACAGGGGAGTAAGGAGAGATCTGCTGTTCCTAGTGATCAGGAACAGTGATCTCTCTCCTCCTCCAGTCAGTACACTGCCCCAACAGTTAGAAACACCTCCCTAAGGAACACTTAACCCCTTGATCGCCCTCTAGTGTTAACCCCTTCCCTGCCAGTGACATTTATACAGTAATCAGCTTTTGTCAATGGGCCCAAAAAAGTGTCAAAAGTGTCTGATCCGTCCGCCACAGTGTCGCAGTCCCGCAAAAAATCGATTGCAGATTACCGCCATTACTAATAAAAAATAAATAAATAAACATTTTTTTGGGGATATTTATTATAGCAAAAAAGTAAAAAATATTGTTTTTTGTTTCAAAATTGTCGCTCTTTTTTTGTTTATAGCGCAAAAAATAAAAACCGCAGAGGTGATCAATTAACACCAAAATAAATGTGGGAAAAAAGGACATAAATTTTGTTTGGGTACAACGTTGCACGACCGCGCAATTGCCAGTTAAAACAACGCAGTGCTGTATCTCAAAAAATGGCCAGGTCATTAAGGGGGCAGGACTCCTTCCCTGCCAATGACATTTATACAGTAATCAATGGCTTTTATTTTAGCTCTGATCACTGTATAAATGCCAATGGTCCCAAAATAGTGTCAAAAGTGTCCGATCTGACCGCCGCAATATCGCAGTCCTGATAAAAATCGCAGATCACTGCCATTACTAGTAAAAAAAAAAATAATAAAAATTACATAAATCTATCCCCTATTTTGTAGATGCTATAACTTTTGCAGAAACCAATCAATATACACATATTGCGATTTTTTTTTTACCAAAAATATGTAGAAGAATACATATTGGCCTAAACTGAGGAATTTTTTTTTTTAAATTGGGATATTTATTTTAGCAAGAACTACAAAATATTGTTTTTTTTTCAAAACTGTCGCTTTTTTTTGTTTATAGCGCAAAAAAAACAACAACGCAGGGGTGATCAAATATCACCAAAAGAAAGCTCTATTTGTGGGGAAAAAAGGACATACATTTTGTTTGGGTACAGCATTGCAGGACCGCGCAATTGTCAGTTAAAGCGATGCAGTGCCGAATCGCAAAAAATGGCCTGGTCAGGAAGGGGGCAAATCCTTCCAGGCTGAAGTGGTTAAGTGGTTAAGGAACATTTGCTTCCTGATGTCATCTGCAGAAACACTTGTGAAAGCAAATTTGTACATATGGCGCACAGGTATGTAAGATTGCTCAATGCATAATGGCTGGTGCTCGTTATGTCAGAATGAGAGAGCTAATTCTATCTCCCTCGTTTATGGTAAACTGATATGCTGTAAATGTATTTAAGGCGCCTTTCACACGGATGGCTATTCTGCCACAGTTAAAAGCATGTTTTTTTCCTGTGGAGTTCAAGACTCTAGGCACTGTGATCAGCTGCATTTGCACAGTGCGATTAGCTGCGGTCACGTTGGGTTGGGTTTGCCATTTCCATGCCAACATGACAGGGTGCCGACTCGCACTGTTTGTTATGAATCTTGAGGGGGAACTCCACGCCAAATTTTAAATAAAAAAATGGTGTGGGTTCCCCCTCAGGGGCATACCAGGCCCTTCGGTCTGGTATGGATTTTAAGAAGAACCCCTACGCCAAAAAAACGGCGTGGGGTCCCCCCCAAAATCCATACCAGACCCTTATCTGAGCACGCAGCCCGGTCAGTCAGGAAAGGGGGTGGGGACGGCGAGCGCCCCCCCCCCCTCCTGAGCCATACCAGGCCACATGTAAATTAAAATTTGTGCGCTAGCAAAATATATATTGAAATAGTGCAATTAGGAAGCTCCTTAGGGTAATACCCGGAGCCACAACGTATTTGAATCCCAGCACAAGAAAATACCAAAACAGTAAATACAGATAGTGCATTAAATCATATCTCAATAAAAGTAAAAAATGAAAAGTGAAAGAATGTGAAAAAATATATATATCAGAAAAAAGTGAATATTCTGAAAATAAAATTGATCACTCAATCATTTAGAAAACACCACATTCAGTCCATGAATAGGTTTAACAAAAAATAAGTGAAAAAGAAAAAAGAGAGAAAACGTTCCTTTGGTGTATCACATCAAAAACAGGATAGTGGTAAGATGTGAAAAACGCTTCCAAACAACCATTGATTGCAGAAGAGGAGTAATGGATGTACCCTTACCCCATTCGTTGGACCTCCTCTATGGCAAGGTCGTACGGGCTTGCAGATATAGCCCTCTGCGGGGACAGATGGAATTGGTGTCCGGGTCCTGTCAGCGTGCACCACCGACTCCAAGTTGATCCGACTGATCCGACTGCTCCAGCATCAAAAGGGAGACTCAGGATTGGGAGGATCCATATTTAAGAAAAGAAGGGGAAAACTCCAATGGTGTAGTAATATTAGGGATTTATTGGTTAAAATAAACCACAGGTAAGTATACAAAAAAGTTCCAGTATGAAAATCGTAACATCTAAAAAGCCGGCATAAAAACAGAGGCTGAACGCCCGTGCAAACAAAGAACACGTGATGGCAAGCACTGCGAGGCCACGCCCTACATGTTTCGTGATACGTGACGTCTTCTACGGGGCACGGGCGACGCAATGAACCATCACCTTATATAAGAATAAAATGCAACCAAGCCTCGTCTCCGCACACGTCCGTCGCGCGACAGGGCATGCGCAGAGATTCGACCAGGCCGTCATTGAAGACCGCCTTTAGGGTGGAACATAATACATAGATAAAAAAAGATTGAGAAGACGGAAAAACCAAAACGAAAATACAAAACGAAAATACAACCAAGCCTCATCTCAGCGCCGGCCCGTCACACGACTGGGCATGCGCAAGGATATACCAAGCCTCGGTCTGGCTGTCATTGAAAGCCTCCTATAGAGGCGGGACGTAATTAAAAACAGGAAATGCTCAAGCGTGTACCCTAGGTTCAAATATAGAGTAACAATCTCTAAAACGCAAGGACGTCCGGTATCTTATAGATAAAAAATCAAATTTAAGAATATCTCAATACAAATAAAACCAAAAAACTACTCCACAGCACATATGATACGCTCGAGTCTAAACTAAAATACTATAATGCGCTGTACACTTATTGTAGTGAAAGGACTTTTTGATGTAAAAAATCCCTTATTTTTATTAAACAAATAAAAAGTATATATATGTGTATACTGAAAAAATGTGTTTATAAAAATTATTTTTTGCAAAAATATTTAATGAAAAATTGACCTAAACCATATAATGGTGACATATAGACTAATGTCCAAACTTATCAGAGGAGTTATATAAGATTTGGACAAACTATATTAAGAATGGGCCCATTATATCTTTAGAATTAAAACCTGTTAAGTTTAAATTTAGACATGACAGCCAGGTCAAGCCCCAGCACACCCCTTTACAATCCTCAACCTAAGGGATAAAAGCTGGAGTCTTTTAGACACAAGAAGCACATGAAATAAACTCAAAAATGAACACATATTTGAATAATCCATACTCCTACTAGAACGAAGATTTAAATGGCCGATGAAAAATAGCTGCAATCACGGAAAACAAATAGATTGTTATGTCTGAAATTTCCATCATGCGTTATCAATAAACGCATTGATTTCAATGTCAACATTGAGTCCTCGTGGTTTGAGACATCCGATTTTGTATATCCATCCCATTTCTAACTTGGATATAGCTCGTCTTTTGGGCCCTCCTCTCCATGGTACCTTCAATCTGTCAATACCTATGAATTGGGTGCCCTTGGGGTCTCTATCGTGTACATTAAGATAGTGTTTGGATACCGGATGGCCTATGAAGCCTCTCCGAATATTACTAATGTGCTCGTTTAACCTGACCTGAAGTGGGCGAACCGTGCGTCCCACATATTGGAACCCGCACGGACAGGTTAAAAGGTACACCACATGAGTAGTGGAACATGTGATGAACGATTTTATTGGGAAAGTTTGTGAAGTGCTGATAGAGTGGAAATGGGTCACCTTCCGATCTTTAATAGCATTAACAGTACAAACCGCACATTTTCTGCATCTGTAGTACCCCACTAGATTCTGAAAGAACATTGGTTTCCTTATCGGAGGGTCACATACACTGGGAGCCACCGATGCTCTAATAGATGGCAACCCCTTAAAAACCACCTGAGGCCTCTCAGGAAGTAGGGGATCCAATATATTATCATTTTTCACGATATGCCAATATTTGTGTATCAGTTTTCTGATTGTAAAGTGTTGATGGGAGTAACTGGTTATAAATGGGCAGATAAAGTCTTTCTTTGTAGTGTTCCCTGTTTCTGTTTGATCTCTTAATAGGGATTCTCTATCTAACTTTTCTACCTCTTCAACTCGCTCTCTTAAAAAAGAGGCGTCATAACCTTTTTCAAGAAATCGATCAGTAAGAACCTGAGACTGAATCTTGAAGTCGCCAATAGAAGAACAATTACGTCTAATCCTGACATATTGGCTTTTCGGGACTGAATCCAGCCAAGCTTTATGATGGCAGCTATCTCGCGATATGAACGCGTTTCAATCTGTGGTCTTAAAATAGGTAGAAGTCAGTATCATATCTCCTTCTCCCCATATTTTAAGATCGAAAAAGTTTACAGTACTCAAACTAGCTTCATAATTAAAGTGAATTCCCCTATCATTTTCATTTAGGTCCTCCATAAATCTACACAAAGAATCATGGGTACCATTCCATAGGAGGAGGACGTCATCAATATATCTTGCCCACAAGACTAATTCAGGTCTACGCTGGGCATAGATGACGTCCTCCTCCCATTTGCCCATGAATAAATTAGCCAGGCTGGGGGCAAACTTTGCCCCCATGGCTACCCCCTTCTTCTGCAGGAAGAAGAGATTCTTATGCCAGAAAAAATTGTGAGTAGTGGCATACTCCAGCAGGTCCATTATGAACCTCTTTTGTTTTCTCAATAATGTCACGTCCCTATACAGATAGTGTTTCACTGAGGATATACCCCAGGCGTGGGGGATCGCCGTGTATAAAGACGTGACATCCGCCGTAACAAGCCAATATCCATTCCTATACCCACAATCCCTAAGTAGGTTGATGGCATGTCTACTATCTTTAATATAGGCAGGTAATGATCGAACTAAAGGCTGGAGAAAGTTATCAATATACTTGCCAGCCCTCGAGGTGATTGAATCGATGCCGCTAATTATTGGGCGGCCGGGCGGGTGAAAGGGGGCCTTATGGACCTTTGGTAGATAGTATATAATCGGTATCCGTGACGACACCGGTACCAAAAATAATTTTTCCTTCTTATTTATAACGCCTAGTTTGAAACCATTTTCCACAATATTTTCAAGTTCCCTTTTATATTTACTCCTAGGGTCTGATTTTAAAGGAATATAGGTGGTAGTATCTCCCACTATTTTGTCCAGTTCCTGGAGATAGTCATTCTTATTCAGAACCACTATCCCACCCCCCTTGTCAGCTGGTCTCACGACTAGATCTTTCCGTTTACAGAGTTGATCTAAACCGGATTCTAAATCTTTGGTCATTTTAATGTTTTTACTTTTTATACCATCCAAATCCTTCAGGAGGAGGTCCCTAAAGACCTTAATGGAAGCCGGTAGATCACCTGGTGGGTTGAACAGTGAGGCGTTCGCCAGGCCTGAATGCTTAACATTAGTATGGTTATGATTCTGAGTATTAATGGGATTAGACAACAAGTATCACTTGATGTTCAGTCTTCTAGTATACTTGTGTATGTCCATATATGTTTGGAATTTGTTAAGCGGTTTAGGAGCAAAAAGAAAACGGGTATAACCGGGCAGGGTATTTTTAACCTCAGCAATATCCCTCTGACTTCTGATGAGACTGCCATCCTCGATAAAGGGCTAAAATTTGCACCCCCAATGTGGTGTACACCATGTGGTGTACCTTTTAACCTGTCCGTGCGGGTTCCAATATGTGGGACGCACGGTTCGCCCGCTTCAGGTCAGGTTAAACGAGCACATTAGTAATATGGAATTTGTTAAGCGGTTTAGGAGCAAATAGAAAATGGGTATAACCGGGCAGGGTATTTTTAACCTCAGCAATATCCCTCTGACTTCTGATGAGACTGCCATCCTCGGTAAAGGGCTAAAATTTGCACCCCCAAAACCGCTTAACAAATTCCAAACATATATGGACATACACAAGTATACTAGAAGACTGAACATCAAGTGATACTTGTTGTCTAATCCCATTAATACTCAGAATCATAACCATACTAATGTTAAGCATTCAGGCCTGGCGAACGCCTCACTGTTCAACCACCAGGTGATCTACCGGCTTCCATTAAGGTCTTTAGGGACCTCCTCCTGAAGGATTTGGATGGTATAAAAAGTAAAAACATTAAAATGACCAAAGATTTAGAATCCGGTTTAGATCAACTCTGTAAACGGAAAGATCTAGTCGTGAGACCAGCTGACAAGGGGGGTGGGATAGGGGTTCTGAATAAGAATGACTATCTCCAGGAACTGGACAAAATAGTGGGAGATACTACCACCTATATTCCTTTAAAATCAGACCCTAGGAGTAAATATAAAAGGGAACTTGAAAATATTGTGGAAAATGGTTTCAAACTAGGCGTTATAAATAAGAAGGAAAAATTATTTTTGGTACCGGTGTCGTCACGGATACCGATTATATACTATCTACCAAAGGTCCATAAGGACCCCGTTCACCCGCCCGGCCGCCCAATAATTAGCGGCATCGATTCAATCACCTCGAGGGCTGGCAAGTATATTGATAACTTTCTCCAGCCTTTAGTTCGATCATTACCTGCCTATATTAAAGATAGTAGACATGCCATCAACCTACTTAGGGATTGTGGGTATAGGAATGGATATTGGCTTGTTACGGCGGATGTCACGTCTTTATACACGGCGATCCCCCACGCCTGGGGTATATCCTCAGTGAAACACTATCTGTATAGGGACGTGACATTATTGAGAAAACAAAAGAGGTTCATAATGGACCTGCTGGAGTATGCCACTACTCACAATTTTTTCTGGCATAAGAATCTCTTCTTCCTGCAGAAGAAGGGGGTAGCCATGGGGGCAAAGTTTGCCCCCAGCCTGGCTAATTTATTCATGGGCAAATGGGAGGAGGACGTCATCTATGCCCAGCGTAGACCTGAATTAGTCTTGTGGGCAAGATATATTGATGACGTCCTCCTCCTATGGAATGGTACCCATGATTCTTTGTGTAGATTTATGGAGGACCTAAATGAAAATGATAGGGGAATTCACTTTAATTATGAAGCTAGTTTGAGTACTGTAAACTTTTTCGATCTTAAAATATGGGGAGAAGGAGATATGATACTGACTTCTACCTATTTTAAGACCACAGATTGAAACGCGTTCATATCGCGAGATAGCTGCCATCATAAAGCTTGGCTGGATTCAGTCCCGAAAAGCCAATATGTCAGGATTAGACGTAATTGTTCTTCTATTGGCGACTTCAAGATTCAGTCTCAGGTTCTTACTGATCGATTTCTTGAAAAAGGTTATGACGCCTCTTTTTTAAGAGAGCGAGTTGAAGAGGTAGAAAAGTTAGATAGAGAATCCCTATTAAGAGATCAAACAGAAACAGGGAACACTACAAAGAAAGACTTTATCTGCCCATTTATAACCAGTTACTCCCATCAACACTTTACAATCAGAAAACTGATACACAAATATTGGCATATCGTGAAAAATGATAATATATTGGGTCCCCTACTTCCTGAGAGGCCTCAGGTGGTTTTTAAGGGGTTGCCATCTATTAGAGCATCGGTGGCTCCCAGTGTATGTGACCCTCCGATAAGGAAACCAGTGTTCTTTCAGAATCTAGTGGGGTACTACAGATGCAGAAAATGTGCGGTTTGTACTGTTAATGCTATTAAAGATCGGAAGGTGACCCATTTCCACTCTATCAGCACTTCACAAACTTTCCCAATAAAATCGTTCATCACATGTTCCACTACTCATGTGGTGTACCTTTTAACCTGTCCGTGCGGGTTCCAATATGTGGGACGCACGGTTCGCCCGCTTCAGGTCAGGTTAAACGAGCACATTAGTAATATTCGGAGAGGCTTCATAGGCCATCCGGTATCCAAACACTATCTTAATGTACACGATAGAGACCCCAAGGGAACCCAATTCATAGGTATTGACAGATTGAAGGTACCATGGAGAGGAGGGCCCAAAAGACGAGCTATATCCAAGTTAGAAATGGGATGGATATACAAAATCGGATGTCTCAAACCACGAGGACTCAATGTTGACATTGAATTCAATGCGTTTATTGATAACGCATGATGGAAATTTCAGGCATAACAATCTATTTGTTTTCCGTGATTGCAACTATTTTTCATCGGCCATTTAAATCTTCGTTCTAGTAGGAGTATGGATTATTCAAATATGTGTTCATTTTTGAGTTTATTTCATGTGCTTCTTGTGTCTAAAAGACTCCAGCTTTTATCCCTTAGGTTGAGGATTGTAAAGGGGTGTGCTGGGGCTTGACCTGGCTGTCATGTCTAAATTTAAACTTAACAGGTTTTAATTCTAAAGATATAATGGGCCCATTCTTAATATAGTTTGTCCAAATCTTATATAACTCCTCTGATAAGTTTGGACATTAGTCTATATGTCACCATTATATGGTTTAGGTCAATTTTTCATTAAATATTTTTGCAAAAAATAATTTTTATAAACACATTTTTTCAGTATACACATATATATACTTTTTATTTGTTTAATAAAAATAAGGGATTTTTTACATCAAAAAGTCCTTTCACTACAATAAGTGTACAGTGCATTATAGTATTTTAGTTTAGACTCGAGCGTATCATATGTGCTGTGGAGTAGTTTTTTGGTTTTATTTGTATTGAGATATTCTTAAATTTGATTTTTTATCTATAAGATACCGGACGTCCTTGCGTGTTAGAGATTGTTACTCTATATTTGAACCTAGGGTACACGCTTGAGCATTTCCTGTTTTTAATTACGTCCCGCCTCTATAGGAGGCTTTCAATGACAGCCAGACCGAGGCTTGGTATATCCTTGCGCATGCCCAGTCGTGTGATGGGCCGGCGCTGAGATGAGGCTTGGTTGTATTTTCGTTTTGTATTTTCGTTTTGGTTTTTCCGTCTTCTCAATCTTTTTTTATCTATGTATTATGTTCCGCCCTAAAGGCGGTCTTCAATGACTGCCTGGTCGAATCTCTGCGCATGCCCTGTCGCGCGACAGACGTGTGTGGAGACGAGGCTTGGTTGCATTTTATTCTTATATAAGGTGATGGTTCATTGCGTCGCCCCTTCCCCCGTAGAAGACGTCACGTATCACGAAATATGTAGGGCGTGGCCTCGCAGTGCTTGCCATCACGTGTTCTTTGTTTGCACGGGCGTTCAGCCTCTGTTTTTATGCCGGCTTTTTAGATGTTACGATTTTCATACTGGAACTTTTTTGTATACTTACCTGTGGTTTATTTTAACCAATAAATCCCTAATATTACTACACCATTGGAGTTTTCCCCTTCTTTTCTTAAATATGGATACTCCCAATCCTGAGTCTCCCTTTTGATGCTGGAGCAGTCGGATCAGTCGGATCAACTTGGAGTCGGTGGTGCACGCTGACAGGACCCGGACACCAATTCCATCTGTCCCCGCAGAGGGCTATATCTGCAAGCCCGTACGACCTTGCCATAGAGGAGGTCCAACGAATGGGGTAAGGGTACATCCATTACTCCTCTTCTGCAATCAATGGTTGTTTGGAAGCGTTTTTCACATCTTACCACTATCCTGTTTTTGATGTGATACACCAAAGGAACGTTTTCTCTCTTTTTTCTTTTTCACTTATTTTTTGTTAAACCTATTCATGGACTGAATGTGGTGTTTTCTAAATGATTGAGTGATCAATTTTATTTTCAGAATATTCACTTTTTTCTGATATATATATTTTTTCACATTCTTTCACTTTTCATTTTTTACTTTTATTGAGATATGATTTAATGCACTATCTGTATTTACTGTTTTGGTATTTTCTTGTGCTGGGATTCAAATACGTTGTGGCTCCGGGTATTACCCTAAGGAGCTTCCTTATTGTACTATTTCAATATATACTTTGCTAGCGCACAAATTTTAATTTACATGCTTTTTTACTTTATGGATATTTGGAGTTTTTTGTTGCAGCTGCATCTTTGTGAATTTAAGCAATTTTGACTCACTGTGTTTTGCTCATTAGCGCAAGTTTTTCCACCATACCAGGCCACATGCCTTCAACATGGAGGGGTGGGTCCTTTGGGGGAGGGGGCGCCCTGCGGCCCCCCCACCCCAAAGCCCCTTGTCCCCATGTTGATGAGGACAAGGGCCTCTTCTCGACAACCCTGGCCGTTGGTTGTCGGGGTCTGCGGGCGGAGGGCTTATTGGAATCCGGGAGCCCCCTTTAATAAGGGGGCCCCCAGATCTCGGCCCCCCACCCTATGTGAATGAGTATGGGGTACATGGTACCCCTTCCTATTCACCTAGGGAAAAAGTGTCAATAAAAAAAACACTACACAGATTTTTAAAGTAATTAATTAGACAGCTCCGGGGTCTTCTTCCGGCTTTGGGGGTCCTCTTCCGACTTCGGGGATCTCTCCGGTTCTTCTCCACGCTCTCCGGGTCTTCTGCCGGGCTCCTCCGCTATCTTCTGCTCTTTTGCTGCTCTTTTGCTATAGCAGAGGAGCCCAGTCTGCTGCCTGCTGCCTGCTGCCTTCTGCCTTCTGCCTTCTTCCCTCTTCTTTTCTTCTGATGTTGACACGGCGCTCTCTCCGGCTGGAATGCACTCTAGGCGCTCCACTCTGACTTATATAGGCGGTGACCCCGCCCCCCTATGCCGCAGGGTGCCCCCTCCCCCAAAACACCCACCCCTCCATGTTGAGGGCATGTGGCCTGGTACGGCTCAGGAGGGGGGGGACGCTCGCCCGTCCCCAATACCTTTCCTGACCAACCGGGCTGCGTGCTCGGATAAGGGTCTGGTATGGATTTTGGGGGGACCTCACACCGTTTTTTTGGCTTAGGGGTTACTCTTAAAATCCATACCAGACCGAAGGGTCTGGTATGCCCCTGAGGGGGAACCCACGCCATTTTTTCATTTAAAATTTTGGAGTTCCCCCTCAAAATTCATACCAAACAGTGCCGGGCATTGGCGGGGATCCGAGTCGGATCCCCGTGCTTGTCGCTCATTGGGAAAGGAAAAATCATTTTTCCTTTCCCGATGAGCAGCTCGGCGCTGTTATCCGCAGCTGACACAGTGCACTGCGATTACCTGCGGTTATGTGCGGATAGCTGCGCTAAATCGCTCCTGGACGCAGTCAATTCTATTTTTTCTATCCGCACAGAACCGCATGTATCTAATTCGCAGCTAAACGCAGTGTGTGAATGGGGCCATAGGAATGCATTGTGTGCTTTTAGCTGCGGTAGAAAATTAGAAAATCCGCAGCTAAAAGCACCAATCTATCCATCCGTGTGAAAGGGGCCTAAAGTGTCACCTATTGAAAATTTTGCGTGATTTTTCATCATTTCACAGGTGTACGCAGTTTTGTGTCCTGACATAATTGGTATGCATTTACTGCATACAACCTCATCTTCCCCTGTGCTGTGACAAGAGAAGAGAGAGCACACTGTTTATGTGCAGCTTTTGAATTACAGAGCTTTCACTCCTGTGATGCTGGGAGGAAGTTTCCAATGTTTTTTAGTCAAGCTTCACTGTCAAATTGCCTACATGTACAGCACTTACATTAATCAATACTTTTCAACGTTTTTTTTTTTTTAAATCTACTGGGACTTCTTGTCTCAATAGTGCTTTTTATGCAGCCTTTAAGGCATAGCCCACGTTTTGGATAAAGTGAGAAGGGTTGTAACCCTTGTTGGATTTCTTTTGCTGCCAATGTGCCTGTTTGGGAGAGCTAACCTTGTTAATTTCCTGTGGGCCATTGTCATCAGAAGAGGAAGTGAGGAGAATTCCAAAATGTTATAATTCTCAATGGAATAGGAATAGAGGGGATATATTTCCCTTTATTTTGGGGCAACTTTCTTTTTGTGTCTCTAAAGTCAATAATTGCATGAGTCCACTCTAGAGACTCTCCCTCCTCATTGGCTGAGAAAGAAGCGGGAGCCTTTGGCTCCCACTGCTGTCAATCACAGCCAATGAGCCATTGAGGAGAGAGGAGATGTGGGCCTGAGCTGCAGCTGTTTGTGGAAATGGACATGTACAGCAGTGGCTCAGGACCCGAGAACAAAAGGATCTGGGCTGTTCTTTGCAAAACCACTGGACAGAAAAGTTAAGTTTTACTCACCTGTGTCCTGCAGTTCACACGACAGAGACGCGCTCTTCCCTTCTGCCTGTTGTCTCGGCTCTTGATTGGATAGATTGATAGCAGCGCAGCCATTGGCTCCCCCTGCTGTCAATCAAGTCAAATGACGAGGGTTCCGGGGGCGGGGCCGAATCCAGCATTCTGCATCAATGGACGCAAATTTTGGACTTGGGAGTGCACCCGCAAGGTAATCCCTTGGGAGAGTGCTTCTCCTAGGGGGTTATACGATGTGGGAAGGAGCTACCAGCGCTGCTGGGGGACCCCAGAAGTCGAGGATGGAGGCCACTGTGCGCAAAACAAACTGCACAGCGGAGGTAAGTATGACATGTTTGTTATTTAAAAAAAACAAAAACAAAGCCTAACAATCACTTTGAGTTATTTAAATAACATACCATCATTGCTGCATTAAAGACAAAACATCCTCTTTACTCCAAAATATATAAATTACCTGAACTTATTCTAAACACTCAAAAAGGTTACCCCAAATACAGAAGCATTCCGCTAACTATTTTAACCACCAAGTCAAATTTTTTTAAGCAATATAAAAGTCACATCTCATTAGCATATTATTAATGCCAAGCAAGGTTAGACCTGAGTATAACTATAGTGATAAGCTCTGTACCATGAATAATGTGCTTAATACAATTTAATTTAAAACATGTAAGAAGCAAATACAAAACTATAAATACCATGTAGGCACAATGTACAAAACTAAAATACCATGATAAGGATGCTATGTTAAAAAAATTAAATTTTTTGTTTTTTTCCAATGAATCCATGGAGATTTTATAATAACAGTCATGGGACTAAAATAAAGGCAGTTACTCAGCACCGAAAGTAACTAGTTTATTGTCGTGCCATATATTATTATTGTTATTGACTCTGATTGGACCCTAAGGATAGATATAATTAATTTGAAAAAACCCTGCCCAATGTCACCAGCTGTACATGGACAGCAGTGAAATGTTGCTGTCATTGTAAAAAAAGACATACATTTAATATAGTATACCTCCTTGTTCAAACTCTTAAGTTACTATAATACATTTTCAATAAAAAAATGTTATATGATTATATTCTTTTTACTCAAGAAACACAATTGAAAATGTAAAACTGTGCATGACCAGAGATTCTGTAATGATTAGAAAGTGAGGTACTGTATGATAGAACCTTAGTATTCCTGCGCTGGTTTTTACCAGTGAAAACTAGTTTTAATTTTTATTGTTATTATTATTATTATATCCTTTATAAAGCACTAACACATACACAGCACTGCATAAACATATTGTTTGCTAGTAGGGAAGCTTATTATGGGAAAAAAAGGAGAGAGCTTGTGCCTTTAGGGATTCCTGCACTGACAAGAACTGAAATCATACAACAGCACAAAGTGCTATTCCCCTGAACAGCAAGAATTTTTGTTTGCCTTATTTGTGTTAAGATTTCCCAATGGGAGTTATCATCCAGTGTCAAGGAGACTTTTCTTTGTATTAGCTACAGTAGAAGTCTCACTGGCAGAGTTCCTTAAATGACTTTGCCTGAATATGTGAACAGCAACACCTGTTTATTAAAATGTATGGACATACCAGCCCACAGCACAAAGGGGTACATCCTAGTTATCAATCTAAATAACTAGTTATTTGTTGTCATGTTACTATCCCAAACTGTAACATGTATTTTGAAACCTGGAATATTTTTCTTTGGGTTAGCATTTATTATGTAAAATGAAAATACACATGTTGGAGTTATTTCAGTTAATACAAATAATACTAATATTATTAGAAATAGTACCCATTCAGAATTATACGCTATGTAACATGGACTGTAGCTGATAACTAGGGATGGGCCGAACAGACCCCTGTTCGGTTTGCACCAGAACTTTCCAACACCGCAAAAGTTCAGACCCGAATAGCAAACCCCATTGAAGTCAATGGGACCCGAACGTCAAAAATCAAAAGTGCCCATTTTGAAAGCTTATATGGAAGTAATTGGGCATACAATTGTTAAAGGGGTCCGGGTCCTGCCCTGGGGGACATGTATCAATAACAAAAAAGTTTGTGAAAAATGTCACTTTTAAATGAGCAGTGATTTTTAGATTTTTAAAGTGAAAATATAAAAATGAAAAAATCCTTCCAATATAGTCCCGGGGGGGTTCTCTTAGTCTACCTGTAAAGTGGCAGATCTGTACCATGTCTAGAATCTGCTGCAGCAATAATTGCATTTATAAAGCCAAAAAAAATGAAATTTTCCCTCCAACCTGCCTTTATTTGCTCAACAGCGGGGGGAGACAGTGTGTATGATGAGGCCACAATGTAGTGCACTGGGAACAAGATTAGAGATTTTTTGGATACATTCTGGTGTCACTTTGACTTTGGATAAAAGTAACGGGTGAATAAAAATTGGTCTTTGGGTGTCGGTGGCGGCTTCTCTCCGTAACCCTATAGAGGTAATCTTGATGAAAGCAAGAATTGGTATGGCTGTGAAAAAATTGCAGTGATATGCACCTGTCAAACAGGTGCAGAAAAATTGTTCTTTGGGTGTCGGTGGCACCTTCCCACCGTAACCCTATAGAGGTACTCTTGATGAAAGAAAGAATTGGCCTTGCTGTAAAAAATTGCAATTATATGCACCTGTCAAACAGGTGCAGAAAAATTGCTCTTTGGGTGTCGGGGGCGCCTTCCCACCGTAACCCTATAGAGGTGCTCTTGATGAAGGCAAGAAAAATTGCAATGATATGCACCTGTCAAACAAGTGCTGAAAAATTGGTCTTTGGCAATTGTGCCCATGAAACCTATACCAAAAACATTCTTCCAGATGAAATGATTGAACACCCTCAAAGCTAGGCAACCTCGAAGTCCTGCAGATATTCCACATACCAAAAAGACTTAATCAGTGACATCATCATCAGGGGCTTCATAGCTGGTAATCCAGGACTGATTCATTTTTATAAATGTCAAATAGTCCACGGAGTCTGTGGACAGACACGTTCTATAATCAATGGTTTGTAGCAAGAGATACAAATAAACCGCCCCTGAATCTCTCTTACTCCACTGCGCCAAAGAAAAGTGCAAAGCTGCATAAAAGATGTGTAAATGAATACAAAATATGTGTACATCCACAGTGTACAGTGAGCGTTCTATAATCAGTAACAAAACCTCCTGCAGCACTGAATGCCCTTTCTAAAAGCACGCTGGATGCAGGGCAGCCCAACAACTCAATAGCATACTGGGCAAGTTCTGGCCAGTGGTCTATTCTCATGATCCAGTAAGTCAGTGGATTGTCAGCTGGAAAGCTCTCCATCTCTGTTTTGGCCCCGAGGTAATCGTCCACCATGTGATGCAGACCCTGCTGAATGGATGTGGAAGCTGTCAGCCCTGGGCGGCGAGGACTAAAAAAATTCCGGAATGCCTCACTTAGGTGGACGCCTTTTCCAACGCTCCTCTCTTGACCAACAGAGGACTCAAAACGATGTTTTCGACGACACTGTAACCTACTGGAGTCAGGAAAAACGTTCAATAAAATCCTTTTTAACGTGTCCTCAAGAGATTTTATCTTCTGCACTCTTTGGGGAAAGGATGAGTTCTGAGACCTTCCCCTTATAACGGTGGTCAAGGAGGGTTGCCAACCAGTAATCATCCTTCACTTTTAAGCCACATATTCTTGGGTCCTTTCGCAGGCTTTGAAGCATGAGGTTGCCCATGTGCCTCAAATTTGCTGAGGCTTAAGAAGTAGATTCCTCTAGGTCACTCAGGATGACAGCATCTGCAACTTCTGCCTCCCAGCCACGTACTACACCCAAGGGTCCTGGGGTTGGAAAGCCATCGCTTACAGATTGACGCATGTCTTCCTCTTCTTCGAAGCCTATACAAGTGCCAGAATCCTCATCCTCCTCCCCTCTCTTCTCCTGTGTGTTCTGTGACATAGGAATGATGGTGTCTGGATAAAGTGGGCCTTGAGAGGAAAGGAAATCCTCCTCTTACTCCTGCTGCTCTGCCACGCAGAGTCTTCTCTAGCAGGAACACAACAGGGATTGTATCACTGATGCATGCACTGTCATGGCTCACCATCCTTATGGCCTCCTCAAATGGTGACAATATAGTGCATGCATCCTTAATGATCAGCCATTGGCATGGGGAAAAAAACCGAGGCGGCCTGAGCCATCGTCATGCCGTATTCGCACAGGTACTCGTTGAAGGCCCTCTGCTGCATGTATAGCCGCTGCAGCATTTACAAAGTCAAGTTCCACCTGGTGGGCATGTCACAAATCAGGCAGTTTACGGGCAGGTGGATTTCCCGCTGAATTTCAGCCAACCAAGCACTGGCTGTGTATGACCACCTGAAATGGCTACAGACTCTTCTGGCCAGCTCTAGCACATTTTGCAACCCTGGGTATGTATTTAGGAAACGCTGAACTACCAAATTGAGGACATGTGCCAGGCAACTTTCCCTGTCTAAGGGCAGGACAGGAGGTTTGAGCCATTATCGGACACCACCATTTCTGGCTCCAGCTGGCATGCTGTGAATCACCTCTGGGCCTGTCCCTGCAGAGCTGCAAGAATCTCTGCTCCGGTGTGGTTTCTGTGCCCTAAACACACCAGCTGAAGCACTGCATGGCACCTTTTAGCCTGACTGTGGGAATAGCCCTTTGAACGCTTAGGGTACCTGATGTTCATAGGACAATTCTGCAGAGGAGGGCATGGAGGTGGTGGAGGAGGAGGGGGAAGGGGCAGAGCTCACAACTCTGGCATCATCACCACCAGCTGTATGGAGACGTGGGGCACAACAAGCTGCAGCACTGAGCCCTGTCCTGCATCCTTTCGAGTTGCAGCGTTACCCAGTGTGCTGTGAACAAAATATATCGTCGGTGCCCATGCTTGCTGAACCACGTCGCAGCAGTAAGGTGGATTTTACGGCTGGCTGCCTTGCCCAACGATGCCAGAACATTCCCTTCCATGTGATGGTAGAGAGATGGATTGGCTTTACGTGAAAAGTAGTAGCGACTGGGAACCTGCCATTGTGGTGCAGCCTATTGTGCGAATTCACAGAAGGGGGCAGCATCCACCAGGCTGAAAGGCAGAAGTTGGAGAGCCAAAAGCTTTGACAAGCTTGCATTTGGACGCTGGGCATGTTGGTGGCAGTAACTGTATTTTTCCGCTGCAGCAGATGGGGCAAAGAAATTTTCCAGCTACAGTCTACAGCTGGTGGTGTGCTGCTGGCAAATGTGCTGCTAGTACCTGGGACACCCTGTATTATACCATCATCCCTGTCAGTGGAGGCTCTTGAGAGGTAATGACTAGGGATGGGCCGAACAAACGCCTGTTCGATGCACCAGAACTTTCGAACACCCCGAAAGTTCGGACCATTAAAGTCAATGGGACCCGAATGACAAAAATCAAAAGTGCCCATTTTGAAGGCTTATATGCAAGTAATCGTGCATACAATGGTTATATGGGTTCGGGTCCTGCCCTGGGGGGCATGTATCAACAAAAAAAAGTTTGTGAAAAATGTCATTTTTAAATGAGCAGTGATTTTTTTATTTTTAAAGTGAAAGCATAAAAATTAAAAATTCCTTCCAATATAGTGCCTGGGGTCCACTTAGTCTACCTGTAAAGTGGCAGATCTGTACCATGTCTAGAATCTGCTGCAGCAATAATTGCATTTATAAAGCCAAAAAAATGTAATTTTCCCTGCAAGCTGCCTTTTTCTTTGCTCAGCAACAGCTAGGGAGCCAGTGTGTATGATGAGGCCACAATGTAGTGCAATCGGAACAAGATTAGAGATTCTTTGGATACATTCTGGTGTCACTTTGACTTTGAATAGAAGTAACGGGTTCGTAAAAATTGGTCTTTGGGTGTTGTGGCGCCTTCCCACCGTAACCCTATAGAGGTAATCTTGATGAAAGCAAGGATTGGCCTTGATGTAAAAAATTGCAATGATATGTACCTGCCAAACATGTGCAGAAAAATTACTCTTTGTGGACAATAGGGATGAGCTTCGAGTTCGAGTCGAACTCATGTTCTACTCGAACATTGGCTGTTCGCAAGTTCGCCGAACAGCGAACAATTTGGGGTGTTCGCGGCAAATTCGAATGCCGCGGAACACCCTTTAAAAGTCTATGGGAGAAATCAAAAGTGCTAATTTTAAAGGCTTATATGCAAGTTATTGTCATAAAAAGTGTTTGGGGACCTGGGTCCTGCTCCAGGGGACATGGATCAATGCAAAAAAAAGTTTTAAAAACAGACGTTTTTTCAGGAGCAGTGATTTTATTAATGCTTAAAGTCAAACAATAAAAGTGTAATATCCCTTTAAATTTCGTACCTGGGGGGTGTCTATAGTATGCCTGTAAAGGGGCGCATGTTTCCTGTGTTTAGAACAGTCTGACAGCAAAATGACATTTGGAAGGAAAAAACTCATTTAAAACTACCCGCGGCTATTGCATTGCCGACAATACACATAGAAGTTCATTGATAAAAACGGCATGGGAATTCCCCACAGGGGAACCCCGAACCAAAATAAAAAAAAAAAAATGATGTGGGGGTCCCCCTAAATTCCATACAAGGCCCTTCAGGTCTGGTATGGATATTAAGGGGAACCCCAGCCAAAATTAAAAAAAAAAATTGACGTGGGGTTCCCCCTAAATTCCATACCAGACCCTTCAGGTCTGGTATGGATTTTAAGGGGAACCCCGCGCCAAAAAAAAAAAAAAAAACGGCGTGGGGTCCCCCTAAAAATCCATACCAGACCCTTATCCGAGCACGCAACCTGGCAGGCCGCAGGAAAAGAGGGGGGGACGAGAGTGCGGCCCCCCCCCCCTCCTGAACCGTACCAGGCCACATGCCCTCAACATTGGGAGGGTGCTTTGGGGTAGCCCCCCAAAACACCTTGTCCCCATGTTGATGAGGACAAGGGCCTCATCCTCACAACCGTGGCCGGTGGTTGTGGGGGTCTGCGGGCGGGGGGCTTATCGGAATCTGGAAGCCCCCTTTAACAAGGGGACCCCCAGATCCCGGCCCCCCCCTGTGTGAAATGGTAAGGGGGTACTTACCCCTACCATTTCACTAAAAAACTGTCAAAAATGTTAAAAATGATAAGAGACAGTTTTTGACAATTCCTTTATTTAAATGCTTCTTCTTTCTTCCTTCATCTTCTTCTTCTTCTGGTTCTTCTGGCTCTTCTGGTTCTTCCTCCGGCGTTCTCGTCCAGCATCTTCTCCGCGGCGTCTTCTATCTTCTTCTCCTCGGGCCGCTCCGCACCCATGGCATGAGGGGGGAGGCTCCCGCTCTTCTCTTCATCTTCTTCTCTTCTTCATCTTCTTCTTCATCTTCTTCTTCCTTCTTCTCTTCTTCATGTCTTCTCCGGGCCGCTCCGCAGCCATGCTGTGGCATGGAGGGAGGCTCCCGCTGTGTGACGGCGTCTCTTCGTCTGACGGTTCTTAAATAACGGGGGGCGGGGCCACCCAGTGACCCCGCCCCCCTCTGACGCACGGTGACATGACGGGACTTCCCTGTGGCATTCCCCGTGACGTCACAGGGAAGTCCCGTCAAGTCACCGTGCGTCAGAGGGGGGCGGGGTCACCGGGTGGCCCCGCCCCCCGTTATTTAAGAACCGTCAGACGAAGAGACGCCGTCACACAGCGGGAGCCTCCCTCCATGCCACAGCATGGCTGCGGAGCGGCCCGGAGAAGACATGAAGAAGGAAGAAGAAGATGAAGAAGAAGATGAAGAAGAGAAGAAGATGAAGAGAAGAGCGGGAGCCTCCCCTCATGCCATGGGTGCGGAGCGGCCCGAGGAGAAGAAGATAGAAGACGCCGCGGAGAAGATGCTGGACGAGAACGCCGGAGGAAGAACCAGAAGAGCCAGAAGAACCAGAAGAAGAAGAAGAAGAAGATGAAGGAAGAAAGAAGAAGCATTTAAATAAAGGAATTGTCAAAAACTGTCTCTTGTCATTTTTAACATTTTTGACAGTTTTTTAGTGAAATGGTAGGGGTAAGTACCCCCTTACCATTTCACACAGGGGGGGGCCGGGATCTGGGGGTCCCCTTGTTAAAGGGGGCTTCCAGATTCCGATAAGCCCCCCGCCCGCAGACCCCCACAACCACCGGCCACGGTTGTGAGGATGAGGCCCTTGTCCTCATCAACATGGGGACAAGGTGTTTTGGGGGGCTACCCCAAAGCACCCTCCCAATGTTGAGGGCATGTGGCCTGGTACGGTTCAGGAGGGGGGGGGCCGCACTCTCGTCCCCACCTCTTTTCCTGCGGCCTGCCAGGTTGCGTGCTCGGATAAGGGTCTGGTATGGATTTTTAGGGGGACCCCACGCCGTTTTTTTTTTTTTTTTTAGGCGCGGGGTTCCCCTTAAAATCCATACCAGACCTGAAGGGTCTGGTATGGAATTTAGGGGGAACCCCACGTCAATTTTTTTTTTAAATTTTGGCTGGGGTTCCCCTTAATATCCATACCAGACCTGAAGGGCCTTGTATGGAATTTAGGGGGACTCCCACATCATTTTTTTTTTTAATTTTGGTTCGGGGTTGCCCTGTGGGGAATTACCATGCCGTTTTTATCAATGAACTTCTATGTGTATTGTCGGCAATGCAATAGCCGCGGGTAGTTTTAAATGTGTTTTTTCCTTCAAAATGTCATTTTGCTGTCAGACTGTTCTAAACACGGGAAACATGCGCCCCTTTACAGGCATACTATAGACACCCCCCAGGTTTGACTTTAAGCATTATTAAAATCACTGCTCCTGAAAAAACGGCCGTTTTTAAAACTTTTTTTTGCATTGATTCATGTCTCCTGGGGCAGGACCCAGGTCCCCAAACACTTTTATTGACAATAACTTGCATATTAGCCTTTAAAATTAGCACTTTTGATTATTCATGTTCGTGTCCCATAGACTTTAACGGTGTTCGCGTGTTCGAACAAATTTTTTTCCTGTTCGCATGTTCTGGTGCGAACCGAACAGGGGGGTGTTCGGCTCATCCCTAGTGGACAAGGAGGCAGGTTTATCCACTCTGGCAACTGCAGGGGACTGCACATTTGTCTCTGCTTGTGTGACATAGCATGAGGAGGATGAGGAAGATTTAGTAAGCCAGTCCACCACCTCCTCTGCATGCTGCGGCTGGATAGCATGGGCAAACTCACTAAACAGAGGAAATTAAGCCCTGCCTGAGGACTGATGATCACCACGTCCACCTTTGCCTGTGGACACATTTGTTGCTGGCCCCCTTACAGTGCCAAGGGAACATCTGCCTCTCCTTGTTGCCCTCCCAGACATTATGTGGAGGTAGGGGATGGTGCTTATAAGCAAAAGTAAAGAAGAAGTGGAAATCTGTACGTAGATGCACTTTCATCTATGTAAAGTGGTGTTTGGTGCACCTTAATTTGAGTACTCACACTACACAGACACACTCCACGGATACACTATAATATATTTATAAATAAATATTAATAAATAATAAATAAATATCTGTTGGAATACCTGGGAGCCTCATATCCAGCTGCACAGGAAAATAGGTATTTGCATACTTTAGAATATTGATGGAGTCCTTTCTTTCTTCTTGAATTGACAAACATTAGTAATAGAAAATTCTCATTTGGATTTTCTTAAACAGACTTAGGCATTTTGGCGATTGGGGGCCCCTTTTGCTTCCCCCTGTCTTCTTGATTGCAACATACGTCCTAAATTATCCCTTTCACGCCTAAGCCTATTTCTGATATTTGGTGTTTACAAGTTAAAATCCATATTTTTGGCTAGAAAATTACTTAGAACCCCCAAACATTATATATATATTTTTAGCAGAGTCTCTAGAGAATAAAATGGCGATTGTTGCAATATTTTATGTCACACGGTATTTGTGCAGTGGTGTTTTAAACGCAACTTTTTGGGAAAAGGGACACGTTCATGAATTTAAAAAAAAACAAACAGTAAAGTTAGCCCAATTTTTTTGGAAATGTGAAAGATGATGTTACCCCGAGTAAATAGATACCAAACATGTCACGCTTTATAATTGCACACACTCGTGGAATGGCGACAAACTACTGTACCTAAAAAGCTCCATAGGCGACGCTTTACATTTTTTTACGGTTACCAGGTTAGAGTTACAGAGAAGGTCTAGTACTAGAATTATTGTTCTTGCTCTGATGATTGCGGCGATACCTCACATGTGTGATTTGAACACCGTTTACAGATGTGGGCGAGACTTCTGCATGCATTTTCTTTGCTGCGCGAGCTTGCGGGGACGGGGGTGCTTTAAAAAAAAAATTTCTTATTTATTTTATTTATTTTTATATTATTAAATTGTGTTTTAAGAAAAGAAGAAAAAAAATGTGATCACTTTTATTGCTGTCACAAGGAATGTAAACATCCCTTGTGACAGTAATAGGTGGTGACAGGTACTCTTTATGGAGGGATCGGGGGTCTAAAAGACCTTCGATCCCTCCTTTGCACTTCAAAGTATTCATATCACTGAAAACGGTGATTCTGAATACTGTATATTTTTTAAAATCCGGCGAGGATCGGGTCTCCCGGTGGGAGGCCCGGTCAGAACAGCGGGAGGCGGCGGGAGGGGGGATGTCCCCTCCCGCTCATCCTGGATAACAGTCGAGCGGCTTTTAGCCGCATCAGTTGTTATCCCTGGATAGCCGATGGCCCGCTCTAAAAAACGGTATAACCCCCGAAAGCCAAGGCTGCATATCTGCGTACGCTCGGCGGAAAGGGGTTAAGGAAGGGTTTTACTAACCCACAGTGGAGGCAAGTATGATTGGATTTAAATGTATTCCTTCAAGAGAATTTATCACACTATCAATATTGTATGTTAAGGCTTTCCTCTCTCCTTTTTTTCTTTGCTTTCTCTTTTTGTATGACTCCAGAACTGTGAAATGATCTCCCCTTTTGCGATACAATTCCTGTTGCCTGTTGGCATTTGAGGCTCCCAGTTTATAATCCATCTTTTCAAGATATACTTGATTTCAAGTGAGTTGAGTATAGGCCTATATCCCTGCCATTAATTTTTATATTTTTTTATTTATACTCGACATAGATATATTGAACTTAGTATACATTTACTTTATTGGCAGGTTACCTTTAACCACTTCAGCCCCGGAAGGTTTTACCCCCTTCCTGACCAGAGCACTTTTTACAATTCGGCACTGCGTCGCTTTATCTGCTAATTGCGCGGTAATGCAATGCTGTACCCAAACGAAATGTGCGTCCTTTTCTTCCCACAAATAGAGCTTTTTTTTGATGGTATTTGATCACCTCTGCCGTTTTTATTTTTGTGCTATAAACGGAAAAAGACCGAAAATTTTGAAAAATAAATGATATTTTCTACTTTTTGTTATAAAAAAAATCCAATAAACTCAATTTTAGTCATACATTTAGGCCAAAATGTATTCGGCCACATGTCTTTGGTAAAAAAAATGTCAATAAGCGTATATTTATTGGTTTGCGCAAAAGTTATAGCATCTACAAACTAGGGTACATTTTCTGGAATTTACACAGCTTTTAGTTTATGACTGCCTATGTCATTTCTTGAGGTGCTAAAATGGCAGGGCAGTACAAACCCCCCCAAATGACCCCATTTTGGAAAGTAGACACCCCAAGGAAATTGCTGAGAGGCATGTTGAGCCCATTGAATATTTTTTTTTTTTGTCCCAAGTGATTGAATAATGAAAAAAAAAAAAAATTACAAAAAGTTGTCACTAAATGATATATTGCTCACACAGGCCATGGGCATATGTGGAATTGCACCCCAAAATACATTCAGCTGCTTCTCCTGAATATGGGGATACCACATGTGTGGGACTTTTTGGGAGCCTAGCCGCGTACGGGGCCCCGAAAACCAAGCACCGCCTTCAGGATTTCTAAGGGCATAAATTTTTGATTTCACTCCTCACTGCCTATCACAGTTTTGAAGGCCATAAAATGCCGAGATGGCACAAAACCCCCCCAAATGACCCCATTTTGGAAAGTAGACACCCCAAGCTATTTGCTGAGAGGCATGGTGAGTATTTTGCAGCTCTCATTTGTTTTTGAAAATGAAGAAAGACCAGAAATTTTTTTTTTTCTTTTTTCAAATTTCAAAACTTTGTGACAAAAAGTGAGGTCTGCAAAATACTCACTATACCTCTCAGCAAATAGCTTGGGGTATCTACTTTCCAAAATGGGGTCATTTGGGGGGGTTTTGTGCCACCTGGGCATTCCATGGCCTCCGAAACTGTGATAGGCAGTGAAGAGTGAAATCAAAAATTTACGCCCTTAGAAAGCCTGAAAGCGGTGCTTGGTTTTCGGGGTCCCGTGCGCGGCTAGGCTCCCAAAAAGTCCCACACATGTGGTATCCCCATACTCAGGAGAAGCAACAGAATTTATTTTGGGGTGTAATTTCACATATCCCCATGGCATGTTTAAGCAATATATGATTTAGTGACAGCTTTGTGCAAAAAAAAAAAAATTTGTCTCTTTCCTGCAACTTGTGTTACAATATAAAATATTCCATGGACTTGACATGCCTCTCAGCAAATAGCTTGGGGTGTCTACTTTCCAAAATGGGGTAATTTGGGGGGGTTTGAACTGTCTTGGCATTTTATGCACAACATTTAGAAGCTTATGTCACACATCACCCACTCTTCTAACCACTTGAAGACAAAGCCCTTTCTGACACTTTTTGATTACATGAAAAAATAATTTTTTTTTGCAAGAAAATTACTTTGAACCCCCAAACATTATATATTTTTTTAAAGCAAATGCCCTACAGATTAAAATGGTGGGTGTTTCATTTTTTTTTTTCACACAGTATTTGTGCAGCGATTTTTCAAACGCATTTTTTGTGGGAAAAACACACTTTTTAAAATTTGAATGCACTAAAACACACTATATTGCCCAAATGTTTGATGAAATAAAAAAGATGATGTTAGGCCGAGTACATGGATACCAAACATGACATGCTTTAAAATTGCGCACAAACGTGCAGTGGCAACAAAATTAATACATTTTTAAAAGCCTTTAAAAGCCTTTACAGGTTACCACTTTACATTTACAGAGGAGGTCTACTGCTAAAATTACTGCCCTCGATCTGACCTCCGCGGTGATACCTCACATTCATGGTGCAATTGCTGTTTACATTTAACGCCAGACCGACGCTTGCGTTCGCCTTAGCGCGAGAGCAGGGGGGACAGGGGTGCTTTTTTTTTTTTTTTTTTTCTTTATTATTTTTTTGCTTTTTTATCTTATTTTTAAATTATTCCTTTCATTTTTTTTTTAAATCATTTTTATTGTTATCTCAGGGAATGTAAATATCCCCTATGATAGCAATAGGTAGTGACAGGTAGTGACAGGTACTCTTTTTTGAAAAAATTGGGGTCTATTAGACCCTAGATCTCTCCTCTGCCCTCAAAGCATCTGACCACACCAAGATCGGTGTGATAAAATGCTTCCCCAATTTCCCAATGGCGCTGTTTACATCCGGCAAAATCTAAGTCATAAAATGCTCGTAGCTTCCGGTTTCTTAGGCCATAGAGATGTTTGGAGCCACTCTGGTCTCTGATCAGATCATCGGTGGGGGGGATTCCCTCCCACTGCTTGTAAAAGCAGTCTAGAGGCTAATTAGCCACTAGGATTGCTTTTACATGAAAGCTGACCGCTGGCTGAAAAGAATGATACCAAGATGATACCTAAACCTGCAGGCATCATTCTGGTATAACCACTCAAAGTCGTGAATGGCGTACCTGAAGACAAAAAAATGGTTAACAATAAAGCACAGTAAACAGTAAGAGCCCTTGCACACTGGGGCGAGGGGCGGCGTCGGCGGTAAAATGCCGCTATTATTAGCAGCGTTTTACCGTCGGTATGCGGCCGCTAGCGGGGCGGTTTTACCCCCGCTAGCGGCCGAGAAAGGGTTAAATACCACCGCAAAGCGCCTCTGCAGAGGCGCATTGCCGGCGGTATAGCTGCGTCGTCCCATTGATTTCAATGGGCAGGAGCGGTAAAGGAGCGGTATACACACCGCTCCTTCACCGCTCCAAAGATGCTGCTGGCAGGCCTTTTTTTCCCGTCCTGCCAGCGCATCGCTCCAGTGTGCAAGCCCTCGGGGCTTGCACACTGGAATGAAAGCAGCGGCACTTTTGGGGCGGTTTGCAGGCGCTATTATTAGCGCAATAGCGCCTGCAAACCACCCCAGTGTGCAAGGGCTCTAAAGTATAAAAAAATTGCATACCTGAAAAGCAAACATGATAAAACATAATAACAATAAAACATTGCAGAATAGAATACAGTAAAAAAGAGCAGAACAATAGAGAGAGAATAGAGAGAGAGAGAGAGAGAGAACAATAAAACGACAACTATTTTTTTAAATTTTTGTTTGTGTTTTTTTTTACACTTTTTTTTGTAACTGTAACTTTTATAACCTTAACCGGTTCCAGGTTCGGGTCTCTCAAAATGTGATGGCATCTTGGGAGACCCTGTGAAAGTGCGCCTAGTCTGTGCAATGCTGTACCCTACGCTAATACTCAACTAGTGAATGGTAGCGTTCAAAACATTCACCAATGCAAAGACCAGGATTGTCAGGACAGGAGGGACAATAATAGCGGGTGTCACGCCTATATCCGCGCTTGCTGCAGACACGACCTCTTTTTTGGGAGGTTTGTTGGGTAGGGGTACTCGGGAGGACATAAAATTGCCTCTCATGCAGCCGACTGCATTTGGTTGGGGATGTGAATGGGGGAAGTACGGGCACTGCAGAAGTGGTGGGTTCCCAATTAGGATTGGCGAATGTAGCAGGAAGGGCATTATGGGCACGACGGGCCTGTGTTTGTCTTCTTGGTGGCAGCGGGACACTACTTGTGCTTGCCACCTCACCAGCTTGAACTGCACTTATGGGACTCGCCACGTCACCAAGTGTTACTGCAGTGCTGGTTTGACTACGACTGGGGTGTACTAGGCCGCTGGCGCTTGCCAGTTCACCAAAACGCTACAAAAAAAACCTGTTAGCGATCGCAGGGATCAGGCCTGACTCTGCGAACGCTGCAGTTATGCGTTTAGTGTTTTGTAAGTGACAGTGATTGATCGATACTGCACTTGGGTGGGCTGGGCTGGGCCGTGCGGAGGGGCAAAATGCAGGTGCTAGCAGGTATCTGGGCTGATCCCACTAACACTGCGTTTTTGGGAACCCTAAACTGCTGGGGACGCTAGTATAGATCTGATCAGATCAGATATTGATGCGCTCAGATACTATACCACTAAGGGAGGCGTATGCTGCGTGCATGGGTGTTAGCGCTACTGGCGCTAATCTGACGCTGCCTGGGGCGACGCATATCACCGCCGGGCGATCAGGGGGCTAAACCTTTATTCGGTAATAAACGGCGGGTGCCCTGACACTATCAAAAATAAATGAACTAACCAGCGTCACACGTAACGGTTATACGGTGATCAGTGGTGAAAGGTTTAGCTAGGGGGCAATCAAGGGGTTAAAACATTTATTAGGTAGTATATGGGGGTCCCTGTCGCTATAAAACGCTGACGGCGAATCTAAATATTTACGTCCCTAACTAGCGTCACCAGCGTCCGATCGGACCCCCCGCCCGCGGGAAGGCAATCACGTATCAGGTACGTGATTTTGCCTGCCCGTGTCATTCTGCTCACGTATATAGGCATGAGGCAGTCGGCAAGTGGTTAAACATCTGACACTATATCACTCTTTCACCCCTCCCTACGGGTGACCTGGCAACATTTGGTGGTTTATGGTTATGTGGATGCAGTTTATTGCATTTTTATTTTAAGTCTGTCCAGGCTCCCACACTCAAATTATGAGGTAGGGGCTTTGGTTTTTGTTTCATTGGGTGTCTCTTGCCTTTCATTTTAGTGCAGCCATAAGTATATAAAAAGATTTAATATGTTTATACTTAATGTATTAATCTGTATTTTTCTTTGTCTTTATTGCACAACTAAAGTTGTCGGATCATAGGTTCTTTTTCACGGTTAAAGATCTCACTTTATTGATAAAGAAGAAGCATGGTACAAGACAGAAATATAAATGGTATAAGTTACAGAACATAGAATGATGGGTAGAGCTACAAGAATCCAGACGTTAGTTACAGTCATATTTAAAAGCATGTTACCAAACCAAGATTGACAATCGATAATTTATAATTTAAATGATTCAGAATGGATCTCCAGCAAAGTACATCAGATACAAGGAGGGGTATGAATAAGGGGGGGGGAGGGGGGGAAGGTGCCAAAGCATCTCAGACAAAGGTGTAAAAAGGTTCCATCATGCTGTTCAAACATGTCACTCAAGAAAACCTTAATCCGTCCAAGGTGACCAAATGCCCTCAAACTTCTTGGGGCACTTTCTTTTCAAATAAGTCATTTTATACAGTGGGAGAGCTTTGTTAATAGTTTCTTCCCAAAGCGTCATGGTGGTGGTGGTGGGGGGGGGGGGGTGCAGAGGTCCATTTAAGAAGAATTGTTTTTTTTTGCATAGTAAAGTAAGAAGGCAATCAGGAGTTTAGTATAACGTGGCCTTTGATCGTCTTCCTGTATACCGAGCAGTGCCATCTCCGGCGACTGAACCAATGATAACCCAAGGTGCTCATTAATGGCCTCAGACACCGCAGCCCAGAATTTAGCCACTTTAGGACAAGTCCAGAACATATGGAAATATGTCCCTACCTCCCGTTTACACCTACCACATAGGGGGTCTCTCAAGGGGTACAATCTGTGCAGTCGCTGTGGGGTGTAGTACACCCTATGAAGAAACTTAGCCTGTATAACTTTATCCCTAGAAGAGATAACCAGCCCAAAGCCTTCTTCAAAACAAACATTCCACTCTTCTCTCTCTAATGTGGGAATGTCAGCCCTCCACGTCTCCCACAGTCTCTCCAACCTGGGAGAATCCAAACTGAGTAGTGACAAATATAGGGAAGAGAGAGGCTTGGAAAGCGACTCCTGAGCCAAGAGTTCCTCTATGGGATCCATGGAAAGCACAATAGGTCCCGAGAACTCTGCTCGTGCTGCATGGTGCAACTGCTGATATCGGAAATTCATCCACCTGGGCAACTTAAACTTGGTGGAGAGGTCTTTGTAAGTCAATAGCTTCCCTGCTGGCATGATATCTCGAAGAGTCTTCACCCCATACTTTGCCCATATTTGTGGGTCCGGAATTGTACGAAAGTGTGGAAAACTAGAATTACCCCACAGAGGTTGAAAAGGTGACCACTGGTTCGGCTTGTGAAACCTCTTCCTTGCTATCACCCACACTCTAAGCGTCGTCCTAGTCGGAAGCGGAAGATCAGCGTAAGCCCTAGGTCCCCTATACACAAGGTTCCCAAGGTCTCCGAAGGAGCCCAGAAGAGCCGCCTCCAGGCACACTGCAGCATTGGCTCTAGAGCGGACAAACCACCAGCGGACCGACACCAAAATGGCCGCCCAGTAGTATACCCGAAAATTAGGCAACGCCAATCCTCCGCACTGCACAGGAAGACACAGGGTGAATCGTGCCAGCCGAGGGGTAGACCCCCCCAAATGAAGGTCCCAATACAGCTGTCAAGTTCTCTAAAGAATATGTTCAGAATCCACACTGGGGAGTTTCTAAATAGATAGTTAAACTTGGGGAGAAAAAACATCTTTATCAGGTTAATGCGCCCCAGCAAATTAAGCGGGAGAGTTCACCAGGAGGCACATCTAGCTCTAAGTTGTAATAGCACTGGGCGCAGATTTAGCTCGTAAAATTCAGAGGGGTCTTGACTCACTTGAATACCCAGATATTTAAAACTAGAAACCCACTGCAATTGGGTGGTGGCCTGTGACATGGGGTCAAGAGGGACTAATACAGACTTCGTCCAATTTATTCGGACCCCAGAGAAACAGCCAAACCATCAAAAAGCTCCAGAGCAGCCCGCAGGGAGGAGTCCGCGTCATGTAAGTACAACAAGGCATCATCAGTGTATAATGACACCTTCTCCTCCAAGGGGCTGATCCGCAGCCACTCCACCTCCTGGGACGCCCTGAGTAGGATAGCCAGGGGTTCTAGCGCCAGGGCGAAAAGGGAAGGGGAAAGAGGGCAACCCTGACGTGTGACACGTTGTAGTAGAAACTTTTTGGAAATCCCACCATTAGTCCTTATACAAGCAGTGGGTTTATCATAGAGCAACTGCAGCCAGCGCAAAAAATGAGGGCCAAAACCATACCTACCCAGAACCTCCCAACGGTAGCCCCACTCAACTGAATTGAATGCCTTCTCGCCATCGAGTAAGGCAATGACTCTGGTTTCAGCATTATCATGGGGGATGGTCAGGTTGAGATGAAGTCTTCTCAAATTGATATCGGTACCCTTGCCGGGCATGAACCCCGTCTGATCCACATGGATAAGCTCATCCAGGACCTGTGCCAGGCGGTTGGCCAGTATCTTCGCCAGCTTTGCGTCGACATTGATTAAGGAAATCGGTCGATATGACGCACAGTTCTCGGGGTCCTTACCCAGCTTGGGCACCAACACAATCACAGCTTTGGACATAGACTCCGGCAAAGACCCCATCTTAACAAACTGGGCGAACAACATGGTAAGCCTGGGAGCAAGAAATTCTTGATAAGTGAAATAAAACTCGATCGGGATGCCATCTGCACCGGGGGTTTTCCCAGGTTGCATTTGGGTCATAGCGATCTGGACCTCTTGCAGGGTAATATCTCGTTCCAGATTCTCACTGGCTTCCCGGGACAGAGTAGGAAAATCCACCCAGTCTCCATGGTTTTCGCCCAGCAGTGGGCCCCGATCGCACCGTCATCATAAGAGGGGTGTCATGAACAGGTGTGACCAGAACCGTGTGATCTGCGACAGAGGACACCAAAACGTATATAAGTGAAAATATATTAATTTATTAAGGAAAGTGAGTAATATAATACAACCAACTCCAATATGACACAGTGCAATAACCAACCACAGACAGAGACCCACAAATAACAATAGACAGATAAGTGCAATAAACGGGAAATACCAGGGTCATAAACAATAGCCAGGCCAGGGTCATACACAGCAGATCAGCAGGGGATGTTCCAGAGACATAAACGTAAGCCAGGCCAAGGTCATACACAGGGAAGTCAGTAGATGGGGTATGGAACACAGGACAGGGAGAGGATGGATGGGTCAGACTGCAGGTAGGGATGCAAGGTAACAGGTGGGACAGGATAGGGTCCGAGACAGGGAGACAGGATCAGGTTCAGGGCACAGGATCAGATCGCTAGCAGGTCAGAAGGCAATGAAGAAATCAAGGCAAACATGTGAATGTTTGCCGGGTATTTATAGGCTTGTGATTGGCCTCAAGTGACACCTGATTGCAGGAGGTACTGTCTGCTCCACACTGCCAGGATCCATCCGCTGGTGGACGCCAGTACTGCGGCCCAAAGATGATATACTATTAACAGGGAAAAGCTCTCCTGACAGTTCCAAACTGCCAGGAGACACCTGCTGGTGGACCTCAGTACTGCATGCCAAATAACAGGTATTACCAGCGGATGGAACATTTCCTGACAGTACCCCCCCTCAAAGGAGCGGCCTCCGGATGCTCCAATTGGTTGTAATTGTCCATAGTCTATGGCATCAAGCAGAACAACAGGTGGTGGCACAGCAGGCAAAACAACAGGTGGCGCAGCAGGCATGGGCACTTCAAGCTGGGCAGCAGGCATGGGCACTTCAAGCTGGGCAGCAGGCATGGGCACTTCAAGCTGGGCAGCAGGCATGGGCACTTCAAGCTGGGCAGCAGGCATGGGCACTTCAAGCTGGGCAGCAGGCATGGGCACTTCAAGCTGGGCAGCAGGCATGGGCACTTCAAGCTGGGCAGCAGGCATGGGCACTTCAAGCGCGGCAGCAGGCATGGGCACTTCAAGCTGGGCGGCAGCAGGCATGGGCACTTCAAGCTGGGCGGCAGCAGGCATGGGCACTTCAAGCTGGGCGGCAGCAGGCATGGGCACTTCAAGCTGGGCGGCAGCAGGCATGGGCACTTCAAGCTGGGCGGCAGCAGGCATGGGCACTTCAAGCTGGGCGGCAGCAGGCATGGGCACTTCAAGCTGGGCGGCAGCAGGCATGGGCACTTCAAGCTGGGCGGCAGCAGGCATGGGCACTTCAAGCTGGGCGGCAGCAGGCATGGGCACTTCAAGCTGGGCGGCAGCAGGCATGGGCACTTCAAGCTGGGCGGCAGCAGGCATGGGCACTTCAAGCTGGGCGGCAGCAGGCATGGGCACTTCAAGCTGGAGGGCAGCAGGCATGGGCACATCAGGCTGAAGGGCAGCAGACACCCGGACATCAGGCTGGAGGGCAGACACCCGGACATCAGGCTGGAGGGCAGACACCTGGACATCAGGCTGGAGGGCAGACACCCGGACATCAGGCTGGAGGGCAGACACCCGGACATCAGGCTGGAGGGCAGACACCCGGACATCAGGCTGGAGGGCAGACACCCGGACATCAGGCTGGAGGGCTGGCACCCGGACATCAGGCTGGAGGGCTGGCACCCGGACATCAGGCTGGAGGGCTGGCACCCGGACATCAGGCTGGAGGGCTGGCACCCGGACATCAGGCTGGAGGGCTGGCACCCGGACATCAGGCTGGAGGGCTGGCACCCGGACATCAGGCTGGAACAGATCAGCTGGCGGGGAGGCAGGACTGGACACTGGCATGATGGTATGGGTTGGATTAGCTGGTGCTGAGGCAGGTTGGGTTACTGGCAGGATCGTTTTGGTTGGAAAAAACTTTCGTTTTTTCTTTGGCTTAGCCACTGAAGATCTGTAGGTGAGGGGTGCAGCAGACTGGAGAGGAGGATTGGGATATGGCAGAGAAGAGGTAACAGTAGCTGGAGGAAGTTCGTGTGGGTTTGCAGGCAGCAGGGAAGAGACAGGTGGGTTGAATGCAGGATAGGTACAGGGAGCAGAGACTGGATATGAGTACTTGGTTGGCAGCAGCGTATACTGAGCTGCAACTGCGATTGACATGGGTGATGGGGAAACATACATTTGGGTAGGCTGGTGTTTGGTGGCAGAGGTGGTTTGTTTGGCTAGAGCTGCTTGCGTCATGTCAGACCATGCTGAAAGTATAGGTTGTACAAACTGTGCTTTTAAATCTCCCTGTCTAACAAAAGACTGAGCAGACACAAGGCACTCAGCAATCACCTGTGGGGAACAGGCTGAGTAGTGCTCACAAAAATCGTCTGGATCATCTTCAAAAAGCCAAACTAGGGATACAACCTGATTCATATCAAAAGGAGGAGTGAAATCATCACGGCCCTTTGGAATACAGGGCAGGGCCAGCTCAGTACATAGCTGGATCAAAGGCTGTACCTCCCCAAACAATATATAACCCTGATCGACCAGGGAATGAGCCAAACGTATAGTGGCAAACAACTGGTCACTAGACCATCCTTTCAAAGCCTGGCGGCAATAATCACCACTTTCAGATGCCAGCAGAGAAAAATAAATAACCTCATCGGCATTCATGTTTGCAACCAACTGAATCAAAATGGTTCCCCTGTGCAGCCACTTCTGGTCAGGGATGGCCTTGATTTACTGTCATGAACAGGTGTGACCAGAACCGTGTGATCTGCGACAGAGGACACCAAAACGTATATAAGTGAAAATATATTAATTTATTAAGGAAAGTGAGTAATATAATACAACCAACTCCAATATGACACAGTGCAATAACCAACCACAGACAGAGACCCACAAATAACAATAGACAGATAAGTGCAATAAATGGGAAATACCAGGGTCATAAACAATAGCCCGGCCAGGGTCATACACAGCAGATCAGCAGGGGATGTTCCAGAGACATAAACGTAAGCCAGGCCAAGGTCATACACAGGGAAGTCAGTAGATGGGGTATGGAACACAGGACAGGGAGAGGATGGATGGGTCAGACTGCAGGTAGGGATGCAAGGTAACAGGTGGGACAGGATAGGGTCCGAGACAGGGAGACAGGATCAGGTTCAGGGCACAGGATCAGATCGCTAGCAGGTCAGAAGGCAATGAAGAAATCAAGGCAAACATGTGAATGTTTGCCGGGTATTTATAGGCTTGTGATTGGCCTCAAGTGACACCTGATTGCAGGAGGTACTGTCTGCTCCACACTGCCAGGATCCATCCGCTGGTGGATGCCAGTACTGCGGCCCAAAGATGATATACTATTAACAGGGAAAAGCTCTCCTGACAGTTCCAAACTGCCAGGAGACACCTGCTGGTGGACCTCAGTACTGCATGCCAAATAACAGGTATTACCAGCGGATGGAACATTTCCTGACAGTACCCCCCCTCAAAAGAGCGGCCTCCGGACGCTCCAATTGGTTGTAATTGTCCATAGTCTATGGCATCAAGCAGAACAACAGGTGGTGGCACAGCAGGCAAAACAACAGGTGGCGCAGCAGGCATGGGCACTTCAAGCTGGGCAGCAGGCATGGGCACTTCAAGCTGGGCAGCAGGCATGGGCACTTCAAGCTGGGCGGCAGCAGGCATGGGCACTTCAAGCTGGGCGGCAGCAGGCATGGGCACTTCAAGCTGGGCGGCAGCAGGCATGGGCACTTCAAGCTGGGCGGCAGCAGGCATGGGCACTTCAAGCTGGGCGGCAGCAGGCATGGGCACTTCAAGCTGGGCGGCAGCAGGCATGGGCACTTCAAGCTGGGCGGCAGCAGGCATGGGCACTTCAAGCTGGGCGGCAGCAGGCATGGGCACTTCAAGCTGGGCGGCAGCAGGCATGGGCACTTCAAGCTGGGCGGCAGCAGGCATGGGCACTTCAAGCTGGGCGGCAGCAGGCATGGGCACTTCAAGCTGGGCGGCAGCAGGCATGGGCACTTCAAGCTGGGCGGCAGCAGGCATGGGCACTTCAAGCTGGGCGGCAGCAGGCATGGGCACTTCAAGCTGGGCGGCAGCAGGCATGGGCACTTCAAGCTGGGCGGCAGCAGGCATGGGCACTTCAAGCTGGGCGGCAGCAGGCATGGGCACTTCAAGCTGGGCGGCAGCAGGCATGGGCACTTCAAGCTGGAGGGCAGCAGGCATGGGCACATCAGGCTGGAGGGCAGCAGACACCCGGACATCAGGCTGGAGGGCAGCAGACACCCGGACATCAGGCTGGAGGGCAGACACCCGGACATCAGGCTGGAGGGCAGACACCCGGACATCAGGCTGGAGGGCAGACACCCGGACATCAGGCTGGAGGGCAGACACCCGGACATCAGGCTGGAGGGCAGACACCCGGACATCAGGCTGGAGGGCAGACACCCGGACATCAGGCTGGAGGGCAGACACCCGGACATCAGGCTGGAGGGCAGGCACCCGGACATCAGGCTGGAGGGCAGGCACCCGGACATCAGGCTGGAGGGCAGGCACCCGGACATCAGGCTGGAGGGCTGGCACCCGGACATCAGGCTGGAGGGCTGGCACCCGGACATCAGGCTGGAGGGCTGGCACCCGGACATCAGGCTGGAGGGCTGGCACCCGGACATCAGGCTGGAGGGCTGGCACCCGGACATCAGGCTGGAGGGCTGGCACCCGGACATCAGGCTGGAGGGCTGGCACCCGGACATCAGGCTGGAACAGATCAGCTGGCGGGGAGGCAGGACTGGACACTGGCATGATGGTATGGGTTGGATTAGCTGGTGCGGAGGCAGGTTGGGTTACTGGCAGGATCGTTTTGGTTGGAAAAAACTTTCGTTTTTTCTTTGGCTTAGCCACTGAAGATCTGTAGGTGAGGGGTGCAGCAGACTGGAGAGGAGGATTGGGATATGGCAGAGAAGAGGTAACAGTAGCTGGAGGAAGTTAGTGTGGGTTTGCAGGCAGCAGGGAAAAGACAGGTGGGTTGAATGCAGGATAGGTACAGGGAGCAGAGACTGGATATGAGTATTTGGTTGGCAGCAGCGTATACTGAGCTGCAACTGCGGTTGACATGGGTGATGGGGAAACATACATTTGGGTAGGCTGGTGTTTGGTGGCAGAGGTGGTTTGTTTGGCTAGAGCTGCTTGCGTCATGTCAGACCATGCTGAAAGTATAGGTTGTACAAACTGTGCTTTTAAATCTCCCTGTCTAACAAAAGACTGAGCAGACACAAAGCACTCCGCAATCACCTGTGGGGAACAGGCTGAGTAGTGCTCACAAAAATCGTCTGGATCATCTTCAAAAAGCCAAACTAGGGATACAACCTGATTCATATCAAAAGGAGGAGTGAAATCATCACGGCCCTTTGGAATACAGGGCAGGGCCAGCTCAGTACATAGCTGGATCAAAGGCTGTACCTCCCCAAACAATATATAACCCTGATCGACCAGGGAATGAGCCAAACGTATAGTGGCAAACAACTGGTCACTAGACCATCCTTTCAAAGCCTGGCGGCAATAATTACCACTTTCAGATGCCAGCAGAGAAAAATAAATAACCTCATCGGCATTCATGTTTGCAACCAACTGAATCAAAATGGTTCCCCTGTGCAGCCACTTCTGGTCAGGGATGGCCTTGATTTACTGTCATGAACAGGTGTGACCAGAACCGTGTGATCTGCGACAGAGGACACCAAAACGTATATAAGTGAAAATATATTAATTTATTAAGGAAAGTGAGTAATATAATACAACCAACTCCAATATGACACAGTGCAATAACCAACCACAGACAGAGACCCACAAATAACAATAGACAGATAAGTGCAATAAATGGGAAATACCAGGGTCATAAACAATAGCCAGGCCAGGGTCATACACAGCAGATCAGCAGGGGATGTTCCAGAGACATAAACGTAAGCCAGGCCAAGGTCATACACAGGGAAGTCAGTAGATGGGGTATGGAACACAGGACAGGGAGAGGATGGATGGGTCAGACTGCAGGCAGGGATGCAAGGTAACAGGTGGGACAGGATAGGATCCGAGACAGGGAGACAGGATCAGGTTTAGGGCACAGGATCAGATCGCTAGCAGGTCAGAAGGCAATGAAGAAATCAAGGCAAACATGTGAATGTTTGCCGGGTATTTATAGGCTTGTGATTGGCCTCAAGTGACACCTGATTGCAGGAGGTACTGTCTGCTCCACACTGCCAGGATCCATCCGCTGGTGGACGCCAGTACTGCGGCCCAAAGATGATATACTATTAACAGGGAAAAGCTCTCCTGACAGTTCCAAACTGCCAGGAGACACCTGCTGGTGGACCTCAGTACTGCATGCCAAATAACAGGTATTACCAGCGGATGGAACATTTCCTGACAAGGGGTATGATCGGAGATGCCTCTAGGGAGGATTTGCACCCTCGAAACCCTCTGCAGCACCGCTTGCGTAACAAACCCCACGTCAATGCGGGAGAGGGTCAGAAAAGTGAACGAATGACATGTATACATCTTCTCAGATGGATTATAATGACGCCAAGCGTCAATAAGCTCAAAGGTATCAGCCCACTGTATAAGGTCAGGAGTCCTGCGAGTCGACTGATGGAGCCTGTCTACGGCCGGACACGGAACCAAATTATAATCCCCCAATATGACGTGTGGAGTTCCATACTGTATAACCATATGCATAATATAATACAAAAGAGACATATCTGCAGGAGGCGGGAGATTATCACGTGCATAATGACATAATTTCCGCCTAGGTCAGTCTTGATATCCTGAAGCTGAAAGGGGAGAGATCGGTGAACTAAAATGCTAATGCTAACTACTAGAATATGTAGCATGGTAGTGTGAGCCCACCCAGGCCCTTCTGAGGCCAAGGACCCGTGAGCCCACAAGGTGGGTCTCCTGTAATATACAGATGTGAGGGGTGTATTTTTTTAGATAATTAAAAACCAGGGAATGTTTAACAGCCAAATTAAATCCCCGGACGTTCCAGGAGAGTACTGAAAAACTAGCCATAGTGATTATAAACAAAATAAGTGGTCCAGTAGTAACTACCACCGTGCTCCATCCCCAGGGGCAAGATTAACCACCGAGGCGGAAGACCAGACATCAGTGCCCACAGCCACAAGGGCCACAAGACTATCATGACTCACATTTTATTACCATATCCAAATATCAGGAATATTAGCACAGAAAAAGTTAGAGAAAAATATACAGTGAAAAACAAAAAAACTAAACCAAAACCAACAAGGGTCAGCAACGGCTGCCCACCCCACCCCGCAGACCCCTCAAACTGGGATCATGCATAATTCCCCAAACCGAGTCTTTCAGAGTAGCTCACTCAGTCAACAAAAGAGAGTCAGCCACCCCTCCACATCAAATACACAGAGGGCGAACCACAATCTAAGCCAACAGGGGGCACAAAACTTCCCAACGGGAGATGCTAGAGAACAAATTGGTAACCAAACATATATGAGCATAGATAGTTCACCTGGACTAACCAGGGGCACAAAACTTCAAAGGGTTAGTTACATGATGTCCTGGAGTTGGTCAGGATGTCAGTCATATGAAGTCATGACTTCAAAACCTACATGGAGACAGTCACCGATCACTACAATGATTCCAGGGACCCCACAGCAGGCAAATTTGTATGGACTGGCATCCCGGGACACCTTCACACATCATGGAGGCGGCACCTAAGACCAGGGGGTCAACAAGGAATACAAAACCTGTAAAAAAGAAACTGCATAAAGTCCGCTCCCCAGATCAAAATACACTAAATATAAGGGTGCCGCCAGAATTCAGACACTTAAAGGTGAGGATCCACTCATTTCAGGGAAGGTAGCGACTCCAACCATGAGGTAGCTTCCCTGGGATTGGTGAAAAAACGCACTGTCTCGCCATCCACCACTCTCAGCTTCGCTGGGAAAAGGATGCTGTATTTAATTCCCTTCGCCCTCATGGCGGCCTTGACCGCATCGAAGGATCTGCGCTGCTTCTGGGTCTCTACAGTGTAATCAGGAAACAAAAGCAGCCTGGTATTTTGATAGGAAATTTCCTTCATCACTCATGCAACCCGCAAAAGTTCATCTCTGTCCCTGAAGTTTACCACGCGCAGGATCAGTGTGCGGGGTGGGGAACCAGCCGGTCCCCACTGCGGCAGGACTCTCTGCGCTCTCTCCACTGTGAAATAAGGGGATAGCTGGGCTCCGGGGAACAGGGATTGCAGGAGGTCTTCCACAAAGGTAGTCGGATTCTGTCCCTCTGCCCCCCTCCGCAAGTCCCACTATCCGCAGATTGTTGCGCCTACTGCGATTTTCGGCGTCCTCGGCACGATATTCAAGGACCTTGACCTTGCTTTGCAGATTCCGAATCTCCACTGAGTGCTCCTCTGTAATGTCCTCCACTTGGCCTACTCTCTGTTCGGCAACCCCCAGCCGGCCACGGATCTTTTCCAAGTCCTGTCTAATCAAGCTAACATCAGTCTGGACCGCTTCCATTTTCCCAGATAGGGTAGCCTGGCATGCTGATATCGCCGCCATAACCTCAGGGATGCCAGGGAGAGATGGGGAGGGATCCTCCTCAGCCGCCGTCTGAGTGGCCATGTTGGAATGGCTGTGCAGGCTAGGGGGTAGAGCTAGCGATCCTGTGAGCTGCTGATTCATTTGGTGAGAGTATCACTCCTATCTACAAATATCAATGCAGCCTTGTCGTACCTGCTCCCCCTCACTGTTTGCCACCTATATGAACTGCTTTGCTTGTTATGCCCTGAGTTACTATTGCCTACAGTAGATGTTGCCGGTCATTGCTATCAGCCTGCATATGCTATATGTCCAGTTCCCGGACTGCTATTGATTTGTTATTGGTGTTCATACAACATTGAAACCTTTGCAACTAATCTAAAGTCAACTTGCATTCATCCACCCACCCCCACACCGCCATACCATCTATACTGTTGATTTGAGGACTCATATCATCCCATTACCTGTCTAATTAGTAGTAATCTGCTGCTGTGATTGGTGTGTGTATGGGGTATGTTTGGCCGCGGCTCCGTTGTTTTTAATGATAACGTTATCAATTTATAGTTAATTGACATCTTCCCTGAATTGCCCACTATTGTCTTCATTTTTATATTTGTGTGGTGTTTGTAGCTTATTTAATAAATTTGTTGGTTTTTTGACAGATTGTGTTTGGGTTTTTGCCTTCTTTTGGGGAATCTCTTTTTCCTTGTTATTTTTGTATGCCTTAAAAGGCGACCCAAACTGCATCCACTTTTTTCCTGGTTGAATATCTGTCCATACGTAATTTATTAGTACTATTTCTACTTTGGAGGTTGATCCGGGCTAAAAGCATCCTTTTTCTTTGGAACCTTCTTTTGGGGAATCTTTCCCTTTTCCTAGCCTTTGTTGATCCCCCCACCACACATTACTATACAGGTGAACACTTTACATACTATTGGCTTAACTAAGCCATATTGGGCTGTTTTTAGGGTATATCTCAATTGACTTTTATCTCGCATATATGGCTTACATGATTAATCATGATCTTGATTTAGAGATTAATACTGCCTTTGATGTTGGTGTGGAAAATTGTGACACAGAGAGAGAACCAATCAGGAAACTTTTCAAGCAACACAAGAAATTGGTAATCAAATTCCTTAATCGTAAATGGGATATTTCTTCATTGAAATCCCATATTTCTAAGCAGATTATACCTAGGGGTTTACGTGAGAGAGTTTTACCTGCGGAACATCTACACACTCCGCGATTTCTCTCTGCTTGGAAAACTGAATGCTTGAATAGAGGTCTGTCCTTGTTAAAACTCATTGTCGATGAGGAGGAAGCCCAACTGGAGGAGATACGTGTGGAACTTGATGCAAGCGCCAAAGCACTAGAACCCTTCAAACATGACCCTGAATTTGACAAAAATAATGAGTATATAAAAAAGGAGATAGAAAGGATCCAAAAAAGCTTAAAACATAGCAAACAAGAAAAATTTAGGCAGAACCTAGCTGACTGGGAAAGTGGTGATATCTTTGATCCCACAACCCAAAAAAGAGGTAGATCACTTTCTAGAAATACCAGACAGAGACAACGTCAGTCCAAAACTAGGAATAGCTCCTCATCTGACAGTGAGTTTGACAAGGACACTTCTCAAAAGACAGTGTCTTTTTTAGAACAGATAGAGGGGAAGATACCCCTAGAGACTCAAAAGCGAAATCTAGACAAAAGGCAAGAAAACGAAGGAGACAAAGGAAAAATAGAAAGAAAAGGAAAGGAGAGGGACAGTGTACAGAGTCGAACGAGTGGGAGACTAAAAAATCAGAGGAGACGTTGAACGTCTCGGACGGTGCCCCAAGGGATCTTAACGTTGTAAACCTTTCAGAATTCCACCTTACAGAAATCCACATAAATTTACTTAAAAAGGGTCTTTCCTTCTCCCCTACGTCATCCATGAATGAGTTTGAGGTTTTTAAGGATGTTAGCTTATTCCTGAGGAAGGTCCTCTTTAAGTTATGGCACGCTAAACGTCAGAATGACTCCTTTGCCTCAGAGTCCTCACTAGATAAAGATGAAAAGGAGGCCATTGAATGCCTAATTTCTTTGCTGGATGAGAACTGTGACAGTGACTCAGATGAAAATCTATGCCATGCGTTGAGGAGACCTTCTGATCTAAGAATTAGATCCACCAAGATGCCCCCACTATCTAAGTATAAGTGGCTGCAGCTCTTCTTGGATCAAGTCAAATCTGATCTCATGAAGATAAATTGGAAATGGATCGGCCCTAACAACCTTACAAACAGGGAAAGAAAAGCCCTGTCTGAATTGCAAAATGCATCAAATCTAGTGATTAAGAAAAGTGACAAAGGGGGAAATGTGGTACTCCTAAGTGAGAAAATGTATGAGGATGAATCTCTAAGACTTCTTGGCGACATCTCTACTTATCAAAAACTTACCAGTTCCCCCTTTCCCACTCTTGTGGAGGCGTTGAATAAAAAACTTAAGTTGGGAATGGAGGCGGGTCTCTTAACAAAAAGGGAATTCTCTTTCCTTAGGGTAGATGAAATCACCATCCCTACCTTTTATATAATACCTAAACTCCATAAATCCCTTACCTGCCCCCCCGGACGGCCAATCGTCTCAGCTATAAAGGGTCCCTTAGAAAAAACAGGCAAATACATTGATTCCTTGATTAAACATATGGTTAACTTACTCCCTTCCTTTGTCCGTGACAGCAGAGACGTTTTGGTTAAACTACAACATTTTGTCATACCTTCAGAGGCCCTCTTGGTGGGCATTGACGTGGAGAGCTTGTATACGTCGATACCACACTACTGTGGTATCGAGGCTACAATGCATTTTTTGGACTTCCATCATCCCCAACAAGGTGCTCAAAATGAATTCATTGGGGAACTCCTTGAATTCATGCTTAATAACAATTTCTTCCAATTCCTAGGTCACTACTACCAGCAGATTCGAGGCACTAGTATGGGGGCACCATGGGCTCCCTCATACGCATGCCTCCACCTGGGACTTTGGGAGGAAACGATGGTCTATAAGTCCTCTCTGTACCTCAGCCACTCCCTCCTGTGGCTGAGGTACATAGATGACGTCTTGATGGTGTGGGGGGGTTCAGTTAAACAACTTGAGGACTTTATGTCCGAACTGAACAGAAATAATTACAACATACATCTGACCTACTCACACCATCCTGACATACTCCCGTTTTTGGACTTATCCATACGGAGATCTGGGAATGAAATTGTTACTAGCACCTATAGGAAGGAAACAGCAGCTAACACATTGTTGTCTGCCCAGAGTCACCACCCCAAACCACTAATCCATGGGATACCCACAGGACAGTTCCTGAGGATCAGACGGAATTGTTCTGTGGAGGAGGAATTCCATAAAGAGGCATACGAGATGTATCAAAGATTTAGACAAAGAGGTTACTCTCATAGATCCCTTAAAAAGGCCAAGAGAAAAGCCACCCTTAAAAATCGTGATGAACTCCTAGTACCTTCTGCTAATTCCTCTAAAAATAAGGAGTTAAAAGGAAACTCTGAAAAGAATTTCCCAAGGATCATCACTAAATATGGATCCCAATGGAAAATGGTCCAAGGAGTCCTACAAAAACACTGGCATATCTTAAAATCAGCCCCCTTAATTTCGGAACTTGTGAGTCCAAAACCACTTTTGACAGCTAAAAGATCAAACAATCTTGGTGACCTGTTGGTCCATTCTGAATACACCCGTACTACCCAGAAGAACTGGTTAAGTGACTCTAGAATTTCCCCAGGCATGTATAGATGCGGACACTGCAATATCTGCAAGTATGTCCACCAGACAAATGTGTTCCCGAATCCCCGTGGAGGTGCAGATTACAAGATAAAACAGTTTATAAACTGCTCTACTACTCGAGTGGTTTATACACTTATTTGCCCATGTAATAAAATTTATGTGGGTAAAACTAAAAGAGCCCTGAGGGTTAGGATTCGTGAACACATTGCTGGCATCAAAAAACTGAATGATGAACGTCCCATCTCACTCCACTTTGCTAAATTCCATAACCGTGACCCGAGAGGCCTAATTGTAAAAGGTATCTATAGGTTGAATTTACCTATAAGACGCGGTGATTTCGACACCATTCTCCTTCAGAAGGAAAAAATGTGGACCTACTATTTAGAGGCGATGGCCCCCAATGGGTTAAATACCGAATGTAGCCTTCAGTCCTTTTTGGAGAAATGATTTTTTATTTCCCCTGTAGCAACCATCTATAACATAAGTTTTTCCTGTTTTATATTTTTGAGCGATTTTCTAGCTCTATACTGGTGCTCTAATCTATCATTTTTTATTTTTATTTTTATTTTTATTTTTGGGCTGCAATTTTTGTCCTTTGTTTGTTGTCTTCTTGTGTTTTTTGGTTTTTTGTTTTTCGTTTTCTGCTTGGTCTCTACTTAATTGTATATATCCACCTTCATCAAATGTTTTTCTCTGAATCATAATGTAGCACTGTTTGGGATGCTTGCTTCTGAACAATTGAGTGCAGCTAGTTTCGTGAAGCCATTTACGAGATATTATCTTTGCTGAAATGTCTGTGATGAGTGGTGACTGTGTGCGACATCTGGTGGACATGTGATGTAATTACACCTCTATTGGTTAGTCTATTTAACCTTCGCTCACGGACCCCTTCCTTGCTCTGAAGAAACCAGCGGTGATTGGCTGGTGAAACGCGTCAGCACGTGACGTCAGCACGTCCTTTCGGAGCCGCGATCACAGGGCGTTTGAATGTCTTGCCGGGACCTAACAGCTGACGACCGGCCTCTATCATCTGACGGAAGGCATTGATACAGCGGAACTTTTCCCATCAGACGGCACTAGCAAATGCAACTTCCTTCATCAACAAGTAATCATTTGGGGTAGAGCTAGCGATCCTGTGAGCTGCTGATTCATTTGGTGAGAGTATCACTCCTATCTACAAATATCAATGCAGCCTTGTCGTACCTGCTCCCCCTCACTGTTTGCCACCTATATGAACTGCTTTGCTTGTTATGCCCTGAGTTACTATTGCCTACAGTAGATGTTGCCGGTCATTGCTATCAGCCTGCATATGCTATATGTCCAGTTCCCGGACTGCTATTGATTTGTTATTGGTGTTCATACAACATTGAAACCTTTGCAACTAATCTAAAGTCAACTTGCATTCATCCACCCACCCCCACACCGCCATACCATCTATACTGTTGATTTGAGGACTCATATCATCCCATTACCTGTCTAATTAGTAGTAATCTGCTGCTGTGATTGGTGTGTGTATGGGGTATGTTTGGCCGCGGCTCCGTTGTTTTTAATGATAACGTTATCAATTTATAGTTAATTGACATCTTCCCTGAATTGCCCACTATTGTCTTCATTTTTATATTTGTGTGGTGTTTGTAGCTTATTTAATAAATTTGTTGGTTTTTTGACAGATTGTGTTTGGGTTTTTGCCTTCTTTTGGGGAATCTCTTTTTCCTTGTTATTTTTGTATGCCTTAAAAGGCGACCCAAACTGCATCCACTTTTTTCCTGGTTGAATATCTGTCCATACGTAATTTATTAGTACTATTTCTACTTTGGAGGTTGATCCGGGCTAAAAGCATCCTTTTTCTTTTCACCCCGTGCACTGCGGGTTTGTCAGGAGCAGTTACAGTCGGGGGAAAACGAAGCTTCTTACCGCTCTTCGGTCCAGCAGAGGATCGGGACGGCATAGGGGGATCCAAGCACCCAAGTCAGGGGCAAACAATCCAGGCAGGAGAGGTTAAAGGGATCAGTCTCAAGCAGAGCTCCGGGAAGCACGTCTGCTCACGCGGACATCTTGGACACACCCCGTATCATAGGTTCTTATATCTAAACGAACCGCCACGTTCTTTCCTGAAGAAGCCATACGGCGAAACATGTAGAAAACATGAATGTGACTACAGTAAATCATTGTCACTAATAGGATGCTTTGCACACACCTATGGCCATGATTATATTGTATGTATTGTTTTTATGACATTGTTCATTTAGTAAATTTTTATGGTTTTTTTTACATATTGTTCTTTCAATATCTTGCATCCTTAAAGTCCCACATCTTCCAAATATTTCCTCTTATAATATACTGCAATATAATGCACCAAACGTACAGTGACGCACAGAACTATATGGTATTAAACTGGCAGTAACGCATGTAAGACTATATGGCGTTAAACTGGCAGCAACGCACACAGAAGTAGATAGCATTAAACTGGCAATAACACACAAAACTATATGGCATTACACTGACAGTAACGCACACAAAACGATATGGTGCTAAACTGGCAGTAACGCACACAGAAGTAAATTGCGTTAAACTGGCAGTAACACACAGAGAACTATATAGTGTTAAACTGGCAGTAACACGCACAGAACTATATGGTGTTAAACTGGCAGTAATGCACGCAAAACTATATGGCGCTAAACTGGCAGTAATGCACACAGAACTATATGGCGTTAAACTCCCAGTAATGCATCGGTAAACTGGCAGTGGCCGAAATGTTTCTCCCATCCCTAGTAATGACTTGGTATAGCAGGGACAGACTGAAGTGGGTAAGGAGGAGGAGGAGGGACAGATTTTTGCCCCTTTTGTGTGGCTTTTCGGTGCTCTTGCCAACGGGCTGAGTGGTTGGACGTTAAATGCCTTGTTAAGCATGCGGTACTCAAATGGCATGTGTTTTTGCCACGTTTGATGTGCCTGAGACACAGTTTGTAGATAGCAACAGTGTGATCTGCTGCAGATGTGCTGATAAAAGGCCCAGACTGCTGAGCTTTGGGGAGTGGGCCAGGAGATAACAGCTGCAGAATGTGATGGAATAGGGTGGCTCCTCTCTACTCTTTCTTGATGTCGGCCTCCTTGGGGTTGTGACCCCTCACCTTCAGCTTCCTCCTCTGCTCTATCTGGCACTCAAGTCGCGTCAGTGACCTCAACATCATCATCTCCATCTCCTCCATCATCATCATTACCACTGGAGACAACTTGGCAATACGCTGTGGCTGAGGGAACAGGAATGACAATTTGTCTACCAGTGTTCTTCCCTCTCTCTAGGCTCATGTTCCAGTCTTCCTCAGAACCAACATCTGAATCCAGTAATAGTGGGCATCATCAAGGGGCAAGTGGCTGACACTGTGGTCAAATAACTCAGCTGACTCCTCCATTTGTGATGTTGGGGCTATGGTAGGTATAGATGTGGACAAGTAGGCAGGTTTATCCACTCTGGCAACTGCAGGGGACTGCACACTTGTCTCTGCTTGCATGATAAAGGATGAGGAGAACGAGGAAGGTTTAGTAAGCCAGTCCACCGCCTCCTCTGCAAGCTGTGGCTGGATAGCATGGGGAAACTCACTAAACAGAGGAAATGATGCCCTGCCTGAGGACTGACCACCATGTCTACCTTTGCCTGTGGACACATTTGTTGCTGGCCCCTTTACAGTGCCAAGGGAATGTCTACCTCTCCTTGTTGTCCTCCCAGACATTATTGGGAGGGAGGGGACGGTGCTTATAGGCAAATGTTAAGAAGAAGTGGAAATCTGTACGTAGATGCACTTTAATCAATGTAAAGTGGTGTTTAGTGCATTTTAATTTGAGTACTCACACTACATAGACACACTTCACAAATACACTATAATATACTGCAATATAATGCGCCAAACGTAAAGTGATGCACAGAACTATATGGCATTAAACTTGCAGTAATGTGCAAGAAGTAAATGGCGTTAAACTTGCAGCAACACACAAAACTATATGGCGTTGAACTGGCAGTAATGTACACAAAACTATACGGCATTAAACTTGCAGTAACGCACACAAAACTACAGTATATGGCATTAAACTGGCAATAACGCACACAGAACTATATGGCGTTAAACTGGCAGTGACGCACACAGAACTATATGGCGTTAAGCTGGCACTAACACACACAAAACTATATGGCGTTAAACTGGCAGTAACACACACAGAAGTAAATGACATTAAACTTTCAGTAACGCACAGAACTATATGGAGTTAAACTGGCAGTTACGCACAAAAAACTATATGGCAGTAAACTGGCAGTAAAGCACACAGAACTATATGGCGTTACACTGGCAGTAACGCACACAGAACTATATGGCATAAAACTGGCAGTAACGCACAAAACTATATGACGTTGAACTTGCAGTAACGCACAAAACTATATGGCATTAAACTTGCAGTAATGTGCACAGAAGTATTTGGCGTTAAACTGGCAGTAACGCACACAGAACCATGTGGCGTTAAACTGGCAGTAACGCACACAAAACTATATGGCCTTAAACTGGCAGTAACGCACACAGATGTAAATGGCATTAAACTTGCAGTAACGCACAAAACTATATGGCGTTAACCTTGCAGTAATGCACTATTCAATATTAAATTGTATACCCCTGTATGTTGTGGTAGTTTAAGTGCCTCCCTGATGCCGCGTACACATGAGCGGAATGTCAATCAGAAAAAGTCCGATGGGAGCTTTTCATCGTATATTCCGACCGTGTGTATGCCCCATCGGACTTTTTCCGTCGAAAATTCAGACGGACTCAGATAGAGATCATGTTCTAAATTTTTCCGATGGAACTAATTACTATCGGGAAACCCGCTCATCTGTATGCTGTTCCGACGTACCAAAAACGACGCATGCTCAGAAGCAAGTATGAGACAGAAGCTCTCGGTCTGGTAAAACTAGCATTCGTAATGGAGATAGCACATTCACGCTGCAAATTCTGTGATCCTTTAATGCAGCACAATCTTTTGTGCTTTATAATGCTAGAAGAATGAATTAGTTTTGCTGCTGATATTCACACAGAGTTCTGACAAACTTATTTCTTTATTATTCCTCGTGATCTCATGAATAATCTTTTATTTTTTTAAAGCCAGATCTCCATAATAATGTTTAGAATTATTTTTTATAGTCATCTTTTTTATTATTTTTTATTTCATCAAGATCTCCTTTTTTTGGTTTATTGCAAAATTATTTTATAGTGATCTCCATAATATTTGAATTTTTTTGGTGTCAAGTTACCACAATAACATTATCTTGTATTTTTTAACCTCAAGGAGGCTGGTTGGTGTCCCTTGTTAGTTTGACAATGTCTTTTTGAAATGTACCTGCCTACTCACAAACAAACTGTCCTATTTTTAGAAAAACAGATAGGCAAGTATTTTCAGAAAATAAAATATCCATTTAGTCTGGGTAACAAAATAAAGAGGAAGGCAATGCTGGAGAAACTTTTTGAATTTGCAAAGCCTTTTGGCCCCCAGGGCACACATCAAGTCTGTGGAAAAAAAATGTTATCTCGAGGAGTCAAGATCATAAGAAAGAAACTCAATGTTATGGAACAACAAATGAAGAACATGATTGATGTGTTGGGGAGAATTTGAATTTCTTCACCATTTTACCATTTTTTGGACTAAACCAAAACTTTTTTGACATTTTAACCACTTGACGACCGCCTCACGCCGATGTACGTCGGCAAGGCGGCACGGACAGGCAAAATCACGTACATGGTACGTGATTTGCCTTCCGCGGGTGGGGGGTCCGATCGGACCCCCCCGCCGCCCGAGGCGGTCCCGTTTTGTCCCCCGGCGATCGGAGACAAGGGGGAGGCCATCCGTTCGTGGCCCCCCCCTCGCGATCGCCGCCGGCCAATGGGAACACTCCTTTGCTGCTGTATGCTAAACAGCAGCAAAGGAAATGATGTCATCTCCCCTCGGGTCGGTAGTTTCCGTTCCGGCCCGAGGAGAGACGACAAGTGAGTGACTGCACCAACACACACACACACAGTAGAACATGCCAGGCACACATTACACCCCGATCCCCCCCCCGATCGCCCCCCGATCACCCCCCAATCACCCCCCCCCCCTGTCACAAACTGACACCAGCAGTTTTTTTTTTTTTTTCTGATTACTGCTAGGTGTCAGTTTGTGACAGTTACTGTGTTAGCACAGTTACTGTTACCCCCCTGTAGGTCTAGGGTACCCCCCTAACCCCCCCTAATAAAGTTTTAACCCCTTGATCACCCCCCGTCACCAGTGTCACTAAGCGATCATTTTTCTGATCGCTGTATTAGTGTCGCTGGTGACGCTAGTTAGTGAGGTAAATATTTGGGTTCGCCGTCAGCGTTTTATAGCGTCAGGGACCCCCATATACTACCTAATAAATGTTTTAACCCCTTGATTGCCCCCTAGTTAACCCTTTCACCACTGATCACCGTATAACTGTTACGGTTGACGCTGGTTAGTTTGTTTATTTTTTATAGTGTCAGGGCACCCGCCGTTTATTACCGAATAAAGGTTTAGCCCCCTAATCGCCCGGCGGTGATATGCGTCGCCCCAGGCAGCGTCAGATTAGCGCCAGTACCGCTAACACCCACGCACGCAGCATACGCCTCCCTTAGTGGTATAGTATCTGAACGCATCAATATCTGATCCGATCAGATCTATACTAGCGTCCCCAGCAGTTTAGGGTTCCCAAAAACGCAGTGTTAGCGGGATCAGCCCAGATACCTGCTAGCACCTGCGTTTTGCGCCTCCGCCCGGCCCAGCCCACCCAAGTGCAGTATCGATCGATCACTGACACTTACAAAACACTAAACGCATAACTGCAGCGTTCGCAGAGTCAGGCCTGATCCCTGCGATCGCTAACAGTTTTTTTGGTAGCATTTTGGTGAACTGGCAAGCACCAGCCCCAGGCAGCGTCAGGTTAGCGCCAGTACCGCTAACACCCACGCACGCACCGTACACCTCCCTTAGTGGTATAGTATCTGATCGGATCAATATCTGATCCGATCAGATCTATACTAGCGTCCCCAGCAGTTTAGGGTTCCCAAAAACGCAGTGTTAGCGGGATCAGCCCAGATACCTGCTAGCACCTGCGTTTTGCCCCTCCGCCCAGCCCAGCCCACCCAAGTGCAGTATCGATCGATCACTGTCACTTACAGAACACTAAACGCATAACTGCAGCGTTCACAGAGTCAGGCCTGATCCCTGCGATCCCTAACAGTTTTTTTGGTAGCGTTTTGGTGAACTGGCAAGCACCAGCCCCAGGCAGCGTCAGGTTAGCGCCAGTACCGCTAACACCCACGCACGCAGCGTACACCTCCCTTAGTGGTATAGTATCTGAACGGATCAATATCTGATCCGATCAGATCTATACTAGCGTCCCCAGCAGTTTAGGGTTCCCAAAAACGCAGTGTTAGCGGGATCAGCCCAGATACCTGCTAGCACCTGCGTTTTGCCCCTCCGCCCGGCCCGGCCCAGCCCACCCAAGTGCAGTATCGATCGATCACTGTCACTTACAAAACTCTAAACGCATAACTGCAGCGTTTGCAGAGTCAGGCCTGATCCCTGCGATCGCTAACAGTTTTTTTGGTAGCGTTTTGGGGAACTGGCAAGCGCCAGCGGCGTAGTACACCCCGGTCGTAGCCAAACCAGCACTGCAGTAACACTTGGTGACGTGGCGAGTCCCATAAGTGCAGTTCAAGCTGGTGAGGTGGCAAGCACAAGTAGTGTCCCGCTGACACCAAAAAGACAAACACAGGCCCGTCGTGCCCATAATGCCCTTCCTGCTGCATTCGCCAATCCTAATTGGGAACCCACCGCTTCTGCAGCGCCCGTACTTCCCCCATTCACATCCCCAACCAAATGCAGTCGGCTGCATGAGAGGCATTTTTATGTCCTCCCGAGTACCCCTACCCAGCGAACCCCGCAAAAAAAGATGTTGTGTCTGCAGCAAGCGCGGATATAGGCGTGACACCCGCTATTATTGTCCCTCCTGTCCTGACAATCCTGGTCTTTGCATTGGTGAATGTTTTGAACGCTACCATGCACTAGTTGAGTATTAGCGTAGGGTACAGCATTCCACAGACTAGGCACACTTTCACAGGGTCTCCCAAGATGCCATCGCATTTTGAGAGACCCGAACCTGGAACCGGTTACAGTTATAAAAGTTAGTTACAAAAAAAGTGTAAAAAAAAAAAAAATATATAAAATAAAAAAAAATAGTTGTCGTTTTATTGTTCTCTCTCTCTCTATTCTCTCTCTATTGTTCTGCTCTTTTTTTTACTGTATTCTATTCTGCAATGTTTTATTGTTATTGTTATTGTTATTATGTTTTATCATGTTTGTTTTTCAGGTATGTAATTATTTATACTTTACTGTTTACTGTGCTTTATTGTTAACCATTGTTAACCAATTTTTTGTCTTCAGGTACGCCATGCATGACTTTGAGTGGTTATACCAGAATGATGCCTGCAGGTTTAGGTATCATCTTGGTATCATTCTTTTCAGCCAGCGGTCGGCTTTCATGTAAAAGCAATCCTAGCGGCTAATTAGCCTCTAGACTGCTTTTACAAGCCGTGGGAGGGAATGCCCCCCCCCCACCGTCTTCCGTGTTTTTCTCTGGCTCTCCTGTCTCAACAGGGAACCTGAGAATGCAGCCGGTGATTCAGCCTGCTGACCATAGAGCTGATCAGAGACCAGAGTGGCTCCAAACATCTCTATGGCCTAAGAAACCGGAAGCTATGAGCATTTCATGGCTTAGATTTCGCCGGATGTAAATAGCGCCATTGGGAAATTGGGGAAGCATTTTATCACACCGATCTTGGTGTGGTCAGATGCTTTGAGGGCAGAGGAGAGATCTAGGGTCTAATAGACCCCAATTTTTTCAAAAAAGAGTACCTGTCACTACCTATTGCTATCATAGGGGATATTTACATTCCCCGAGATAACAATAAAAATGATTAAAAAAAAAAAATATGAAAGGAACAGTTTAAAAGTAAGATTAAAAAAGCAAAAAAATAATTAAGAAAAAAAAAAAAAAAAAAAAAAAAAAAAAAAAGCACCCCTGTCGCCCCCTGCTCTCGCGCTAAGGCGAACGCAAGCGGCGGTCTGTCGTCAAACGTAAACAGCAATTGCACCATGCATGTGAGGTATCACCGCGAAGGCCAGATCGAGTGCAGTAATTTTTCCAGTAGACCTCCTCTGTAAATCCAAAGTGGTAACCTGTAAAGGCTTTTAAAGGCTTTTAAACATGTATTTATTTTGTTGCCACTGCACGTTTGTGCGCAATTTTAAAGCATGTCATGTTTGGTATCCATGTACTCCGCCTAAGATCATCTTTTTTATTTCATCAAACATTTGGGCAATATAGTGTGTTTTAGTGCATTAAAATTTAAAAAAGTGTGTTTTTTCCCCAAAAAATGCGTTTGAAAAATCGCTGCGCAATTACTGTGTGAAAAAAAAAATGAAACACCCACCATTTTAATCTGTAGGGCATTTGCTTTAAAAAAATATATAATGTTTGGGGGTTCAAAGTAATTTTTTTGCAAAAAAAAATAACTTTTTCATGTAAACAATAAGTGTCAGAAAGGGCTTTGTCTTCAAGTGGTTAGAAGAGAGGGTGATGTGTGACATAAGCTTCTAAATGTTGTGCATAAAGTGCCAGGAGAGTTCAAAACCCCCCTAAATGACCCCATTTTGGAAAGTAGACACCCCAAGCTATTTGCTGAGAGTCATGTCGAGTCCATGGAATATTTTATATTGCGACACAAGTTGCGGGAAAGAGACAATTTTTTTTTTTTTTTTTTTGCACAAAGTTGTCACTAAATGATATATTGCTCAAACATGCCATGGAAATATGTGAAATTACACCCCAAAATACATTCTGCTGCTTCTCCTGAGTACGGGGATACCACATGTGTGAGACTTTTTGGGAGCCTAGCCGCGTATGGGACCCCGAAAACCAAGCACCGCCTTCAGGCTTTCTAAGGGCGTGAATTTTTGATTTCACTCTTCACTGCCTATCACAGTTTCGGAGGCCATGGAATGCCCAGGTGGCACAAAACCCCCCCAAATGACCCCATTTTGGAAAGTAGACACCCCAAGCTATTTGCTGAGAGGTATAGTGAGTATTTTGCAGACCTCACTTTTTGTCACAAAGTTTTGAAAATTGAAAAAAGAAAAAAAAAAATGTTTTTTCTTGTCTTTCTTCATTTTCAAAAACAAATGAGAGCTGCAAAATACTCACCATGCCTCTCAGCAAATAGCTTGGGGTGTCTACTTTCCAAAATGGGGTCATTTGGGGGGGGGTTGTGCCACCTGGGCATTCCATGGCCTCCGAACCTGTGATAGGCAGTAAAGAGTGAAATCAAAAATTTTCACCCTTAGAAATCCTGGAGGCAGTGATTGGTTTTCGGGGTCCCGTACGCGGCTAGGCTCCCAAAAAGTCCCACACATGTGGTATCCCCATACTCAGGAGAAGCAGCTAAATGTATTTTGGGGTGCAATTCCACATATGCCCATGGCCTGTGTGAGCAATATATCATTTAGTGACAACTTTATGAAAAAAAAAAAAAAAAAAAAGTGTCACTTTCCCGCAACTTGTGTCAAAATATAAAATATTCCATGGACTCAATATGCCTCTCAGCAAATAGCTTGGGGTGTCTACTTTCCAAAATGGGGTCATTGTGGGGGGTTTTGTGCCACCTGGGCATTCCATGGCCTCCGAAACTGTGATAGGCAGAGAAGAGTGAAATCATAAATTTACACTCTTAGAAATCCTGAAGGCGGTGATTGGTTTTCGGGGCCCCGTACGCGGCTAGGCTCCCAAAAAGTCCCACACATGTGGTATCCCATACTCAGGAGAAGCAGCTGAATGTATTTTGGGGTGCAATTCCACATAGGCCCATGGCCTGTGTGAGCAATATATCATTTAGTGACAACTTTTTGTAAATATTTTTTTTTTTTTTTTGTCATATTTCAATCACTTGGGACAAAAAAAATAAATATTCAATGGGTTCAACATGCCTCTCAGCAATTTCCTTGGGGTGTCTACTTTCCAAAATGGGGTCATTTGGGGGGGTTTCGTACTGCCCTGCCATTTTAGCACCTCAAGAAATGACATAGGCAGTCATAAACTAAAAGCTGTGTAAATTACAGAAAATGTACCCTAGTTTGTAGACGCTATAACTTTTGCGCAAACCAATAAATATACGCTTATTGACATTTTTTTTACCAAAGACATGTGGCCGAATACATTTTGGCCTAAATGTATGACTAAAATTTAGTTTATTGGATTTTTTTTATAACAAAAAGTAGAAAATATCATTTTTTTTCAAAATTTTCGGTCTTTTTCCGTTTATAGCGCAAAAAATAAAAACCGCAGAGGTGATCAAATACCATCAAAAGAAAGCTCTATTTGTGGGAAGAAAAGGACGCAAATTTCGTTTGGGTACAGCATTGCATGACCGCGCAATTAGCAGTTAAAGCGACGCAGTGCCAAATTGGAAAAAGACCTCTGGTCCTTAGACAGCATAATGGTCCGGGGCTCAAGTGGTTAAATGCCAAATTTTGAAGATGCACATGGTGTGTCAACATGTGCTATCTGCCATCAGGGGATATCTCTCTATAACTCTAGTAGGTGAGAGGAAGGGGTTGCACCCCCAAAACACGTCCATTGATACCCCATGATGGGAGATAGCACATGTTGACATTAGGCATGGGATCAGGAGGGAAATACCCATTTTGACTACCAAATTGTGTGCATCTTCAAAATTTGATTTTTACAGGGGTGACATCACCCCATCTGATGAAGACAATATCAAGACATTTTTTACACTATAATGTCTGATATTGCCTTCATTTTTTTGACGTTGAATTTTGTAAGTTCCAGAGTTGGGTATGTTATGTTTAGAAACATGCGTGTTTATAACCAAAAAAAAAAATAAATAATTTTACAGCAACATTTTAAAACGCACATGTGAATGTGCACAGAGTAAAAAGTTTGCTAATCAACAATGTGTGGCTTCTTCTTTCAATGCTTAGTACCAGTTTTTGAAGTAATTTGGTGTTTACAGTGACAATGGGGCTTATTTACTAAAGGAAAATCCCCTTGGCACTACAAGTACACTATAGGAGAACCTAGGAGACAGCCAAAAAGAAACACAAGCAATAAAGACAATTCAAGATTTTATCAGATCTTTTTTTTTTATTAAAAAAATATTTACACATTGTCTGGCATTGCAATGGCCCCCCTACCCATAAAATAATTTACATATTTCTCCCAAACTTCACGGGCGCTTTGGGGTGCCAAGCCAGGATGGCCAGTATCCAGGCCCATCAGAGGATTTGCAGGAAGTCCGGCCTCAGGCCCAACTGAGGCTATATAATTGTGGGCATTTTTTTCTTAAAAAAATGTGCAATATGCAGCAGGATAAGATGATGTGGTTGATTTTGTAGTCCGCCATGTGTATGGCTGTCAGAAACAGGTGGAACCAGCTGGCCATTATCCCGGAGGCATTTACAATGACTCTTTGGGCTCTGGCCGGCCGGTAGTTAAAAACCCTCCTCTCCGGGGTAAGGGTCCTCTGGGGGAATGGCCTCATCAGGTGCTCGCCCAGACTGAACGCTTCATGAGCAATAAAGACAAATGGGAGTTCTTCAACGTTGTCCGCATTAGGTGGCAATCCCAGGCCACAAGTCTGGAGATGTTGGTAAAACTCCGTCTGGGCGAAGACTCCTCCATCCGACATCCGGCCATCCGGCCATTCTTCCCCACGTCCACATAGAGGAACTCATATTGTGCGGACACCACCGCCATTAACACTAACTATTAAACTTCTTATAGTTATAATAGTAACGAATGGGGTGGTGGCACGATGTGGACGTGCTTCTCATCTATTGCCCCTCCACAGTTGGGAAAGTCCCATTGGTCGGCAAAATGGGATGCCACAGTCTGCCATTCCTGTGGCGTTGAAGGAAACTGTGGAGTCAAACCAGAAAAAAAAAATATTAGTACTTTTGCACATAACATTGCAAGCAGATTAGACACAAACATTCTTGGCCAACATCAGTATAACCTTTATTTTAGGGAGTATTTAAAGACAAAAATATAAGGCACACTTATCAGATCCCCCCCCCCCCCTCTGTTGGCCCATTGTAAAAATCTGTTGGCCCATTGTAAAAATTTTAGAGGGGGAGGGTTCGAGCTGAGTTTGGAACCCCCAAAAAAAAGCCTCTGCCACTCTGCCTGAATTTAAGGACAACAATAACATTTGTACACATTTTAGGGGGTGTTTGGGGTAAAGCAACTGCAATGGAGCTGACAAAATTCATTGTTAAGTTACTAGGCTAGGTGTATATGGGCCCAGGATAGCATGCTGGGGAGGCTAGTGAAGGCAAATATGCATGAAGGACAAAAAAGGAGCATTATAAAATATTACAGCATGCATGAGGACAAAGGGGACATTCACAGCATATTACAATCATGGTAATTAGGGAATGATGAAAGAAATGCAAAACATTAGCAAACATTAAATACAATAGAATGTGATGTTAAAGGAGAAAACTTACCCTAATATAGTCCTTCTGCAGGACCTGAATAATAGCAGAACAGGTCTCTGGGATAATGATCCCCAGATCCTGGGGGGAGATGCCTGTCGAGAACTTGAGGTCCTGCAGGCTTCTCCCAGTCTCCAAGTACCGCAACGTGGCGACTAGCCTCTGCTCCGGAGTGATGGCTTGCCTCATGCAGGTATCCTGCCTGCTAATGTAAGGGGTCAACAAAGCCAACCGATGGTGAAAAACGGGGTCCGTCATCCTAAGAAAGTTCCTGAAATCATCAGGATTATTCTCCTTGATCTCACAAAGCAAAGGCATATGAGAAAATTGGTCACGCTGGAGCAACCAACTCTTGGTCCATGAACTCCTCCCCACCCTTTTCATGGACTTGGCTCGGGTCAAAAAATGAACCCCAACACCAAGCCCCCACACAGCATGAACTCTACGACAAGTACGTACATGGCATCAAAAGGGTCGGCTGGTCAGAACGAACTAACAGAACGCACTGAAGAACAGCAAGGCCTGTGAAGAGCGAGCTGAAAATCAGAAATGAGCAGACAAGAACACACTGAAAAAAACAGATGCAAACTGTCTACACGCCCAGAAAAGCAGATACAAACCCACAAGCACAAACTGAAGAGCAGTAATGGACTGAAAAGCACGAAAGCTGAAAAGCGCGAATCGTCTCTCACCAAACTTCTACTAACAAGAGATAAACACGAGATTAGCAGAAGGAGCCCAAAGGGTGGCACGCTGGCTATTGAACTTCCTTTTTCTAGTCCCATCGTACGCGTTGAACGTCACAGCGTTCTGGACGGTCGGACTTTGGTGTGACCGTGTGTAGCCAAGCCTGCTTGAGCAGAATTCCGTCGGAGAAACCTTCAGAGTTTATTCCGACGGCAAAACTGCTTATGTGTATGCGGCATAATAGTTTTTATTAATTATCTATGCTCCCTGCTGAAACCACTGCTTGTGGAAGAGAATTCCACATCCATACCCCTCTTACCATAAAGTATCCTCTATGCAGTTTAAGGTTAAACTGCTTTTCCACTAATTTTAATGAATGAACTTTTACTAATTTTATGTTCCCTTGCGCAAAGTTTTATCCCTATTGCGGGGTCACGAGTATGGTATTTGTACGTTGAAATCATATCCCCTCTAAAGCGTCTCTTCTCCAGAGATAATAAGTTCAGTGCTCATAATCTTTCCTCATAACTAAGGTCCCCCAGTCCCTTAATTAGCTTTGTTACTCTTCTCCGAACCCTCTCCAGTTCCAGCACATCCTTCCTGAGGACTTGAGACCAGAACTGGATGGCATACTGCAGGTGCGGCCAGACCAAAGTCTTGTAGAGTTAATCCCCTATTTAAAGTATGCCAATATTCTGTTGGCTTTACTTGCAGCAACCTGGCATTGCATGCAATTGCTGAGCCTGTCATCTACTAAGACCCCCAGGTCCTTTTCATCTTGGATTCCCCCAGAGATTCTCCCCCTAGCGAGTAGATTGCATTTGTATTTTTGGCACCCAAATGCATTATTTTACATTTTTCTACATTAAACCTCATTTGCCATGTAGTTGCCCACCCCACTATACATTGCAGTCTTGGTTACTGTCAAATGTGTTTGTGTCCCTCGCGCTATGTAGAGTAAAGGAATGTATGGACATCCAACAATAACATAGATCAATATATATATCAATATATATATTAATGGATAAAAAATGTGCAGAGTGTTTATAAAGTAGATAGTGATGATGTCTCTAAAGACTGCAGCAAAATCAAAAGTGTTCACATTACACTCACCGAAATCTAAACTATAAAAGGACTTTGCGCTTCAAATCTATCACATATACATAAACGCTGACATAAATGTGACTTAGTGCGTGCAGCTGACACAGCTGTGCAAAACGCAAATAAGAATACGAACTGTGCATATATTCAAATAATAATGAAGAAAATGTGCTCTCTTTAGAATAAGGAATAACATAATGCGGTTTGACTACAAGGAAGTGTTGAAAGACTAAGGGACTGTTCTTTTGGTATATGAATAGTGTATACAAGTATTTGTATTGTTATATGTCGGCCATTTTCTTGTGGTTACTAATAGTTTCTCAACGTGCAGTTGTCTCTATAGTAATGAATTCTCATAGACGGCGGCCATTTTTTCGGTGATTGGAAATGTTGGTGATCCGCAATGTTACTGCACCAACATTTCCAATCACCGAAAAAATGGCCGCCGTCTATATATTCGCTTCTTTTAAGGTGAGAGTTTAGAGAGCCCGTTTCACCGGATTCCTCCATAAAAGGACCACTACCATCATCTTCCCACATTTTTGATCCCAGCCACAGTCACACAACACTATGAACTTTTATCCATGAAGAGAGCATTTTTACTAGCACATTTTTAAATTTCTTCATTGTTTTGAACTCGATTGTTTGCACATTTTCTTCATTATTATTTGAATATATGCACAGTTCGTATTCTTATTCACGTTTTGCACGGCTGTGTCAGCTGCACGCACTGAGTCACATTTATGTCAGCGTTTATGTATATGTGATAGATTTGAAGCGCAAAGTCCTTTTATAGTTTAGTCTTGGTTACTGAATCCCCCTGTTTCCCTTGTGAAGACTGAGAAGAAGAATACATTCTAAACCTTTGCCATCTCTCTATCCTTTGTAACCAGATTCCCTTCATCATTCTTTATGGGGCCAATATGATCTGACCTCCCTCTCTTGCTATTTATATACTTAAATAATTTTTGGGGATTTTTTTTTACTCTCCTCTGCTATGTGCCTTTCGTTTTCTATCTTATCCACCCTGATTGCACCCTTACATTTCTTATTGCATATTTTGTAAAGATGGAATGCTGGCGATGACCCCTCAGCCTTGAATTTTTTGAAGGCCTTCTCCTTTGCTTTTATATGGATTTTTACTTTTTTTTACTTTTATTCATTTTTTGGAGTTGAGCCACCCAGGACTGTTATTAGCTCTTTTAAATGTATTTCCCATTGGGAAGCACTGCCTAATACCCTTATTAGTTATGCTATTAAAGCACTCCCATTTTTCCTCTGTGTTTTGTGTTCTTTGAATGCACGGTTCCTTCCGCCCAGTCTATGTCTGGATAATTAAAATCCCCCATTATATTGACACTTCCCATCTTTTCTGCCATTCCAAACTGCGATAGGAGGTCAGCCTCCCCCTCCTCCCTCTGGTGGGGGGGCCTATAGCATACTATAGCATACTTTATACTGTGTATTACTTTCCCCTTGGTCTCCTCCCTTTGAAGTTCTACCGATAAGGATTCCACCACCTCCCTTGCTCCATTAGTGACGTCATCCCTCACATTCACTTGTACATCATTTTTTATATACAGGCATACCCCTCCCCCTTTTTTACCCTCCCTATCTCTGCAATATAGGGAATACCCTTGAATGCTTGCCAGCCAATCATGAGAGCTGTTGAACCAAGTCTCAAAATCTAAATCCTCCTCATACAACAGCAGCTCTAGTTTTCCCATTTTGTCCGCCAGACTCCAGACATTAGTGAACAAGCCACATAGTTTTGTCTGGACGCATACTATGTCCTTATTGGGTGTTCTGAGGTTGCAAATAGGACTTGTTTTTATACTTACCACGGGTTTAGGTGCTTTAGTCAACCTACCGCTAATGCCCCCAATACTAGCATATGAAATTTGTTCCACGCTGGCTATCTCTACATCCGGACCCTCCCCCCGTCACCTAGTTTAAAAGCCCCTCTAACTTGTCGGCCATCTTCTCTCCTAGCCAAACTGCAACTACGACCCTGCTAAAAAGCTGGTAACTAGGGATGCGCCAAAGACTCCCCTGTTCGGTTCGCACGAGAACATGCGAACAGGCAAAAAATAAGTTTGAACACGCGAACACCGTTAAAGTCTATGGGACTCGAACATGAATAATCAAAAGTGCTAATTTTAAAGGCTTATATGCAAGTTATTGTCATAAAAAGTGTTTGGGGACCCGGGCCCTGCCCCAGGGGACATGTATCAATGCAAAAAAAGTTTTAAAAACGTCTGTTTTTTCGGGAGCAGTGATTTTAATAATGCTTAAAGTGAAACAATAAAAGTGTAATATTCCTTTAAATTTCATACCTGGGGGGTGTCTATAGTATGCCTGTAAAGGGGCGCATGTTTCCCGTGTTTAGAACAGTCTGACAGCAAAATGACATTTCAAAGGAAAAAAGTCATTTAAAACTACTCGCGGGTATTATTGAATTGTCAGTCCGACAATACACATAAAAGTTCATTGATAAAAACAGCATGGGATTTCCCCACAGGGGAACCCCGAACCAAAATTTAAAAAAAAATGTGTGCAGGTCCCCCTAAATTCCATACCAGGCCCATAAGGTCTGGTATGGATATTAAGGGGAACCCCGCGCCAAAATGTAAAAAAAAATGGCGTGGGGTCCCCCCAAAAATCCATACCAGACCCTTATCTGAGCACGCAACCTGGCAGGCCGCAGGAAAAGAGGGGGGACAAGAGTGCGCCCCCCTCCTGAACCGTACCAGGCCACATGCCCTCAACATTGGGAGGGTGCTTTGGGGTAGCGGCCCCCCAAAGAACCTTGTCCCCATGTTAATGAGGACAAGGGCCTCATCCCCACAACCCTTGGCCGGTGGTTGTGGGGGTCTGCGAGCGGGGGGCTTATCGGAATCTGGAAGCCCCCTTTAACAAGGGGACCCCCAGTTCCCACCCCCCATGTGAAATGGTAATGGGGTACTAAAGTTCCCCTACCATTTCACAAAAAAGTTCATCCGATCCTCTGCTTCTTGCTCCAGTGTTCTCGTTCGACATCTTCCTCCATGGCATCTTCTTCCCCGCTTTGTTCTCGGGCCGCTCCACATCCATGGGAGGCTCCCGCTGTGTGACGCTTCACTTCTTCTGCTACTTGTTAAATAATAGAGGGCGGGGCCACCCAGTGACCCCGCCCCCCTCTGATGCATGGGGACTTGATGGGGACTTCCCTGTGGCTTTCCCCGTGACGTGAGAGGGGGGCGGGGTCACCCGGTTACGTAACTCAACACCTACTACCTACTACTCAACAGCTCTTGGGCACTCACTGCACCCGGGTACTCAGAGCATTCGGGTACTCACAGCACTCGGGTATTCACAGCACACAGCACTCGGGTACTCACAGCACTTGGGTACTCATAGCACTCGAGTACTCCCCATAGAGGAGAGCAGAACTGGGTCCTTCTCCGCTCTGCTCAGTAAGCGGAGATGGACCTGTCATCCGCCTGCTCAGCAGGGATCTGCAGAGCAATCCCCCACTGATCAAGTAAAGTCCATCAGGTGGAGGCGCCCGTGTGAAAGGGATTTTTTCTGACGGATGTTGGCTCAAACTTGTTTTGCATACACACGGTCGCACAAAGTTGTCAGAAAATCCGATCGTTCTGAACACGGTGACGTAAAACACGTACGTGGGGACTATAAGCGGGGCAGTAGCCAATACCTTTTGTCTCTTAATTTATTCTGAGCATGCGTGGCACTTTGTGCGTCGGAATTGTCCACACACGGTTGGAATTTACGCCAACGAATTTTGTTGTCGGAAAATTTTATAGCCTGCTCTCAAACTTTGTGTGTCGGAAATTCCGATGGAAAAAGTCAGATGGAGCCCACACACGGTCGGAATTTCCGACAACAAGCGCAGATCGCACATTTTCCGTCGGAAAGTCCGACTGTGTGTACAGGGCATTAGTAAATGGGGGGTTCACAAGTGGGTGTGGCGCTGTCCTGAGTAATAGAACTAGTGAATACCATATAGATCACATGTAAATCACATATAACCCAATAACCATAAATCATATATAACCAAATAACCATATGAAAGGTGATCCACTATGAACGGAGGGGGGAGTGGGGTAGGGGTAGGGGAGGGGTGGGGGAGGACAAGAAGGGAAAAATTCCTCAATATGTGACGTTCAAAAAGACTGTGTTGCATATAAAATAGCAAAGCCACATGTCCCGTGACTTATACTCAGTGCAAATAAATTAGTTAATTGACATCAAAATAGTTTTAAGGTTATCAAACATAAGTAGTTATAAAAAAAAATATTAAATCAACTCGTGACCAGTGCTCAGTGCAATCATAGGTGATATTAAGCAGTCTTAATAAATTCTGGTGTAGCTGTAGATCCAGGCAGGTGTGTCCATGCATGCATCCACTTCCTAAATTAATTTTAGTGACCTTGTCTTGTGATCATGCGGACACTCACCAGCTTCTTTAACCCCTGCGGGGGTAATACGCAGTCACAGTGTATGCCACTGTGCGGCAATCCACAGGCAGTTACTGGATCAGGATGACGTTTTAGGCATAAAAGAAAGAGGAGATTCCCATAGCGTAAAACCATAAACACTCTTTATTAAAAACAGATGACAGAGTGGTACTCACATTTTAGCAGTTTAAACAGGCAACCAAGTGTCATCAAAAAGGAAAAGCGTCAGGTTTAAAAGTCTTTCACTGGGAGATGATGCAAAGGCATCAGATAGGCCACGCCCTACATGTTTCGTCAGAGGACGTCTATGGGAGCGTGACCCCTTGCCTCACCTCCCCTCCATTTATGCTGTGCGATGTATGCTATGTGCTTGCGCCCCAGAAAAGCTCCGGCGGCCATTTTGTGTTAGATTTGCAGACCGGAGTCCGCGGCCATTTTGCGTGTGACTTTGCAGACCAAGGCCATAAAGGGGCGTCTAATAGGTGACTAGTACCTTATAAGCCGCGGCCATTTTGTCATTGGTTTTGCGGACCGATGCCTTGTAGGAGTAGTTGGTAAGGTATTCATTAGCTGCGATATACAGGCCGAGGTCCGCGGCCATTGTTCTATGGTTTCAACGGGCCGGGGAAAAACCTATGAAGTGACACCGTATGAACGAAAGATGCCGTTCGTAATGGTGTCACCTTAGTGCTAGTAAATAAAGATGCCCTTAAATTAGGTAATATTAGCCCATCGCACAATATAATCGGGTATTATTGTTCCCTGACGAGATACACATTAAAATCCATAAATGACATATAAAAAAACATATAAAAACCATATATTTATTCAAAACTGAAAATGAAACGCCATTCTAACATATATAGTAGTTTGTTCATATTTAAATCTGCATGCATACACAGTTCACGAACAAAACAAATATATCCCTAAAAAATGTTCCCTAAAAGGGGGACATATTAAATGGATGAATGAAATAAAAATGGATGAATGAAAAAAATATTAAAAAATAAAAACGGATGAATGAAAATAAAAATGAATGAGTGAACTTCTAAAAATTGATGAATCCCTAAAATATGAATCCCTAAAATTTTTTAAAAGAACCCCTAAAAAAGGGGGGGAAAGAGGAAGAAGGAAGAGGATTGAATTGGTCATACGTGGAATAGAAAATAAAGAAAAATATAAAGAAAAAAAGACTTTATATTATTGTGTGGGTATGATACTCCCAAATGGTGTTTTACATGTAATATTCTAAATGTTATTGAGAAAACAATTTAGGTCGACATCTATGTTCATTCTTGCTGGTTGTAAAGTGTCTAGCTGGAAAATCCATCTGGTTTCGTTTTGCGACACTTTTACTTTTTTGTTGTCACCCCTCCAGTGTCCCTTAATCTTATCAATGGCATAAAAAATTAGGCCTGTGGGGTCTCTGTTGTGGTGATCTCTAAAGTGTCTGGATACACTATGCTTTTTGAAACCATTTTTTATGTTTGTAATATGTTCAGGGCCGTCTTTAAGGCGGGGCAAAAGGGGCAGCTGCCCTGGGCCCTGTCATTGTTGTGGGGCCCAAAGCAGCTGCCTCATACTTGCCAACTATCCCAGTTTAAATTCCCTTGTCCATTGAAGTTTTAGTCCCTTGCTGTGTCCCGATATCTCAGTGTGAAGTGCTGCTACTAATGCTGCCCAGCTCTGCCCTATTGTTGTGTACAGATGACTCACCTGCAGACCCTGTGTTTACATGTAAATAACCGGCATTCATATGTAAATAGCTGCATCTGGCGGCATAGATATGTAAATAAAGGCGGCATTCATATTTATATCTTGCCCCCTGCAGTGAGGAGATGATGTGCTGTAACCTCTAGCAACCAATCAGTGAGCAGTATTACTGTACAGTAATCTCTAGCAACCAATCAACAAGCAGAAATCATGTGCTGTAACATCTAGCAACTAATCAGTGAGCCGTAATGTATGTGCTGTAACCTCTAGCAACCAGTCAGTAAGCGGTAATGATACACAGTAACCTCTGGCAACCAATCGCAATTGCTGCCTGATCTGATACAGTAAACTGATTTTAAGTCTAGCTGCTATTTATTGTATGTCTCAGAGCTGGTGGAGCGCAAAATTGTATGGGGGGGGCCCCCAAGAAAACATTTTGCCCAGGGTCCAATCAATATTAAAGACTGCCCTGAATATGTTCTCTGATTCTTATGTGTAATTTCCTAGTTGTACGTCCCACGTACTGTTTACGGCACGGGCACTCTAATACATAAGTGTGTTATTGCATGTTATCAGATCCCTAATAGTGTATTCATTTCCATTAGATGTCGATCTAAATTTGGTCGTCCTTTTGTTTGTTTTTTTGCTTACTCTGCACGGCAAACATTTGCCACATTTGTAAAAGCCTTTTAGATTATTGCCTATTTTGATTTGTTTTGGAGGGTCAAGGGCATTATGCACTAGTTTGTTCCTGAGTGTAGGGGCCTTCCTATAGATAAAAATAGGTTTGTTTGGTAACACGGAATTTAGAACATGATCTGATTGGAGGATTGGCCAGTATTTTTTAATAATGGATTCCATAGTTCTATATTGCCTATTGTATCCTGTCAGAAAGGCAAAACCCATGTTTTTATTTTTCTCTTGTTTGCGTGGGTTTTGTGTACCATCTATTAGTCCATTCCTATCCATATTTTTCACTTTTTTCTTTCAAAAGTATTAAGTACCTTCTTTTGTATCCCTTGTCAGCAAATCGGTTGATCAGAACCTTCACTTGTTCATCAAAATCAGTTAAGCTACTGCAATTCCTGCGTTTTCGCATCAATTGTCCCTTTGGGATATTCCCTATCCACTTTGGGTGATGGCAGCTGCTTGTTGGTATATAGCCATTCCTGTCTGTGTTCTTGTAGAACGTTTTTGTATTGAGGTATCCATTTTCTTTGTATAGCTGGAGGTCAAGATAACTTATGTTTTGCTTACTCCAATTGCCGAAGAAGGTTAAACTATAGATGTTATCATTAATTTCATCGAAAAATACCTGTAGTTCCTCTTCAGTACCTCCCCATACTATGATGATGTCATCTATATATCGTCTGTATAATTTCATGCTAGGCCTGTTAATACTATAGATTTGTTCTTCCTCCCATTTGTTCAGGAGCAGGTTAGCTATACTGGGGGCATACTTAGCCCCCATGGCTACCCCTTTCACTTGGGTGTAGAAATCTCCCTTGTGCCAAAAGTAGTTGTGGCTCATGGCTAATTTTAAGCCTTCTAGTATATATTTTATTTGTTCTTCTTTTAGGTCCGTTTCTTGGTGTAATGCCCATTCTGCTCCACTAAGGCCGTCAGATTGTATGATGTTGGTGTACAGGGAGTTAATGTCGATGGTCACAAGTATGTCTTCTTCCTTTATATTGAAATTCTTTAGCTCTTTTATCAGCTGTTTGCTGTCTTTCAGATAAGACTTCCCCTTGGTTACCAATGGTTGTAGGTAACCATCCAGATATGCCCCCAGTCTAGAAAATAAGCCCTCAATCCCACTTATTATAGGTCTTCCTGGGGGGTTTGATTGGTTCTTATGGATTTTTGGGACTCTTGGCTGCTTCAGGGACTAGGTAAATTGATTCTTTTTTATTTAGGATTCCTTTTTTCTCCCCCTTTTGTATGTAGGGCTTTAGTTTCTTATTGTATTCTGCTTTCGGGTTGCCTCTCAATTTTTTATATGTATTTGGGGTTGCTAGCAATTTCTCCATTTCCGATTCATAATCCTTTTTATTTAGAATAACTAGGCCGCCGCCCTTGTCCGCTGGACGAATGACAATATTTTTCTTTTTCTCTATTTCTTTAATAGTCTTCCAAATTTTTGATTTTACCTTTCTTGGTTTCAGCTTTCTTATGTCTTGTTCCACCATTTTCTTGAATGTTGTGAGGCTTTCATTTTGTTGAGTATTGGGATTAAATATGGAGTTATTCTTCAGTTGCGAGTGTTTATAAATTGGGGCTTCCTTTTCCATATGTATCCTTTTTTTCTCCTTTTATTGCAAAGAATTTTCTAATATTTAACTTTCTAATAAACTTCTGCAAGTCTATATATGCTTCAAAAGGGTCCAGGCATTTTTCGGGAGCATATTTGAGCCCCAAATCAAGTGTCTTCAATTCTTCATTATTAAAGGTGGCCTCGCTTAAGCTGAAGATGCCTCCACCTAATACTCTCGCCTTCTTTTTCTTTGTCCCTCCTCTCTTTCCTCTTGTCTGTTTTCTCTTCCTCCTCTCTGCATTCTGTATCTCTGATCCGTTCTCTCTTCCCATTGAGTCCCTTCTGGCGCTCTGTTCCTCATTCTCATGTCTATGTCTCTGCTGCTTCTTGGGTTCCACCCTATATGGGGGTACCTGTTGTTTCAATTTCTTTCTGGGAATCTGAAGGTTCTCCATTCCTGAGGTTCTCTGTCTCCCCTGTATGGTAATGGCCTTCTTCTGAAGGCGGGGGGTCTTCCACTGTATTCCCTGGGGGAAAAAAAACCCTCCTGTATTGGGGTTCTTTATTAGGGGTACATTCTTGTTCATGCCTTAAAGGTGAATATCTGTTTCTGTATCTGGGTGTCCTAGGTGTTGGGACATTTACATGTTGTTGTGTTCTATTCCCATGTGTATCTTGTTGTCTATGGTTTCTCCTCTCAGGGCTATAACCTCCCCTTCTATGCTCAGTTATTGGTGTTTGTCCTGGTGGTTCTCTTTGAATTCTAGTTGGTGCGGTTCCTATTTCATGCCAGGTTGCAGCGTCTTCCTCCGTTATACTCTCATTGGACTCATCTATCATTGAGATGCTAAGATCTTCTTCCATGTATCTTTTATCAGTCACTCCCAGGAGGCTTAGATGGGATGTCTCACCAAACGATGCGATTAATGAAAAAGGGTTAATGGAGGAATGGTATAGATTCTTTAAAGATAGCGAAATCGCACCAATACGGAAAATAGTGGTGCGGAGACAGCACAAACTGAAAAACATCGAATCAGAAATACTACAAATAAGAGATCATCTATTACCATTCCATGAAGCGAGAGAATATAAAGATAAAGAAAATAATCTGCAAGAAACAGTAAAGAAATATGATAAAGAAATACAACTAAAAAAGCAAAAGAAATTCAAAAGAGACGTGCTAGATTACAAGAATCAACAGGTATATAAGTGGCAGACTGATGAAACATACATGGAAGAAGATCTTAACATCTCAATGATAGATGAGTCCAATGAGAGTATAACGGAGGAAGACGCTGCAACGTGGCAGGAAATAGGAACCGCACCAACTAGAATTCAAAGAGAACCACCAGGACAAACACCAATAACTGAGCATAGAAGGGGAGGTTATAGCCCTGAGAGGAGAAACCATAGAAAACAATATACACATGGGAATAGAACACAACAACATGTAAATGTCCCAACACCTAGGACACCCAGATACAGAAACAGATATTCACCTTTAAGGCATGAACAAGAATATACCCCTAATAAAGAACCCCAATACAGGAGGTTTTTTTTCCCAGGGAATACAGAGGAAGACCCCCCACCTTCAGAAGAAGGCCATTACCATACAGGGGAGACAGAGAACCTCAGGAATGGAGACCCTTCAGATTCCCAGAAAGAAATCGAAACAACAGGTACCCCCATATAGGGTGGAACCCAAGAAGCACCAGAGACATAGACATGAGAATGAGGAACAGAGCGCCAGAAGGGACTCAATGGGAATAGAGAATGGATCAGAGATACAGAATGCAGAGAGGAGGAAGAGAAAACGGACAAGAGGAAAGAGAGGAGGGACAAAGAAAAAGAAGGCGATAGTATTAGGTGGAGGCATCTTCAACTTAAGCGAGGCCACCTTTAATAATGAAGAATTGAAGACACTTGATCTGGGGCTCAAATATGCTCCCGAAAAATGCCTGGACCCTTTTGAAGCATATATAGACTTGCAGAAGTTTATTAGAAAGTTAAATATTAGAAAATTCTTTGCACCCTACAGGACACATCACAACATTCCCGAAAGGTGCCGGAGGTCCAGAATGACCAGAAAAGGGGAGAAAGAAGCAGCAGCAGCGGCGGCCATGGAAGGCCAAGATGGCGCCGGCTCTCCTTTACCACAGCGTGCGGCCCGCAGCACAGACAGGACACAGGATCCGAGCGGTAAGACAGCAAAGTCTGGCAAACAGTGGGGGAAAGAGCAGCCCAGGGACATGGTATACTATGCCCAAAAGATGCAGGGACAGAGCGGTGCTTCCCCCCTGAATCAGCAGTCATTGGCAATGGACACTGAGGGACATGAAGGCGCCATGGCGCTGGATGATACGCTGCCATTAGAGGGCTCCCTGATCCTTAATACAGACGGCTCTGACCCCATGCATGATGAGGGACAGCAGCCCACGCTAAGTGATATTCTGCGGGCGGTACAGTGCTGCACAGCGTCTGTAAACGGACTGAAAGTACAATTTGGGAGCCTTACTGAGACTGTTTCACTATTGCGCCATGACATTCAAAAGATCAGGGAGAGGACCACAGCAGTGGAGGGAAGGATCAGCGAGGTGGAGGATATACTACCCCCCTCACTAGAGATACTAGAAGTGCATTACAGCAAGTGGCTCAGGCCAATGCCAAAAATGACGACATCGAGAACCGTCTCAGGAGGAATAATGTACGCATAGTGGGGCTCCCAGAGAAGGTGGAGGGGAGGGACCCCACAGCATTTACAGAAATGTGGTTACAAGACATATTCAGCAAAGATGTTTTTACCGCGCTTTTTGCGGTGGAGCGAGCTCACCGTACACCATTGAGACCCCTCCCCCCAGGCAATCCACCTAGATCAATGCTGGCCAGACTCCTGAACTATAAGGACAGAGAAATAATACTTCGATTGGCCAGGGAGAAAGGAGCAGTGCACTATAATGGAACCAAAATCTCCTTTTACCCTGACTTCTCGTCAGAGGTACAGCGCAAAAGGGCCAAGTTTGCAGAAGTAAAGAAAATATTGCAGAAGATCCAAGTCGCATACGCCATGTTATACCCGGCTAAGTTACGTATTACGGCAAGAGGTCAGTCCACATTCTTTGAATCTGCAGCCGAAGCATCCGCCTGGTTGGACCGCAACGAGCAGGATCTAAGGAGGAGGAGAGAGGCTGATATGGGAGAGTGAATGACACTCCGCGAAGCTGGGAAATTGGTCAGTCATTATTAGACGTTTTATAGTCTACAACATATTTTGCGGGACAATATCATTAATCTATAAAGTTAACGCGAGACAAGAGCTTTGTTTATAAGAAAAATACCAAGAAAAGTCAAAAGCTAAGGTGGGACAGTTGTACCCACAGGAAACCCTTTCTTTTTGAACACTCAAGTTTTGGCCCAGTTGCAGGGGCCAGTTAAAATGTGCCCGGTTGGCACCAGTTTGAAGCACAACTCAAGGTGCACAGTCGGAACAGGGGAACTTCCCCCTGACCACTGTGGGAAAATTGCTCACATCCACAAAGCGAGATCTACACCGTGGAGCACACTGCTACAGATGGGAGGGACACTTTTACATATGAAGACACCACGCACTTTCTTCCACAGATGCCTCGGATCGTCATTGCAAAACAACGCTGAATGCTGTACCGGGACAGTTTGGGTCATCGAGACATGCATTGATACTTTACGGCCAGAAGATGAGGCGAAGAAACAGGCTCACCCAGGACTTTTCAATCTACAATATCAATCATGGCAAACACCCCAGTTGTGACATGGAACGTCCGAGGTGTCCTTGATCCCTTGAAACGTACCATGATAAGCACATGTCTGAGAAAATTTCACCCAGCAATAGTGGGCCTCCAGGAGACTCACCTAACGAAGGAAACAGTCAGTTTTCTGCAGTATTCCTGGGAGGGCAAGGCCTACCATTCCACTCACACTGCATTCTCTCGCTGGGTGAGTGTTTTGGTACATAAATCCTTGGCTTACCAGGAATTAGACGCTGTGATTGATTCCACGGGTAGATTTGTGTTTTTACATTGCAGGTTGTATACCTTGACATTGATATTGGTGTTTGTGTACGTACCTCCTCCGTTCTCCAGGGAAATTCTACAGCTCCTCTTGACTTACCTGGTTGACAAACCTGATGTCCCAATAATGATCATGGGTGACTTTAATGGCTACTTGGATCCCAGACTAGACAGGCACCCCCCGGCACAGCCACCCTCGGGAAACAGGGGCACTATTCTGAGCAGACTACTGATAGAGGTGGGTTGGATAGACTTATGGAGAGCTAAATACCCTAACACAAAACAATTTTCCTGCTTCTCCAAAACCCATGGGTCACTTTCCCTTATTGACCTGTGTGTGGGGTCCCCCCAACTCCTAAGTGTGATACACAAGGTAGAATATTTACCCCGAGGGGTCTCTGACCACTCTCCTCTAGTCGCTTATCTTGTTACTAGACCGGCGACCACACTGCCTAGAGCACCGTGGAAGCTGAACGCTTTTTGGCTAAAGCTTTTCACCTCTCACGACAGAGTAGCGAAACAGATAGAACAATACTTTCTAGACAACCGGAGACAAACTGATCTCTTAGTAAGATGGGATGCCTTTAAAGCATGCCTGAGAGGCACATTTATAGCTGAAATTGCTGACGTAAAACACAATTCCGCAACCGTACTGATACAGGTGGAAGACCGGGTAAAGCAATTGGAGCTCGCTTTTATTTTAGACTCATCAGAGTCCGCGAGGGAGGCATGGATATCGGCCCAGGAGTCCCTGGATCGGTTGAGGTCCTCCGCCGCGGAACGTAAACGGTTCTTTACTAAACAAGCTTTTTACGAAGAGGGTGAAAAAACTGGTAGACTGTTGGCTAGGATAGCCAGATCTCAACAGTCGTCCCCTGCTATAGGAGCGATACGTAGCTCCTCGGGACGTCTGGTGAATGATCCGGAGAAAATTATAGAGGAGCTAGCATCTTTCTACGCAGAGTTATATAAACCGTGTGACAACTATACAGACGAAGAACTGCAGACATACATGAGCACTATAACGCTTCCAGCTCTGACCCACCAGGCTAGGGGGGAGCTGGAGGCACCAATTTCGCTAGATGAACTGAGGGAGGCGGCTGCCTCTTTTCCTACATGCAAGGCCCCCGGGGACGACGGGCTCCCCATGGAGGTATACACCCAATATGGCGAAACAATCCTACCTAAACTGCTCGAAGTATTAAATGCATCCTTTAAATTGGGAAGGCTACCAACCACTATGACTAGAGCTAACATTATATTATTGTTGAAAATGGGTAAGGACCCCTTAGACCCGGGCTCCTATAGGCCTATATCGCTCCTTCAGAGCGACATTAAATTACTAGCAAAAGTACTGGCCATGCGGGTTAATAAGATTGTTAGAACAATAGTTCACTTAGATCAAGCAGGATTTATGCCTCGAACATCTACGGCGACCAACCTTAGATGCCTATACCTAAACATGCAGACCCCCTCGGAGTCTATGGGCTGTAGAGCCTTGCTGTCTCTTGATGCCAATAAGGCATTTGACAGCGTGTGCTGGAGATATCTGTGGGCGGTTCTGGCCAAGTTTGGGTTTGGGCCCAGGTTCATCAGGTGGGTTAGGCTGCTGTATGATACACCCCGGGCGGCTATACGTGTGGCGGATCGAATGTCCCATGCCTTTGGGCTGGGCAGGGGGACCAGACAGGGATGCCCTCTGTCCCCCCTGCTCTTCGCACTGGCTATAGAGCCCCTGGCGGCACAGGTGAGAGATTGCCCACAGATTAAAGGTTTCCAATATGGTGAATTGCATGAAAAAATCATGCTCTACGCCGATGACATGCTTTTGTTTTTAGAAGACGCAGAGGGATCCCTGGAACAGGCAATGTCACTTATAACTGAATTCGGCCGTTATTCAGGCCTCACTATCAACTGGACTAAATCTGCCTTAATGTTTATAGACGGTTCCCCGATGACCAACATGAGACCCCCGACCCAGATACCGGTGGTTTCTACATTTAAATATTTGGGTATACACATCTCGCCTACACTTACAGACTTTTGTAGTCTAAATGTCTACCCCCTGCTGTCACGGTTTAGAGATAAGATAAATGTTTGGAATAAACTTAGGATGTCCCTGGCAGGAAAAGTGAATCTCATAAAAATGATTCTGATGCCACAATTTCTATACATGCTACACAACACGCCTGTAGTTATCACGCTGAAGATATTCAGAGTGGTTAACTCCTTATTCCGGCTGTTGCTGTGGCATACCAAACCCCCCAGAATCAAGTTGGAACAGCTGCAGCGCTCTAAGGAGGGGGGAGGCCTAGCCCTACCCAACCCATGGATATACTATCTAGCGGCGCAGCTGCAGCAACTGATAGGTGCTATGGCCCCTCTGCCACTGGGCTCGTCGGCTAAGCTTATGCTGGTGGGCACAGGGGCGGAGTCAATACCTGAGGGATTGGAGGCCCACCTTTTCCAAAAACCCAATAAACAAATGCCTACATATACACTGTTGCAGAAAGTATGGAACAAAGCTAAACAACTACAAAACGTTTTGGGCTTTACTAAGTATAGCCCGATATGGGAAAATAAAACATATGTTGAGCTGGCTAAGATCCAACAGGGGCACAGATGGCGCTGCAAGGGTATCACACATTTGCACCAGATTTTCAGTAACGGAACATTATTATCATTTAAAGATCTACAAGATAAATACTCACTGCCTGCCAGTATGCTGTTTTACTATCTACAACTGAAGCATGCAATTAAAGCACAAGGGGATGCAACTGACTGGTCCCAATCCCCCACACCGGTTTTTCATATAATGCAGGAGGCATTGGAGACTAAGGGCATGATTTCACAATGCTATAACATGTTATTAGCGTCACTGTTAGAGGGGTATCCCACAAAGGCGGCTGCTCAGTGGGAGGCGGACTTAGGCCCCCTATCGGGGGAGGTATGGGAAGAAGCTCTGCAAGCAGTTAACTCCTGCTCACTAAACGTGGCACAGAAGGTATCCCAACTTTACATCTTGTTGAGAGTACATTATACTCCTGTTAAGTTGTACAGAATGGGCAAGGCGCCTGACTCATTGTGTGGCAGATGCAGGGCGGCGTCTGGGGACCTGATTCACCTCCTCTGGCGCTGCCCCAAACTCCATAGGTATTGGACAGAGGTCCTGGCTACGCTAAATCAGGTGTTCCAGGTCACTGTCCCATTAGATCCATTATGTTGCTTACTGGGAGTTCTGGAGGGGGTGATTATGGAGGAGGTGACGAGAGTCGCTTTTGCACGGGCGCTATTCCAGGCTAGAAAGGTAATACTGATGGGATGGAAGTCTGCTACGCCACCTAATAGCAAAACATGGATACTAAATATGGGAAAAACGCTTATAATGGAAAAATATATTTACCAGCACAGGGGCAGTCCTGGAAAGTTTGACAGATTGTGGGACCCATGGTTGGATGTGCCAGGTATAAGCCCCATGGAATTGGTACAGATGAGGTTGCTAAGGGGTGTTTAAAGATACGACAGATAGACGCCGAGAGTGGGTATTGGAGAACGGAGGAGGAGGGTATGGGGACAATGGAGAATATGTTTTCGATTTGATTAGATGGGACATAGAGTCCGAATGCTGAAAGATCCAAAATGCAAACTATGACACCTTATCGATGGATATGTTACTATGTGGGAAAAAGAAATGCTGATTACGGTGCAAATATCAATGTAATGTAATATATGTTTTTTCATATGAGCAATAAAACCTTTTATGATTTAAAAAAAAAAAGAAAATTCTTTGCAATAAAAGGAGAAAAAAGGATACATATGGAAAAGGAAGCCCCCGGGATTGATGGCTTATTTTCTAGACTGGGGGCATATCTGGATGGTTACCTACAACCATTGGTAACCAAGGGGAAGTCTTATCTGAAAGACAGCAAACAGCTGATAAAAGAGCTAAAGAATTTCAATATAAAGGAAGAAGACATACTTGTGACCATCGACATTAACTCCCTGTACACCAACATCATACAATCTGACGGCCTTAGTGGAGCAGAATGGGCATTACACCAAGAAACGGACCTAAAAGAAGAACAAATAAAATATATACTAGAAGGCTTAAAATTAGCCATGAGCCACAACTACTATTGGCACAAGGGAGATTTCTACACCCAAGTGAAAGGGGTAGTCACGGGGGCTAAGTATGCCCCTAGTATAGCTAACCTGCTCCTGAACAAATGGGAGGAAGAACAAATCTATAATATTAACAGGCCTAGCATGAAATTATACCGACGATATATAGATGACATCGTCATAGTATGGGAGGTACTGAAGAGGAACTACAGGTATTTTTCGATGAAATTAATGATAACATCTATGGTTTAACCTTCTCCGGCAATTGGAGTAAGCAAAACATAAGTTGTCTTGACCTCCAGCTATACAAAGAAAATGGATACCTCAGTACAAAAACGTTCTTCAAGAACACAGACAGGAATTGCTATATACCAACAAGCAGCTGCCATCACCCAAAGTGGATAGGGAATATCCCAAAGGGACAATTGATGCGAATACGCAGGAATTGCAGTAGCTTAACGGATTTTGATGAACAAGTGAAGGTTCTGATCAACCGATTTGCTGACAAGGGATACAAAAGAAGGGACTTAATACTATTGAAAGAAAAAAGTGAAAAATATGGATAGGAATGGACTAATAGATGGTACACAAAACCCACGCAAACAAGAGAAAAATAAAAACATGGGTTTTGCCTTTCTGACAGGATACAATAGGCAATATAGAACTATGGAATCCATTATTAAAAAATACTGGCCAATCCTCCAATCAGATCATGTTCTAAATTCTGTGTTACCAAACAAACCTATTTTTATCTATAGGAAGGCCCCTACCCTCAGGAACAAACTAGTGCATAATGCCCTTGACCCTCCAAAACAAATCAAAATAGGCAATAATCTAAAAGGCTTTTACAAATGTGGCAAATGTTTGCCGTGCAGAGTGAGCAAAAAAACAAACAAAAGGACGACCAAATTTAGATCGACATCTAATGGAAATGAATACACTATTAGGGATCTGATAACATGCAATAACACACACGTCACTTATGTATTAGAGTGCCCTTGCCGTAAACAGTACGTGGGACGTACAACTAGGAAATTACACATAAGAATCAGAGAACATATTACAAACATAAAAAATGGTTTCAAAAAGCATAGTGTATCCAGACACTTTAGAGATCACCACAACAGAGACCCCACAGGCCTATTTTTTTATGCCATTGATAAGATTAAGGGACACTGGAGGGGTGACAACAAAAAAGTAAAAGTGTCGCAAAACGAAACCAGATGGATTTTCCAGCTAGACACTTTACAACCAGCAGGAATGAACATAGATGTCGACCTAAATTGTTCTCTCACTAACTATTAGAATATTACATGTAAAACACCATTTGGGAGTATCATACCCACACTATAATATAAAGTCTTCTTTTCTTTATTTTTTTCTTTATTTTCTATTCCACGTATGACCAATTCAATCCTCTTCCTTCTTCCTCTTTCTCCCCCTTTTTTAGGGGTTCTTTTAACATTTTTTAGGGATTCATATTTTAGGGATTCATCAATTTTTAGAAGTTCACTCATTAATTTTTATTTTCATTCATCCATTTTTATTTTTTAATATTTTTTTCATTCATCCATTTTTATTTCATTCATCCATTTAATATGTCCCCCTTTTAGGGAACATTTTTTAGGGATATATTTGTTTTGTTCGTATGTGAACTGTGTATGCATGCAGATTTAAATATGAACAAACTACTATATATGTTAGAATAGCGTTTCATTTTCAGTTTTGAATAAATATATGGTTTTTATATGTTTTTTTATATGTCATTTATGGATTTTAATGTGTATCTCGTCAGGGAACAATAATGCCCGATTATATTGTGCGATGGGCTAATATTACCTAATTTAAGGGCATCTTCATTTACTAGCACTAAGGTGACACCATTATGAACGGCATCTTTCGTTCATACGGTGTCACTCCATAGGTTTTTCACCGGCCCGTTGAAACCATAGAACAATGGCCGTGGACCTCGGCCTGTATATCGCAGCTAATTAATACCTTACCAATTACTCCTACAAGGCTTCGGTCCGCAAAACCAATGACAAAATGGCCGCGGCTTATAAGGTACTAGTCACCTATTAGACGCCCCTTTATGGCCTTGGTCTGCAAAGTCACACGCAAAATGGCCACGGACTCCGGTCTGCAAATCTAACACAAAATGGCCACTGGAGCTTTTCTGGGGCGCAAGCCCATAGCATACATCACACAGCATAAAAGAAGGGGAGGTGAGGCAAGGGGTCACGCTCCCGTAGACGTCCTCTGACGAAACGCGTAGGGCGTGGCCTATCTGACGCCTTTGCATCATCTCCCAGTGAAAGGCTTTTAAACCTGACACTTTTCCTTTTTGATGACACTTGGTTGCCTGTTTAAACTGCTAAAATGTGAGTACCACTCTGTCATCTGTTTTTAATAAAGAGTGTTTATGGTTTTACGCTATGGGAATCTCCTCTTTCTTTTATGCCTAAAACGTCATCCTAATCCAGTAACTGCCTGTGGATTGCCGCACAGTGGCATACACTGTGACTGCTTAATCCCCCCGCGGGGGTTAAAGAAGCTGGTGAGTGTCCGCATGATCACAAGACAAGGCACGAGCACCCGGTCACTAAAATTAATTTAGGAAGAGGATGCATGCATGGACACACCTGCCTGGATCTACAGCTTTTCACTAGTATTCACTAGTTCCATTACTCAGGACAGCGCCACACCCACTTGTTAACCTCCCATTTACCATTTCGTTTTCTCCACTAAGGTGGAAATTACGTCTGTGGAGGCAGCAGTCCAATATTTATATTATTTATAGTCATTTCAATCTTCTTTCCGTTGCGCGGATACACCACCTAAAAACAGGGCATCAGTGTTTCACATGACAGTTAATATCTAATAGAGCAGTCTCTCAAATATTAAAAGGTATTTTTTTTGCTTTTGAAGTGTTGCTCTAACAGAATATTTTCCCATATGCTTTATTTAGCTTTTCAAACTTTAGAGGGGCATCCTGAAAGGTCAACCACTAATATGGCATCCCATGATGAATAGTAAAACCTTTGGCCAACAAGGAATTCTCTCACATGGAAAGGCTATTTTCTCTAAAAATGTCCCCATTCTCACAAGGTAATGTCTTCCATACTCTGGCTGGACTGACATTCTCTTTCCATTTCTCATACGTTCTTGTCATTTAAATTTACTAATGATACTGATGAACATATGTAATTATGCTGCTGATAAGAAGTGACCCCATTAGGGGATAATCATCCTTCCAATTGATGAATGCCTGTGAATATTCCTGAAACGGGAAACCATCATTAAAGAGGGAGTAAACTCCCATACATAATTTGTACCTATAGGTAAACCTATATTAAGGCTTACCTATGGGTACTGTGAATATCTCCTAAACGTGCACCGTACACTGTACATGCAGCCGGTGACATCACCGGTGCAAGCACTCTAAAGGAACAGCCAACTGGGCCATTCCTGCAGAGTCCTGTGCTATAAACAGCAATGTCATCGCGGCTCCGGCCACTCACACAGCCCGCGAACCTGGAAGGAAGACCAGGTGAAGATGGAAGCCTTGTCAGCGGTGACAGCTCGCCGCTGGAAGCCTTCGTTCTGAGGTAAGTTTCACATAATATGCTAGTATGCGATGCATACTAGCACATTATGGCTTTACCTTGTAGGTTCCAAAAAAAAAGCAAAAAAAACCCAGCAGTTTAGTAGCGCTTTAACTTACTTTTCCAGATGACTAAAGACTTCTCCAATCCCACTAACCACTGATGATATCTACAGCGCTTTGCACTTTCCATTTCCAGCTGATGAGCACTCTTGCCCACCCTAGTTGTTTATACATAACTGCCTTTAAGTAAACAGTAAACAGGATGCCTTACCCTTCCTGAACCCATCAGCAATACATTATTCCAAATAAAATGTGAGCGTTCCTCCATCTACTCTAGGGATGAGTGTGGGTTCATCATCCATCCATTAAGGAAAGGGTTCAAAAAAGCAATTGAATTGTATATTGATAACACTGAATATGATGCTACCTAGTTTTTGTACTGTCTCAAAGTAAAACAATTAAAGGAGTATGATCTGAAAAAAACATCCCCTATAGCAAGGCCTAGCTTTACTTAAAATTGCAGATGAGACAGATGGGTATGAATGACATCTACATTAAGAACTGCTGAGCTGTGACAGCAGCAACGTTTTTAGTTTACTGCAATCAATTCAAATAAACGGAAAATAGTGGTGCGGAGACAGCACAAACTGAAAAACATTGAATCAGAAATACTACAAATAAGAGATCATCTATTACCATTGCATGAAGCGAGAGAATATAAAGATAAAGAAAATAATCTGCAAGAAACAGTAAAGAAATATGATAAAGAAATACAACTAAAAAAGCAAAAGAAATTCAAAAGAGACGTGCTAGATTACAAGAATCAACAGGTATATAAGTGGCAGACTGATGAAACATACATGGAAGAAGATCTTAACATCTCAATGATAGATGAGTCCAATGAGAGTATAACGGAGGAAGACGCTGCAACGTGGCAGGAAATAGGAACCGCACCAACTAGAATTCAAAGAGAACCACCAGGACAAACACCAATAACTGAGCATAGAAGGGGAGGTTATAGCCCTGAGAGGAGAAACCATAGAAAACAATATACACATGGGAATAGAACACAACAACATGTAAATGTCCCAACACCTAGGACACCCAGATACAGAAACAGATATTCACCTTTAAGGCATGAACAAGAATATACCCCTAATAAAGAACCCCAATACAGGAGGTTTTTTTTCCCAGGGAATACAGAGGAAGACCCCCCACCTTCAGAAGAAGGCCATTACCATACAGGGGAGACAGAGAACCTCAGGAATGGAGACCCTTCAGATTCCCAGAAAGAAATCGAAACAACAGGTACCCCCATATAGGGTGGAACCCAAGAAGCACCAGAGACATAGACATGAGAATGAGGAACAGAGCGCCAGAAGGGACTCAATGGGAATAGAGAATGGATCAGAGATACAGAATGCAGAGAGGAGGAAGAGAAAACGGACAAGAGGAAAGAGAGGAGGGACAAAGAAAAAGAAGGCGATAGTATTAGGTGGAGGCATCTTCAACTTAAGCGAGGCCACCTTTAATAATGAAGAATTGAAGACACTTGATCTGGGGCTCAAATATGCTCCCGAAAAATGCCTGGACCCTTTTGAAGCATATATAGACTTGCAGAAGTTTATTAGAAAGTTAAATATTAGAAAATTCTTTGCAATAAAAGGAGAAAAAAGGATACATATGGAAAAGGAAGCCCCCGGGATTGATGGCTTATTTTCTAGACTGGGGGCATATCTGGATGGTTACCTACAACCATTGGTAACCAAGGGGAAGTCTTATCTGAAAGACAGCAAACAGCTGATAAAAGAGCTAAAGAATTTCAATATAAAGGAAGAAGACATACTTGTGACCATCGACATTAACTCCCTGTACACCAACATCATACAATCTGACGGCCTTAGTGGAGCAGAATGGGCATTACACCAAGAAACGGACCTAAAAGAAGAACAAATAAAATATATACTAGAAGGCTTAAAATTAGCCATGAGCCACAACTACTATTGGCACAAGGGAGATTTCTACACCCAAGTGAAAGGGGTAGTCACGGGGGCTAAGTATGCCCCTAGTATAGCTAACCTGCTCCTGAACAAATGGGAGGAAGAACAAATCTATAATATTAACAGGCCTAGCATGAAATTATACCGACGATATATAGATGACATCGTCATAGTATGGGGAGGTACTGAAGAGGAACTACAGGTATTTTTCGATGAAATTAATGATAACATCTATGGTTTAACCTTCTCCGGCAATTGGAGTAAGCAAAACATAAGTTGTCTTGACCTCCAGCTATACAAAGAAAATGGATACCTCAATACAAAAACGTTCTTCAAGAACACAGACAGGAATTGCTATATACCAACAAGCAGCTGCCATCACCCAAAGTGGATAGGGAATATCCCAAAGGGACAATTGATGCGAATACGCAGGAATTGCAGTAGCTTAACGGATTTTGATGAACAAGTGAAGGTTCTGATCAACCGATTTGCTGACAAGGGATACAAAAGAAGGGACTTAATACTATTGAAAGAAAAAAGTGAAAAATATGGATAGGAATGGACTAATAGATGGTACACAAAACCCACACAAACAAGAGAAAAATAAAAACATGGGTTTTGCCTTTCTGACAGGATACAATAGGCAATATAGAACTATGGAATCCATTATTAAAAAATACTGGCCAATCCTCCAATCAGATCATGTTCTAAATTCTGTGTTACCAAACAAACCTATTTTTATCTATAGGAAGGCCCCTACCCTCAGGAACAAACTAGTGCATAATGCCCTTGACCCTCCAAAACAAATCAAAATAGGCAATAATCTAAAAGGCTTTTACAAATGTGGCAAATGTTTGCCGTGCAGAGTGAGCAAAAAAACAAACAAAAGGACGACCAAATTTAGATCGACATCTAATGGAAATGAATACACTATTAGGGATCTGATAACATGCAATAACACACACGTCACTTATGTATTAGAGTGCCCTTGCCGTAAACAGTACGTGGGACGTACAACTAGGAAATTACACATAAGAATCAGAGAACATATTACAAACATAAAAAATGGTTTCAAAAAGCATAGTGTATCCAGACACTTTAGAGATCACCACAACAGAGACCCCACAGGCCTATTTTTTTATGCCATTGATAAGATTAAGGGACACTGGAGGGGTGACAACAAAAAAGTAAAAGTGTCGCAAAACGAAACCAGATGGATTTTCCAGCTAGACACTTTACAACCAGCAGGAATGAACATAGATGTCGACCTAAATTGTTCTCTCACTAACTATTAGAATATTACATGTAAAACACCATTTGGGAGTATCATACCCACACTATAATATAAAGTCTTCTTTTCTTTATTTTTTTCTTTATTTTCTATTCCACGTATGACCAATTCAATCCTCTTCCTTCTTCCTCTTTCTCCCCCTTTTTTAGGGGTTCTTTTAACATTTTTTAGGGATTCATATTTTAGGGATTCATCAATTTTTAGAAGTTCACTCATTAATTTTTATTTTCATTCATCCATTTTTATTTTTTAATATTTTTTTCATTCATCCATTTTTATTTCATTCATCCATTTAATATGTCCCCCTTTTAGGGAACATTTTTTAGGGATATATTTGTTTTGTTCGTATGTGAACTGTGTATGCATGCAGATTTAAATATGAACAAACTACTATATATGTTAGAATAGCGTTTCATTTTCAGTTTTGAATAAATATATGGTTTTTATATGTTTTTTTATATGTCATTTATGGATTTTAATGTGTATCTCGTCAGGGAACAATAATACCCGATTATATTGTGCGATGGGCTAATATTACCTAATTTAAGGGCATCTTCATTTACTAGCACTAAGGTGACACCATTACGAACGGCATCTTTCGTTCATACGGTGTCACTCCATAGGTTTTTCCCCGGCCCGTTGAAACCATAGAACAATGGCCGTGGACCTCGGCCTGTATATCGCAGCTAATTAATACCTTACCAATTACTCCTACAAGGCTTCGGTCCGCAAAACCAATGACAAAATGGCCGCGGCTTATAAGGTACTAGTCACCTATTAGACGCCCCTTTATGGCCTTGGTCTGCAAAGTCACACGCAAAATGGCCACGGACTCCGGTCTGCAAATCTAACACAAAATGGCCACTGGAGCTTTTCTGGGGCGCAAGCCCATAGCATACATCACACAGCATAAAAGAAGGGGAGGTGAGGCAAGGGGTCACGCTCCCGTAGACGTCCTCTGACGAAACGCGTAGGGGTTGGCCTATCTGACGCCTTTGCATCATCTCCCAGTGAAAGGCTTTTAAACCTGACACTTTTCCTTTTTGATGACACTTGGTTGCCTGTTTAAACTGCTAAAATGTGAGTACCACTCTGTCATCTGTTTTTAATAAAGAGTGTTTATGGTTTTACGCTATGGGAATCTCCTCTTTCTTTTATGCCTAAAACGTCATCCTAATCCAGTAACTGCCTGTGGATTGCCGCACAGTGGCATACACTGTGACTGCTTAATCCCCCCGCGGGGGTTAAAGAAGCTGGTGAGTGTCCGCATGATCACAAGACAAGGCACGAGCACCCGGTCACTAAAATTAATTTAGGAAGAGGATGCATGCATGGACACACCTGCCTGAATCTACAGCTTTTCACTAGTATTCACTAGTTCCATTACTCAGGACAGCGCCACACCCACTTGTTAACCTCCCATTTACCATTTCGTTTTCTCCACTAAGGTGGAAATTACGTCTGTGGAGGCAGCAGTCCAATATTTATATTATTTATAGTCATTTCAATCTTCTTTCCGTTGCGCGGATACACCACCTAAAAACAGGGCATTAGTGTTTCACATGACAGTTAATATCTAATAGAGCAGTCTCTCAAATATTAAAAGGTATTTTTTTTGCTTTTGAAGTGTTGCTCTAACAGAATTTTTCCCAGATGCTTTATTTAGCTTTTCAAACTTTAGAGGGGCATCCTGAAAGGGCAACCACTAATATGGCATCCCATGATGAATAGTAAAACCTTTGGCCAACAAGGAATTCTCTCACATGGAAAGGCTATTTTCTCTAAAAATGTCCCCATTCTCACAAGGTAATGTCTTCCATACTCTGGCTGGACTGACATTCTCTTTCCATTTCTCATACGTTCTTGTCGTTTAAATTTACTAATGATACTGATGAACATATGTAATTATGCTGCTGATAAGAAGTGACCCCATTAGGGGATAATCATCCTTCCAATTGATGAATGCCTGTGAATATTCCTGAAACGGGAAACCATCATTAAAGAGGGAGTAAACTCCCATACATAATTTGTACCTATAGGTAAACCTATATTAAGGCTTACCTATGGGTACTGTGAATATCTCCTAAACGTGCACCGTACACTGTACATGCAGCCGATGACATCACCGGTGCAAGCACTCTAAAGGAACAGCCAACTGGGCCATTCCTGCAGAGTCCTGTGCTATAAACAGCAATGTCATCGCGGCTCCGGCCACTCACACAGCCCGCGAACCTGGAAGGAAGACCAGGTGAAGATGGAAGCCTTGTCAGCGGTGACAGCTCGCCGCTGGAAGCCTTCGTTCTGAGGTAAGTTTCACATAATATGCTAGTATGCGATGCATACTAGCACATTATGGCTTTACCTTGTAGGTTCCAAAAAAAAAGCAAAAAAAACCCAGCAGTTTATTAGCGCTTTAACTTACTTTTCCAGATGACTAAAGACTTCTCCAATCCCACTAACCACTGATGATATCTACAGCGCTTTGCACTTTCCATTTCCAGCTGATGAGCACTCTTGCCCACCCTAGTTGTTTATACATAACTGCCTTTAAGTAAACAGTAAACAGGATGCCTTACCCTTCCTGAACCCATCAGCAATACATTATTCCAAATAAAATGTGAGCGTTCCTCCATCTACTCTAGGGATGAGTGTGGGTTCATCATCCATCCATTAAGGAAAGGGTTCAAAAAAGCAATTGAATTGTATATTGATAACACTGAATATGATGCTACCTAGTTTTTGTACTGTCTCAAAGTAAAACAATTAAAGGAGTATGATCTGAAAAAAACATCCCCTATAGCAAGGCCTAGCTTTACTTAAAATTGCAGATGAGACAGATGGGTATGAATGACATCTACATTAAGAACTGCTGAGCTGTGACAGCAGCAACGTTTTTAGTTTACTGCAATCAATTCAAATAAATATTAACCCCTTGACGCCAACATAACACATATATGCGGCCTCACTGCACTGGGCTTTTTGCCATGGGGCTGCATATATGCGTATCTGTCTTTGTGCTGGGAGCGTGCCACATAGCATGCTCCCAGCACAGAGACCGGGATCTCACTGAGAGCCCTGGGTCCCATACTAATGATCGGGACCCGGAACACCCGGAACACCCAATTCCGGGTCACCTGATTGCTGTGGTAGCCTCTGATTGTCTACCACAATGATCAGTCACTGTGAAGCCCACCCCTGTGTTTCTGTCTCTGTGAATGGAGAGGAAAGATGCATTGGGGGTTATTTATGAAAGGCAAATCCACTTTGTACTACAAGTGCACTTGGAAAGTGCCGTCGCTGTAAATCTGAGGGGTAGATCTGAAATGAGGGGAAGCTTTGCTGATTTTATCATCCAATTATGTGCAAGCTAAAATGCTGTTTTTTATTTTCCTTGCATGTCCCCCTCAGATTTACAGTGACTGCACTTCCAAGTGCACTTGTAGTGCAAAGTGGATTTGCCTTTAGTAAATAAACCCCATTGAATCTTTCTCTCTCCTTGCAGAGAGAACAAAAAAGCAACTGTGTATAAAAAAATAAAAATAAATAAAAATAATAAAAAAGAAAAGAAAAAAAGAAAGTAAAAATACCTAGATCAAGGTTTGATCTAGGTCAGTGTCAGGGTTAGTGTTTGGGTCAAGTAAGGGTCAAAGGTCAATATTGGGGTCAAAGGTCAGGGTCAGTATATTTTGGGCAGGATTTTTAAAATATATATTTTTTAAGATTTGTATTAGTGTCAGTTGGTGTCAGTGTGTTTTAAGTAGGGCAAAAAAAAGCAAAATGAGCACTATTGTTTCTGGGTGGGTGCAAACAACAAATACACATATGTGGTATCACTGAGATCATCAGAAGCAGGAGAATTTATTTTGGGTTTTTCTTTGGTGGTAGATTAAGGTAGTTACAAGAAATATACAGCTACATTTAAAAAAAAAAAGTTTTTTTTTTTTTACTATTTTGGACCAGTTTTCCTTTGATAAAAATTTAAAAAAAAGGGATATCCATTACCATTTACCCCCCAATGAAAAAGACAAGGTGTAATCCACCTCCATACACAAAGTAGTTGTGATGAAATGAATAGTTTTACTAACACATGTCAAAGTTGCAAAATTGTGCTTAGGCATTAATATTTGTTTTACCCTTAGGCATGAAGGGGTTAAAGTATAACTAAAGGCAAAAATTTTTTTTAGTTTTGGATAGAGTGGAGCGGGATTAGAACACTAATTAGCATAGCATACTAGCTCATTATGTAATACTTACCTGAGATCGAAGCCCTCGCTGCGGTGCCCTTACACAGCACTGGCTGGCAACAACACTCCCGGAGTTACTTCTGGGTATTGCGGCTCCGGCGCTGTGATTGGCCCGGAGCCGCGATGATGCGAGTGCGCGGTAACGCCACACTCACCGAAGCAACAGCACATATGTGCCATTGCTTCAGTTGGTGTCAGTGCGATGACGTCGGCACATGCAAATACAGGGGATATCTCCTAAACCGTGTAGGTTTAGGAGATATCCTGGGTAGCTACAGGTAAGCCTTATTAGGCTTACCTGTACCACAAAGTGGTCTGTAAGGGTTTACAACCACTTTAAGGATCTTTATTTTTTAGCCACAGCACTGTAAATTTTGATTCATATTTGACTGAAAATACCTGTCACAGATCCTTATACTAGTGTTTTACCTTTGGGAATTGAGCTTTATATGAAGTGTTGACTTTGCTTTTTCTACTCCTTGGTAAACTGTTAAAAAAGGGAAGGTACTACTGCACTGTATAAAAAAGGAATGTGAGGGGATGTCACTAAGTGCAGCATCTATGGGTTTTTTAATAATTAAAAAACCAAATGCAAACTCATAGAATTATAGAATCAAAAAGCTTATCTGCAGCCATCCCACATCGGATGGAAGCCGTCCACCGGACGAGCTACTTGTGAACAAGCAAACAGCGTGTTCTCAGTGAGGAAACCAAATCCAATGTTCCAGGAAGTGAGGACGGCCACTGTGAGACCACACTAGGGGCAGGTTCATCATCAGTAGTATGGGTCTTTTTAAGGTTATAATATCACTTCAGAGTGAGATTCCTAATACATCTGTTTAGGTCCTTAATTAAAGTAAATGGGTTTGGTTGAACAGTGGGCACAAAGTTAAGACCCTAACTGAGAAGTGTTACATCCTGTTGGGTAAAGGAGTAGGAAGACAAGTTGAAAATCTTCACTGTATCTGACATTTTCCTTCTTTGTTTTTTTCTGGACTTTCCCCCTCTCCGGCCTTTTCTCCGCGTTTCCTTTTTTGTGAGCAGGAACAAGGGGTTAGTTAGTTCAAAAAATGCCACATCAAAACAATCAATGGGTTCCCTCACAATGGGGGATGTGGTGGGGATATTGGGTACAGTCTCAGAATTGGAAGTGTGAGGTTTTAATAATGGTCTCATTAAACTGGGAACAGTCCCACGAGAGACTGATGAGGTCATTGGTGGGCAATATAAGCTCAGTGGGGGCCATGTCATTGTGCTGTGAGGAGAGAGGTCTGAATCCAGTATCTGAAGGTGAACCCTCATGATGGGTAACACCAAGAGTATTCTGTATAATAGTAGTACCAGCCCTCTGTGCTGTATCACCGACTGATATAGATGGCTGTTCAGCCCAATGGGTGGCAGCAGGAGGATGTATTTTACCTTTACGCAGACTGGAAGTGCATTTACGGAGGTGGGTGGTGGGGGAGGGATGAGGTGATTTGGAGGAAGGAGGCTGTGACATGGCATTGTTAGAAATATGCTGGGATTGTACAACTGGCCCAGAACTTCTTATGTCATGGACAGGGTGGTGCTGTCTAGTATCAGCAGTCTGTAAAGCCCTCAAGAATGGAATGGGTGATTAAGACCTCTTTTTCCAACAAAACACTCTATGGAAATTATAATCATCAAGATCCCGTCTAAATTTCCCTAGTTTCCCTAGTGCCGTTGCTCCGCGGGGCTCTGTGGTTCCACAGCTCCACAGTGGCATTATATACAGGAGATGTGGTTTTGTGTTTGTCTTTTCTTTTCCTCTCTTTCCACCTTTGCACTGCCTCTTTATTGCTGTGCAGTGTTTTGTGATTGGCTGAGCCCAGAATACCCACCCCTCTCTTAAATAGAGCTTGCATGTCTATGATTTTCAATGGTTTGAGTAAGGAGCCAATAGGAGTTCTGAAACACATTACCATAGCAACCAGCCCGCCCCAGGTGTGACATCACATCCTGTATTGTGTCCCATAGTGGCTCTCCTCACTTCCTGGAACATTGGGCTTGGTTTCCTCACTGACAACATGCTATTTGCTGTCACAAGTGGCTCTTCCGGGGTACGGCTTCCATCCAATGTGGCATGGTTGTAGATAAGCTCTTTGAATTTTTTAATTTTGTGAGTTTGCATTTGTTTTTTTAATCATAATAAACCAGTTGATGCTGCATTTAGCTGGCCCCCCCTGTGTTCCTTTTTTATAATTTCAGAGATTTGTTCCTGTCTCAGGTGGAGCTGCCTACTCAAGTACAACACCCTTCCTATGGGATTTTTATGAACTCCTTATGAACATTTTATGAACTACCTATGTTACACAAGCATATCTTCACATTTATCTAGGGGGAGAGAGGCTAACTCATGTGGATGATGCATTAGCATTTGTTTGTGCCACAATTTAAATTGTTGTTTGACTTCTGCACTGCATAGACATTAAACATTTGTTTTCACAACTCGTATATTTGCAGCTGTTAAGCTAGACAAATGCAGCTATCTGTCTCTAACTTGCAGGCTGAAGGAACATATATTCTTCAATAACAACGCAGACAGCACAAATCTAAAACATAGACAACACTACCAACATGACAGATATCACTGTGTAGTCATAAATAAGCATTTACTTTTTTCTCAAGCTAATGGCTACTTACACATGGGGATCTATTAAAAATGAGAAATTGCTTGTAGAATCCATCTATTTTTGTTACATATTTTTCTGTTGTAATAAAAGCAGTGAGTTTGTATCACAACAAGCTGATGTATATTCTTTTATGCCTCTTTGAAAGTGCCACCTTTAATCCCTTTTGCAAATTGGGTTAAATAATAAAATACTTGTTATCACTGTTAAAAAGTAGCATTCGAGCCAGCATTCAAGCAATGGTTAAGCATCGAGCTTGGGAAGCAAAGTAAATACTTTGAAATGTCTGTACTCTTTACAAGAACATGTTCAAATAAAAAATAAGTGTTTCTGTCACTCTTTACCTACCATAGGCTTATTGTGTTTCCAGCTTCCAATTTCTGTGATGAACAAAACAGCTGGGACCACATGCTGGAAACAAGAACAAAAAAAAGAAAAAAGAAAAGAAGGGAGGAAACAAGAATTTGAGTGCTTATAAATGATAAGCCCGGGCAGAGTACATTTGAAGTTTAAATCCCAGATTGAATCGAAACCCAATTTCACAGATGTTGGCAAACTAATAAAACATTTGACTGTAATCTCAATTTTGGATTACAATGTTTTGGTGAATTAAATAAACAAAAATCCAACATTTTGAGACATCGTGATTCTGATGTCCTTTTTTTGGAGGGAACATTTATTTATTATTCTCTAGATGCACAAAGTTTCATTTAAAAATTTCCTCCCTGCTGTGAAAAGCAAAGTTCTCCTTTTTTCTCTTATTGATCCCACTTCCTGCATTGAAGATACAGATTGATAATGAAAATGTAACAATAGGATGGGAAGCTGAGAAGGCTACATCAACCAACAGAAAGCCATATTTATTCTGTCCCATTTGACAAGCGTACCTATTTGGAAATCTAATACAACTTCAAGGTTTCTCTATTCAAAATTTACCTACTCCACAGCTGTGTGCAATATAGCATGTATTGCTATCCAAGCTTATATACCCTGTTTCCCCGAAAATAAGACCTAGCGTAATTGTCGGTGATGGCTGCAATATAAGCCCTACCCCCCAAATAAGCCCTAGTTAAATTCCTTGTAGGTCTTATTTTCAGGGTAGGGCTTATTTTCGGGGAAAAAGGGTAGGGCTTATTTGGGGGTAGGGCTTATATTGCAGCCATCACCGACAATCACGCTAGGTCTTATTTTCGGCGGAAACAGGGTAGTACTCTATATATGGGGATGAGCTTAGAGTTCGAGTCGAACATGAGTTTGACTCGAACATCGGCTGTTCGATCGTTCGATGAAGATCGAACATTATGGGCTGTTCGCGTCAAATTCGAGCAGCGCGTCACAGTCATAATGCACTGCGTCATTGCAATGGTTTGCTGGCTGATGATTGTCCAAGCATGCACTATGACCCGCATGCTTTGGCCAATCACAGCGCCGTAAGCAAACAGAGCCATAATTGGCCAAAGGCAGTGTGCCTTTAGCCAATTATGGCTCAGGGGATAAAGTACACGCCCCACACTATATAAGGCCGCCTACACATCGGCCGTGTGTAGTGTGTTCCAGCATTCAGAGAGAGAGAGAGAATGTCATTTAATTTCATTTAGATAGATTAAGCAGACAGTTGATTCAGTTAGCTCCAGTATATTTAGTATATATATATACACATTCCAGGCTAGATCTCACTGAAAACCGTTCCTGTTGTTCTGTTCCTAAAATACTACAGGCAGGCAGTTCATTCAGTTAGCTTCAGTATATACTGTATCCTGTGCAGCTAGATCTCGCTGCAGACCATTCCTGTTGTTCTGTTTCTAATATACTACAGGCAGGCAGTTCATTCAGTTAGCTGCAGTATATTCAGTACTGTATCCTGTGCAGCCACATCTCGCTGCAGACTGTTCCTGTTGTTCTCTTCCTAATATACTACAGGCAGGCAGTTCATTCAGTTAGCTGCAGTATATTCAGTACTGTATCCTGTGCAGCTAGTTCTCGCTGCAGACCGTTCCTGTTGTTCTCTTCCTAATATACTACAGGCAGGCAGTTCATTCAGTTAGCTGCAGTATATTCACTACTGTATCCTGTGCAGCTAGATCTCACTGCAGACCATTCCTGTTGTTCTCCTCCTAATATACTACAGGCAGGCAGTTGATTCAGTTAGCTGCAGTATATATATACATCCCAGCTTTGTGCAGCTACATTTCACTGCAGGCCATTCCTGGTGTACATATTCAAATACATTACAAATACATCAAATACAGTATGTCTGGAAGGCCAACAAGGAGAGGCAGACGCTCACAGGCCACTAAAAGAGGGCAAGCAGGCTCTGTGTTTACAGCCAACATTGCTGGTTGTGGACACGGTGCATCCTCGGCTCGTGGCCATGGGGCATGCTTGTCCTTTTTTTCGGCAGCTGGCCGTGTTGAGCCACAAAATGCAGAAGTGTTGGTAGAGTGGATGACCAAGCCATCCTCATCCTCCTCATCCTCTGTCACCCAGGCTCAGAGTACTTTGGCTGCCAATGCAGCTGCCAAAGCGGCCTCTTCCATCAGCTCAATGTCATCAGTCACTCCTTCCCTAGCCCCACCATCATGCCCTGAGGAGTCCCCCGAACTGTTCCACCACAGTGTTGGGTACATGCTGCAGGAGGATGCACAGCGCTTTGAAGGGTCCGATGATGGTACCCAGATTGAGGAAGGCAGTAACGTGAGCCCAGAGAGAGGGGGTGCTCAAAAAGGACAACAAACTGACAGTCATGTTCCCCCAGCTGCAGCATACTGCCAGGTTTGCTCCAGTGATGAGGAGGGAGGGGATAATGAGGTCACTGACTCTATGTGGGTGCCTGATAGGAGAGAGAAAGAGGAGGAGGCACATCTCCTACAAGACAGGATGCCCTCCAGGGGTCAGCTTAAGGGCAGCCAACCAACTGCATCACACCATAGAGCTCTGCATGTGTAGGGCGCTGCTGACTCCACGCGTTTTTCCAAAACTTCTTTAGTGTGGGCCTTTTTTGAGACGTGTGCAGCAGATCACACCATTTTTGTTTGCAACATATGTCTGAAGCGTATCAAGCGTGGCCAAAACAGCAGCCACTTGGTCACCGCATGCTTGACCAGACATATGTCGAACTCCCATGCAGTCCGTTGGCAAGCGTACTTAAAAGACCCACACAAAACAACAAGGCAGACCTCTCCTTGCTCCTCATCAGCTGGGATCTCCAACCCCACTATACCTTCAGTTCTTTCCGAAACCTGCACTAGGAGGAATGAAGGTGTAGAATTAGGTGTTCCAAGTACTTGCGGGCAATCTGCTATCGCTACACCAACGTCTGATTGTAGCAGGCAAATTTCCCTACCCCAGTTTCTAAACTGGCAAAAGAAATTCGGTCCCAGCCATCCACATGCCCAGCGGCTGAATGCTAGCTTGGCTAAATTGCTAGCACTCCAGCTGCTGCTTTTTCAGCTGGTAGACTCTGCCCCCTTTTGTGAATTTGTGGAATGTGCGGTACCTCAGTGGCAGGTTCCCAAACGCCACTTTTTTTTCACAGAAGGCGATTCCGGCTCTCTACCGGCATGTGGAAGGCAATGGCTTGGCCTCGCTGGACAAGGCGGTCAGTGGTAAGGTGCATATTACTGCTGACTCATGGTCCAGCAGGCATGGACAGGGACGTTACCTATCTTTCATGGCGCACTGGGTGACCCTGCTGGCAGCTGGGAATGATCCAGGACAGGGTGCAGTATTGTTGGAGCTTGTTCCGCCACCACACCTCCAAAATGCTACTAGTGGTGATTCTGACACACTTCTCTCCTCCACCCCCTCCTCTTCTTCTTCCTCCATGGCCTCTTCCTCTATAGATTTGTCCTCGGAACCAGTGGTGCTCCGTAGGCGTTCAAGGGGCTACGCAAGCACTCAGGCAAAAAGATGCCATGCGGTGCTTGAGCTGGTGTGCTTAGGGGACAGGAGCCACACTGGGGCACAGATTCTGTCAGCTCTGAAGGGGCAGGCTCAGAGGTGGTTGACGCCACACCAGCTTCAGGCAGGAATGGTGGAATGGCACCAACCTCCTCTCCGCCCTCTGATAGGGACACTTCACCCATGTTCCCTGTTTGGCTCACGTCCTTAATTTGGTGGTGCAGTGGTTCTTGTGCAGGTACCCGGGCTTACAGGATATCCTGAGGCAGGCCAGGAAAGTCTGTGTGCATATAATGCCAGTGCTCGGCTGGCTGACCTTCAAAAGGAATGCAACCTGCCCAAGAACCGCCTAATCTGTGTCATGACCACCAGATGGAACTCAACATTGGCCATGCTGCAGCAGCTGCACACAGCAGAGGGCCATCAATGAGTACATGTGCGACTATGGCACCAGGACAGGGTCAGGGGAGCTTGGCTTTTTTTCGCCACACCAGTGGCTCATGATTAAGGATGCATGTTTTGCCCTGTCACCATTTGAGGAGGCCACCAGGATGGTGAGCAGAGACAGTGCATGCATCAGTGATACTGTCCCTCTTGTCTACCTGTTGGAGCACACGCTGCGTGGAATAATGGACAGGGCACTTGAGGCAGAACAGAGGGAGGAAGAGGATGACTTCCTTACCTCTCAAGGCCCCCTTTATCCAGACAGTGTTCCTGTGGGCCCGCCGATCACACAGGAAGAGGAAGAGGAGAAGGAGGATTGTGTCAGAATGGAGGTGGAGCCTAGCACTCAGCATCAGCAGCAGTCTTCAAGGGATCGTTTACAGTCCCCAGAAACCCATGAACGTGTATGTGGCTGGGAGGAGGTAACTGCAGATCAGGTCATCCTTAGTGACCCAGAGGACTCCGGACCGAATGCCTCAGCAAACCTATGGTGCATGGCCTCCCTGATCCTGCAAAGCCTGCGAAAGGACCCTTGGATTCATGGTATCAAGGAGATGGATCAGTACTGGCTGGCAACCCTCCTTGATCCACGTTACAAGAGTAAGGTTGCGGAACTTATCCAGCCATCGCAGAGGGAGCAGAGGATGAAACATCTTCAGGAGTCCTTGCAGAAAGGTTTGTGCAATGCGTTTCCAGAGCCTGGGAGGTTACAAATTCCTGGTCCTGGATGTGTTGCTGAGGCCTTGGTCAGTCACAGAAGGAGCGGTGGAGAAGGTGGCCGTCTGACAGATGCGTTCAGACAATTTTTTAGTCCGAAGCCCCAAGGTCTGATCAGTTCCAGCAACCATCGCCAGCGTCTGATTTACATGGTGCAGGAATACCTAGAGGCAAGATCAGACTTGGAGACCTTTCCAACCGAAAATCATCTGGGTTACTGGGTCTTGAGGATGGATCACTGGCCAGAGCCAGTGATCCATGCAACAGTATGTAATTGAGCTACTGGCCTGTCCTGCATCTAGCGTTCTTTCGGAATGCACATTCAGTGCTGCTGGAGGCTTTGTAACCGATCACAGAGTGCGCCTGTCCACCGACTCGGTTGATCGGCTCCCCTTCATAAAAATGAATCAGTCTTGGATCACCAGCTACCAAGCACCTGATGCTGCTGTAACCGACTATTTTTTTATGAATGTGAGATCCCTTGAAGACTGCCTATGCGGATGCTGAGTGACTATCCTGTTATGCTGAGTGACTATCCTATTCCTCCTCAATGTTCATGTTGATAGCTTGCAAGAACATTTTTGGTTCTGGGCACCACCACCAGTGGCTAAGGCCCAATTTTTCTGCCCCTATTTAACAGGGGCGTGTAATTACAATTTTTGCTGTAATATTTTGCAGCAGGGCTTGTTCCTGCACTCAACTAGAGTATCTGGGAGGAGTTGCAGTGTTGTGGCCCCACTACCAGTGCCTAAGGCCGAATTTTTCTGCCCCTGTTCAACAGGGGAGTGTAATTACAATTTTTGCTGTAATATTTTGCAGCAGAGCTTGTTCCTTCGCTAAACTAGAGTATCTGTGAGGGGTCGCAGTGTTGAGGCACCACCACCAGTGCCTAAGGCCCAATTTTTCTGCCCCTGTTCAACAGGGGCATGTAATTACAATTTTTGCTGTAATATTTTGCAGCAGGGCTTGTTCCTGCGCTAAACTAGAGTATCTGTGAGGGGTTGCAGTGTTGTGGCACCAGCACCAGTGCCTAAAGCCCAATTTTTCTGCCCCTGTTCAACAGGGGCTTGTAATTACAATTTTTGCTGTAATATTTTGCAGCAGGGCTTGTTCCTGAGCTCAACTAGAGTATCTGTGAGGGGTTGCAGTGTTGTGGCACCACCATCAGTGCCTAAGTCCCAATTTTTCTGAACACGTTCAACAGGGGCATGTAATTACAATTCTTGATACAATATTTCACAGCAGGAACCATTCCAGCGCCCACCAAGAGTAACTGTGAGGGCTTACAGTGTTCTGGTACCACCAACACCTAAGGCCCAAATTTCTGCAGAGTATATAGGGCAGGCCCCTACTTTCAAACATCGAAATTACAAATGGCTCCTACTTACAAACGGAGGGAGACAACAAGAAGTGAGAGGAAATCTACCCCTAGGAAGGGAAATTCTCTCCTGTAAGAGTTAATATGGGAAAAAGGTGTCTCCTCCACTGATGCTTTATCACCAATCCTTGTTTCCCTAAAAAACCCAAATTTTCAAAATCCAATTGTCATTGGGACAGAAAGTGAGGTGAAATCTGAATAGGGGCACAGGCAGCAAAACAAATGTTACGGGGTGATAACCCTTCCCTATGTTTTCCAAAAAGCTTAAAAATAGATTTTTTTGGCTGGAGCTACACTTACAAAATGTACCTGTTCCAAATTACAAACAGATTCAACTTAAGAACAAACCTACAGTCTCTGTCTTTCTTGGGACCACCTGTATACTGGTGTTCAAAGTATATAGGGCCTGGGAGCCCCACGCCTTTTCTTTTTTTAATTTGGGTGCGGGGTTCCCCTTAATATCCATACAAGACCCAAAGGGCCTGGTAATGGGCTGGGGGTTACCCATGCCATTTTTCTCAATCATTTTCATCCATATTGTCGGGACCCGACATTACATTACAGCCACAAGCAATTTTAAGTGACTTTTATTCCTTTAGAAATGTCATTTTGTGCAGGGACTGTTCTAAACACGGGAAACATGCGACCACTTTACAGGCATACTATAGACACCCCCCAGGTACAATATTTAAAGGAATATTTCACTTTTATTTTTTCACTTTAAGCATCATTAAAATCACTGCTCCCGAAAAAACGGCCGTTTTTAAAAGTTCTGTTTTGCATTGATACATGTCCCCTGGGGCAGGACCCGGGCCACCAAACCCTTTTTAGGACAAAAACTTGCATATTAGCCTTTAAAATTCGCACTTTTGCTTTCTCACGTTCGAGTCCTATAGACTTTAACGGTGTTCGAAAGTCTGTGCGAACTGTGCGGTCCGTTCGCGTGTTCTGGATGCAAACCGAACCGGGGATGTTCGGCTCATCCCTAATATATATATATAAATATTTACAGTATCTCACAAAAGGGGTGTGAGAGGTGTGAGTACCCCCCTCACATTTTTGTAAATACTTTATTATATCTTTTATCTTTTTCATGTGACAACACTGAATAAATGACACTTTGCTACAATGTAAAGTAGTGAGTGTACAGCTTGTATAGCAGTGTAAATTTTCTGTCCTCTCAAAATAACTCAACACACATCCATTACTGTCTAAACCGCTGGCAACAAAAATGAGTACACCCCTAAGTGAAAATGTCCAAATTGGGCCCAATTAGCCATTTTTCCTCCCCAGTGTGATGTGACTTGTTAGTTTTACAAGGTCTCAGGTGTTAATGGGGAGCAGGTGTGTTAAATTTGGTGTTATCACTCTCACTCTCTCATTCTGGTCACTAAAAGTTCAACATGACACCTCATGGCAAAGAACTCTCTGAAGATCTAAAAAAAAAGAATTGTTGCTCTACATAAAGATGGTCTAGTCTATCAAAAGATTGCCAAAACCCTGAAACTGAGCTGCAGCACGGTGGCCAAGACCATACAGCAGTTTAAGAGGACAGGTTCCACTCAGAACAGATCTCACCATGGTCGACTAAAGAAGTTGAGTGCACGTGCTCGGCGTCATCCAGAGGTTGTCTTTGGGAAATAGATGTATGAGTGCTGCCAGCATTGCTGCAGAGGTTCAAGGGGTGGGGGGGTCAGCCTGTCAGTGCTCAGACCATACGCCACACCTGCATCAAATTGGTCTGTATGGCTGTCGTCCCAGAAGGAAACCTCTTCTAAAGATGATGCACATGAAAGCCTGCAAATGGTTTGCTGTAGACAAGCAGACTAAGGACATGGATTACTGGAACCATGTTCTGTGGTTTGATGAGACCAAGATAAACGTATTTGGTTCAGATGGTGTCAAGCGTATGTGGCGGCAACCAGGTGAGGAGTACAAAGACAAGTGTGTCTTGCCTACAGTCAAGCATGGTGGTGGGAGTGTCATGGTCTTGGGCTGCATGAGTGCTGCCGGCACTGGGGACTACAGTTCATTAAGGGAACCATGAATGCCAACATGTACTGTGACATACTGAAGCAGAGCATCATCCTGTCCCTACGGAGACTGGGCCGCAGGACAGTATTTCAACATGATAACGACCCTCCAAGACGAGCACTGCCTTGCTACAGAAGCTAAGAGTAAAGGTAATGGACTGGCCAAACATGTCTCCAGACCTAAACCCTACTGACCATCTGTGGGGCATCCTCAGAGCTCCGTGATGTCATCATGGAGGAGTGGAAGAGGACTCCAGTGGCAACCTGTGAAGCTCTGGTGATCTCCATGCCCAAGAGGGTTAAGGCAGTGCTGGAAAATAATGGTGGCCACACAAAATACTGAAACTTTGGGCCCAATTGGGACATTTTCACTTAGGGGTGTACTCACTTTTGTTGCCAGCGGTTTAGACATGGTTTGGCTTTGTACTGAGTTGTTTTGTGGGGACAGCAAATTTACACTGTTATACTGCTATACTGTACAACATTTCTTCAGTGTTGTCACATGAAAAGATATAATAAAATATTTACAAAAATGTAAGGGGTGTACTCATTTTTGTGAGATACTGTATATATATATATATATATATATATATATATATATATATATATATACACCCTATATTACCAAGAGTATTGGGACACCTGCCTTTACATACACATGAATTTTAAAAGCATCCTAGTCTTAGTCCGTAGGGTTGGCCCATCCTTTGTAGCTAAAACAGCTTCAACTCTTCTGGGAAGGCTGTCCACAAGGTTTAGGAGTGTGCTTATGGGAATGTGTGACCATTCTTCCAGAAGCGCAATTGTGAGGTCAGGCACTGATGTGGACGACAAGGCCTGGCTCACAGTCTCCACTATAATTCATCCCAAAAATGTTCTATCGAGTTGAGGTCAGGAGGCCAGTCAAGTTCCTCCACCCCAAACTCGCTCATCCATGTCTTTATGGACCTTGTTTGTGCACTGGTGCACAGTCATGTTGGAGCAGGAAGGGGCTGTGACGAACTCAGGTGTCAGATCGCTGCCCTCTTTGCTAACTCATGATAAAGAACCGGCCAACCTAACACCATGCTGTCACTTACGTAACAATGCCACTCTCAGCTGCGCCCAGCCCAAAGATTTTCTAGCTTGCGGGACCACAATTTAGGTGCCAGCAGCCTGAGATCGATTGTCACTGGGCTAATTATGCAATTAACCCTTTAACTGCCACCACCCCCGTTTTAAAAGTCCGAGCCGAGGGAGACTCTAATTTTAGCAATACCAATTATGATTTTAGAATAAGCGCCTGCAACACACACTACCACCACAGACAGGTCTACTCAGAGGCCTTACTCTACAACAGTAGCGCTCTTCAAGAGGCAGGATTTAATATGAAAAGGTCAAAGTTGGTGCAAATAAAATATATACAGAAAAGATGTTTCAGAGACAAAGACAATATACAGCCACAAAGAAATAAGGTAGAATTGGGGAGGAAGAATACTTGCAATTAATGGCCAAGGGTTGATCAGTGTTTGATTGATGAGCAGGGTAATCGGTTCTCCATTTTGGCAGATGTTCCTGCTTGGATGGTAAAAGGAGAACTGCCCATTGTCTTGGCATCAGGAGAAGGAGAAGATGATGGCCAGTAGTAGTGGTCCAACTTTGCAGTTTCAACACACTTTTGATTCTGCTTTTTGTTTTAGCTAGATTTAGTCATAGCTGTTATTCATAGGGACTGGGCTAGTTTCCACAGCAGTCTGTGGGAAGAAATCATGGTATAAAACATTGCAAAAGGAACCATGCTAGAGGAACTCTCTAAAAGTGCTACTGCTCACATGAATGGGCTGAATCCACCCCATCAACTTCCGCAGCTGTAGGCAGCACCAATGTGGCAGCACTGATTATTAGAGAGGGAGTGAAGGCAGTTGCCTCTCATTATGTAACAAAGCTGCCCCCTGTATGTAGAAATTTAACAGCATCGGTCTAAACATTGATCACACTGTGGAATGCAATAGGGCATCTGGTATTGTACAAAAACTGCAGCAAAATGTCACAAAGGCAGCTCATTTTTCGTTTCCATAACAATTTTATTGAGGAAAATACAGTAAGTGGGTAATACATGGACCCAGAGGCCTAGAAGTATGCAAAAAAAAGGCTAATTTTGAAACAATTTCAAAAGTACAAACATATAGATGTAATAAGATAGTCCAATCATAAGATAATATGCCATAGGATGATGAATGGTCATGGGATGTGTTGCAATAGGTACAGTATATAAGTGGCACTGTACTGTTGTAAATGTAATGGGCTTCATTCATTGACCCTATTTTCGGCTGATAATAAATTTGCCAGTCTCAGTATAATTTTGGGCATGGTGTACCATCTTATTTTGAAACCAGAGTGCCAATTTATAACAGTGTTGTAATATATAATAAACAATATAAATAATTATAATGGAAACAGGAATCAGATGTAGAACACAACCTCTTCACGCAAGTTCCAGGCAACCCCAGTTCTTTTCCAGTGTAGCATTTATTAGATCCCAGCAATAGATGACATGTCCAACAGAGTATATGCAAAACAAAACAATCATCAGAAGCCCTATGAATGCCTCCAGAATACAACATTTTTCTGTTAAAGCGTAAGTAAACCCAACATTTCATATTCCTCATATGTGCCTGCCTTTTATGAAAAAAAAATCCTGTTCTCTTTGTATTGCTTCCTTTGTATAAAATCCCTGGCGTTCCTGCCAGTCCCTGCTTTCCTATTAAAAACTGATGACACAAAGCAGGAGAACACACTGTGGTCGGTTTCCAAGCTGTGCTGGGAACTCAGCCTGCTTTCCTCCAATGATCAAACTTTTCCTCACACGCCCCCTCCCCTTGCACTGCCTTTCACTGGGAATTTCAGTGTGCTGCTGCTTCTCCCCTCCCCCAACTCTTATGCAGCTGAAAGCAGAGGGAATATGATCACCTATAAAAAAGGGAAAAGGGGTATTTATATGGTTTTTTTTATATCTATACCCAAATTTTTTACCTTTCATTTCTATTTATAACTCAGTGGGTTATTTTAGAAGGTGATCATTTACAATCACTTTAATGGAGTTGATGAAGATATTGACATTCCACACACATCCTGCATATACTGTTAAAAAAACAAATACTATCTATCTATCTATCTATCTATCTATCTATCTATCTATCTATCTATCTATCTATCTATCTATCTATCGATATATATAGATATATCTGTATACACAGTGTATATATATTATTTAGGGTAGTAAACAATTACCAAGTATCCATTTGGCCTATAATTACAAATACTATGATCTGCTGGTGCCAATCATTCTTTTAGTCCGGTAGTATAAAGCAACAGATTGCTTTTGAATAGAAAAGTCAGTCCCGTGGATTTTCCTTTTAATGTGTAAATGCAAGTCACATAGTAAGTTATGATGCAATTTATGAGGTGCTTTGGAAACTGATTGCATCTCTCTTCACCAGCCTCTAAAATACCTCCATGAAACAGTTTGATAATTTGACTTTGGACCATGATACAAAAAGGATTTAGGAAATATCAGTGGTCCATATACTGTAGCTGTTGGGCAGTTTGCAGTTCTCCTCAGTTTTCACAAGACTATTGAATATTGGGTAAAGACAAGCTGATATCACAGTTCAGTCCTGGGTTTGACTTTGTTACATCAGTCATTTTTCACCATCTCACGGAAAGTAATGATTGTTGTCATGCTCTAGGAGCTTCCAATCCACTTTTCTAGGATTGTCTCCGTTTCCATGCTCAGGGGTTCACCTTTAAGGGCTAGTTTATACTTGCTTCAAAACAAGACTTCAGACACGCTTTGTTAAAGCTCTCTGAATGCCAGGCAAAGCTCCTGTCACTAAATAAAATGGTTAGCTTACAGTCCTGTTTACACCTGCTTTTCCTTGGTGCTTCGATGAGGTTTCAAAGAAGCTTCGGTGGGGCTTCGGTGAGGCTTCAGTGGGGTTTCGGTGGGGCATCAAGTGAGCTTTGGCATAGACTTCTATGGAGGCTTTGAAGACGCCTTGAAGCACCACTGAAGCTACATGGGGTATAATTTTTGAAGCAAAGCAAAGCAAAAGCAGGTGTAAACAGGACTGTAAGCTAACCATTTTATTTAGTGACAGGAGCTTTGACTAGAATTCAGAGAGCTTTAACAAAGCCTGTCGGAAGCCTTGTTAAAGCCTTGTTGAAGCCGAAGCAAGTGTAAATGAGCCCTAAAGGTGAATTGCTCAGTTTCAACAACCTTTATTACAACCTCACAATGAAATTCTGCAATTAGTTTTTGCCATCTTCTATAGACCCATTTCCACCCCATATGGCCTTCAATAGAGCAGTCCCTCAGATCATTAAGAACATTATTCTACTGAACAGGACCATAGGATTTGGGCACTTTGGCCCAGAGAGTCTCCCGGTACCTCCTGCAGCAGGGGGAATCTGAAAGTTAGGGGTGATATTTGTGTGATGTGGGGCCATTATAAGCACCAATCTCTATACAGGGAGAACAGTGCTTATAATTGCTTCCCCCCTGCTGCACTGATCACTCCTGACTATACATCAGATTCCCCCTGCTCTCTGAGCCCCCTGTGTGCTTCTCTGGCCCCCCCTTGCTCCCCCATAGCGCTACCAGCTTCCCTCCTCTTCTCTCCTCTCCCGCCGGCTGCTGTGGGAGATGTATCAGGATGGAGAGCGAAGAAAGGGACCAGTAAATATGTAATTTACAGGCTCCTTCCTTTTCTGAATGGTTACATGATCTCCCCAGTGGCCAGCTTCAGTAAAGAGGAGAGATTGTTGACAATGGTTCCAGAACCTATGCAATGACAACACCTATAGACTTGTGGTCCTGCCGTAAATCATTCCCCAGCTGGCCGCTGGGGAGATCATGTAACCAGACCGTAGCACCCTCATAATAGCTCCGCAAATGTGTCACCTATTGGTTCACCATATCCCGGAGGTGACGCCATCCCCCAACTCCCTGTGTGTTCCAGATTAAGGAAGTGTCAGCAAACACCGGTGCGGCCTGCTCTGAGCCCCCAGCGAGAAGCTTCCCAAATGCACTCTCTCCACGGACACCCGGCAATTTGTGCCCAATGCCTTTTACTACTTTACTCTTGTAAATAACTATACTCGTTTGTATGCTAAATTTACTTTTTTACTACACTTAGAGTGGCATCTGTGTTTTATCCTTAGCCGCCCCTGCGCATCATGTACTGACAGCTTGACATTATTGTTATTAAAACATCTCAGATATATCAGCAGTAGATGTCTTTGTCGGTATCTTAGCCATGAGGTTGGAAAGTTCCTCACATTCATATTATGTATTTCATAGTCTAAAATAATCAACTGTTTAAACAAAATTGAAATTGAAGATTGAGACAACCAGGCAACTAGTATTTTCATTAGAAGGTCAGAAATGATAAACACCACATTTCTGTTATTGTTTTTTAAATTTCAACTGATTTCTTATCTTTGATGGGGACCCATTGAAAATAAATGGTACTACTGCACGCTACAATGTATAGGAGTTATGCAGCATGCATTACCAAAAAAACATCCTGGCATCAATTGGCCCTTATGCCCCTTACACACGGTCGGACTTTGTTCGGACATTCCGACAACAAAATCCTAGGATTTTTTCCGATGGATGTTGGCTCAAACTTGTCTTGCATACACACGGTCACACAAAGTTGTCGGAAAATCCGATCGTTCTAAACGCAGTGACGTAAAACACATACATCGGGACTATAAACGGGGCAGTAGCCAATAGCTTTCATCTCTTTATTTATTCTGAGCATGCGTGGCACTTTGTCCGTCGGATTTGTTTACACACGATTTTGTTGTCGGAAAATTTTATATCCTGCTCTCAAACTTTGTGTGTCGGAAAATCCAATGGAAAATGTGTGATGGAGCCTACACATGGTCGGAATTTCCGACAACAAGGTCCTATCACACATTTTCTGTCGGAAAATCCGACCGTGTGTACGGGGCATTAGACTTTGCACACCTTTTATTTTGATGCACATGGAATGTAGTTGGGTCATTTAAACTGATATTTCAATTGGGTTTTAAAAACCAGCACTCAGATAAATGTAATTTCATTGCAGGTAGTGCTACAGCTTATTATTTAACAGAGAATAGCAGTGACTGGTTGGAACCTTACATTATGTAGGTTTACTCTTCATTTTTATTCTGGCTTAGATCTCTTTTAATAAGTGATTGACACCTTGATAATTCAATTTAAAGTTTTACTGCTAAAAGTCTATTTTCTTTTTTATTTCTACTTCAAATTTCACAATGAATCTGGTAAAAGGTTTCTTTTAACTGATGACTCTATCCCAGTGCATATGCATAGTGAATAAAATGTAAATGAAAAATTTAAATCCCGTCAAGCTGCTCGGTGATGTTGCAATGGTAAAATCAAGCTTTAATGAACAAGGCCTTTTGTGGTTGCAAAGTTGTCCTTTTGGCAATTCATCCTGATTCTTTGTGAAAGAATAACTATGCTCCTAAGTCAGCTTATTCCCCATTGTCATCGGTTAAAAAAAGGCAGAATTTGACTCTGTATAAATGATGGTAAAATTATATCTCACTGTCAGTGTTTTATATGTTTAAATTATATCCTTTTTTAACTACTTGAAGACAAGGCCTTTCTGACGCTTTTCGTTTACAAGTAAAAATCTTCCTAAGGTTATTTTCATTTGGGGTCATTTGGCTTCATATGTTCCCCCGTATCGTTGGTGTCACTCATTTGGTTCTATGGGTCACGCATGTGGGCAGTCCTATTTACATCATAGGACATGACATAGCGCCGCCCACCCCTTTGGAGATACATGCCGTCAGGGACTACTTGACATGTGATCCACCGTGGTGCCGTCCGCGTGACTGGATTGGCTATGCGGCAGATGCTTACGTGGTCGCGTGCCGCGTGTCTCTGTACCGGATGTGCAATTGATATCTTGAATGCGCAGTGGACGTCACTGTTAGTGTGACATTACATTGCGGACACCTTGACATGCGGCCGCGTGACACGATTGGTTATGAGGCCTACGCACGCCGGGACATGTGTCTTGGTTTTGGATGTCCTGTCACGTATTGGATGTCCAGTCAGACGTTCGTCGCGCAACCAAGACGTGACGTTACACTACATTGCAGACACATTTTGTCTCTGTTTACCCCTATTGGTTAAGAGAGAGTTGAATACTCCTACTTTCAGTCACATGAACGGAAAAACTTTTTTCGCGGGCTATTTGAACCATGTATATACTGTTCATGAGCCACTTTACTCCCTATTTGTTCTTACTATTGGTTCTGTCATTGGTTGCCTATATACTAGTATGGGCTTAGTGGTTAACTGAATTGAGGCTTAGTTAGGGAATGAACAGCTGACCATCCCTCCACCAATACCATGCCATTGTCTTTATATGTCTAATTGATTGATGTTTATTGGATTTATATTTTTATATATATATATATATATATATATATATATATATATATATATATATATATATATATATATATATGTGCAATGTCGGGGAGCTGTTATATGCCCCTGTAGATGTCCCATTAGGACGAAGCGCGTTGGGCTACGCTTACCGCTCCCCACATTGCTTTTAATCACCGTGATCACTTTTTATGTACTATTGGCTTTAATAAACTTACCCTTTTGACCTGCACCATTGGAGCCTCCTCTCTCCTTTTTTTCACATACATTGATTTTGAGGAGAGTTGCTGTGGCGTTGTATTTGGATACATCGCACTTCCAGTCTGGCAGAGTTCCATGAGGCCGTTTGGAGATATCCTTGGAGACCCTGGACTTCCACTGTCATCAGAGAGAGCTACTGATCCGAGTATCCAAGCCTTTACGAACTGGTGTCGCTGAGATCCAGGTCCATCTGCTCTGGTAAGACTACCCCATCCTATTTCACTTTTTTGGATCTACCACTGTTGAGGCTTCACATGGTTGTTTGCACAATAGAAGATTGACACTTCATTTTTGTGTTCATTTTTTGGACTTTCACTTATTTATTTTATTTTATCTGGGACTTTCGTTTTGAGAATCTCAGTCACACTACGGCCCATTTTTCATATTTATTGGGTTTGATTTGTCACATTGTTTCACTTTTTTGCACTGAACAACAGGGCATATATTTTGTTAGCGCTACATTTTTTCACACTACTTGTATAAATTTGTCACATTTTGTGTAGCAGCTGTTACATTTAGTTATATATTTGTGCAGTATTACTTCACCTCCAAGTAAAAATCTGTATTTTTTGCTAGAAATTACCCCCTAAAAACGATATATATAGATATATATATACACACACCATATTACCAAAGGTATCGGGGATACCTGCCTTTACACGCACATGAAATTTAATGACATTCCTGTCTTAGTCCGTAGGGTTCAATATTGAGTTGGCCCACCCTTTGCAGCTATAAGAGCTTCAACTCTTCTGGGAAGGCTGTCCACAAGGTTTAGGAGTGTGTCTACGGGAATGTTTGACCATTCTTCTAGAAGTGCAATTGTGAGGTCAGTCACTGATGTGGACGAGAAGGACTGGCTCGCAGTCTTTGCTCTAATTCATCCCAACGGTTTTGCATATATATATATATATATATTTCAACATAAGAAAGTTCAGTTAAATCACTGTGTCAGTCCCATGTTATAACAGCGCTTGTGTTAGTCTGCCAAATTTCTGACCAACATAAATATAAACATAAGACATGATGAGATGATGTATAGTGAATTCAGCTCGGAAGATCCTAATAGTTGTCAAAGCATGCACCAAACACCCAGATCTTCACCACGTGAGGCACACTCCCCTAAGGGGTGTGTGAGCTCAGTATTTCTCAAGCCTTAAAGTTAATCCTTCTGTCACTTTAACCAATTGCCGACCACCACACACAGAAGTACGTTGGCAGAATGGCACAGGCAGGCAAATGGGCGTACCTGTACGTCCCTTTGAATCAACAGCCACCGGAAGTGACGTTTGCGTGTCACAGTCAGCTGGAGACTGTCAGGAAGTCTACAGCGCAGTAGTGCAATCCACACTGACATTCTCCTGTGCGGCGGACTGGTGACTACGCTCTTTAACTTACATGCTTCATTGATTTTAACAGCTTGTACGTATTCTGTATGAGGGACGCGTTTGGGTTACAATAAATGTGTGAAACAGGATTACGCTATGTTGGAATCTTTTGTTTTTCCATAATTGTATTTGACTGGAGCGTTTCACACTTTCTAACCCGGCCTGCAATGCTAATGACTTTCCTTTAACCACATCAGCTCCGGAAGATTTTACCCCCTTCCTGACCAGAGCACTTTTTGCGATTCGGCACTGCGTCGCTTTAACTGACAATTGCGCGGTCGTGCGATGTGTCTCTCAAACAAAATTGATGTCCTTTTTTTCCCATAAATAGAGCTTCTTTTGGTGGTATTTGATCACCTCTGTGATTTTTATTTTTTGCGCTATAAACAAAATAAGAGCATCAATTTTGAAAAGAACGCATTATTTTTTACATTTTGCTATAATAAATATCCCCCAAAAATATATAAAAATATATAAAAAAACATTTTTTCCTCAGTTTAGGCCAATACATATTCTTCTACATATTTTTGGTAAAAAAAAATCACATGGTTTGCGCAAAAGTTATAGCGTTTACAAAATAGGGGATAGTTTTATAGCATTTTTATTAATAATTTTTTTTTACCAGTAATGGCGGCGATCAGCAATTTTTATTGTGAATGCGACGTTATGGCAGACATGTCAGACATTTTTGACACATTCTTGGGACCATTGTCATTTATACAGCGATCAGTGCGATTAAAAATGCACTGATTACTGTGTAAATGACACTGGCAGTGAATGGGTTAACCACTAGGGGGCGGGGAGGGGTTAAGTCAGTACTAGGGAGTGTTTTCTAACTGTAGGGGGGATGGGCTAGCTGTGTCACTACGCTGATCACTGCTCCCGATGACAGGGAGCTGTGATCAGTGACACTTGTCACTAGGCAGAACAGGGAGATGCTGTTTACATCAGCATCTCCCCGTTCGTACTCTCCATGAGGCGATCGCGGGTATCCCCGCGGGGATCGAGTCAGCGGGACCCGACTCACGGAGCTCCCGGCCAGCACACGCGCGCGCCGGCGGCGGCGCACACACAATGGCACGGCGGGGAATTCAAATGGACGTTTTCCTCCTCCTCCGACCGCATTGCCTCTTGTCTCCTCCGCTCCATCTCCTTCACTCCCTGTATGCCTTCCGCTTCATCCTGTTACTTCCCCCCTTTGCTTCCTGTCGCTACGGCTCCTCCTCCGGTGCAGCCTCCTGTTATGCTCTCCACTTCTTCTCCATGTGATCGTTCCTTACGTCCGCCCAGGCCACCTGTTTTCTTCCTTCCTTCATCGTCAGAGTGCAGGTTGGATTCAGATGGCAATGCTGGAGCATGCGCAATGCTGCTGGGATGCCTGCAGAGGAAGAAGCAGAAGCCGTTCCGCTGCATCAAATCTAGGGGCCAGCCAGCACCTAAAAAATCAAAAATTGCTGGTAAACATATTAACCCTTTGTGCTCTCCCTCTACTATGTCTTCAAATAGTGTGTCATTTTCCAAACAGCTATTATTAAACAATGCATCCCCAAATGTTGCTAAAATATCACAATATTATCCAGCTTTACAAATTGATCGTTCATTGCAACAAGATTGTGCTCCTATTAACCCTATCAATTCTTCAGCTGAAAATTCCTGTAATTATTTGTCTGAGTCATGTCCATCTATATCTTTACCATTTGCGAACTTTATGCCTGTAGTTTTTTTTTTTTCCCTTTTGTCAATTTCGCAGGTGCTGTGTCAAATCAGTCGCCAGTGGCAGAAGTTTCACAGGAGTCCTCTGCTCAGACTGTTTTCATCTCCTGACACACAGATCGATAAAAATTGCTAAATGCTAAAATTGTATTTAGAGGGGCTCCCACACTACAAAGTAAAGTAGCCCCGAATATCATTAATCCCCCTACACGCATGTCATTCTTTCAAGAACTTACCGGCTTCTTTCCATGTAGGAAGTGCAAAGTATGTTGTCATAATACAGGGGTGGGCCACAGAGTGGTCAGTTTCAGATCGTCTGTTACCAACAAGGAGTATTCCATAAAACACTACTGTACATGTGCGACCCACTATATTGTTTATTTAATCACCTGCCCGTGCGGGAAACAATATGTGGGTCGCACTATTCGCACTTTCTCCACTAGAGTAGGAGAACATATCGCCCTTATTAAAAGTGGGGGTTCGAAGCACCCTGTACCAAGACATTATAAAATACATCATGACCGTAACCTAAAAGGAACCACTTTTTCAATTATAGATAGATATGTTGCCCCCTGGAGGGGAGGGGCTAGAACCAGAGGGGTCTCACAACTTGAGACCTTCTGGATCTACAAACTTCGCTCTTATTCGCCTTTCGGTATGAATACAGAATGGGACATTAACGCCTTTATAAGTCAAGCCTAGGTCCAGATTGTAATTTCTCTCTCTTTCTTGTAGTCCTATTTTAAGTTATTTTATTAACTTTTTCTGGGTATTATAAATGTAGTACTGCAAGTCAACTATGTACATATGGTCCTGCGTGAGAGTCCATCCCACGAGCGACGTATACATTTTTGTATAATCTGCTGTAGGTACTAATATAGAGATTTACATCAGATGATTGCCAATTTTTTAATTTTAAATTTTAGATTTAATTTTTTAATAATTAACCATTTCAGAATGTACTTTCCGTGCATACTTATTATTTAGTGCACTAGATGGAACTTAATATAAAGATATCGTTCCCTATCTACTATTAGTTGATATGATGGTTAGACTCCCCGATTAGAACTTTTATGATATATATAATTTCAATTTTCGTGACATTTTTAATTTGTCCATCATTTTAATTGAGCCTAGGACCATTTCACGTTTGTTGTCACCTACGTGGTTCACCTTACATAATCGTCAGTGGGCGGTCTGGGTTCGCTTTGCTGACGTACGGGGTCGATCACGCGTGGATGTGCAGCGGTGCGCTGGTTAACAATTGGAGCGCACGTCGGACGCGTGCGTAGTGCGCGCACCTAGGGTCTTAGAATTTCACTATCGCGAGACTATTGGGTTTCAGTCTTTCTACGCACGGCGTCTGATCACATGTCTAAGTTGATACGCGGAAGCTTATTTCCGTTCGCATAATACATCCAGATGCTGGCAATGCATGTTGTAATGAATGGAACACATCTCCATATTGCTTGAATAACGACGTGGAACACACACCAGAGCACCATTTTAAAATACCGGAAGTATACTCCTCATACACCGCAAAGGCCTGTGGGCTGGACTCTTATGATAGGGGTCATATTCTTTATATAATAAGGATGGCAACAGTAGAGGGGCACCCCAGATGATGTCCCGTAGAGACGAAATGCGTTGGGGCGATCCTCACTGTTGCCTGTATAAATTTTATATCAGCGCTGTTAGGAGCTGGGGTGGAGCCATGCTAGAGTAGAGTTAATAAAAGCAGTCAGGTGAGAGACAGCTGGTCTTTGGAGAAGAACACATGGAAACAGGTAAGCTGACAAACAACCTCTATTGCATAACCATGACAGTACCCCCCTCTTACGAGGCCTCTCCCTTCCCCGCCTGGGACCAGGTTTAGAGGGGAACTTCAAATGAAACTTCCTCAACAGACGAGGTGCAAAGACCTCAGAAGCCTTGATCCACGACCTCTCCTCAGGACCAAACCCCTTCCAATGCACGAGGTACTGGAGAATGCCTCTACAGAGTCGGGAATCCAAAATTTGGCTAACCTCGTACTCCTGATTATCCTCAGAGACCGGCGCTGCGGTAGAGAGAGGACGAGAGAACTTATTGAGGACTAAAGGCTTCAGAAGGGCAACATGGAAGGAGTTAGAGATTTTGAGGCTTTTGGGAATCTGGAGCTTGAAACAAACCGGATTCAGTTTAGAAGTTATGGTGTACGGACCAATGAATCTTGGGGCAAATTTGAGAGAAGGAACCCGGAGTTTGATGTTCCTGGTGGAGAGCCAGACTTTGTCTCCTGGCTGAAGAGAAGGCGGCTTACGCCTGCGACGGTCAGCAAAATTCTTGAATTTGTTGGCAGCTTTCTGGAGGGAATCATGAACGTCAGCCCACATGGAATTAAATGATTCATGAACAGTAGCCAAGGCTGAAATGTCAGAAGAACAGGTCATAGGAAGAGGGAGTTGAGGATGTTTTCCATAAACAGTGATAAAGGGTGTTTTCAGAGAACTGACGTTGACATGATTATTGTGGGAGAACTCTGCCCACGGGAGTAGTGATGCCCAATCATCGTGATGAGCCGAGACCAAGGTACGGAGAAAAACCTCCAACTCCTGATTAACGCTCTCAGTCTGGCCATTGGAATGGGGATGGGTCATAGGAAGAGGGAGTTGAGGATGTTTTCCATAAACAGTGATAAAGGGTGTTTTCAGAGAACTGACGTTGACATGATTATTGTGGGAGAACTCTGCCCACGGGAGTAGTGATGCCCAATCATCGTGATGAGCCGAGACCAAGGTACGGAGAAAAACCTCCAACTCCTGATAAACCCTCTCAGTCTGGCCATTGGAATGGGGATGGTAAGAAGAGGTAAAATCCAAGGTAATGTTGAGGGATTTGCAAAAGGCTCTCCAAAAACGGGACGTAAACTGAACACCCCTGTCTGAAACGACATGGGAAGGAACACCATGAAGGCGGAAAATCTCTCGTACAAAAATAGGAACCAAGGCAGAGGCAGAAGGGAGACCAGGAAGAGGAACAAAATGAGCCATCTTGGAGAACTGATCAAATGGCTGTAATATTCTCCGACAGTGGAAGATCGGTGATAAAATCCATGGCGATGTGAGACCAGGGCTCCTTAGGAATGGGCAAGGGCGTGAGAAGACCAGCAGGGGCTTGTGTGGAAGATTTAGACTGAGCACAGACATGACAAGCCTTAACATAATCTTTAACATCCGAGCGGAGGTTAGGCCACCAGTAGAGACGACTGAAGAGCAGGAAGGATCGGAGGAACCCAGCATGACCTGCCACCTTGGAATCATGTCCCCAACGAAGGATCTTAGCTCTTAGCTCCGTGGGAACAAAGGTCTTGCCAGGAGGAATTTTTGATTCCAGGGTGGTAGAATGGGCAACAATGCATGAGGTTGGAATGATCACCTCAGGATCAGGGGTGGACTCCTCGTCCAAAGTGTCAAATGACCTAGAGAGCGCATCAGCCTGACCGTTGCAGGAACCAGGTTTGTACGTAATCGTGAATTTAAAACGAGAAAAGAAGAGACTCCACCTGGCCTGTCTGGGGTTCAGACGTTTAGCATTCTGTAGGTATTGTAGATTCTTGTGATCAGTAAAGATCGTAATGGAGTGAGGGGAACCCTCCAAAAGATGACGCCACTCTTCCAACGCCAAGTTAATTGCGAGAAGTTCCCGATCACCAATGCCATAATTTCTCTCTGCCTGAGAATTTTTTTTGGAGAAGAACGCACATGGTTGACGTCTCTTCTCAAAGAACTGAAAAAGCACAGCTCCCACCCCCATCGAAGAAGCGTCTACTTCAATAAAAAATGGGTCCTCAGGATTTGGTCTCCTCAAGAGAGGTCCAGAAACAAAGGCCTGTTTCAGATCGTGAAACGCAGAGACAGCCTCGGGAAGCCAGTCTTTGGCATTCGCACCCTTATTGGTTAAAGTGATAATAGGCGCGGCAATGGAAGAGTAATTCCTTATGACCTGCCTATAATAATTTGTGAAGCCAAGAAAGCGCTGTGTGGCCTTAAGGCTAGCAGGAAGGGGTCAGTTGGTAATGGCCGAGACCTTTCCGGGATCCATGCGAAGACCCAAACTAGAAACAAAACATCCCAGAAACAGGACCTCAGGACATTCAAAGGAACACTTCTCCAGCTTGGCATAGAGATTATTCTCTCTAAGGCGCTGAAATACGGTGCGGACATGGTTCCTGTGAGCAAGCAGATTTTCAGAAAAATGAGAATGTCATCCAGATAGATGACAACAAACTGGTATAGTAGATCCCTGAAGATTTCATTGACAAAGTTCTGGAACACAGCTGGAGCATTACACAAACCAAAAGGCATAACCAGGTATTCGTAATGCCCGTCCCTAGTGTTAAACGCAGTCTTCCATTCGTCACCTTCCCGTATTCTAATGAGATTGTATGCACCTCTGAGATCCAACTTGGTGAAAATGGAAGCCCCTTCAATCTGTCAAATAGCTCAGATATTAGAGGTAAGGGGTATCGGTTTTTGATAGTCACTGCATTTAACCCTCGATAGTTGATGCAGGGTCTGAGGGTACCATCCTTTTTAGCAATGAAAAAGAACCCAGCTCCTGCAGGCGACGAGGATTTCTGGATGAAACCTCTCTCCAAATTCTCGGCGACATACTCAGACATGGCCTGGGTCTCTGGAATGGACAGAGGGTAGGTACTACCCCTGGGTAGAGTTGCTCCAGGAACAAGGTCAATGGCACAGTCAAAAGATCTGTGGGGAGGAAGCACCTCAGCAGACTTCTTACAGAACACATCCCTGTAATCGCTGTATGCCGAGGGAAGATCAGAAGATACGGATGTGGTAGCAATGGGAAGTCTCTCCTTGGGGACCACCTTGAGAAGACAGGATGAGAAACACGAAGGGCCCCAAGCCAGGATCTGCCCAGAGACCCAGTCCACATGTGGAGAGTGGAGCTGTAGCCAAGGAAGGCCTAATACAATGGGGGTAGAGGCCTTGGGTAGAATGAGGAAGGAAATCCACTCCTGGTGGAGTATCCCTACCGACATCCTAATTGGTAGCGTCTGGAAATGGATAGGGCCCCCTGGGAGCACAGTGCCATCAATTGCCGAGACTACCAGTGGTGTAGCGAGGGGAGAAAGGGTAAGCTTATTAGAAGAAGCAGTTCTCCAATCCATAAAATTGCCGGCAGCCCCGGAGTCCAGATATGCTAGGACCGATTGGGGAGAAGGGCCTACATGGAGGAACACCGGAAGAAGAAGACGAGAAGGTGATGTTTCTGGGTCCAATACTCCACCTTCTAAATGTATTAGACCCGAGCGTTTCCCGGACGAAGCGAGCAGGAGTCACGAAAATGACCCTTGCCCCCACAATAAAGACACAAGCCCAAAGTTCTGCATCTAGCACGTTCTTTGGGGGTTAGTCTGGTCCGACCCAGCTGCATAGGTTCCTCAGCAGGCAGAGGATGCCCCACAGGGCAACGGGAGAAGAGTTCTGGCTGACTAGGACCTAGAGGGTGCTGGCGTCTTTTTTCTAGGGACCTCTCCTGGAAACGAATGTCAATCTGATTGTACAAAGAAATTACATCATCCAGACCGGCGGGGATGGCTCTTTCTGCTAATTCGTCCTTCACTCGGTCAGAGAGGCCATGTAAAAAAGTTGCGACCAGGGCCTCATTGTTTCAGCTCAATTCAGCTGTGAGGATACAGAACTGAAGCGCATATTGTCCCACTGAACAAGATTCTTGGCGAAGGCGTAAAAGGGCACTAGCCACTGAAGAAACCCGAGCTGGCTCCTCGGAGATGTTACGAAAAAGCTTCAAGAAGTCGGACAGGCTGGAAACCACTGGGTCATTCTTCTCCCACAGGGGGGCAGCCCAAGCTAAAGCTTCACCAGAGAGGAGGGAAATTATATAGGCTACCTTAGCCCGATCAGACAGAAAGTTTTGAGGCTGGAGCTCAAAATGAATGGTGCATTGGCTGAGGAAGCCCCTGCAGGCCTTGGAGTCCCCAGAAAAACGGGACGGAGCTGGCAGTGAATATGAATGTGTGGCTGCGATTAGTGCGATAGGTGCAGCTGCTGATTGCACTTGAGGCTGCAGGTTCAGGTTTCCCAAGGAGGCCTGGAGCTGCTCGAAGTGGGAAGCCAGATCCTTAAGGAATCACATCACCTGAGTCTGATTAGATTCCTGGGCCTCGAGTCTGCGAACTATGCCCTGCAATGGAAGTGGCACGTCAGCCGGGTCCATGGCGGATCAAACTGTCAGGTCACCTAGAGGCTGGGTGACAGATGCACACCGTTGGAATCAGGAGTGCACCACAAGGCAGTGGACCATACGGCTGACTGCTGCGGATGGGAGTCCGGGTGGTAAGGAAGGCAGGGCCGCTGGGACTGATCCCACCGGGGCTAGAGCGTAGGATTCCCTGGGGCGCGGAGTCTAAGAGCCAGCAGGTGTTCACCAGAGCCTCTAGAGGTGAGGATGGACTGGGCTGCAACTGGCTCCAGGTCGTGGCCCCCAGGGTCCCCCAGCTCACACCCACAGTAGGCAACAGGAGGATAGGGATAGTAAAGAAATAAGCCAAGGTCAGGGCCACAAGCAGACACGGACAACAGAGTTCACGCCATGGTTCAGAGTCACAGGCAAACAGGGATAGTCGGGGACTCGCCAGAGGTCAGGGTCACAAGCAGACAGGAATAGTAGAGAACACGCCAAAGTTGGTAACAGAAACAAACGTAGAGCACACGGCAGGCAGGAACAGGAAGCCAAACACACAAAGGTTGATCAGCAGGGCTGACCTGCAGTGCAGAGGTTAATATAGAGTTCTCTGATAGGAGCTGGGGTGGAGCCATGCTAGAGGAGAGTTAATAAAAGCAGTCAGGTGAGAGACAGCTGGTCTTTTGAGAAGAACACATGGAAACAGGTAAGCTGACAAACAACCTCTATTGCATAACCATGACAGTAGGTTAACTTAAGCATGCGTCCTCCAACTGAGTCACCAGGCCCCTCTCCAGACCAGCACTCTGCATGATCCTTCCATGACGGGTCCTCCCCTGGGATCTTCTCAGTTGTCCAGCTTCTTCCCGTAGGACAGACAGCCCAGGACCATTCCCTTGCCGCTGTGGTAGGCCCCAGACAAGCTTCTGGGCTCACCCACACGCTGCAGCAATGTGATCCTCCCAGTCGGAGGACCACGCGGTAGTACTCCTAACACATACCTGTCGGCCAGGAGGGCCAGCAGATGGAACGAAAGAGACTCTAAAACATGGCATCTGTCCCATAAATACCCTTCCCCAGAATGCAACTCGGAGGACCACCTCCACCGAGTTATCTCCGGGACAGAGGAGCACTTATACACTTTAACGTGTTGCCTTTCCAACACCGACCTATGGTGACAACGACACCCACAGGCACAGTGTGAAACTACATGCAACACAGCCAAACTGGAACAGAGGCTAAATCTGACTATGTATGAACAAGTAACCCACTAAATTTAACTATAAGCAGTAGATTGAAAATCTACCAGCGCTACATATATTTAATAAATTTAAAGATTAAGATAATATAAAAAGTGTCCCACTGGGAAAGGTGAGTGAGTATATAAAGCAGCAGATGTTCAAACACAGGCAAATCTTTGGATCTCCCAGGAAAACTGCATCAAACAGCTGCGTAAATCTTGGTAAAAATGGTGTGTAAGAAACTCTTACCAGATACATTGCACTCCCTTGTCAGCGGGGGCGCTTTCAGCATCCTCCTTGTTGCCCAATTTTGTTTTTATATTTTGTGATCACATTTTTTATTGTAACCAGGCTTTTTAGCAATAAAAAACCCACCTTTTTCATCTACACTATGTGGAGCCTGTTTATTTTTTCTCCACATACCATCTGAGAGAAAATTCAGCTTCCACTTCAGTTCCATTTGAGATGTCCCGTCTCTTCTGATCCGTGTCTGGGCTATCCTTTGTGAGGACCTACCTGGCGGCCCCGGGAGATCCATGCAGAGTTCGATCCAGAAGGTTTCCAGAGTCGTGATGCCCGCTTCCAGGCCCTGAGAGGCAATCTGCTCTAGTGATTCCCTGTCGCTGACAAGGGAGTCCAATGTATCTGGTAAGAGTTTCTTACACACCATTTTTACCAAGATTTACGCAGCTGTTTGATGCAGTTTTCCTGGGAGATCCAAAGATTTGCCTGTGTTTGAACATCTGCTGCTTTATATACTCACTCACCTTTCCCAGTGGGACACTTTTTATATTGTTTTGTTATTCACTCATTGGACTTTATTTATCCATGTTGAGAGACTTATGAGTTAATTTGTTGATGTAAACACCATTTATTAAGCATTTCCCCTGACTGGGGGTTCCTTTCACAGTGTATGCGCTACATTTCTTTTCACAGTATCTTTATGGTTGTTGTCACCCTGTATGTAGCTGCTCCTTATTTATTTATTTTTAGTTTGTATAGCGCAGTGTATATATTTAATCTATTTTGCCAAAGATTAAGATAATTTTGAATTTGGTCTCTAGTCCCATGAAAGTAAGGGGAATGCAATAGCGCCCCCTACCTATGGGAATAGGGACAAATCAATACGTTTTTGCACTGTAAATATAAAAAATAAAGTACAGTTAATATCGGTCACTTACCTGTCAGCTGACATTTAACTTCTAGAAGATTTTACAGTTGGTCAGGTGATTCAACGAACCTATAAGAAAAAAGAAGAGGTTATAAAAGAAATCAGACCAACGGTTTTTAGCAGAACAATGGCTGCAGCAGAAGAAAAGGCACCCCTCCCTCCCCTTGTTGCAGTCCTTCCCCATTTTGAATATCCTTTCTGTTGAGAGGGATAGTGGTTTTTTGTTAAAAGTTGGTTGGTTCGAGCTTTTAAAGCTGAACCATTGGTATGTTCATTTATGTAAGGTTATAAATTGTTATATCGTCAAAATAAACGTTGGTATTTATTGGTTATATATCGTCATACCAGTAATAAAGGGCCGTGGACATTCATACCACAGTTTAAGACTATTGGTTTTATTATATTTAATATATTTAAAGATTAAGATAATATTGAATTTGGTCTCTAGTCCCATAGGATCACCTGCTATCTACAGAGCTGAACTCACTATACGTCATCTCATCATGTCTTATGTTTAGAAACATATTTAGAAATTTGGCGGACTAACACAAGCGCTGTTATAACATGGGACTGACACAGCGATTTAACTGAACTTTCTTATGTTATTGTATTGTACTTTGTTGATTTTATAACAGCAGCTTCCAACTGTTTATATCCGTTTGATCAATAGTAGTGGTTAAAGGGGTAAGCACAGTTCTCTGCATGAATATTATTTATCTGTTTATAACCTACAAGTAACTTGGCGCAGAGCAGTGTGGATAGGCCGTGTTTTACACTCAGTTTATATATATATACATATATATATATATATATATATACACACACAGGCATACCCCACTTTTAAGTACACACCGGGGTTTATTTATTACAGCTGGAAAGTGCAAAATCAGGCTCACTATTTTTTGGTACAATATAAAAACATGATGTTACGCCAAGTAAATAGATGCATAATGTGTCACACTTTGAAATTGCGCACGGTCATAGAATGGTGACAAACTACGATACTTAAACATCTCCATAGGCAACACTTGAAAAGTTTTTGTGTTTTGTGTGGTGGGAACACTGTTTACCCATGTGTGTGCAACCTACATTTACGTTTGTAAGATGGGGGCGCTTACATATATATATATATATATATATATATATATATATATATATATATATATATATATATATATATATATATTTTTTTTTTTTTTTTTAAAACTGAGTGTAAAACACGGCCTATCCACACTGCTCTGCACCAAGTTACTTGTAGGTTATAAACAGATAAATAATATTTATATATTAAATGTATAATCTCCTTATTTGATATGTTGCACTAGTGTGCACCCATTAAAAAAAAATAATAAAAAACAATATACAGTCCCATACGACAATAAATCATAGGTCCATTCGTGGAAAATAGTGCATGTATCCACTCCTGAATAGTAAATCCAATAGTGCATAAGACTTCTCATGTCTTCACCAACCATGTATTGGCGTGAACACCACCACAACTCACTTACCAGAGCATAAGACCCTGCTTTACAGAGGTCAGACCATGCTAATCATTAAATCCTCTATGCTGGTGGATCCAGAAATCCTGCAGAGTTTTGAAGGCATCCACTCTCATACCAAGGAGGGCTACTATCATGGACGGGGTGTGGGGGGAATGAGTCTTTTGTGCTTTTAACACTTATTATAATAAACTGGTGATCCTTCCTTGAAGGTCCTTGTTTAGGCACTTCTGGTTATAGGGTGAAAACTCTGTCCTTGTCTCCTGATTGTGTTCCAATTCTTAGATGTGATGACTGCGTTAATTTGCTTTCTTTTATTTTCACCTAGTGATCTGCCAAATAAGTCTCTTGTCTCTTGTCAACATAATTTAGTTCCTTCTTAAAGTGGTTTGAAAAGCAAAACATTGTTACCTTAAAGCAGTAATAAACCCAAAAGCAAACATTTATTAACACTGGCAGAAGTGATTAAATTGGTCAGTTTTTATTTATTCATGCAAAACCTTTACCCTAAAAAGGAAAAAAAAATTGGTTTTAGTTTGTTACTGTATCTAAATCTGCAAAATACATTTAACACTCCCCTCCCCCCAGACTGATAATGCTGTGGTGCCTTCTGTTCTCATTCCTCCAGTGTTGTATCTGACTAATACAGGAGATGTGTTACTAGCCAGATCATCAGGTGAAAACATTGGAAAAAAGTCAAAGAAAAGAAAACTGATGCAGCCATTACATCTAATGTCTGTCTAATACAGTAATCTGCAATATAATACATTTTTGGTTTTGTGACGGACCGTCTGGCACCCTGACTGGGTGCTTCTGCCAAGATACAGCTTCCTCCACTCTAGAACCAGGAACCAGGCATTACAGCTAAGAATTGCACCCAAAAACTAGACAACACTCGCTTAGGTCCAAACTGGAACTCTTTATTGTAAGTTCACACAGAATATATACACCATACAAAATCAAATAAGAACTTGATCACATTATCCTAAACAATGCAAACGTTAAACAGTAATATCAGTAGTACATCTAATGCCCCGTACACACGATCGGATTTTCCGACAACAAATGTTGGATGTGAGCTTGTTGGCGGAAAGTCCGACCGTGTGTATGCTCCATCGGACATTTGTTGTCGGACTTTCCGCCAACAAATGCTGGCTAGCAGGTTCTCAAATTTTCCGCAAACAAATGTTTGTTGTTGGACTTTCCGATTGTGTGTACACAAGTCCGTCGGACAAAAGTTCACGCATTAGACTTGTGCACAACAGAAAATTTCATTTAGTTTTGTTTCGTTTTCATTCGTAAAATACATAATTTCATTCTGTTATATTCTATCTGTTACGTTAATTTGTTTTCGGATAATTCATTATTATTTGCAGAGTGTCGATATTCGTTATACTGAATCTCGAATCATGTCGAATTCATTTATTACATGCGCTATAATTTCTTTCGAATTAGTTGAAATTTGATATTTATGTATGTACATTGATTCGTGATAATGATTGGTAGTTTGGAAAGTCATTTGTTTATTGAATCTATTAACACACACAATGACAATATCTCTTCTCCTCTGCTCAAATACAATACAACACCCTTCTCACTCAGTTCTCAGGAATGCACTTTGCCAGTAATCCAACCTCCAGCACAAAATAAATCAGCTGATTGGACTGTAAGATTTACTTTGAGCTGACCTTTTGTTTCATTAGATCTTTAACGAATTACCAAATAATGTCAAATTAATTTGTTATATCCGCTATAATTTCTTTCGTATTAGTTGAAATTCATTATTTTTTTATTCAGATATTCAGATGCATCCGAATGTCCAAAAGATGTAAAATTCGTCTGAATTTCAATTCGCTACGAAAGGTATTACAAATGCCTACCACGCATGCTCGGAATCAAGTACGAGTTGGAAGCGCTCGGTCTTGTAAAACTAGCGTTCATAATGGAGACATCACGTACGTCTTATACGTCACTATGTTTGTAATTGTTGGCCAACATTTGTATGACCGTGTGTATGCAAGACAAGTTGGAGCCAACATCCTTCGAACAAAAATCCACGGTTTTGTTGTCGGAAAGTCAGGTCGTGTGTATGGGGCATTACAGTACATCTAATGAACAGCTAACATAAACATAAACACATAAACATCCCACAATGGTTTGGTAATGAGATTAAGTGGGCACAATACTAATCACATCTCCAAAGGATTGGCAGACAGACAGAAACAAGAGGTAACTCAATTTACAATGGGGATCCACACCTAGAAGGTACACAATGGGAGAATTATGCAATAAGAGAAAGACACCCTAATAAACAGATTTACACAAAGCAGCAGGAGACACCAGCATCAGGGTGTTTGAACTAATTATAATCTTTTGCTAAGAGTCTAGGAGAGGGTTGAAACAGTCAAGACTGGCTTGGGCTGCTGATTCCATACCCCAACAAAACGCAGGGGCCTAAATCTGTATCCAGGTCCTAGGTTCCCAGAGTCGGTGTGTTTTGGGGAGACATGGACCCAAATCCGAAGCAAAAGCACTCCAAAGGTCCCTCATGGCACACATCACCCAAAGAATAGAGCCCCCTCAAAAAAGCCAGGGCCCCTAGTCAGTGGGCAAGAGGCCAGCCTGCAGTCACCTCCAAAAGTCACAGTTTCGGTTTGGTCTGTCTACCTTCGCATCAACGGACAAAAAGACCTTCATCAGCAATTACAGAAATGCCTCACCTTAATAGATAACTGGATGACCACTAGCTCCCTCAAACTCAACGGATCAAAAACAGAACTTCTTCTCCTACAAGCTAACAAAAATTCCAAAATAAAGACCCCATGGACACCTCCCACCATCCTTGGACAGACCATCTCTCCAAGCACCAAAGCCAAAAGTCTCAGAGTCATTTTTGACTCAGGAATGACAATGGATGCACAAATAGGATCAGTGGTGAGCGGATCCCACCATCTCCTCCGCCAGCTATGTAGACTCATCCCCTTCATCCCAGAAGAGGACAAAGCAGCAGTTGTGGGAACAATCATCAATTCCCGACTCGACTACGCAAATTCGCTCTACGTATGACTACCCCATATCAGCTTGCGCGCTTACAACTCATCCAAAACACGGCGGCAAGACTGTTAACAGGAAAAAAACCCTGGGAATCCATCTCCCCCTCCCTAAAGAGCCTACACTGGCTAACCGTGAAGAATCGGATCACATTCAAGACCCTATGCCTCACCCACAAATGCATACAAGGAAACGCCCCACTATATTTCCGCGAGAAAATAAAACACTACACACCGAATCGCAGTCTTCGATCAGCTAACCAAAACCTCCTTACCATTCCCAAATACCGCTACAAAGCAAAGGGAGAACGAAGATTCGCAGTCCAAGGACCTCGACTATGGAATGCTCTTCCAACCAACATCCGCATGGAAGTAAACCACCAGGCCTTCAGGAAAAAAATTAAAGAACTTCCTTTTCTGAGAAGCTGACAACAGAGAATGCATCCAGCGCCTTGAGGCGATTAAGTTCGCATTTGCAGCGCTTTACAAATCATTCATTCATTCATTCATTAAGGTTTAATACATTCTTAAGTAGAAGACTGACCTTTAACCTTTAGATTTAAGCTGTAGTAAAAAAAAAACAAATTAGTATTAGGAAAACCACTGCAAATTTGGGCAAAATCTGCATATCATACTAGTCCTTATTCACAAAAATGCTGGGTCTAACTCAGCCTTTTAGAGCACAAAACACACTCCAATCCACAGAAATCAATGAAGTGTCATACATGGTTTTGCATGCTCCAGATGGAGTAAGATGGAAATCTGTTTGCTTAAATTTGACAATATTTAATTTCATCATTGGGCTGATCAAGCAACAATTTCTGACATACATTTCCTGGATTTTTCACTCTATAGGAAACAAAGGTTCACATTGGCTGCACATCCACTGCACATGTGCCACAATACAAGTTAAAGTGGTTGTAAAGGCAGAAGGTTTTTTATCTTAATGTATTCTATGCATTAAGATAAAAAAAACCCTTCTGTGTGCAGCACCCCCCCTCAGCCCCCATAATACTTACTTGAGCCCCATCTAGATCCAGGGATGCATGAGTGCCTCGGCCGTCCGGGACTCTCCCTCCTGATTGGCTGAGACACAGCAGCTGCTCCATTGGCTCCCCCTTTTCAGTCAGTTTGCCAATGAGGAGAGAGAGGGGTTGGGCCGAACCTCGGCTCCATATCTGAATCGACACACAGAGCTGCTGCTTGTCTCGGGTACCCCCATAGCAAGCTGCTTGCTGTGGGGCACTCGACAGGAGGGAAGGGCCAGGAGTACTGGTGAGGGACCCGAGAAGAGCAGGATCTGGGCTGCTCTGTGCAAAACCATTACACAAAGCAGGCAAGTATGACATGTTTGTATTAATTTTTTTAAATAAATACATCCCTAAAACTGACTTTGTGACCAATCTTCATTGGATAGAATCCAATGAGTTTGTTAATGTCAGTGCAGCTTTACGTACCTGATCAGCAATGTGGGGTTGATTTACTGAAACTGCAGAGTGCAAAATCTGGTGCAGCTCTGCATAGAAACCAATCAGCTTCCAGGTTTTTTTTTTTTTTGGCAAAGCTTAATTGAACAAGCTGAAGTTAAAAGCTGATTGGCTACTATGCACAGCTTCACCAGATTTTGCACTCTACAGTATTAGTAAATCAACCCCAATGGGTTAGAATAATCTAATACCTGGAGAACTGTCATACTGGGAATCATCCTCAACTTTTGCTTTAGCTGAATTCTACTGCTAGTTCAAATTCCGGTACTAATTCTTATTCCAAATTTTTAGACCTCTGAATATATTAAACAAAAAAACAGGAAGTTATATTGTTTTACACTTCATAATAAAACATTTTAAATATATAGTTCTGTTTTTCAGCAGGAATGCATAATGCACACTGTCAAAAATATTTGAGTAAATCACTGGGACTGGATAAAATGTTAGAGAGAACTAAGATTTATGCCCACTTACAAAGAATATACTATGCATGGACAACACTCATTGATTGTAATCTCTTCACTTATGTCTACTTATTCTTTTCAGGGTTATCTATATCTTATAGTGCTTTTTCTTTAGAAATATGTGTATATTATGAGAAAAAATAACAGTGTGTGCTTTTACTAGTGGCAGAAATATTACTTCCTTGTTTGACTGCAATGCTGTGCTCTCAGTTGGGGTCCAATTACACAAGTTGCAGTGGGACTGCATCTGGCAGTAAATTCAATGCGGTTCCACCATATGACAAGGCAAAAAACCTAGTCTCCTGTGTGCCCGGTTCACACCACTGCGTTGTAGTGGTGTGTGGTCGGTATGTACTGAAAAAAGGTACTGCAGTTGATATAGTGGATAGTGCATGCTTATTGGTTGGTAATTTTATGGATTCCGCAATAGATAAATATAACATATTGGATAAGCAAACTTCATTGGGGCCTACGGCCTTTGCGAGATATATAACAGAATTGGGATTGATAGATCTCTGGAGACAGCGGAATCCAACAAATAGGCAATTTTCTTATTTTTCAAGTAGTTATAAAACCCTTTCTAGAATAGATTTAGCGCTGGGAACATATTCTATGCTATCATATCTTCGAGATATTAAATATGAGGCTAGGGGTATTTCGGATCATTCCCCTATAATATTAAATTTTTCCTTTAGCACTAACTTAGGATGTACTTTATGGAAGGTGAATCCATATTGGTTGTCACTTTTTTCTTCTTCTGAAGGAATTATGACTGAATTAATTACTTATCAGAAAAAAAAATAGAACTTCAGCCTCACTTTTAATATATTGGGACGCAATGAAAGCATAGCTTCGAGGTCTTATTATTGCGCAAATCTCAAAAATTAAAAAACAATCTAGGCAATGGGAAAAAACCTTAGCTGATAATATGATGAAGGCTAAACTTCTATTTATAACTAATACAAATGAAGATACTAAAAAAGAATGGCTTCATAGCCAACTGCATTATGCGGCAGTGGCTAAGAAGAAGGCAGAAAATAAAAAAATTTTTGTACAGCAATCATATTTTGAGGAGGGAGAGGGGACAGGACATTTATTAGCAACTATTGTAAAAGCCCAACGGCTGGCACCATATATAACTGAAATACAATCATCTCTAAATCAGAAGGTTGATATGACCCCATAGATATTGGAAGTATTTAGAAAATATTATCAGGCACTATCAAAGAGTAGGGTATCATACTCTGAGGATTCCTTGATTAGATTCTTTGATACTATTGAATTGCCAAATATTTCAAAGGATGAAAGGGAGGCCTTAGAGGGCCCATTAACATTGGATGAGTTAAGAAACGCAGTAGTTAATACACCTAATAATAAAGCATCAGGACCAGATGTCTCCCAGGGGAAATATATAAAAAATATGGGGATGTGTTATTATCTGAATTGCTTGATGTTTTTAATTACACTATGGAGGTGGGTACACTACCCCCCTTCTATGAATGAAGCGGTAATTATTGTCCTATTGAAACCTGATAAGGACCCAAGTAACCCTGACTCATATCGCCCAATCTCTCTGTTAACATCAAATATTAAGTTGCTGGCAAAGGTATTGGCAACCAGATTATCAAGATACATCTCCAAATTAATCCATTGCGATCAATCAGGCTTTATTCCCAATAGATCTACAGCAAATAATATTAGACGGTTATTTTTAAATTTACAACTCCCAACAGATAATATGGGAAATAGAGCTACAATGTCACTTGATGCGGCTAAAGCATTTGACAGCATAGAGTGGGTTTATTTGTGGAATTGTTTAAAATGATATGGGTTGGGCCCCAGATTTATTAGATGGATACAACTTTTATATGACTCCCCAAGTGCAAGGGTACAGGTTAATGGATGTGTATTGGCCCCTTTTTCGATGACCAGGGGGATGAGGCAGGGATGTCCTCTATCCCCTCTTCTTTTTGCTCTGGCCATCGAACCATTGGCTGAGGCTATTTGCTCGTCTACAAATATTGTGGGATTTCGTAGATCCACAGGTGAAGATAAGATAGCACTTTATGCGGATGATGCTCTAGTGTTTTTGGGGGATACAGGACCATTTATGTCTGCAGGTATGTCTTTGATAGATTTGTATGGTTCCTTTTTGGGATTTAATAGTAACTGGGACAAGTCTGTAGTGTTGCTTGTGAACCCTGAGCATGAGGGACATCCATGCCAGACTCACCAGATGGCTCCGGTTACATAATTTAAATACTTGGGAGTGGTAATTACACAGAATGTTTTAGAATATACAGATAGGAATATACTCCCTCTTATTGTTAAATTTAGACAATTGAGTAAAACATGGGGTAAATTTCCATTATCTATAGTGGGGAGGGCGAATATGTCGAAGATAGTGTGGATGCCCCAGATGTTATACGTACTACTAGGGATGAGCCGAACACCCCCCGGTTCGGTTCGCACCAGAACCCGCGAACGGACCGAAAGTTCGCACGAACGTTAGAACCCCATTGACGTCTATGGGACTCGAACGTTCGAAATCAAAAGTGCTCATTTTAAAGGCTAATTTGCATGGTATTGTCCGAAAAAAGGTTTGGGGACCCGGGTCCTACCCCAGGGGACATGTATCAATGCAAAAAAAACTTTTAAAAACGGCCGTTTTTTCGGGAGCAGTGATTTTAATGATGCTTAAAATAAAAAAAAAAAAAGTGAAATATTCCTTTAAATATCGTACCTGGGGGGTGTCTATAGTATGCCTGTAAAGTGACGCGTGTTTCCCATGTTTAGAACAGTCCCTGCACCAAATGTCATTTTTAAAGGAAAAAATCTCATTTAAAACTGCTTGCGGGTTTAATGTCATGTCGGGTCATGGCAATATGGATGAAAATCAGTGAGACAAACGGCATGGGTACCCCCCCAGTCCATTACCAGGCCCTTTGGGTCCTGTATGGATATTAAGGGGAACCCCGCACCCAAATTAAAATAAGGAAAGGCCCTATATACTCTGAACAGCAGTATACAGGCGGTGCAAACATGACAGGGACTGTAGGTTTGTTGTCAAGTAGAATCTCTTTGTAATTTTGAACGGGTACATTTTTAACGTGTTTAGCTCCAGCCAAAAAATCTTTTTTAAGCTTTTTGGAAAACATAGGGAAGGGTTATCACCCCTGTGACATTTGTTTTGCTGTCTTTCCTCCTCTTCAGAAGATTTCACCTCACTTTTTTGTCCCAATGAAAAATGTTTTTTGAAAATTTGGGTTTTTTTGTGGAACAGGATTGGAAAGCATCAGTGGAAAGGAGAAATTGTTTTCCCATATTAACTCTTACAGGAGAGAATTTCCCTTCCTAGGGGTAGATTTCATCTCACTTCCTGTTGTCTCCTTCCGTTTGCAAGTAGGAGTCGTTTGTAAGTTAGATGTTTGAAAGTAGGGTCCTGCCCTATATACTCAGCAGAAATTTGGGCCTTAGGTGTTGCTGTGGCCACAACACTGTAAGCCCTCACAGGGCCCTGCTGTGAAATATTAGATCAAGAATTGTAATTACATGCCCCTGTTGAACAGGAGCTGAAAAATTAGGCCTTAGGCACTGGTGCTGGTGCCACAACACTGCAACCCCTCACAGACACTCTAGTTGGAACGCAGGAACGAGCCCTGCTGCAAAGTATTGCATCAAAAATTGTAATTACACGCCCCTGTTAGACAGGGGCAGAAAAATTGGGCCTTAGGCACTGGTGCTGGTGCCACAACACTGCAACCCCTCACAGACACTCTAGTTGGAATGCAGGAACGAGCCCTGCTGCAAAGTATTGCATCAAAAATTGTAATTACACGCCCCTGTTAGACAGGGGCAGAAAAATTGGGCCTTAGGCACTGGTGCTGGTGCCACAACACTGCAACCCCTCACAGACACTCTAGTTGGAATGCAGGAACGAGCCCTGCTGCAAAGTATTGCATCAAAAATTGTAATTACACGCCCCTGTTAGACAGGGGCAGAAAAATTGGGCCTTAGGCACTGGTGCTGGTGCCACAACACTGCAACCCCTCACAGACACTCTAGTTGGAATGCAGGAACGAGCCCTGCTGCAAAGTATTACATCAAAAATTGTAATTACACGCCCCTGTTATACAGGGGCTGAAAAATTGTGCCTTAGGCACTGGTGGTGGCGCCCAGAACCAAAAATGTTCTTACAAGCTATCAGCGTGATGATTGAGGAGGAAGAGGATAATTACTCAGGGATAGTCACTCAGCATCAGCATAGGCAGTCTTTGAAGGGATCTGAAAAAAATTATTCAGTTACATCAGCATCAGGTGCTTGGTAGCTGGTGGTGATCCAAGACTGATTCATTTTTATGAAGGTCAGCCGATCGACCGAGTCAGTGGACAGACGCACCCTGTGATCGGTTACCACGCCTCCAGCAGCACTGAATGTGCGTTCCGAAAGAACGCTGGATGCAGGACAGGCCAGTAGCTCAATTGCATACTGTGCAATCTCTGGCCAGTGATCCATCCTCAAGACCCAGTAACCCAGAGGATTTTCGGTGGGAAAGGTGTCCAAGTCTGATCTTGCCCCTAGGTATTCCTGCACCATGTAAAACAGACGCTGGCGATGGTTGCTGGAACCGATCATACCTTGGGGCTGCGGACCAAAAAATTGTCTGAACGCATCGGTCAGACGGCCACCTTCTCCACCGCTCCTTCTTTGACTGACCAAAGCCTCAGCAACATGTTGTCCAGAAACAGGAGTTTGTAACCTCCCAGTCTCTGGGAACGCGTTGCACAGACCTTTCTGCAAGGCCTCCAGAAGATGTTTCATCCTCTGCTCCCTCTGCGATGGCAAGATAAGGTCCGCAACCTTACCCTTGTAACGTGGATCAAGGAGGGTTGCCAGCCAGTATTGGTCCTTCTCCTTGATACCACGAATACGAGGATCCTTACGCAGGCTTTGCAGGATCAGGGAGGCCATGCAGCGTAGGTTTGCTGAGGCATTCGGTCCGGAGTCCTCTGGGTCACTAAGGACAACAACGTCCGCAGCCACCTCCTCCCAGCCACGTACACGTCCATGTGTTCCTTGGGACTGATCCCTTAAAGACTGCTGATGCTGAGTGCCAGGCTCCACCTCCATACTGACACAATCTTCCTCCTCCTCCTCGTCCTCTTCCTGTGTGATCGGCGGGCACGCAGGAACACTGTCTGGATAAAGGGGGCCTTGAGAGCTAAGGAAGTCCTCCTCTTCCTGCCTCTGTTCTGCCTCAAGTGCCCTGTCCATTATTCCACGCAGCGTGTGCTCCAACAGGTGGACAAGGGGGACAGTGTCACTGATGCATGCACTGTCAGTGCTCACCATCCTCGTGGCCTCCTCGAATGGTGACAGGACAGTGCATGCATCCCTGATCATGGCCCACTGGCGTGGGGAAAAAAAACCAAGGTCCCCTGACCCTGTCCTGGTGCCATAGTCGCACAGGTACTCATTGATGGCCCTCTGCTGCGTGTGCAGCCGCTGCAGCGTGTGCAGCCGCTGCAGCGTGTGCAGCCGCTGCAGCATGGCCAACGTTGAGTTCCACCTGGTGGGCATGTCACAGATTAGGCGGTTCTTGGGCAGGTTAAACTCCTTTTGGAGGTCCGTCAGCCGAGCACTGGCATTATATGACCGGCGGAAATGCACACAGACTTTCCTGGCCTGCCTCAGGACATCCTGTAAGCCCGGGTACCTGCCCAAGAACCGCTGCACCACCAAGTTAAGGACGTGAGCCAAACAGGGCACATGGGTCAGTTGTCCCTGTCGGAGGGCAGAGAGGAGGTTGGTGCCATTGTCGCAAACCACCATTCCTGCCTTAAGTTGGCGTGGCGTCAACCACCTTTGAACCTGCCCCTGCAGAGCTGACAGAACCTCTGCCCCAGTGTGGCTCCTGTCCCCCAAGCACACCAGCTCAAGCACCGCATGGCATCTTTTGGCCTGCGTACTTGCGTAGCCCCTTGAACGCCTACGGAGCACCGCTGGTTCCGAGGAAGAGGCCATGGAGGAAGAAGAAGAGGAGGGGGTGGAGGAGAGAGGTGTGTCACAATCAGCATTTTGGAGGCGTGGTGGCGGAACAACCTCCAACACTACTGCACCTTGTCCTGCATCCTTCCCAGCTGCCAGCAGAGTCACCCAATGCGCCGTGAAACTTAAGTAACGTCCCTGTCCATGCCTGCTGGACCATGAGTCAGCGGTAATATGCACCTTACCGCTGACCGCCCTGTCCAGCGAGGCATGGACACTGCCTTCCACATGCCGGTAGAGAGCCAGAATCGCCTTCCGTGAGAAAAAGTGGCGTTTGGGTACCTGCCACTGAGGAACCGCACATTCCACAAACTCACGGAAGGGGGCAGAGTCTACCAACTGAAAAGGCAGCAGTTGAAGTGCTAGCAATTTTGCCAAGCTAGCATTGAACCGCTGGGCATGTGGATGGCTGGGAGCAAACTTCTTTCGGCGGTGCAGCAGCTGGGGCAGGGAAATTTGCCTGGTACAATCTGACGTCGGTGTACCAAAAGCAGATTGCCCACACGTACTTGGCTGTGACACACCTAATTCTACACCTTCATTCCTCTCACTGCAGGTCTCAGAGAGGACTGAAGGTCTAGTGGGGTTGGAAATCTCAGCTGATGAGGAGCAAGGAGAGATCCTCTTTGTTCTTTGGTGTGGGTCTTTTAGATATGCTTGCCAACGAACTGCATGGCAGGTCAACATATGTCTGGTCAAGCATGTGGTACCCAAGCGGGAGATGTTTTGGCCACGCGAGATACGCTTGAGACATATGTTGCAAATAGCAGCGGTGCGATCTGATGCACTCGTCTCAAAAAAGGCCCACACCAAAGAACTTTTTGAATAACGCGCAGAGACTGCAGCGCCCTGCACATGTGGAGCTTTGGGGTGTGATGCAGTCAATGTGCTGCCCTTAGGCTGGCCCCTGGAGGGCATCCTGCCTCGTTGGTGATGTGCCGCCTCCTCCTCCTCCTCCTCTCTCCTATCAGGCACCCACGTTGAGTCAGTGACCTCATCATCCCCTCCCTCCTCATCACTGGAGCAAACCTGGCAGTATGCTGCAGCAGGGGGAGCATGACTGCCAGATTGCTGTCCTTCTTGGGCACCCCCTCTGTCCGTGCTCATGTTACTGCCTTCATTGAGCTCAGTATCATCATCAGAGCCTTCCAAACGCTGGGCATCCTCCTGGAGCATGTACCCAACACTGTGGTCAAACAGTTCGAGGGAATCCTCAGGAGGACATGGTGGAGCTAGGGAAGGAGTCACTGATGACATTGAGCTGAGGGAAGAGGCCGCTGCTTTGCCAGACAAAGCACCCTGGGCATGGGTGAGAGAGGATGAGGAGGATGAGGACGGCTTGGTCATCCACTCGACCAAGTCTTCCGCATGTTGCGGCTCAACACGGCCAGCTGCCGAAAAAAAGGCCAAGCGTGTCCCATGGCCACGTGCTGATGAGGATGCACCGTCTCCACGACCAGCACTAGACACAGAGCCTGCTTGCCCTCTCTTATTGGCTTGTGACTGTCTGCCTCTCCTTCTTGGCATTCCAGACATACTAATGGCCTGTAGCTGCACTAAGCTGGGATAGAACACCTGTAATTTTCTTCAGGTAGCTTTATATACTGTAACCAGACAAGCCTGCCTGTCAGTAGGAAGATAACAGGAACGGATCTAGCTGAACACTGTGAGCAGAACGCACTGCACTAAATGTAAATAGCAGGAACGGATCTAGCTGAACACTGTGAGCAGGACGCACTGACTGCACTAAATGTAAATAGCAGGAACGGATCTAGCTGAACACTGTGAGCAGGACGCACTGACTGCACTAAATGTAAATAGCAGGAACGGATCTAGCTGAACACTGTGAGCAGGACGCACTGCACTAAATGTAAATAGCAGGAACGGATCTAGCTGAACACTGTGAGCAGGACGCACTGACTGCACTAAATGTAAATAGCAGGAACAGATCTAGCTGAACACTGTGAGCAGGACGCACTGACTGCACTAAATGTAAATAGCAGGAATGGATCTAGCTGAACACTGTGAGCAGGACGCACTGACTGCACTAAATGTAAATAGCAGGAACAGATCTAGCTGAACACTGTGAGCAGGACGCACTGACTGCACTAAATGTAAATAGCAGGAACGGATCTAGCTGAACACTGTGAGCAGGACGCACTGACTGCACTAAATGTAAATAGCAGGAACGGATCTAGCTGAACACTGTGAGCAGGACGCACTGCACTAAATGTAAATAGCAGGAACGGATCTAGCTGAACACTGTGAGCAGGACGCACTGCACTAAATGTAAATAGCAGGAACAGATCTAGCTGAACACTGTGAGCAGGACGCACTGCACTAAATGTAAATAGCAGGAACAGATCTAGCTGAACACTGTGAGCAGGACGCACTGCACTAAATGTAAATAGCAGGAACGGATCTAGCTGAACACTGTGAGCAGGACGCACTGACTGCACTAAATGTAAATAGCAGGAACAGATCTAGCTGAACACTGTGAGCAGGACGCACTGACTGCACTAAATGTAAATAGCAGGAACGGATCTAGCTGAACACTGTGAGCAGGACGCACTGACTGCACTAAATGTAAATAGCAGGAACGGATCTAGCTGAACACTGTGAGCAGGACGCACTGCACTAAATGTAAATAGCAGGAACAGATCTAGCTGAACACTGTGAGCAGGACGCACTGCACTAAATGTAAATAGCAGGAACGGATCTAGCTGAACACTGTGAGCAGGACGCACTGCACTAAATGTAAATAGCAGGAACAGATCTAGCTGAACACTGTGAGCAGGACGCACTGCACTAAATGTAAATAGCAGGAACAGATCTAGCTGAACACTGTGAGCAGGACGCACTGCACTAAATGTAAATAGCAGGAACGGATCTAGCTGAACACTGTGAGCAGGACGCACTGCACTAAATGTAAATAGCAGGAACAGATCTAGCTGAACACTGTGAGCAGGACGCACTGCACTAAATGTAAATAGCAGGAACAGATCTAGCTGAACACTGTGAGCAGGACGCACTGCACTAAATGTAAATAGCAGGAACGGATCTAGCTGAACACTGTGAGCAGGACGCACTGCACTAAATGTAAATAGCAGGAACAGATCTAGCTGAACACTGTGAGCAGGACGCACTGCACTAAATGTAAATAGCAGGAACGGATCTAGCTGAACACTGTGAGCAGGACGCACTGCACTAAATGTAAATAGCAGGAACGGATCTAGCTGAACACTGTGAGCAGGACGCACTGCACTAAATGTAAATAGCAGGAACAGATCTAGCTGAACACTGTGAGCAGGACGCACTGCACTAAATGTAAATAGCAGGAACGGATCTAGCTGAACACTGTGAGCAGGACGCACTGACTGCACTAAATGTAAATAGCAGGAACGGATCTAGCTGAACACTGTGAGCAAGACGCACTGCACTAAATGTAAATAGCAGGAACAGATCTAGCTGAACACTGTGAGCAGGACGCACTGCACTAAATGTAAATAGCAGGAACAGATCTAGCTGAACACTGTGAGCAGGACGCACTGCACTAAATGTAAATAGCAGGAACGGATCTAGCTGAACACTGTGAGCAGGACGCACTGCACTAAATGTAAATAGCAGAAACGGATCTAGCTGAACACTGTGAGCAGGACGCACTGCACTAAATGTAAATAGCAGGAACGGATCTAGCTGAACACTGTGAGCAGGACGCACTGACTGCACTAAATGTAAATAGCAGGAACGGATCTAGCTGAACACTGTGAGCAGGACGCACTGCACTAAATGTAAATAGCAGGAACAGATCTAGCCTAATCTATCTAACTCAAATCAAATGACACTGTCTGTCTCTCTCTCTATCAGCACACCGGAACACACTACACAGGGCCGCCGTGCAGGCGGCCTTATATAGTGTGGGGCGTGTACTAAATCCCCTGAGCCATAATTGGCCAAAGCCACCCTGGCTTTGGCCAATTACAGCTCTCTCTACTGACGGCGCTGTGATTGGCCAAGCATGCGGGTCATAGTGCATGCTTGGCCAATCATCAGCCAGCAATGCACTGCGATGCCGCAGTGAATTATGGGCCGTGACGCGCCACACGAATTTGGCACGAACGGCCCATAATGTTCGCAATTCGACGGACGGTCGAACAGCCGATGTTCGAGTCGAACATGGGTTTGACTCGAACACGAAGCTCATCCCTACGTACTACATAATTGCCCTATATGGCTGACGACACGACTATTCAGAACCATTGATTCAGTTTTTAGAGACTTTGTGTGGAGGGGAGGAAAACCTAGAATTATATTTGAAATAATACAGCAGCCTATTGATAAGGGGGGAATTGTGATACCTAATGCAAGACTATACTTTATTGCAACACAATTACAACATTGGCATGGGTGGGAAACAGTTAAATTGAGATAATAGCATCTCAATTTAAAAAAATATCCTTTAGTTCAACTAATAGTAGCTTACCATTTTTATAATAAAAAAAGGTTCCCTACCCACCACTTGACTCACAGATTATGGGAGATAGTCCGAAAAATTACTCAACATTAGGGATGAGCTGAACACCCCCCGGTTCGGTTCGCACCAGAACCTGCGAACGGACCGAAAGTTCGCACGAACGTTAGAACCCCATTGACGTCTATGGGACTCGAACGTTCGAAATCAAAAGTGCTCATTTTAAAGGCTAATTTGCATGGTATTGTCCTAAAAAGGGTTTGGGGACCCGGGTCCTACCCCAGGGGACATGTATCAATGCAAAAAAAACTTTTAAAAACAGCCGTTTTTTCGGGAGAAGTGATTTTAATGATGCTTAAAGTAAAAAAAAAAAAAGTGAAATATTCCTTTAAATATCGTACCTGGGGGGTGTCTATAGTATGCCTGTAAAGTGACGCGTGATTCCCGTGTTTAGAACAGTCCCTGCACCAAATGTCATTTTTAAAGGAAAAAATCTCATTTAAAACTGCTTGCGGGTTTAATGTAATGTCGGGTCATGGCAATATGGATGAAAATCAGTGAGACAAACGGCATGGGTACCCCCCAGTCCATTACCAGGCCCTTTGGGTCTTGTATGGATATTAAGGGGAACCCCACACCCAAATTAAAATAAGGAAAGGTGTGGGGCCACCAGGCCCTATATACTCTGAACAGCAGTATACAGGCGGTGCAAACAAGACAGGGACTGTAGGTTTGTTGTTAAGTAGAATCTCTTTGTAATTTTGAACGTTTACATTTTTAACGTGTTTAGCTCCAGCCAAAAAAAATTTAAGCTTTTTGGAAAACATAGGGAAGGATTATCACCCCTGTGACATTTGTTTTGCTGTCTTTCCTCCTCTTCAGAAGATTTCACCTCACTTTTTGTCCCAATGAAAAATGTTTTTTGAAAATTTGGGTTTTTTTGTGGAACAAGGATTGGAAAGCATCAGTGGAAAGGAGAATTTTTTTTCCCATATTAACTCTTACAGGAGAGAATTTCCCTTCCTAGGGGTAGATTTCATCTCACTTCCTGTTGTCTCCTTCCGTTTGCAAGTAGGAGTCGTTTGTAAGTTAGATGTTTGAAAGTAGGGTCCTGCCCTATATACTCAGCAGAAATTTGGGCCTTAGGTGTTGCTGTGGTCACAACACTGTAAGCCCTCACAGGGCCCTGCTGTGAAATATTAGATCAATAATTGTAATTACATGCCCCTGTTGAACAGGAGCTGAAAAATTAGGCCTTAGGCACTGGTGCTGGTGCCACAACACTGCAACCCCTCACAGACACTCTAGTTGGAATGCAGGAACGAGCCCTGCTGCAAAGTATTGCATCAAAAATTGTAATTACACGCCCCTGTTAAACAAGGGCTGAAAAATTGGGCCTTAGGCACTGGTGCTGGTGCCACAACACTGCAACCCCTCACAGACACTCTAGTTGGAAAGCAGGAACGGGCCCTGCTGCAAAGTATTGCATCAAAAATTGTAATTACACACCCTCTTAGACAGGGGCAGAAAAATTAGGCCTTAGGCACTGGTGCTGGTGCCACAACACTGCAACCCCTCACAGACACTCTAGTTGGAATGCAGGAACGAGCCCTGCTGCAAAGTATTACATCAAAAATTGTAATTACACGCCCCTGTTAAACAGGGGCTGAAAAATTGTGCCTTAGGCACTGGTGGTGGCGCCCAGAACCAAAAATGTTCTTACAAGCTATCAGCGTGATGATTGAGGAGGAAGAGGATAATTACTCAGGGATAGTCACTCAGCATCAGCATAGGCAGTCTTTGAAGGGATCTGAGATTTCAAAAAAAATTATTCGGTTACATCAGCATCAGGTGCTTGGTAGCTGGTGGTGATCCAAGACTGATTCATTTTTATGAAGGTCAGTCGATCGACCGAGTCGGTGGACAGACGCACCCTGTGATCGGTTACCACGCCTCCAGCAGCACTGAATGTACGTTCTGAAAGAACGCTGGATGCAGGACAGGCCAGTAGCTCAATTGCATACTGTGCAAGCTCTGGCCAGTGATCCATCCTCAAGACCCAGTAACCCAGAGGATTTTCGGTGGGAAAGGTGTCCAAGTCTGATCTTGCCCCTAGGTATTCCTGCACCATGTAAAACAGACGCTGGCGATGGTTGCTGGAACCGATCATACCTTGGGGCTGCGGACCAAAAAATTGTCTGAACGCATCGGTCAGACGGCCACCTTCTCCACCGCTCCTTCTTTGACTGACCGAAGCCTCAGCAACACGTTGTCCAGAAACAGGAATTTGTAACCTCCCAGTCTCTGGGAACGCGTTGCACAGACCTTTCTGCAAGGCCTCCCGAAGATGTTTCATCCTCTGCTCCCTCTGCGATGGCAAGATAAGGTCCGCAACCTTACCCTTGTAACGTGGATCAAGGAGGGTTGCCAGCCAGTATTGGTCCTTCTCCTTGATACCACGAATACGAGGATCCTTACGCAGGCTTTGCAGGATCAGGGAGGCCATGCAGCATAGGTTTGCTGAGGCATTCGGTCCGGAGTCCTCTGGGTCACTAAGGACGACATGGTCTGCAGCCACCTCCTCCCAGCCACGTACAAGTCCATGTGTTTCTTGGGACTGATCCCTTAAAGACTGCTGCTGATGCTGAGTGCCAGGCTCCACCTCCATACTGACACAATCTTCCTCCTCCTCCTCCTCCTCCTCCTCTTCCTGTGTGATCGGCGGGCACGCAGGAACACTGTCTGGATAAAGGGGGCCTTGAGAGCTAAGGAAGTCCTCCTCTTCCTGCCTCTGTTCTGCCTCAAGTGCCCTGTCCATTATTCCACGCAGCGTGTGCTCCAACAGGTGGACAAGGGGGACAGTGTCACTGATGCATGCACTGTCACTGCTCACCATCCTCGTGGCCTCCTCAAATGGTGACAGGACAGTGCATGCATCCCTGATCATGGCCCACTGGCGTGGGGAAAAAAAAAACAAGCTCCCCTGACCCTGTCCTGGTGCCATATTCGCACAGGTACTCATTGATGGCCCTCTGCTGCATGTGCAGCCGCTGCAGCATGGCCAACGTTGAGTTCCACCTGGTGGGCATGTCACAGATTAGGCGGTTCTTGGGCAGGTTAAACTCCTTTTGGAGGTCCGTCAGCCGAGCACTGGCATTATATGACCGGCGGAAATGCACACAGACTTTCCTGGCCTGCCTCAGGACATCCTGTAAGCCCGGGTACCTGCCCAAGAACCGCTGCACCACCAAGTTAAGGATGTGAGCCAAACAGGGCACATGGGTCATTTGTCCCTGTCGGTGGGCAGAGAGTAGGTTGGTGCCATTGTCGCAAACCACCATTCCTGCCTTAAGTTGGCGTGGCGTCAACCACCTCTGAACCTGCCCCTGCAGAGCTGACAGAACCTCTGCCCCAGTGTGGCTCCTGTCCCCCAAGCACACCAGCTCAAGCACCGCATGGCATCTTTTGGCCTGCGTACTTGCCTAGCCCCTTGAACGACTACGGAGCACCGCTGGTTCCGAGGAAGAGGCCATGGAGGAAGAAGAAGAGGAGGGGGTGGAGGAGAGAGGTGTGTCACAATCATTAGCATTTTGGAGGCGTGGTGGCGGAACAACCTCCAACACTACTGCACCTTGTCCTGCATCCTTCCCAGCTGCCAGCAGAGTCACCCAATGCGCCGTGAAACTTAGGTAACGTCCCTGTCCATGCCTGCTGGACCATGAGTCAGCGGTAATATGCACCTTACCGCTGACCGCCCTGTCCAGCGAGGCATGGACATTGCCTTCTACATGCCGGTAGAGAGCCGGAATCGCCTTCCGTGAGAAAAAGTGGCGTTTGGGTACCTGCCACTGAGGAACCGCACATTCCACAAACTCACGGAAGGGGGCAGAGTCTACCAACTGAAAAGGCAGCAGTTGAAGTGCTAGCAATTTTGCCAAGCTAGCATTGAACCGCTGGGCATGTGGATGGCTGGGAGCAAACTTCTTTCGGCGGTGCAGCAGCTGGGGCAGGGAAATTTGCCTGGTACAATCTGACGTCGGTGTACCAAAAGCAGATTGCCCACACGTACTTGGCTGTGACACACCTAATTCTACACCTTCATTCCTCTCAGTGCAGGTCTCAGAGAGGACTGAAGGTCTAGTGGGGTTGGAAATCTCAGCTGATGAGGAACAAGGAGAGGTCCTCTTTGTTCTTTGGTGTGGGTCTTTTAGATACGCTTGCCAACGAACTGCATGGCAGGTCAACATATGTCTGGTCAAGCATGTGGTACCCAAGCGGGAGATGTTTTGGCCACGCGAGATACGCTTGAGACATATGTTGCAAATAGCAGTGGTGCGATCTGATGCACTTGTCTCAAAAAAGGCCCACACCAAAGAACTTTTTTAATAACGCGCAGAGACTGCAGCGCCCTGCACATGTGGAGCTTTGGGGTGTGATGCAGTCAATGTGCTGCCCTTAGGCTGGCCCCTGGAGGGCATCCTGCCTCGTTGGTGATGTGCCGCCTCCTCCTCCTCCTCCTCTCTCCTATCAGGCACCCACGTTGAGTCAGTGACCTCATCATCCCCTCCCTCCTCATCACTGGAGCAAACCTGGCAGTATGCTGCAGCAGGGGGAGCATGACTGCCAGATTGCTGTCCTTCTTGGGCACCCCCTCTGTCCGTGCTCATGTTACTGCCTTCATCGAGCTCAGTATCATCATCAGAGCCTTCCAAATGCTGGGCATCCTCCTGGAGCATGCACCCAACACTGTGGTCAAACAGTTCGAGGGACCCCTCAGGAGGACATGGTGGGGCTAGGGAAGGAGTCACTGATGACATTGAGCCGAGAGAAGAGGCTGCTGCTTTGCCAGACAAAGTACCCTGAGCATGGGTGAGAGAGGATGAGGAGGATGAGGACGGCTTGGTCATCCACTCGACCAAGTCTTCCGCATGTTGCGGCTCAACACGGCCAGCTGCCAAAAAAAAGGCCAAGCATGTCCCATGGCCACGTGCTGATGAGGATGCACCGTCTCCATGACCAGCACTAGACACAGAGCCTGCTTGCCCTCTCTTATTGGCTTGTGACTGTCTGCCTCTCCTTCTTGGCCTACCAGACATACTAATGGCTTGTAGCTGCACTAAGCTGGGATATATATATATATATATATATATATATATATATATATATATGTACTGATACTGCAGCTAGCAAAATCAACTGCCTGCCTGTAGTATGAGAACACCACCAACCTTCTACAGGTAGCTTTAGCTGAACACTGTGAGGTGGACGCACCCCACTAACTTATAGGTTTAGCTGATCACTGTGAGCCGGACGCACTGCACTAACTGTAAATAGTCTAGCTGCCTGACCGTGGTACTAATAGGATCAAAAGAACACCAGTAATTTTCTTCAGGTAGCTTTATATACTGTAACAAGACAAGCCTGCCTGTCAGTAGGAAGATAACAGGAACGGATCTAGCGGAACACTGTGAGCAGGACGCACTGCACTAACTGTAAATAGTCTAGCTGCCTGACCGTGGTACTAATAGGATCAAAAGAACACCAGTAATTTTCTTCAGGTAGCTTTATATACTGTAACAAGACAAGCCTGCCTGTCAGTAGGAAGATAACAGGAACGGATCTAGCTGAACACTGTGAGCAGGACGCACTGCACTAAATGTAAATAGTCTAGCTGCCTGACCGTGGTACTAATAGGATCAAAAGAACACCAGTAATTTTCTTCAGGTAGCTTTATATACTGTAACAAGACAAGCCTGCCTGTCAGTAGGAAGATAACAAGAACGGATCTAGCTGAACACTGTGAGCAGGACGCACTGCACTAAATGTAAATAGTCTAGCTGCCTGACCGTGGTACTAATAGGATCAAAAGAACACCAGTAATTTTCTTCAGGTAGCTTTATATACTGTAACAAGACAAGCCTGCCTGTCAGTAGGAAGATAACAGGAACGGATCTAGCTGAACACTGTGAGCAGGACGCACTGTACTAAATGTAAATAGTCTAGCTGCCTAACCGTGGTACTAATAGGATCAAAAGAACACCAGTAATTTTCTTTAGGTAGCTGTAAATACTGTAACAAGACAAGCCTGCCTGTCAGTAGGAAGATAACAGGAACGGATCTAGCTGAACACTGTGAGCAGGATGCACTGCACCAAATGTAAATAGTCTAGAAGATAACAGGAACGGATCTAGCTAAACTGAATACAGTGTATATATATATATGCAACACCTGGGATGCATATATATACACAATACACTTTAAGTGCAGCTAACTGACTGACTGTCCTGCCTAATCTAGCTAACTCAAATGAAATGACACTGTCTCTCTCTCTCTCTAAGCACACCGGAACACACTGCACAGGGCCGCCGTGCAGGCGGCCTTATATAGTGTGGGGCGTGTACTAAATCCCCTGAGCCATAATTGGCCAAAGCCTCCTTGGCTTTGGCCAATTACGGCTCTCTGTTCAGGCGGCGCTGTGATTGGCCAAGCATGCGGGTCATAGTGCATGCTTGGCCAATCATCAGGAAGCAATGCACTGCGATGCCGCAGTGAATTATGGGCCGTGACGCGCCACACGAATTTGGCGCGAACGGCCCATATCGTTCGCAATTCGGCGAACGACCGAACAGCCGATGTTCAAGTCGAACATGGGTTCGACTCGAACACGAAGCTCATCCCTACTCAACATAAAGGATATACGAGGCAGATGCCCATATGGGATAATTACTGCTTTCATGAATTAAATAAACTCTCTGAATTTTTGGACTGGAAAAAGGTGGGCATAATATCTTTGTACCAGTTATATGAAGGGGGTGTTTTACTCCCTTTTAATATATTAAAAGACCGCTATCAGTTAACTTATAAAAACTTTTATCATCAATACCTTCAAATACGCCATGCATTGCAGATTCAAAGTTCAAAAATTCAATTACAGTATGAACACTCTTAAATATTAACAATGGCAACTTCGGTTGCCCATATGAAACGAGGATTAATAGGAGATCTTTACTCTAATCTACAAATAATGGAGAATACTGAAAAACATAAAAATTGTTTTGCCCGGTGGCAAGGAGATATTGAGGGTCTAGATGAGGAGGACTGGACGTGCTCAGGGAACACTTCCTGGGACATCTCTCCCCCCCTCCAAAAGGTTATCTCAGCTTTTTATCATACATAGGGCTCATTACACTCCACAAAAATGATATGCTTGGGGAAAATATATAACACCACTATGTCCGCGATGCTCTTTATTTAATGGTTCTCTTATTCACATGCTTTGGCGATGTCCAAAGCTCCATCATTATTGGGATAGAGTATTTACAACCCTGAATTCATTATGTTCCACTGAGATAATAGGCACGCCTAAACTTGCACTATTAGGTATAATACCTGATGGAACATTACCAGCAGATATGCATACTATGTGGATAAGATCCCTATATTTAGCACGTAAAGCTATTTTACAAAAATGGACATCAGTTGCCCCTCCAACACGTAAACAATGGGTTGAGAAACTTAATTACATACTTAAATGAGAAAAATTCACATATAAGCATAGAGGTATACCCCAAAGGTTTGATAAAATATGGGCACGCTGAATAGAATCAAGTGATGAACTATATGAGGGTTTATCTAATAGTGGAAGTGAAGGTAGAGGAGACAGAAGGGAGGAAAGAGCTGAGGCAGAAGGGTGAGGAGCAGAAAGTTAGGGAAAGATAATTTGAAGCTAACTGGAGGAAGCTGATATAGATGGTAGATCGATATTGGAGGAGTCTAGGTTATCGAGTAGAATGTATTTAGGTTCCTACTATGTTACCTATATTATATATTGAGCTATTTTATACCGAGAGGTGCAAGGTTTGTGTGTTTTCTTGTTTTACAATGTTTTATGCCCCGTACACACGGTCGGATTTTCCGACGGAAAATGTGCGATCGGAGCGTGTTGTCGGAAATTCTGACCGTGTGTGGGCTCCATAGGACATTTTCCAGCAGATTTTCTGACACACAAAGTTTGAGAGCAGGCTATAACATTTTCCGACAACAAAATCCGATCGCGTCAATTCCGACCGTGTGTGGACAATTCCGACGCACAAAGTGCCATGCATGCTGAGAAGAAATTCCGAGACGGAACAGCTCGGTCTGGTAAAATTAGCGTTCGGAATGGATACAGCACTTTTGTCACGCTGCAATGTAAAAAATGGTTTGATACAGCGCACTCTCTTCTTCTTTATAATGTGAGAAGAATAAAGTAGTTTTGCTGTTCATATTCACACAGACTTCTCACAAACTTCTTTCTTTATTATTTATCGTGATTCCCTCAATATATTTTGATTTGTCACATCTGACCAAATTTCTTTTTTGTTGTTTTATTTATTTTTATTTTTTTTCAAGGCTGTTTTTTTTTTTTGGGGGGGGGGGGGGGGTTGTATTTTTTTCAAGGCTGATCTTTGTTTTATTTTATTTTTAGTTTTACTCCATAATATTTGTGTGTGTGTTTTGTGTGTTAAGTTACCACAACACCATTATTATCTTGTATTATTTAATATCAAGGAGATTGCTTGGTGTTGGTGTCCCTTGTTAATTTCACATTGTATTTTTGAAATGTACCTGAATCCTCACAAACAAACTGTCCTTTTTTAAGGAAAACACATATAGGCGAGTATAATTGAAACAAAAAATCCTTTATTAAGGGCTCAGAACCAAACAAAGAGGGAGGCAATGCTGGAGAAACATCATAAATTGGCGAAGCCTTGGACCCCCGAGGCAGACATCAATTCTTTTACTGCAAAATTGGTGGCCTGAGGAGTCCATATCTAAGGGAGTGCAGTCTGGTCCAGAAGTCCCAGAGATCATGAAAGCAGCAGATGACATCTATGTTCCCAGGCTGTGGTACTACAAGAGCCTGCATCTTTTGCCAGACCAGACTGGACCCAGGGTCATCACTCTCTGGTCTTCTTTACACGCTTCCTTCCTAGCTGTGGCTCTGGTGTTGGAGATGTGGCAGGAGGAGGAGTAGGACCTGGAGGAGGAGGAGGAGGAGAAGTAGGACCTGGAGGAGGAGGAGGAGTAGTAGGACCTGGAGGAGGAGGAGAAGGAGGAGGAATATGTGTGAGGTTACAAATGTGGGTAGCACATTATTTGGCCCCTCAACCCCTTATTGAGAGCTTCCAAAATTAAGGACTCACACAGGAGTCGTTGGCCCTCCTCCATCTGCAGCATTTTGCCGGCAGTTATGCCAGCAAAGTCCTCCTCCACACTGTGGGGGCTTCTCAGGGCCTCTGTAGCCTTCCAAAAGAGGCCTATGGCAGCCTCCTCCAAGTTACTCCTCTTCCTGCCACTTTGTCTTTGAAGGTGTAGGGGAGGGACCTGGATATCAGGCAGCCTGCCTCCTGGCTGAGGGACCTGGATATCAGGCACCTCCTGGCTGAGACTTCCCTGTGTATAAAAAAGGGATATGGTTTTAGTTTTTGCATCATCAATCACAATAATAAATTAGTACTCCAAACTAACATCTAGTTAACATCATTGATTGGACAACCATGAAGATTTAAAGGAATGCTATACCTGGCTCAAGCTGGGCTCCTCCACATGTTGCTGCCTGGAAGGCCCAGGTTGGGCTTCAGAAGCCTCAGCTGGGGGGAAGGAAGCCTGGAAGGAAGATTGGAGAGTGCTGGCCTGGGTTCAGCCTGACCTGCCAGAAAATGCAGCCTGTCATAGTACCACAGCCTGGGGACATAAATGTCATCTGCAGCTCCTGATCTCTGGGAATCCTGGACCTTCTTGTGCTCCCTTAGATAAGTGCTCCTCAGGCCACCAATTAGGATCTTCAAATAGGTGATGTCTGCCGTGGGGATCACCGTCTTCACAAATTCAAGCAATTGATCCAGCGCTGCCTTCCTCTTTGTTTGGTTCTTATATTCAGGGTGGTTTATCTCCCATAGACAGGGCAGCTCCCTGAACATATCAATGAAGATTGGAATAAAGTCCTTATCTTTCAAGATATCCATTTTCACTTCAAGACACAACACAAGACAAACCCTAATGTCAGCCTAAAGTCTTCTAAACTTGTGCAAATACAGGCCTCAATCTAGAAGCAGTATAGGCCCAATGTTAAATCTTAGGAGCTGCAGATGACATAAATGTCATCTGCAGCTCTTGATCTCTGGGAATCCTGGACCTTCTTGTGCTCCCTTAGATAAGTGCTCCTCAGGCCACCAATTAGGATCTTCAAATAGGTGATGTCTGCCGTGGGGATCACCGTCTTCACAAATTCCAGCAATTGATCCAGCGCTGCATTCCTCTTTGTTTGGTTCTTATATTCAGGGTGGTTTATCTCCCATAGACAGAGCAGCTCCCTGAACATATCAATGAAGATTGGCATAAAGTCCTTCTCTTTCAAGATATCCATTTTCACTTCAAGACACAACACAAGACAAACCCTAATGTCAGCCTAAAGTCTTCTAAACTTGTGCAAATACAGGCCTCAATCTAGAAGCAGTATAGGCCCAATGTTAAATCTTAGGAGCTGCAGATGACATAAATGTCATCTGCAGCTCTTGATCTCTGGGAATCCTGGACCTTCTTGTGCTCCCTTAGATAAGTGCTCCTCAGGCCACCAATTAGGATCTTCAAATAGGTGATGTCTGCCGTGGGGATCACCGTCTTCACAAATTCCAGCAATTGATCCAGCGCTGCCTTCCTCTTTGTTTGGTTCTTATATTCAGGGTGGTTTATCTCCCATAGACAGGGCAGCTCCCTGAACATATCAATGAAGATTGGCATAAAGTCCTTCTCTTTCAAGATATCCATTTTCACTTCAAGACACAACACAAGACAAACCCTAATGTCAGCCTAAAGTCTTCTAAACTTGTGCAAATACAGGCCTCAATCTAGAAGCAGTATAGGCCCAATGTTAAATCTTAGGAGCTGCAGATGACATAAATGTCATCTGCAGCTCTTGATCTCTGGGAATCCTGGACCTTCTTGTGCTCCCTTAGATAAGTGCTCCTCAGGCCACCAATTAGAATCTACAAATAGGTGATGTCTGCCGTGGGGAACATCGTCTTCACAAATTCCAGCAATTGATCCAGCGCTGCCTTCCTCTTTGTTTGGTTCTTATATTCAGGGTGGTTTATCTCCCATAGACAGGGCAGCTCCCTGAACATATCAATGAAGATTGGCATAAAGTCCTTCTCTTTCAAGATATCCATTTTCACTTCAAGACACAACACAAGACAAACCCTAATGTCAGCCTAAAGTCTTCTAAACTTGTGCAAATACAGGCCTCAATCTAAAAGCAGTATAGGCCCAATGTTAAATCTTAGGAGCTGCAGATGACATAAATGTCATCTGCAGCTCCTGATCTCTGGGAATCCTGGACCTTCTTGTGCTCCCTTAGATAAGTGCTCCTCAGGCCACCAATTAGGATCTTCAAATAGGTGATGTCTGCCGTGGGGATCACCGTCTTCACAAATTCCAGCAATTGATCCAGCGCTGCCTTCCTCTTTGTTTGGTTCTTATATTCAGGGTGGTTTATCTCCCATAGACAGGGCAGCTCCCTGAACATATCAATGAAGATTGGCATAAAGTCCTTCTCTTTCAAGATATCCATTTTCACTTCAAGACACAACACAAGACAAACCCTAATGTCAGCCTAAAGTCTTCTAAACTTGTGCAAATACAGGCCTCAATCTAGAAGCAGTATAGGCCCAATGTTAAATCTTACCTACGCAATCACGATCGGCGCCTCCGGTACTCCTTCCTCCGCTCACAGATCGTACGTACTACGCACGCGTGTTACGCTTTATAGACACTGCGCATGCGTGAAACTCCGCCCGCCCCTGACGTTTTTTATAGTCTATTCCCCGCCCCTTCTCGTTCATCGCAGTGGGAAAGAGCACATGGCGCAGTCAGAGCAGGTGTCTGATAATTACACCAACGAGGAGGAGGAGGAGGAAGAAACATCCCGATCCAGAAGGAGACGATTTAAGGCATCAAATATGTCCTTTAGGGAGATGGTCCACATCCTGAAGAAGGCCGACTATGACAGGAAGTATGGACCTTACCCCAACCCCAATGTCCGAAAGGCCAATATCATGGCGAAAGTGGTCAAAAGTCTGCACCGGAATTTCAGGGTACGTCGATCGAAAGATCAGCTCAGGAAGCGGTGGTCGGACCTAAAATTAAGAGAGCAGGAGCAGTACAGAAAGATCTGGAGAGTGCTGCAAAAACGTAAGTAGTTGTGCTGTGTTCCTATTCTTTTTGTGTTTATTATGTTCATGCTGCTCCATGTGCTTTTCTTAACTGTTATCCAGTTTAAAATGTCAACTTTCATGTTCATGGGCACATTATTCGTTCGTATCAAACATTTTTCTTTCGACCTATAAAACACCATTGTTTTGGCCATATGCATTTGCCCACACTCAGCAGCTGTTTACACATCTGGACGCTGGAGCACTAGTCTGGGACACAAGAACACCCTTTTTATTAGGGGGCCCACACAGGTGCTCCAGTGTATACTATAGGGGTGTCTCCATCTGTGAAGCTTGTACAAAACAGGTAAGTATTGAAGCTTCACAAAGGACAAGAAAAATGCAACATCTTGGAACTCTGCCAAAACAGACAATTGTACCCCACTTCCAAGCAATGTTTCATATTTATAGTTCTGCCACCAAATATCTGTGTGCTAAGTAGACCTATTTTTTTTTACATAGGGGAGAAAAGACTCGGAGGACACCCCTCATCCGAGGAGACCAGGGACCCCCCACTTCTGGAAGAAGAGGAAATCCACCCAGAACAAGCACAGCAGGAGGAGGAAGACGTGGTGGAAATTGGCACCACAACAGGTGAATGTCTGCGACCACAGGCTCAGGTAAGAGATGGATGCCGGCATATTTATAATACATGGTGCTTTTTGGTTTCTATCTTTTTAGGTGATCGTGATGTTGTGGATCCAGATCCTTTCACCTCGGAAAGTGCACAGATCCTGATCGGGGAGATCATGGGGTGTAATAGGGACTTGGAAAACATCAAGAAAAACATCAATGATGTTATTCAAAAAATGAAGAACATCATTGATGTTTTAGGGAGAGTTTAAAACCCCTCAAAATCCCTTTGTTTTTTTGTGTGCTAAAATTTTTTGACATTTTTTGACAAATCTGAGAAAAGTCAAATTTTGAAGATGCACACAGTGTGTCAACATGTGCTATCTGCCATCACGGGAGATCAATGGACGCATTTTGGGGGTGCAACCCCTTCCTCAATAATCAAGTAGCTGTGAGGAAGGGGTTGCACCCCCAAAACACGTCCCTTGATCCCCCGTGATGGCAGGTAGCACATGTTGACATTCGTAAATTTGTGTGCGTCTTCAAAATTTGGCTTTTCCTGGGGTGACTTCACTCCATCTGAATGCAATATCAAACACAGTTTGTAAATACTCATGTGTGATATTGCCTTCAAGTTCTACCAAATGTGAACTTTGTAAGTTCAGGATTTGTGTCTTTCTTGTTGGTTTTAAACATGCCTGTTTTATCTTAAATTGACATTTCTACTTTTTCTAATGTGACCCCAAAAATTGTTATACAACAAACATGTTGGTTTGTTTTAAAAACCTTTTCTAAATGCACATGTGATTGTGCTGGTATTAAAAAGATTGTTAATCAAGAATGTGTGGATTATTGTTTCAACGCTCCAACACTTTTGTGGTGCTCTAATTGGTGTTTTCTGTGACAATGGGTGTTATTTCCTAAGGTAAAATCCACTTTGCACTACAAGTGCAGTTTCAATTGCACTTGTAGTGCAAAGTGTCTTTGCCTTTAGTAAATAACACCCACCAGTGCTTTGTAAGGTTACACAATCACGCCATTTTCAGGACTCATCACATTTCTGTCAGGGTCAGCTAAAACAAACACAAGCAGTAAATGTCACAAAAGATTTGAGTAGTTATTTGTTTTTTTTATTTGAAAAAGGTTTCAGACATTGTCTGGCATATTGATAGCCCCCCCTACCCGCAAAGAATTCAAGGTATCTTAGCCGGACATCACAGGCACTCTGGGGGGGCAAGCCAGGATGGCCACTTTCAAGCGCCGTCAGGGTTGTTTCATTTTGAAGTCCAGCCTCAGGCCCAACTGAGCCAGCATAGTTGGCAGAATGTTGCCGTAAAAAGTTGTGTAGAACACAGCACGCCAGGATAATATGATTCTATGAGTTTGTACTCCGCCATGTGTATGGGTGTAAGAAATAGGCGGAACTGGCTGGCCATGATTCCAAACGTGTTCTCCACCACTCTTCTGGCTCTGGCCAGCCGGTAATTAAAAACCCTCTGGTCCGGGGTGAGGGTCCTCATCCGGAATGGCCGCATAAGATGGTCCTCCAGCGCAAACGCTTCATCAGCAACGAAGACGAATGGGAGTCCTTCCACATTGTCTTCTGGAGGTGGCAAGTCCAAGCTGCCATTCTGGAGATGCCTGTAGAACTCCGTCTGGGTGATGACTCCACCATCGGACATCCAGCCATTCTTCCCCACGTCCACATACAGGAACTCATAAGTAGCCAACACCACCGCCAACATCACAATACTATTGAACCCCTTATAATTATAATAGTACGACCCCGAGTTGGGTGGGACGATGTGGACGTGTTTCCCATCAATTGCCCCTCCACAGTTAGGAAAGTCCCACCGCTGGGCAAAGTGGGAGGCCACAGTCTGCCATTCCTGTGGCGTGGAAGGAAACTGTGGAGTCAAACAAAAAAAAATTTAGTCATTTTGCACATAAACAGGGAAAGCTGATTAGACAAACATTCTTGCCCAACAATCAAGATAACATTTATTTGAGGGAGTTTTTAAAGACCAAAGTATAAGGTACACCTATCAGATCCCCCCCTCTCATGGGCCATTTCTAACATTATAGGGGGGACTCTTGGGCAGGTAACCCTCTCCACTTCATTGAGAGATGAATGCCTAAATAATGTGTATTACTTTAAACAGCCCCTCCTTAGTTACACTATTGACAGCCCACTGGACATGTAATAAGTGTCATAATACAAAGATATAAATACACATTGTACACATTTGAGCACATTTGGACATTCTGCTATTACCTATCAAGATAATAATAGTATACAGAAACTTGAAACAGTACCATTTGAAAGTATACAGGCAGGCCCTTGCACTACATGGGGAATTCATCCATAAATCTGAGCACAAAAGAGATGGGTACAGTGTTATGGGTTTGGCAAAGTCAGCAGATAGATGATTGAGGATAGATAGAGAATTTGTATCAGCTGACTTAGCAGTTGGGGGGAGGGAGGGTTAAAAATGATTTGGGGACCCCCCAAAAAAAGCCTCTGGCACTCTGCCTGAATTTAAAGCACAAATCACATTTAAAAACATTTTAGGGGGTGTTTGAGGTAAAGCACTACTATAGAGCTGATAAAATACATTGTTAAGTGACTACATGAGGTGAATATAGGGCCAGGAGACCATGCTGGAGAGGTAAGTGAAGGCAAGTATGTATGAAGGACAAAAAAATAATTACATAAAAATCCAGCATGCATGAGGACAAAGGGGACATTCACAGCATATTATAATCATGGTAATTAGGGAATGAGGAAAGAAATACAAAACATTATCAAACATTAAATACAATAAAATGTGATATTAAAGGATAAATCTTACCTTAATATACTCCTTCTGCAGGACCTGAATGATGGCAGAACAGGTCTCTGGGATAATGATCCCCAGAGCCTGGGGGGAGATGCCTGTCGAGAACTTGAGGTTCTGAAGGCTTCCCCCCGTCGCCAAGTACCGCAGGGTGGCGACTAGCCTCTGCTCCGGAGTGATGGCTTGCCTCATGCAGGTATCCTGCCTGCTGATGTAGGGGGTCAGCAAAGCCAACAAACGGTAAAATACGGGGTCCGTCATCCAGAGAAAGTTCCTGAAATCATCAGGATTATTCTCACGGATCTCACGGAGCAAAGGCATATGACAGAACTGGTCACGCTGAAGCAACCAATTCTTGGTCCATGAACTCCTCCCCACCCTGTTCATGGACTGGACTTGTGTCAAGGTCAGGACCCCAACACCAAGCTACGAGGAGTACGTATACGCAACATGGCTAGAAAACGGTCGGCTGCTCAGAACGAAGTAACAGAATGCACTGAAGAACAGCAAGGCCTGTGAAGAGCGACCTGAAAAACAGTAACGAGCGGACAAGATCGCACTGAATAGTACAATACAAACTGACTGCACGCACTGAAGAGCAGATACAAACCCACAAGCACAAACTGAACAGCAGAAAACGATCTGAAAACCACGAGTCTGAAAAAGCGCAAATCGTCTCTCACCAAACTTTTACTAACACGAGATTAGGAAAAGGAGCCCAAAGGGTGCCGCGCTTGGTTCTGAACTGGCCTTTTCTAGTCTCGTCGTACGTGGTGTACGTCACCGCGTTCTTGGTGATCGGAAATTCCGACAACTTTGTGCGACTGTGTGTACGCAAAACAAGTTTGAGCCAACATCCGTCGGAAAAAATCCATGGATTTTGTTGTCGGAATGTTCGATCAATGTCCGATCGTGTGTACGGGGCATTAAGGATTGATTTGACATATTATTTGTTTATATGTATCACAATAGAAATGTTTTAAGGATTATTTTGACATTATTTTACTTTTAAACACAAATTAATAAAAAGAAAATTTGATTAAAAAAAACTTAATGAAATGTCTGTGACATTTCAATAAAGTTTGGTTTATTGAAATAGTGTGATGCGCCAAGATTAGTGCATTGGCACTGCAGTTAGTCGGCCAGACCACACTGCCACAGTCTTTGTACCTACAAAGTTTGTCAAAACTGATAGTGCTACATACAGAAATTAACCACAAATATTTTTTTTAAATTAAACTTCCATTATATTTGCCTTTCTGCAAAAAAACTCCCCTACTGTGAAGAACTTCCCAATGCAAACCCCCCTAAAAATCCTCCCAAGCACAAAACCCCCAAAAATTCTCCATTCTAAAGCAAACCATCTTCAACCCACAAGAAAATAATCTTCCCTATCGCACATATCAAGGTCAAGCTCAAGGAACCCCCCCTCACCAAAAATCACAACCTCCAGCACCCCCCCCCATCACCAATGATAACTCCCCCTCCCCCGCCTGAATGTTACCCTTTAAAAAGGAAAAAATCACCTTTTCTGCACCCCGACAAACCACTTTTACCAAAAAAAAAACACTCCTCCAGCAAAAAACTCACAGCACAAACATTCTCCCTCCCAAACAACTCCACCAGAAATGACCCCCTCACATACTGTCCTTTTTACAAAAAATCACGGGACTAAAATTAGCTCAGTTTCCCTCACCCCCAAACAAAAATCCCCCAGAACAAAATCACCCACACAAAATTCCCCCAGCACAAACATTTCTTCTCTCACACCAAAATCCCTCACTGCCAAAAACACCCCCCTGCCTAAAATACACCTACTCCTAAATGTATGCCCCATCATGCTAAGGGGCATATATAAAGTGGCAAACAACTGATTTACTGATGATATTATTTTTGTCAGTGCATGTACATGTTATGATTTGCCACATTTATGAAATGGAAAATTTATTATCAATACTTACCGTAATTTTCCTGTCCTGATGGACTCCATGGCAGACTACATGTGGATTAACCCTGCCTCCTCTCCAATGCTATAGGACCCCACTCCCATAAATTTGAGCTCACCACTAGAGACTGCGTTTTGTTACTAGCCAACTCTTTGACCGATGGGTGGGAACCCTGTCTGCCATGGAGTCCATCAGGAAAGGAAAATTACGGTAAGTATTGTTAATAAATTTTCAATTTTCCCGACAGACTCCATGGCAGACTACGTGTGGGAAGTAACTAGCAATCCACACGGGTGGGTATGCTGATCAAAAGAAATTTAATTTAGCCCATCAACTGACAGGACTCTTAAACCAAAGTTCACAGAAAATGCAGGCTCTATGCAATAATGTGACATAAAGGTATTAATGGAGGCCCATGAGGCTCCTTTACAGATGACGTCTGGAGTCACATGCCGGGCTGCTTTCCATGACGCCCCCATACCCCTGGTGGAATGTGCCATCACCGCCTCTGAAGGAGTCAAGCCCTATAGGCTTGCTGGATGGACTGGATGATCCAGGACGCAATTGTTCTGGACAAAGTTCTCTTCCCTCTGTTACTGCCTGAGTGCAAGATAAACAGGTAGATGGAGCGTGTAAAGGAGGAAGTAACTTGCAAGTACTCCTTCAGTATTTCACCTACATCCAGAGGATGAACTTCAGAGGACCCCGGGGTCCTGAATGTAGGTAGGACAATTTCTTGGTTCTCATGGAACACTGAAGTAACTTTCGGGTTTAAGCTTAGCATAGGGATGAGGACCACCCGGTCCGGAAAGAAAGTCAGGAAAGGTTCCTCATGACTCAAGGACCTGATCTCCGAAACCCTTTTGGCCAAAGTGATGGCAACTAGGAAGGCAACTTTTGCAGAAAAATCTTTCATAGAAAGCGGAGCGAATCCTGTGGTACTGAGACCAGTCAGTGAGTCAAAAACAAGAGGAAGATCCCATTTGTGGAATCTTGGTCTTCTTTGGGGCCTGAGTCTTGTCGAAGAACTGCCGGATTAAAGGGTGAACCACCCATGATTTTCCGGAGAAGGCTGATAGAGCTGAGATATGAACTCTGAGAGAGCTGATGGGTAGAGACAGATCTAGGCCGGATTGGAGGATATACTGGACTCCTGGATCCCTGAACAATCTGCCTGTAGAGGATGAGTATTCAACGAACTTGGCCCATATCCTCTCATAGACTTTATTTGTGCACGCTTTTCTCGAGCTCATGAGGATGGAAATCACTCTTGAAGAGCGCCTGAAAGATTCTAGCCTTTCCCTCTCTAGAACCAAACCATCAGTCTTAGTGACGCCGGACACGGGTGCAGGACTGCCCCCTGAGAAAAAAGATCCAGCCTGGTAGGAAGAGGCACTGGGTCCCGGAAGCTGAGCTGGGTCAGGAGGGGAAACCATGTCCTTTTCGGCCAGTAAGGTGTAATCAGTTCCACCTCGACTGCTTCCGCTTGGAGTCTCCGTAAGAACATGAGGATGATCGGAAGAGGGGGAAAGCCGTATGCCCTGTTGAAGCTCCACTGAGCTGTCAGTACATCTACTTCGAAGGCCTGGCTGCAACAGCCCGAGTGTAATACTTCTTGATTTTGAAGTTACAGCGGGATGCAAATAGGTCTACTTCGGGATTGACTCCCAATGGCAGGATCCATTGTAACATCTGCACATGAAGAGACCACTCGTTGTTGTCTAACTGTGTGCAAGACAGGAAGTCCGCTTGGACGTTCTGGACTCCGGGGACAAAGATCGCTGAAATATTGGTTAGGATTTTCTGATCCCAGAACATGATGGGCTCGACTTCTTGGAGCAGTGTGGAGCTCCGAGTGCCCCCTTGCCTCTTCACATAAGAGACCACTGTGGTGTTGTCCATTTTCAGTAAAACTGACTCCCCTTTCAGGAAATGAGTGAAAAATTGAAGGGCACACCAGGCTGCCCATAGTTCAAGGACATTTGAGCCTGGGTTGTGAAGACGTGCATCCCACTTGCCTTGAGCAAGTTCTGACCCGCAAAGGGCTACCCAGCCAGCACCGCTGGCATTGGCCGTGACCCATGAGCAATGGAGTGGCAGGTGAGCATATTTATGCCCTGAAGCCACCAGAAGATGCTGTTCCTCATCATTGAGGTTATGTGAATGGACTGATTGCTGTCCCCTGAGCTCCACTGACAGAGAAACCCTGTCTGGAAAGGGGGTAACCTCCACAGGGACCATTTGACCATGGGGGTCATAGAGACCATTGTGAGGCCTTTAGGCGTGAGGAACTCAGAGCCGTGAGATTCTCCCTTGGATGACTTGGACCTTCTCCACTGGAAACAAAGAAACAAAAAATTGCAGGAAAGAGGGGACATGAGGGGGAGACAGAAGATCACATACAAAAATTTTCTGCCATGGAGGAAAGATAAATCTTTAGACCTGCCAGCTGATCCACCGCTTCCTCACCTGGGCATACGAAAGGCTGTCCCCACCACTGGACATAGGGGCCTGGAGCCGCACACCTGCCCATGGCTGAGATCTTCACACCGCTAGGACATATGCCCAGCAACAACCTTGATCGATTTGGATGTCCAAAAAATGTAAGTGAATTGTTTGTAGGTCCACAGAGGAGGACAAAAAAGGAACGCAGTCTCTGGTGGTGAGCTCAAATTTATAGGAGTGGGGACATATAGCATTGGAGAGGAGGCCGGGTTAATCCACACGTAGTCTGCCATGGAGTCTGTCAGGAAAACAAATTTTCTGCCCAGTTTAACTTGCGTGTTAATTTCAATAATCAGAATTAGCCAACCTTGTTGAAGATCCAGTTTCCCACTCTTTAAAGTGTTATTAAACTCACCAGTGACATGGGCACCCCCCCAGGCAGTAAAAAAATAAATAAAAAAATGGCCCTTTAAAATAAAAAAATAAAAAATAGAAAAATGGTCCTTAAGGGCAGTGTGTGCGAGTGCTGGACACAGTGCACTATGGGAAGCACCACGTCTATGCAATCATGAGATTGCAGATGAGGCGCTTCATTTGCAGGCTTTTGACCTGCCTTGTGGTGCAGTCCATCGCGCCAGACAACTTAAACTCAGCGCCTGTAGTATGTATTACTACGGCCGGGTGCATTGATTGACATTCGAGTTACGACATCACTTCCAGTTTTTCCTGTGCCAGTGCGCCCGCGCGGAGGAAGCATGAGGAGCGGACTCCTCCACCGCCGCTGCTGCCTGCTGCCCACTGAAGGAGAGACAGCAGGAGGAGAGGACACCACAGCCCGGTAAGTGCCGGACCTCCCATGGAGAACGGGGGGGGTGCTATAAGTGTGTCCAGAGCCTCATTAGTGCAGAAGGGGGGCCGGGCACCTGCAGGAAAGAAGAGCCGGCTGTTCTGCCTTGTGACTCGTGTTAGACTCCTGCAGCGCTGATGGCTTTCTTCCTCCCAGGTGCTATGCAGGGGATCAATGCTACATACTTGCCCACAGTTCCTTCAGTTATAAAGCTGTGTGCTGATTTTGGAACAGCAGGAACAGCTGCAGAATCTCGCTGCCTTTGCCATAAACTGTTTACACTGCCTTCTGGGTCCTGAAACTCCTTCCCCTCCCCTCCCCCTGTGATCAGCAATGTTATCTTTTGGAGGAAAGATTGAGGTAAGAAGTTCTCTGCCTGCTTCTCCCTGAGTTCTGAGCTCTGCTGACCGCCATACTGTGACCGTGTGTTCTATAACTTGAAATGGCTGCATGTTGTAGTGCTACTGCTGGATGAAGGTGAGTGGGGGGGATGAAGCTTCAGAAAGGGGAGAATGTGCCAGGAGCCAGCCTTGTACTGCAGGTAGACCCTGGCTACCACTGCAATGCTGGAGCTAGGGGCCAGTGAATACACCTTTCACTCCACCTGAAATACTTCTCTGCATCAGTCATTTCTATATGCCACCCCTGAGGCCCCATTCACACTTTGCGTAGTGGGAATGCATGTTCCTGCTCACATTTTTTTTAGCCTGTTTTTCACACATAGGACAGTCCTTTCACTTGAATGGACTGCCCTATGTTTGACAAACGCACCATAGAATGCTACTTTGAGGAATGCAACTTTGCAAGTTTGGCACATGACAAAACGCAAGTCTGCTAAGTGTTTTTGGAGTGCCATTAACAATTAATGGCACCACAAGTGCTATGTGAGCTTGTAGTGCATTTATAAAATGTACTGCAAAGCATGCGTTTCCTGTGCACTTTGTCACACATTTGGGAAATGCAAATGGGTGGCTGAGCCATGGATTTACCGCCATCTCTGGCTGCGCACCCAAATCCTAAAAAGACAGCCAAACAGGGCTTTATGCATGCTGTGGCTGCAATGGTTTACTACACAGCTGCGACACTTTTAACACAGGCTACAGAGTGTGGAAGGCAGCATCACCTATCAAACTCCCTGTTGAGTTCAATGGGGCCGCTCTGCAAATGCAAGCTAATTACTTTGCTCACAGTTGCAGTGCAATCTAACAATGTAAAATTACCATTTAGCAATTTAACCACTTAAAGACTAGCCTCGTTTTGGAATTTAGGTGTTTACATGTTTAAAACATTTTTTTTGTTAGAAAATTACTTAGAACCCCCAAACATTATATATTGTTTTTTTTTTCATTGCAATACTTTTTTTTACATCGTGTTTGCGCAGTGGTCTTACATGCGCGCTTTTTTTGGAAAAAATTCACTTTTTTGAATAAAAAAAATAAGACAACAGTAAAGTTAGCCCAATTTTTTATTATATTGTGAAAGATAATGTTACACCGAGTAAATTTATACCCAACATGTCACGCTTCAAAATTGCGCCCGCTTGTGGAATGGCGTCAAACTTTTACCGGCAAAAATCTCCATAGGCGAAGTCTAAAAAATTTTACAGTTTGCATGTTTTGCGTTACAGAGGAGGTCTAGGGCTAGAATTATTGCTCTCCCTCTAACGATCACAGCGATACCTCACATGTGTGGTTTAACCACCGTTTTCATATGCGGGCGCTACTCACATATGCGTTCGCTTCTGCGCGCGAGCTCGTCAGGACGAGGCGTTTAAAAAAAAAATTGATGTAATTTTTCTTATTTTTTTCAATTTCATATTAAAATTGTGTCACTTTTATTCCTTTTACAAGGAATGTAAACATCCCTTGTAATAGAAAAAAGCATGACAGATCCTCTTAAATATGAGATTTGGTGTCAAAAAGTCCTCAGATCTGATATTTGGACTTGAATGCAATAAAAAAAAAAGTCATTTGAAAAAATGACATTGAAAAAATGTGGCTTTAAGACGTATGGGCGGGGCGCACATGCCATATACAGAGGGAGGAGCCTGGTAATGGCCCTGTGCTCAGCGTGAGGATCCTGAGAACCCTCTACCTGCAGCTGAGATGGGTAAGAACCTGACGAGAGGAGGTAGATAGCCTCCCCACCCCGCCCCCACTCACCACTCGTTGATCGGAGCAGAGCTGGAGGTTGCGCTTGGTCCTGTGACTGCATGTACGTCTCCCCCCTCCTGCTGTCTCCAGACGGGTCAGACGGGCGATTGGAAAGACGGGAGCGCAGTTGTGCTGAGGTAGGAGATTCGATCTTGGCGGTTGTTTAAACACCCCCCTCCGCTGGCTCAGGAACGGAGGGGACTGGCAGTAGCGGGGAAGCGGAGGATTCGTCCGAAGAACACTGGGAGCGGCCGGAGGAGGAGAGACGGAGAGGCGCCGGAGAGGTGAAGAGAGCGAGTGGCAGGCTTCGGCTTCGGAAGGCACACAGGCACACAAGCACTCACCCACGGCGGATAAAGATCAAGACAGGAGAGCGGAATCTCAGTAATATACCAGAGATAGTAAAAGCAGCAGCAGCGCCAGCGTCTGTAAACATCAATAAGCACCAGCCTGGAGAAAATCACAGTGGACATACAAGGAAGATAAGTAGATAAGTAGATTTTTGTTTGTGATCTCTCCGCTATAAGTTTGCTGTGAATAGGCAAATAAGAATAACAATAGAATAAAGCAAGGAGGAGGAGAAATAAGAGAAAAAGATTCAGAGTACATACTACACGGAGAGAGGGGGAAGGGATTGGGATCAGTGGAAAATAGGCGGCTTGGCTCTCAATCACTTTCATATGCATTTCTTTTTTCTTTTTTTTCTCCCCCTTTTCTCTCCCCTCCTTGCTTTCTGTCCACTAGCACAGGTGCATAAGATATAAGGGGAGAGAGGAGTTACGCTACTAAGCGCTTATGAAAATGCTTATGAAATATTTATGAATTGTGAAATACACTGCGGAGTTCTTAAATTATGTCCCTAAATATCTGATGGTACCACTGAAATATTTGAGTCATACTGCTGAAATACCTAAATTGTACTACTGAATCTTACTGTAGAAATACCTGAATGATATCGTTGAACATCTAAATGATACTGTTGAATAGCTGAATTATATTTGAACCCATGAAATAATCTGCTGAACGCTGCTGAACACTAGTACCAGTCTGATGAACATCTGAATTGTTCTGCGGAACATCTGAGCTACACTGTTAAAACTTCTGATAACACCGTCAAATATCTGAAGTATATTATTGAACATTTTGAATTATATTGTGGAGGGCTGGAATAAGTGTTCAGGGTGGAGACACACCTGTTAAAGCCGAGATTACTCTTATCTTTACATTTAGTTTTAATTTGAGAATCTGGGGAGGAGGGAAGGAAAAAGGAGGTGAAGAGTAAAGTGGGTCAAACTTTCTAGTTAACTGCAAAGGTGGGGACCTCTGAATATACACGTATATCTTTTTCTCTTTCTTTCCTTTTTCTTTTCTGGGTGGTGTTGCTGGGGCTTGTAGCCTTCCTTTTGTAACAGAATGACTCTAGGTGATGAACGGAGTGGGTGAGATTGGAGCACAAAATAAAGTTTAATTAAGAATGCTGGGAGATCCGGCCACCATTAAGAGATTATATTGAAAAGGTTTACTGGAAAGTGACCTTGAAGAACATACAAACCTAACTATTGATATGAAGGGGAAAATAACAAGAAGTGCGGGAGTACCACCTAAATCACCCAGGACCAGTCTAGGCCCAAGCCCCGGCCCTATGAATAGGTATATACAACAAGGAATTGGAGAAGGAGAGAGGCAAGTGGGGTCAAAGGGCAGACAAGCAGATACAAAAGAGAAGGACAATAAGGATAAAAAAAGCCAAAATAAAGTATCACCAGAAACCAGCCACCTCTCAGAATCTAGAACGGAACCAGAAATGGAGGAAGAAGATAGAGGAAAGGAGGAAGGACATCAAGGGCCACAGCTGCCAACAAAACAGGACATGGAAAAAATGTTTGCAGCTCTAGAGAAAACCCTAAAAGCAGAGATGTCAACAATACATAAAGATATGGGACATATGCTAAAGAGAGTGGAAGAAGTAGAGACCAAAGTAGATATGCACCAGAAAATGATAGAAGAACTGGAAGGGGAAATAAAGAAATTAAAAAGGGAACAACAGGAACAATCTTATAAAATTGAAGATCAAGAAAATAGAGATAAAAGGAAAAACCTGAGAATACGTGGCCTACCGGAAATAGAACAAACAGAAAATCTAATAGAAAAAATGAACAACTTCTTCAGTCAAATCTTAGGAAAAGATGTAACCAACATAATAGGAATAGAAAGCGTATACCGAGTAAAAAGATCTCAAAGGTCCTCAACAGAAACACCCAGAGACATAATAGTACGCTTTGAAAGATGGGAAGAAAAGAAACAGATTTGGATAAACTTAAAGAAGAAAACACAAATTGAATACGCGGAAACTAAATTACAAATATTTCAAGACGTGTCTCAGGAAACACTGAAAAGACGATGGACACTAAAACTTCTATTAGGAATTCTGCGTGAACAAGAAATTCAATATAATTGGGGATTTCCAGCATGCCTAATAGCGAAGAAAAACGGAAGAAGTGCGAAACTAAGATTTGTTGAGGAAATACCGGAATTCTGCAATAAACTAGAAATCCCACTTCCATTCCCAGAAATGGAGAAAACTGCAAATAGACAAGAGTTAACAACAGTACGAGCTGATCAACAATGGCAATTAAATCAAAGGAATAGATAATAGGAGTAAAATTTAGAGGACATAAATAGTAAAATAGCAGAGAAAACAGCACACAATGGTATGAGGGGCTTTAAAGTGGAAAGAGGGGGGTTCGGGGGGGGACGGGGGAATGGGGGAAAGTGAAAGGTTTAGAAAAACACAATAAAGAGAGGAAGGCAGGGAGAGGGAGTCAGGGACAGGGGGTTGCCCTATCAGAGTATAGGAGAAGGGGGATCAGGGCGCCCAACAGAGTTCCGCCTCGGATCTAGTAGAGCAGAGGGGGCAGAGTGTGCCCCATAAAACAAATAAAACGCTCTCAGCTCTAGAGAATATGGGATGTAAAAAAAAACCCATATCAGAAAAGAGGGGTGGGGTGGGGTGGGGGGGGGGGAGTGCTGGGGGGTGGGGGGAGGTTTGGTTCGCATGAATGGTCGTATAGGCGTAATCATCGTGAGAGAGGGAAAGGGAAACCCCACGTGTCGGCTGGGGGCCTCCCCCCTAGGTCCTCTTATAGGACCAGGGGGAAGGGTCATCTGGGGGACGGGTAGGGAAGAAAAAAGGTAAAACAATGGAAAATGTAAACAGTATAAAAATAGCTTCCTATAATGTCCGAGGACTAAATTCCCCAGGGAAAAGAAATATAATACTCCGAGAATTAGAAAAAAACAAAGCGGAAATAATTTTCCTACAGGAAACACATATAACCCAAAACTCAAATATTAAAATTTACTCAAGAAATATACCAACGTGGTATCAAGGAGATTCACCAATAAGAAGGGCCAAAGGTGTCGCCATCGGAATAGGGAAAAATGTAAATTTTTTAATAGACCAAAGAAAAACGGATCCGGAGGGTCGTTATCTTTTCATTGTAGGCTCCATACAGGGGATAAAATACACATTTGCCAATGTATATTGTCCTAACAAAAACCCTAAAAAATACTTGATAGATATAATAAAAATACTAATGGAATTCAAACAAGGCAAATTAATACTGGCAGGAGATTTTAACTTCAGCATGGATAATGAAATGGACAGCACCTCCATAGTAAGGGACAGAGAAATAAAACAACAAAAGAAACTAAAAAGAATACTATATGAACAACAACTAACTGATCCCTAGAGAATCCAGCACCCCAGCACAAAGGACTACACATATTACTCAGCAGTACATAACAGCTACTCCAGATTGGACTATATCATGGTCGAACACAGGAACCTGGAGGATATAGAAGAAACAAAAATAGGTATAATAACTGCCTCAGATCATAGCCCAGTAAAGTTGAGAATGAAAACGCAGGGAGAAGCCTTTGAAAGGGGCCCATGGAGAATCAACGAAAACTTGTTAGAAGACAGAGAGATCGAAAAAAGCATAACAGAAGAAATTGAAAGATATTTTAAAGAAAATGATACACCAGAAGTATCGAAAGCAACAATATGGGAGGCTCATAAATCGGTCATTAGGGGCAAATTAATAGCTATAGGTGCAAGAAAAACACAAGAAAGAAAAAAAAACATGCAGCAAACAATAGAGAAAATATATGAACTGGAGCAAAAACACAAAAATCAAATAAACATAGAAACTTTCCGGTTACTATCCCAAAAAAGAGAACAATTAAAGGATTGGATGGAACAAGAAGAAAGGAAGGAATATAACAGAGTAGTACAAGAAAAATTCAAATGGGGAAATAAACCAGGAAAATACCTTGCAAAGCTTGTAAAAAAAAGAAGTCTTTAAATTATATTGAGAAGATTAAAAATGAAAAAGGAGAAGTGGTAAATAAAACAACAGACATTGTGACAACATTCCAAAAATATTTTAGTTCTCTATATGCAATAAAAGGTCAGGAAAGTCGGAAAGAAGCAAATATAAGAACAAAGAAGATACAAGAATATCTAAAAAGTGCAAAACTACCGAAAATAAAAACAGAACAACTAGAAGAATTGGAAAAGAACATAACGCAAGAAGAGATAACACTGGCAATAAAGGAAACCCCTGTAGGGAAAAGCCCAGGACCAGATGGGTTCACGGTTAAATATTATAAAATATTTCAAGAACAGCTGACCCCAAAACTACTAGAATATATGAATGCTATAGGGGAAGAAGAAGAAATAAGAAGTGAATCGTTACTAGCCCATATCACAATACTACCAAAAGAAGGAAAAGATAAAACTAACTGTTCAAGCTACAGGCCAATAGCACTATTGAATGTCGATACAAAGCTCTATTCCAAAATCTTGGCCACTAGAATAAAAAAGCTAATCCCACTATGGATCAACCCGGACCAGACTGGCTTTGTCCCGGGAAGAGAGGGACGGGACAACAGTCTTAAATCAATATTGTTGCTACATAAGAAGGTGCAGAAGGAGACCCCAGTTCTATTCCTGTCATTGGATGCAGAAAAAGCATTTGACAGGGTAGACTTGGGTTTCATGATGGACACGCTGCGGTACCTGGGACTCGGGATAAAAATGATGAAGTGGATAACAAACCTATATAACGGTCCGACAGCAGTTGTAAAAGTAAACGGCAGACTCTCCGCACGAATAAAGATGCAGAATGGAACAGGGCAAGGCTGCCCACTTTCTCCATTACTATATGTACTAGCACTGGAACCACTATTAGCAACGCTCCGCAACAACCAAGAGGTAGAAGGGGCGAGATTAGGAGGAAAAGAACATAAGATCGCAGCATACGCGGATGACATTCTGATGTATGTATCCAACCCAAGAGTTTCACTCCCAAATATACTGAAAGAAATAAAAAAGTACGAAGAATTGTCAAACTTCAAAATCAATCCAATAAAAACGGAAATATTAAACATAGGATTAGAGAAAAAGGAAGTCCAGTTTTTACAAAAAGAATTCCCATTTACCTGGGTAAAAGAACTAAACTATCTCGGAATTAAAATAACCCCCAGAGTCGAAAAGATCTATCAGGCAAATTTTATCCCATTGATCAATGAGATTAAAGAAGAAATGAAAAAACTAAGAATACAATCACTTTCATGGATTGGAAGAATAAATATGTGGAAGATGATGACACTCCCAAAAATAATCTACAGAATCCAGATGTTACCAATAAAGATACCTCAGAGTTTTTTTTAAATAATTAAAACAATTCTGTTAAAATACATATGGCTTAATAAAAAACCAAGAATCAAATATACGCTGATTACAAGAAAAAAGGAGCAAGGAGGTTTGGCCACCCCGGATATAAGCAGGTACTACAAAGCCATTGTTTTAACGCGAATGCTAGAGTGGACGAATGAGAAAAATGAGAATAAATGGGTCTAAATGGAAAATATAATAAGCGGAGCTACACTATACAAGAATATTTGGATCCCACAAAAATATAGAACACTGGATACAGATACACATGAAATAACAAAAAAATTATTCAAAATTTGGGACACTATACACTTAAAGAATGAATGGAAATATAATTCACCGTTAATAGCACTCACAGGATCGAATTATTTTATCCCTGGGAAGGAAATTTTTGAAGCCCAGGGAATAAGGAACCCACAATTGAAAGATATCACTAGTAATGGTAAGATAAGAACACGATTAGAGCTGGAGGAAAGTAATGGATGGAAAATGAATGAATGGAATTATTGTCAATTAAGGCACTTAGTAAGCACAATACCACATCCACTTAGAGACGAAACAAAATTAACCACTCTGGAAAAACTATGTAGCAACAAAACACCGCTGAAAAATGGAACATCAAAAATATATGGTATACTGACAGATTTGGATGCAGAAGAAAGACCAGAATACATAAAACAATGGGAAAAAGAAATGAATATAAAAATAGACAACCAAAAAGTAGAAAAAATAATAGAAATGGGATATAATAATGCCTGGGATATGAAGACTATTGAAATGAATTACAAACTAATAACAAGATGGTATATGACTCCTCCAAGATTACATAAATTCCAACAAGAAAAAACACCTTTGTGCTGGAGAAAATGTGGCCAAAAAGCAACGATCACACACCTGTGGTGGGAATGTCCAATAATAACGGAGTACTGGAAGGAAATATTAAACATTATAAAGGAAATAACTAAAGAAGAAATAGAACAAAATATATGGACTTGTCTTTTCCATGTCCACAACAATCCCAAGAAACAATATATGAATTCAATAGTCCCTAATCTCCTGAATGCGGCCAAGGCCTTGATACCTAAAAACTGGCTAAAAAGTGGAAAACCAGAGATTAGAAAATGGTTAGAGGAAATAGATCACTACTATAAAATGGACCAGTGGAGGAGTAGAGAGGGAGGGGAGAAAAAAGAGAACAGTAGATGGGAAAGCTGGGAAAAATACAAATCCTCGGACAAATACCTAGACAAGATGAGAGAAATAATAGAAGTAACGCCAAGACGATAAATATAATAAAAGAGCGAACCAAACATAGGGGAGGGGGGGGGGAGGGAATAGGAGGGATTGAGAGAAAATAAGGTAATAGTGTGTTTTGTTTTCTTTTTTTTTTTTCTATTTTATGAGGGGCTCGGCCTGGTTTTTAATGTTATCAAATAAGACCCCTAAGGGGAAAATAAATAAATAAAGATGGAATGGAAACAATCCACAATGATGTGAAAAATAAGAGATAAAAATTTGACGCATAAAGTTGATATAATATCTCTCAAAAAACTTTTTGCTGAAGTGGAAAAAAGATAGAAAAAAAAAAAGACGTATGGGCGGGAGTGACGTTTTGACGTTGCTTCCGCCCTGCAGTGTCATGGAGACGGGTGGGGGCCATCTTCCCCTTACTCGTCTCCATGCACTACTAGGGAAAGGACGCAATCGCCTCCGCCGCTGCCGACGGCGGCTCCGGTAAGCAGCGGATGGGACCGGATTTCGGCGGGAGGGGGGGCCCTCTCCCGCCACCGATAAAAGTGATCTTGCGGCGAATCCGCTGCAGAGACCACTTTTATCTTGTAGCCGACCACCGGCCGAAAACGGGGATACCGGGTATATGGCAGCTAGCTGCTGCCATAACAACGATATCCGCCCCCAAAGTTAGGACGTATATGTACAAGCGGCGGTCGGCAAGTGGTTTTTAAAAAAATATGACAAAAATCAATGGGTGGCTATAGCAAGGATATCATTTCTGGCATGGCTGCAAAACCGCATTGTAACCATTGCATTTTAGCAAAAATGTTATTTGATATTTTCGAAGGGCCCTGTCAGATAGACTGTAAGGGGCCCTGTGATTTCTAACAGCAGCCCTGCCGGCAAGCCGGGGGGTTGGCTGGTGGTGCTGTCAGAGTGTCCTGTGAGCCCGAAGTGGGGGATGTTATCAGTGTGCCTCGATCCCCGCTGGGGGGGATTGCTGTCAGTGTGTTCTGCGAGCCCCGAGCCAGTGTCCTGCGATCTTGGAGGTTGCTGTTATCATGTCCTCCACCAGTGTGGGGGTGATAACAGTGTGCTGCGAGATCAGTATATGTGATGCTGCTGATCAATATACCATATATGTGATGCTGCTGATCTACATACCCTTTATGTGATGCTGCTGATCTATATACCCTTTATGTGATGCTGCTGATCTATATACCCTTTATGTGATGCTGACCTATATACCCTGATCTGTGATGCTGACCTATATACTCCTGACACTATATGGGTGGAAGTAAGTGGAATACAGGGGACGGAGTGGGTTGATTCTATAAGGGGTGGGGCTTATGATAAAAGGGCGGGGTCTGGCCCCCCATCCTAAAACTTCACCAGCCGCCACTGAAACTCACAACAGTAAAATCCAGGCATGTACTGGCCATCGGGACTACCAGGAGTTTCCCGGTGGGCCAATGGCTCGGTGGGCCGTTTTGTTATGCAGAGTTCGTGGCAGCACACAGCGGATTCAGGGAAGGTGGGCAGTGAGAAGGGCAGTTAGATGTGAGAACCCAGGAGGGAGAAGAGCTCCACCCCACTGAAGAGGTGAACAGGAACGGGCGTGGCCACCCCGGCGCTCCCAGAACATCGATTACTTCACCTCTTCTCTTCTCCAAGAACCGTGCTGCCCGGGCCGGAGGACAGGCTGTCTGGGGGCCCGGAGCAAGAGAACATGCGGGAGGCAGAGGCTGCCAAGGAGCCGCCAGACACCGGAAGGAGCAGAGCAGCGAGAGCACCCCCAGATCAAGAGGGAGACTTGGCACTGCCGCTGCTGGCCATCAGGTACCCAGCATCCTACACATACATGCCCGCACACTGAGACAGAGGGGAGGAGCAGAGGAGAGACTGCAGATAGGGACAGTGCTATGTGGTCTGTCTCAGCCCTCCCCTCTTTCTCTCAGCCCCCCTCTGTCTCCCAGCCCCTCTCTTTCAGCCGCCCTGTTTTTCAGCCCCCCTGTCTCTCAGCCCCCCCAGGACTTTCAGACCCCCCCTCGTCTACCAGTCCCCCCTCTTTCAGCCCCCTCTCTGTCTCTCAGCCTCCTGTCTCTCATTCCCCTCCTCTGTCTCTCAGACCCCTTGTCTCTTAGACCCCCTTCTGTCTCTCAGACCCCCCTGTCTCTCAGACACCCCTCTGTCTCTCAGCCCCCCTTGTGTCTCTCAGCCCCCCTTGTGTCTCTAAGCCCCCCTTGTGTCTCTCAGCGCCCTCCTCTCTCTCACCCCCTCTCTCTCATTCACTCCCTTACTCTTACACTCACGCCATCTCTCTTACACTCACTCCCTCTCTCTTTCACTCACCCCCTCTCTGTCTCACCCACCCCCTCACCCCCTTTCCCTCACCCCCCCTCTCATTCCCACCCTCTCTCTCTCACTCCCTCTCTCTCTCACCCTCTCATGATATACCATAATGGATGCGGGGGGCCTTTTGGTGGGCGTGATTTTCTTTAAGGGGGTGAGGTGGGGGGGCAGCATTTTATTGAATTAAAGTGGGTCGGTCTGGATGAAGTCCAGGGCTAAATTTTTGTCCCAGTCCAGCCCTGGTAAAATCAGTCTGTATGAATATACAAAACAGGACACATCAGGGATGCCCTCTTTCGCCGTTATTGTTCATATTAACGTTGGAACCTTTCATCCGTACTATAAATGCTAACCTGTCAATTCATGGGTTTCCAATAGGACAGGAATATGCAATTAGCGGACCCCCAGCTGTTGCAGAACTACAAGTCCCATGAGCAGGGGGGTTGCTAGGTGGCAAAAAGACCAGGGGCTTCAGCCCAAAGTCAGATTGTGTTGGGGGGGTGTTACCTACCTGACACACACTGACACACACTGACCTGACAAGGAGAAATCGAGCACTGCCGCCATTCTCTTGATCTCCTACTGCTTTCCTCAGGCCAGCGGCATATCACTCAGCCGGTATCAGTCAGTGCAGTGGGCGGCGCCACAACAGCCGGATCACACAGAAGGTAAAATGCGGCTGCCATCGCTGCTGTCCGTCCTTTCTTTCCCTTTCTCTACAGTGACTGCTGGACCCTGCTTAGACACTCGGGGCTATTGGCACCACATTCGGGCCTCCAGCCTCAATAGCCACCCCTTAACGACGCCTATGCCCATGAGGCATAGTAAGACTCTGACAGCCACAAGCATGACACCCAGAGGCAGAGGCATGATGGGACTTGTAGTTTTGCAACACCTGGAGGTCCGCTAATTGCATATCCCTGCAATAGGAGATAGACCATATAAATCTGCAGCGTATGCAGACGATTTGCTATTTTTCCTCACACAACCTCATATCTCTATTCCAAATTTGATGCAAGCATTTGCACATTTTAGTTATGTTTCCAACCGCAAAATTAATTATAAAAAAAAATCAGAGATATTGAATTTGTCTCTCTCCTCTCATACTTTGGCCTTGGCTCAGAAAAATTGTTCCTTCACTTGGGTAGACAGGGCACTGAAATACTTGGGAGTCTGGATTACACCCACCTAAATCAGTTGCCGACCCCCCACCGTCGCTTGATGGCGGCAGTATAGCAATCCTGCACAAATCGCCATAGCTGTACGGCGGGCACTTTAAGGAGTAAACACGTGACGTAGGAGCTAATGCATGTGGCCAGTGGCTGCGATGGCCACTGGCTACCCATTACTGCTCCTGAGAAGGACAGAACTGAGATCTGTCAATGTAAACAGACAGATCTCCGTTCTGTCAGGGGTAAGGAGACTGATCTGTTGTTCCTACTGCTTAGGAACAGAGATCGGTCTCCTCCCCCAGTCAGTCCCATCCCCCCCAATTAGAGACACTCCCTAGGACGCACATTTAACCTCTTGATCGCCCCCTAGTGTTAACCCCTTCCCTGCCAGTGACATTTACACAGTAATCAGTTACTATTTTTAGCTCTGATCGCTGTATAAATGTCAATGGTCCAAAAATTCAAAAGTGTCAAAAGTGTCCTGTCTGCCGCAATGTTGCAGTCCCAATAAAAATTGCAGATTACCGCCATTACTAGTAAAAAAAATAAATTATAATAAAAATGCCATAAATCTATCCCCTATTTTGTAGAAGCTATAACTTTTGCGCAAACCAATCAATAAACGCTTATTGCAATTTTTTTTTACCAAAAATATGTAGAAGAATACATATCGGCCTAAGCTGAGGAAGAATTTTTTTTAATATATTTTTTGGGGACATTTATTATAGCAAAAAGTAAAAAATATTGCTTTTTTTTCGAAATTGACGGTCTTTTTTTGTTTATAGCGCCAAAAATAAAAATCGCAGAGGTGATCAAATACCACCAAAAGAAAGCTCTATTTGTGGGAAAAAAAGGACATCAATTTTGTTTGGCCACAACGTCGCACGACCTCGCAATAGTCAGTGCGGTAAATCCTTCCAGAGCTGAAGTGGTTAAACGATCTATACAAAAAAAATGATTCCTAAAATAGGGATTTTAAAAGAGGATTTCGGGAAATGGTGCCTCAAGTATTTCTCCTGGTTTGGTAGGGCAGCCATAGTCAAAATGACAGTATTACCAAAAATATTATATCTTTTTCAAACACTTCCAATTTTCTTACCCTCAAATTTTTTTTACTCCTTGCAGTCATTACTTAGGAAATTTCTGTGGGCAGATAAAAGACCACGTATTAATCTCCAAATACTTGCATGTCCAAAACAAATTGGGGGAAATGGGTTTTCCAATTTTAAGAATTATTATTTTGCATCTCAACTCACGAGAATTATTAATTGTAATGCAGCTAATAAAGATTGGGTAGATTTAGAGAATGACTTATGTACTCTACCAGTGAAATTCTCTCCTTGGATACCATATGATTCAAGCCCTAATATTCTAAAACACCCACTAATTGGCGCAACCCTAGAACATTTTTTGACCAAGTGATTAAATGCTCAGATCTATCCACTTCACCAGGTCCTTTAACACCAGTAAGATCTAATCCGGACTTTAAACCCGGAATGGCCTCTTAATCTAAATTACAAATACATTTGGCATTAAATTTGACATATAACAATGTTGTTTATGTCCAATCCGATGTATACATATTGTAAAACATTTGCGATTGTATGTGAAATACAAAACCTCATATGTTTCAAAAATTTAAAAAAAATGTATTGTACAAAAAAAAATCAGTCTGTTGATGCAGTAAAGCATGCTTGTTATACTCAATGTGGAACCTAATGGGTTAATCCACTGCATTGCGTAAAAAGGCTGTTTGATCCTGTCCCATCCCCTTCTTTTAATGTCCCCAATCCATCTGCTGATAGAGCAGAGCCCTAGGAGGCACTCTGCACATGCTCAGTTTGGAGTGTATTGCCAGAGAGTTTTGGGAGGGTGCATGTGATCAGCACAGGGCCAATAAGCACTGCCCAGACAGAAAGTCGGAGTCATGCAGCCTCAAAGGACAGTCAGAGGAGAATGAAAACTCCTACAAGCTTTAACCAGTGTTTTGCCAGGCACTGATCGAAGTCACAAAACTGCTATATATTACTGATGAAAAAAGGTATTTAGCAGTTAATATTTACTGAAATAATTGAATTTCCATGTTCTGTGTACCGTGGGAGATCAGATATAGTGAATGCAGGGTCCTGGGTTTAGTGACACTTTAATGAGAAATCCAGGTTGCAGTAATTTTCACAATACTTCTAACATTGTTAGCTTTTTTAGCCATTTTCAAAATGGCAAACCATTGCTTTTAACAATGATTGCCTGTAAAGCCACTTGCACATCTACATTAAATACACACACCCACAGGTAAAGATTTTGGTTTTGTATGTGCAGCATTCATCCTCTGTGCCCACTGATGGAAAACTATATAACATGCTGGGATAGATGACAAATTCAGTTAAACCTGACATGAATCTGATAACTATTTTTTTATAAATATGCTGCCAAGTCTTCTGACCATTTCCATCTGTTACAAATGTTAATTCATTTAAAGAAAAATATATATGGTTTGCAAACAACTTTTAAAGGGATGGCAAAGCAACCAGTTCACATTAGTGAGTCACTCCATGCTTGTCCATATGCATAGATCCTACCAGCTGAATAAACTGGCAGAGCAGTAAAGGAAAGGATGTATGTGTTGCTGCTTGAGAGGGGGTATTTAACCTCCCTGGCGGTATGATTATTTCAGATTTTTGATGCTGAAAGCGGTACAATTATTTTGCATGGAAAATAGTTTTTTTTTTATTGTAGGCCTGTAATTCTTATGCCCCGTACACACGGTCGGATTTTCCGATGGACATTGTCCGATCGGAGCGTGTTGTCGGAAATTCCGACCGTGTGTGGGCGCCATCGGACATTTTCCATCGGATTTTCCGACACACAAAGTTGGACAGCAGGAGATAAAATTTTCCGACAACAAAATCCGATCGCGTCAATTCCGACCGTGTGTGGCCTGTTCCGACGCACAAAGTGCCACGCATGCTCAGAAGAAATTCCGACATGGGACAGCTCGTTCTGGTAAACTTAGCGTTCGCAATGGATACAGCACTTTCGTCACGCTGCAATGTAAAAAATGGTTTAATACAGCGCACTCTCTTCTTCTTTATAATGTGACAAGAATTAAGTAGTTTTGCTGCTCATATTCACACACACTTCTCACAAAGTTTTATTTGTGTTTTTTTAGTGGGATTCCCTCAATATATTGTTATTAGTTGTCACATCTGACAGTTTTATATATTTTTTTTTTTTTTGTTTTTAAGCCTTTTTTTTTCTTTAATGTTTGGATATTTTCCAAGGCTGTTATTTTTATTTTTACTCCAGAATATTTTTGTGTGTGTTTTGTGTGTCAAGTTACCCCAACACCATTGATATCTTTTATTATTTAATCTCCAGGAGATTTTTTGTTGTTGGTGTCCCTTGTTCATTTCACATTGTATATTAGAAATGTACCTGAATCCTCACAAACAAACTGTCATTTTTGAAGTAAAACACATATGAGAGTATAATTCAAAACAAAAATCCTTTATTAAGGGATAAGAACCAAACAAAGAGGAAGGCAACACTGGATCAACAGCAGACATCAATTCTTAAACCTCAAAATTGGTGGCCTGAGGAGTCCATATGTAAGGGAGGGCAGTCTGGTCCGGGATTCACAGAGACTCGGATAGCAGCAGATGACATCAGTGTCCCCAGGCTGTGGTACCACAAGAGGCTGCATCTTTTGGCCGACCAGACTGGATCCAGGGCAATAACTCTCTGGTCTTCCTTTCACACTTCCTTCCGGGCTGTGGCTGTGCAGTTGGAGATGTGGCAGGAGGAGGAGTAGGACCTGGAGGAGGAGTAGGACCTGCAGGAGGAGGAGGAGGACCATCCCAAAGCTGTGTGTGAGGTGTAATTTGGCCCCTCACACCTTTCGCCAGAGCCTCTGATATGAGGGCCTCACACATGGCTTTTTGGCCCTCCTCCATCCTCTGCATTTTATAGGCAATGAATGCAGCAATGTTCTCCTGCCTGGTGTGGGGTGCTCCCAGGACCTCTGTAGCCCTACAAAAAAATCTGATAGCCGCCTCCTCTAGGGTACTCCTCCTACTGCCACTTTCTGTTTTCAGGGGGGGTGGAGGGACCTGCAGATCAGCCAGCCGGCTCGGCCCGGCCACCTCCTGGCTGAGACTTCCCTGTGTATGAAAATGGGACATGGTTTTAGTTTTTGCATCATCAATCACAATCATAAATTAGTACTCCCAACTAACATCTAGTTAACATCATTGATTGGACAAGCAGAAATATTTAGAGGAATGCTATACCTGGCTCAATCTGGGCTCCTCCACATGCCGCCTGGAAGGCCCAGGTTGGGCGTCAGAAGCCTCAGCCGGGGGGGAAGGAAGCGTGGAAGGAAGACTTGAGAGGGATGGCCTGGGTTCAGTCTGGCCTGCCAGAAAGTGTAGCCTGTCATAGTACAACATCCTGGGGACATAGATGTCATCTGCTGCTCCGGATCTCTGTGAATCCAGGACTTTATTGCGCTCCCTCAGATATGTGCTCCTCAGGCCACCAATGAAAATCTTTAAAAAAGTGATGTCTGCCGTAGGGATCACCTGCTTCACAATTTCACACAATTGCTCCAGTGCTGCCTTCCTCTTTGCTTGGTTCTTGTAATGGGGGTGTTTAATCTCCCACAGACAGGGCAGCTCCCTTAGCATCTCTATGAAGACTGAAATGAAGTCCTGATCTTTCAGTACCATATCCATGTTCACTGCAAGACACAACACAAGACAAAGCCTAATGTCACACCAAACTCTCCTAATCTTGTTACAATATAGGCCTCAATCTATAGAAGCAGTATAGGCCCAAGTTTGTCTCTTACCTTCGTTCTTACGATCGCCGCGTTCAATGCTCCTTCCTCCGCTCACAGATCAAACGTAATACGCACGCGTGTTACGCTTTATATACACTGCGCATGCGTGTAACTCCGCCCGCCCCTGACGTTCTTTCTAGTGTATTCCCTGCCCCTTTTCGTTCGGCGCAGTGGGGGAAGAGCATGATGGCGGACATACAGCAGGTGCGGGCTAATTGTAGCAACGAGGAGGAGGAGGAGGAAAGGGCGGATCCAGGCACGTCCCGATCCAGAAGGAGACGTTTTAAGGCCACAAATATGTCGTTTGGGGAGATGTTGGAGATGGTCGACATCATGAGGAAGTCCGACTATGACGGAAAATATGGGCCTTACCCCAACCCCAATATCAGAAAGGCCAAGATCATGGCGAAAGTGGTCAGGAGTCTAGAGCGGAATTTCGGGGTACGAAGGTCTAAAGATCAGCTCAGGAAGCGGTGGTCGGACCTGAAGTTGAGAGAGCCAGAGCAGTACCGAAAGATCCGGAGAGTGCTGCAAAAAAGTAAGTAGTTGTGCTGTGTTCCTATTCTTTCTGTCTTTATTACGTTCGTTCTGCTCCATATGCTTTTATTAGTTGTAACGTTTCAAAAGGTCAACTTTAATGTTCATGGGCACATTATTCGTTCGTATCAAACATTTTTCTTTCGGCCTCTAGAACACCATTGTTTAGGCCATATGCATTTTCACACATTTTTGGGGGCCTACTTGGATGCCAAATATTTGTTTGTGTAGATGGGTTTGTTACTAGAATGAAATGCAAACTAGATTGTGTGTAAGGAGAGGACACTGAGCAGCTGTTTTCACATCTGGACACTGGAGCACTAGTGTGGGACACAAGAACACCATTTTTATTAGGGGGCCACACAGGTGCTCCAGTGTATACTATAGGGGGGTCTCCATCTGTGAAGCTTGTACCAAACAGGTAAAGTATTGCAGCTTGACAAAGGGCAATAAAAAATATACATCTTGGAACTCGGCTAAAATAGACAATTGTACCCCACTTCCAAGCAATGTTTCCTATTTCTATAGTTCTGCCATCAAATATCTGTGTGCTAAGTATACCATTTTTGTTTTACATAGGGGAGAAAAGACTCGGAGGACACCTCTCATCCCAGGAGACCAGAGACCCCCCTCTCTGGAAGAAGGGGAAATACCAACCCAAGAAGCTGAGCAGGAGGAAGAAGAAGACGTGGTGGAGATTGGCACCACAACAGGTGAGTGTCTGCGACCACAGACTCAGGTAAAAGAGATGGCTGGTGGCAGATTTTTGAGACCTTTTTTTTGTTCTTTATCTCTTTTTAGGTGATCGTGATCCAGAACGCTTTACATCTGAAAGTGCCCAGATACTGATCGGGGAGATCATGGGGTATAATCTCCAATTGCAAAACATACAGCAACAAATCAGTGATGTTATTAAAAAAAATAATAACATCATTGATGTTTTGGGGCGAATTTAAACCCCACAAAATCACCTGTTTTATCGTACCAAACTTTTTTAAATGTTTAGAAAAGCCAAATTTGGAGGATGCACACAGTGTGCCAACATGTGCTATCTGCCATCACGGGATATCAATGGACGCGTTTTGGGGGTGCAACCCCTTCCTCAATTATAAAGTAGCGTTGAGGAAGGGCTTGCTCCCCCCAAACACGTCCCTTGATCCCCCCTGATGGCAGATAGCACATGTTGACATTCGTAAATTGGTGTGCATCTTCCAAATTTGGCTTTTCCAGGGGTGATTTCCCCCCATCTGAACGCTATATCAAACCCAGTTCCTAAATACTGATGTCTGATATAGCCTTCAGGTTTTACCTAATGTGAACTTTGTAAGTTCAAGTTTTTTGACTTTCTTGTTGGTTTTACACAGGCCTGTTTTATCTGAAATGGATATTTTGATTTTTCATAATGCTACTGCAAACATTGTTATACAACAAACATGTTGGTTTGTTTTAAAAAACCTTTGGGAAATGCACATGTAATTGTGCAGGTATAAAAAAGTGCCTTACTCAAGAATGTGTGGATTATTGTCTCAACACTACAACACTTTTGGGGTGATGTAATTGTTGTTTTATGCAAAAATGGGGGTTTTTTCCTAAGGGCAAATCCTCTTTGCACTACAAGTGCAGGTTCAGTGCAGTTGCAAGTGCACTTGTAGTGAAATGTGTTTTTGCATTTAGGAAGTACCAGCCAACACTGTTTTTTATAAGGTTACCCAATCACGACATTTTCTGCACTCAACACATTTCTGTCAGGGTCAGCTAAAACAAACACAAGCAGTAAATGTCCACCAAGAATTTCTTTTTGTTGTTTTTTTTTTTGAAAAAGGTGTCACATATTGTCTGGCATATTGATAGCCCCCCTACCCGCAAAGAACTCCAGGTAGCGTAACCGGACATCACGGGTATTCAGGGAGGGAAAGCCAGGGCGGCCACTTTCAAGCGCCGTCAGTGTTGATGGATTAGGGATTCCGGCCTCAGGCCCAACTGAGCCAGCATAGTTGGCTGAATGTTTTCTTAAAAAATTATGGAGAACACAGCAGGCAAGTATTATATGGTTCAGTTTATACTCCGCCATATGGATGGGTGTCATAAATAATCGGAACCGGCTGGCCAGGATTCCAAATGTGTTCTCCACCACTCTTCGGGCTCTGGCCAGCCGGTAATTAAAAACCCTCTGTTCCGGGGTGAGGGTCCTCATCGGGAATGGCCGCATCAGGTGGTCCCCAAACGCAAATGCTTCACCATTTGTGCAACGAACACAAATGGGAGACCTTCAACATTGTCCTCTGGAGGTGGCAAGTCCAAGCTGCCATTCTGGAGACGCCTGTAGAACTCCGTCTGGGCGATCACTCCACCATCGGACATCCGGCCATTCTTCCCCATGTCCACATACAAGAAGTCGTAATTAGCCGACACCACCGCCAACATCACTATACTATTAAACCCCTTGTAATTATAATAGTACGACCCCGAGTTGGGTGGTGGGACGATGTGGACGTGTTTCCCATCAATTGCCCCTCCGCAGTTAGGAAAGTCCCACCGCTGGGCAAAGTGGGAGGCCACAGTCTGCCATTCCTGTGGCGTGGAAGGAAACTGTTGAGGAAAAAACAATAAACATTACTATTTTTTCACAGAAACATGGCAAGCAGATTAGACACAAACATTATGGGTCAACCTCCAGATAGCATTTGTTAAGGGGAATTTTACAACAACAAAGTATAAGGTACACCTATCATATTCCCCCTCCCCCCCCTCTCATGGGCCATTTCTAACATTATAGGGGGGGGGACTCTTGGACAGGTAACCCTCTTCACTTCATTGAGAGATGAATGCCTAAATACAGGGTATTACTTGGAACAGCCCCTCCTTAGTTACACTATTGGCAGCCCACTGGACAGGTAAAAAGTGTCATAATACAGAGATATAAATACACACTGTACACATTTGAGCACATTTGGACATTCTGCTATTACCTATCAAGATCATAATAGGATACAAGAACTTTAAACAGTACCATTGGAAAGTATACAGGCAGGCCCTTGCACTACATGCTTTGGGGAATTCATCCATAAATCTGATAAAAGAAAGTAAAGAGATGGGTATAGTGTGTATGGGTTTGGCAAAGTCAGCAGATAGATGATTGAGGATAGAGAATTGGGATCAGCTGACTTAGCAGTTGGGGGGGGGAGGGTTACAAAAAAATTGGGGACACCACAAAAAAAAGCCTCTGGCCCTCTGCCTGAATTTAAATCAAAAATAACATTTCCAAACATTTTAGGGGGTGTTTGGGGTAAAGCACTACTATGGAGCTGATAAAATACATTGTTAAGTGACTACATGAGGTGAATATAGGGCAGGAGACACCATGCTGGGGAGGTTATTGAAGGGCAAATATGTATGAAGGACCTAAAATAATAATTACATAAAAATCCAGCATGCATGAGGACAAAGGGGACATTCACAGCATATTACAATCATGGTAATTAGGGAGGAAAGAAATACAATATATTAGCAAACATTCAATACAATAAAATGTGATATTAAAGGATAAAAATCTTACCTTCATATACTCCTTCTGCAGGACCTGTATGATGGCAGAACAGATCTCTGGGATAATGATCCCCAGAGCCTGGGGGGAGATGCCTGTCCAGAACTTCAAGTCCTGCAGGCTTCTCCCTGTCACCAAATAACGCAAGGTAGCGACCAACCTCTGCTCCGGAGTGATGGCTTGCCTCATGCAGGTATCCTGCCTGCTGATATAGGGGGTCAGCGAAGCCAACAGACGGTGAAACACGGGGTCCGTCATCCTGAGAAAGTTCCTGAAATCATCAGGATTATTCTCATGGATCTCACGGAGCAAAGGCATATGAGAGAACTGGTCACGCTGAAGCAACCAATTCTTGGTCCATGAACTCCTCCCCACCCTGTTCATGGACTGGACTTGTGTCAAGGTCAGGACCACAACACCAAGCCCCCGCACAGCACGAACTCTACGAGGAGTATGCATACGAAACATGGCTAGAAAACGGTTGGCTGCTCAGAACGAAGTAACAGAACGCACTGAAGAACAGCAAGGCCTGTGAAGAGCGACCTGAAAAACAGCAACGAGCAGGCAAGATCACACAGAAAACTCCGATACGAACTGACTGCACGCACTGAAGAGCAGATACAAACCCACAAGCACAAACTGAACGTCAGAAAACGATCTGAAAGCCACGAGTCTGAAAAAGCGCGAATCGTCTCTCACCAAACTTTTACTAACACGAGATTAGCAAAAGGAGCCCAAAGGGTGCCGCGCTTGGTTCTGAACCGGCCTTTTCTAGTCTCGTCGTACGTGGTGTACGTCACCGCGTTGTTGGCGATCGGAAATTCCGACAACTTTGTGCGACCGTGTGTAGGCAAAACAAGTTTGAGCCAACATCCGTCGGAAAAAATCCTAGGATTTTGTTGTCGGAATGTCCGAACAAAGTCCGACCGTGTGTACGGGGCATTAGAAATAACTCACTTGAATCTGTCCAAACAAGAGTCTAGTAGACATCCTGGCCGGGTATGATAAAGTTTGAAAAACAAAATTATAAATTATAATATAATAAATAACTATAAATAATTATAACAAATAATAATATAATAATAAAAATTATTCAATAATGTAATCAAATCAAAAACACTGAAATTTGCTCAGTTGCAGAATTGTTGCTGTCATTACTTTGAGTGTTTGATGATGGATTTCCCCACAAATCACTATCGCTCAATTCTGCAAGTGATTCTAATTTATTATTGCTGTTTTCTAGCTGGTCTAAAACCACTTTTGATGTAAAGGGACGATTTTGGTTGCTATGGACAATCCCCAGTTTCCAGGCAGAAAGAACAGTATTTATGATATAAAACTGCATGCAGGGAACTGGGCAGACCACTAGGGACAAAAGGGATGTGAAATAAATTGATACAGTAATGTTATATGTAAGATTACAGTGTACTGTATATGTATTGTGTGTTTTACTTTTTGAATTTGGCGCCGTGCTTAATCCCCGTGCATCGCAACGCTTGCATCGAATGGAGCGGGGAGACATCGCAGGATCCTGGGGACAAGGTAAGTAACATGTGCCTGGATCCTGCGATGCAATCCCGAGTGTGGCTCGGGGTTACCGCTTTTGGTACTGAGAATCCACCCCGAGCTAGACTCGGGAATACCGCCAGGGAGGTTAAACATTTTTGATATATATATATATATATATATATATATATATATATATATAGGTTTGAATTCTGAAAAGATATTTTAACAGCATAAACTGTCAAGAACCTGACTTTCACAATTGATGCAACCATATGTGCTATTGTAGCGAAAAAGCTCCTTTATAATTTTTGTGGACTTTATGTACTATCCACTGTACAGAAATAGATAGATTCCCCAGCATGTCCATAAGATAGGAACAGTACGCAGGCATTGCGACATTGATATGCTTCACTAAGGTTGATGTATATAGTGCAGAATGAAGGTGCACCATGGTGAACCCTAGGGCTCTGATTTTACACATTCTAAAACAATCTCAAATGCTCCAAAAACAGGACCTATGTTTCCATGTAGACGATCGGTTATATACCAGTTTTCAGTTGTATTCAATGGAGATTCAATTATAACATGCTACATGGAAATCATCATGCCAATTCACTAAATTTCGGAAGATTAATCTTGTATATATACACCACAACTTGGTGATAATGGTTATTTATGTGCATCCGTTAGTTGCAGTTATCATTAAATGGTACAATCTTTGTATACTGGTTCTTACCACCTTCATCTAGTGTAAGCAAATGTCATCTTGGAGTTAGATAAACAAAGGGCTTTACTAAAGGCAAATAGGCTGTGCATTTGCAAGGGATTTTCCCTTACTAAATGAGGTAATACTTTAATGACTTTCATTATCCAGTCATGGGAAAGCAAAGATACTAGGGTTGATATACTAAAGGCAAATACACTCTGCACTTTGCAAGTACAGTTGAACCCTGCAAAGGAATTTGCTACAGAGCTTAGTAAATGAGGCAAAGCATTACTTTGCACAAAATACCCAATCGCATGGAAGAAAAAAAATGCATTTTTTCTTGTACATGATTGGATGATAAAAACAGCAGAGCTTCCCCTCATTTACTAAGGTCTGGAGTAAATTCTCTTGCTGAATGCAACTGCACTTGTAAAGTGCACAGTCGATTTGCCTTTACTAAATAAACTCCATTGTTTTTTTATTTTCCTTGAACATTATTGGGTATGGTTTGCAAAGTGAATTTTCACAACATTTACTAAACTAAGAAAAAAATATTTTGCAAAGTGGAAATTCTGTTGCAAAATGGGAGCCTATTTGCCATCAGTAAATTAACCCAAAAGGTCAACTTGGAAAACAACCTTGAACCTTATCAATGTGGACTGAGGACTGTGTAACATACTCCCAAGTGCTGTTCTTTGTTAGTGTGAGCTAGAAAATATATGAAAGGCCATTATATGCCTAATTTGATGTGTAAAGTGCAATAGACTAAAAAGGTTGCATCAGCAATATGTGGTGCCACATGTGGGGAAAAAACTGATTTGCATCTGTGAGTCACTGCTCATGACTAGGGATGAGCCGAACACCCCCGGTTCAGTTCGCACCAGAACCTGCGAACCTGGACCGAAAGTTTGCACGAACTTTAGAACCCCATTAAAGTCCATGGGACTCGAACGTTCAAAATCAAAAGTGCTAATTTTAAAGGCTAATATGCAAGTTATTGTCCTAAAAAGGGTTTGGGGACCCGGGTCCTGCCCCAGGGGACATGTATCAGTGCAAAAAAAGTTTTAAAAACTGACTTTTTTTGCGAGCAGTGATTTTAATGATGCTTAAAGTGAAAAAAAGTGAAATATTCCTTTAACCACTTGACCACTGGGGACTTAAACCCCCTTAATAAACAGACCAATTTTCAGCTTTCAGTGCTCTCACATTTTGAATGACAATTACTCAGTCATGCAACACTGTACCTATATGAAATTTTTGTCATTTTTTTCACATAAATATAGCCTTCTTTTGGTGGTATTTAATCACCACTGGGTTTTTTATTTTTTGCGCTATAAAAGAAAAAAGACTGAAAATTCGGTAAAAAAAAAGAATTTTTCTTTGTTTCTGTTATAACATTTAGAAAATTTGTAATTTTTCTTCATAAATTTTGGGCAAAATGTAAACTGCTACATATCTTTGGTAAAAAATAAGTACAAATTGGTGTATATTATTTGGTCTTTGTGAAAGTTATAGAGTCCAAAAGCTATGGTGCCAATATCTGAAAATTGATCACACCTGAATTACTGACGGCCTATCTAATTTCTTTTTTTTTTTTTTTTTTAGCTACATCAGTTTTTGTCATTTTGAGGTACTTTAATCAACTTTTCCGTTCATTTACTTCCCTCACAATTACATCATGGTAGCTTTTTTTTTTTTGTTGTTGCAGTCTTCCCTTTCCCACTTCCATATGCCTTTCAATGGTTTATATCATGAATAAGCACCTTTATTTTCCCCACCCCCCCCTTATCACATATCCCTCCCTCCCACGCCTCCCCCCCCCCCCGTCCCCCCTATCTACCAGTCACTTTTCCAGGCCTTTCTCTCGGTTACTTTTCTGTATTCCTATTAGGTTGTCAGCAACCTCTATTTTTCTCTTCTTCCCTTGGTGCATTCGTTCTATTACTCCCTAAGCTCCCATAACTTCGGCATATCTCATCGTTTGTTTGAATTTATCCCATTCTTGCCATTTTTCCTCGTAGGCGTCCAAGCCTTCCCCGTCGCTATACCTTAAGTACTCTAAGTTTTGGATCTCATTAACTTTATTGCACCAACTCCTCGTTGTGGGCCTCATTGGTTCCTTCCAGTGTCTAGGGATAAGACTTTTGGCTACATTTAAGAGTGGCGGCAATAGACTTTTCAGATATTGTTTGTTCGGGATATTTATCCCGTGAAATAGGCAACTCCATGGATCGTCTAGAAGCATTATGTTAGTTATTTCTCCTATTATTTGCCTGATTTCTTCCCAGTATTTTTTAATTTCCGGACATTGCCACCATATATGGGCCGTCGTCCCAATCTCTTTGCACCCTCGCCAACAGTATTGTGATTTTTCTTTTTGACTTTTATGCGCTTTATCAGGGGTGATATGCCATCTCACCAGGCATTTGTAATTCGTTTCCCTCATGTTACTATTTACTGTAGTGGTATGTACCCTACGCATTATTTGGCTAATCTCTTCCTTCTTCAGGCTAGTTCCTAGTTCGTTTTCGCACTTAATAATGTATGGTGGAATATCTGGGCCAGTCCTTTCTATGAGTGTTCTATATATTTTTGAGATCACCCTCTTTTTTCCCTTGTCCACGCAATTTTTTTCTAAGGGAAGCAAATTTGCTTCCGATCTTATTGGCTGGGGCAAGTACTCTGTAAAGTGTTTTAATTGGTTGTATTGCCATTCATCTATCGATCTCCACTCCCATTTGCTCTTTAGTTCGGTATACGTGCGGATTTTACCTTGGTCCATAATATCTTTCAGTTGTGCATTTTCTTTTATTATCCATTTCCCAAACCAGGCTTCAATTCCCGGTATAAAATATTCTGTGTTTGTTAGGGGTATTAATGGTGAGTTAAATGCCCATTTTTCCTGTTTGTGAATGTGATCCCAGATTTTTAGTGCGTGTCTAGTGATCTTGTTTGTGCCTTTATCTAATTTTCTATATTGTGGGGGTATCCAAATTATTTTACCTAAATTGACTGTGCTTATTGTGCCCTCCATCTTCACCCATCTCTTTTCTCTATTTTCTTTAGCCCATTCTACTACCCGTGACAATATTACTGCATTATAGTAATTTCTAATATCTGGTGCACCCCAGCCCCCTCTTACTCTATCTTTGGTTAACTGTGCCATGCTTATTCTTACTTTTTTCCTTTTCCAAATAAAACTTGTGAAAAGCTTTTGTATTGTTTTAAAAAAGGCGTCCGGGAGTGGGATCGGTAGCATCTGCATTTTATAAATGATTTTGGGTAGGGTGACCATTTTGATAATATTTATTCTACCCCCCCCCCCCCACGAGATGTTTCCTGTTGTTATTCTATTTAATTCATTTTTAATCTCATCTAGTAGTGGGAGGAAATTTATTTGATAAAGACTTTCATTGGTTTTGGTCATCTTAACCCCTAAGTAGTTTATTTCTTTTTTACCCCAAACAAATGCGAAACTCTTTTGAAATAAAAGTTCCTCACTTTTTGGGATATTAAACGTGAGGGTTTCAGACTTCGCTGGGTTTAACTTAAAGTTTGAGACCTCGCCGTACTCTTTTAAAGTTTTCATTAGATTTGGGAGAGATGTTTTTGGTCTGGTTACATAGAACAAGATATCATCCGCGTACGCGGCTAACTTGTGTGTTTCCTCCCCCAGCTTTATCCCCCTTATGTCAGGATTCTGTCTTATCCTAGCTAAAAGTGGTTCTAGTGCCAACACAAAAAGCAAGGGGGATAGTGGACACCCTTGTCTTGTTCCGTTGAACATTTCAAATGGATCCGAAACTATCCCGTTTACCCTTACCCTGGCTGTAGGTCTAATGTATAGGGCCTTTATGCGTTTTATCATTTTCTCACCCAGTCCTATTTCTTCCCATGTACCTTGCATGAGGCCCCAGTCTACCCTGTCGAATGCTTTCTCTGCATCTATCGACAGGAGTAGTCCTGGGGCCCCATTACCTTTCATCTCCTGTATTGTTAGCAGGGTCCTGATACCATTATCTTTCCCTTCCCTCCCTGTGATAAAGCCGACTTGATCAGGGTGTATTATTTTTTGCATAACTTTTTTCAGCCTATCCGCAAGGATTTTAGCGTAGATTTTGGTATCTAAATTTAAGAGGGAGATCGGTCTGTAACTTGAACATAACGTTCCATCTTTCCCTTCCTTAGGGATAACAATAATAGTAGCTTCTAAGGCTTCTTTGCGTAATTCCTCTTTATCCCCAATTCTGTTCATGAAATAGCACATTTTTGGGATCAAGATTTCTTCAAATTTTCTGTAATAGAGAATTGTCAGGCCATCTGGCCCCAGACTTTTCCCTAACGGTGTTTCTCTTATGGTTTTTGTTATTTCTTCCTCCGTGATGGGTGTCTCTAACTGACTGATTTGTTCCTCTGTGATTTTCTTTAGACCGCTCTCTCTCAGGTATGTTTTTATTTTAGCCCTTTTCTGCTCGACCTTGTTTTTAGTGCCTATATTATATAAACTCGCATAATATTCCTTAAACGTCTTGGCAATTTCCACTGATTTATGTGCGAATTCCCCATTGCCTGTCTGTATTTTGTCTATATAATTTGCAGATTTTTTTTTGCTAGAGCCTGCGCTAAGTGTCTCCCCGGTTTATTCCCATATAGGTACCTTTCTTTTTTTACTTTGATGTACGTCATTCTTATATCTTGTTCTATAAGTTCTCTCATCTCCTCCCTTTTTCTGCTGAGCTTTAACAGAGTTTCGTTGTCGTTCTTGTGCTTATGGAGCTGTTCTAGTGTGTTAATTTCCTTCCTCAGGGCCCTGGTCTTCTCTCTGGTGCACCTTTTTTTCTCCGCCTCCTCTTTTATCATGATGCCTCTTATGAAGGCCTTATGCGCCTCCCACACCGTCATTTTAGATACTCCTTCTGTGTTGTTTTCTTTAAAATAGGTCTCTAGTTCTTTTTTCATTTGTTCTTCTATTGATTTATCGTGTAAGAGTTCCTCATTTAATCTCCAGCCCTTATTCCTTATATTAGCCTCTCCTATCTTTAGTTGTAACATTACCGGCGCATGGTCAGAGAACGTTATTATACCAATGTTTGTACGAATAGCCGCCTCTAGCCATCTATGCTCTATTAAAAAGTAGTCCAGTCTAGAGTATGATGAGTGGACAGGGGAGTGGAACGTGAAGTCTCTTGTTTTGGAGTGTTGTAACCTCCATACGTCCACTAGTTGATATTGGTGCAGTTTCTGTTTTAGTTTGTTTCTCCATCTCATCCCAGTCCCCTGTGCACTTGACGTACTATCCTCCTTTGGTTCCGGGCAGAAATTGAAGTCGCCCCCTATTATGAGGCCCCCCTTTTTACATTCCACTAGTTCAGCTATCCGCCTGAGAAGGTAGCCAATGGGGTTCTTATTTGGGCCATATATGTTTGCCAGAGTGCACTCTACTCCATTTAATTTTCCTTTTAAGAACAAGTATCGCCCATCGGGGTCCACTAGTCTCTCGTCTAGCTCAAATTTTACACCTCTGGCAAACCCTATGGCTACTCCTTTTGCTCGACTAAGTGGGGAATCGCCATAATACCATATGGGGTAATCTTTTGAGCTTATCTTATTGTTATTTGTTAGTGCGAAATGGGTTTTCTGGAGTAGGACCACGTCCGCCTCCAGGAATCTCAGCTCGCCCATGATATTCGCTTGTTTCCTGGGAGCATTTATGCCACGTACATTATAGGAAATAATCTTTAGAGCCTCTATTGTTGTGATTGATCGCACCACTTTGTGGGAGCCAGGGCCACATCCTTGATCTTTCCTCTTATTTCTGGTAGATTCCCTATCCCTCCCCCTTCCCTACACCCCCCCGTCACCTCCCTCTCTCCCCCATCTCCCCCCAACCCAACCCCACCTTCCCCCCAAATCCACCCTCTTCCCCCGCCCATCCCTCCCACCACCACCCTGCTGTTGGGGTAATCTGGTCTCCCAGTGACCTGAAAAACCATGAGCCATACCTCCCCTCCTGGCCCACTGGTTATCCCCCTTGAGGTGAAGCTCGGCTTAGACGTCCCCAGATCCTATGCTCCCCCCTTGTTTGGGTGTTGCCCGGGTCCGCCCTCTCCCCCATCCCCTCTGCACCCCCCCGGCCTCCCCCCACGTGACCACATGGTACTTTCCTGTTGCCTTACAGGTATAGATCTGGTTATCCCAGTTTATCTCAGTTTTATCTTGAGAACTGGTTGCCAGGCCTGCTGTTCTTTAGTGGGGTCCCGATTTCCTGTTCTTTCCCACCATCCTGGGACTTCGACTAAAGGTATCCCCAGGCGGTCACAAAATTTCTGAGTTTCTTCGGGAAATCTCAAAGTTGCCGAACGGCCTTCCTTGAACCCGTTCAAGCAGGCAGGGAAACCCCAAGAATATTTAACTTTGTGCGCTTGAAGCTGGGCCAGCAGCGGTTTCAACACTCTTCTCCTGGTCAGAGTCTCTGCCGCCAGGTCCGCAAAGATTTGTAAGTTCGTTTCTCCGTATCGCACAGCTTGGTTCTTTTTTATACACATCTTCACCAGCTCTTTATCCTGAAAGTTGAGAAATCTTGCAATCACGTCTCTTGGGGCGTCCCCCTTGATCTCTGGGGGTTTGCGGATCCTGTGCACTCTGTCAAATTTTATTTTACTATTTGTACTGGGTGGGGTGATCATTCCCCCAAAGATTGCATCCATTTTTCCTTGAAGATCCTCTTTTTCTCCCTGAACCTCTGGGAGACCTCTTATTCACAGGTTCCTTCTTCTGCTCCTGTTCTCCTGATCTTCCAATCTATACAGGATATTTCTCTGTGCTTTTATAACCTCCTCTATCTGTTTTTTAACATCATCCAGCGCTTCTCCATGTTGATCTAACCTTGTTTCTGCCTCTTCCACCCTTTTTAGTGTTTGATTCATGTCTTCTCGTAAAGAGTCGATTTTTCCATTTATGGAGGTTTCCAGCTTTGCGAACATCTCCGCCATCTCGCTTTTGGTTGGTAGTTGTTTTTCTCTGGAGTCTTCTGTTGCTGTCTCCTGCATCTCATCGCTTGCTGCATGGATCTCTATCTCTGCTATTTGTCTTCTTGTGCTCATCTTTGGCAAGCTCTCCAGAGCTTTACTTTTAGCTCCTCTTTGTTTACCTGGGCTTTCTCTGTTACTTTCTCTATTACTGTCCTGTACCATGTACTTCCTGATAGTTCCCGGGCTTGCGCTTGTTCTAGGTGGGTTCGCTGTCATCCCTTTTGTTGATTTACCTCTCATTCCTAGCTTTTGTCCCCTGATATTCGTGGGGGGGGGGGGTACTGCCTGGTGTATTTATGGATATAGATTTGCACGTGTGAGTTTTTCTATATAGTTGCAATTGTATGCTGAGTGCATTCGTTTTCGCCAAACCCCTTTCGTTCCTAGTACCCAATGAGTTTCTTTTTTTTTTTTGAGTGTTCGGATATGCTGATTCAATTTCAAAAGCGCAGTTTAAAGCAAAACAGTACGGGAGTACAACAAAGCAGCGACATAGACCGTTGCATAAAACTATATGGTAGGCAAGGAAAGCACTTATATGGTAGGGTTTTAAGCAGAGAAAAAAAAAAAGTCTTGTGAGCAGCCTCTGCTTTGATCCCTTTTAGGCCTTTCCTTCCCTCCTTCTCCTCTCCTTTCCCTCTTCCTTTCCCCCTTTTCCTTTCTCTTCTTCTTTCCTTATGTTATATGTTATAAGTCCGTATATGTTATGTAGAGATGCTGCTCCTCTATGGATAATCTGGATAATGTATATCTGTGTATTGTTATGAATAGCGCTGGGTGAGTACTTGCAAAACTTTTACAGGGGAAGAGGCAAAAAACAAAACACAAAAAAAAACAAAAAAAAAACCAAGGGTTTGTGGCTATACCTCAGTCGTTCCAATAGCAGAGTCCCGGTCACTCCTCCTCCACCAACGCAAGCCCGGTATCATTAAACAATACTAGATATGCATTCATTAGCTTACAGGTGCTTACAGTTGCTATTGCATATTACTATTGCATAATTGCAGGTTTCACAGCCTTGGATTACAACGCACCGCAACAGACATCGCTACAGGCAACATTATTGGGATTTGAATATATATTTCTTTTCTTTTTTTTCCGCTTACCCCAATGGCTGCACTTGACGGCTCTCGTCTCTACCTTGTGTATTTTTCTTTTTCCTTTTTTTCCCTTTACCTCTGGTCTTTCAGGGTCCTTCCGTCTCTCTGTATCTCCGTGTCCTTCTGTTCTGCTCACAGCCGCTCACAAGATCTCCTAGATTTCCTACCACCACAGTGACCGACTGACACTCTGCTCTTCTAGGGGCCGAGAACCTCCACTGCCCGCTGTGTGTACTGTTGGACGGAGACTGGTGGCAGTCTCTGGAACTCCACGGCTCCTCCTCCCCCCCTAACCACGCTCCACGCTCCAGCTCCCGGTCCTGACCCCACTGACGGACCTCGCAAACCTCTGCGAGGAGCAGCGGGAGAAACAGAGACCCGAATGGAGCGGTGGAGGTTTTCGCCAGCCGAGGTAGGTTATGGTTTGGATTAGGGGGTTACGAGTTTACCCGCCACTACGGGGCTTGCGGAGGCACTCACACTGCAGGCACTCGCGCTGAAACCCGCCGCTGCTGTTCGTAGGTGCTGGATTCTGGATGCAGGAGAATGCCGGGAGCGCCGCCGGGAACACTGTCGAGCTGATCCTGTGCTGGTCCGTGGGGGGGGACGCCGGGGGGGTAGGGGACCGAAGGGCTGACGCCTACTCTCGCATCACAGGGGGAGATACAGCCGACCTCACGGGCTTAGCCTCGGCATCTGTCTAACGCCCACATCCGGCTCCTCCCTATCTAATTTCTTGAGACCCTAACATGACAGAAAAGTACAAATAGCCCCCAAATGACCCCTTTTTGGAAAGAAGACATTCCAAAGTATTTAGAAAGATGCATGGTGAGTTTTTTGAAGTTGTCATTTTTCCCACAATTCTTTGCAAAATCAAGATTTTTTTTCTTTTTTTTTTCACAAAATTGTCATATTAGCAGGTTATTTCTCACACACAGCATATGCATACAACAAATTACACCCCAAAACACATTCTGCTATTACTCCCGAGTACGGCGATACCACATGTGTGAGACTTTTACACAGCGTGGCCACATACAGAGGCCCAACATGCAGGGAGCACCTTCAGGCATTCTGGAGCACCCAGGCCAATTCTGACATTTCTCTCCTACATGTAAAAATCTTCATTTATTTGCTAGAAAATTACATAGAACCCCAAAACATTATGTTTTTTTAGCAAAGACCCTAGAAGATACAATGGCAGTCGTTGCAACTTTTTATCTCGCACGGTAATTGCGCAGCATATTTTCGAACGCGTTTTTTTTTGGAAAAAAAAAACAAAACAGTAACGTTAGCCCAATGTTTTTGCATAATGTGAAAGATGAAGTTACGCCGAGTAAATAGATACCTAACATGTCACCCTTCAAAATTGCACATGCTGGTGGAATGGTGCCAAACTTCGCTACTTAAAAATCCCCATAGGCGAGGCTTTAAAATGTTTTACTGGTTACAGGTTTTGAGTTACAGAGGAGGTCTAGGGCCAAAATTATTGCTCTCGCTCTAACGTTCGCATCGATACCTCACATGTGTGGTTTGAACACCATTTTCATATGTGGGCGGGACTTACGTATGCGTTCGCTTCTGCATGCGAGCACACAGGGACAGGGGCGCTTTAAATTTTTTTTTTATTATTGTTCATTTTACTTTATTTATTTTAGTTTGACACTTTTTTCCAAAAAAAAATTTTTGATTTTATTCCCATTACAAGGAATGTAAACACCCCTTGTAATAGGAATATGGCATGACAGGTCCTCTTTACAGTGAGATATGGGGTCAATAAGACCCCACATCTCACCTCTAGGCTAGAAATCCTGAAACAATAAAAAAAAACAATCCTGGCTTCGATCGTAGGGGTGAGTCGATAGAAGCACCGGAGGGTGGTGGGAGGGGGGGACATCCCCTCTCACCTCCCGTAAGAACGATCAAGCAGTGGAACAGCCACTATGATCATTCTTATAGTGTAGGGAATCGCCAGCTGAAAAAGTTTGTCATATGACGGCGGGCGGGAAGTGGTTAAAACGCATTTTTTTTTAACACAAAGTTGTCCATTTATACAACATTTCTAACACATAGCCTGTACATACCAAAAATGACACCCCAAAATAGATTCTCCTATTCCTCCTGAGTACGGCGATATCACATGTGTGAGACTTCCACAGCCTGGCCACATACAGAGGCCGAGTACAGCCGAGTATGGCTGAGCATGGCAGAGTATGGCTGAGTATGGCAGGGTATTGCAGGGTATCGCCGAGTATGACTGGGTATGGCTGAGTATGGCTGAGTATGGCTGAGTATGGCTGGGTATGGCTGGGTATTGTGAGGTATTGCGGAGTATTTCAGGGTATTGCAGGGTTGCAGGGTATTGCGGGGTATTGCATAGTATTGCAGGGTATTGCAGAGTATTGCAGGGTATTGCGGGGTATTGCAGAGTATTGCTGGATATTGCAGAGCATTGCAGGGTATTGCAGAGCATTGCAGGGTAATGCAGGCTATTGCAGAATATTGCGGGGTATTGCAGAGTATTGCAGAGTATTGCAGGGTATTGCAGAGTATTGAGGGGTATTGCAAAGCATTGCAGGGTATTGCAGAGCATTGCAGGCTATTGCAGAGTATTGCAGGCTATTGCAGAGTATTGCAGGGTATTGCGGGGTATTGCAGAGTATTGCGGGTTATTGCAGAGCATTGCAGGGTATTGCAGGCTATTGCAGAGTATTGCGGGGTATTGCAGAGTATTGCAGAGTATTGCAGGGTATTGCAGGGTATTGCGGGGTATTGCAGAGTATTGCGGGGTATTGCAGAGCATTGCGGGGTATTGCAGAGCATTGCAGGCTATTGCAGAGTATTGCAGGGTATTGCACATGATATTGCAGGGTATTGCACAGGGTATTGCACAGGATATTGCACAGGATATTGCAGAGTATTGCACAGGATATTGCAGAGTATTGCACAGGATATTGCAGAGTATTGCACAGGGTATTGCAGAGTATTGCACAGGGTATTGCAGAGTGTTGCACAGAGTATTGCACAGAGTATTGCACAGGGTATTGCACAGGATATTGCAGAGTATTGCACAGGGTATTGCACAGGGTATTGCATAGTATTGCACAGAGTATTGCACAGAGTATTGCACAGAATATTGCACAGGGTATTGCACAGGATATTGCAGAGTATTGCACAGGGTATTGCACAGTGTATTGCAGAGTATTTCTGAGCATGGAGGGATGGCTGAGCATGGGTGGATGAATTGTGGCTCTGTGTCACAGAGTAGCGTTGTGGGCACTACAGATGCAGCCCACAGCGCTGTTGCCATCCGATCTCTCCCCTCCACTGTACTGATCGGTACAGAGAGGGGAGAGAGGAACCGGCATCATGACATGATGGTTTGTTTACATGTGAACGCTCTGTCATTTGACGGAGCGATCACATGGTAAACATCCGCGATCAGCGGCCGTTTACCGTTTACCGTGATGCGCCGGGTCCTCTGTGCCCGGCGGTCACGGATGTCCCCCAGGGGGCACGCAACAGCGAAATTCTGGGAGGACGTCACTGTACGCCCTCCCAGAGTTAAGTAACCGCCCTGTAGCCGTCATTCGGCTATGGGCCGGTTGTTAAGTGGTTAAATATCGTACCTGGGGGGTGTCTATAGTATGCCTGTAAAGCAGTGCGTGTTTCCCGTGCTTAGAACAGTCCCTGCACAAAATGACATTTTTAAAGGAATAAAAGTCATTTAAAACTGCTTGTGGCTTTAATGTAATGTCGGGTCCCGGCAATATGGATGAAAATCAGTGAGACAAACGGCATGGGAAACCCCCCAGTCCATTACCAGGCCCTTTGGGTCTTGTCTCAATATTAAGGGGAACCCGCACCCAAATTAAAAAAAGGAAAGGCATGGGGCCCCCAGGCCCCATATAGTCTGAACAGCAGTATACAGCCAGTGCAAACAAGACAGGGACTGTAGGTTTGTTGTTAAGTAGAATCTGTTTGTAATTTTGAACTGATATATTTTTAAAGTGTAGCTCCAGCCAATGACAAATGTTTTTTGAAAATTTGGGGGTTTTAGTGAAACAAGGATTGGTGATAAAGCATCGGTGAAGAGGAGACATGTTTTTCCCATATTAACTCTTACAGGAGAGAATTTCCCTTCCTAGGGGTAGATTTCATCTCACTTCCTGTTGTCTCCTTCCATTTGCAAGTAGGAGTCGTTTGTAAGTTGGATGTTTGAAAGTAGGGGCCTGCCCTATATACTCTGAAGAAATTGGGGCCTTAGGGGTTGTTGTTGCCACAACACTGTAAGCCCTCACAGTTACTCTTGGTGGGCGCAGGAATGGGCCATGCTGGGAAATATTAGATCAAGATGTAATTACATGCCATTGTTAAACAGTGGTAGAAATATTGGGCCTTTAGTGGTGGTGGTGGTGGTGGTGCCACAACACTGTAAGCCCTCACACTTACTCTTAGTGGGCGCAGGAATGGGCCCTGCTGTGAAATATTAGATCAAGAATTGTAATTACATGTCCCTGTTGAACAGGGGCTGAAAAATTGGGCCTTGGGCACTGGTGCTGGTGCCACAACACTGCAACCCCTCACAGATACTATAGTTGGAGCACAGGAATGAGCCCTGCTGCAAAGTATTGCATTAAAAATTGTAATTACACGCCCCTGTTAAACAGGGGCTGAAAAATTGGGCCTTGGCCACTGGTGGCGGTGCCCAGAACCAAAAATGTTCTTACAAGCTATCAGCATGAAAATTGAGGAGGAAGAGGATTGTCACTCAGCATAACAGGATAGTCACTCAGCATCAGCATAGGCAGTCTTGAAGGGATCTCACATAAAAAAAAAAATCAATCGGTTACATCAGCATCAGGGGCTTGGTAGCTGGTGATCCAAGACTTATTCATTTTTATGAAGGTCAGCCGATCAACCGATTCGGTTGACAGGCGCACCCAGTGATCGGTAACAAAGCCTCCAGCATCACTGAATATGCGTTCCGAAAGAACGCTGGATGCAGGACAGGCCAGTAGCTCAATTGCATACTGTGCAATCTCTGGCCAGTGATCCATCCTCAAGACTAGGGATGAGCTTCGTATTCGAGTCGAACCCATATTCGACTCGAACATTGGCTGTTCGGTCGTTCGCCGAATTCCGAACGTTATGGGCCATTCGCGCCAAATTCGTGTGGCGCGTCACGGCTCATAATTCACTGCGGCATCGCAGTGCATTGCTGGCTGATGATTGGCCAAGCATGCACTATGACCCGCATGCTTGGCCAATCACAGTGCCGTCGGTAGAGAGAGCTGTAATTGGCCAAAGCCAGGGTGGCTTTGGCCAATTATGGCTCAGGGGGTTTAGAACACGCCCCACACTATATAAGGCCGCCTGCACGGCGGTCCTGTGTAGTGTGTGTTGAGATACATAGTTAGACAGAGAGACAGTGTCATTTCATTTGAGTTAGCTAGATTAGGCAGGATAATCAGTGAGTTAGCTGCACTATTGTGTATATATGTGCATCTCAGGTGTTGCATATATATATATATATATATATATATATATATATATATATATATATATATATATACACTGTATTCAGTTTAGCTAGATCCGTTCCTGTTATCTTCTTACTGACAGGCAGGCTTGTCTTGTTACAGTATTTACAGCTATTTGAAGAAAATTGCTTGTGTTCTTTTGATCATATTAGTACGCCAGTCAGGCAGCTAGACTATTTACAGTTAGTGTAGTGCGTCCTGCTCACAGTGTTCAGCTAAAACTACAAGTTAGTGTAGTGAGACCTCTGCACAGTGTTCATCTAAAGCTACAAGTTAGTGTAGTGCGTCCTGCTCACAGTGTTCAGCTAAAACTACAAGGTAGTGTAGTGAGACCTCTGCACAGTGTTCATCTAAAGCTACAAGTTAGTGCTGTGCGTCCTGCTCACAGTGTTCAGCTAAAACTACAAGTTAGTGTGGTGCGTCCTCCTCACAGTGTTCAGCTAAACCTACAAGTTATTTTTTTGCGAGCTCTGCACAGTGTTCATCTAAAGCTACAAGTTAGTGTAGTGCGTCCTGCTCACAGTGTTCAGCTAAAACTACAAGTTAGTGTAGTGAGACCTCTGCACAGTGTTGATCTAAAACTACAAGTTAGTGTAATGCGTCCTGCTCACAGTGTTCCGCTAAAACTACAAGTTAGTGTAGTGTGACCTCTGCACAGTGTTGATCTAAAACTACAAGTTAGTGTAGTGCGTCCTGCTCACAGTGTTCAGCTAAAACTACAAGTTAGTGTAGTGAGACCTCTGCACAGTGTTCATCTAAAGCTACAAGTTAGTGCAGTGCGTCCTGCTCACAGTGTTCAGCTAAAACTACAAGTTAGTGTGGTGCGTCCTCCTCACAGTGTTCAGCTAAACCTACAAGTTATTTTTTTGCGAGCTCTGCACAGTGTTCATCTAAAGCTACAAGTTAGTGTAGTGCATCCTGCTCACAGTGTTCCGCTAAAACTACAAGTTAGTGTAGTGTGACCTCTGCACAGTGTTGATCTAAAACTACAAGTTAGTGTGGTGCGTCCTCCTCACAGTGTTCAGCTAAACCTACAAGTTATTTTTTGCGAGCTCTGCACAGTGTTCAGCTAAAACCACAAGTTAGTGTGGTGCGTCCTCCTCACAGTGTTCAGCTAAACCTACAAGTTATTTTTTTGCGAGCTCTGCACAGTGATCAGCTAAAGCTACCTGTAGAAGGTTGGTGGTGTTTTTCTGATCCTATCACTACCGCAGGCAGCTAAATAAGCTGCAAGTTATTTTTTTGCGAGCTCTGCACAGTGTTCAGCCAAAGCTATCTGTAGAAGGTTGGTGGGGTTTTCCTGATCCTATCACTACCGCAGGCAGATAAATAAGCTGCAAGTTATTTTTTGGCGAGCTCTGCACAGTGTTCAGCTAAAGCTACCTGTAGAAGGTTGGTGGTGTTTTCCTGATCCTATCACTACCGCAGGCAGCTAAAACAGCTACAAGTTTGTTTTTTGCGAGCTCTGCACAGTGTTCAGCTAAAGCTACCTGTAGAAGGTTGGTGGTGTTCTCATACTACAGGCAGGCAGTTGATTTTGCTAGCTGCAGTATCAGTACAATATATATATATATATATATATATATATATATATATATATCCCAGCTTAGTGCAGCTACAGGCCATTAGTATGTCTGGAAGGCCAAGAAGGAGAGGCAGACAGTCACAAGCCAATAAAAGAGGGCAAGCAGGCTCTGTGTCTAGTGCTGGTCATGGAGACGGTGCATCCTCATCAGCACGTGGCCGTGGGACACGCTTGGCCTTTTTTTCGGCAGCTGGCCGTGTTGAGCCGCAACATGCGGAAGACTTGGTCGAGTGGATGACCAAGCCGTCCTCATCCTCCTCATCCTCTCTCACCCATGCTCAGGGTACTTTGTCTGGCAAAGCAGCAGCCTCTTCTCTCGGCTCAATGTCATCAGTGACTCCTTCCCTAGCCCCACCATGTCCTCCTGAGGGGTCCCTCGAACTGTTTGACCACAGTGTTGGGTACATGCTCCAGGAGGATGCCCAGCGTTTGGACGGCTCTGATGATACTGAGCTCGATGAAGGCAGTAACATGAGCACGGACAGAGGGGGTGCCCAAGAAGGACAGCAATCTGGCAGTCATGCTCCCCCTGCTGCAGCATACTGCCAGGTTTGCTTCAGTGATGAGGAGGGGGGGGATGATGAGGTCACTGACTCAACGTGAGTGCCTGATAGGAGAGAGGAGGAGGAGGAGGAGGAGGAGAAGGAGGAGGCGGCACATCACCAACAAGGCAGGATGCCCTCCAGGGGCCAGCCTAAGGGCAGCACACTGACTGCATCACACCTCAAAGCTCCACATGTGCAGGGCGCTGGAGTCTCTGCGTGTTATTCAAAAAGTTCTTTGGTGTGGGCCTTTTTTGAGACGAGTGCATCAGATCGCACCGCTGCTATTTGCAACATATGTCTCAAGCGTATCTCGTGTGGCCAAAACATCTCCCGCTTGGGTACCACATGCTTGACCAGACATATGTTGACCTGCCATGCAGTTTGTTGGCAAGCGTATCTAAAAGACCCACACCAAAGAACAAAGTGGACCTCTCCTTGCTCCTCATCAGCTGAGATCTCCAACCCCACTATACCTTCAGTCCTCTCTGAGACCTGCACTGAGAGGAATGAAGGTGTAGAATTAGGTGTGTCACAGCCAAGTACTTGTGGGCAATCTGCTTTCGGTACACTGACATCAGATTGTACCAGGCAAATTTCCCTGCCCCAGCTGCTGCACCGCCGAAGAAGTTTGCTCCCAGCCATCCACATGCCCAGCGGTTGAATGCTAGCTTGGCAAAATTGCTAGCACTTCAACTGCTGCCTTTTCAGTTGGTAGACTCTGCCCTCTTCCGTGAGTTTGTGGAATGTGCGGTTCCTCAGTGGCAGGTACCCAAACGCCACTTTTTCTCACGGAAGGCGATTCCGGCTTTCTACCAGCATGTGGAAGGCAATGTCCATGCCTTGCTGGACAGGGTGGTCAGCGGTAAGGTGCATATTACCGCTGACTCATGGTCCAGCAGGCATGGACGGGGACGTTACCTAAGTTTCACGGCGCATTGGGTGAGTCTGCTGGCAGCTGGGAAGGATGCAGGACAAGGTGCAGTAGTGTTGGAGGTTGTTCCACCACTACGCCTCCAAAATGCCACTACTAATGATTGTGACACATCTCTCTCCTCCACTCCCTCCTCTTCTTCTTCCTCCATGGCCTCTTCCTGTGCTTTGTCCTCGGAACCAGCGATGCTCTATAGCCGTTCAAGTTTGAAACAGAAGAGATTCCCCTAGCGGACTTTAAAGGCACGTTTAAGAAAAATATTTAGAGAGGTGTATAAAGTAGATAACAATTTATTAATAACAAAAAATAATCAAATACGTCACATAATCACATAGTTAAAAACAAGGAATGCAGTTCCATAAATACAAAGACAAATGATACCAATACATTTGCACCCGACGCGTTTCGGAGTTACTTATGCCTCCTTCTTCAGGGGTGATTGTAGGGTTTGCAACAAGAATTTTCTATATGGGAAATAATATGTATAACATAAACATAGTAAGTATACAGTGAAAAGATCATAAAGAACAACCTCTATAGTTGTAAGGATCTATATATATATACATACATATTCCTGTTTACACTTACATTGGTATCTATGGATATAGATTATGCATTCCAAGACGAATTTAAAAGAAACATAGAGGTATTGACGTACTGCCCATCGGACGCGTTCCCTGGTCGTAATATGTGGAGCCTTAGTAAGGTATAGCAGCAGTATTCACAGAGCCACTATCGAGGTGGAAGTGTAAAAAGGTTTTATTCTTCCTTCCAATGGGAAGGAGGGCCCAATGTAAACGGGCGTATGGCAGTTTAGACCTGAGATCACACTGGGGCCAAATGTGTATCCTGTAAATCATGAAGATATATACATATATGTAAGAATGTATGTGCGTATGGATAGCCAAAGTAATACATGGGAAATCCAAAAAATGTGTCCTACCTGGTCCGCCTAAAGTTATAGAACACAGTAGCTGATGGTAAGTATAGATCAAGTGTGGTCCAAATAACTGGAAAGTCAACATGAAAATAAGAGGTAAATTAGAACCCTGATTTATGAAAAAACAGGGGGGAACAAAAAAGGGGGGGGAAAGAGAAATGGAAATAAGGAGTGGAGGAGGGAGGTTGGGGGGGGGGGGGGGGGGGGGCTGGGGGGGGGGGGGAAGGGGGGGGGAAGGGGAAATGGGATGGAGGGGAGGGAGGGTCAGCGGGGGGGGGGGGAGAAAGGGTTGGGAGGGGAGGAGAGGGGGGGGGGGGAAAGAAGATAGAAAAATGGGGGGAGAAAAAGAGGAAAGAGGGAAACAAGAAGGGGGGGGGGAAAGGGAAAAAGCAGAGAGAAAGAAGTAGTAAGTAAAGAGACAGAGAAAGGAACAAAGGAAAAGTGTAAGGCCTCCAAATCACATGAATAGCTGATAGTTTCAATAAAGGACACTAAATAATTGGATGTATTATGAAAGAAAGGGGTGAACCCCAGAACATAGCAGATAGCAAGGGACATGGAGGACAACAGGCAGGATTTGTAGTCAATGGTTCCAATACAGGAGTCCATGTCACTAATATGTAATGGGTTACTAACCAAGTGTTGCAGCACCTCACACCGAAAGCGTCCTGTCAGCAGCAGATGACGCCTGGTGTGGGCTGAAGGGGAAAAAAGGGAGGGGAAAGAGGCCAATAATATAGCCCCCCATGTTTGGTAATGATAATAGATGGAGCAAGAGTAGTTGACCGGTCCATAGAGCCACCCCAAACCTGTCGTTGGGGTGGCCCCATGGGGCGGTCCTCCCTACTGCTCTCTACCACCAGATGAAAAGCCTTCGAGGAAGGGTTTAAACCAAATGGTTTCATTTAGGCCTGGGGGTTCGGTGGCTCTTAGGTTATATATCCACCGGGACTCTAGTTGCAGCAGTGTCTTGTTCCAGTCCCCTCCCCTTGACTCTGGATGTACCCGATCCAAGATAAGGAATTTGATTTTTGGGCATATGCCATTATGTACTATTAAGGTGTGCCTCCCCAATGGGAGGTCCGGGTCACCAGTTTCCATACTTGCTAAATGTCTGTATGCCCTCTTCCAAAATTCATTCTTAGTTTTTCCTACATAAAAGCAGGTACATTCACAGAGGAGTAAGTAGATCACCCCAGAAGTCCTGCAATTGGCAAAATGTCTGGGGCGGAATGGCTGTCCATTTGGAAGGGTCGGGTTTCTGGTTGTAAGCATGTATTTACAATATCTACATTTGCCACACATGAATGTCCCCTTGTGTTTGCAGTGTGTCTTGTTGTTCATTGCCTTAAATTCACTAGCTGTGATTTTATCTCCCAGGGAGGTAGTTCTTTTAAAAGTAAAAAGGGGTCTCTGTGGGACCAAGGGTCCTAGAGTTGGATCGCATTGTAACATGTGCCAGTACTTAGTCACAATGTTCCTCACCTGTCTGTGTTGATTGTTGAATTTAGTAATGATTCTGAGAGTACCCATATCATTCTTGTCAGATTTCTTGGTTTTTTGAGAATACAGTAGTTCTTCTCTAGGCTGCAAGAGGGCTTTTTTAAAAGAGCGTTTCAAAGCATGGGAGTACCCCCTTAGTAATAGCCTATCGCGCAGCTTGTTCGCCTCTAATTTGAAGGTGTTGCTGTCTGAGCAGTTCCGTTTTGCTCTCAAGTACTGGCTATATGGGATAGAATTGAGAAGGGGTTTGGGATGAAAACTGCTTGCATGCAGTATGGCATTGCTTGCGGTTGATTTCCTGTACAGTTTGCTAGTAATACTGCCCTTCTCATCTCTACAGACCTCTACATCAAGGAACGTAATACATTGTTTGTCGAATGACATGGTGAAATTGAGGTTGAAGTCGTTACGGTTCATCCTCAATAGACACTCCCTAAGGAGGTCGGTTGATCCGTCCCAAACGATGAAGAGGTCGTCGATGTACCGGTACCAGCACAGTATGTGGTCCGTGTACATCGACAAGCTCTCATCGCTTAGGAACATGGCCTCCCACTCCCCCAGGTACAGGTTGGCATACGATGGGGCACAACATGTCCCCATCGCAACCCCCTGCACCTGGAGGTAGTGGGAGCCATTGAAGGTGAAAACATTATGGCTGAGAATATGTTCCAAAAGTGAAGTAATGAATTCACTATATGTAGGGTCCAGGTCTTGTGCTGTACGTAAAACGTGTTTTATGGCTGCTACGCCCTTCTCATGGGGGATAGAGCTATAAAGGGACTCAACGTCAATTGTGACAAACATGGCATGCTCGGGAATTTTTTGCTGGTCGATGATTTGTAAAAAATGTACTGTATCTTTTACAAAAGAGGGAAGGGCATAAACAAATGGTTTGAGTACTTCATCTATCAGCCTGCTCGCATTTTCACTGATAGCCCCTATACCGGAGATGATCGGTCTACCGGGGGGATTTTTTATGTCTTTATGGACTTTGGGCAAGGCATAGAATACTGGTGTACGTGGGAAGTCATTTCTGATAAACTGCCATAGGGATTTGGTGATAGTAGAGTTGGAATATGCCATATCTATCAATATGTAAAAGTCCTTGTTGTATTTTTTGACCAGACTCGCCGGTATAGGGCGATACCACTCTCGGTTGTCCAGTATTCTATTGCACATCTTGATGTAATCCTTATTGTCAAATACTACAATGTTTCCACCCTTATCTGCATTTTTAATCGTGATATTGTCATTTTTTGACAATGATTTGAGCGCTGCCTTCTCATTTTTGGTGAGGTTTTCAGGAAATTTGTTGTGAATTCTTATTTTATCTAGTTCTTTGCCAACTAGCCTTAAGAAGGCTGCTGCGTTTGGATGGGTACTTGGCGCAGGACAGAAATCAGATTTCTTTTTAAGTGTGGAGATATTTCCCTTCAGGGGTTCATTCGATCTTTCAATAGAGTCTAGTATTTGGGATAAATTAATTTCATCTATAAGGTCAGTTGGATCATTCTCATCAAGAAGGGATACCAAATGCTCCAGTGCTTGATGTTCCTGTGGCGTCAAGTTGGTGGGTCCTTCCTGCTTGTGATAGAGTTTTTTTAAAATAAGCTTACGTATGAAAAGTTGGAGGTCCTTATAGATCTCAAACTTATCCAGATTCTGATTGGGACAGAAGTTTAGGCCTTTTTGCAGGACATTGGTTTCATCATGCGAGAGTTTATATGATGAGAGATTAATAATATTGAGACTATTGGGTTTCGATTCTTGATCGATATCAGGGATAGTTATAGTGCTATTTGGGTGTAAGTGTTGGGGTTGGATTGCGTGGGTTGTACGCCCATCAAAATTTTCTCTAAAAAAGATGGGTCATTGGAAATTGTATCCAATGTTGTGACTGTCGAGGGGTTAGATTGGGAACTCATATCCCTTGTCAGGGTGTGTGTGTTGCTCTGTGCATATAGTGTTTTGGGGATTGGTTCCTGTGTCCCTGTGGGAGGATGAGTTTTTTTAGGAATATCGAGGGTTAGTTTCTTTGCTTGTTGCCCCTCATTGGGGTCACCCCGAAATGTGCGTTTGGTACTGTGTCCCGTAATGGGTTTCTGAAGTGTTTGGTTGTGAGTTTGGGGTGGATTGGGGGTGGTTTGTGAAGGATTAGTTTGGTGTCCCTGATATTGATAGTTCCTGTTCTGGTTAGTCCTATTTTGAGTCCATCTATAGGCCCTTCCATCTTTGAACGCATTCCTGTCACGGATGAGTTTCTGTCTTTTTTTGATAAGTACATCTTTATTAAATGTTTCTAAATGTGTTTTCAGTTTATCTTCTTTATTAGTGAGTGGTCTCTGCATTTTTAATTGCTGTAGCTTGTTACAGAGAGTTACAATATCTGAGTCTAAAATGTTAGATCTCTTTTTATATTCCTCAATCAGGATTTCCATTAGACTTTGTGAACATGCCCGTAGTGCATGTTCCCATTTGTTCTTGAACTCCGAGTCCAGGCCCTCCAATGTCGGGAAGATCTGGACTCGCAGTCCCACAGGGTTGATATCCTCCTTAATGTAGTCCTGAAATGATTTGACATGCCAGTAAAATAAAGATTTTTTCTCCAGGGTTTTAGATAGTCTGGAGAAAAGGGAAGATATCTCAGAGTCGACAGATTCCTTATCTCCAAAATCTTTTAGGTACCCCTCCATCAATGTTTCCCACCCGTCACCCGTAAAGCTGGTCATTTTTGTCTCTTTGTAGGTAGACCAATGTTTAAGAAAAGATTGTTTAGTGTTAGTTCCACTCAAACAAGAAAGTAAAAAACGAAAACAGAAAGTAAATTGTTGGCGGTCCAGAATACTCAGCCAGTTCATAGCCGTTCAAGGGGCTACGCAAGTACGCAGGCCAAAAGATGCCATGCGGTGCTTGAGCTGGTGTGCTTGGGGGACAGGAGCCACACTGGGGCAGAGGTTCTGTCAGCTCTGCGGGGGCAGGTTCAGAGGTGGTTGACGACACGCCACCTTAAGGCAGGAATGGTGGTTTGTGACAATGGCACCAACCTCCTCTCTGCCCTCCGACAAGGACAAATGACCCATGTGCCCAGTTTGGCTCACGTCCTTAACTTGGCGGTGCAGCGGTTCTTGGGTAGGTACCCGGGCTTACAGGATGTCCTGAGGCAGGCCAGGAAAGTCTGTGTGCATTTCCGCCGGTCATATAATGCCAGTGCTCGGCTGGCGGACCTCCAAAAGGAGTTTAACCTGCCCAAGAACTGCCTAATCTGTGACATGCCCACCAGGTGGAACTCAATGTTGGCCATGCTGCAGCGGCTGCACACGCAGCAGAGGGCCATCAATGAGTACCTGTGCAACTATGGCACCAGGACAGGGTCAGGGGAGCTTGTTTTTTTTTCTCCATGCACTGTCCTGTCACCATTTGAGGAGGCCACGAGGATGGTGAGCAGTGACAGTGCATGCATCAGTGACACTGTCCCCCTTGTCCACCTGTTGGAGCACACACTGCATGGAATAATGGACAGGGCACTTGAGGCAGAACAGAGGCAGGAAGAGGAGGACTTCCTTAGCTCACAAGGCCCCCTTTATCCAAACAGTGTTCCTGCGTGCCCGCCGATCACACCGGAAGAGGACGAGGAGGAGGAGGAGGAGGAGGAAGATTGTGTCAGTATGGAGGTGGAGCCTGGCACTCAGCATCAGCAGCAGTCTTTAAGGGATCAGTCCCAAGAAACACATGGACTTATACAAGGCTGGGAGGAGGTGGCTGCAGACCGTGTCGTCCTTAGTGACCCAGAGGACTCTGGACCGAATGCCTCAGCAAACCTACACTGCATGGCCTCCCTGATCCTGAAAAGCCTGCGTAAGGATCCTCGTATTCGTGGTATCAAGGAGAAGGACCAATACTGGCTGGCAACCCTCCTTGATCCACGTTACAAGGGTAAGGTTGCGGACCTTATCTTGCCATCGCAGAGGGAGCAGAGGATGAAACATCTTCGGGAGGCCTTGCAGAAAGGTCTGTGCAACGCGTTCCCAGAGACTGGGAGGTTACAAACTCCTGTTTCTGGACAACGTGTTGCTGAGGCTTCGGTCAGTCAAAGAAGGAGCGGTGGAGAAGGTGGCCGTCTGACCGATGCGTTCAGACAATTTTTTGGTCCGCAGCCCCAAGGTATGATCGGTTCCAGCAACCATCGCCAGCGTCTGTTTTACATAGTGCAGGAATACCTAGGGGCAAGATCTGACTTGGACACCTTTCCCACCGAAAATCCTCTGGGTTACTGGGTCTTGAGGATGGATCACTGGCCAGAGCTTGCACAGTATGCAATTGAGCTACTGGCCTGTCCTGCATCCAGTGTTCTTTCGGAACGCACATTCAGTGCTGCTGGAGGCTTTGTAACCGATCACAGGGTGCGTCTGTCCTTCATAAAAATGAATCAGTCTTGGATCACCACCAGCTACCAAGCACCTGCTGCTGATGTAACCAAATAATTTTTTTTGAAATCTCAGATCCCGTCAAAGACTGCCTATGCTGATGCTGAGTGACTATCCCTGAGTAATTATCCTCTTCCTCCTCAATGATCACGCTGATATCTTGTAAGAACATTTTTGGTTCTGGGCACCACCACCAGTGCCTAATGCCCAATTTTTCAGCCCCTGTTTAACAGGAGCGTGTAATTACAATTTCTGATGCAATACTTTGCAGCAGGGCTCGTTTCTGCATTCCAACTGGAGTATCTGTGAGGGGTTTGCAGTGTTGTGGCACCAGTGCCTAAGGCCCAATTTTTCAGCCCCTGTTTAACAGGGGCGTGTAATTACAATTTTTGATGCAATACTTTGCAGCAGGGCTCGTTTCTGCATTACAACTAGAGTATCTGTGAGGGGTTGCAGTGTTGTGGCACCAGCACCAGTGCCTAAGGCCCAATTTTTCAGCCCCTGTTTAACAGGGGCGTGTAATTACAATTTTTGATGCAATACTTTGCAGCAGGGCTCGTTTCTGCATTACAACTAGAGTATCTGTGAGGGGTTGCAGTGTTGTGGCACCAGCACCAGTGCCTAAGGCCCAATTTTTCAGCCCCTGTTTAACAGGGGCGTGTAATTACAATTTTTGATGCAATACTTTGCAGCAGGGCTCGTTTCTGCGTTCCAACTGGAGTATCTGTGAGGGGTTTGCAGTGTTGTGGCACCAGTGCCTAAGGCCCAATTTTTCAGCCCCTGTTTAACAGGGGCGTGTAATTACAATTTTTGATGCAATACTTTGCAGCAGGGCTCGTTTCTGCATTACAACTAGAGTATCTGTGAGGGGTTGCAGTGTTGTGGCACCAGCACCAGTGCCTAAGGCCCAATTTTTCAGCCCCTGTTTAACAGGGGCGTGTAATTACAATTTTTGATGCAATACTTTGCAGCAGGGCTCATTTCTGCATTCCAACTAGAGTATCTGTGAGGGGTTGCAGTGTTGTGCCACCAGCACCAGTGCCTAAGGCACAATTTTTCAGCCCCTGTTTAACAGGGGCGTGTAATTACAATTTTTGATGCAATACTTTGCAGCAGGGCTCATTCCTGCGTTCCAACTAGAATGTCTGTGAGGCGTTGCAGTGTTGTGGCACCAGTGCCTAAGGCCTAATTTTTCAGCCCCTGTTCAACAGGGGCATGTAATTACAATTCTTGATCTAATATTTCACAGCAGGGCCCATTTCTGCACCCACCAAGAGCGAGTGAGGACTTACAGTGTTGTGGCACCAGCACCACCACCACCACCACCAAAGGCCCAAATTTTCTGCCCTTGTTCAACAGGGGCATGTAATTACAATTCTTGATCTAATATTTCACAGCAGGGCCCATTTCTGCGCCCACCAAGAGTGAATGAGGACTTACAGTGTTGTGGCACCAGCACCACCACCACCACCAAAGGCCCAATTTTTCTGCCCCTGTTCAACAGGGGCATGTAATTACAATTCTTGATCTAATATTTCACAGCAGGGCCCTGTGAGGGCTTACAGTGTTGTGGCCACAACAACACCTAAGGCCCAAATTTCTGCTTAGTATATAGGGCAGGCCCCTACTTTCAAACATCTAACTTACAAACGACTCCTACTTGCAAACGGAAGGAGACAACAGGAAGTGAGATGAAATCTACCCTTAGGAAGGGAAATTCTCTCCTGTAAGAGTTAATATGGGAAAAACATTTCTCCTTTCCACTGATGCTTTCCAATCCTTGTTCCACAAAAAAAAACAAATTTTCAAAAAACATTTGTCACTGGGACAAAAAGTGAGGTGAAATCTTCTGAAGAGGAGGACAGACAGCAAAACAAATGTCACAGGGGTGATAACCCTTCCCTATGTTTTCCAAAAAGCTTAAAAAAGATTTTTTGGCTGGAGCTAAACCCGTTCAAAATTACAAACAGATTCTACTTAACAACAAACCTACAGTCCCTGTGATGTTTGCACCGCCTGTATACTGCTGTTCAGAGTATATGGGGTCTGGTGGCCCCACACCTTACCTTATTTTAATTCGGGTGCGGGTTCCCCTTATTATCCATACAAGACCCAAAGAGCCTGGTAATGGACTGGGGGGTACCCATGCCGTTTGTCTCACTGATTTTCATCCATATTGCCAGGACCCGACATTACATTAAAGCCGCAAGCAGTTTTAAATTACTTTTTTTCCTTTAAAAATTACATTTTGTGCAGGGACTGTTCTAAGCACAGGAAACACGCGCCACTTTACAGGCATACTATAAACACATATATTTCACTTTTTTTTTACTTTAAGCATCATTAAAATCACTGCTCCCAAAAAACGTCAGTTTTTAAACTTTTTTTTGCATTGATACATGTCCCCTGGGGCAGGACCCGGGTCCCCAAACCCTTTTTAGGACAATACCATGCAAATTAGCCTTTAAAATGAGCACTTTTGATTTCGAACGTTCGAGTCCCATAGACGTCAATGGGGTTCTAACGTTCGTGCAAATTTTCGGTCCGTTCGCAGGTTCTGGTGCGAACCGAACCGGGGGGTGTTCGGCTCATTCCTACTCAAGACCCAGTAACCAGAGGATTTTTGGTGGGAAAGGTGTCCAAGTCTGATCTTGCCCCTAGGTAATCCTGAACCATGTGAATCAGACGCTGGCGATGGTTGCTGGAAGCGATCAGACCTTGGGGCTGTGGACTAAAAAATTGTCTGAATGCATCGGTCAGACGGCCACCTTCACTGCTCCTTCTGTGACTGACCGAAGCCTCAGCAACACGTTGTCCAGGAGGACCAGCAAATTGTAACTTCCCAGGCTCTGGAAGCGCGTTGCACAAACCTTTCTGCAAGGCCTCCCGAAGATGTTTCATCCTCTGCTCCCTCTGCAATGGCAAGATAAGGTCCACAACCTTACCCTTGTAACGTAAATCAAGGAAGGTTGCCAGTCAGTAATCATCCTTTCCCTTGATACCACAAATACGAGGATCCTTCCGCAGGCTTTGCAGGATCAGGGAGGCTATGCAGCGTAGGTTTGCTGAGGCATTCGGTCCAGAGTCCTCTGGGTCACTAAGGACGACATGATCCGCAGCCACCTCCTCCCAGCCATGTACAAGTCCATGGGTTTCCTCGGACTGTAAATGATCCCTTGAAGACTGCTGCTGATGCTGAGTGCAAGGCTCCACCTCCATGCTGACACAATCCTCCTCCTCCTCGTCCTCCTCCTGTGTGATCGGCGGGCATGCAGGTACACTGTCTGGATAAAGGGGGCCTGGAGAGCTAAGGAAGTCCTCCTCTTCCTCCCACTGTTCTGCCTCAAGTGCCCTGTCCATTATTCCACGCAGCGTTTGCTCCAACAGGTGGACAAGAGGGACAGTGTCACTGATGCATGCACTGTCACTGCTCACCATCCTCGTGGCCTCCTCAAATGGTGACAGGACAGTGCATGCATCCCTGATCATAGCCCACTGGCGTGGGGAAAAAAAAAACAAACGCCCCTGAACCTGTCCTGATGCCATAGTCGCATAGGTACTCATTGATGGCCCTCTGCTGCATGTGCAGCCACTGCAGCATGGCCAACGTTGAGTTCCACCTAGTGGGCATGTCACAGATTAGGCAGTTCTTGGGCAGGTTAAATTCCTTTTGGAGGTCAGCCAGCTGAGCACTGTCATTATATGACCTGCAGAAATGCACACAGACTTTCCTGGCCTGCCTCAGGACATCCTGTAAGTTTGGGTACCTGCCCAAGAACCGCTGCACCACCAAGTTAAGGACGTGAGCCAAACAGGGCACATGGGTCAGTTGTCCCTGTCGGAGGGCGGAGAGGAGGTTGGTGCCATTGTCGCAAACCTTCATACCTGCCTTAAGCTGGCATGGCGCCAACCACCTCTGAACCTGCCCCTGCAGGGCTGACAGAATCTCTGCCCCAGTGTGGCTCCTGTCCCCCAAGCACACAAGCTAAGCACCGCATGACATCTTTTTGCCTGCGTGCTTGCGTAGCCCCTTGAACGCCTACGGAGCAACGCTGGTTCCGAGGACCAATCAGCACAGAAAGAGGCCATGGAGGAAGAAGAAGAGGAGGGGGTGGAGGAGAGAGGTGTGGTAGAATCATCACTAGTAGAATTTTGGAGGCGTGGTGGCGGAACAACCTCCAACACTACTGCACCTTGTCCTGCATCCTTTTCAGCTGCCAAAAGAGTCACCCAGTGCGCGGTGAAAGATAGGTAACGTCTCTGTCCATGCCTGCTGGACCATGAGTCAGCGGTAATATGCACCTTACCGCTGACCGCCCTGTCCAGCAAGGCATGGACATTGCCTTCCACATGTTGGTAGAGAGCCGGAATAGCCTTCTGTGAGAAAAAGTGGCGTTTGGGAACCTGCCACTGAGGAACCGCACATTCCACAAACTCACGGAAGGGGGCAGAGGCTACCAACTGAAAAGGCAGCAGTTGAAGTGCTAGCAATTTAGCCAAGCTAGCATTCAACCTCTGGGCATGTGGATGGCTGGGAGTGAACTTCTTTCGGCGGTGCAGCAGCTGGGGCAGGGAAATTTGCCTGGTATAATCTGACATCGGTGTACCGATAGCAGACTGCCCGCAAGCACTTGGCTGTGACACACCTAATTCTACACCTTCATTCCTCTCAGTGCAGGTTTTAGGAGAGGACTGAAGGTATAGTGGGGTTGGAGACCCCAGCTGATGAGGAGCAAGGAGAGGTCCGCTTTGTTCTTTGGTGTGGGTCTGTTAGGTACACTTGCCAATGAACTGCATGGCAGGTCGAGATATGTCTGGTCAAGCATGTGGTGCCCAAGCGGGTGATGTTTTGGCCACGCGAGATATGCTTGAGACATATGTTGCAAATACAGTACCTGACCGTGAGATTGTGTTTTCAGCACAATACCATCGCGCTGGTTCTCGGCGACAGGGTACTGTGCATGTTGCGCTGGCTCACTTATCGGGAAAGGAAAACTTTGTTTTCCTTTCCCGATGAGTGACAGGCAGTGCTGACAGCTGTCTGGAATGAATCCTGAGGGGGAACGCCGCGCCAAATTTTAAATGAAAAAATCGGCATGGGTTCCCCCCCAGGGGCATACCAGGCCCTTAGGTCTGGTATGGATTGTAAGGGGAACCCCCTACACCGAAAAATCGGCGTGGGGGTCCCCCCAAAATCCATACCAGACCCTTATCCGAGCACGCAGCCCGGCCGGGCAGGAAAGGGGGTGGGGATGAGCGAGCACCCCCCCCCTGAGCCGTACCTGGCCGCATGCCCTCAACATGTATGCCCTGAATGACCGCAACATACAGGGATATATAATGTAATACTGACACTTAATCACACACATAGGTTGGACTTGATGGACTTGTGTCTTTTTTCAACCTCACCTACTATGTAACTATGTAACATGGTGGGTGGGTGCCTTGGGGGAAGGGGGGGCGCCCTGCGGGCCCCCCACCCCAAAGCACCTTGTCCCCATGTTGATGAGGACAAGGGCCTCTTCCCGACAACCCTGGCCATTGGTTGTCGGGGGTCTGCGGGCGGGGGGCTTATCGGAATCCGGGAGCCCCCTTTAATAAGGGGGCCCCCAGATTCCGGCCCCTCCACCCTGTGTGAATGAGTATGGGGGGTACATGGTACCCCTACCCATTCACCTAGGGAAAAGTGTCAATAAAAAAAAAACACAGCACACAGGTTTTAAGAGTAATTTATTAGGCAGCTCCGGGGTCTTCTTCTGACTTCGGGGGGTGGGGGGGTGTTTTCTTCCGACTTCTCCCGGTGTTCTGCCTCTTCTACCGGGCCCCTCCGCTATCTTCTTCCAGCTCTTTTGCCAGCGAGGGGCCCAGTCTGCTGCCGCTGTCTTGTCACCGCTGTCTTGTCGCCGCTGTCTCGTCGCCGCTGTCTCGCCGCCGCTGTCTCGTCGCTTCTTCTCTTCTTCCGATGTTGACACGACGCTCTCTCCGGCTGGAATGCTGTGTGCGAGCTGCGGAGCCTTTTATATAGGTGGTGACCCCGCCCCTTGTGACGTCACGGTCCCAGCATGCCTAGGGACTCTGGCGTCATACGGGGGCGTGATCCCAGAGTCCCTGTGCATGCTGGGACCGTGACGTCACAAGGGGGCGAGGTCACCGCCTATATAAATGGCTCCGCAGCTCGCACACAGCATTCCAGCCGGAGAGAGCGTCGTGTGAACATCGGAAGAAGAGAAGAAGAGAAGAAGCGACGAGACAGCGGCGACAAGACAGCGGCGACAAGACAGCGGCGACAAGACAGCGGCGACAAGACAGCGGCAGCAGACCGGGCCCCTCGCTGGCATAAGAGCTGGAAGAAAATAGCAGAGACGCCCGGGAGAAGAGGCAGAACATCGGGAGAAGTTGGAAGAAAACACCCCCCCACCCCCGAAGTCGGAAGAAGACCCCGGAGCTGCCTAATAAATTACTCTTAAAATCTGTGTGCTGTGTTTTTTTTTTATTGATACTTTTCCCCAGGTGAATGGGTAGGGGTACCATGTACCCCATACTCATTCACACAGGGTGGGGGGGCCGGGATCTGGGGGCCCCCTTAATAAAGGGGGCTCCCAGGTTCCGATAAGCCCCCTGCCCGCAGACCCCGACAACCAACGGCTAGGGGTTGTCGGGAAGAGGCCCTTGTCCTCATCAACATGGGGTGAAGGTGCTTTGGGGTGGGGGGGCCTGCAGGGCACCCCCTCTTCCCCCAAGGCACCCACCCCCATGTTGAGGGCATGCGGCCTGGTACGGCTCAGGAGGGGGGGCCGCTTGCTCGTCCCCACCCCCTTTACTGGCCGGCCGGGCTGCGTGCTCGGAGAAGGGTCTGGTATGGAATTTGGGGGGACCCCCACGCCGATTTTTCGGCGTAGGGGGTTCCCCTTACAATCCATACCAGACCTAAGGGCCTGGTATGCCCCTGGGGGGAACCCACACCAATTTTTTCATTTAAAATTTGGCGCGGCGTTCCCCCTCAGGATTCATACCAGACAGCTTTCAGCACTGCCTGTCACTCATCGGGAAAGGAAAACAAAGTTTTCCCTTCCCGATGAGTGAGCCATCTCGGCGCTAGCTCCCGCGATGGGGCTCGCAGGTGTCAAATCTCGCCGAGAAATGCGCCGAGATTGACATAATATCTCGGTCACCTACTGTAGCAGCGGTGGGATCTGATGCACTCGTCTCAAAAAAGGCCCACACCAAAGAACTTTTGGAATAACGCGCCCTGCACATGTGGAGCTCTGCGGTGTGATGCAGTCGGTGTGCTGCCCTTAAGCTGGCCCCTGGAGGGCATCCTGCCTCGTTGGAGATGTGCCTCCTCCTCCTCCTCTCCCCTATCAGGCATCCACGTGGAGTCAGTGACCTCATCATCCCCTCCCTCCTCATCACTGGAGCAAAGCTGGCAGTATGCTGCAGCTGGGGGAACATGACTGCCAGATTGCTGTCCTTCTTGGGCACCCCTTCTCTCTGGGCCCATGTTACTGCCTTCCTCTAGCTAGGTACCATCATTGGAGCCTACAAAACGCTGGGCATCCTCCTGGAGCATATACCCAACACTGTGGTCAAACAGTTCGGGGGACTCCTCAGGAGGACATGGTGGGGCTAGGGAAGGAGTGACTGATGCCATCGAGCCAAGGAAAGAGGCCGCGTTGGCAGCTGCTTTGCCAGACAAAGTACCCTGAGCCTGGGTGAGAGAGGATGAGGACGGCTTGGTCATCCACTCTACCAAGTCTTCCGCATGTTGCGGCTCAACACAGCCAGCTGCCGAAAAAAAAGGACAAGCATCTCCATGACCAGCACTGTTGCCTCTAGACACCGAGCCTGCTTGCCCTCTTTTATTGGCTTGTGACTGTCTGCCTTTCCTTGTTGGCCTTCCAGACATACTAATGGCCTGGGGTGAGATGAAGCTGCAAAAAGCTGGGATTTATATATATATACTGATACTGCAGCTAGCAGAATCAACTGCCTGCCTGTAGTATTATTAGTATGAGAACACCAGCAATTGTCTTCAGGTAGCTTTAGGTGCACACTGTGCAGAGGACACAGTACACTAACTGTAAATACTGCAGTTACCTGCCTGTGGTATAAATAGGGTCAGAATAACAGCAATTGTCTTCAGGTAGCTTCAGGTGCACACTATGCAGAGGACGCACTACACTAACTGTAAATAATGCAGCTGCCTGCCTGTGGTACTAATAGGATCAGAAGAACACCACCAATTTTCTTCAGGTAGCTTTAGGTGCACACTGTGCAGAGGACACAGTACACTAACTGTAAATACTGCAGCTGCCTGCCTGTGGTACTAAGAGGATCAGAACAACAGCAATTGTCTTCAGGTAGCTTTAGGTGCATACAGTGCAGAGGATGCACTACACTAAGTGTAAATACTGCAGCTGCCTGCCTGTGGTATTAATAGGATCAGAACAACAGCAATTGTCTTCAGGTAGCTTTAGGTGCACATTGTGCAGAGGACGCTCTACACTAACTGTAAATACTGCAGCTGCCTGCCTGTGGTACTAATAGGATCAGAAGAACACTACCAATTATCTTCAGGTAGCTTTAGGTGCACACTGTGCAGAGGACACAGTACACTAACTGTAAATACTGCAGCTGTCTGCCTGTCTTATTAATAGGATCAGAACAACAGCAAATGTCTTCAGGTAGCTTTAGGTGCACACTGTGCAGAGGACACAGAACACGAACTGTAAATACTGCAGCTGCCTGCCTGTGCTATTAATAGGATCAGAACAGCAATTGTCTTCAGGTAGCTTAAGGTGCACACTGTGCAGAGGACACAGTACACTAATGCCCCGTACACACGGTCGGAGCGTGTTGTCGGAAATTCCGACCGCGTGTGGGCTCCATCGGACATTTTCCATCGGATTTTCCGACACACAAAGTTAGAGAGCAGGAGATAAAATTTTCCGACAACAAAATCCGATCGCATCAATTCCGACCGTGTGTGGCCTGTTCCGACGCACAAAGTGCCACGCATGCTCAGAAGAAATTCCAAGACGGAACAGCTCGTTCTGGTAAACTTAGCGTTTGCAATGGATACAGCACTTTCGTCACGCTGCAATGTTAAAAATGGTTTAATACAGCGCACTCTCTTCTTCTTTATAATGTGACAAGAATTAAGTAGTTTTGCTGCTCATATTCACACACACTTCTCACAAAGTTTTATTTGTGTTTTTTTATTGGTATTCCCTGAATATATTGTTATTAGTTGTCACATCTGACATAATTTTTTTTTTCTTTAATTTTTTTGGGGATTTTAAGCCTTTTTTTTAATTTAATGTTTGTATTTTTTCAAAGGCTGATCTTTGTTCAATGTTATTTATATTTTTACTCCAGAATATTTTTGTGTGTGTTTTGTGTGTCAAGTTACCCCAACACCATTGATATCTTTTATTATTTAATCTCAAGGAGATTGTTTGTTGTTGGTGTCCCTTTTTCATTTCACATTTTATATTTGAAATGTACCTGAATCCTCACAAACCAACTGTCCTTTTTGAAGTAAAACACATAGGAGAGTATAATTCAAAACAAAAATCCTTTATTAAGGGATCAGAACCAAACAAAGGGGAAGGCAACACTGGATCAACAGGAGAAATTAGCGAAGCCTGGGACCCCCACGGCAGACGTCAATTCTTGAACATCAAAATTGGTGGCCTGAGGAGACCATATGTAAGGGAGGGCAGTCTGGTCCAGAATTCGCAGAGATTCAGATAGCAGCAGATGACATCTGTATCCCCAGGCTGTGGTACCACAAAAGGCTGCATTTTTTGGCCGACCAGACTGGATCCAGGGTCCTCACTTTCTGGTCTTCCTTTCACGCTTCCTTCCTGGCTGTGGCTGTGCAGTTGGAGATGTGGCAGGAGGAGGAGTATGACCTGGAGGAGGACTGGGAGGATCTGGAGGAGGACTGGGAGGACCTGGAGGAGAGGGAGGACGAGGAGGAGGACCTGCAGGAGGAGGAGGAGGACCATCGCAAAGGTGTGTTTGAGCTGTAATTTGGCCCCTCATACCTTTGTTAAGAGCCTCCGATATGAGCGCCTCACACATGACTTGTTGGCCCTCCTCCATCCTCTGCATTTTATATGCAATGACGACAGCAATGTCCTCCTCCACAGTCTGTCGTGCTCCCAGGACCTCTGTAGCCCTCCAAAAGAGTCCTCTGGTAGCCTCCTCTAGGGCACTCCTCCTACTGCCACTTTCTCTTTCCAGGTGGGAGTGGAGGGACCTGCAGATCAGCCATCCGGCTCGGCCCGGCCACCTCCTGGCTGAGACTTCCCTGTGTATGAAAAAGGGACATGGTTGTAATGTTTTGCATCATCAATCACAATCCTAAATTAGTACTCCCAACTAACATCTAGTTAACATCATTGATTGGACAAGCAGAAATATTTAGAGGAATGCTATACCTGGCTCAATCTGGGCTCCTCCTTGTGTTGTTGCCTGGAAGGCCCAGGTTGGCCGTCAGAAGCCTCAGCCGGGGGGAAGGAAGCGTGGAAGGAAGACTGGAGAGGGATGCCCTGGGTTCAGTCTGGCCTGCCAGAAAATGCAGCCTGTCGTAGTACAACATCCTGGGGACATAGATGTTATCTGCTGCTCCGGATCTCTGTGAATCCAGGACTTTCTTGCGCTCCCTTAGATATGTACTCCTCAGGCCACCAATTAATATCTTTAAATAGGTAAAGTCTGCCGTGGGGATCACCTGCTTCACAATTTCACACAATTGCACCAGTGCTGCCTTCCTCTTTGCTTGGTCCTTGAAATGGGGGTGTTTAATCTCCCACAGACAGGGCAGCTCCCTTAACATATCTACGAATACTGACATTGTCTTTCAGTAGCATATCCATATCCATGTTCACTGCAAGACACAACACAAGACAAAGCCTAATGTCAGACAAAACTCTCCTAATCTTGTTACAATATAGTCCTCAATGTAGAAGCAGTATAGGCACAAGTTTGTCTCTTACCTTCGTTCTTACGATCGGCGCGTCCAATGCTCCTTCCTCCGCTCACAGATCGTACGTAATACGCACGCGTGTTACGATTTATACACACTGCGCATGCGTGTAACTCCGCCCGCCCCTGACGTTCTCTCTAGTCTATTCCCCGCCCCTTTTCGTTCGGCGCAGTGGGGGAAGAGCACATGGCGAAGTCACAGCAGGTGCGTGATAATTGCAGGAACGAGGAGGAGGAGGAGGAAAGCCCGGATCCGGACACGTCCCGATCCAGAAGGAGGCGTTTTAAGGCCACAAATATGTCCTTCGGGGAGATGTTGGAGATGGTCGACATCATGAAGATGGTCGGACCTGAAATTGAGAGAGCCAGAGCAGTACCGAAAGATCCGGAGGGTGCTGCAAAAAAGTAAGTAGTTGTGCTGTGTTCCTATTCTTTCTGTCTTTATTCCGTTCGTGCTGCTCCATATGCTTTTAATAATTGTAACGTTTAAAAGGACAACTTTACTGTTCATGGGCCCATTATTCGTTCGTATCAAACATTTTTCTTTCGGCCTCTAAAACACCATTGTTTAGGCCATATGCATTTTCCCACATTTTTTTTGGGCCTACTTGGATGCCAAATATTTGTTTGTGTAGATGGCTTTGTTACTCGAATGAAATGCAAACTAGATTGTGTGTAAGGAGAGGACACTGAGCAGCTGTTTTCACATCTGGACACTGGAGCACTAGTGTGGGACCCCAGAACACCATTTTTATTAGGGGGGCCACACAGGTGCTCCAGTGTATACTATAGGGGGGTCTCCATCTGTGAAGCTTGTACTAAACAGATAAAGTATTGCAGCTTGACAAAGGCCAATAAAAAAATTACATCTTGGAACTCTGCCAAAATAGACAATTGTACCCCACTTCCAAGCAATGTTTCCTATTTCTAGTTCTGCCATCAAATATCTGTGTGCTAATTATACCATTTTTATTTTACATAGGGGAGAAAAGACTCAGAGGACACCCCTCATCCGAGGAGACCACAGACCCCCCACCTCTGGAAGAAGGGGAATTAACACCAACCCAAGAAGAGCAGGAGGAAGAAGAAGATGTGGTGGAAATTGGCACCACAACAGGTGAGTGTCTGCGACCACAGACTCAGGTAAGAGATGGATGGTGGCAGATTTTTGATACCTGTTTTTGTTTTGTTTCTCTCTTTTTAGGTGATCGTGATCCAGATCCTTTCACATCAGAAAGTGCCCAGATCCTGATTGGGGAGATCATGGGGTGTAATGTAGAACTGCAAAACATACAGCAAAAAATCAATGATGTGATTTAAAAAAATAATAACATCATTGATGTTTTGGGGCGAATTTAAAACCCCACAAAATCACTTTTTGGATTGTGGTCCAATCTTTTAAAACTTTTTGCAATGTTTTGAAAAGCCAAATTTGGAGGATGCACACAGTGTGCCAACATGTGCTATCTGCCATCACGGGAAATCAATGGACGCATTTTTGGGGTGCAACCCCTTCCTCAATTATAAAGTAGCATTGAGGAAGGGCTTGCTCCCCCAAAACACGTCCCTTGATCCCCCCTGATGGCAGCTAGCACATGTTGACATTCGTAAATTGGTGTGCATCTTCCAAATTTGGCTTTTCCAGGGGTGATTTCCCCCCATCTGAACGCTATATCAAACCCAGTTCCTAAATACTGATGTCTGATATAGCCTTCAGGTTTTACCTAATGTGAACTTTGTAAGTTCAAGTTTTTTGGCTTTCTTGTTGGTTTTACACAGGCCTGTTTTATCTTAAATGGACATTTCGATTTTTGATAATGCTACTCCAAAAATTGTTATACAACAAACATGTTGGTTTGTTTTAAAAACCTTTGGTAAATGCACATGTGATTGTGCAGGTATAAAAACGTTGGTTACTCAAGAATGTGTGGATTATTGTCTCAACACTACAACACTTTTGGGGTGATGTAATTGCTGTTTTCAGCAAAAATGGGGGTTATTTCCTAAGGGCAAATCCTCTTTGCACTACAAGTGCAGTTTCAGTGCAGTTGCAAGTGCACTTGTAGTGAAATGTGTTTTTGCATTTAGGAAATAACAGCCAACAGTGCTTTGTATAATAAGGTTACACAATCACGACATTTTCTGGACTCAACACATTTCTGTCAGGGTCAGCTAAAACAAACACAAGCAGTAAATGTCCACAAAGAATTTCTTTTTTTTTTTATTATAAAAAGGCTTCACAGATTGTCTGGCATATTAATAGCCCCCCTACCCGCAAAGAACTCCAGGTAGTGTAACCGGACATCACGGGCACTCAGGGAGGGCAAGCCAGGACGGCCACTTTCAAGCGCCGTCAGTGTGGTTTGATGTATGATTCCGGCCTCAGGCCCAACTGAGCCAGCATAGTTGGCCGAATGTTTCCTTAAAAAGTTATGGAGAACACAGCACGCAAGTATAATATGGTTCAGTTTATACTCCGCCATATGGATGGGTGTCAGAAATAGGCGGAACCGGCTGGCCAGGATTCCAAATGTGTTCTCCACCACTCTTCGGGCTCTGGCCAGCCGGTAATTAAAAACCCTCTGTTCCGGGGTGAGGGTCCTCATTGGGAATGGCCGCATCAGGTGGTCCCCCAGCGCAAACGCTTCATCAGCAACAAACACAAATGGGAGTCCTTCCACATTGTCCTCTGGAGCTGGCAAGTCCAAGCTGCCATTCTGGAGACGCCTGTAGAACTCCGTCTGGGCGATGACTCCACCATCGGACATCCGGCCATTCTTCCCCACGTCCACATACAAGAAGTCGTAATTAGCTGACACCACCGCCAACATCACAATACTATTGAACCCCTTGTAATTATAATAGTACGACCCCGAGTTGGGTGGTGGGACGATGTGGACGTGTTTCCCATCAATTGCCCCTCCGCAGTTAGGAAAGTCCCACCGCTCGGCAAAGTGGGAGGCCACAGTCTGCCATTCCTGTGGCGTGGAAGGAAACTGTTGAGGAAAAAACAATAAACATTACTATTTTTACTCTGAAACATGGCAAGCAGCTTAGACACAAACATTATGGGGCAACCTCCAGATAGCATTTATTAAGGGGAATTTAACAACGCCAAAGTATAAGGTACACCTATCATATTCCCCCTCCCCCCCTCTCATGGGCCATTTCTAACATTATAGGGGGTGTGTGGAAATCTTGGACAGGTAACCCTCTTCACTTCATTGAGAGATGAATGCCTAAATACAGCGTATTACTTGGAACAGCCCCTCCTTAGTTACACTATTGGCAGACCACTGGACAGGTAAGAAGTGTCATAATACAAAGATATAAATACACACTGTACACATTTGAGGACATTTGGACATTCTGCTATTACCTATCAAGATAATAATAGGATCCAAAAACTTTAAACAGTACCATTGGAAAGTATACAGGCAGGCCCTTGCACTACATGCTTTGGGGAATTCATCCCTAAATCTGAGCACTAAAGAGATGGGTATAGTGTGTATGGGTTTGGCAAAGTCAGCAGATAGATGATTGAGGATAGAGAATTGGGATCAGCTGACTTAGCAGTTGGGGGAGGGAGGGTTACTAAAAATTATTTGGGGACACCACAAAAAAAGCCTCTGGCACTCTGCCTGAATTTAAATCAAAAATAACATTTCCAAACATTTTAGGGGGTATTTGGGGTAAAGCACTACTATGGAGCTGATAAAATACATTGTTAAGTGACTACATGAGGTGAATATAGGCCAGGAGACACCATGCTGGGGAGGTTATTGAAGGGCAAATATGTATGAAGGACCTAAAATAATAATTACATAAAAATCCAGCATGCATGAGGACAAAGGGGACATTCACAGCATATTACAATCATGGTAATTAGGGAATGAGGAAAGAAATACAATATATTAGCAAACATTTAATACAATAAAATGTGATATAAAAGGATAAAAATCTTACCTTCATATACTCCTTCTGCAGGACCTGTATGATGGCAGAACAGGTCTCTGGGATAATGATCCCCAGAGCCTGGGGGGAGATGCCTGTCCAGAACTTCAAGTCCTGCAGACTTCTCCCTGTCGCCAAATACCGCAGGGTAGCGACCAACCTCTGCTCCGGAGTGATGGCTTGCCTCATGCAGGTATCCTGCCTGCTGATATAGGGGGTCTGCGAAGCCAACAAACGGTGAAACACGGGGTCCGTCATCCTGAGAAAGTTCCTGAAATCATCAGGATTATTCTCACGGATCTCACGGAGAAAAGGCATATGAGAGAACTGGTTATGCTGAAGCAACCAATTCTTGGTCCATGAACTCCTCCCCACCCTGTTCATGGACTGGACTTGTGTCAAAGTCAGGACCCCAACACCAAGCCCCCGCACAGCACAAACTCTACGAGGAGTACGCATACGAAACATGGCTAGAAAATGGTCGGCTGCTCAGAACGAAGTAACAGAATGCACTGAAGAACAGCAAGGCCTGTGAAGAGTGACCTGAAAAACAGTAACGAACGAACAAGAATACAATGACTAATTAGAGTCACGCGGAACTTGCTGCACACACTGAAGAGCAGATACAAACCCACAAGCACAAACTGAACGGCAGAAAACGATCTGAAAGCCACGAGTCTGAAAAAGCGCGAATCGTCTCTCACCAAACTTTTACTAACACGAGATTAGCAAAAGGAGCCCAAAGGGTGCCGCGCTTGGTTCTGAACCGGCCATTTCTAGTCTCGTCGTACGTGGTGTACGTGACCGCGTGGTTGGCAATCGGAAATTCCGACAACTTTGTGCGACAGTGTGTAGACAAAAAAAGTTTGAGCCAACATCCGTCGGAAAAAATCCTAGGATTTTGTTGTCGGAATGTCCGAACAAAGTCCGACCGTGTGTACGCCCTATTACTGTAAATACTGTAGCTGCCTGCCTGTGGTACTAGTAGGATCAGAAGAACACCGGCAATTTTCTTCAGGTAGCTGTAAATACTGTGAAAACACCTGCCTGCCTGTCAGTAGGAAGAGAATAACAGGAACGGATCTAGCTAAACTGAATACAGTGTATATATATATATATATATATATATATATATATATATACACACATACACACACACACAACACCTAGGATGCATACACAATACACTGTAAGTGCAGCTAACTGACTTGCCTGCCTACTCTATCTAACTTAAGTCAAATTACACTGTCTCTCTGTCTATCTCTCCGCCGCCGCAACACACTACACAAGGCCGCCACGCAGGCGGCCTTATATATAGTGTGGGGAGTATACTAAACCCCCTGAGCCATAATTGGCTAAAGCCACCCTGGCTTTGGCCAATTACGGCTCTCCGTACAGACGGCGCTGTGATTGGCCAAGCATGAGCATGCGGGTCATAGTGCATGCTTGGCCAATCATCAGCCAGCAATGCACTGTGATGCCGCAGTGAATTATAGGCCGTGACGCACCACTCGAATTTGGCGCGAACGGCCCATTACATTCGCAATTCGATGAACGGTCGAACAGGCTATGTTCGAGTCGAACATGGGTTTGACTTGAACTCGAAGCTCATCCCTACTCATGACACATTGGTTTTTGTGCATCCTTCATAAATAAGGCAATATGTAAATGAATAAAATACCAGGAAATACATATAAACAGCACATCCTTATTAAAGGCACCTCAGAGTGTCTGTATACATTATCTCACAGAAGTGAGTACACCCCTCATATTTTTGTAAATATTTTATTATATCATTTCATGTGACAACCCTGAAGAAATTACACTTTGCTACAATGTAAAGTAGTGAGTGTACAGCTTGTATAACAGTGTAAATTTGCTTTCCCCGCAAAATAATTCAGCACACAGCCAATAATGTCTAAACTGCTGGCAACAAAAGTGAGTACACCCCTAAGTGAATGTCCAAATTGGGCTTAATTAGTCTTTTTTCCTCCTCAGTATCATGTGACTCATTATTGTTACAAGGTCTCAGGTGTGAATGGAGAGCAGGTGTGTTAAATTTGGTGTCATCGCTCTCACTCTCTCATACTGGTCACTGGAAGTTCAACATAGTACCTCATGGCAAAGAACTCTGAGGATCTGAAAAAAAGAAGTGTTGCTCTACATAAAGATGGCCTAGGCTATAAGAAGATTACCGAGACCCTGAAACTGAGCTGCAACACAGTGGCCAAGACCATACAGCGGTTTAACAGGACAGGTTCCACTCAGAACTGGCATCGCCATGGTCGACCAAAGGAGTTGAGTGCACATGCTCAGCTTCATATCCAGAGGTTGTCTTTGGGAAATAGATGTATGAGTGCTGCCAGCATTGCTGCAGAGGTTGAAGGGGTGGGGGATCAGCCTGTCAGTGCTCAGACCATACGCCGTACACTGCATCAAATTGGTCTGCATGGCTGTTGTCCCAGAAGGAAGCCTCTTCTACAGATGATGCACAAGAAAGCCTGCAAACAGTTTTCTGAAGACAAGCAGACTAAGTACATGGATTACTGGAAACATGTCCTGTGGTCTGATGAGACCAAGATAAACTTATTTGGTTCAGATGGTGTCAAGCGTGTGTGGCGGCAACCAGGTGAGAAGTACAAAACAAGTGTGTCTTGCCTACAGTCAAGCATGGTGGTGGGAGTGTCATGGTCCGGGGCTGCATGGAGTCCTGCCATCACTGGGGAGCTACAGTTCATTGAGGGAATCCCAAATGCCAATATGTACTGTGACATACTGAAGCAGAGTGTGATCCCCTCCCTTCAGGGACTGGGATGCAGGGCAGTATTCCAACATGATAACGACCCCAAACACACCTCCAAGATGACCACTGCCTTGCTAAAGAAGCTGAGGGTAAAGGTGATGGACTGGCCAAGCATGTCTCCAGATCTAAACCCTATTGAGCATCTGTGGGGTATCCTTAAACAGAAGGTGAAGGAGTGCAAAGGTCTCTAACATTCACCAGCTCTGTGATGTCGTCATGGAGGAGTGGAAGAGGACTCCAGTGGCAACCTGTGAAGCTCTGGTGAACTCAATGCCCAAGAGGGTTAAGGCAGTGCTGGAAAATAATAGTGGACACACAAAATATTGATACTTTGGGCCCAATTTGGACATTTTCACTTAGGGGTATACTCACTTTTGTTGCCAACGGTTTAGACATTAATGGCTGTGTGTTAAGTTATTTTGAGGGCACAGCAAATTTACACTATCATACAAGCTGTACACTCACTACTTTACATTGTAGCAAAGTGTCATTTCTTCAGTGTTGTCACTTGAAAAGATATAATAAAATATTTACAAAAATGTGAGGGGTGTACCCACTTTTGTAAGAGACTGTGCATTCATCTAGTATTTAGATAAGTTTTGCAAGGAATGCAGTAATAGAACACTTATTTTTTTAAATATGGGTGTAAATGAGGAAATTAGTGTGTTTTCTTGAATTCTGTGGGATGAATCATTAGAACATTACATTTTGCAACTAAACTTGATTGGCCTACATATTGAACAGATGTCTGAAAATTTTACCATATGTTCTACACTTTCATCTGTATTCACTTATTTAAATATTGCATAAATAAGTTAATCTCCTGATCTGACAAAAATATTCTTAGGAACAAACGAGTAGCACCATTTCATGTCTTTTCAGGACCATTATTGCAGTCCTATTGCGATTTTCATTTCTTAGCATCATCATGTTCTCAGATTTTAGCAAAGTTTGCATGGCAACATGTACGATCTCATTATATGGGATGAATGTCACAGAAACTTCTGAGTGTGGCTAATTTAAATAGTGCCTAAGGCTTTCTGACACAGGAAAGGAACAAAGATGTATTGCTAATTTTCCTAATTAATGGTTTCTATTATAAAAGGCATGAGGCATGAGACATGAGGCACATACAGTGTACTATGTGCCTCCATCCCTGGCTCAATTAAATATAGAGTGGGAGTTGGGACTTTGTGTGAGGCAAGTGGCTATCAAGTAAGGTAATACACGTGCAATTGGCTAAGCATTGTAATTTATTTGTCATAAAGAGGGTATAAAGTCACACTCAGTATTAAATATATAGCAAAGTCATTATATATACACTACCGTTCAAAAGTTTGGGGTCACATTGAAATGTCCTTATTTTTGAAGGAAAAGCACTGTACTTTTAAATGAAGCTAACTTTAAACTAGTCCTAACTTTAAACAAATATACTCTATACATTGCTAATGTGGTAAATGACTATTCTAACTGCAAATGTCTAGTTTTTGGTGCAATATCTACATAGGTGTATAGAGGCCCATTTCCAGCAACTATCACTCCAGTGTTCTAATGGTACAATGTGTTTGCTCATTGGCTCAGAAGGCTAATTGATGATTAGCAAACCCTTGTGCAATCATGTTCACACATCTAAAAACAGTCTAGCTCCTTCCAGAAGCTACAAAACTGACCTTCCTGTGAGCAGATTGAGTTTCTGGAGCATCACATTTGTGGGGTCAATTAAACGCTCAAAATGGCCAGAAAAAGAGAACTTTCATCTGAAACTCGACAGTCTATTCTTGTTCTTAGAAATGAAGGCTATTCCATGCGAGAAATTGCAAAGAAATTGAAGATTTCCTACAACGGTGTGTACTACTCCCTTCAGAGGACAGCACAAACAGGCTCTAACCAGAGTAGAAAAAGAAGTGGGAGGCCGCGTTGCACAACTAAGCAAGAAGATAAGCACATTAGAGTCTCTAGTTTGAGAAACAGACGCCTCACAGGTCCCCAACTGGCATCTTCATTAAATAGTACCCGCAAAACACCAGTGTCAACATCTACAGTGAAGAGGCGGCTGCGGGATTTTGGGCTTCAGGGCAGAGTGGCAAAGAAAAAGCCATATCTGAGACTGGCCAATAAAAGAAAAAGATTAAGATGGGCAAAAGAACACAGACATTGGACAGAGGAAGACTGGAAAAAAGTGTTGTGGACGGATGAATCCAAGTTTGAGGGGTTTGGATCACAAAGAAGAACGTTTGTGAGACGCAGAACAAATGAAAAGATGCTGGAAGAATGCCTGACGCCATCTGTTAAGCATGGTGGAGGTAATGTGATGGTCTGGGGTTGCTTTGGTGCTGGTAAGGTGGGAGCTTTGTACAGGGTAAAAGGGATTCTGAATAAGGAAGGCTATCACTCCATTTTGCAACGCCATACCATACCCAGTGGACAGCGCTTGATTGGAGCCAATTTCATCCTACAACAGGACAATGACCCTAAACACACCTCCAAATTGTGCAAGAACTATTTACAGCAGAAGCAGGCAGCTGGTATTCTATCGGTAATGGAGTGGCCAGCACAGTCACCAGATCTGAACCCCATTGAGCTGTTGTGGGAGCAGCTTGACCGTATGGTACGCCAGAAGTGCCCATCCAACCAATCCAACTTGTGGGAGCTGCTTCTAGAAGCGTGGGGTGCAATTTCTCCAGCTTACCTCAATAAATTAACAGCTAGAATGCCAAAGGTGTGCAATGCTGTAATTGCTGCAAAAGGAGGATTCTTTGATGAAAGCAAAGTTTGATGTAAAAACAATGTTATTTCAAATACAAATCATTATTTCTAACCTTGTCAATGTCTTGACTCTATTTTCTATTCATTTCACAACGTATGGTGGTGAATAAGTGTGACTTTTCATGGAAAACACAAAATTGTTTGGGTGACCCCAAACTTTTGAACGGTAGTGTATATATATATATATATATATATATATATATATATATATATATATATATATATATATATATATATATATATATATATATATATATATATATATATATATACATATATATATATATATACATATATATCACAAAGTCCCAACTCCCTCTCTATATTTAATTGAACCAGGGATGGAGGCACATAGTACACAGTATGGGCCTCATGTAAAGTCCCAAACCCCCCCTTTTATACTAGTCATAAGGGATGGAGGCATGTGGCCAGTCTATGTACAGTTCTTCCCAATCATTTCAGGTTACTTGTATTCCCTGTGTGGCTGAGGGACTTGCTCTGCACAAAACGGGATATACAGATTTTATATTATAGCTCCATTTAACTGTCATCCTGAATTAGCAGCCCCTGTATTTAGGTGTGTGTGCTCTGCAAATGTTGGGGCCACTTGACTGCCTGATGCCCGAGATTTGCAATGGGCGCCTGGAGTCCTCCCCCTCCCCTCCCTCCCACTAGTTGGGAGGCGGGGGAGCAGGCGGGATTGCTCGCTGCGCATCGGCGCCACACACCCTTCAGGGCATCATTCCACATCCTTGTTGGCACCTTTTCTGGGTATTTTTTATCTTCAATCACCCACTTTTTCTTTTATATACAAGCTTGCTATATTTACCTGGCACTCATATTTCCAAACTGGTTGGACATGGTCTTATGGTCCTCATCCTAGTGATGATTTTTTCACTTTTTTCATCCCCTATGGCACACTGGTCTTCACCTGGTTCACCTTAGCATCTACACAAGAGAGCTAGTCCTTAGCAATTTAATATTTTTTCACAGACTCCATCGGAGCCCCGCCCTACCTTACTAATTTAACACCATGTAGAATCCAGCTTCTTGGGGATATCTCGGTTGGGTGTTCTTCCCACATGCAGTGTGGCTTCCTCAGCTCCCGGGACAGACAGCCTACCTTAGCGGCCTCTTCTGAATTGCAGTAGCACATACCTCTCAATCCCAGTTCCATGTAAGCACTTCAGCCATTCCCCATATTTTTTGAAGATGTTCAGGTGTTTTAAATATCCTTGCAGGAGTTAAATGTAATTTTTGCATGTGTGCGCTGCAATATTTTGTTCTTTTTGGGGAGTAAATTAGGACACGTCCACAATGATATGGAGCATCGTGCCCATGTCCTGATTACAAGGCCAGCATAGGTTAGAAGCTGAGGGATAAAACTTATGAAGCATGTATGGCGTGGGGCACCAACTTTATAACCATTCTCTTGTATAGCTACGTTAAGTGAGCCATTACGGATAAGGGTACACATTCTCCCATTCAACATCAGTGAAAGTTTGGTTCAATTCTCGTGTCCAAGCCTTGCAAGCTGAAGACGTGAAAGCAGAAGAAGTGTCAAGAAATATTGTATCAAGTGTAGATATCACATGTCTGAGGACATATACGAGAGCATATGGCCTCTAAATCTGTTAAATGTCTCAACTAAAGAGACGTAGGGCCTTGTCAAAAAGCAGCAAATTTGGAGATAAGTCCACTCTGGGAGTTCATAAGGTTTCATCAGGGTATTAAGGGCATCCCTAGTCATGAGGGCCCCCCTTCTGAAAAAGTGCATAGCCAATACTTCACTGAAGGGCCAGCCTTGTTGCAAGAAGGTTTTGGACATACCTGGGGAAAATGATGGATTAAAGCACAAGGGAGTCAATGGTCCGATATTTGCCTTTACCTTAGCTGTCTGAAAAGTTTGGAAGAGCTGGTGTAGAGAAGGTCCTATCAGGGGATGTAATTTGGCCTCCAAAAGGTACCTCTTGTGGTTTAAGAAAACGGCAGGAAATGTAGTGATAGAGAGACCTGCGCATGCTTAAGACTGACCCAGTCCTTAATGGACCTATGAACGTCCCAGTCTACCAAACGCGCAAGTAAACAAGCTCTATAGTAACCAAACAGATATGGAAAGCCTATGCACCCCTTGTGCTTGGGTAAAATTAAGCGGGAGAATTTTATCCAGAGGGGGTTTTTCTCCAGATAAATTGAGAACAAGCTCGCTTGTAAGTTGAGAAAAAAGGATAGAGGTACCTGGATGGTTACTGTTTGCATGATGTATCAAATGCAAGGTAAAAGCGGTATTTTGATGAGAGCAGCCCTGCCAAACAAAGAAACATCGATTGAGTTCCAGGAACGCATGTCCTTGCACATGCCCTCAAGAATCAGGTGATTCCTGCTGTAGAGATCTGACAGGGGTATTTGAATGCCTATATAAAACGGAAAATTGTATACTCACCTTTCCGTAATTTTCCTTTCCTGTCGCATCTTCATGGCAGCATACACGTTGGGTTGTGACTCCGCCTCCACAACCTGATAGGACCACATAGCTATAAATTAGAGAGTAGACACCTGCCCCAGTATTCTCTGTAAATATATACACATGTCACCTCAGAGGGTGGGTGATTGTATGCTGCCATGAAGATGCGACAGGAAAGGAAAATTACGGAAAGGTGAGTATACAATTTTCCGTTTTCCTGTCGCATCATGGCAGCATACACGTTGGGGAGTAACTCGCCAAACTGGGTGGGAATGCAAAAAATCTAATTTATTGACAAGAAACTAGAAGAAGGCTATTGCCCTGGTGGAATGCACTCTAAGATCTTCCGGAATCTGCAAGGTGCTTAAGGAGTAAGCCTTCTTGATAGTTTTCACGAGCCATGAGGCGATGGTACGGGCAGAGGCTGCCTGGCCCCTCCTGAACCCATGTGGGATGATTAATAGGTTCTCGCATTTCCTGAATGACTTGGTCACCAAGAGGTAATGCAGAATGTTGCCCCTAACATCCAGGGGATGAGGAACACCCTGATCTGTGCTCAAAGCCGGGAGGTCAATCTCCTGGTTAAAGTGGAATGAAGAGGAGACCTTTGAGATAAATCTGTCTGAAGGCTTCAGGGTTAGCCTGTCTGGGTAAACCATCAGGTACGGTTCCTTGATCAGTAAAGGTTGCATTTCCGAGACCCTTTTCGCTGAAGTGATGGCAATTAGGAATGATACTTTTAGAGTCAGGTCCCAGAGGGAGGTATCTTCAAGAGGGGAGAATGGTTCTCCGGATAGAATTTCTAGGACAGTTGATAGGTCCCAAGTTGGGAATGAAGGCTTTCTGGGAGGCCTTAGCTTCAGGCATGCTTTCTGGAATTGAACCACAAGAGGGTTAAGTGCCCACCTGACCCCTGTCAGAGCAGAGATGGCAGAGACTTGGACTTTCAGGGTGCTGGATCTAAGGCCTTTGTCTAGGCCTGACTGTAGGAACTCAAGCACTTGTATTGCTGATGGGGAAGAAGGGTCCCAACCTTGTTCCTGAGCAAAGGAAGAGAACTTTCCCCAGACTCTCTCGTAGGTGTTATTCGTGGAAGATTTCCTGGCTAGAAGCAGGGTTTCGACTACCTTCTGCGAACAGCCTTGATCTAGGAACCTAGACCTTTCAGTCTCCAGGCCGCTAGGTGCAATCTCTCTGGATTCGGATGTAGTAGCTGGCCCTGGGTTAGTAGATCCGTTGTCACCGGAAGAGGAATTGGATCCGCTGTGCTCAGTTGCAGGAGGGTGGTGAACCAAGGCCTCCGTGGCCAGAAGGGAATCACGGCCAGGACTAGAGCTGCTGAATGTTTGAGCCTCAGAAGGAACTTGGCTATCAGTGGGGTTGGTGGAAAAATGTAACCTAGGCGAAAGTTCCAGGTGTGCTGGAGACAATCCGTTCCCTCCGCTGAGGGGAAGGGGTTCCTCGACAGAAACCTCTGACATTTCCTGTTCTCTGGTGTTGCTGCGAGGTCTATGTCTGGATGACCCCATGTCTGGCATATGAGGGCGAAGGACTGCGGGCTTAGACACCACTCGTTGTTGGAAACGAATGTCCTGCTGAGAGAGTCCGCCAGTTTGTTCTGAACTCCCGGAATATAGGCCGCCTTCAGGTCCCGCAGGTTCAGTTGAGCCCATCGCATCACCGGACCAACTTCCCGCATCATGGAGATGCTCTTGGTACCCCCCTGCCTGTTGATGTAGGCCACAGCCACTCGGTTGTCCATTTGGATGAGGACCTGTTTCCCTCTCAGAAGTGAGCTGAATGCCAAGAGGGCTTGGAAGGCTGCCTTCATCTCTAGGACGTTTGACACTATATCCCTGGTTTTGAAGTGCCAGCGGCCCTGAGCTGCATAATGTAGGTAGTGTGCCCCCCATCCCTCCAGACTGGCGTCCGAAGTTACCACCTCCTGATGCAGGATGACTGTTTGCATCTGCTGAGGTTGTCGGGGTGAGTCCACCACCGTAGAGATAATCTGGCTTCCTCTGAGATGCGAATCGATTGGGACATGGACCATCCATCCCACTGGCACAGGAAGGAGGCTTGCAGAGGTCTGGTATTCCATTGCGCCCATCTGACCATTGGAATGGTTGCTGATAGGGACCCCAGCAGGCTGAGGTATGCTCTGGCCGGTAAGCATGATGCTGGAACCACATCTTTCACTTTCTGAATTAGTAGGGACAACTTCTCCCTTGGCAGTTCTACCATGTTGGCTCGGGTGTCTAGTTCGGCTCCCAGGAAGACCATCCTCTGAGTAGGCTGAATGTTGCTCTTCTGCCAGTTGATTATCCAACCCAGACTCGTTAGGGTGGAAACTAAGACCTCGCGATGTTGCACGAGTGATTCCTGGCTGTTTGAGAGGAGAAGAATGTCGTCAAGGTAATGGTGGACCCTTAGACCCTTCTCCCTCAAAGAGGCTATTACTGGAAGCAGAACCTTTGTAAACGTTCTGGGGGCCATAGAGATCCCAAAAGGGAGGCTTCGAAATTGGAAGTGTTCCTGACCCACCGAGAATCACAGGAACTTTTGGAATGCCACGTGAATTGGTATGTGTAGGTAGGCATCCTGGAGATCTATGGAGAGCATCCAGTCTCCTAAGTTTATGGCCTGAAGGATAGACTGCAGGCTTTCCATCCTGAACGACTCCACTCTGATGGACTTGTTGAGGTTCTTCAGGTCTAGAACCGGCCGAAAGTCCCCTGACTTCTTTTTGACGAGGAATAGTGGAGAATAGAATCCCCTGCCTCGTTGTGCTGGCGGAACCTCTGTTATCGCTCGTTTTTGAAGAAGTTCTAGGACATAAATTAGAAGGGACAAACTTTTCTCCTCGGGAGGAGGAATATGGGTTGGGCAGAATTGATCTCTTGGGGGTCGATTTTTGAAGGCCCATCTGTGGCCGAAACTGACGGTGGCCAGTGTCCAGGTATCGTGTATGGTCCCTGCCCAGACCAGCTTGAAACTGGAAAGCCTTGCTCCTACTACTGCTGGCCGGACGGGCGCACCTTCAAAAAGGCTTCTGGTCACTGGGAGCGGGAGTCTTAGGCTTTTGGAATTTCATAAAAGAAGTTTGAGGGTTCTTCCAGTTCCTTCGGTACTCCTTCCCTGGTCTGTACGCTTTCGCGTCTCTATACCTTTCTGGGAGATTCCGCTTAAAAGGAGGAGGTCTCTGTTTGGGCCTCCTATCTGAGGGAATGAGCCCGGATTTTCCACCAGTTACTTTGGAGATGGCCGTATCCAACTTTGTTCCGAAGAGGTGCTCACCGTCGAATGGAATACGGCACCAGTTAGACTTGGATGCCGGATCCGCCGTCCAGGGCTTCAGCCACAAAGCTCTTCTGGCCATCACTGAGGCCAACATAGACTTTGATGCGGACCTGATAGTGTCAACTGAGGCCTCAGCCACGAAATCACCAGCCAAGCTTAACTCTTGTAATGCCTTCACTATTTTCTCTTGGTCTGCCCCCTCTAATACCAGCTTCTCTGTGCTTTAAGACCAACTCGAGATGGCCCTTCCTACTGCCGCGAGTGCTATCGCAGGCCTGCATGCGCCTCCGGCCGAAAGGTAAGCCCGCTTAAGATCCATGTCGATCTTTCTGTCAAGAACGTCTCTAAACGTTACCGCATCTTCTAGCGGGAGGGTAACATGCCTGGCGAGGCGCATTAAAGATGTGTCCACTACCGGAGGGGATACCAGAGGGTTCACTTTAGGCTCCTTGAGTGGGTACAGCTTCTGGAGTCTGTTGTTCAGACTAGATTTCTTCTCCGGTCTCTGCCACTCTTCTTTGATTAAATCTTCCAGTTCATCGATGAACGGAAAAGTTTCTGGTTCCTTTTTAAGCTGAGGAAAATATTTTCTCTGCTTTGGCTGGACTTCCTGGGGTTCCTCCAATCCTATTGCCTCCTTAACCGATTTAACAAACGGTTCTATAAGGCCAAAGTCGAATCCGGCCGACACCTCCAGGCCTTCATTATCAGATAGGGAGTCTTGCTCCTTTGATGTGCTGGCCCGGGCTGGAGAGGTAATGGTGGAGAGATCCACATCTGGTATTGAGGCCTGAGGGGCTGAGTCCCCAACTTCTGAGGCTCTCTCTCTTGTGGCCTCTTCCAGGCATCTCTGACAAACCAGCTTATCCGGAAGAGCCGCTGTACCACAAATCCAGCATGCGTTCCCGGCGGGACGGGAATGGCGTGCAGGGGAGCGGTGCCTGCGTGAGGACGACCTTCTGTGGCGGGATCGACCATGCCGAGAATGCGGTCTGGAGCGGCTTCTTCTGCGGCTTCCTCTTGAGCGGCTTCTCCTATGGTAGGAGCGGCTCCGTCTATGTCTGGAGCGACTTCTCCTGCCTGAGGACTCTCTATGTCTTGACGCAGACGTTCTTGAGGACCTGGTAGGGCTGACCAATTTAGGTAGTGTTAGAAGTGCTCTCTTTTTCAATCTTCACTACTTACCCTCTTCTCCCCCCCCCCTTACCTAGTAGGCTGGCGGTGATCTGCTGGGGCAGCGGTCTCCATGGTGAGTGGGTTGGAAACCTGCAAGGAAAAGACAAGCAGCAAATGTAGAGACTGACCCAGACCTGGACAGGAGGGGGGGGGGGGGAGACCCACCTTTGTAGAGCGTTTTTCTTTGCTAAGGTTTGCAGAGCAGGCGTCTGTAGCATGCAGCAACCATCAGCAGCCTCCACAGCAATGCTGTGGTTTTTAAATCTGCCGCCATTGGCGTTGGACGCTCGCGCATGCGCAGTAGCGCCGCGAGGCGCCCGGCGCCATCTTGGAGACTGGCAAATAGCATCGAAGCGCCCAAAGAGCCGTACTGCGCATGCGCGAGGACGCCAAGAACGCTCGGCGGTCCCACACAGCACTGCATGGACCACAGAGCCCAGCAGAATACCAACGGTATGTCAGAGAGGGGGGGGGGAAGAGGGGGGGAATGGAGACCGCTGCACACAATTAAGCCTGTTTAAGGCTTATTTTCTGAGGCCATACTGAGGGTTTCCTGGCCAATCCTCCAGCAAGCCTGTTTAAGGCTTTTGTGGGCTGTTGCACTTGAAGCCTGTTTAAGGCTTGTCTTCTGGCAAACAGTTTGAGTTGAGATGAGTGCCCCTGAGATCACCAGAGTGGGGCTCCTTCCATTTAGCTCGTTTAGAGGCTGTACAAGAAGGACTTCCACCCAGGAGAGGCTAGAACCTGGCTGGGGCGAAAGCGGTAAGGGGGTGCTGATCCGTGCGTCCTGACAGGTGAGGAAAAATAAGAGAATACTTGGGCAGGTGTCTACTCTCTAATTTATAGCTATGTGGTCCTATCAGGTTGTGGAGGCGGAGTCACAACCCAACGTGTATGCTGCCATGATGCGACAGGAAAGTAAAGTGTCTGGGCACCAGGTAAACAGAAAGTTACATTTACACCTCTCAACTTCTTTCCTCTGAAGAGTAATATTTAAAGCATGAGATTTAGCGTAATTTATCTTAGGATTAGAGAGAATTCTAAACTGTTCCAGTTCACAAAGAAGGTTAGATAAGGAGATATGTGGATCCGATAGAAACAGTAAAATATCATCTGCAAAAGCAGCAACTTTGTAAATTGTGACCTTCACTGTAACACCATGGATGTCCCTATTAGAGCGAATTTTGTTTAACCACCTCCTGCCTGCCGTATAGGCAAATGATGGTGGGCGAGATGCTCTCTTGTTCTGGGCCATCATATGACGTGACCCAGTCTTGCCGCGATTGCGTGCCTGCAGAGCATGCAGTGCGGCAATCGCTGGCACGCTGTGTCCCTAGGATGTGGCGCGACCCAATTCTCAGTAAAGAGCCACAGCTTTTTACCCATGTGATCAGCTGTGTCCAATCTCAGCTGGTCACATGTAAAAAAAGGAGATGCCGTTTATTATCTCTCCTCGCCTCACACTGACAGAGTGTGAGGAGAGGAGAGGAGACCTGATTAGCAGCATCTCCTCACAGGGGAGACCTGTATAGGTAATCAGGACACTGATCATCAGTGCCCTGATTACAGTGCAGCCCCAGCAGTGCCCATCAATGATGCCACTCTGTGCCCATCTATGATGCCAACCTGTACCTATCAGTGACACCAGTCTGTGCCTATAAGTGATGTCAATTTCTGCCCATCAGTGAGGCCAATCTGTGGCCATTAGTAATGCCAATCAGTGCTGTCTTTCAGTGCCTGTCAGTGCCTGCCCATCAGTGCCACCCATCAGTGCTGCCTATCCATCTATCATTGCCCATAATTACCACCTATCATTGCCATCAATGCTGCCTATCAGTGCTACACATCAATGCCCATCAGTACTGCATATTGGTGTCTCCTCATCAGTGGCCTTCAGTGCAACCTCATCAGTGCCCATTAGTGCAGCCCATCAGAGCAGCCTATCAGTGCCCATCAGTGCAGCCTATCAGCGCTCATCAGTGAAGGAGAAAAATTACTTATTTACCAAATTTTCTGACAAACTAAGAAATTCTTCTTTTTTTTCAACATTTTTGGCCTTTTTTCATTTTTTTTAGCAAAAAATAAAAACCCTAGCAGTGAATAAATACCAACAAAGGAAAGCTCTATTTGTGTGAACAAAAATGATAAAAAAATTCATTTGGGCACAGTGTTGCATGACCGCGCAATTGTCATTCAATGTGTGACAGCTCTGAAAGCTGAAAATTGGCCTGGGCAGGAAGGGGGTGAAGGTGCCCAGTAGGCAAGTGGTTAACCGCTTGCCGACCAGCCGCCATCATTTTACTGTGGCAGGTCGGCAGGAGCGGGATAGCAGGCGCGCGCCGCTGCACTGCAGGGGTGCCGATGGCCAACAGTCGTGATGACCGCCGGCCATGAGCGATCGCGGGCATGAGAGGCAGAACAGGGACATGTGTGTGTAAACACACAAATTCCTGTTCTGTGAGGAGTGACAGATCGTGAGTTCCTAATAGCTAGGAACCACAATCTGTCATTTCCTCTAGGTCAGTCCCCTCCCCCTACAGTTAGAAACACACACAGGGAACACAGTTAACCCCCGGATCGCCCTCTAGTGTTAACCCCTTCCCTGCCAGTGACATTTTTACAGCATTTTTATAGCACTGATCGCTGTATAAATGTCAATGGTCCCAAAAATGTGTCAAAAGTGTCCAATGTGTCCGGTATAATGTCGCAGTCCCGATAAAAATTGCAGATCGCCACCATTACTAGTAAAAAAAATAATAATAATAAAAAAGGTTTAAATATATCCTCTATTTTGTAGACGTTATAACTTTTGCGCAAACCAATCAATATACGCTTATTGCGATTTTTTTTACCAAAAATTTGTAGAAGAATACATAACAGCCTAAACTGAGAAAAAAATAGCTTTTTAAAAAAAAATAAAAAAATAGGGATATTTATTATAGCAAAAAAGTACAAAATATTGTGTTTTTTTTTTCAAAATTGTCATTTTTTTTGTTTTTATAGCGCAAAAAATAAAAAAATAAGAGGCGATCAAATACCACCAAAAGAAAGCTCTATTTGTGGGAAAAAAAGGACCTCAATTTTGTTTGGATGCAGCATTGCACAACCGCGCAATTGTCAGTTAAAGGCGAATCGCAAAAAATGACCCGGTCATTCAGCAGCTAAATCTTCCAGGGTTGAAGTGGTTAAAGAAGGAATGTAACATAGTAATAAACAACTGTTAAGTAAAAGCTATGAGATTTTTGTAGGTATATAGCCCAGTGCTTTAACCCTTCCGATGCCTTGGACAGTTACATTGGAACATGACTGCGTCCAGCTGGCAAGGTCAGTAAGCCTTATGTCTATGGGATTCCCTCTTCTGCTATAAGCTCATGGTCACTTCAGCAACCATGAACTTGTACAAGAATTGTTCCTCAGTCTCTGTTGAGTAAAATAGCTGTGATCAGCAGCTACTAACTGCAGATTGCAGCTTTTTTTTTTTTTTTTTTTTAATTCACAAAGTGCAGAATAAGAGTGCAGTAAAACAGGTGTAGCCTAGATATTTACTTCAAGTTTTTCAGCATTTTGAGCTTTACTGATTGTCTAGGTGCTGTTATGGTCACCTTCAGCCAAAAACAGTAGTCCGTGTCTTAATCTTGTACATAGTAAATATGTAAGCTATTGTTGCTAATCTCTCCTCTTGAAAAAGCTGGCTGTCTGGCTGTCATGACAACTAAATGCTTTTGAAAACCATTTCTTACTGAGACAAAGTATGCTGATCAGGCATTCTGACTTCACTCATATAGGACTTCACTTGCTGCAAATTTGTTCCAGATCAGTGACTCTGAAATGATTACACCCTGAGGAAACTAGCATGTTTAATGCACATTAAGGAGGAACAACATTTTTTTTCACAGAAATGTCAGTGAAAATCATATTTTAGTAAAATTTTTTAAAATATATTGAGGTCAATAGAAAAGGAGACATTAAGATGTTTTAGAGGGTTACAAAGGTGCAATGAGTGTTAAATGGCTCATTGGAATTAGCAAACCCCATTTCACTTATCCTTGACCTGCTCCAGTGTTGGAAAATGGCTCCTCGTTAGTCTAATTGTTTTGCATTATTTTTTTTCACAAAAAAGAGGAAACAGCAAAATAAGTTAAATACAATATTTAAAAGGGACACTACACAAGTAGCAATGAAATACACAAAAAAAAAAATATGTGGAACAATATGTGAAATAATCTGAACTACCAGACCTATTTTTTCATACCAGAAAAACACCCTGTAAATACAAATAATGCACAAGTTTACTTATGAGTGAAACTGAGAGTTTCTGTTATGGTGAAATTTAATTGATGGTCAATTCAGTAATTTTGTATTTTAACCACCTGCCGACCACCCCCCATCGATTGACGGCGGCAGAATGGCACTCCTGCGCAATTTGCCATACAAGCTTTGAGTATAGGGGGCACGCGCGCCCGCCATGTCACTAAGGAGTCGTTGCACGTGCCCAGCGGCTGCAATGTCCTGACAGAGCGAAAACAGGGATTTGTGTGTGTTCTGTCAGGGGTGAGGAGAGCGATCGAAACACATTTAACCCCTAGTGTTAACCCCTTCCCTGCCAGTGAAATTTATACAGTAATCAGTGCACTAATTGCTGTATAAATGTCAATGGTCCCAAAAGTGTGTCAAAAGTGTCCGATCAGTCTGCCGCAATGTCGCAGTCCCAATAAAAATCGCAGATCACCGCCATTACTAGTAAAAAAAAAATAATAAAAATGCCATAAATCTATCCCCTATTTTGTAGACGCTATAACTTTTGCGCAAACCAATCAATATATGCTTATTGCGATTTTTTTGCCAAAAATATGTAGAAGAATACATATCGGTCTAAACTGAGGAAGAAATTCTTTTTTTTTTTTTAATTTGGGAATATTTATTATAGCAAAAAGTAAAAAATATTGTGGTTTTTTTTCTTCAAAATTTTCGCTCTTCTTTTGTTTATAACGCAAAAAATAAAAACCGCACAGGTGATAAAATACCACCAAAAGAAAGCTCTATTTGTGCGAAAAAAAAGGACATAAATTTTGTTTGTGTACAATGTCTCACGACCACGCAATTGTCCGTTGAAGCAATGCAGTGCCGTATCGCAAAAAATGGCCTTGTCAGGAAGGGGGTAAATCCTTCCCGGGTTGAAGTGGTTAATTCATTGTAAAAAAAAAAAAATCACTCAGTTCATCCTTATTTTGGGTCAGGAGTGATAGATTATGTATTTCTCTAAGCACAGATTCATTTTAACTTCTATTAAACTTGAGAATTGTATTGGGTTTTCAGTAAGTAATTTTACTCATTTCTGTGAGTTGTTTTATTTGCAATACAGTATTGATTTCAGTTGCTGTACCCGCCAAAGGGTAACATGTCTTGCTAACAATAAGATCACATGTAACCCTTGTCTTACCTCTATAAAGGCATTTGAGGGAAAACATTTACTTCCATCCGAAGACTAGATTTGACATTTGAAATACACAATACAGGTTGCATTATTCTAAAAAAAAAGATAAAATCTCAATAAATACAAATGATATTGCATACAACGTTCATTTTGTTAAAGCTAAGCAAGGAAGTGGAAAGTGATAGTTCTATAACAAATCGACTAATCAGTGTGTTTTATAAATGTAAACTTGGGCTTTAAAAATATAAGAAGTTGAACGGCATGCAGAGGATAATGTTACAAAATGTTCATATGACCAAAAAATTTAGCAAAATGAGTATGCATGTGCGAGAGCTCCGACATGGCCGCCTGAGCCTGGAGCTCCGCGCCACCCCGGACGAACGAGCCGCACAACCCCCGATACAGCCCGCGTAGGAGCCTCTTGTCTGTCTGCCTGCAACCAGGAACACCAGGGGAGCACGGAGAGATGTCCGGTCCCCAGGTTCGGCGAGACCTAGGCCCGCAATTCGTCGCGGCGACAGACGGGTGTACCAAGATGGCCGCCGGAACAGAAACCAACAGGCCGCATGCTGCCACACAGGCCAAGGCGCCAGAAAACAGGCCAGTACTGACCCCCCCGACTCTGACTTATGCCCAAGCGGCACAGGGAGGCCCCTGCATGAACCAGGCTGGCCCGCATGGCCCTCACCAGCAACAAGCACCCCCCATGGCCCACAAAGAGCCCCTCATCAACATGCTGCTGGAGGACTGTCATGAAGATCCTGCCAATAATCAGCGATCCAGACGCAGGGGGACACGGCCGCGGGTTCCACTGCGCATGCGCACGCGTTCACGGGTGCTGTCACGCACGGGCACGCGTGAGCGCACTCCCGCTAGTGCCAGGCGGGCTATTTAAACCGGCCTGTCACACTCCATCCCCGCTGTCTGCTCTACAGCGTTCCGTGTGCCTTAACCTGATCTGACCTGTGTACTCTGCTATTGACCCGGCTTCCTGTTAGACCATCCTGCTATCCGCCTGCACCAGACCCTCTTGGCTTGCCTGACCATTCCTCTGTGTTGTCCCTGGTACCTCTGCTGATCGCCCGATACCGACCTCTGGCTTGTTTGACCACCCCTCAGTCTGATAACTGTATCCAGCGTTCCAGTCTACTACCTGCTGCCTTGTTCCAGGTTCCAGTCCAGTGTTCCAGGCTACTACCTGCTGCTTGTTCCAGGTTCCAGTCCAGCGTTCCAGGCTACTACCTGCTGCTTTGTTCCTGGTTCCAGTCCTGCTTACTTACCTGCTTACTTACCTGCTTACTTACCTGCTTCCTTATCTGCTGTGGCTCCGGGTCCTCTCTGCGATCCAGCGTCCTCTTCAGCATCTGGACCCAGAGGGTGTCACCACTCCTGAACTTCCGGTGACTGTCGATCCTGCCAGGCACCCATACCACTCCTCACTCCTGGCCTTCTGTCTCCATTCCAGAGGAACAGGAGTGGGAGCTGTAAGGGAGGTCCTTCTCTGCACTTCGGGCTCACCACCTACCAGGTACGTGACAGTAGCAGACAGCCATGTCTGAGCCTGAGCAGGGAACGTCTCCCATGGAGGAACTCTGTGCACACCTGGCAGGATTGACTGAAGCAGTCAAGAATCTGCAGCAAGGATACACCAGGCTGGAGGAATGAGTGTTAACCTTGTCTAATCCCATTGGGGCTCAGGGAGTTCCTTCCGCTTCTGCTCCTTCAGTCGGGCCTTCCTCAACAGTGGTGATGCTCCCTCCAGAACCCAAGGTTCCGACGCCTGAACGTTTTTCCGGAAATCGCCTCAAATTCAGGGCTTTCCGCAACTCCTGTGAACTGTTCTTTGCTCTCCAGCCACGTACCTTTTCCCTTGAGGCTACTAAGGTGGGCTACGTAATCTCTCTGCTTTCTGGTGACCCCCAAACCTGGGCCCACCGCCTCTTGGAGCAAAAGGACGTGTCCTTGACTAATCTCTCCGCCTTCTTGGATGCACTAGGTCAGCTGTATGATGACCCCCAGCTGTCCGTGACTGCAGAAGCGGCTTTGCACACCCTTCAGCAGGGTCGCAGGGCTGCAGAAGACTATGTGGCGGAGTTCAGAAAGTGGAGTGTAGACACAAACTGGAATGATGCGGCTCTCCGCTATCAGTTTCGAATGGGACTTTCTGACCCTCTGAAAGATGAATTGGCCAGGGTGGGTACCCCACAGACTTTGAACGCATTGATCGATCTAACCATCCAGATCGATCGACGTCTAAGAGAACGAAGGACTGAGAGAGCAATGGGAACCTCTCGCCCCACTTGGGTTACCCCTAAAGTTCCCCATCATACATCACCAGCACCACCAATGTCTACATTTAACCCACCTGAGCCAATGCAATTAGGGGTTCTGCGGCCTTCTCTTACTCAGGAGGAACGACAACGTCGTCGGGTGAATAATCTGTGCCTGTATTGTGGGGAACCTGGGCACTATGTCAGGAACTGTCCCCTTAAACTCCGTAAGTGCCTATCTCTGTCCTCTGACTATGTTGCTCCTCTGGTTAAGAACACTACTCACCTTGCTCTCTCTCTCCTGTTACAGCTTCCAGGAGAGACCCTGCAAATAGCCGCCATTATTGACTCTGGAGCTTGTAGCTGTTTCATGGACTCTCTTTTTGCTACTCAACACCGGATACCTCTGTTGCCTAAGACCCATGGACTCTCCATTCATCTAGCTGATGGAACAGCCATTAAGTCAGGGCCTGTTACCCAAGAGACTGTTCCAATACCCGTTTCCATCTCCAATTCTCATCAAGAACTGTTACGCCTAGATATCATCGCTTCACCTATGTTCCCCATAATCCTCGGCATGCCATGGTTACAGGCCCACAATCCTGACATTAATTGGATCACAGGTGAGGTTACCTTTTCCTCCCCATACTGCCAACAGTCTTGTAGACTTCAGGACACTCAGAAGAATCCTACCTTGCTCTGTTTAAACACAGATCCTAGTCTGCACCTTTCCATCCCTTCTGCATATCATGATTTCTTAGATGTATTCAGCAAGCAGGGGACAGAGGTCTTACCCCCTCACCGGGCCTATGACTGTCCTATCGAATTACTCCCCGGTGCCGAGATACCTTTTGGAAGAATATTTCCTTTAACAGAAGTGGAACAAGGGGCTTTAAAAGAATATATCGATGAGAATCTAAAGAAAGGCTTCATTCGTCCATCCACGTCTCCAGCAGGTGCAGGTATCTTCTTCATACAAAAGAAAGACAAGACCCTCAGACCATGTGTAGATTACCGTGAGCTGAACAAAATCACTGTAAAGAACCGTTACCCTCTTCCTCTGGTACCAGAGCTGTTCCAAAGACTTGGGACAGCTACCATATTCACTAAGTTTGACCTCCGCGGAGCCTACAATTTGGTTCGTATTAGGGACGGAGACGAATGGAAGACCGCCTTTCGTACCCGTTATGGACATTTTGAATACCTTGTGATGCCGTTTGGGCTGTGCAATGCTCCTGCTACATTCCAGTACTTCATCAATGATGTTTTACGAGACTTTCTAGATCTGTTTGTTATCGTCTATTTAGACGACATACTAATTTTTTCTTGTTCCTTTGAATCCCATCGCAGGCACGTCAGAAGTGTATTGGCCCGTCTTCGACAACACGGTCTATATGCAAAAGCTGAGAAATGTGAATTTGAACAGGAAAGTATTCCATTTTTGGGGCTAATCATTTCCAGCAAGGGCATTAAGATGGACCCCCAAAAGGTCCCTGCAGTACTAGACTGGCCAGTCCCAACAGATAAGAAGGGGATCCAGCGATTCGTTGGATTCGCTAATTTCTACCGCAAATTTATTAAGGGGTTTTCAGCCATCATCACACCCATCACACAGCTAACTAAACAGGGTACACGTTTCCACTGGTCTGCTGAGGCTCAAAAGGCTTTCGAGACTCTCAAGGGCCTTTTTACCTCTGCTTCCGTGCTAAAACATCCAGATTCCTCTCTGCCATTTGTACTAGAGGTGGACGCATCCGAAATTGCAGTAGGGGCAGTGTTGTCCCAAAGGCAGGGAACTAAGGCCCTGTTATATCCTGTGGCTTTCTTCTCTCGTAAATTGTCCACGGCAGAAAGAAATTATGATGTAGGTGACAGAGAATTATTGGCTATCAAATCCGCGTTGGAGGAGTGGCGCTATCTGCTAGAGGGTGCCGCTCATCCAGTCTTAATTTTTACAGATCATAAGAACCTGGAGTATTTGAGGTCTGCAAAAAGATTGAAGCCACGCCAAGCCAGGTGGGCCCTCTTTTTCTCCAGGTTCTCTTTTCATGTCACTTATCGCCCTGGTTCCAAGAATACCAAGCCTGATGCCCTATCCAGGATGTTTCAAAAACCCCAAGAGGTTTCCCCTCCGGACACCATCCTGTCCCCGGGGAATTTTATTTTGCTTCAGGGAGATCTGCTTTCCCGGATTAAGCAGGCTTCCGCAGAATTGGGGTCTTCCATTAGGCCAGAACTCCAAGTTAAGGATGGGTTATTATGGCACGAGAATAGGATTTTTATACCTGAAGAACTACGAGTTTCAGTACTAGTACTCTGTCATGACCATGCTTTTGCTGGGCATTTTGGAGTGGCTAAAACTACCGATCTGGTACAGCGTACCTTTTGGTGGCCTCAGTTACGTGATGATTGTAGGAGATTTGTTGAATCCTGTACCACCTGTATCAGAAACAAGGGGCACAGGACCAAGGCATGGGGTTTGCTAAAGCCATTACCTGTCCCAGATAGGCCTTGGAAGATGCTTTCTATAGATTTTATTGTGGAATTACCTCCGGCTGGGGGTTTCACCTCAATTTTTGTCATAGTAGACCGGTTGTCGAAGATGGCCCACTTTGTCCCAATGAAGGGCACTCCCTCAGCTACAGAAACGGCACAGGCATTCATTAGAGAAGTCATCAGGCTCCATGGGGTACCGGTTAATATAGTTTCAGATCGGGGGGTACAGTTTACCTCCCGATTCTGGAGGTCTCTATGCAAAACATTGAAGATTGAACTCTCATTTTCATCTGCTTACCACCCCCAGACTAATGGGCAAACAGAGAGAACAAACCAGACTCTTGAACAATATTTACGCTGTTTTTCTTCATTTGCCCAGGATGATTGGATTTCTGTTCTTCCATTGGCCGAGTTTGCCTACAACAACTCTATTCATTCCGCTATCAAACAAACCCCATTTTTTGCAAATTATGGTTACCACCCTTCTTTTCTGCCTAATTCTCTTCCAGAGTGCACAGTGCCCGCAGTTCAGGAGAGGTTGGACTTCTTCACTTCCAACAATCAAGTTTTGCAGGAGACCATGACCAGGACCCAGGAGTATAATAAAGCAACTTTTGATAAGAAGAGACGAGGTGAGCTGTTACTTACACCCGGGGACCAGGTATGGTTATCTACAGTAAATCTCAGGATGGCTTGCCCATCAAAGAAATTGGGTCCCAAGTTTCTTGGCCCATTTCCTGTTAAGCGAAGGATTAATGAGGTGGCATACGAACTTGAACTTCCAGATTCATTAAAAGTGCATCCAGTATTTCATGTGTCTCTACTCAAACCCTCTGTTTCTAACCCATTTCCAGGCCGAAGTACGGATCCTCCTGATCCAATTTTGGTGGATGGGGAGGAAGAATTCGAGGTGGAGGCTATCATGGACCATAGGAGAAGAGGCAACCAAAATCAATTTTTGATAAAATGGAGGGGGTTCGGCCCAGAAGAAAATTCTTGGGAACCCGAGGATAATATTCATGCTGAAAATCTTTTACAATCTTTTAAAAGAGCCCATCCGGAGAAATTCCTTCAAAGGGGCATCCGGAGGCTGCCCCTTGGGGGGGGGCAATGTCATGAAGATCCTGCCAATAATCAGCGATCCAGACGCAGGGGGACACGGCCGCGGGTTCCACTGCGCATGCGCGCGCGTTCACGGGTGCTGTCACGCACGGGCACGCGCGAGCGCACTCCCGCTAGTGCCAGGCGGGCTATTTAAACCGGCCTGTCACACTCCATCCCCGCTGTCTGCTCTACAGCGTTCCGTGTGCCTTAACCTGATCTGACCTGTGTACTCTGCTATTGACCCGGCTTCCTGTTAGACCATCCTGCTATCCGCCTGCACCAGACCCTCTTGGCTTGCCTGACCATTCCTCTGTGTTGTCCCTGGTACCTCTGCTGATCGCCCGATACCGACCTCTGGCTTGTTTGACCACCCCTCAGTCTGATAACTGTATCCAGCGTTCCAGTCTACTACCTGCTGCCTTGTTCCTGGTTCCAGTCCAGCGTTCCAGTCTACTACCTGCTGCCCTGTTCCTGGTTCCAGTCCAGCGTTCCAGTCTACTACCTGCTGTCTTGTTCCTGGTTCCAGTCCAGTATTCCAGGCTACTACCTGCTGCCTTGTTCCAGGTTCCAGTCCAGCGTTCCAGGCTACCACCTGCTGTTTGTTCCAGGTTCCAGTCCAGTGTTCCAGGCTACTACCTGCTGCTTGTTCCAGGTTCCAGTCCAGTGTTCCAGGCTACTACCTGCTGCTTGTTCCAGGTTCCAGTCCAGCGTTCCAGGCTACTACCTGCTGCTTTGTTCCTGGTTCCAGTCCTGCTTACTTACCTGCTTACTTACCTGCTTACTTACCTGCTTCCTTATCTGCTGTGGCTCCGGGTCCTCTCTGCGATCCAGCGTCCTCTTCAGCATCTGGACCCAGAGGGTGTCACCACTCCTGAACTTCCGGTGACTGTCGATCCTGCCAGGCACCCATACCACTCCTCACTCCTGGCCTTCTGTCTCCATTCCAGAGGAACAGGAGTGGGAGCTGTAAGGGAGGTCCTTCTCTGCACTTCGGGCTCACCACCTACCAGGTACGTGACAAGGACTGTGCCCTATCCCCTTCCATGGCCTCCCAACTTCCCTCAACAGCAAATCCATCCCCCGGCTATTCAGTCAGGGACATCACCGCACTTCAAGAAGACCTCTTTACTATATTCTCTGCCCTATTAGAGAAAGGACTGGCCAATACAGCAATCCAGATCAGCAACACCATTAAATCGGACCTATCTAGCTTGGGCTGCAGAATTGAAGCCATGGAAGACAAAATTGAGAACACGGTCTCCAGAACCAACCAAAATGCGGCAAACATCCAGACCATTCAAGAACAACTAGATACGGCCCTCTCCAGGATCGACGAACTTGAGAATAGGTCCAGGAGGTATAATTTCAGAATAAGAGGCCTCCCGGAATACTTCACGGATATCCCCCTCACGGTTCTGGACTTTATATCAGAGCTCATCCCTAATATCCCGCCGCATAGGCTAGAATTGGACAGAGCACACAGGGCTCTAGGACCCCCCAGAAAAGACGGTACACCCAGAGATATAATAGTGAAACCGCACTTTTACGCGGTTAAAGAAGAGGTTATGCGACAATCTCGCTTGAAGCCTAAGCTACAACACCGGGGTCACCAAATTCAGGTTTTTGCAGACCTGGCCCAGTCCACCATCCAAAGAAGACGTGCCCTCAAGCCTCTCCTAACGGTCCTCATGGAACGGGACATCAAGTACTGCTGGTCATTCCCCTTCGCCGTGAAGTTCTCAATACAGGGCAAGACACATGCATTTTCCAACCTCCCAGAAGGTGAGAGACTGTTCCTGTCCCTAAAACTAATATCGCAGGAATCACCCATGGATTTCTCCACGCCATCATCGGGGTCGACCAAACGCCCCCCTCCGGCCAGCCCTGTATCCCCCCTCTGGAACAAGAGTCCCTCTAAGAAGAGCAAGGATGGAAGAGCACCGTAATTGACCGTCAAGATCCCTACATCCATCTGTCCTACCATGGACACCTCCGTTTGGGAAGTAGTTCCCTCTGTTGACTGAGCTAGAGCTCCAACCCCCCAATTTCCGGACCGGCCAGGTCCCCTGTTCTAGGTCACACTTCCACTCCAAAGCCCTCTACACCACAAGTCCCTAAAGCTCAGAGAGGAGAGACATCTGAAACGGTCAGCCCTGCTGCTGCCCACACCTTCCTGAAGCACCTACCGGATCCCTATTCCTTCCTGTCGTGGATTTGAATCCTAAAAGTCTCGCTCTGCAAAGGAACCAGTAGCTCTCTCCTCTCCAGAATTGCTCTTCTGGGGATTGAACATACGAGTCCATTTTTCTGGGGCCATCTCCCTGAAATTTGCATTTTATCTTGTTATCTCTCTCTCTCTGTTTTTATTTTTATCCACAAACCTTTTTTCAGGCCTCATTTTGTTATGGCCGGTTTCGTTGCCATTCTCCCCGCCTCCTCTCGGCCTTCCCGACCCTTCCCCTCAGTTAGGTTGGGGGGGTGATTGGGACGGGAGGATGCCGGGAGACGGAGGCCTAATTCACAGTCTCTACTAGACCGTATATTTCTTCATGTACTCACGGTTTGTGAAACGGGTATCTTATTGTCAATTCAGTTTACCATGACTTAGTTGTGCACAGTTTGATAGTTAGACACATATTATTGCAGGGGTCTGGGGTGGTACCCTTGCGCCTCCTCTCATTCCTGGAGAACAGAATGTGTTCTCTTCGAGTGGGACTTCGCTCGCCCCTTCAGGGCGAGCGAAGGTTAAGAATGGAGATTTGGTGGACATCCACACCACCACCCTCCACGGGTCTCGTTAGAAGACCCTTGTTACTGTCTTTGTTACTGTTTTTGTTTGAATCTCTACCCTCCATTTCTCCCCATTCACTCTTTTTCTCTCTTCTAGCCTGTTGGCGGGAGCCGTCCCCAGCCCTCACCCTCACAGACTTAGGACGAATCTCCACCTTCCTCCCCCTCGCTGCAAATAAACGTCATCATAAGGTAAGTGGCTGCTGGTTAGATGGTCCCCCCTCCTCTGTTCCCATGGCTGATACATTATCGAAGGGACTATATCTCAAGGTGGCATCTCATAACGTTCAAGGTCTTAATTCTCCCAGGAAAAGGAGATTAGCTTTTGATCACTACAAATCCCTCAAACTGGATATAGTGCTCCTGCAGGAGACGCACATTCCGATTCGGTACAGTCACAAGTTCCTCCACTCCTACTATCCATCTTTTTTCCTCGCCAACGCTCCAAACACGACGAAAGGGGTAGCAATTCTTCTCTCAAAAAACAGCAAATTTGCCCACATCTCGGACTTCAGAGACCCAGAGGGCAGGTTTATTCTTGTAAAGGGCACTCTGGAGGGAGTTCTATACTCCATAATTTCATACTACGCCCCAAATAAGGGTCAAGACTCTTTCTTCCAGAGCCTCTTTGCAACTCTAAACCCCCTCCTTGAGGGCAAGGTCATCTGGGGGGAGAATCCAATGTGGCGTTTGACCAGGGTCTTGACAAAACCAAACCCCCCAAAGACCAGCTGACGCGTCCCACGAAACTGAGCACCAGAGTAGCCAAAATACTACACACCCAAGGCTTAGTTGACATTTGAAGGGAACTTAACCCCAAACGTAGGGACTTTACTCACTTTTCCTCTCCCCACCAGTCATACGCCAGGATTGCCCACATTCTCATTCCTACAAACCTTATCCCTCTGGCCAATAGGGTCTCTATCTTAGACACAGCATGGTCCGACCACTCACTGGTTCTCCTATCCCTGAAAAATGTTCTAACGGGGAACAGGGGCTCTTACTGGAGACTGAACGAGTCTCTTCTCAGCGACTCAATTCACACCAAGGTGATAGCTGATGGCATTAAAGAATACTTTTGACTAAATGACGTAGAAAACACTTCTCCCGAGACCCTATGGGCCGCCCACAAGGCTACCGTCTGAGGCAAGCTCATCAGGTTAGCGACCCAGGTCAAGAAGGAACGACTGATTGACATTCAAAAATTGGAAAAATCCTTTGTAACCCTGAAAGCTGATCACAAAAAAAACCCTTCTGCTATAACAGATAGACTAGACACAATCAGACTCGAGCTCAATTTAGTATTAACGGCAAAAGCTGAGAAACATATTAGATGGAGCGGAGCCAAATTTTATTGCCAAAAAGACAAAATTGGACCGATGTTATCCGCAAAGCTCACCCCCAAATTTCGTTCTCACACTTTCCCCAAACTACGTATAGCTGGCCAGCCTCCAACAGCCAACCCAACTAAAATCATGACTGCCTTCCACGACTTTTACTCCAACCTTTATAAAACCACCCAAGCGGTGTGGGAACCCTCGATCGACTAATTTCTCCAGAACCTTCAGTTGCCCTCCATTTCCAAAGAGCATAAAGATTTAATAGATGAACCCTTCTCCACGGAGGAGATAAGGGAGGTTATCAAAAGCCTTAAGACTGGCTCAGCCCCGGGCCCGGGTGGGCTTTCAGTCCCCTACTACAAGACATTCGGCATAATATTGGCCCCCCATATGGCAAAATTTTTTAACTCTAAAAACTCAGACGCTCCAATAGATCCACATCTGAACACGGCGTTCATATCAGTAATCCCCAAACCCAATAAAAACAAAAATTCTCACCAACCGTCTAGCTTCCTTTATAAAACTATATGTCCATAAAGACCAGGTGGGTTTTATCCCGGGTAGGCAGGGCCCAGACCAAATCAGGAAAGCAGTAGACATTGTCTCCATTCCCCAATCTAACTGGGAAGGGGGCCCCAAGCAGGAAGGAATGTTTTTATCGCTAGACTTACATAAAGCCTTCGATTCGATCGAATGGCCCTATCTATTCTCACTATTGGAGAAGTGGGGCTTTGGGACTAGCTTCTTAGGAATCCTGGGATCCCTGTATTCCAATCCGAAAGCGGTAATCCGATTACAAGGCCAATACTCCAAACCCCTCCATATAGCAAGAGGCACGAGACAGGGCTGTCCTCTTTCCCCTCTGATTTTCGCCATGGCGATCGAAACACTTGCGATAGCAATAAGATCAAATCCCAACATCCCAACAACGTCCTGTGGGAACCAAGTCCATAAATGTGGGCTATTTGCGGACGATATGCTCCTTTTCATCACGTCCCCAACCACCTCCCTCCCAAACCTGTGCAAACTCCTCAAGGAGTTCTCCAAAATTTCAGGACTTAAGGTAAACTATTCTAAGTCATCTGCCCTAAATATTTCCCTCAAGACAGACACAGTAACCGCACTTCGAGGTGTCACCCGCTAGTGCACATTTTCAACAATCCAGATTTTGCCCCGGGGTTGGACATCAAAGCCTTTAGATGGTGGTTGCACAAGGGAGTGTATTGAATCGGACACTTCTTCACGAATGAGGGCCCTATTTCTCTTGATTTCTGTCTCAATCATCTTGAAATCCTAAATTCAGAGCGTTATAGATTTCACCAAATAAGACATTTTCTCTGCCACATTTGCAGGGAGAAATCCTCGCCTCACACATTCGCACCATACGAATTATGGTGTGGGCAGTCAATGGAGCAGAGAGGAAGGATCTCCGTCATCTATCAGTCACTATCCCATCAAGTTTTAAAGACCCCTTACATGCTAGCTTGGGAGAGTGATCTTTCCCTCAACTGGGACGTTGATAAATGGAGAACCTCCTTCAACAGATCCTTTAAGGGCATTAAGAATATCTCCCTAATAGAATCCAGCCTCAAGGTCATTACTAGATGGTACCTCACCCCGGTCAAATTGACCAAAATGTTCCCAACAGCAGACCCCAGGTGCTTCCGAGGGTGTTAGCTCTCGGGCTCAATGGCCCACATATGGTGGGAATGCCCCAGATTGAGGCCCTACTGGAGCAAGATATTCTCCCTGATCCGAAAAATCATGAAAATCCAAATCCCGAAAACCCCAGCCATAGCTCTTCCTAATGACAACTTACCCAAAACACCAAAACTGTCGCGTAAACTAATACACTTTATCCTCCTAGGTGCCAAACTCACCATTGCCAAATATGAATAAACAAGAGAGAATTTATGAATCAAACACTTTGCTTTAATTACATATGACTATAGACAGATGGGGATGATACCCAAAGGACATCTGCCTTTAAGTGCTGGTACTTGCAAACACCCAACTCAGGGGATCATGGGTGGGTGTGTTCCTCTGAATTAAAGAGCATATCAAAAACAAGGGGGTGGAAAGGAAAAAGAATTCTTCAGTGAGGAACCAGAAAGTTAGCAAAAATATAAATATTTATTATAGAAAAAAGATACCACATATACACCAGATAATGTCAAAACAAATGACTGTGAGTGAACCAGTAACCACCACTAACAATAAAATAGACAACGTTGTCTAAAAACAAAGAACAACATACAGATGGCCACCACTGCACATACAATCACATCTAATAGGCTAGCTAGACTTGCATCGTCTTATGTATAGTGTCTCTAGATAGAGATAGGAAGCCAGAGGGTGACGGTATGCAGCCGTAGATTAGGGGATTCCGCTGTGCACACTGCCGATGGCAGACTTAGGTGTAGCTATGAATATAAATATAGACCACAGAGGTTGCTGATGATAGCACTTGCAGATGGATACTCAGCCACAGCTGATACCATGCATGAGCAGCTGTGTGGGTGCTTGGCAGAGGTGCAGGAGGGGGTGTGTGCCTGTGTAACTGTTTGATGTGTAGAGACAGCGTGTTAGCTGGATATAATGATACGATCTCACCAGACCATAGACATCCGGATACATCAGGCAAATTGGACACTCCGATCCTCCTCAAGTTGGCTCAAGCTGTGTAAAGCAGCTGGGTCATCCTCTGGTCAATAAGAAGTAGCTGGTAAGTCCGTGTAGATAGATGCCCACCAGGATAATGGAGAAGGGAGGACGTGGTAACCTGCCGCCTGAATGCGGTATGATGCCACCGTTACTTCCGGGTTCCGTGCTGTAGGGCTTTCGACGGGCTTACGGCAGGGCTTGAGCGGCTTCAGCAAAGTAGCAAATCAGATCCCCAGGGCTGGTGGGTGGGTCTGTATGGGTACTACGTCGAGCGTGATGGCGTCATGCTGACGCGTTTCATCCGTCAAGGATTTCTTCAGAGCATGCGCAATGGTTGCAGTGGGCGGCTTATATAGCGATTCCAATTGAAGACGTGGGTAAGTCAGCTAACGGTTGTCTAGGCAACTGCGCAACAAATAGACGGCCATTCAAATCATAAGACAACAACAGATAATGATAGAGTGGGCCCGTCCGTGGGTGCAGCACCCCCATCGGGGATGGTGGGGATAATGGACTGGGAAGGTGAAGGAGGGGATGAAGGCGGGGGTAAAGGGGGTATCAAGGGGGGGAAAAAAAGGAAAAGAAAGGAGGGGGGGGGAAAGAAAAAGGGGGAAGGAAGGGAGTTGATGGAGGGGAAAGGGGGGAACCAAAAGGGGGGAAGAAAAAGGAAAAAAAGGGGGGGGGAAATGCTGAGGAGATGGAAGGGAAATGGGGAAAGGTATGGTTAACTGAAAGTAAGAATGGGCAGGGCGGGGGCAGAAGGGTATGTGGAGTCTCCCACGGCAACTATGATGTAAGGAATACTGATAAGTTGCACTCATTATTTAACCCATGTGGGGACATACTGTCAAGGGTATATATCCACATTTTTTCTTTCTGGCAGAGAATCCTGTCGAAGTCACCCCTTCTAAGGGGGAGATTTAACTTGTAGATACCCTTGACAGTAAGGGGGGTAATTTGGTCCTCCTCACAGAGGATCAATATGAAAATGAAGTACTTAGACTCTTAAGCGATAAACTTACCTATCACAAACTTGATCTAAACCCCTTTCCCGATATTATCAATGAACTGAATTACCAGCTGAGTCTAGCATTGGAGGAAAAACTAATTAACAAAAAGGAGTTTAACTTTCTTAAGGTGTCTCAGTTCAACATACCCACCTTCTATATTATACCGAAGCTCCACAAGTCCCTAACCAATCCCCCCGGTAGGCCCATTGTGTCTGCAGTGAATGGTCCCCTCGAAAAAACGGGTAAATTCATTGATGCATTAATCAAGGAATTGGTAACTGACCTGCCCTCTTATGTGCAAGACACTGGGCATGTACTATTCCATCTAGAGAACTTGGTCCTACCAGAGGGATCTCTTCTGGTTGGTATTGATGTTGAATCCTTATACACATCAATTCCCCATGCCTGGGGACTGAAGGCAATCCAATTCTTTCTTGAAAAGAAATTTCCAGATCTGGGACATCAAAATGAGTTCATTTGTGATATACTCAAATTTTTACTGGAGCACAATTGCTTCCAGTTCATGGGGACTTACTACTGACAAATCAGAGGCACCTCAATGGGGGCACCCTGGGCTCCCTCCTATGCATGCCTCCACCTTGGCATGTGGGAGGAGGAGTGTGTCTACCATTCATCGATGTACCTCAGCCACAGCTGCCTCTGGCTGAGATACATCGATGATGTACTCATGATCTGGGGGGGTACAGAACAGGAACTGGTGCTGTTCATGGATGAACTTAACACCAACGACCGGAACATCAGGCTTACTTACACAGCCCACCAGCACACCCTCCCTTTCCTGGATCTCACCCTTGCTGCTAACAACGGGAGGATTAGTACCAAAACGTACAGAAAACCCACGGCAGCAAATACGCTCCTCCAGGCAACAAGTGACCATCCAAGATCGCTGATCAGAGGTATACCTGTGGGTCAGTTTCTCCGTATTCGCAGAAACTGCTCCACACAACAGGACTTTGATATAGAAGCCAGGGACCTATATGGTAGATTCCGAGATAGGGGTTATTCACATGCGTCTATCAGAACAGCTAAGAAAAGAGCTATTCAGACTGATCGACAGCAACTTCTCGCTAGAAAAAAGCCCAAGGCCTCTAAAGATAGCTATGGGCCCCCCAGGATCATTACCAAATATGGCTCCCAATGGAAACAAATCAGGACCATCCTTGGTAACCACTGGCATATTCTTTCAGGCTCCCCTGTGCTTGGTGAAATAGTAGGGGAACGCCCTCTCCTCACCGCCCGACGTTCTCGGAACCTCAGGGACCACCTGATTCATTCTGAATACCTTAGGTCACATAGTCAAAACTGGCTCACACAACTTCCACCTTTAAAGGGCATGTTTAAATGCGGCAGATGCAGCATATGCAAGTATGTGGAGCGCACGGACGTGTTCACTGGTTCTAAAAGTGAGAAACAGTTTAAAATTTACAACTTTATCAACTGCAATACCACACGAGTGGTCTACATGCTCACATGCCCATGTGGCAAAAAATATGTGGGAAAGACTAAAAGGAAACTCAGGATCAGAATCAGTGAACACGTCCAGAGCATCCTCAGTAAGGATGACGAGCGTCCCATTTCCCTACACTTCCTTAACCATCACGGTGGGGACCCCACGGGACATACTGTCAAGGGTATCTACAAGTTAAATCTCCCCCTTAGAAGGGGTGACTTCGACAGGATTCTCTTCCAGAAAGAAAAAATGTGGATATATACCCTTGACAGTATGTCCCCACATGGGTTAAATAATGAGTGCAACTTATCAGTATTCCTTACATCATAGTTGCCGTGGGAGACTCCACATACCCTTCTGCCCCCGCCCTGCCCATTCTTACTTTCAGTTAACCATACCTTTCCCCATTTCCCTTCCATCTCCTCAGCATTTCCCCCCCCCCTTTTTTTCCTTTTTCTTCCCCCCTTTTGGTTCCCCCCTTTCCCCCCCCCTCCCCCCCCATCAACTCCCTTCCTTCCCCCTTTTTCTTTCCCCCCCCTCCTTTCTTTTCCTTCCCCCCCCCTTGATACCCCCTTTACCCCCGCCTTCATCCCCTCCTTCACCTTCCCAGTCCATTATCCCCGCCATCCCCGATGGGGGTGCTGCACCCACGGACGGGCCCACTCTATCATTATCTGTTGTTGTCTTATGATTTGAATGGCCGTCTATTTGTTGCGCAGTTGCCTAGACAACCGTTAGCTGACGTACCCACGTCTTCAATTGGAATCGCTATATAAGCCGCCCACTGCAACCATTGCGCATGCTCTGAAGAAATCCTTGACGGATGAAACGCGTCAGCATGACGCCATCACGCTCGACGTAGTACCCATACAGACCCACCCACCAGCCCTGGGGATCTGATTTGCTACTTTGCTGAAGCCGCTCAAGCCCTGTCGTAAGCCCGTCGAAAGCCCTACAGCACGGAACCCGGAAGTAACGGTGGCATCATACCGCATTCAGGCGGCAGGTTACCACGTCCTCCCTTCTCCATTATCCTGGTGGGCATCTATCTACACGGACTTACCAGCTACTTCTTATTGACCAGAGGATGACCCAGCTGCTTTACACAGCTTGAGCCAACTTGAGGAGGATTGGAGTGTCCAATTTGCCTGATGTATCCGGATGTCTATGGTCTGGTGAGATCGTATCATTATATCCAGCTAACACGCTGTCTCTACACATCAAACAGTTACACAGGCACACACCCCCTCCTGCACCTCTGCCAAGCACCCACACAGCTGCTCATGCATGGTATCAGCTGTGGCTGAGTATCCATCTGCAAGTGCTATCATCAGCAACCTCTGTGGTCTATATTTATATTCATAGCTACACCTAAGTCTGCCATCGGCAGTGTGCACAGCGGAATCCCCTAATCTACGGCTGCATACCGTCACCCTCTGGCTTCCTATCTCTATCTAGAGACACTATACATAAGACGATGCAAGTCTAGCTAGCCTATTAGATGTGATTGTATGTGCAGTGGTGGCCATCTGTATGTTGTTCTTTGTTTTTAGACAACGTTGTCTATTTTATTGTTAGTGGTGGTTACTGGTTCACTCACAGTCATTTGTTTTGACATTATCTGGTGTATATGTGGTATCTTTTTTCTATAATAAATATTTATATTTTTGCTAACTTGCTGGTTCCTCACTGAAGAATTCTTTTTCCTTTCCACCCCCTTGTTTTTGATTTTCTCACCATTGCCAAAGCCTGGAAACAACCCAAGGTTTCCTTCAAGGCAGCTACTCGTAAAATATCATGGATTATGTCCCAAGAGAAACTCGCTAGCTTTCTACATGACACCAAAGTGCAATTTGAAGCTATCTGGGAACCATGGGCGCAGTTTGTTGGTATTTCTTTCATACCCGGTGTTCAACCTTAAAATTACAAATATTCTTAAGGGGGGCAGGGACCTCTCCCGTTGATAGGCTAGCTTCTATCTCCCTCTCCTCTCCTTCCCCTCTCTTCTCCTCTCCTCTCCCTTCTTGACACTACTCTTCTGCTTTCCACTTTAAGGAAACTAGGAAAAAGTCCTCCTGACTTTAGTGTAAACCATACCCTGGAGGGAGTTTTCTCCCTAGAAAGATAGCAAACCAGGCTACAGCAACCTCCAGGTTTTTCCTTGAGCCTTAATCTCAATCATAAGATAGGGGCGGCTCGCTGAGATTCTCCCGAGCACAGCTGGATCCCTTTTGGGTGCCGGCGGAACCTCTTCTGGGCACTCCTTGTTATTGTGCGTAAACGGGGCGGTCTACACTTTCTTTGAAGAAGTTGCAGTAGCTCCTTAGGTCCTGTTTGTTGTTTATGTTATGTGATAGACTTTTACACCATGCAAAGTCAGTTCCTGCATCCCCCAAAGTGGTACGTAATGTAATAGTCGGCTGTTCTTATTATTTTGTATTGCTTTCTTTTTTTTATCTGTAAAACCAATAAAAGATTTTGAAAGTAAAAATTTAGCAAAATATCTTTCTAGATAATGTTTTTACAGGTTAAATGAACACTTGTGCACATCTTTGAAGGGCTAGGCAGTGGGTGGTGAGAACCTGCAGATGTGAGCTGCTTCCAGTGACTGCTTTACGTTTTCCTGGACTTGAGTTACCAGAAGCCATAGCTGCTGTTTTTTGATACATGTCCTGGACTGGATGAAATGGCCTGGAAATGAAAATACTTGGAGACATTGCTGAATCGTAAGCTAGTGGGTGGACTTTGCTACTTTGGAGCAGAGAATCTCATAGCTGGATCACATGAACGATAAGGTACATTGTAATAGACAGCAGAAGGCTAAACCAAAAAGAAAATGTCAAACCAAAGTTTATGGACAGAAGCGAAAACAGAATGTTGATTTTTGTTCTAAGGGTTAGCATACTGTATACTTTAAAGCATAAATCCTTAAGCCTAGAGCACATGGTCAGAAAATCAGATGAAAAATACAGTTTTTGAAGTGATCATACGATAATCTGATCGTTAGTACACAGCTTTTGAGAGCCAATTATGACAGTTCATTCAAAATTATATGAAGGGACAAACACAATTTTTTTCTCATACGATAACATATCGTAGAATTTTCATTTAATTTGTACAGTTTTCGTCCGAAAAATAAATAAATCGGAAGAGCAGGACTACGCTCGGAAACTAAAGAATCACAACACAAAACATTATATGACTTCCGAAGTTGTATTCTGTCGTATGAGAATTTTTGTAGGTTCAGTAACCTCTTCATTTTTAATATGAGACTAGCATGCAAAAAAAAATTGACGATCATTCGTCTGATATTCTCATCATGTGTACGGGGCTTAAAGGGGTTGTAAACCCTCATGGTTTTTCACCTTAATGCATTCTATGCATTAAGGTGAAAAACCTTTTTTAGTTCTGCAGCCCCCCAGCCCCCCCAGTTTTGCTTACCTGAACGCTGTCATCCTCTGTCCGGGAATGAGCACACCATCTGTACCTGGTGTCTTGTGTCCCGATTGGATAGATTGATAGCAGCCCAGCCATTGGCTCCCGCTCAAATCCAATGATGTGGTGCCGGGGGCCGGGCCGAGTCCTGCATTCTGTGTGAATGGACACAGATGCGGGACTCGGGAGCGTGCCCACGTGGGTGTCCACCAAGGAGAGCGCTTCTCCAACAAGGACACTCGATGCAGAGAGGAGCCACCAGCGCCACCGTGGGACCCCAGAAGAGGAGGTTTGGGCCACTCTGTGCAAAGTGAACTGCACAGTGGAGGCAAGTATAACATGTTTGTTATTTAAAAAAACAAGGGTTTACAACCCCTTTAAAGTGGAACTTTAGTCAGAAAATTAAGTCGTGCTAGATCACTTCAGGCTGACCCCTTGCAGGTGTAGCTATATAAAACATTAAAAATAAGTGCCTATACTGATTAAAATCTAGTAATACACTGTCTCACCCTGCTCTGTACATGCTCATTTGCATTCTATTTTTAGGCACTTTAGGCACTGACAAATTGGTAGAGGACAATCTGCTGACGGCCTTAAAACAGAATAAAACCCTTTTATCGTTTAGACCCTGTTAAAATGCTTGACGTTTAGAAACACTCAACAAGCAAAATCCCATTAATTTTAATGGCCTCTGTTCACATTTGAGCTTGTGTCACCTGTAGCAATGACTGTCACTCCAAAAAGTACAGGAGCTACTTTTTAGGCAGATTTGAGAGATTTTAGACCCATAGACTTGAATGGAAACTCCTAGTGTTTTAGTGTTTTTTCAATCATTTGTCACACAATTTTCTGTTCAGACAGCAGCTCTCCACCACTTTTTCAGCATCACTCAACACTTTTAAGTTGAAAAACCCCTATAATATTCACAAATCTGCTTAAAAAATGCTCAGAAACACCTGAAAAAAAAGCTTTGAAAAAACGCCTGAAAAAGCTTGGCTAACTGTGAAAGTAACCTTACAGCCAAGGAAGCTGCTTCTGTTTGATCTGCAACTACCATGGGGTTGCACATGTGATCAGTTATGACACCAGCCATTTGGTGGTTTGCCAGTTTGGTTGAGGACACAAGCAAATGTGAGAGTTAGCAATCCTGGCATCCTAGGATTCTAACTGTTTTTTAAAAACCATTAAATCGATGGGTTTAGTTCCATTTATGATTTACTGCTGTTCAGGGGCTCTGGGCTTCAGCAAATGGCAGCCTCCAGCAAGAAGAAACAGGAGCAATGCTGGAGGCAATTTACAGCACACACTAATTGTGGTAGCATAGTTATTAATGTAAAATGTATGTTCCTTGATAAAAGAACATTTTTTTTAATTAAATTGGTATGGGTGAAGTTTCACTTTGGTCTGTAAAATAAACCATTGGAAGTGTTTCCTTATATCTGTTTGAAAAATCTCCAAAATACCAATTGATCTTGACAAAAATCTGGTATGTTCATAATTTCCTTTTGATCTTTGTCTGTGCTGACTGGTAATAATTGCATTGTTCTCAACTATCTATACGGACAAAAGAACTGCACCTCTGTATTAGGTAGCCATGTGCAGTTCATTTCATTCCAAATTAAAATTCGGACAAATGTTCGTTTTACAATAGTACCGAATTTAAACAAATCCGAAAAAAATGAAAAAGAAAATTCTGATGAAATTCAAATAGTTTTCAAATTTGAAAAGTTTTCTAATTCGAATAGTTTTCAAATTCAAATAGTTTTTGAATTTGAATTATTTTCCAATTTCCTAACATAACAAAATAGAAAAGAAAACAGAATAGACTAGAAAATAATAAATGGGATGGGTGGTGCTGCGCTAATCCTAGCAAAAGTGCAAGTAGTAGTGGTAGAAATGTGCTCCTATTGAGCTAAGTATAACTCACTAAGGTGTACGCAAAACATATATATAAAACAGTTTTGTAATAGATAAGTGCTCAATAGGGATGAGCTTTGAGTTCGAGTCGAACTCATGTTCGACTCAAACATCGGCTGTTCGCAAGTTCGCCGAACAGCGAACAATTTGGGGTATTCGCGGCAAATTCGAATGCCGCGGAACACCCTTTAAAAGTCTATAGGAGAAATCAAAAGTGCTAATTTTAAAGGCTTATATGCAAGTTATTGTCATAAAAAGTGTTTGGGGACCTGGGTCCTGCCCCAGGGGACATGGATCAATGCAAAAAAAGTTTTAAAAACAGACGTTTTTTCAGGAGCAGTGATTTTAATAATGCTTAAAGTGAAACAATAAAAGTGTAATATTCCTTTAAATTTCATACCTGGGGGGTGTCTATAGTATCATAAAATTCAAAAGTGTGGCACTATAAGCTCCGTAAATATATGTGATGAATAAATATATCAAAATAATATAAAAATTAATAACTTCAGAAAAACTCTCAGTGTGAACCATAGTGTGCCAAGTAAGCAAATATGACAGTGACTATTGAACAAAGCAGTAACACTTATATACATTCAACACTTCGAATGGTAAGTGAAAAAACATCAAAAATTATATATAGAGTTCATATCAAAATATGTGAAATATTTGTGAAAAAAACAAAAAGTCTGTGGTAACAGTGCATAGGCGATGATGGACAGATGTCTCCCAAACTTGCAGAGGGATTGTTAGACCCAATCTGGCAGGTAAGTGGACCGTGGAGAGACCAAAAGTGCACGGAAGATTGAAACCAGTGCCAGGACCATCACCAGAAATTGTGGAGGCTTACCAGAATTAGTGGCCTGAAATGGCATATGCCATACAGGTCAAAAATGCTTGATGACCAACAGGTCTGGATATTTTATCTGGTCAGATGTCATCACCACACGGTAAGGGGGAAATAACAGCACGGCTTCCTCATCAATGGATACACCACCATAAGCCAAGCGAACAATTCGTATTGCATGTGAGGAGTAAAAAACACTCACATAGCGTGATAACGTTTAAACTTGGATTTATTAAAAATTAAATAAAAAACAAACTCACGGGGGCAGGAGGCGGAGCCTAGCGGAGCAGACATGCATTGTTAGAGCTCCACACCGCTGAGGAGAGAAGAGAAGGACAAAGCGGAGCCTGCAGGCTCAAAAGGTATCCATTTGAACCTTTTTGCCCCAGGGAACAAACTGTGAAAGTTTGGGCAGGAAATATGGTACTGGGAGGAAACCGTGGCAGAAATAAAAATCACCTCACAAAGAGCTCACAGGCACTCACTGCAGCTGAAGCAGCTCCAGTCACCTCACAAGATACAGCATCAGGGCGCTCTCACAGACAGAAAATGTCACAGCAAGACTCTCTATTTGAGTCAGATACAGAACAAATCCTCTCACAAACTTCTCCACAAGCCTCCTCAGTATCCCCAGTAATATTATTACAATTTGAAAAGATGCTTCATAAGGCTTTAAAACAAACCTCAGACCAAATAACAAAAAGCCTAACCAAAGAAATAAGAGAGCTGGGAAACTGCACCGCAGCCTTAGAAATAAAAATGGATGAAATTGAAATTACAACCCAAGAAAATATAACAGAATTGGAACAATTAAAAAAAGAGAATTTAATACTTCAAACTAAGCTTGAAGATTACGAAAATAGAGCCAGACGTTCAAACTTGCGCATAAGGGGAATACCTGAAACTGTGACAGACCTGCAATCTACTATTACTGCTCTATTACAAGAACTAAAGCCAGATATCCCTATTGAACGTTTAGAACTGGACAGAGTACACAGAGCCCTCACAGCCAAAAAGAAAGATGGACCCCCACGTGATATAATCACAAAATGTCATTATTACAGAACGAAAGAACAAATACTAATTGCTGCAAGAGAAAAAAAGGAACTTAATTTTCAAGGACACAATTATCAAATTTTTGCTGACCTATCCCAACTTACTATTACTAAAAGACGATCCATGAAACCCCAACTAATGGAACTGCAACGCCCCAACATTATGTATCAATGGGGCTTCCCCTTTTCAGTCAGATTTAACTACCAAGGTACAATTTACAGAAGCAGATCAGCAGATGAACTACAACAAACCCTTTTAAAATTAAATCTGACAGAACCCACAAGCAGCAACTCTCCCACACGCAGAAGAATGGCGTCATCTTCACCTTCAGGCAGCACCCAGAAAATTTCAGAACAAAATGGGAATCATCATTCTCACAAAAGAGGCCGTTATGCCACATCATCCATGGACCAAGAAGATTCAATGGACTGACATCCTAATTCCTGATATCTCTTAATTTATTATACTAAGAGATGGTTCTCTATAAAAAAACTATATTTATAACTGAATGTAACTGCATTCTGATAGTCACACACTGTGTGGGATCATGTTACATTCCAGTTATATTTCTTATTACTTCTGATTCATATAGCCTTAGAATATATAAGTGAAATAAGGAAATTCTTGTTTAGTTATATATTATCAGGTAATAACAATAGATTTATTACTTTTTAGGACAAATATGTTCAATAATCCAGAAGTAATGGAAGCTTTTTCTTTCTTTTCTTAAAACAAATATATTATTACCTAACTAGTTCCTAGAATTATGTTTTTGTTTATTCTAATCTGAAGCAATACAACCTCAATTTTATGAGTTAACATATCTAAACAGTTACATATGAATAAAATATGTAATTGTTTACTCTAAAAGGGTTAAAATCCCAAAATAATTCAAACTATCTTCATCAATACCAAAGTTATTAACAGTACCTTTCTAACTGAATTATTTAGCCTAGGGCAAGACTAACCATATACAACCACCCTGGAATAAATAATTTCAACAAAAACTATATTCTGCACTCCAATTAATGAAACATCATTTTGATGTCTTTTGACATAGCACTTCTCTCCTGTAAGCGGAAGATCCGTGTACCCCCATTAGCCCTCCTCATTCTCCCAACCATATTATGTGGGAGTGTGACGAAGGCACTTATTCCCCTGAGAGAGATATTTATTCTCTTTCACGGGTAAATTGTGATTACTTGCAAAAAATAATTTATACAATGTATCATCTAATCTCATATGTTTTTTGTTTACTCTTTACTCCAGAATTCACTGGTTTCTTTTCTATCTATTCATCTCTTCAGTCCACACAGGTTGATCTGCGCAGTCAGCTCTGCATAACAAAAAGTAAGTCAAAACTATTTGATCTATTGCCATGGCACCACTGAATATACTTTCCCTGAATGTTCAGGGAATAAATGTCCCTCAAAAAAGGACCAAAGCCTTCCGTACTTTCCATAACAAGAAGGCTCACATAGTATGCCTCCAAGAAACACACTTCATCAAAGATTCTACTCCAAAATATATTTCTCCTTTTTATCAACAAATTTACACGGCTTCTGCCTGTACCAAGCAAAGGGGAACTCTAATTGCATTTCACCGATCCACACCATTCACCTTATCATCAGAAATTAAAGACCCAGAAGGTAGATACCTGATACTCATGGGTTATATAATGGATACAGCAATCACTGTGATTTCCTACTACGCTCCTAACAAACAACCTACACCATTCCTCTCACATATATTACAAGTGACTAATACACACAAAATAGGAACAGTGATAATGTGTGGGGATTCGAACCAGGTCCTCCTCCCATTTCTAGATAAATCACCTTTTACACCATCCAAAATAACCTCTAGATTACCTTTTTCTCAACTTCTTTCCAAATACAATCTGGTAGATTCATGGAGAGAAAGTAACCCAATGAAAAAGAAATTCACTTATTTCTTGCACCCTCATCAAACCTTCACCAGAATAGATCATATTTTTCTAACAATAGGAATGATACCAGAAATTATTGCATCAGATATAATTCCGATTCCGTGGTCTGACCATAATGCAGTATACACTACTATAGCCTCAGCCATACCAAAAGCGCATGACCCAACGTGGTACTTACCGGACATAATGCTCAAACACCCACTACATCAGATGGCCATTGAACAAGCTTTAAAGGAATACATATCAATTAATAATACAACAGACATCTCCCCAATAACACTGTGGGAAGCTCATAAGCCTGTCTTGCGTGGTACAATACAAAGACAAATGGCACTATTTAAACGGGAACGCAAAAATCTAGCAAAAAAACTAGAACTCAATTTTAATGCAGCCTACATATCATTTCAAGATAATCCATCTCAGAGTACAAAATCTCATCTGGAAAAATCTAGACTGGAATACGATCTATTTCTCACTGAGTCAGTTGATAAATCCCTCCAACGCTCCAAACACAATTTCTACATGAATACAAACAAATCAGGTACATATTTGGCTCGGGCATTAAATTCAACTAACAAATCTTTCAAACCAATACGTTTGAAATTATCAAAAAATGTTTACACTTGTAATCCAGTTAAAATAGTCCATAAATTTCACTCACATCTCGCAACTTTATACAAGGCAAAGAATGAATTTAATCCTACAGAAGCTGAATCCTTCTTCTCAAAAATAAACTTACCTGAGTTATCTCAGAATCAAAAAAGCAGTTTGGATGAGCCTATAACTATAGATGAAGTTGCTAACGCCATAAAAGACCTAAAACTTAACAAAAGACCAGGCCCAGATGGCTACTCGGCTTTATACTATAAAACATTCTCAGAAATACTCTCTCCCATTCTCACTGAAAATTTTAACAAACTTCTAGATGGACATTCTTTTCGGCAAGAAACACTAATGGCAATTGTTTGTATGATCCCAAAACCCCTTTCTGATGATACTTCCTGTGTGAATTATCGGCCTATCTCTCTGTTAAACCTCGATATTAAATTATTAGCAAAAATAATAGCAAAACGCCTCAATAGCATTATAGGAAAATTAATACATAGAGATCAAGTAGGCTTCATGCCAAATAGACAGGCAGGCGATAATATACGCAGGGCAGTGTTATTGGCACATATTGCTAAAAAACGGAAAATCCCTTTATGTTTTCTATCTCTCGATATTAAGAGGGCATTTGACACAGTATCCTGGCAATATATGCAATATTCATTACAAAAATGGGGTTTTGGACCCCACTTTTTAACATGGATCAAAGCATTATATAATAAACCCAAAGCCTATATAAAATATGCTGGATACAAATCTGAAGCCTTTAATATCGAAAGAGGTACCCGACAGGGTTGCCCATTATCTCCCTTATTATTTGCCCTTATACTCGAACCCATGGCCCAATACATCAGAACAAACCAAACTATAACTGGCATTGAAGTAGGAGGTATTACACACAAATTATGTATATTTGCAGACGATATATTACTTTTTCTATCATCACCACAGGTCTCTGGTCCTAACTTAATACCAGCTCTTGATGGATTTGCAGCCCTATCCGGCCTTATGATTAATCCTAAGAAATGCCTAGTGCTTAATATTTCACTCACAAACATGGAATTGATCCCGGCTAGGGCTGCACTCCCATTCACATGGGCAGAAAAATCAATCCCATATCTTGGAATTAATTTAACAGCATCTCATTCTGACTTATTCTCAACCAATTATCCTCCTGTATTAAGACAGATCACAAATCTAATAAAACAATGGTCGCAACTTCCTTTATCCTGGATAGGGAAGATTAATGCAATCAAAATGACTATTCTACCCAAATTGCTTTATCTATTCAGAGTCCTCCCTATTCCAATTCCTTCCTATTTTTTGAGAATAGTACAAAAAAGAGCAACTTCGTTTATATGGGGCTCTTCTAAACCACGTATACCTATACACACACTACATCTTCCCAAAAATAAAGGAGGCCTGGGATACCCTAATTTTACTAACTACTACAGAGCAGCACATTTGGCCAGTCTGTCCAAATACCATGCAAAACAGGAAATCCCATTATGGGTATTTATAGAGGCTTCAGAAAATGACCCTCTATTAATATCAAATTTATTATGGCTTGATCCTAAAGACCGCTTTAAAATTCATAATCCCATAACTAAACACTTCTTATCTCTCTGGGATAAACTAAAAACCAAATATCAGTTACAATCTCCACACAATCCTCTCCTTTCTTTTATCAGAAATCCGGCCTTTTATCCGGCATGGATCTACCCAAATTCTTTTAAAGCTTGGACAACATCAGGCATTCAGACACTAAATGACTTCATAGCATCTAAATCATTTCTTTCATTCCCATCGCTTAGAGAAAATTATGATCTACCAAACTCTGAGATATTTAGATATCTCCAAATCAAAAATTTCTATACACCATTCCTAAAGGGGGATACACCATTATCCCAATTATCCATTTTTGAATCAATCTGTACAAAAGATCCATTTGCTAAAGGTACAATTTCATCACTTTATAATCAATTATATGGAGTAGCAAATCTTAATAGACCCTCTTACGTTCAGAGGTGGGAGGAGGACCTGGGACGAACTTTAGAAGACACGGACTGGTCTAACATATGGCTCACATCTAAGTCATCTTCACCCAACATCTTAGCACTGGAGACAAATTATAAAGTCCTAACTCGCTGGTACCTTGTGCCCGCTAGAGTGGCAAAATATTCACCTAATACCTCAGCTCTTTGTTTTCGAGGATGCCCAGAAATAGGCACATATTTACACATATGGTGGACGTGCCCAGTAATCCAAACCTTCTGGAAGGAAGTCTTCGTGATTGCATCTAAAATATTTAAAAAAATAATACAACCAGATCCATATTTAACTTTACTTAATCTAAAACCGGAATGGTTAACACTCTCTCAATTCAAACTTATGATCCAACTAATAACGGCTGCAAAACAAACAGTGGCCAAGGCATGGAAATCTCCTACATTGGTACTAGCAGAAACAATTCACAGAATGAATAATACAATGTCCCATGCTAAGATGGTAGCCATCGATCAAAATCAAATTCCAAAATTTGAAAAACTTTGGCACCCTTGGATAAAACAACAGTTCCTGTCAAATTTCAATGACTCTGTCCTGTTGCCATGGTAACAGATTAAATGACTTACAGAGACACCCATTCTAAGGCTTCAAAGAGAACTAAAAAGAATAATAAACTGACGAGCGGGACAACCTTGTGGACCATACCTCTACCTTTCAACCCTTTTTCTTCTTTCTCTTTCCTTTTCTGCACCTTACGATTAAAGCTCATTATCAGAATTTATTTGACCTATATACACTCTACTTGTAAACAATATGTATAGTAGGTATAAATCATTTAAATACCTACAAAAGTAACTAAGGAAATGTTATATATCTTTAATTTAGGTTTACGTGAACCCAATGTTTAATATTTGAAATTTCATGATATTTACCTATATAAACCCTACTGTAAAACAATGAGCTTACTTTATAGATCCTTGTAAACTTACTTTATATATCTTTATAACATTGTATACTCAATAAACTTCTTTTGACAAGGAAAAACAAACTCACATTTTCAGAAGATAAGAAACAGCATATAAATCATATAGCGGCAGTCGTGAGGGGTCCACCCGACATGTTTCAACTAATAAGTCATCATCTGGGGTGTGGAACCCTCTCACCCCACCGCTCTATAAATAGATAATGACCCCCACTGGAAGTATCCGAAAACCGGAAGAGCTTCAGATGACCTTTGATTCCGGTTATAGGGGGCATATAGTGCTATAACGCTTGTAATCCTATATATTAAGAAAAGAGCTTTAAATATTGAACCTTATAGTTTATTATGAGTCCCAATTTGTAGTAAAATATAATAAATGGTACTAGGCATTGGTCCGGTTCTTCCATCCGGGAACCAAGCCTCACTATCAGTGTCTCTATATAACAAGCAGGAGCGCAGCGGCACCGCCGCGCTCCACACTCGATACCAAGCCTCACTCTCATATAGCGCAATGACGTCACTCGCATATCCAGAGAGCGGCGACGGTGCGCTCCAAGATATCAACCAAGCCTCGCCTTCAGTTAGCCATCCACCATGTCTAATAAGGACACCGCAGCACTACAGGAAGTAGAACCCGGCCTCAATAAGGGGCCAGCAAAACAACTGAAGTGTCACCAGAGATGGACAACCACAGAAAAACGGAAATGCTTGGATACATGAGAACTTGGATAGTTCAAAACAATATACTAAAAAATACCTAAAAAAATTTAAAAAAATTAATTTATATATAGATTATGGAGTTAAAGAATAATGAGTTTAAAAAAGGGAGCATCCTCCCTACGTTCAAAGGTATGAAAGCTCAAACATAGGGCCTAACAGACACTGCCAATAGGGGGCATCCATACATTCATACTAAACAGCTGGGAAGCCCAAATCACATATAGAGTGTATGAGGTTAATCGAAAAAACATAAAGGTGATAAATCATACAATAACTTAAATTGAAACGTATTAATTATAAAAATCATGTCAGTATCTGGGCTAGAATGAGTGACACATGCTTATGTTTGGTTTGGAAAAAAGGAGAGATCATGACTATACTTACGCCTGGTTAATAAAAGAGTTGATGTCCCATTCAACGTTGATACCCTGCGGAAAATGGGACCCCAACTCATATTTTCCGCAGGGTATCAACGTTGAATGGGACATCAACTCTTTTATTAACCAGGCGTAAATATAGTCATGATCTCTCCTTTTTTCCAAACCAAACATAGGCATGTGTCACTCATTCTAGCCCAGATACTGACATGATTTTTATAATTAATAAATTTGGGCTTCCCAGCTGTTTGGGCTTCCCTTTTTTAAACTTATTATTCTTTAACTCCATAATCTATATATAAATAAATTTTTTTAGATTTTTTTAGGTATTTTTTAGTATATTGTTTTGAACTATCCAAGTTCTTATGTATCTAAGCATTTCCGTTTTTCTGTGGTTGTCCATCTCTGGTGACACTTCAGTTGTTTTGCCGGCCCCTTATTGAGGCCGGGTTCTACTTCCTGTAGTGCTGCGGTGTCCTTATTAGACATGGTGGATGGCTAACTGAAGGCGAGGCTTGGTTGACGTCTTGGAGCGCACTGTCGCCGCTCTCTGGATATGCAAGTGACGTCATTGCGCTATATGAGAGTGAGGCTTGGTATCGAGTGTGGAGCGCAGCGGTGCCGTTGCGCTCCTACTTGTTATATAGAGACACTGATAGTGAGGCTTGGTTCCCGGATGGAAGAACCGGACCAATGCCTAGTACAATTTATTATATTTTACTACAAATTGGGACTCATAATAAACTATAAGGTTCAATATTTAAAGCTCTTTTCTTAATATATAGGATTACAAGCATTATAGCACTATATGCCCCCTATAACCGGAATCAAAGGTCATCTGAAGCACTTCCGGTTTCGGACACTTCCAGTGGGGGTCATTATCTATTTATAGAGCGGTGGGGTGAGAGGGTTCCACACCCCAGATGATGACTTTTTAGTTGAAACATGTCGGGTGGACCCCTCACGACTGCCGCTATACGATATATATGCTGTTTCTTATCTTCTGAAAATGTGAGTTTGTTTTTTATTTAATTTTTAATAAATCCAAGTTTAAATGTTATCACGCTATGTGAGTGTTTTTTACTCCTCACATGCAATACGAATTGTTTGATTGGCTTATGGTGGTGTATCCATTGATGAGGAAGCCGTGCTGTTATTTCCCCCTTACTGTGTGGTGATGACATCTGACCAGATAAAATATCCAGACCTGTTGGTCATCAAGCATTTTTGACCTGTATGGCATATGCCATTTCAGGCCACTAATTCTGGTAAGCCTCCACAATTTCTGGTGATGGTCCTGGCACTGGTTTCAATCTTCCGTGCACTTTTGGTCTCTCCACGGTCCACTTACCTGCCAGATTGGGTCTAACAATCCCTCTGCACGTTTGGGAGACATCTGTCCATCATCGCCTATGCACTGTTACCACAGACTTTTTGTTTTTTTCACAAATATTTCACATATTTTGATATGAACTCTATATAAAATTTTTGATGTTTTTTCACTTACCATTCGAAGTGTTAAATGTATATAAGTGTTACTGCTTTGTTCAATAGTCACTGTCATATTTGCTTACTTGGCACACTATGGTTCACACTGAGGAGTTTTTCTGAAGTTATTCATTTTTATATTATTTTGATATATTTATTCATCACATATATTTATGGAGCTTATAACGCCACACTTTTGAATTTTCTGTTGCTATTATGACCCTGAGTCTACGGGTGTGTTGGCTGCTGTTTTAGTTCCCTTTCTGTTTTCAGCGCAACGCTGAACTTACCCTTTTCTATATAGGGTGTCTATAGTATGCCTGTAAAGGAGTGCATGTTTGCCATGTTTAGAACAGTCTGACAGCAAAATGACATTTCAAAGGAAAAAAAGTCATTTAAAACTACTCGCGGCTATTGCATTGCCGGTCCGACAATACACATAAAAGTTAATTGATAAAAACGGCATGGGAATTCCCCACAGGGGAACCCCGAACCAAAATGTAAAAAAAAAATGACGTGGGGGTCCCCCTAAACTCCATACCAGGCCCTTCAGGTCTGGTATGGATATTAAGGGCAACCCCGGCCAAAATTTAAAAAAAAAAATGACGTGGGGGTCCCCTGAAATTCCATACCAGACCTAAAGGGTCTGGTATGGGTTTTAAGGGGAACCCCGTGCCAAAATTAAAATAAAAAACGGCGTGGGGTCCCCCCAAGAATCCATAGCAGACCCTTATACGAGCACACAACCTGGCAGGCTGCAGGAAAAGAGGGGGGATGAGAGAGCAGCCCCCCCTGAACCATACCATATGAGCCATAGCAGGCCACATGCCCTCAACATTGGGAGGGTGCTTTGGGGTAGCCCCCCAAAACACCTTGTCCCCATGTTGATGAGGACAAGGGCCTCATCCCCACAACCTTGGCCGGTGGTTGTGGGGGTCTGCGGACGGGGGGCTTATCAGAATCTGGAAGCCCCCTTTAACAAGGGGACCCCCAGATCCCGGCCCCCCTGAGTGAAATGGTAAGGGGGTACAAAAGTACCCCTACCATTTCACTAAAAAACTGTCAAAAATGTTAAAAATGATAAGAAACTGTTTTTGACAATTCCTTTATTTAAATGCTTCTTCTTTCTTCTATCTTCCTTCATCTTCTTCTTCTGGTTCTTCTGGCTCTTCTGGTTCTTCCTCCGGTGTTCTCGTCCAGCATCTCCTCTGCGGCGTCTTCTATCTTCTTCTCCTCGGGCTGCCCCCCCCCCCCGTTATTTAAGAACCATCAGAAGAGGAGACGCGTCACACAGCGGGAGCCTCCCACCATGCCAGCATGGGTGCGGAGCGGCCCGGAGAAGAAGATGAAGAAGAGAAGAAGAGAAGAAGATGAAGAGAAGAAGATGAAGAGAAGAGCGGGAGTGGCCCGAGGAGAAGAAGATAGAAGATGCCGCAGAGGAGATGCTGGACGAGAACACCGGAGGAAAAACCAGAAGAGCCAGAAGAACCAGAAGAAGAAGATGAAGGAAGATAGAAGATAGAAGAAAGAAGAAGCATTTAAATAAAGGAATTGTCAAAAACTGTCTCTTGTCATTTTTAACATTTTTGAGTTTTTTAGTGAAATGGTAGGGGTACAAAACCATTTCACACGGGGGGGCAGGATCTGGGGGTCCCCTTGTTAAAGGGGGCTTCCAGATCCTGATAAGCCCCCCGCCCGCAGACCCCCACAACCACCGGCCAGGGTTGTGGGGATGAGGCCCTTGTCCTCATCAACATGGGGACAAGGTGTTTTAGGGGGCTACCCCAAAGCACCCTCCCAATGTTGAGGGCATGTGGCCTGGTACGGTTCAGGAGGGGGGGGCGCTCTCTCGTCTCCCCCTCTTTTCCTGCAGCCTGCCAGGTTGCGTGCTCGGATAAGGGTCTGGTATGGAATTTAGGGGGACCCCCAAGTCATTTTTTTTTAAATTTTGGCCGGGGTTCCCCTTAATATACATACCAGACCTGAAGGGCCTGGTATGGAATTTAGGTGGACCCTCACGTCATTTTTTTTTAAAATTTTGGTTCGGGGTTCCCCTGTGGGGAATTCCCATGCTGTTTTTATCAATGAACTTTTATGTGTATTGTCGGACCGACAATGCAATAGCCGCGAGTAGTTTTAAATGACTTTTTTTCTTTGAAATGTCATTTTGCTGTCAAACTGTTCTAAACATGGGAAACATGCGCCCCCTTTACAGGCATACTATAGACACCCCCCAGCTATGAAATTTAAAGGGATATTACACTTTTATTGTTTGACTTTAAGCATTATTAAAATCACTGCTCCTGAAAAAACGGCCATTTTTAAAACTTTTTTTTGCATTGATCCATGTCCCCTGGGGCAGGACCCAGGTCCCCAAACACTTTTTATGACAATAACTTGCATATAAGCCTTTAAAATTAGCACTTTTGATTATTCATGTTCGTGTCCCATAGACTTTAACGGTGTTTGCGTGTTTGAACGAACTTTTTTCCTGTTCGCATGTTCTGGTGCGAACCGAACAGGGGGGGTGTTCGGCTCATCCCTAGTGCTCAATCTAGCGTATAAGCGACTCACTAAAACAAGGCAAAAAACGCATATTTAAAAGTGCACTACTGTAGTGTAAAATAATTGATATAAGTGACTCTTAATAATCAAAATAATGCTATAAAAATCCCAAGGTTTATAGTAGCAAAATGTAGGAGTGCCAACTTATAAAGTGCAAAGAATAAATCAATAATAAAAGTGAATTGCAACGTGTAAAATACATGCAACACAAGGTGACTCTGTGCAACAGTAAACAACGTGAAAAAATGTCCAATCAATCACAGTGCTTCAGCATATGATCTTCCTTTATACAGTGACACCGGCTTCCAACCATGCAAAAATGCAGTGCAGTGCTCAGATATAAAAATAGTGTTCCTCTTCGTGTTCACACACACAATAGTGGGTAGTGGCCTCTTACCTTAGGGTAATAGGGTAAGCGCATATGACCAATACTGGGAGTACCATCCTTTAGGTTTCTCCTTTATCCTCACAGTCCTAGTCCTTGAGCATAATTCCCTCAGATGATAGGGGGGCATGGAGATAAAAAGAAGGAAGGTCCCAAATAGTGTAGTATTGTATAAATAAAACTGGCTTTTATTAATAAAACAAGTACTCACAATAAACAGTATCACAGTAGCTAATCTCCGACGAGCAGAGAGCTTGTGTGCCTCAATCAGCATAGATGCCTGTCCTGTCCCTACGCGTGACATCACACCACACGTGACTTCATCAGGGGATAAGTACAGGCAAAAAACGTGTCTTTAAATAGCTAACTAATAGCCGGCAATGGGCGGCATTTTCTTGTGGTCCTTTAAAGAATAATATAGCGGCCATTTTCCCAGGGATGACAGGGCGCGGCCATTAGAGTGGTTACCCATGATATGACAGAGCGTCCATGTAAATGTATAGTGTCAGCTGACCAGTATAGCCAATGGGCGGAGATGGGCATATCCAAACCCCTCAGCTGTCAGCAACGGAGGAAAAAAGGCAGATTGCTCATCTCAAGTGTCATCCTGCGCTATTATACAAGTAGAACAGGATGAGCTAACCCCGACCGGCACTGTTATACTTAATGAAACCTGGGGAAAGCAAGGGGAGGAGGGGAGGCCATCCACAATGTGAATGGAGTATGCAATGGATGGGAGAAAAAATAGGGAAAAAACAACCGATGGGGAGGGAAAAACTATAATGCTGACATCGGCAAACTAAGCACACCGGGATGGAGGAACGCAGCTCTGAGCATGCATGCCTTCCATAAAATATTATATAATATATACATAAATATGTACATAGGCATCATCACAAAAATAAACATTTATAAAATCCACATGATAAATAACCTTGATATTCACGAGAACAATACAGTCTAATTAATATATGGCAAGAAACAAATGTATACACATTACACATCGGTGAGTGGTCAGGTATAAGAACTCTCTCTCACTCTGCACTTGTTGTTCTCATTATTGGTGACCACTATATATATATGTTGTATTTCACTGTGCACCCCATCACTTGCCTGACGAATGGGGTCCTGCGCGGCCCCGAAACGTTGCACCCCCTTGTGATGTGACCATTTTCGATTAAAAAACCTTCTTTGGACAACCTTGTTTGCTGATCCATGGTGTGCTGGCGAAGATGTACTTCTGTTTGATGCTTCCAGAACCCAACTGGTAATCGTTACAGCACCCATTAATGCTCTATGCCGTTTATCCGGGAACGTGTGCGACTGGAATATTGAATTGACTGTGTACTGGGTTTCCATTACGCACCCCCGGTGGCTACCCAAACGTGGGGTTCATTAACCTTCGTGCCCAACATATACGGGACACGGTTGTCACCAATTCATCCGATTAAAAAAAATTGCTTAGACACTGATGGCATCCGATGATACGGGATCCTCCCAATTCAACAGGGCGCCCGGCTGTATCTACAGCCAAGAAGAGATAGACGCCATTTTGTTTCCTCCTGACGAGAATAAGGCGTTCGGAACTGACACTACCTCTGATATCCACCGGGAAATTAAACGATTAAGGAAAAGACAAATCGACCTCGAGCTACACGGGCAGACGCTATCCGAATACTACAGGACGAAGAAGATCCCAAGAGGTTTTCGCATCAAGAACCAACCTACCATCGGACGTCACAAACGTGAATTCTGTGAGAAGTGGTGTGAGGTCTCCACACAAAATTCGCTCAATTACATGCTTATTGTTATTGAGGAAGTCAAGGTTCAACTGTGCCAGGTCAACAGGGAACTATCCACACTTACAGTGCCCATCCAGGATAACGACGCATTTGCAAACGCACTACACAATATCGACAGTGAGATATTGGCTTACTCTGAGAAGCAGAAACAGGTCAAGAGGGACAAACTGAGACTTGTTAATCAAGATTACCAGGAGGGTCGAGTTTACCCTTGGGTCACAGGAGCCACACGTCCCAGGAGAAGGCTCCGCCCACGCACCGATACCACAAGGAGACATAACCAACCTCCCACATCTGAGAGCGATCGCCCCACCGAAAATCCTTCATCAGACAGCGAGGCTGGAATAGCAACAGGCGCCACCTCCTCTACGAACGCAGCTCATCAGACCCTTTTTCCAAAAGTCAGTGGAAACGCAGATCCAGGAGGGGCATCAAGAGAACAATCTGTACCACCTCTTCGCAGCAGCGGACGACGGGGATCCAGACGTGCCCGGTAATCAATCTTTCCTCACGAGCCATCACCAATGGTGAGTCCAAACTTTTATCTAAGGGCCTATCTTTTTGCCCTACCAATAGACTGAACCCATTTGACTTTGAGATTGAAATGTTCAAGTTTGAGCGGACATTAAAAATTAAACAATTTTTCCACACACAACCGGGGACACCCACCATGACCACAGCCGACAGAACCACACCGATTCCTTTCAGATTGAAAAGCAAATTCATACCTCCTGGACATTTTCACTCTATTGAGAACTATATCAGGACGATTAAACATGATGTGTCCCACAAAAACTCAAATAGAACATACACCAATTTAAATTCCGATGATTTTGCTGCACTCAAATCACTTAGAGATGATAAGAACATTATTATCAAACCCGCCGATAAAGGCGGAAGTATTGTCATTATGGATTACAGTCATTACAGCAAGGGTATGCTCTCCCTGTTGGCCGACTCCACTAGCTACACAGTAGTGAGTAGGGATCCATCTGAAAGTGCCAAAAATACCTTGTCACATCTAATCAACATAGGGCGATCGGGCGGTTGGCTGACCGATGAAGTGGCCAATTTTCTGTATAATGCCCACCCCCGTATGCCTGTCATCTATGGATTACCTAAGATCCATAAAGGCACCACACCATTGAAGTTTCGACCCATAGTATCCGGTACGGGGGCCATCACTCAACCATTGGCTCAAGTCATTGATTTCTACTTGCAGCCCATTGTCAAAGATTTAGCCGCCTATACACGTGATACAAGTGATTTCCTCGAGAAGCTAAGACCCTTCCATACCTTTCAGAACAATTGGAAATTTGCTACGATGGATATATCTTCCCTATACACTTGTATACCAAACTCTGCCGGCCTGCGGGCCGTTGAACACTTCTGTACTAAACATAACCCCCCTGGGGTACCATGTGGATATATCCTCGAGTGTCTTGAATTTATTCTTACTAATAACCACTTTAAGTTTGAGGGAAGGACATTCACACAAATACGTGGCACGGCCATGGGGAGCTCAGCAGCACCCTCGTTTGCCAATCTATTCGTGGGTTACCTTGAAGAACGGCACATCTACCCATCCCCCCTCTTTCACAAGCATGTTATAAAATGGATGAGGTACATCGACAATATTTTCCTTATTTGGTCAGGAAGTAGTGATGAGTTCAGCACATTTGTAGACTTTTTGAACAGTATTTTTCCAGGAATTGTATTCAATCCCGAATTCTCCTGTGAACGCATTCCATTCCTCGATGTGCTCATCACCAACAACCATGGCACCATCACAACATCCTTATACTCAAAACCCACAGACAGAAACACCTTGCTCCACTTTCAGAGTGCACATCCCGAACACCTACGCAGAAATCTACCCATCTCGCAATTTGCCAGGGTACTACGCATTTGCTCCGATGAGGAGGACAAAAAACAGCAACTCGAGATTATGTATAACAAATTCTTGGAGCGCGGGTACCCCACGATGGTACTTGACCAAGCTCTGGACAAAGCCCAGAAAAGACGGATCAGAACCCCTAACCCTGTCACCGGTCCATTGTTCGTACACACGTTCAATCAAGGGTCTGGCACGATCAAACACGCCATTGAACACAACCGTAATATTCTATTATCTGATAGATCCCTGGGACCCACTACGAAGGCCAGGCCCATGATAGCATATAAACGGGGTAGAACGCTGCGTGACCATCTCATACAAGCTGATCCCAGACATAAGTACATCAAGACATTACCCAAAATCTCGCTGAAAACAGGTTGCTACAGATGTTACAATTGCAATGTGTGCAACTCACTCATCTGCGGCACACATTTCACACACCCACGTATGGGTAAACGTTACCCGATACGTGAATACTATAACTGCAATACCGATTTTTGCGTATATGTGCTGAAATGCCCCTGTGCATTATCATATGTGGGTAAGACTGTTGGCCCGTTTAAGAAAAGATTCCAGAAACACAGAAGCGACATCAGGGTCGCCCTGGCCAAAACTGAAAAGGGTGAACAGGCTGATCCCAACAAACCGGTGGCATTACACTTTGTAACAGCTAAACATCAAACACATGAGCTCCGTGGGATGGTGATTGAGCACATCAAACCTCCCCATAGAGGAGGGGACCGAAATCTGTTACTTTTCCGCCGTGAGGCCTACTGGATTTATACCTTGGGCACGGTGCACCCTGGGGACTCAATACTAACTTGTCGTTTACATGCTTTATTGATGAAAGATGATTGTTTCACATGTATGTTTTCTTTTCCATCCAGGATATGGTTATCATTACGATGTAAAATGTGCAATTTTGATCATCTTGATATCAGTCTAGCAATTATTCATCGGATGTTTATTTACCTTGTATGTCTATATATACCTGGTACTACTCTCCCCTTTGGGGATCTTTTTCTGCTTTCTCATTTCTTTCATACATCTGGCATTTATCAGTGGTAATCATCCAGCGGGCACTCTAACCGTTTTTGTATTATTGTATTTATGACAATAAGTCTGTTACCGTATTCACAACTACATTTATTGGGCATTATCCAGCTGAATTACATTTATTGGGCTTTATCTAGCCCTCGGGCTCCCGCTGGCAATCACACTTGATATCCCCAGATTCCTTCTTTCCCTTTCCTCTTCTCCTCTCTCCCTCCTTTTCCCCCCCACCCCTCTTTGATTTCACCTTCCCCTCACTTCCCCCCCTTTTTTTCCCCTTCCCCTCGGTTTCCCTTCCCCCTCTTTCTTCTTAGTTCCCCCCCCTTCCTTTTGTTTATTTCCTTTATCCTTCTTTTCCCTTTTTTTTCCCCCCTTTTTTTCCTTTTTTTCTTTTTTTCCTTTTTTTCCCTTTTTTTCTTTTTTTCCTTTTTTTCCTCTTTTTTTTTCCCTTTTTCCTTTTTTTCCTTTCTTTTTTCCTTCTTTTTTTCCTCTTCATCCTTTTTTCCGTTTTTTCCTTTTTTTCCCTTTTTTTCTTTTCCTTTTTCTTTTTTTCTTTTTTTCTCTCTTCTTTTTTCTTTTTCTTTTTTCCTTATTTCCTTCTTTCCCTCTTTCCTTTTTCCTTCCCTTTCTCCTTCTCTTTTCCTTTCCTTTATTGTAAATATTGTTCCTTGCCCTACGCACTGTTACTTGTCTTATATTCCCTTGCACACTGTGCTTTATTCACTATATTCCATCTATTTTATTTTGTTTTTCTTCCTCTCTTTTCTTCCCCCCTTTTTTTCCCCCCTTTTTTTCCCCTTTTTGTCCCCTTTTTTCTTTCCTCCCCCCTTGTATGTTTTTTTTCCTTCTTTCACCCTGACATGTCACTCTCATACACTTTATTCCGTTCTATTTTACATTTCATTCTTTTGTTCTTGTCACGGCATCTCTTTCCTTTACTCTTCACCTACACACTTTTTCTTTCAGCACCTATACTTGCTCTTCCCCGCTTTATCGCTTTTCCTTTCCCCTCTCTCCTCTCCCCGTTCGCTCCCTCCTCCCCTTGGTTACCATATATGGCGTCGGCCACACGTCACGGGTTACCGTGACGACGGCGGCCCCGCTGCCAGGCGTCCTTCGTATCCAGTGGTTGCCAGCGAGCCGGGCGCATGCGCTACACACGCGGCGCCATGCTATTGGCTCCCTGGACCTCCAGCTGACTGACCGTCGCTGGGTCCTAGGCAACAGTGTACCCCGAGCGGGCGGAATCGGCAACCTTTGCCGATCGCACACGATTTATGACAGTTACTGACGATACTTGGCATTATATCATTGTAGGCTTACCAGTATGGTTATGATTATGCAGTATTTATACAAACTATGTTTATCAAATGATCCTGGCGGGATTCTGACGTCAGATTGACGTCAATGGGAGGGGGAGGGGACTATTTCTCTCACTCTGCACTTGTTGTTCTCATTATTGGTGACCACTATATATATATGTTGTATTTCACTGTGCACCCCATTACTTGCCTGACGAAGGGGTCCTGCGCGGCCCAGAAACTTTGCACCCCCTTGTGATGTGACCATTTTCGATTAAAAAACCTTCTTTGGACAACCTTGTTTGCTGATCCATGGTGTGCTGGCGAAGATGTACTTCTGTTTGATGCTTCCAGAACCCAACTGGTAATCGTTACAGTACCCATTAATGCTCTATGCCGTTTATCCGGGAACGTGTGCGACTGGAATATTGAATTGAAGGTATAAGAGAACCTATCTAGTAAAAACAAGACTAAATATATAAAACAGGTTGGATAGGGGGTCAGTTATAAAATCTGATCAATACTCAACCACATGAGGTGCAGGGCAGATGTCAAGATATATGATAGCTGATAAAACCAGAAATAAAATTATAAAATATGTAAAAAAATTTAAAATCCGACTAAAAATAAAATAATTAAAAATCACTGAGGAAACAATTGAGATCAAATTCAATATTTAAGCCCCGGGGCGAGAATGTATCCAAAGTAAAAATACATTTGGATTCCATCTGGCTCAGGGTTCTCACCTTATGTCCCCCCCGCCAGTGTCTGATGTATGGCTCAATGTCCCAAAACTTCAAGTGGGTGGGATCCCTATTATGGCACAGCAAGAAATGTTTAGATACGCTGTGCTTGTCATAACCTTTTAGAATATTTTGGACATGCTCTTTGATTCGCACTTTAAGAGGTCATTTTGTGCGGCCAATATATTGGAGGCCGCAGCTGCACTCCAGAGCATACACTGCTTCTTCAGTGTTGCAGCAAATAAAGTTTTTTACTTCATAGGTATCTCCCGTACTTGTCGATAAAAAAATTAAAAACCTCATTTGGGCGTTTGGTTCTCAGGCATACAAAGCATCTTTTACACGGAAAAAAATCAGTTTCCCGTGAAAAAGGAGAAAAACTTCTTAGGCGGGTCTATGACACTTTTTACCACTATATCACGGATCGTGGGTGCTCTTTTATATATAAGCCTAGGGTGCTCAGATAGAGTATCCTGCAGTTGTCTGTCCGCCAACAGGATATACCAGTGGCGTTTAATGATCTTTTCAATTTTCCTATGTTGCACACTGAAATCTAGGATAAGCGGTACCCCTTCTATTGCACGTTTATGTGTCACCTTCTCTTTAATTAATTCTTTCCGGTCCATCTCTGATACTTCCACTATCTTAGTATTAATAAATTGGCGATCGTAGCCTTTTGAGGTAAATCTCTCTCCCATCTTCTCAGCCTGTTCAAAGAACATCTCTATATAGAATAATATAGAAAGAATATAACCATCTTCTGATTCAAATTTCAAATAGAATAAATTTGAATTTGAATACATAAAAAAAGAATAGAATAGAACCGAATAGAGAAAAAGAGAATAGAATAGACTATAATAGAACAGAAAACAATAGAATTAAGAAAATGGAATAGAAAGAATATAACCATTTCCCAAAATTCAAATAGAATCTTAGAATAGAAAAGAATAGATTAGAGTAGAATAGAAAATGACAGAATGGTATAGAAAGAATATAACCATCTTCCAAAATTTGAATAGAATACATTTGAATTTGCATAGAAAATAGAACAGAATAGAAGAGAATAGAATATAAAATAAAATAATAGAATAGAAAAGAATAGAATGGACAAATAAAAAAAAAGAGTATAATTCAATAGAATAGAAAAGAATAGAATTTAACAATAGAATATAATAGAAATAATATAATCATTTTCCAAAATTCAAAAAGAATCAATTTGAATTTGAATAGAATAGAAAATAATAGATTAGAATAAGAAGATGGTTATATTCATTCTATTCTATAGTTTTTTTTCTATACTATTGTGTTATTTTCTATTCTACTCTATTCTTTTCTATTCTATTCAAAGTCAAATTGATTTGAATTTTGGAAAATGATTATATTATTTCTATTATATTCTATTGTTTTTTAAATTCTATTCATTTCTCTTCTATTCGAATTTCAGAAGATGGTTATAATCTTTCTATTTTATTCTATTATTTTTTATTCTATTCTATTCCTTTCTATTTTAGTCTATTCCATTCTATTCTGTTCTTTTATTTCTATCCTATTTTGTTCTGTTTTACTCTATAATATTTTATTTTCTGTTATATTCTTTTCTATTCCATTTTTTCTATTCTATTCCTTTATCTTCTATTTTTTTCTATTCTTTGGAAGTTGGAAAACTATTCAAATTCGAAAACTCTTCAGATTTGAAAACTATTCGAAAACTTTTTGAATCGATTTGAAAATGCATAAACAAAACTAATTCCGAAAACGAATTAAACGAATGAAACAAATTTAACTAAACACATTTTTGCAAATAACGAATCAAAACAAAACTCATTTTTTCGTTCTGCACAGGTCTAGTATTAGATAATAGGAGAGGAGCATGATAGGTCCTGTCATGCTTTGGTTGTCTTGACTCAGAAAGGTGAGTGAGCTTGTTCATCCTAGAACTGGAAGTGCATTACTAGTGGATTCACCATAAGAAAATAAAGAAAAAAGAAAACAAAATCAGCCACCAAATCTAGGAGCAGGTAGGCCACAACATATTTTATAGACCAGTACAGGATAGATTATGAATAGTCCCCATGGTGAGTGCAGTTTGCACTTGCAATACTTATTGAGTAAGTCCAACACTTTGTTAAAAGAAAGAGCTGGACACACTCAGTATTAAAATGTAACCTTAATGATACAAGATGTGCTTACTAAATTAATTTTAAATGTCTTAAAAGAAGCTACAACAAGAGTGTATTTCAGTCTTAAAGACCATGTGGTCTTTGCAGTTTACTGGAATTTTCTATAAATATGCGCAACACATTCTATACTTGCTTTTGGTGGATGCACTCAGAATTCATACATATCAAGCTAGATGGCACCTACAAATCTATAAGACTCATGAAAATAAATTCAAGTAAGTATGACAGCAAGAAGAACATTTTTCATTTCCTCCATTTTTCTGGATCCCTTCTGTCTCTAGGAATAGAGCCAAACATGCCAGAAGGATAAAAGTCAGTAAAGACTTGTTGTCCATTTATAGTTAGGCTGTGTATATGCAAGGCAGAAAAAAACAGGTTTAAAAAGATATCCATTATTGCAAGTAGAACTAAGAATACTACATACCATCCTTTTTTACTCATTCATTTATTGTAAATGCAGCATATCCGAGCTTTTCAAAACTATCAATAAGACATAACTAAAGCATATTTAAAAATGCTAAAAAGAATTTATTTGTCAATAATTTAAAGAAACCTTTAATATGGAAGCTGCCATTGGTGACCATACTTTTTAAAATGCCAGTTATCTATAATAATGATTCAGTGGCTTAAAGGAAAAGCTTAATCCTTTTCAATGGTTTCTTTAGAAATAAAAGATCAGCTTTATATTTATTCTTATCACGGAGTTCAATTTTTTAAAAACTATATTTTTATGTGCAATTTTTCATTACATACTGTATGTATTCTGGGCAGCCATATGTGTTCATACAGGCTCTGCTTCTTCCTTTGATGACTATTTGCTGTGTCTTACTATTGTAGCGCCATAGGAAAAAAATAATCAAACCAATGAATCTGCTCTATACACCATATCTGAGCAAAACTAATCTAAATATGTATTTATTACAGTTAGTTATATAGCACTGATAATTTAGAAAGCACATTACATATTGAACATTGACACTTATACCTGCCATTAAGGAGCTTACAATTTTACATAAAAATAAGGCCATTTTAAAAAGGAGTAAGGATTAGCTGAAGGTTCAGTCTGGTTTTAAGTTCAGGCTGAACTTTGCCTGTTTGGGTGTTCGGATGAACGCAGGAACACTTACCCGTTCAGTGGTAGCCATAAATCATGTATAATAGAGGTATTGCTACAGCAGTGGGGTTTTTTTTTCATTTTGGCGGGTTGTTCGTCGTTCATCTGGCATCATGATTGACATAGATCTGTATCACTGACTGACAGGACTGACAATAGATTTAAGTGGGACTTTTTGGGGATTTTATTGTTTTTTAATAATTGACTTGTCAAATGTTTAGGTGTATTTTTAGGTCACAGCTTGTGAATTAGTAGGGGTAGTATGCCATCTATGTACATCTACAGTATGTATACCTAAATACATCTACTATGTACTATGAATCAGTGTGGGTACTACTCATCAATTTGGGGACCAGAATCTGGGTACCTTCTTACTGTTAAAGTGGGCTTCCAGATTCCATTATGCTCCCCGCTCACAGACACTCACAACCACCAGGCAAGGATGTGGGGAAGAGGCCCTTGTCCTGATCAACATACAGACAAGGTGCTTTGCCGGGGGTTTCCACCGGGCAAGGCACCCTTCCATATTGAGGGCATGTGGCCTGGAATGGTGCAGGAGAGGGGGACTGTTCCCCGCCTTCCCGAGGAACTAGGTTGCATGTTCAAATTAAGGGTCTCGTATGATTTGTTTAGGGGGGCATTACACATTTTTTTTCACAGAAAGTCTGGGAAGGATTTCCTGGGGGACTTCCTTTTTGTGAGGTACAGTTTTAAAAGCCATACCAGTCTCAATGAGTCTTGTATGCATTTTGGGGGGGGGGGGGGGGGGGGACTTTATGCATTTTTTTCTTAATGTTGCTGCAGGATGTGATACAGCAAAAACAACATTTACAAACATAAAAGTGGAACTGTTTAAACAGTTTAAATTAAAAATGGCACAGAGACAACTTCAAATGCCCCTGAAAAAACATAGCAGGGCCTTGGAGGGGAGGTATGTGGGGGTCTGTGTGCTGTTTTATTTTGTTTTTGTTTAAACAAAGAAGCTGTCAAAGTCATGTGCTGGCAATTTAAAAACTTTTTTTCCTTTGTAAATGTCAGTGCTAAAACATTACTGCTACCAGCCGGCTGGAATTAATTTTTATTTTTTTTTAACATTGGTACATTTTCCCACGAGTAGACATTTTCCCATCCCAATGGCTCATCACTAGGAATGAGCCGAACACCTCCCTGTTCGGTTCGCACCAGAACAAGAAAAAATTTGTTCGAACCCGCAAACAGCGTTAAAGTCTATGGGACTCGAACAGGAATAATCAAAAGTGCTAATTTTAAAGGTTTATATGCAAGTTATTGTCATAAAAAGTGTTTCGGGACCTGGGTCCTGCCCCAGGGGACATGTATCAATGCAAAAAAAGTTTTAAAAATGAAAGTTTTTTCGGGAGCAGTGATTTTAATAATGCTTAAAGTGAAACAATAAAAGTGTAATATTCCTTTAAATTTCGTACCTGGGGGTGTTTATAGTATGCCTGTAAAGGGGCGCATGTTTCCCGTATTTAGAACAGTCTGACAGCAAAATGACAATTCTAAAGGAATAAAAGTTATTTAAAACTACTCGCGGCTATAATGAATTGTCGGTCCGGCAATACACATAAAAGTTCATTGATAAAAACAGCATGGGATTCCCCCACAGGGGAACCCCGAACCAAAATTAAGAAAAAAAATGTGTGGGGTCCCCCAAAATTCCATACCAGGCCCTTCAGGTCTGGTATAGATATTAAGGGGAACCCCGTGCCAAAATTTAAAAAAAAATGGCGTGGGGGTTCCCCTCAAAATCCATACCAGACCCTTATCTGAGCATGCAACCTGGCAGGCCGCAGGAAACGATGGGGGGACGAGAGAGTGCCCCCCTGAACCATACCAGGCCACATGCCCTCAACATTGGGAGGGTGCTTTGGGGTAGCCCCCCAAAGCACCTTGTCCCCGTGTTGATGGGGACAAGGGCCTCATCCCCACAACCCTTGCCTGGTGGTTGTGGGGGTCTGCGAGCGGGGGGCTTATCAGAATCTGGAAGCCCCCTTTAACAAGGGGACCCCCAGATCCTGCCCCCCTCCTGTGTAAAATGGTAATGGGGTACAAAAGTACCCCTACCATTTCACAAAAAAGTGTCAAAAATTACAAGATACAGTTTTTAACAATTCCCTTATTTAGTCTTCTTCTTTCCATCTTCTTTGGGTCTTCTTCCTTCTTCCTTCCTTGTTCCTTCGGTTTCTTCCTCCATCTTCTGCTTCCTCTGGTTCTTCCTCCGATCCTCTGCTTCTTGCTCCGGTGTTCTCGTCCGGCATCTTCCTCCACGGCGTCTTCTTCCCCGCTTCATTCTTGGGCCGCTCCACATCCATGGGAGGCTCCCGCTATGTGACGACTATCTTCTTCTGACACTTCTTATATAATGGAGGGCGGGGCCACCTGGTGACCCCGCCCCCTCTGATGCATGGGGACTTGACGGGGACTTCCTTATGGATTTCCCCGTGATGTCAGGGGGGGTGGGGTCACCCGTTATGTAACTGGGTGACCCTGCCCCCTCTGACATCATGGGGAAAGCCATAGGGAAGTCCCCGCCAAGTCCCCGTGCATCAGAGGGGTCACCGGGTGGCCCCTACCTCCGTTATATAAGAAGTGTCAGAAGAAGAGAAGCATCACCCAGCCGGAGCCTCCCATGGATGCGGAGCGGCCCAAGAATGAAGCAGGGAAGAAGACGCCACGGAGGAAGGTGTCGGACTATAACACTGGAGCAAGAAGCAGAGGATCGGAGGAAGAAGAAGAGGAGGAAGAAACTGAAGGAAGAAGGAAAGAAGAAGACCCAAAGAAGATGAAAGAAGACTTTAAATGAAGGAATTGTCGAAAACTGTCTCTTGTCATTTTTAACATTTTTGACACTTTTTTGTGAAATGGTAGGGGTACTTTTGTACCCATTACCATTTCAAACAGGGGGGCGGGATCTGGAGGTCCCCCAGATTCCGATAAGCCCCCCGCCCACAGACCCCCACAACCACCGGCCAAGGGTTGTGGGGATGAGGCCCTTGTCCTCATCAACATGGGGACAAGGTGCTTTGGGGGGCAACCTCAAAGCACCCTCCCAATGTTGAGGGCATGTGGCCTGGTATGGTTCAGGAGGGGGGGCGCTCTCTTGTCCCCCCTCTTTTCCTGCGGCCTGCCAGGTTGCATGCTCGGATAAGGGTCTGGTATGGATATTTGGGGGGACCCCATGCTATTTTTTTTAAATTTTGGCACGGGGTTCCCCTTAATATCCATACCAGACCTGAAGGGTCTGGTATGGATTTTGAGGGGGACCCCACGCCATTTTTTAAAAAAATTTTGGCGCGGGTTCCCCTTAATATTCATACCAGACCTGAAGGGCCTGGTATGGAATTTAGGGGGACCCCCACGCCATTTTTTGAAAAATCTTGGTTCGGGGTTCCCCTGTGGGGAAATCCCATGCCATTTTTATCAATGAACTTTTATGTGTATTGTCGGACCGACAATTCATTAATAGCCGCTAGTAGTTTTAAATTACTTTTTTTCCTTTGAAATATCATTTTGCTGTCAGACTGTTCTAAACACGGGAAACATGCGCCCCTTTACAGACATACTATAGACACTCCCCAGGTACGAAATTCAAAGGAATATTACACTTTTATTGTTTCACTTTAAGCATTATTAAAATCACTGCTCCTGAAAAAACGTCAGTTTTTATAACATCTTTTTGCAATGATACATGTCCCCTGGGGCAGGACCCAGGTCCCCAAACACTTTTTATGACAATACCATGCATATAAGCCTTTAAAATTAGCACTTTTGATTTCTCCCATAGACTTGTAAAGGGTGTTCTGTGGCTTTCGAATTTGCCGCAAACACCTCAAATTGTTCACTGTTGGGCGAACTGGCGAACAGCCGATGTTTGAGTCGAACATGAGTTTGACTCGAACTCGAAGCTCATCCCTACTCCTCACTGTGAATGAAAGCTCTCTAGCTGACTGTTAAATGTAAAGTAGGGTATACATGTGACATCAGATATGGTCATGTCCATATTTGGTCCATGATGTTAAACAGGATACTCCACCTCTTTGCCTACATTCAGCTGTGGGGCCCGGGAGCTATTATTCACAGTGTTTAGCCATCAAGATCTGACGTATTGGCATGTTTTTGTCTGGTGTTAATTGTGATTGACAATGATCTGCATTGCTGGACATGATTGAAGATGGATTTACATCATGAGACTTTTTTTATTTTGTTTTAGTAAAGGACTTGTCAAAATGTACCTGTGTGTTCACTAATTACATTTTTTTAGTGAATGAATAGATGAATAGGGGTACTATGAACAGTTCCTATTTTTTCACTGAATTTTAATAGGAGCTTCCAGATTCTGCTAAGCCCTTCACCCACAGGCTCTTATGCTCATCAATATGTTGAGCCTGTGCTCTTTGCCATATTGGTGCTCAAGATCACCAGCAGCTGTTTGTAAAAGTAAACAGTTTTTTATTATTAACACAACCAAAACAGGTAACATAAATAGCTTCCTTCAGCACAAAGTCAAGCAAACAGTTCTTGCCGAAAAAAGAACCATACAACTGGCTCACTGCCTATCTCTTGGTCCCACACTGGGGTTAGGGTTCCTCTGTGTTTCAGGGTGCTGGATAGGCCACAGGGGTTCAGCAACAGGTGTCTTAATACCCAGAGCTTTCACCCTTACTTACAGCTTGTTAGCTACCCAACACTGCCTCACTGACACATTCCATCATGCTACCTTTCAAGCCCCCCTTGTCTGGGGCTTAACCTCTTCAGGACCAGAGTCTTTGTATTTAGGGTCTGGAGGTTTGAAATTCTGGGTCCTTAATACTGACCTATGAATCCAGAGAGTACTGGAAATCAGTTTTCTCTCTCTAGCCAAACTCCCACAGAACACCTCATCCTGCATGGGTGAGAACTCCTGAGTCTACAAAACCATCCATCTTATAGGAATCACAACTCAAATATCAGGGAAATGTACCTGCTCTCCAGAACACAATTTCTGTGTCCTGTACATGTTATATAGTTCAGTAGTTTCGCACTCACCCCCCCTTCTTTCTAGCCAACCAAACTGCATGCTCATATAAGGGTCTGGTATAGATTTTGAAGGGAGCCTCACACTTTATTTCATGTTATTTTTGCATGGGGTTCTCTCTTGAAATTTATACTAGACCTGAAGGGTCAGCTGTTTTGCCTACCCCTTGTTTACATTCTGCTGTCAGTTGGCGACAGCTGAATGGCCAGGTGGGACCTGGTGGTTAGAATGCCAGCAGCCAATGACTTCCTAATAACCAGTCTGAGAGAAGCTGTCTCATTTGGCTGCAGCAGTAATATTACTGAATATTTTCCTTTCTGCTGCAGTCAGAGGTTGAACTCAGCCAAACACCCTATTTAGTTTAAACATGTAAAATTCAGTCTGAACCAACAGCTCTTCCCTACTAGGATGTGCATAAGTGTGCATGCATAGTTCCCTGCTGCAATGCTAATCATTACCACAGCATGTGGTATTTAGGGATGAGCTTCGAGTTCGAGTCGAACTCATGTGCGACTCGAACATTGGCTGTTCGCAAGTTCGCCGAACAGCGAACAATTTGGGGTGTTCGCGGCAAATTCGAATGCCGCGGAACACCCTTTAAAAGTCTATTGGAGAACTCAAAAGTGCTAATTTTAAAGGCTAATATGCAAGTTATTGTCATAAAAAGTGTTTGGGGACCTGGGTCCTGCCCCAGGGGACATGGATCAATGCAAAAAAAAGTTTTAAAAACGTCCGTTTTTTCAGGAGCAGTGATTTTAATAATGCTTAAAGTCAAACAATAAAAGTGTAATATCCCTTTAAATTTTGTACCTGGGGGGTGTCTATAGTATGCCTGTAAAGGGGCGCATGTTTCCTGTGTTTAGAACAGTCTGACAGCAAAATGACATTTTGAAGGAAAAAACCCATTTAAAACTACCCGCGGCTATTGCATTGCCGACAATACACATAGAAGTTCATTGATAAAAACGGCATGGGAATTCCCCAAAGGGGAACCTCGAACCAAAATTTAAAAAAAAATGACGTGGGAGTCCCCCTAAATTCGATACCAGGCCCTTCAGGTCTGGTATGGATATTAAGGGGAACCCCGGCCAAAATTTTTTAAAAAATGATGTGGGGTTCCCCCTAAATTCCATACCAGACCCTTCAGGTCTGGTATGGATTTTAAGGGGAACCCCGCGCCAAAAAAAAAAAAAAAACGGCGTGGGGTCCCCCCAAAAATCCATACCAGACCCTTATCCGAGCACGCAACCTGGCAGGCCGCAGGAAAAGAGGGGGGGACGAGAGTGCGCGCCCCCTCCTGAACCGTACCAGGCCACATGCCCTCAACATTGGGAGGGTGCTTTGGGGTAGCCCCCAAAACACCTTGTCCCCATGTTGATGAGGACAAGGGCCTCATCCCCACAACCCTGGCCGGTGGTTGTGGGGGTCTGCGGGCGGGGGGCTTATCGGAATCTGGAAGCCCCCTTTAACAAGGGGACCCCCAGATCCCGGCCCCCCCCTGTGTGAAATGGTAAGGGGGTACTTACCCCTACCATTTCACTAAAAAACTGTCAAAAATGTTAAAAATGACAAGAGACAGTTTTTGACAATTCCTTTATTTAAATGCTTCTTCTTTCTTCTATCTTCCTTCATCTTTTGGTTCTTCTGGTTCTTCCTCCGGCGTTCTCGTCCAGCATCTCCTCCACGGCGTCTTCTATCTTCTTCTCCTCGGGCCGCTCCGCACCCATGGCATGGGGGCAGGCTCCCACTCTTCTCTTCTTCTTTTCTTCTCTTCTTTTCTTCTTCATTTTCTTCTCCGGGCCGCTCCGCACCCATGCTGGCATGGAGGGAGGCTCCTGCTGTGTGACGGCGCTCCTCGTCTGACAGTTCTTAAATAACGGGGGACGGGGCCACCCGGTGACCCCGCCCCCCTCTGACGCACGGGACATGACGGGACTTCCCTGTGGCATTCCCCGTGACATCACAGGGAAGTCCCGTCAAGTCACCGTGTGTCAGAGGGGGGTGGGGTCACCGGGTGGTCCCGCCCCCATTATTTAAGAACTGTCAGACGAGGAGCGCCGTCACACAGCGGGAGCCTCCCTCCATGCCAGCATGGGTGCGGAGCGGCCCGGAGAAGAAAATGAAGAAGAGAAGAAGAGAAGAAGAGAAGAAGAGAAGAAGAGAAGAGCGGGAGCCTCCCCCCATGCCATGGGTGCGGAGCGGCCCGAGGAGAAGAAGATAGAAGACCCAGCGGAGGAGATGCTGGACGAGAACGCCGGAGGAAGAACCAGAAGAGCCAGAAGAACCAGAAGAACCAGGAGATGAAGGACGATAGAAGAAAGAAGAAGCATTTAAATAAAGGAATTGTCAAAAACTGTATCTTGTCATTTTTAACATTTTTGACAGTTTTTTAGTGAAATGGTAGGGGTAAGTACCCCCTTACCATTTCACACAGGGGGGGGCGGGATCTGGGGGTCCTCTTGTTAAAGGGGGCTTCCAGATGCCGATAAGCCCCCCACCCGCAGACCCCCACAACCACCGGCCAGGGTTGTGGGGATGAGGCCCTTGTCCTCATCAACATGGGGACAAGGTGTTTTGGGGGGCTACCCCAAAGCACCCTCCCAATGTTGAGGGCATGTGGCCTGGTACGGTTCAGGAGGGGGGGCGCACTCTCGTCCCCCCTCTTTTCCTGCGGCCTGCCAGGTTGCGTGCTCGGATAAGGGTCTGGTTTGGATTTTTGGGGGGACCCCACGCCGTTTTTATTTTTTTTGGCGCGGGGTTCCCCTTAAAATCCATACCAGACCTGAAGGGTCTGGTATGGAATTTAGGGGGAACCCCACGTCTTTATTTTTTTAAATTTTGGCTGGGGTTCCCCTTAATATCCATACGAGACCTGAAGGGCCTGGTATGGAATTTAGGGGGACTCCCACGTAATTTTTTTTTAAATTTTGGTTCGGGGTTCCCCTTTGGGGAATTCCCATGCCGTTTTTATCAATGAACTTCTATGTGTATTGTCGGCAATGCAATAGCCGCGGGTAGTTTTAAATGAGTTTTTTCCTTCAAAATGTCATTTTGCTGTCAGACTGTTCTAAACACGGGAAACATGCGCCCCTTTACAGGCATACTATAGACACCCCCCAGGTACGAAATTTAAAGGGATATTACACTTTTATTGTTTGACTTTAAGCATTATTAAAATCACTGCTCCTGAAAAAATGGCCGTTTTTAAAACTTTTTTTTTGCATTGATCCATGTCCCCTGGGGCAGGACCCAGGTCCCCAAACACTTTTTATGACAATAACTTGCATATTAGCCTTTAAAATTAGCACTTTTGATTATTCATGTTCGTGTCCCATAGACTTTAACGGTGTTCGCATGTTCGAACAAACTTTTTTCCTGTTCGCATGTTCTGGTGCGAACCAAACAGGGGGGTGTTCGGCTCATCCCTAGTGGTATTATGTCTGCAGAATTAAAGAGGCATACTGTAATCATGAAGTACTTGCTTGCTTATTATCATTCATGGAGATGCATTTCTGAAATGTAGCAAAGTCTGCAACTGATCATAGCCTGATCCTACTGACCCCTTCAATATTATGCCCCATTGCCTGACCTCACTGCTCCAGATGACGTCCCATTGACAAAACACATAGGGCAGGACTATACAGCGTCATTGCATCACTTCTGGTTTCGAGTCATGGAGCGCAGATCGCTCCGGTTTCCTGTTTTTAAACACTGTTTTCACTTTTAATGATTTTTATTAAATTATTATTATTATTATTATACGAGATTTATATAGCACCAACAGTTTACTCAGCGCTTTACAATGTATAAGGGGGACAACACAATTACAGTACAGTTCAATACAAAATTTACAGGAGGGCCCTGCTCGTAGAGCTTACATTCTAAAGGGAGGGGGTGGTGGTACAAAAGGTAATAGCTGCAAAGAATGATTTGATGGGGGTGGCTCAGGGACAGTTATGTGGGTGTGGGATAGGCTACCCTGAATAAATGAGTTTTCAGGGATCTCCTAAAGGTGGACAGGGTAGAGGCTGATCAGACATACTGGGGCAGGGAATTCCAGAGGATGGGAGAGGCTCTGGAGAAGTCCTGAAGGCGAGCATGGGAGGAGGTAACAAGGGAGCTAGAGAGCAGGAGGCCCTGGGAGGAGCGGAGGGGGCGATTATGGCGATATCTGCAGATGAGGTTGGTGATGTAGATGGGGGCGATGTTGTGAATGGCCTTGTATGTTATGGTTAGCATTTTGAATTTTACACGGTGGGGTAGGGGAAGCCAGTGAAGGGATTGGCAGAGAGGAGTAGCAGTCACGGATCGATTAGTGAGGTGTATTAGTCTAGCAACAGCATTCATAATAGACTGAAGGGGGGATAGCCTGCTTAAGGGTAGGCCATTAAGGAGAGAGTTGCAGTAGTCGAGGCGGGAAATAATCAAGGAGTGAATAAGTTGCTTTGTGGTGTCATTAGTCAGGAAGGGTCGAATTCTGGAGATGTTGCGGAGGTTAAGGCGGCAGGATTTAGCCAGTGATTGGATATGGGGGCTGAAGGAGAGGTCAGAGTCAAGGATTACACCCAGGACCCTGGCATGTGTGGAGGGACCAGTGGTTGTGTTGTTGATATAATGGTGAAGTCACAGGAGGGGGACCGTGAAGGAGGAAATATAACAAGCGGTGTGACATCCATACCGATATGTCATTCAGCAAGTTTGAGATCCGTGAGGAGATAGTGGGGGTGAGTTGAGGAGTGGAGAGATAGATCTGTGTGTCATCGGCATAGAGGTGGTATTGGAAGCCATGGGAGGTTATCAACTGGCCCAGGGAAGAGGTATAGAGTGAGAAAAGGAAAGGCCCAAGGACAGAGCCTTGGGGTACCCCAACAGAAAGAGGAAGGGGAGCGGAGGAGATGGAGTTGTAAGTGACACTGAAAGTGAGCTGAGATAGGTAGGAGGAGAACCAGGATAATGCAGAATCACGGAGGCCAAGGGAGTGTAATTTGCTGAGGAGCAGCAGGTGGTCAACTGTGTCAAAGGCAGCAGAGAGGTCTAAAAGTATGAGTATAGAGTAGTGGCAATTGGTTTTGGCAGTTATTAGGTCATTGGTGATTTTTAGTAGGGCAGTTTCAGTAGAATGTTGTAGGCGGAAGCCAGACTGTGGGGGGTCGAGAAGGTTGTTGTATGTGAGGTAGCGACTCATTTGGTCATGAACAAGGTGTTCGATGAGCTTGGAGGCAAACGGCAGAAGGGAGATAGGTCTTAAGTTATTCAAACAGGTGGGGTCTAGTGAGGGTTTTTTGAGTATGGGGGTAACCAGTGCATGTTTGAGCGGGGAAGGAAAGGTGCCGGAGGAGAGGGAGAGGTTGAAAATGTGGGTTAGGGAGTTGAGGATAGAGTGGGAAGGTGGTCGCAGTAATTGAGAGGGGACAGGGTCCAGGGGACATGTAGTGAGGTGGGCCATGGAGAGGAGTTTATCAACTTCTTCTGTGGTAACTGGGCAAAAGGAGGAGAGTATTGAGTGTGGTGTTGGACCTGATATGTTGGGTAGGGGAGGAATTTGAATGCTGGATATCTCCTTGCGAAATTGTGTTGATTTTGCTATTGAAGTGGTTGGCAATATGTTGAGCGGTAAGCAAGTTGGTGGGTGGGGGCAGTGGGGGGTGAAGTAAGGAATTAAGGGTAGAAAAGAGTTGACGAGGTTTGGATGAGAGTGTTTTGATGAGATTGTTGTAATAGGTTTGTTTAGCAGTGTGGAGGCAGGAGTTGTATTTGAGAAGGACAGATTTGTAGAGGGTAAAATCTTGCAGGGATTTAGATTTACGCCATGCTCGCTCAAGAGCACGGCTGCGTCTCTTGAGACTTCTGGTGTCGTCTGTTTGCCAGGGTTGTGGCAGATGGGGCCTGGTTCTGTGTGTAGAAAGAGGAGCAAGTACGTCTAGGGAGGATGACAACGTGGTGTTGTAGATGGAAGTGGTTAGGTCTGGGCAGGACAGGGGTGCGATTTTGTCATAAAGGCCATCAGTAGCAGAGTGAAGAAGGGAAGGTTTGAGGTTGCGAAGGTTCCTGCGGGTAGAGGTTTGTGGGTTTGCAGCATGGGATATAGGAGACAAGGAGAGTGTGAAACGGATAAGGTTGTGATCAGAGAGAGGAAAGGGTGCGTTGGAGAGATTGCAGGGAGTGCAGCGATGGGAGAATACAAGGTCGAGAGTGTTGCCGTTGGAGTGAGTGGTGGTTTGTGTCCATTGTGTTAGGTTAAAAGAGGAGGTTAGGTGGAGTAGTGTAGAAGTGGTAGCATTATTAACATTGATTGGAATGTTAAAGTCACCTAGGATGATGGCAGGCACTTCGGATGAGAGAAAATAGGGTAGCCATGCAGAGTCATCCATAAAGCGTGACACTTGTCCAGGAGGCCGATAAATGACTGCGACCCTCAGACAAGCTGGAGAGAAAAGACAAATGCAGTGCATTTCGAAAGAGCAGGTGGAAAGAGAGGGAGGTGTGGACAGTACCTGGAAGGTGCATTGTGGGGAGAGGAGAAGTCTGACACCACCTCCTTTTCGTCCACTGGGTCTGGTGGAGTGAGTCCAGAGAAGGCCACTGTGGGACAGTGCAGCTGGAGAGGTAGTATTGTGAGTACCCATCAGTATTATTAATAAAGTTTTGAATGTTTGTACGGTATCACACTATGAAGTCTCTTTTCTCTCTACATGTGGGCAACATCTAAGAGGTTAACAGTGAGGAGACCACTTACATTGCAGACAAGGAGGCACTTGGAGAACACAGGACAGGAAGTTTCCTCCCGCTACACAGTGGCTCATACTGTGAAGGTGAAATACCTCCTTGTGGGGTGAATAATAGCGGTGAGTGCGTTTCTTATGGGGCACTGTTTTCCAAGAAGCACAGAACAATTTGAAGGAGCACATTGTCACTTTATTGGACTTTTTTATACACCAGGGTTTAAGGACGGTATATGCATATTTCTGAACCCAGTTTCACAGCAACAATATACACCAGTCATATATGTTGGATTTTTTTGCACAGAAATGTCACTTTGAATTGCAAGTTGTGCGGTTAGGAAGTTTACACAGTAGGATTTTTTTTGTGGATTTTTGTGAATATACAAATATTTATTTTCTGCACTTTTATTGTCACTTTTTGCACTAAATGTACCAGTGACACACACCCCTCAAGTATTTAGAGGTTGTAGGTCACCTCTTAATAAGAGCGGCGCCATACCTATTCCCTCTTTTTCACATGACCTCCACCTTTGACAATCCGGTCACAATGCCTTATTTCTCCCCTTCCTCAAGAATCTAGTTTTCATTTCTCTTATTCTGCTATATTAAAGTCCTGCCCCTCATGACTAATTTCTAGTCCCACATTCTCCAATCATGATGACTGTTCATGCCAAACAGATTGCAGCTGGTAGCTGATTTGTAAATAAAGGGGAGTGGCAGAGGGAGGGGGTATGGTGGATATTATTGACCATATACTGTATAGCCATGCCCATATTTGGTCAGTGCAGTTAGCCACCATCCTTGTCCCTTTGTTTACATTTAGCTGTCAGCCAATATTTGTCATATGGTGTGAGTAGTCATTGTGACCTGTCAGTGGGTCATTTGGCATCGTTCACCATGACTGGCCAGGACGTGCATCGCTAGACAATATAATATACAATGAATTTACATTGTTGGATTTTTCTTGAACTTTTTGCTTACAAGTTTCAATTAATATTTTTTGCTAGAAAATTACTTAAAACCCCCTAACATATCTTTTTTTAGCAGAGACCCTAAGGAATAAAATGGCAATCATTGCAATATTTTATGTCACACCGTATTTGCACAGCAGTCTTACAAACTATTTTTTTTGTAAAATGTGAAAGATGTTGTTACTGAGTAAATAGATACCTAAATGTTATGCTTTAAAATGTTTACAGGTGGAATGGTGACAAACTACAGTACTTAAAAATCTCCATAGGTGACACTTTAAAATGTTTACAGGTTACCTATTTAGAGTCATGCCGCGTACACATGATCGGACTTTACGGCATACTTGGTCCGGCGAACAATTTGATCGTGTGTGGGCTCCAGCGGACTTTTTTTTTCTCAAAAGTTTGACGGACCTAGAAATGAAACATGTTTCAAATCTGTCCGACGGACTCGAGTCCAGTCGAAAAGTCTGCTCGTCTGTATGCTAGTCTGACGGACAAAAACCAACACTAGAGCAGCTATTGGCTACTGGCTATCAACTTCCTTGTTTTAGTCCGGTCGTACGTCATCACGTACGAATCCGTCGGACTTTGGTTGATCGTGTGTAGGCAAGTCCGTTCATTCGGAAAGTCCGTCGTAAAGTCCGTTAAAAAGTCCGCCAGACAAAGTCTGCCATAAAGTCCGCTCGTGTGTACGCGGCATTAGAGTAGGTCTAGTTCAAGAATTATTGCTCTCACTCTAACAATCGCGGCGATACCTCACATGTGTGGTTTGAACACCATCTACATATGTGGACTCAACTTACGTATACGTTCGCTTCTGTGCGTGAGCTCAGAGGGACGGGACACTTAAAAAAGAATTTCTTATTTTACTGGATTTTTGATTTGTACACTGTCCCTTTAATTATTTTTTTTGATCACTTTTATTCCTATTATAAGGAATGTAAACATCCCTTGTAATAGAAATAGGCATGACAGGGCCTCTTTATTGAGAGATCTGGGGTCAAAAAGACCTCAGATCTCACATTTACATTTAAAAGCAAAATAAAAGTCATGTTGCCTTTAGGAGGAGAAAAAAAATCATCCCTTTAAGGCCGGAAGGCAAAAGTGACGTCGGACATCGCTCTGGTCCTCCAAGGTCATAGAGCCTATTTTGCCCTCACTCGGCTTCCTGCCCAGGCACCCGAACCATCAGATCAGCTCTGGGCTAACTGACAGGTCTGGTAAACCCGGAGACGACTGGGAAGCAGCACTTCTCCTGCCGCTTATAAAAGTGATCTTGTTAGGTACCTGGTAGTTGAGCCCGACTGGTAGAAGAAGACCTCTCTTAAGCGCTGGTTCAGGAGCCACTGGAGTGGGAACAGTGGTCTCTTGAGCACAGTGGGTAGGAGTGCCTGATGCAGGTCCTTGCGGTGGCCAACACAGGAGCTGAGGAGACTTCCACCGGGAAGGCAGAGCTGCGGATGCAGGTAAGCTGAAGCGGATCCGTAAGCAGGCAAGTGGATGATATGGCAGCAGCAGAACCTGGAGCTGGAAGAGCAGGCTGTAAGTAGCGTCACAGGACACAAGCAAAGCAGAGTCAGACAGTCCGTATTGGCAGGAGATCAGGCAGGTATATGGCAGAAGGGATGATCACAGAATAGTCAGGCAGGCAGGTATTCGGCAACAGGTCACAAGATATAAGCAAGGTCAGGCAGGCCGGGTTGGGTTGGAGACAGTAGAATGGTCAGACGTAGCCGGGTCAATAGCAAGTAATAACAACAGGCAGGATACAGGAACTCAGCTGCAGAGCTGCAGACAAACAGCACCTGATGGAAGCATCTGACACCCTTTTAAAGGGTCTTTGTCGCCAAACAGTGCTAGCGCGAACGGGCGCGCGGGAGTGCGCCGGCGCCCCCCAGTGGGAAATTCAGCCGAACTGCCCTGGAAAAGCCCCTTGTGCACCTGCGCGCACGCATGTTTGCCCGACGACCACCGACATGTCCCTGACATTGCCCCCTCCCAACGGGCAGCCTCCAGATGCCCAGATAACTCTTCTTTTCGGGGTGAGCAGAGAAATAGGCATGGATTAAACGTTTAGCGTGAATATTGCTGTCAGGTTCCCATGAATTATTCTCTGGACCATACCCTTTCCATTTGATCAAAAACTGTACCTGCCCCAATCTCTTTCTGCAATCGAGGATGGCCTCCACCTCATATTCCTCGTTTCCGTCCACCAAGACAGGTTCAGGGACCCTGGTGCCCCTATTAGGGAAGGGGTCGGCTACAGCAGGTTTCAACAGCGACACATGGAATACAGGATAGATTTTAAGTGAGTCAGGTAAACATAGTTCATAAGATACTTTGTTAATCTTCTTTTTCACCGGGAAGGGCCCAATAAACTTAGGAGCAAGCTTTTTGGAAGGTCAAGCTAGTTTAATGTTTTTGGTAGACAGCCATACCTTATCACCAAGCTGCAGGTTTAGATCTCCTCTTCTCTTTCGATCGAAGATCCTCTTACTGTCTGCATGTGCCTTGGATACCGCTTCCTGTAACATCTGGTTGTTGTGACTGAGGAACTGTACTGTGTCCTGGACCGCTGGAACTGAGGATTCTGGAAGAAAATCTGGTAAGAAAGATACATGAAAACCATAATTGGCAAAGAAAGGAGACTGACCGGTGGCAGAGTGGCTAGCATTATTATAAGCGAATTCCGCTAGAGGCAGCAGGGACACCCAATCATCTTGTACAAACGATGTAAAACACCTAATGTATTGCTCCAGCGTCTGATTTGTCCTTTCGGTTTGCCCATTAGTTTGGGGATGGTATGCTGAGGACAGAGCTAGTTCAATTTTCAAGATCTCACACAGGGCTTTCCAGAAGCGTGAAGTAAACAGCACCCCCCTATCGGACACTATATTTGCGGGAACTCCGTGCAGCCTAACGATCTCTTTGATGAACACACAGCCATCTCTACAGCAGAAGGCGTCCCCTTTAAGGGCACGAAATGGGCCATCTTAGACAGACGATCGACGACCACAAAGATCGTCGAACATCCTTCTGAGCATGGTAGCTCAACTATAAAGTCCATTGCTATCATTCTCCAGGGCCTATCTGGTATGGGCAACGGCCTCAACAGTCCCCAAGCTCGGTTCCTGGAAGTTTTATTTTGAATGCACACAGAACAAGAGCTGACGTACTTCCTGCAAAATTCTTTCAGGTTAGGCCACCAGAACGTGCGTTGCACGAGTTCAAGGGTCTTGCGAACCCCAAAATGTCCTGCAAGTGGATGGTCATGCAATAAAGTCAGCACCTTGACTCGGACGTTTTCCGGTACAAATATTTGACTTCCTCTCCACAATAACCCATCTTGAGGTGTTAAGGTGAGTCCCTGAAGACTTGAAAGTTCTGGCGATGCTTCTCTGATCAAGGACAGGAGGTCCGTCTGAAGGAGTAAGAAGCTATTTGCCGGCAGAATGGTGTCGGGTACAGAAAGGTCTTTAGGATGATCAAACATGCGCGATAGCACGTCTGGTTTTACGTTTTTAGTTCCTGGCCGGTAAGTGATGTGGAAACAGAAACTTGTAAAGAATAGGGCCCATCGGGCTTGTCGGGGTTTCAGTCTCTTAGCAGATCTTAAGTATTCGAGATTCTTGTGATCAGTATATATTAGAACCGGATGAACTGCGCCCTCTAACAGATACCTCCACTCTTCTAGTGCTGCCTTGATGGCCAGTAGTTCCCGATCACCCACGTCGTAATTTCGCTCAGCCGGCGAGAGTTTCCTATAGAGGAAATACCCACGGGGTGCATCAGATCCTTGTTACCCTGCCGTTGAGAGATGACTGCACCCACGGCAACTTCGGAAGCATCAACCTCCAGAATAAAGGGTAAAGATGGGTCAGGATGGCTGAGGATCGGAGCTGAAGTGAAATGCCTTTTTAATTCTTCAAAGGCTTCCTGAGCCTCCGGGCTCCAGTGGAAACGACAGTTCTGCTTCGTTAGCTGCGTGATGGGTGAAATGATGGCAGAAAATCCCTTAATGAATTTCCTATAAAAATTTGCGAATCCGATGAAGTGCTGCATGCCCTTCTTGTCCAGAGGGGCTGGCCAATCTAGCACAGCGGACACCTTCTGAGGATCCATTTTGATGCCGGTTGGGGAGATTACTAGCCCCAAAAACTGAATGTCGTTTTGTTCGAATTCACACTTCTCCGCTTTAGCATACAGTCCGTGCAAACGAAGACGGCCCAAGACTCTGCGAACATGTTCCCGATGTTGGTTAAGTGAACTAGAGAAAATTAAAATATCGTCCAAGTAGACAATCACAAAGATGTCCAGGAAGTCTCTGAATACATCATTGACCAGATGCTGAAATGTGGCAGGGGCATTGCATAGGCCGAAGGGCATGACTAGATACTCATAGTGCCTGAAACGGGTCCGGAAAGCCGTCTTCCATTCATCCCCGGCCCGAATGCGGACCAGGTTGTAGGCCCCTCTTAGATCCAACTTGGTGAAGATGATGGCACACCTCAACTTCTGAAACAATTTAGGTATCAGGGGCAACGGATAGCGGTTTTTAACCGTGACTTCGTTTAACTCCCGATAGTCCACACATGGATGAAGAGTCTGATCTTTTTTGGAGACGAAAAATATTCCGGTCCCAGCTGGGGAGGTAGAAGGTTGAATAAAGCCCTTTTCGAGGTTTTCATTAACGTATAGTTTAAGTGCCTCTTGTTCCTTTTCAGATAGCGGAAAGATGCGCCCGAAGGGAATCTCGGCCCCAGGAAGCAGCTCGATTGGGAAATCATAGGGACGATGGGGTGGCAGGGAGTCCGCTCCCTTCTTGCTGAACACATCTGCAAATTCCTGATAAACCTCTGGTATGGTTTGAAGCAGATCTTGATCCACGTCCATGCAAAGTAAGGTGGCAGCCGATTTGGAGGGTTCAGGTAAACAATGTCTCTGACAATAGGGTGATAGAAACTTGACTTCACCAGTGGTCCAATTAACGTGGGGGTTATGGGCCCGAAGCCAGGGCATGCCCAAGATGATCGGGAACAATGGGGAGGAGATGACGTCCAGAGTTAGGATCTCTTTATGCTGAGATAAACAGGCGGCAGACAGAAGAAGGGTCTCTTGAGAAACTTGTCCTGATCTTATGTGGGACCCATCGGCCAGGAAAACTGAGAGTTTGTGTGTCTTGTCTTTCAGGGGAAGATCTTGTTGAGCAGCAAAGGCAGAGTCAACAAAACAGCTGCAAGCCCAAGAATCAATAATGGCGTTGACCTGGATTGTTCTTCCCTGGAGCTGTAACAAGAGAGGGAGAGCAAGTTGAGTTGCATTGGTTAATGCGGATAAACTGGCCGGGGTAGAAGAAACACACTTACAGGTCTTGACCGGACAGTTGTTCACATAGTGGCCTGTCCCACCACAGTAGAGGCAGAGGTTTAGCTGGCGTCTGCGCGCCCGTTCTTCTGGGGGCAGAGTAGAACGCATTAGTCCCAGCTGCATTGGTTCAGGAACATCGGGTGTTGGAGTGGCCGGGTTTGAGCAGGTGGAAGGTAGGTATCGGGAGGCAGGAGCCGGAACTCTTGCAGTCATCCACATGGGGCGCGTTTGCTGGGATGAACGTTCAGACTGGCGTTCACGAAGGCGTCGGTCGATCTGGATTGTTAAAGCAATAAGTTCTTCTAGGGTATCGGGCATTCCTACCCGGGCAAGCTCATCCTTCAGACTCTCAGATAATCCCATGCGGAATTGATGGCGTAAAGCTGCATTGTTCCATTGTGTGCCTGCGCTCCAGCGTCGGAAGTCCGTGACATAGTCCTCGGCCGGCCTGCGGCCTTGCTGGAGCGCAAACAAAGCTGACTCAGCGGTGGCAGTCTGCTGAGGATCCTCGTACAACTGAGCCATGGCTTCGAAGAAAGAGGGCAAGGACTGAATCTGTACAGAGTTAGTTTCAAGCAGGCGTGGGCCCAGGTCTGAGATTCCCCTTGTAGGAGGGATATAACAAATCCCACTTTGGTAGCCTCCAAAGAAAAAGTCCGTGGCTGTAGGGCCAAGTATAGTTGACAGGCGCTGTGGAAGGCCAGGAACTTGGTTCGGTCACCAGAAAACCTTTAAGGAATGGGGACCCTTGGTTCGGGTGGAAGCATAACCACAGAGGGAAGTACAGCAGCTTGTACTGGAGCCGCTGCTGAGGCAGGAGACACACCTCCAGGGCCACTGAGGTTCAGGACTTGACCCTCCAGTCTGGTGTAACTGTCTTGCAAAGTCTTTACGGCTTGTGTGAGTGCCGCTAAATGCGTACAGATCTCCTTAATGTGAGAGGTCTCTCCTGCAGGCTCAGTCATGGCTGTTCGTACTGTTAGGTACCTGGTAGTTGAGCCCGACTGGTAGAAGAAGACCTCTCTTAAGCGCTGGTTCAGGAGCCACTGGAGTGGGAACAGTGGTCTCTTGAGCACAGTGGGTAGGAGTGCCTGATGCGGGTCCTTGCGGTGGCCAACACAGGAGCTGAGGAGACTTCCTCCGGGATGGCGGAGCTGCGGATGCAGGTAAGCTGAAGCGGATCCGTAAGCAGGCAGGTGGATGATATGGCAGCAGAACCTGGAGCTGGAAGAGCAGGCTGTAAGTAGCGTCACAGGACACAAGCAAAGCAGAGTCAGACAGTCCGTATTGGCAGGAGATCAGGCAGGTATATGGCAGAAGGGATGATCACAGAATAGTCAGGCAGGCAGGTATTCGGCAACAGGTCACAAGATATAAGCAAGGTCAGGCAGGCCGGGTTGGGTTGGAGACAGTAGAATGGTCAGACGTAGCCGGGTCAATAGCAAGCAATAACAACAGGCAGGATACAGGAACTCAGGTGCAGAGCTGCAGACAAACAGCACCTGATGGAAGCATCTGACACCCTTTTAAAGGGTCTTTGGAGCCAAACAGCGCTAGCGCGAACGGGCACGCGCGGGAACGCGCCGGCGCCCCCCCCCAGTGGGGAATTCAGCCGAACTGCCCTGGAAAAGCCCCTCATGCACCTGCGCACACGCATGTTTGCCCGACGACCACCGACATGTCCCTGACAGATCTTGTGACAAATCCACCACCAGGACCTTTTATTAGATACATAATTGCCCGCAGTACAAAAAAATACTGGGACTATGGCAGCTAGCTGCTGCCATAACAATGGTATTTAACGTCAAAGTAATGACGCAAATGTACTGTGGGCAGTCTTGAAGTAGTTAGGACTTGTCTATGCGTGTGGTGTTTTTATTTACTGTTTATTTTTTTTGCGGATGAGTACTACGTTCTGCTTATTTGTGTCGCTTAGATAACTCCAATGGGGGAAAGTGGGGGTATCGGGTAGTAAAGGAAAAGGAAAATAGGTGTGATTTGACATATTTAGCATACTTAATTGCTAGCTCCCACTGAGCAAATACGTTAGCAGTGTCTGCTGTAGTTTGTCTTTGGATGATTATCTCTCCAAAAGGAACCTCATACAAATGGGATTTTAAGGGCAAAATCACTTAAAAAGGCTAAAAAATACAAATTTTTATTTTACAAAAAAGGGCCATAAACCCCACAGAGCGTCGAGAGACGATGCAGCATCGGATGACAGCAGTGACGTCATTCTCTAAGCGCCGCTCATACGGAGGCGGCGTGTATCAAAGGCAGGACGCAGGGGGAGCGGGACCACAGATCGGGTGGATGTCCGATGAACCACTGGAAACTTTCATGTCAATCACTATTTTTGTAAGTTTTTTATGTATTTGAGCACAGGCTTCATATGCATGTTATGAGATATATGTATCTTTCAGAAATGCCAAAAATTATCCCTGAGGAAGATTGCATAAATTAACCATTTTTAAATGCGTTGGATTTGATTTTTTGTCATTACTGTATTACACTGCAATTGTGTTGTCTTTATATTTGTTTCGTGTACAAATTGTTTTTTGCCTTTTTTGTAAAATAAAAATGTGTATTTTTTAGCATAATCATTTTAAGTGATTTTGCCCTTAAAATCCCATTTGTATGAGGTTCCTTTTGTACTATTTATGGATGGTGGCTATTCTTCACACCAGTCTATCTATTTTCATTTTTGGATGATTATCTCTTGTCTGTGGCTGGATCAAGTATTCAAGGTTTGTGAGAAGTGCCACACTTCCAAGGTTTTTTTACCCACCATAGATCTTGTAAGAAATAGTGTTATTATTTCAGTCATATTTCTACATAGATACCTATGATGTACTGTTTCACCCTTTTACATAACGTTGTGACATTTGTGACATCAAGTTATTATGTCAAACTAACATGTTTGAGAATCTGAGAACAATTATCAATGAAAAAAAAATGAAGACAAATACTGCTTTCCCATGAGACACCAATGATATTTATCAAGCTAGATGTCGCCAAACCAAAAAATATGGCATTTTGTACTTGCTTTGTAAAAGTCTTGTGAGGTAATTATATTATCAAATTATATTATAAAAAATTTCAAAGCAACCAATTGGATTCTAATTTAATTGTTGTAACCTGCATAACATCAGTGAACTTAACTGATTGCCAACCAGCAGCCGTCATTATACTGCGGCAGGTTAGCACGGCTGCGTGAATCGCCGTAGGTGTACATCGGTCGATTTAAGAGCGTCAGGGGGCACGAGGCCAGAGCCGATGCATGTGGCCGGCGGCTGCGATGTCCACCGGCCACTTGCAGTCGATCCACAGAGAGCCAGAATGGGGATCGGTGTGTAAACTAGACATGTGCACACTGAAATATTTTGTTTCGGAATTTCGTTTTCGTCCGAAAAATAAATGTATTTAGTTACTCCCGAAATTCGTTTTTATTTATTTCGTTTTTCGTTAAAAATTGCATTCGTCCTAAAATCCAAATTAATTAAGGTCGAATCTGTCGTTGAAGGCTTATGGTGTCTGTCGAATGTTCAAAGAAGATTCGACAGAGCAGATAAACTGTACGTGTACACTTTCGGTCAAATTTTCCGCCTACAAGCTAGCTGTAGTAGAATTCTAATGTATGACCAGTAATAATTATATTTATTAATTATTTTACTCGTCAACCAACATTAGAATTTTTCTATAGCCTATGGGCGGATGCATTTGACCGGAAATGTACGATTGCAGTGTCGTACAGTTTAGCTGCTCCGTCGAATCTTTTTAGAACTTTCGACAGACACCATAAGCCAAAGATTCGACGTTTGTATGTTTTTCGTTGCTTTGTCAAATCTTCGTCATTCATGTTGAATGGTCTACTCTACCCCAACAGTCAGCCAACTTTCACATTCGTTTCTCAATCGCCAAGTGCAATGGCGGACGCAGCATCCGACGTTGTGTCAGATATTGATATGGCATTATAATATAGAATCTATAATAATAAATCCCCCCCCCCCACAACACGGGCAGCCTCTGAGGCTATCACAACACTAGCAACACTAGTATCACTATCAAGTTCACAACACTAACACAATAGCAGCAGATTATTATGAAAAAGTTGAACTGTAGCTTGCTTCACTATTGTTCTGCTGCTGTGCTTATGCTTAATGGCTAAAAAATTCAGGTTCTCTGACAAACGGACCAGCTAAGATTGACTGTCTTCTGAAATGATTCAGTGTGTGTGTCTCTCTCTGCTAGCAAATCGTAAGTGAAAGTAAGTTGGCTGTACGTGTGTACTTAGTTCTAGCTATTTTACTGCCCCTCCTCTTTGGTTACAATCAGCCAATAACATTCATCATCATCATTATTTTTATTTTACTTCCACCACCCAATTCCAGCAGCGATCTTTTCTCTCTATGTCGAATCTTTTCTCTCTATGTAGAATAATCTTGGACTAATAGAGTTAAGGTTAGGCACATTCGACCACAGGTTCGATAGACACAGATTGTTATTGTCAGCGTCATGTCGAATCTCCTATCTATATCGAACTGTTGTCACAACGAAAATGAAAATATAGTATTTGTTTATGTCGGATCTTTCGGTTTTCGCATTCTGCACTTTTGTTATCGTTTGTTAAAACGATAACGAAAATACCTGAAATTCAGACGAAAATGCATTCGCACGAAAAGGAATGCACACGTCTAGTGTAAACACACCGATCCCCATTCTGACAGGGGAATAGAGAGAGATATGTTATTCATAGTGATCAGGAACAGCGATCTCTCTCTTCCTCCAATCACCACACTGCCCACATAGTTATAAACACCTCCCTAGGGAACACTTAACCCCTTGATTGCCCCCTAGTGTTAACCTCTTCTTGACATTTATACAGTAATCAGTGGCTATTTTTAGCTCTGATCGCTGTATAAATGTCACTGGTCCCAAAAAAATGTTGAAAGTGTCTGAATGGTCTGCCGCAATGTTGCAGTCCCGCTAAAAATTGCAGATCGCCGCCATTACTAGTAAAAAAATAAATAAATAATAAAAATGCCATAAATCTATTGCCTATTTTGTAGACGTTATAACTTTTGCGCAAACCAATCAATATATGCTTATTGCGATTTTTTTACCAAAAATATGTTGAAGAATGCATATTGGCCTAAACTGTTGAAGACTTTTTTATTTTTTATTATTTTGGGATATTTATTATAGCAAAAAGTAAAATATTCTTTTTTTCTTCAAAATTGTCTCTCATTTTTCGTTTATAGTGCAAAAAATAAAAACCACAGAGGTGATCAAATATCACCAAAATAAAGCTCTATTTGTGGGAAAAAAAGGACATACATTTTGTTTGGGTACAATGTTGGACGACCACGCAATTGTCAGTTAAAGCAACGCAGTGCTGTATCGCAAAAAATGGCCTGGTCATTAAGAGGGCAAATCCTTCTGGTCCTTAAGTGGTTAAACTGGCCATACACAGATCAAAATTCAGCCGGTTCAGCGGGTACCAGTCGAATTTTGATCCATGTTTGTGCAGGCTGGTTACACACACGACTTGTGTGCTATCAGCCTGTCTGTTTTTTCCCAAATGATTAGTGCCTTTGGCTATAGAGAACAATACTATTCATTGTATTCTAGTGGCAGGGAAGTATCCTCACTGTCAGAATACAATACCGCAGCGGGAAGGATTCCCCCCATCCACTTTGATGTGAATGGGGGAATCAAGTCATCTTTTTTTGTTTCACCCCCCCGGTTAAATGCAAAATTAAAAAAAAAGAATGCAGTCAGTAAAGTTTGAAATGTAGAATCCATAGCAACCAGTCAGACTAAACCCAGGACTGGTCACTTGTGTTTATTAATTGTTCTGGAATCAGGAGATTAAGCATTCCTAGACCTATTATACCATATAGGTCTATGAAACAGGTATGGGTCCACCCTATATTCACTGCATTGGTGGTGCACTATAGAGGATAATTGGATTTGCAGCACTGGTATTGGCAATAAAATACCAGCAGAATTTGTGCTTGTCTGTTTTTTTGGTAAAGGATAGTATCATCGGTGGAATTAACCCCCCATTAAGGGACTACACTGTGTGGACTATATAATTTGCAAAGCACTGGGAGTGGAGTAACACTTCCCATCAGCTCTTGGATTTTTATCACTGCACTATATTGTGCACAGCACTGGGAGTGTGGTATCACTTCCCAGTAGAATATGCAGTTCTATCAATGGGAGTTCATCATATGTATTTGTACATATATAGATTGTTTCACGGTATGTTACCAATTTCACAAGTGTTTTTTATTTGACATCTTTTTATTATTAAACTTACCATGTGTCACGATACAGCAGCGCAACACATTTATATATTATTTATTCTAGTCTATATGAGGAGTGCACAGTTTGTGATTGCAGCAGCTGGAATATTGTTTTATCACATCACAGATTGTTTGCAGCGCACTGTTTTTTTTCTTTTCATTTAGTAGATTTATATGGACTTTACATTAGTGACTAAAAAATGAAAGCCTAATGTCAGGTAATACATTTTAATCAGTTATAACAAAAGTTTTTTTTTTTGGAACAAAGGTTAAAATAGAACTAAAGTCAAAACCTTTTTTCATTTTGGATAGAGGGTTATAACCCTTATCAGTTTTTATAGAGAGTTATAACCCTTATCAGTTTTTATTGTCATTAGCCAAAACTGGAAAAGAGAGGAACCCCCTCCAAAAGGGAAGGAATCCCTGGTTGTCACCAGGGTCCCCATTGGAAGATTTTCCTTCTATTATGCCCTGTACACACAATAGGATTTTCCGATGGAAAATGTGTGATAGGACTTGTTGACAGAAATTCCGACCGTGTGTAGGCTCCATCACACATTTTCCATAGGAATTTCCGGCACACAAAGTTTGAGAGCTTGCTATAAAATTTTCCGACAACAAAATCCGTTGTCGGAAATTCCGATCGTGTGTACAGAAATCCGACGCACAAAGTGCATGCTCAGAATAAATAAGGAAATGAAAGCTATTGGCTACTGCCCCGTTTATAGTCCCAACGTACATGTTTTACGCCACCACGCTCTGAATGATCGGATTTTCCGACAACTTTGTGTGACCGTGTGTATGCAAGACAATTTTGAACCAACATCCGTCGGAAAAAATCCATGGATTTTGTTGTCGGAATGTCCGATCAATGTCCGACCGTGTGTACAGGGCAATACTGTTCCATAGTCAACCTAAAATTTGTGATTTTCTTTTACTTTCACTTTCAATGGTATGGGGAAAGCAGCAGGACCGTTTTTAAGGCAGGGCAAAAGGGGCAGCTGCCCTGGGCCCCATCATTGTAGTGGGGCCCAAAGCAGCTGCCTCATACTTGCCAACTATCCCAGTTTAAATTCCCTTATCCCTTGAAGTTTTAGTCCCGTGCTGTGTCCCAATATCTCAGTGTAAACTTCTGCTGCTGCTGTCCAACTCTGCCCTATTACCGTGTACAGATGACTCACCTGCAGACCCTGTGTTTACATGTAAATAACCTGCATTGATATGTAAATAGTGGCTTCATTAATATGTAAATAGTTGTGGACCGCGGCATTGATATTTAAATAGAGGTGGCATTCATATGTATATCATGTCCCCCTGAGGTCACATCCACAATCACTTCTGCTGAATGCTGCCCACTGGGGAGGTAAAGGAGCATTCTTGATAGTCCGCCTACAATTGTGGTCATTAAGCCTAACGTTATGTTCTGAAAAAGTAAGCAAATTGGAGGTCCAGCTCTGCCCTATTACCTTGTACAGATGACTCACCTGCAGACCCTGTGTTTACATGTAAATAACCTGCATTGATATGTAAATAGTGGCTTCATTAATATGAAAATAGTAGTGGACCGTGGCATTTATATTTAAATAGAGGCAGCATTCATATGTATATCATGTCCCCCTGAGGTCACATCCACCATCACTTGATAGTCCTGCCTACAATTGTGGTCATTAAGCCTAATGTCATGTTCTGAAAAAGTAAGCAAATTGGAGGTGGAACCCTTCTTCAAAATAACACCCTGAATTTTGGTGCATGTGAATATGCAGGCAGGCAGTGAGGAGATGATATGCTGTAACCTTTAGCAACCAATCAGTGAGCAGTAATGCTGTGCACTAACCTCTTGCAACCCATTCGTGAGCAGTAGGGATGAGCCGAACACCCCCCTGTTCGGTTCGCACCAGAACATGCGAACAGGAAAAAAGTTCGCTCGAACACGCGAACACCGTTAAAGTCTATGGGACACGAACATGAATAATCAAAAGTGCTAATTTTAAAGGCTTATATGCAAGTTATTGTCATAAAAAGTGTTTGGGGATCCAGGTCCTGCCCCAGGGAACATGGATCAATGCAAAAAAAAAGTTTTAAAAACGGCCGTTTTTTCAGGAGCAGTGATTTTAATAATGCTTAAAGTCAAACAATAAAAGTGTAATATCCCTTTAAATTTCGTACCTGGGGGGGTGTCTATAGTATGCCTGTAAAGGGGCGCATGTTTCCGGTGTTTAGAACAGTCTGACAGCAAAATGACATTTGGAAGGAAAAAAAACACATTTAAAACTACCCGCGGCTATTGCATTGCCGACAATACACATAGAAGTTCATTGATAAAAACGGCATGGGAATTCCCCACAGGGAAACCCCGAACCAAAATTTAAAAAAAAAATGACGTGGGAGTCCCCCTAAATTCCATACCAGGCCCTTCAGGTCTGGTATGGATATTAAGGGGAACTCTGGCCAAAATGAAAAAAAAATGACATGGGGTTCCCCCTAAATTCCATACCAGACCCTTCAGGTCTGGTATGGATTTTAAGGGGAACCCCGTGCCAAAAAAAAAATGGCGTACCAGACCCTTATCCGAGCACGCAACCTGGCAGGCCGCAGGAAAAGAAGGGGGGATGAGAGTGCGCCCCCCCCTCCTGAACCGTACCAGGCCACATGCCCTCAACATTGGGAGGGTGCTTTGGGGTAGCCCCCCAAAACACCTTGTCCCCATGTTGATGAGGACAAGGGCCTCATCCCCACAACCCTGGCCGGTGGTTGTGGGGGTCTGCGGGTGGGGGGGCTTATCGGAATCTGGAAGCCCCCTTTAACAAGGGGACCCCCAGATCCCGCCCCCCCTGTGTGAAATGGTAAGGGGGTACTTACCCCTACCATTTCACTAAAAAACTGTCAAAAATTTTTAAAATGACAAGAGACAGTTTTTGACAATTCCTTTATTTAAATGCTTCTTCTTTCTTCTATCTTCCTTCATCTTCTTCTTCTTCTGGTTCTTCTGGTTCCTACTCCGGCGTTCTCGTCCAGCATCTCCTCCGCGGCATCTTCTATCTTCTTCTCCTCGGGACGGTCCGCACCCATGACATGGGGGGAGGCTCCCACTCTTCTCTTCATCTTCATCCTCTTCTCTTCTTCCTTCTTCTCTTCTTCTCTTCTTCATTTTCTTCTCCGGGCCGCTCTGCACCCATGCTGGCATAGAGGGAGGCTCCTGCTGTGTGACGGAGTCTCCTCATCTGACGGTTCTTAAATAATGGGGGGCGGGGCCACCCGGTGACCCCGCCCCCTCTGATGCACGGTGACTTGACAGGACTTCCCTGTGACGTCACGGGGAATTCCACAGGGAAGTCCCGTCATGTCCCGTGCGTCAGAGGGGGGCGGGGTCACCGGGTGGCCCCGCCCCCAGTTATTTAAGAACCGTCAGACGAGGAGACGCCGTCACACAGCGGGAGCCTCCCTCCATGCCAGCATGGATGCGGAGCGGCCCGGAGAAGAAATGAAAAAAAAAAATGAAGAAGAGAAGAAGGAAGAAGAAAAGAGGATGAAGAAGAAGATGAAGAGAAGAGCGGGAGCCTCTCACTTGCCATGGGTGCGGAGCGGCCCGAGGAGAAGAAGATAGAAGATGCCGCGGAGGAGATGCTGGACAAGAACGCCGGAGGAAGAACCAGAAGAGCCAGAAGAACCAGAAGAAGATGAAGGATGATAGAAGAAAGAAGAAGCATTTAAATAAAGGAATTGTCAAAAACTGTCTCTTGTCATTTTTAACATTTTTGACAGTTTTTTAGTGAAATGGTAGGGGTAAGTACCCCCTTACCATTTCACACAGGGGGGGGGCTCGGATCTGGGGTCCCCTTGTTAAAGGGGGCTTCCAGATTCCGATAAGCCCCCCACCCGCAGACCCCCACAACCACCGGCCAGGGTTGTGGGGATGAGGCCCTTGTCCTCATCAACATGGGGACAAGGTGTTTTGGGGGGCTACCCCAAAGCACCCTCCCAATGTTGAGGGCATGTGGCCTGGTACGGTTCAGGAGGGGGGGCGCACTCTCGTCCCCCCTCTTTTCCTGCGGCCTGCCAGGTTGCGTGCTCGGATAAGGGTCTGGTATGGATTTTTGGGGGGACCCCACGCCGTTTTTTTTTTTTGGCGCAGGGTTCCCCTTAAAATCCATACCAGACCTGAAGGGTCTGGTATGGAATTTAGGGGGAACCCCATTATATATTTTTTTTAAATTTTGGCTGGGGTTCCCCTTAATATCCATACCAGACCTGAAGGGCCTGGTATGGAATTTAGGGGGACTCCCACGTCATTTTTTTTTTTAATTTTGGTTCGGGGTTTCCCTGTGGGGAATTCCCATGCCGTTTTTATCAATGAACTTCTATGTGTATTGTCGGCAATGCAATAGCCGTGGGTAGTTTTAAATGTTTTTTTTCCTTCCAAATGTCATTTTGCTGTCAGACTGTTCTAAACATGGGAAACATGTGTCCCTTTACAGGCATACTATAGACACCCCCCAGGTACGAAATTTAAAGGGATTTAAAGGGATATTACACTTTTATTGTTTGACTTTAAGCATTATTAAAATCACTGCTCCTTGCATTGATCCATGTCCCCTGGGGCAGGACCCGGATCCCCAAACACTTTTTATGACAATAACTTGCATATAAGCCTTTAAAATTAGCACTTTTGATTTCTCCCATAGACTTTTAAAGGGTGTTCTGCGGCATTCGAATTTGCCGCGAACACCCCAAATTGTTCGCTGTTCGGCGAACTTGCGAACAGCCAATGTTCGAGTCGAACATGAGTTTGTCTCGAACTCGAAGCTCATCCCTAGTGAGCAGTAATAATGTTCAGTAACCTCTAACAACCAATTAGTGAGTGGTATAGATGTTCAGTAACCTATAGAATTCAATCAGTGAGCAATATTGATGTACAGTAATCTCTAGCAACCAATCAACAAGCAGGAGTCATGTGCTGTAACCTCTAGAAAATAACAGTGAGCCATAATGCATGCTGTAACCTCTAGCAGCCAGTCAGTGAGCGGTAATGATACACTGTAACCTCTGGCAACCAATCGCAATCGCTGCCTGATTTGATTCAGTAAACTCATTTTGAGTCTAGCTGTTATTTATTGTATGTCTCAAGGCATGCGGAGAGTGAAATTGCATAGAAGTGGGGGCCCAAGAAAATGTTTGCCCCGGGTCCAGTCAATATTAAGGACGGCCCTGGAAAGCAGGACAAATAAAGAATGCAAATCTCTCTAATGGGGCGTGATAGCAATACAAATCTGACAGGTGTTCTACTCCCCCTCTTCACTCTATCCATAATTAAAATAAGTGTTAGGCCTAAGTGGTCTAAGGCGGTATTATCATTAATTATTATATAATTAATGATAATAATTAATAATAATAATTATTATTAATTAATAATTAATATAATTTTGCCCTTGCACTATCTAGAATGCAGAGCCATTAACAGAGGACTAATAAGTATACTTTATAATTTGTATGTGCAAGATGGAAGCTTGCTGCAGTTCAAAGGGTCAATATGTAGCAACGTATACAGTAGATGTATGAAATGTTGATTTATGTACCATTGATTTCCCTTTGGGGGCTTAAACTCTGCCCAAAATGCGAGGGAATTTGAATGTAGACATGTGCAGGATGGAAAAAATGGGTTTCGTTTCGATTTGTTATTTCACTAAATTTGTTTAGTTACATTTGTTACATTCGTTTTCGGGATTCGTTTTGTTTCATATTCGAATTAGAAAAATATTTGACCGAATTCGAAAAACTTCACTCAAATTCGAAAAAAAATCAACTGCATTTGAAAAATTAAACTATATATAAACATTTTCCGAAATTCAATTTCCTATAGAATGAAATTGAATAGAAAAGGTTAGAATAGAAAAGAATAGACTAGAACAATAGAACATATATTATATTTTATTCTATTCTGTTCTATTGTTTTTCTATTCTACTCTTTTCTATTCTAATCTTTTCTTTTCAGATTCGATTTCATTCTATATAAAATTCGAATTTCGTACAGAATGATTTTGAATTAGAATAGAAAAGATGAGAAGAAAATAGAAAATAGAAAAGAATAGAATATAGAAAAAATAGAACAGAATAGAATAACATATAATATATTATATTTTATTCTGTTCTATTGTTTTTCTATTCTATTCTATTATTTTAGTTTCCATTGTTTTGAATTATTTTCCAATCTATTCTGAAATTCGAATTTATACTATTTGAAATTCGAAATTTGGAAGACCGTCATGTTCTATTTTATTTTATTACATTGTATTAAATTCTATTCTTTATTATTCTTTTTTTATTCTATTGTTTATTATTTTATATTCTATTTTACTGTATTATTTTTTAGAAAATCAATTACTATTTTTTTCGAATTTGATTCAAATTTTTTTTCAAATTCTTTTTAAAGTCAATTCGAATTTGTTTGCAAATTCTTTTCAAATTCGATTTTGTCTTCAAATTCGATTAGAATTTTGTCTGTTTTTTTCAAATCGTTATTTTGGATTTGTTTAAATTAGTTACTATTGTAATGAAAAATTTGTCAGAATTTTGATTCGGAACTAGGGGAAATGCACATGTCTAGTTGAATGTGGCTGTCAACTATACTGTCATTGCACATGAAAGGACATTACCTTCAGATCAATTTACAAGAACAGCTCGATCACCTCCTCTGGACCACAGGGACAATTTGTATGCATGATGTCTCATTGATTAACAAAACAGCCTCATTGGGGAAACTTTTGGATACTTGGTGGATATTTTGCTGTTGTACCATATATTTTCTCTTTGTGGCTTCAGTTCTGTATGAAGTGTGAGAGAAGTTGAGTGAGGCTCTTATCTACATTGCTATTATATGTGAATGGACATTGTTTTCTGGATAATCCATGATAACAACCAGGTCTCCTCCTCTAGACCACAGGGATGTTTCATATGTATGATGTTTCTTTAATCAACAAAAATAGCCATAAGAGGGACAACATATTGGATACATGGTGGACCTTCCAGCCATCATATGTATGGTATTGTGGTATTATGGAATCACATGGAAATCTGACAATAAACATAATCATTCCTTTCATTTGATTTGAGGACAAACTCATACTGGAGGTGTATCCAACTTTAATATGCTAAATAGAGATTTTCTCTGGCTTCAATTGTGTCCTGGTAATGCATAGAAATTAAGATTATTAGACCATTTGGGGTCATTTTCTTTGATTGTTATTTATCACATAGTAAGGGCATTTGGCATGTCCGAGTCACCGTATATGCATCATCTTGAGTAAACAGTATTAATTAGGTAGGAAGTACCTAGAAAAAAAGAGAGAAAAAAGGACAAAGGCTCATCCAAAGTTTAGCGCCGGCTCTATTGGGTAAAAGATTGAGGTCAAAACTAGCCTCACCCTTTTATAAGGGTCCATTTCCACCATCAACTTGAGGTATCCTATGAATCCACTGAAGACCCCTGGGTGTAGTAGTCCTCTGAATATCACATATCACTATATAGAAAAAATTGGGAAGATCCCAAAGCCATTCTTCATAAAGGACAAACCGGTGATATGCTACTTATCATTTATTGATTATCCAGAAATATGTTAAACATTTACAAAAATCGTGAAACAAACTACATCTATCTCCAATGCATAGTTAAAAGAACTTGACGTCTGGATAAAACACAGGTGGCCACCATTTCTGGATCGTACCATTCATATCCCTCACAAGCATGCACACACACAAGCAGACCAGAACCGATCCTCAGATCGGATTGTTAGAATAGCATCCTTGAACACTTGGGTAGTTATGGATGGAAAGAATTACTTTTCATTGATAGATGCTAATGAAATGATGAAGGACATTCAAATAATGGGGAATTATTAAAAGTCAGGTGCTTGTGCAGTGTGTACGCTTCCTCGTTGTTAGCCGTTGTGGGCGCTGTATTAGAAATCCGTGTTGTGACAGGCATACAGGTGCTCTACATGGAGATCAGGAGCTAGTAGCTGGTATACTACAAAAAGACTTGACACAGATACAGGATGGGATATGCTGATAACATTTCTTGGCAAATAGTAAAGATAAGGTGCAGCTCACCGTTTCTTCCTGTGTATAGCTGGTCACAGTCTTTAGTATCCAGGCTTAGTGTCCATAGTCCATCATCCTGGCGGCTTCAGAGGGAGCCAAATAGGGGATGTATAGTAAGGATGATTCCGTCCTAAGAGGATTGAAACAGTTGTTCGTTCCTAGATAGTTGGCTTCAAAAGGCTACCAAAGCTTGCCGGCAGTGGCGACCAGAGTAGTGCTGCCATTGGTGATAACACCGATTTCCAGCTTTCAAAAAAACAAAAAATAGTAGCAGCTCGAGGAAGGTAGAGGGGGGATCCAGGTTAATGGAGGGGGTTACTGTGTCTTCACCCTGGAAACCATGATGGTATCCTGCTGCTTACATGTTTCGCTTGACCTCAAGCTTCTTCAGAGCTAGAAGTCCAGATTTTATTCATTCTTATCTAATTTTCCACACATTACACATAATCTCAGACAGGTGGATTCAATAAAGCATGTTGTATGTCATTTCTCTGGCTGTAGTTTTAATAAACTACCTGTGGCTAATTCAGGCAAGCATTTGCACCAGTTTCAGTAACACTGAGTAGTTCAAGTACGTCTGACTCAGGGCTGCTGATAAGGGGTATCACTGGGCCTCCTGTAGGGACCCCCGGTTAAAGCAGCTGTGAGTTTGACAAGGCACTATTGAAATGCAGGTGCAGGCACTTTATTTATGCTTCCTCAAGTTCCCCCGTGACTCCCAGGTGGTCAAAATCATATCCTGGGCCCAATCAGTTCATTTAGAGGGGCCCAGGAGACTGTAGCATGGAGAGACCATTTTTTTCAAGGTCTGCACTCAGGCAGATTCACACCACCTGGCACTGCATTTCCCAAAAATCATATTATGGTTTTGGCTCTGGCAGAATGATATCAGTCACAGGGCACTCGGGACACAGCAGTCAGCAGCTTCTTTTTATTAGTCAAGCTAAGGGGAAATTGGCAGCAGCCATCAATACACAGAGAGGGACAGGCAGCAAAGCACTCTCCAGGCTGTTACAGTGTGAGGAAAGTGGGGACTATCTCTGCAGTGAATTATTTTTCTTCATAAAAAAGGTACAGTGATTAAAACACACCCCTTCACCTATACCATGCCCCTGTAGCCTATGCTTGATTTATACAGCAGCCAAATCTGATAATCATTATCATTAAGATAACCACACAGTGCAGATGCATTGAACCACAGCTTCTGCATTGTGTGGTTATCATAATAATGATGGTGATCATAAAAGGACAGTGAAATTCATCCTTAGCAGGGGCGAGCAGTCAGGGGAGGGTGGTGAGGCACCTGTCATGAACATTAAAAAAAAAAAAAATGAACGCAGAGGGTCGTAGTTTGGCGAAAACAAAAAAAGAACTTTGAGGTCGTAGTTTGGTGACCTGGGGTCACAGAAACCCCACATTTAGGGGGTAGGTAACCAAAGTCCTACCCCACCACTGGTCAAAGTTGTGGCTCCTGAGACCTATGGTTCCGGAGATATGAGGCTCCTTGTGTAGCATGTCAGAAGCTTCATACAGAGCGACCAGTTTAACTACAAGCTGGCACACTCTTTTTGCAGCAGACTGAGAGGATGAGCTCACAGTGCCTCCCACTTCTTGTCAGAGGCACTGAGCTCAATGAACAGCTTGGAGCCTTGGACCAATGGTAAAGTACCATTGGCCCCAGCTGTCCAATAAAAATGCTGCAGTGGAGGCTATCCTCTCACTGCAGTGTCATAGAAGGGGGCATGTGTCTAAAAGACACATACTCCCTTCCAGCTCAACAATCTAGAAGGAAAAAACATGGGTTTATGGGTATAAGATTTACCCATTATCCCATGTTTTTCTCACACAGTTAAGAGGGAGAATGCAAATCTTCTGCTGCTGAAAAAGTACTGTTTTAATCAAGCTAAATAATATAGTATTATGCTATATGTTATAACATAATTTAATATTTATCTATTTACTGTGAAATTAATGGTTTGAAGTTATAACTTCAAACTTCAGTAATTTGTCCGTTAAGCCACCTGCTTGAGTACAGATTTTGAAAATATAGTAAATTACCTTAAAAAACAATATATAATAATTGACATAAAAAAGAGTGTTTATCAACATAAAAGGGTGGTAAAAATTAGTTCCAACAGTGAAAATAAAGGAATAATGAAAATTCCGTAAAAAAAAATCCTCCAAACAAAATAAAAGTGAAATAAATCGGTCACACCATAAGCGACTTGTGAGAAGATCCACCACCATATGTCCTAAACGCTTACCAGATGGCAAGCTTTTAAATAGCTTGTAGGTAGCCAGACAATTGATGGTAAATAGCGTCACACCAAGACCTCTCAATGAAGGGCCAAAGACATACAGGGTTGCTCCATCCAAAGAACGATCAGTAGGCAGGACCCAGAAAGATAATGAAACAACAGCTCTCCATAGTGTAAATCAGTAAAATGAAGTTTTAATAAAGCTTAAAAGTTGCACTCACATGCGTATGGTGGATAAAAGCATAGACACAAACAATAGTAGCAGCCGGCCGGCTAGCAATCACCCGTTCGGGACGAGGCAGTCTTTTGTTGGAAGGTTGTGTGTTTTTTTTTTTTTTGGAAAGAAATTGTTTCATGAATAATAAAAAAAAACCCACTAAAGTTAGCCTGTTTTTGTATACTATGAAAGATGATGTTACGCCGAGTAAATAAATACCTAACATGTCACGCTTTAAAATTGCGCAAACTTCAGTACTTAAAAAAATCTTCTTAGGCGATGCTTTAAAATTGTTTACAGGTTACATGTTAAGAGTTACAGGGGAGGTCTAGTGCTAGAATTTTTGCTCTCACTCTAACGTTCTTGGCGTATGTAACCTGTGTGCATCTGGCTCTGATACTAGTCAGTGCCTCACCAACAACTGACCTCACCGCATGTCCCTGATGCTTCGGTCTTATTTAGGGCCCATTCATACATGGTGCTACAGATATGTTTCCCACGCAGAGCAATCTTTTACCAGGAAGTACTCAACAGCCGCTGTGTCCCAATATGACATGCAGATGCGGCCAGGTCCCTGAATGCATACATTTGTGAAAATGTCAAAAGTGGCCTGAACAGCAAGTGGTTAAGGCTCAAGGAATAGTTATTAGGCCTTAAAGTTGATGCAGCATTCTCTTTAGCAGGGATGATCTCAAGCGTGCCTCAGGTACACAAAACAAAGAGAGTTGCATTTTTAAAACTGGCCTGACTAGTACCAGTTTAACCACTTCAATACTGGGCACTTTCACCCCCTTCCTGCCCAGGTCAGTTTTCAGCTTTAAGTGCTGTTGCACTTCGAATGACAGTTGTGGTCATGGAAAACCCATATGAAATTTTTATCATTTTTTTGAGACAGAGAGAGCTTTCTTTTTGGTGGTATTTAATCACCACTGGGTTTTTTTTTTGCTAAACAAAAAAAAAAAAAAAGAAAGAAAATTTGGAAAAAAAAAAGTTTTTGTAGGTTTCTGTTCTAAAATGTAGCAAGAAGAAATTCTTCTCCTTCACTGATGTGCGCTGATGAGGCTACACTGATGGGCACTGATGAGGCTGCACTGATGGGCACTGATGAACACTGATAGGTGGCAGTGATGCTCACTGATAGGCGGCACTGATGAGGAGTCACTGGTAGTTTGTATTGCTAGGCAGCACTGATAGTTGGCATTGATAGGTGGCACTGATGGAGACTGATAGGCAGGAGAAGAATGCTGATAACCGGCAAGTGTGTTTACATGCAATCAGCTGTGATAAATAATCACATGGGAAAGGGCCTTTGTGATTGGCCCTTTATCCCGATCTGTGATCAGCCATGTCAGAAGGACACAATGATCACAGAGCACGCTGACTGTGTGCCCCAGCGGGTGCATGGGGGGCATGATTCTAGGAGGAGGTCCATGGATGACCTCCCATAACTAGACGACCGCACTGTAGCCATCTATTTGCTATAGCGTGGTAAGGAACTGGTTAATAAACTGTCACTATTGCAGTATCAGTTTCTTAAAGAATTATCATCAGTTTGCAGATTCAGAAACTGTCAAGAATTAAAATCAACTCCAAGATGGCATAGAGAGGTACCCCAATACTCAGAGTTGAATCATGAATGTGACACCTTCCAGCAGAGTACTGTATATTGGCTCCATTAAGCTGTTGGCCAAGGCACCCCCCCCCCCCAGCCAAAAGCTAAAGGTAAACAAATGGGCCAGGGATAATGATGAAGAAATTACCAGAATCAAAGGGTGGGAGGAATGTGATGGGAACTGAGAGACTAGTTCCCTACCAGATCTGTCTTATTTTTGATTGACAGAGAATGGCAGTAGGCAGATTCAAAAGCCTCTATTGGACTGCCATGCATCAATCAACAACCAGGTGGAACCTGATGGGGTACTAGTCTCTCAGTTCCCCATTAGGCTCTGCCTTTTCCTACTAAAACCACCTCAGTCATGTGCCTGTCAGTGTGGTGAGCACAGTGGTCAGGGAAGGAGGGAGTACACTGAGGAAAAAGTGCGCAGTATGGACACAATGACCGATTTATAAACCTGTCTGAAGAAACATCAATTCGGCACAAGCACCTACACAATTCTAAAAGGTTTCCATAACATCCTTTGTGAATATCCTCAGAGAGTCTTTGCTACTCTTGCAGATGCTATGTAATTACCGTATATACTCGAGTATAAGTCGTTCCGAGTATAAGTCGAGGCCCTAATTTACTACAAAAAAAATGGGAAAAACTTATTGACCCGAGTATAAGACGAGGGTGAGAAATCCACAGCTACTGTAAGTGGAAAAGAGGGTCAACAATGCCCATTTGCAGCATCACTGTGCCCATTTGCATGCCTCCCTGTGCCCATTTGCAGCTATAGGTCCCCTGAACTTCAAACTCGGTAGTTAAGGGTTCCTAGATGCCCCCTAGCTGCAGCCAAAATTTGGGGTCTCTGAACCCAAAGGGTCCTGAAATGACATTGCTGCAGATGTACACAGTTGACCGAATTTGGGGCCCCGTATCTCGGGGCCACTTAGTGCTAGGAACCCCAAATTTGGTGTGCAAACCCAGTGGAAAATTTCCAAAGCTGGGGTTTCTAGCACCAAGTGGCCCCGAGATACAGGGCCCCAAAAATCAGTTCAGAAAATGTCAAGCACTTTTCTACAGCAGAGAATGACATTTTCCGAACCGATTTTGGGGCCCCGTATCTCGGGGCCACTTAGTGCTAGGAACTTTATCTTTGGATATATTGTGGTACCAGTTTCACTGGGTTTGCACACCAAATTTGGGGTTCCTAGCACTAAGTGGTCCTGAGATATGGGGCCCCAAAATCGGTTCAGAAAATGTCAAGCACTTTTCTTCAGCAGAGAATGACATTTTCCGAACCGATTTTGGGGCCCCGTATCTCGGGGCCACTTAGTGCTAGGAACTTCATCTTTGGATATGTTGTGGTACCAGTTCCACTGGGTTTGCACACCAAATTTGGGGTTCCTAGCACCAAGTGGCCCTGAGATACGGGGCCCCAAAGTCGGTTCGGAAAATGAAATTTTTTGCTGCAGAAAAGTGCTTGACTCAAGTATAAGTCGAAGGGGGCACTTTCAGCACAAAAAAATGTGCTGAAAAATTCGACTTATACTCGAGTATATACGGTACCTTATTCACTAGTGGTACAATATGTTTGTGCGCTAAGACAATTAAAAGAACAAAAAAAAAGTGATGGTCTCATTAATGTAATAATTCAGTTTTGTACTAATCCACAAACATCCCTTCGTGGAAGTAATTACAAATGCAGATTAGAAACAAAGTATTTTCAATTTACATAAAAACACATTTCTTTAAAATGAGATCTATAGTCTTGTTTGGGATTTTTTTCGCAGTTAACATTAATACTACAAATTAATGCATGTGAGAATCTCTTAAAATACTTTTGCATTAGCTTACCACTTCTAATTAAATCAATTAAATTAAAATATATTTTATAAGCAGACATTGGCTGAGCATTTGTGTACAGACAAGAATTATTTGTACTTTAGTGCGGTATAAAAATGCATCCGTGTGTATTACAGCAATCAAAAAATAAATAAAAAAACAAAAAATGTAATTTATAAACCATGATGCATTCAGACGCTCAAAATCTTCTTGAATTAATCTTTACTGCACGCTGGCAACATAATTATCTGGCAGATAATGGTGATATATTTGGAGATTTCCTTACGAGTATTGAAATTACAATAAACAACCAACTTGTATATTGATCATGTGTTCAGCGCAAACTGCTCTTGCAATATAATTTATTTAGAAATCAATTGAGTTGTATATAATTGAAGCAGGATCCCTATTTCTTAGTCTCAACCATACTGACATGCAATAACTGTCAATAAAGGCTGGACTTTATATTCTCTGGTTTATTGTATGTGTTTCTTCATTGAATTCCCTTTTATGTTTATATCTATTGGTCTTGGCCCAGAACAGACAGAAAGATGTCATTTCAACTTAATGACCTGCAATAGTCAAACACAAAAAAATGGATGATGCATGAAAGCAGAGTTTTGTGTAAAACCTTTATTGCACTAAGATGGGGTACACATACAAAGTTAAAAAGAGAGATTCCCAGAGTGCAATAATCAAAGGATAATATATGGCTCTATTAAAAAAAATCCATTGAGGGTACTACAGACATTTGCAGCTCTAAGTGAAATATGGTCTTTGTGATTAGTATTTAGAATGAAAACATAATATTATCTAAAAGCAAAACAATAAGGTAGAGAATGCACTAATGTAGTAATAACTTATTTCCAATTAATTCCAGTCTTATTGTTTAATTCCATTCAGGATTGTTTCTCGCCTCTAGTCAAGAAAAGACTCCCACACATGGGTGTTGGAACTGTAAGGGGTCCAGGATGCTGCAATCAGCCCAATGAGATTTAGTAAAACTGGCGCACACAGAATCTGGTGCAGATGTGCATAGTAACCATAACGCTTGTCGAAGCTTAGTTGAACAAGTTGAAATGAAAAATGATTGGTTACTATGCACATCTGCACCAGATTTAGTGATCACCAGTTTTTCTTTCTTATCTTGTGTATAATGAATTTTTATTGGGAATTATACAAGAAAAGAAAAACAAAACAAACAGAAAAAAATACCACCAGAGAGAGGGAGGGGAGTGTGGCTCACTCTCAATAATAAAAATATTTACATTTACATGGCACAAATAAGCAATATATCTATATGCTTTATATCACATTCTCTTATATCGTGATGACTAAAGAACATAAACCAAAACCATGACATGTTTATAGAATAATTCCCTTTGAGTCTACCTTTTCCCACCCTCAAAGAAACTTATGATGAAAAAAAAAGGAAAATACATTTTTTTAAGTCAGGATGGTGTCCTCTGGAATGTGTCTGCCAAATATAGCATTCAAGACGGCTTGAAGAATCTGTTGTCCCATGTTGTCTCATTTTGTCTACCCCAAAGAGACAACCTAGTATAGCCTTTTAATATGCAGTGTCGATGTCTATTCACTTAAATATAACAAGAGAGGAGGAGAATCAAGTTCTATCCAAGGGGTCCACACATCCCTAAACTTAGTGTGCTTATCATTCGCTAAAGCTACCATCTCTTCCATGTGCATGATGTTATTCATTTTTACTACCCAATCCCGGATTGATGGTATTGCAGAGGATTTACAATATCTGGGGATCAGTGCTCTCCCCGCTATCAGCAGAAATCAATATATTCCCATCTTAAAAGATTGGAATGAACCCGGGATCATGGATAAGAGGGCTACTTCTGGGGTCTCCGGCCAAACCTTGCCCATGATCAAATGACTAAGCTGGAACATGGTCGACCAAAATGGTTTTATTGATGGACACAACCACTACACATGTAAATGTGTACCTCTTGACTCACCACATCTCAAACATAAATCTGATTTAGCAAGGTTGAATTGTTTTAATAAAGTCAGGCAACAATACCATCTGGTTAGTATTTTGTAGTTTCTTTCCTGTGAATGAGAAGCTAGAGTGGACTTAAAAGTTTAGGTAAAAGCTTTATCCCAATCCTTCAGGGGCAGGCTCTTGCCCAATTCCCACTCCCAGTCTCGAAGGTAGAAGGGGCGATTGGGAAATACGTGAAACAGTAGCATGCTATATATTTTAGATAAAACGTGCGAACACTTGGAGTCAGAAAGACACAGCTCCTCAAACTGGATCAGATTCCCACGTTGCCAGTCCCCAGCTAGCCCTTCAAAAAAATGACAAATTGGAAATATTGTAGCCAATGTCCACTGTTGGAAGGAAGGGGGGAACTAAGTTCTCCTAAAGATTTCAGGCCCTCCGTATTGAGCGAATGGCAAATGGGCGATGGGCATGGTGGTTTCCAGCAAAGCAATCCATTATCTGATTGACTGGGTAGAAATCCCTGGTTGCTCAATATCTGAGTAAGGGGTCCTGGACGTGAAGATATTCTATATTTTATAATGGTCTTATCCCAGACATACAAAAAAGAAGAGAGTAGAAGCATTAGCTGTGCTGTAGGTGGACGATCAATAGGCAACAACAAAAGAAGGGAGGTTAGTGGCACAGGTAATAGGTTCGACTCAAGTGATCACCAGTTTTAGTAAATCTCACCCACTGTCATGTGCAGCATCCAGCACCAGAAATTAGATGGAGTTCCTCTCACTTCCAGGTCAAAGCTTCAATGGTAGTCTAGGCCCAGAGTATTTTTTCTGGGCCACAGGTAAGTGAATTTATATTCACTTACATTTATATGTATTTTTTTTTACCTTGACATGGAATAAAGTTATTACTACAATTAGAAACTCCCTGCCTTTTTGTTTTGCTTTACATACACACAACTGCAGACCTCTTAAGTGTTTTCATGTTAGTACTTATTAATAGATTCTTACTTTATGAGTAAGCACTATCATGAAATGGCAATTGGTTTTCAGCTTTCTGTCTATACCTTTTTTAATGCAATAAAGGATCTATGTAATAAATGCCAATTTAAAGTCTTTTTATGTTTTCTGGTTGGGCTATTATGGACTTTGTACCACCATATACTATAAAAAGTGTTAGAACAGTGATGTAAAATGAATAAATATGTATAATAATACATAATAAAATGTATTGCATTTTTTATATTTTTTACATCCGCTGTCAACATTCTACATATGGCTATTTCTTCTAAATGCTCCAAAACCGTACAAATGATCAATAAAGGATAACAAGACTTTGTTTAGTTGTTTTTTTGAGATACCCACCTCTCTTCTCACTAACAACCTCCTCAAATCTTAAACTTACTTGTCCTTGTATCTCTTAGGTTTTTTACGGTGTAGTCTGCTAAAAGCTGCCCAGCCACTGCTCGAGAAGTCTTCTGACAATCTTCTTTTTACGTGCTTGTGCTGAAAAAACTCCATTAATTTTTACTGACACGCCATTTAGCATGCACTCCACCAGTTTCCATTGCTATTAAAAGAGATTTTTCTCTGCGTGTGGAAAAAAAACCTAGCTGGGAAACTTTATGGAAGGCGGCTTTGGGACTCCCAGTGACCAACAGACTGAAGACCTTAGAAGAGCAAGAACGGGTAAGTAAAGAATTTGAGGTTGCTAGGTTGGGAAGGGGGGTTACTTAAAGGATAACTGTACTAAGAGTTTAACAACTCTTTTAATTATTTAAAAATCTCCATAGGTGACATTTAAAAAATTCTACCGGTTGCATGTTTTGCGTTACAGAGGAGGTCTAGAATTATTGCTTTCACTCTACCAATCGCTTCTGCTTCCCTGCAAAAGGCTGGCCTTGAATCAGTGGACTTTTTTTCTCTAGTGTCAAAAATTATGATAATTATGATTGATCAGCCGATACGTCTGTATGACAGGGTATCTCCCTTGTAGCAGAATAATAATCTAGTGAAATAAAAAGGGGGGTTGGGACCAAAGCAGTCCCAGGACTGCAATCAATGGGAGAATCACAATGGAATTGATCAATGAAAAATACAGAAAAATACAGCTTTATTGATAATTGCACAAGACTATAAAAATGTATAAATCTCACTGATGTGGCACCAGGGCCGTATGAGTGAGATGGGTTCCTTCGCAAAAACACCAACACTGACATGTATTGCACACTGTAGAAAAAAGAATAATAATAAACAATGTTGTTACATTAAAAACAAGCATGCTTGTACACTATTAGAGGAGGGCGAGGTATCCTCAAGTGATGAGGAGACACCCACAAGCTGCAATTGGAGAAGAGAATCCACCAAGATGCCACAATTTAGGAAGAACAAAAGACTTGGCATCTTTCTGGACCTTGTCCAGGAGGATCTTCCCAAGATAGAATGGCATATTAACTTTACCGGTAATCTGCCATTGGATGAGGCCCTGAGGGAACTTCGAAAATCTGAGGAGATTGTCATCAAACCCAGTGACAAGGGCTGGAATGTGGTTCTCCTCTCTGTGGAGCTGTATGAAACAGAAGTACGTTGTTTGCTTTCTGATCAATCAACATATCAAAAACTGCAATCCAACCCATTCAACCCCCTTGTAGCGCTCATCAATGACAGTTTGTTCCGGGCCCCGGAAGTCACCCTTATAACTGAAAAAGAACATGACTATTTGAAGGTCATGGACTTCAATGTGCCAGTGTTCTATATAATACTGAAAATCCATAAACATATGGAGAGGCCCCCGGGAAGACTGATTGTATCGGCCATCAGAGGCCCATTGGAGAGGGTGGGTAAAAATATTGATTGTCTGATCAAGGATCTGGTGGAACTACTACTCTCATACTGTACGTTCGGAATACTGGGGACGTATTGAATAAAATTAACTATCTAACAGTCCCCTTTGGAGCCCTCCTTGTAGGGATAAACGTCAAATCTTTGTATACATCGTTCCCACACGAATGGGGTATCTTGGCGGTCCACCACTTCCTTGATCAGAAATTCCCCCCATATGGGTGCGCAGAATTAATTATTTTGGAACTACTTGAAATGGCTCTAAAGAACAATTACTTCCAATTTACGAAGTATTATGATCGAGAGCTTCACGGCACCTCCATGGGGGCCCCATGGGCATCAGCGTATGCTTGCCTTCATCTTGGATGGTGGGAGGAGGACACTGTGTACACCTCATCGATGTACCAGAGCCACGCCCAACTATGGCTACGGTAAATCAATGATGTGCTAATGGTTTGGACTGGCACCCGTCCGGAATTGTCAGGAATTGTAGAATTTATGGATGCATTGGGCCACAACACACGCAACATATGATTGACGTATGTAGCTGACCCCTGTGAAATCTCTTTTCTTGACTTGTCAATTAGGATCGAGGATGATAAACTGATCACCAAAATGTTTCATAAAGATACAGCCGCTAATACTATGCTGCGTGCTGATAGCCATCACCCACAGTCCTTGATAAGAGGCATCCCGGTGGGACAGTTCCTCTGCATTCGGAAGAACTGCTCCACTGATGACGATTATCGCCAAGAATCGAAATCCTTATATCAGCGATTCCGTGAACGTGGATACTCACATCGCATACTTAAAACGGCCAAGAGGATTGCGGGTCAGAGAACAAGGACCGACCTGCTTGCACCCTGGGTGGGAAGAACAGACACATTGAATGATCCAGTAAGGTTCATCACCTCGTACGGGATACAATGGCAACAGGTGGGGTCAATCTTCTCTGATCACTGGCATATCCTCACCAGATCAGATACTCTGAAAGAAATAGTTGGTGATAGGCCACACATGGTGGCCAAAAGAGCCCGGAACCTGAAGGATGATTTGGTCAAATCAGAATTCGGACGACCAATAAATAGGAACTAGCTCACCGACATGCCGAGGCTGCAAGGCATGTTCCCCCGTGGTCACTGTGCAACATGCAAATTCGTTGACCGCTCTAGAACATTCTGCAACTCGGACTAAACTAGTGAATATGAAATTAAATCATTCATGAACTGTGGGACATCCAGGGTTCTTTATATCCTGGAATGCCCATGTCACAAGTTTGTCGGTAAAACAAAACGCCAGTTACGAATCAGATTTGCTGAGCACCTAAATAGTATCAGACTCAAGGAAGAGACCCCAATAGAACAACACTTCCTAGAATTTCACAAAGGGAGTGCCTCAGGCCTCACTGTCAAAGGTTTCTTTGCCCTCAGTCTATCTGATCGAAGGGGTGACTTTGACACTGTACTTCTGAGGACAGAAAAACTATGGATTTTTAGGCTCCAGACCCTTCAGCCAAGGTGACTCAATGTTGAATTGAGTCTGAAGGTATTCCTGGAGCCTTAAACTTGGAGAGTGTTTCTTTCATCGTATGGATGCACAATGACCCCCATCAATGTGGCAGTGAATCTACTATTGGTTCACACTCTGAAGATTCCCCCCCTCCTCCACCTCCACTCCATGATGGGTATATGTCAGCTATATTATAGGATACTGCCTTTGACATTTTTTAACTCTGTGCTTATTTACAGCCCCATTCATGTTAGCTTCCTATCCTTAACATGTTGCAAATCGCATCCCCTTGTATATAAACAATTTTGTTTAAACTGTTTATTATATCCCAATACACTACTATGATTCAGTGCTTGGAAAATCTTTTTTGAGTCAGTAAGATTTGGCCCAATTTGTCAGTCTCTGATTTTTCTTGATCTATTTGTCTTCACAGCCCTACAAGATTTTTTTACCTGCTTTCCTTATATGTTTAAGATAGCTGTAGTGTGATGTTGTTACCACATGATGGCGCTATGCAATCCAATGTGCGAGTGATTTTTTGATTGGCTTGTATGCCCTATATAGGAATGATCATTCCATAAGCACAAATGTCCAGATGAAGTGCTTGTTTAAAGCACGAAACGCATCGACGTAGAGATGCTATAGATGCTGGCAGCCCCCCCTGGCACCCCACTTAATCTCTGACAGCAGCGGGATGATCCCTGTTATTTTTATATTGAAGGAATGAGCGATACGATGGAATTACCTAAGAGCTCCCTCCAGTGGCCAACACCATCTGTGCAGTGAACCGGATACAAACTGATCCATTGCTTTCTATGCAAATGAGTGGCCACACTATTAGACAAATGGAAGTCTCCAAGTCTGCATGTCAGCAGCTTCTCTTTGCCTGACCAGCCGGAACCTCAGCGCGTGAAACACCCCCACCAAGGATTTAGTGACTCCCCGCTTTATGTGTCTTTACACACTGAAACCTGCGGTCACAGCTTGTTGCTATTAGATTGGGCTGCAGTGGCATGGTGTTTTGAACCACTCTGGTTCACAGCCTGTGTTTACAGCCTGTTGCATTAGCTGAATGGACTATGTATATTCATGTGTGCCTTTATTTCTCTTTGGAATTCTGGAGACCTACTGATTGATTCCTGCATGGATACATTGTTATTTGACAAAATCTTACACTGGCCGGACTTCCATTGTTAGCCACATGCTTGCTAACATTACACCATCTGTGCAGTGAACCGGATACAACCTAATCTATTGCTTTCTATGCAAATGAGTGGCCACACCGTTAGACACATGGAAGTCTCCAAATCTGTATGTCAGCAGCTTCTCTTTGCCTGACCAGCCGGAACCTCAGCGTGTGAAATACCCCCAGCAAGGATTCAGTGATCACAGATGAGGGAAGGGTAAGAACCCCACTGGGACAGTTACCTCCCCGCTTTATGTGTCTTTACACACTGAAACCTGCGGTCACAGCTTGTTGCTATTAGACTGGGCTGCAGTGGCATGGTGTTTTGAACCACTCTGGCAGGTGTTTACAGCCTGCTGCATTAGCTGAATAGACTATGTATATTCATGTGTGCCTTTATTTCTCTTTGGAATTCTGGAGATCTACTGATTGATTCCTGCATGGCTACAATGTTATTTGACAAAATCTTACACTGGCCAAAGTTCCATTGTTAGCCACATGCTTGTTAATATTACATTCCATTCACAGTTTCACTGCCTACTCTACTGTGCACTCCTGACTTTTTTACCTTTCATTCATCAAGCCCGGGCCAGGGCATCTGTGTACAAGGCTATATGAAGTCTGTTTAGGGGGCCTGTTGATACCACTTTAAAAAATAAGGGACTCATCCTCATACATTCAGAGTCTTTATCTTATCATTTCAGGGAGACCACCACTCAGAGTTGATCTGCATATATGGGGGAGGGTGTACCAGCATGCTTGTTTTTAATGTAACAACGTTGTTTATTATTATTATTTTTTCTACAGTGTGCAATACATGTCAGTGTTGGTGTTTTTTGTGAAGGAACCCATCTCACTCATACAGCCCTGGTGCCACATCAGTGAGATTTATACATTTTTATAGTCTTGTGCAATTATCAATAAAGCTGTATTATTCATTGATCAATTCCGTTGTGATTCTCCCATTGATTGCAGTCCTGGGACTGCTTTGGTCCCAACCCCCCTTTTTATTTCACTAGATTATTATTCTGCTACAAGGGAGATACCCCGTCATACAGACGTATCGGCTGATCAATCATAATTATCATAATTTTTGACACTTTAATATAGGTTGATTCCAGGGGTTTTTATCTTTTTGTAATTATGACTTTTTTTCTCTGGCTGCATTGCAGCCTTCATATACCAGGCCATCAGGACTTTCAGTATCATAGGTTCTGTCTCAGAATCAGCGCCACATATATAACCATTTATACGTATGCCCCTATATGTATATAGCTATATGTAAATAATGTAATATCTTTTTTGAAGAGCTTTTAATATTTCTAACATCTGATCAGCCAATATAAAAAACAAAACTTTCATTTTTTTTATTGTAAAACCTCTATTTTATCCAGACAACAGATTATATTGTATATAGAGTTTAAATAGCAGTGAATAGACCAATAGAAAGCCCAAATTTCCTCAATATTTTTTGGCCATTAGCAGACTCTTGGTATTTATTTCTTTAGGAAAACTGATTAACTGCATTCCCAAGGCTAACATTTTAATTAAATATTCTTAAACATGCAATGATGGTTATGAAATGCTTTTCAAGTCATACTCATAATGATGATAAATTGGATTATTAACACAAATCATTTTTATCATAACAGTTTGGGAAGGAACTTCAAACTCACATTTTTATTATTCTGTATTTCATTTTTATGGAGCCTTTGACATTTGCTTAAAAGTGCTCTGCAAGACAACAGACCTTTGTTAACTCTATGCATTCGGGAGAAATAAAATGGGAGGACAGTACTACTCTACTGATATCCCATTACTGACCTCAATTCCCTGATGAAAAAGAACATTTGTCAGTACACAGATAGCTCAGAGGCAGCTGCAGGTTAACTTTGCTGCCTAATTTATCTAACTGCCAGATTTTAACTAAGCTTCAGACATATGACCTGTACTGTCAGAATTTGATATTCAGACATAATTTATTTGTAATATATGGTGGATGTGATAGACACAATATGAAAAATGAAAATGATATGTTACGGTGAACATTTTTTTGCTCTGTTTTGATTTGCCACAGGGAAGAATGCATAGCCTATTATTTAATTACTGAACATAAGAAGACAACTCCTATGAGGTTTAAAGATCATTGTTTTTCATGTACTCTACATACTGCATCAATAACTAATATGCTTGTCTGTTATAATGTATCCTCTGCAGTATGAAGATGCTATGTCTATTTATAGATGTAAAACTGTTACACATTCCCTTTGCAGAAAAATAATTGCCTGGTTTATGCCAATCACTTCTACTTTATTGTGAATGCAAACCGTGCGATCAATCAATTGCAATTTACCATTCCAGCAACTTTTTCAGTTTTAGTAATTTGTAGTGGTCTTCATGTTGCCCCATATATAAAATTAGCAATTAATGAGGGTATTTAATTTAAATGTATTTTATAATCAACTAATGTAAGTATGCAAAACTGTAGCAATATCAGATTCCTGTTATCTCCCATATTTCAGCACTCAGGAGAACCAGCACTAGGAGCCAATCAGAGCCTGCATTAGTGAACCTATTCTGATAGTAAACATGCCAAATCTGCGGCAATTGCACTGTCCTAACCACACAGATGTCTCTTAAATCGCCCCCGAAGACGGGACTGACATGCGGGAATGAAATTGTACGTGTTCAGCTGAACTCTGTCCAAGTCTTTCTGTAGTGTTGTAATCCATTGAGACTCCCCTAGGTCTGTTCTAAATTGTCTGCCACTACACTAGAGCTCTCAATCATTTTTTTCCTTCTTCATAAAACTGAATGCTGATGAACCATTAAATTGCACTTTGTTGATCACAACTTCTGCATTCACAATAAAAGTAGAATTGATTGTCTGTCCTCCCATTCTCAGTAGTAGAGTGTCTCTGTAAATAACACTTACCTTGTATCTGACTTAGCAGTGTAGTGTCCCTGGAAATATCACTCCCTTTTCCCTGACACATACATGCACCTCTCTCTCTCTGCCTCTCTTTCGTATATATTATGTGCTATTGTTGCTATGTTTCTAAACAATGAGTGTTTAAAAGTATCTATAATGTATCAATCTATGGGTAGTCAGTGTGCTATTCATCTAAATAAGTTTGGTGGGGGGTAATTTGGGGATTTAAGGGATACACCTGTGTAGGTTTTGCTGTGTGTGGGGAGATAAAGTGGACTAGGGCTGGGTTCACACTTTCCCTGTATTCAATTTGCATGACAGGAGAGTGTGACCGACTCTCAATGGAGCCAGTTCACACATTTCCCGGTTGGCCATGGAGCACACAGCAGAAGGGTCCTGTGCGTCTTTGGCTCTGTTTCAGGTCCAAATTCAGGCAAAAATTCTGACCTAATTCAGACCTAAAACGGTGAACTGCTATGCCCAGCGCCACACAAAGTGTGAACCCAGACTAAGAGAAGCAGTGTTACATATTCAGCTTGATGAAGAACATGGTTATGTTCAAAACTATGGAAAAATAAAGAAAGGCTGCACACCAACAAAAACGATCCAATGTAATTTTATTCTTCCAACATGAGTCACACACAACAGCCACCAAGACCTGGTTTGAAGAAGCACTAATGTCAGAGTGAAACGCGTCACCTCCTGGGTCCTGTGTTTTGGTCTTGGTGGCTGTTGTGTGTGACTCATGTTGGAAGAATAAAATTACGTTGGATCATTTTTGTTGGTGTGCAGCCTTTCCTTCTTTTTTCATTGTTAACCACTTGCCGACCGCCTCACGCCTATATACGTGAGCAGAGCGGCACGGGCAGGCAAAATCACGTACCTGAAACGTGATTGCCTTCCCGCGGGTGGGGGGTCCGATCGGACCCCCCCCCGGTGCCAGCTGCGGTCGGCATTTGGTTGGAAGCGATGGGAGACGAGGGGGAGGCCATCCGATCGTGGCCCCCCCCTCGCGATCGCTCCCAGCCAATGACAAACATCCCCTGCCTCTGTATAGTACACAGAGGCAGAGGATGTGATGTCATCTCTCCTCGGCTCGGGAGTTTCCGTTCCAGCGCCGAGGAGAGATGACATGTAAGTGCACCAACACTCACACACACACAGTAGAACATGCCAGGCATACCTTACACCCCCGATCGCCCCCCGATCCCCCCCCAATCACCCCCCCCCCCTGTCACAAACTGACACCAAGCAGGTTTTTTTTTTTTTGTTTTTTTTTTCCTGATTACTGCATAGTGTCAGTTTGTGACAGTTAGCAGTGTTAGGGTAGTGACTGTTACCCCCCTGTAGGTCTAGGGTACCCCCCTTACCCCCCCTAATAAAGTTTTAACCCCTTGATCACCCCCCGTCACCAGTGTCGCTAAGCGATCATTTTTCTGATCGCTGTATTAGTGTCGCTGGTGATGCTAGTTAGGGACGTAAATATTTAGGTTCGCCGTCAGTGTTTTATAGCGACAGGGACCCCCATATACTACCGAATAAATGTTTTAACCCCTTGATTGCCCCCTAGTTAACCCTTTCACCACTGATCACCGTATAACCGTTACGGGTGACGCTGGTTAGTTTGTTTATTTTTTATAGTGTCAGGGCACCCGCCGTTTATTACCAAATAAAAGTTTAGCCCCCTGTAGGTCTAGGGTACCCCCCTTACCCCCCCTAATAAAGTTTTAACCCCTTGATCACCCCCTGTCGCCAGTGTCGCTAAGCGATCATTTTTCTGATCGCTGTATTAGTGTCGCTGGTGACGCTAGTTAGGGACGTAAATATTTAGGTTCGCCGTCAGCGTTTTATAGCGACAGGGACCCCCATATACTATCTAATAAATGTTTTAACCCCTTGATGGCCCCCTAGTTAACCCTTTTACCACTGATCACCGTATAACCGTTACGGGTGACGCTGGTTAGTTTGTTTATTTTTTATAGTGTCAGGGCACCCGCCGTTTATTACCGAAAAAAGGTTTAGCCCCCTGATCGCCCGGCGGTGATATGCGTCGCCCTAGGCAGCGTCAGATTAGCACCAGTACCGCGAACACCCATGCACGCACCGTACACGCACCGTACACCTCCCTTAGTGGTATAGTATCTGAACGCATCAATATCTGATCCGATCAGATCTATACTGGCGTCCCCAGCAGTTTAGGGTTCCCAAAAACGCAGTGTTAGCGGGATCAGCCCAGATACCTGCTAGCACCTGCGTTTTGCCCCTCCGCCCGGCCCAGCCCAGTCCAGCCCACCCAAGTGCAGTATCGATCGATCACTGTCACTTTTTTTTGTAGCGTTTTGGTGAACTGGCAAGCACCAGCGGCCTAGTACACCCCGGTCGTAGTCAAACCAGCACTGCAGTAACACTTGGTGACGTGGCGAGTCCCATAAGTGCAGTTCAAGCTGGTGAGGTGGCAAGCACAAGTAGTGTCCCGCTGCCACCAAAAAGACAAACACAGGCCCGTCGTGCCCATAGTGCCCTTCCTGCTGCATTCGCCAATCCTAATTGGGAACCCACCGCTTCTGCAGCGCCCGTACTTCCCCCATTCACATCCCCAACCAAATGCAGTCGGCTGCATGAGAGGCATTTTCTTTATGTCCTCCCGAGTACCCCTACCCAACGAACCCCCCCAAAAAAGATGTTGTGTCTGCAGCAAGCGCGGATATAGGCGTGACACTCACTATTATTGTCCCTCCTGTCCTGACAATCCTGGTCTTTGCATTGGTGAATGTTTTGAACGCTACCATTCACTAGTTGAGTATTAGCGTAGGGTGCAGCATTGCACAGACTAGGCACACTTTCACAGGGTCTCCCAAGATGCCATCGCATTTTGAGAGACCCGAACCTGGAAGCGGTTACAGTTATAAAAGTTACAGTTACAAAAAAAAAGTGTAAAAAAAAAAAAAAAACACAAACAAAAATAAAAAAAAATAGTTGTCGTTTTATTGTTCTCTCTCTCTATTCTCTCTCTCTATTGTTCTGCTCTTTTTTACTGTATTCTATTCTGCAATTTTTTATTGTTATTATGTTTTATCATGTTTGCTTTTCAGGTATGCAATTTTTTATACTTTACCGTTTACTGTGCTTTATTGTTAACCATTTTTTTGTCTTCAGGTACGCCATTCACGACTTTGAGTGGTTATACCAGAATGATGCCTGCAGGTTTAGGTATCATCTTGGTATCATTCTTTTCAGCCAGCGGTCGGCTTTCATGTAAAAGCAATCCTAGCGGCTAATTAGCCTCTAGACTGCTTTTACAAGCAGTGGGAGGGAATGCCCCCCCCCCCCACCGTCTTCGTGTTTTTCTCTGGCTCTCCTGTCTCAACAGGGAACCTGAGAATGCAGCCGGTGATTCAGCCAGCTGACCATAGAGCTGATCAGAGACCAGAGTGGCTCCAAACATCTCTATGGCCTAAGAAACCGGAAGCTACGAGCATTTTATGACTTAGATTTCGCCGGATGTAAATAGCGCCATTGGGAAATTGGGGGAGCATTTTATCACACCGATCTTGGTGTGGTCAGATGCTTTGAGGGCAGAGGAGAGATCTAGGGTCTAATAGACCCCAATTTTTTCAAAAAAGAGTACCTGTCACTACCTATTGCTATCATAGGGGATATTTACATTCCCTGAGATAACAATAAAAATGATTTAAAAAAAAAAAATGAAAGGAACAGTTTAAAAATAAGATAAAAAAGCAAAAAAATAATAAAGAAAAAAAATAAATAAATAAAAAGCACCCCTGTCCCCCCTGCTCTCGCGCTAAGGCGAACGCAAGCGGCGGTCTGGCGTCAAATGTAAACAGCAATTGCACCATGCATGTGAGGTATCACCGCGAAGGTCAGATCGAGGGCAGTAATTTTAGCAGTAGACCTCCTCTGTAAATCTAAAGTGGTAACCTGTAAAGGCTTTTAAAGGCTTTTAAAAATGTATTAATTTTGTTGCCACTGCACGTTTGTGCGCAATTTTAAAGCATGTCATGTTTGGTATCCATGTACTCGGCCTAAGATCATCTTTTTTATTTCATCAAACATTTGGGCAATATAGTGTGTTTTAGTGCATTAAAATTTAAAAAAGTGTGTTTTTTCCCCAAAAAATGCGTTTGAAAATCGCTGCGCAAATACTGTGTGAAAAAAAAAAAATGAAACACCCACCATTTTAATCTGTAGGGCATTTGCTTTAAAATAATATATAATGTTTGGGGGTTCAAAGTAATTTTCTTGCAAAAAAAAATAATTTTTTCATGTAATCAAAAAGTGTCAGAAAGGGCTTTGTCTTCAAGTGGTTAGAAGAGTGGGTGATGTGTGACATAAGCTTCTAAATGTTGTGCATAAAATGCCAGGACAGTTCAAACCCCCCCCAAATGACCCCATTTTGGAAAGTAGACACCCCAAGCTATTTGCTGAGAGGCATGTCGAGTCCATGGAATATTTTATATTGTGACACAAGTAGCGGGAAAGAGACAAATTTTTTTTTTTTTTTTGCACAAAGTTGTCACTAAATGTTATATTGCTCAAACGTGCCATGGGAATATGTGAAATTACACCCCAAAATAAATTCTGTTGCTTCTCCTGAGTACGGGGATACCACATGTGTGGGACTTTTTGGGAGCCTAGCCGCGCACGGGACCCCGAAAACCAAGCACCGCCTTCAGGCTTTCTAAGGCCGTAAATTTTTGATTTCACTCTTCACTGCCTATCACAGTTTCGGAGGCCATGGAATGCCCAGGTGGCACAAACCCCCCCCAAATTACCCCATTTTGGAAAGTAGACACCCCAAGCTATTTGCTGAGAGGTATAGTGAGTATTTTGCAGACCTCACTTTTTGTCACAAAGTTTTGAAAATTGAAAAAAGAAAAAAAAATTTTTTTTTTCTGGTCTTTCTTCATTTTCAAAAACAAATGAGAGCTGCAAAATACTCACCATGCCTCTCAGCAAATAGCTTGGGGTGTCTACTTTCCAAAATGGGGTAATTTGGGGGGGGTTTGTGCCATCTTGGCATTTTATGGCCTTCAAAACTGTGATAGGTAGTGAGGAGTAAAATCAAAAATGTATGCCCTTAGAAATCCTGAAGGTGGTGCTGGGTTTTCGGGGCCCCGTACGCGGCTAGGCTCCCAAAAAGTGCCACACATGTGGTATCCCCGTACTCAGGAGAAGCAGCTGAATGTATTTTGGGGTGCAATTCCACATATGCCCATGGCCTGTGTGAGCAATATATCATTTAGTGACAACTTTTTGTAAATTTTTTTTTTTTTTGTCATTATTCAATCACTTGGGACAAAAAAAAAAAATATTCAATGGGTTCAACATGCCTCTCAGCAATTTCCTTGGGGTGTCTACTTTCCAAAATGGGGTCATTTGGGGGGGTTTTGTACTGCCCTGCCATTTTAGCACCTCAAGAAATGACATAGGCAGTCATAAACTAAAATCTGTGTAAATTCCAGAAAATGTACCCTAGTTTGTAGACGCTATAACTTTTGCGCAAACCAATAAATATACGCTTATTGACATTTTTTTTACCAAAGACATGTGGCCGAATACATTTTGGCCTAAATGTATGACTAAAATTTAGTTTATTGGATTTTTTTTATAACAAAAAGTAGAAAATATCATTTTTTTTCAAAATTTTCAGTCTTTTTCCGTTTATAGCGCAAAAAATAAAAACGGCAGAGGTGATCAAATACCATCAAAAGAAAGCTCTATTTGTGGGAAGAAAAGGACGCAAATTTCGTTTGGGTAGAGCATTGCATGACCGCGCAATTAGCAGTTAAAGCGACGCAGTGCCGAATTGTAAAAAGTGCTCTGGTCAGGAAGGGGGTAAATCCTTCCGGGGCTGAAGTGGTTAACAGTGGCGAGCCGTGGCTAGCACCCAGCCAATCCAGATTACATTAATTTGCTCACCCGGAGCGGCGTTCCTCCCTTTTGATTTTTCCTATGTTCAAAACTAAAACAAAAACAAAAGATATGAAGTAAAAAGGAAATATTGCAAAGACTGAGATTGCATCTCATAATATATATATATATATATATATATATATATATATATATATATATATATATATATATATATATATCTCCGGAAATATCTCACTTTGTCTTAACTAAGTTCTCCCAGGGTGTTGTTGTCTCTCCCAGACTTCCTCTTTTTGTTGTTGAAGAGAACCCACATCAGAAATTACTGATCCAATTAAACAGAAATTCAACGTACTGCTATGCTGTTATCGGTCGATACATACACATTCCTTTTGTCATTTATACTGATTTAAAGAACATTTCCAGGTATGGTATCCATTTTTCCAGCTTGGGCCAATGCAGCTATGTATATACCATGCCAGGCCGATGTCCCTGGAAGCTAGGGTGAATAGCCTGAAGACTGTAATATAACTACCCCTCCTCTGTAACATGTCCAATTAGAGAACACTTCGCATTCATTCAGACTATGCAAAGCATTCTCTGAATGGCACTCATACCAAGAGGCCAACCTGTATTCAGAATGCATCAGGCTGGCATGGGAACTGGAATCTAGTAGAGATCACTGAAACAGCAGTGTCTACTTCAGTAATTTTCAGGGACATCGACTAAGGATGGTATACACCGGTGATGGTGAATCTTAGCACCCCAGATGTTTTGGAACTACATTTTCCATGATGCTCAACTACACTGTAGAGTGCATAAGCATCATGGGAAATGCAGTTCCAAAACATCAGGGGTGTCAAGGTTTGCCATCACTGGTATATACTGTAAAGTTACATTGGTCTGAGCTGAAAACTGCATCAAATTCAAAGTGATGTACTAGAGATCTTGTTAATTAGCCTGTTTGGCCTGTGAAGTTACTCCAGCAATAGACATGTGCAGAATGAAGAAAAAAATGTTTAGTTTCGTTTTGTTTCGATTAGTTATTTACATACCGTAAATTTGTTTAGTTAAATTCATCTGATCCATTTAATTTGTTTACCGAAATCATTTTGTTTATTCGTATTCGAATCGATTCAAATTTTCTGAATAGTTTTTGAATTGGAATAATTTTCAAATTCCAAAAGTTTTCAGTTTTCCAATTTCCAAGGGGAATAAAATAGAAAAGTAGATAAAGGAATAGATTAGAAAAAAATTGAATAGAAAAGAATATAAACAGAAACAGAAAATAAAAAAAATAGAATATAATAGAATAGGATAAAAATAATAGAATAGAACAGAACGAATATAACCATCTTCCTATTCTGAGCTATACTTTTCTATTCTATTCAAATTTAAATTGATTCTATTTCAATTTTGGGAAATGGTTATATTCTTTCTATTTTATTTTTTTTTATTCTATTTTCTCTATTTGTTTAATCTATTCTATTTTTTTTATTCAATTATTTTTTATTCTATTCAAAATTCTATTTTCAGAAGATGGTTATATTCTTTCTATTTTTATTCTATTCTTTTTTTATTTTATTCTTTTATTGTCTATTACATATGTTCTATTCTATTCCTTTATTTTCTATTCTATTTTATTCTCTTTGGAATTTGGAAAACAAATTGAAAACTTTTCAAATTCGATTTTGAAAACTATTTGAATTAGAAAACTATTCGAAATTTATTTGAAAACGATTCAAATCAATTCGAATTTCATCCAAATTTTTTTGTTATTTCGGATTTGTTCAATCACTTGCCGACCAGATCCTATAGATATATGGTGGCAATGTGGCTTGGTCCCGCGAATCGCTCCTTTAAGTGCCATAGCACCCAGGGACCCAATGCGCATGGCCAGTGGGCAACGTCCACCTGCAATTGTGGGCAGAACCAGAATGGGGATTTGTGTGTGTAAACACACAAATCCTCATTCTGAGAAGAGAAAAGAGACAGATCTGCTGTTCGTAGTAATTACAAACAGCGATATGTCTCCTCCCCCAGTCAGTTCCATCCCCCAGTTAGAAACACTCCTTAGGGAACATACTTAACCCCTTGATTGCCCCCTAGTGTTAACCCCTTCCCTACCAGTGACATTTATACAGTAATCAGTGCATATTTATAGCACTGATCGCTGTATAAATGTCAATGGTCCCAAAAAAGTGTCAAAAGTGTCCGATCTGTCCACCGCAATGTCAGTCCTGCTAAAAATCACAGATTACCACCATTACTAGTAAAAAAATTGCCATACACATTGCATAAATCTATCCGCTATTTTTTAGACCTTTGCACAAACCAATCAATAAACGCTTATTGCGATTTTTTTTTTTTCACCAAAAATATGTTGAAGAATATGTATTGGCCTAAACATATGATGGAATTTGTTTTTAAAAAATTTTTGGGGATATTTATTATAGCAAAATGTTTTCAAAATTGTCGGTCTTTTTTTAGATTATAGCGCAAAAAATAAAAACCGCAGAGGTGATCAAATACCAAAAAAAAGCTCTATTTGTGGGAAAAAAAGATGTAAATTTTGTTTGGGTACAGCATTGCATGACCGCGTAATTGTCAGTTAAAGTGACGCAGTGCTGTATCGCAAAAAATGACCTGGTCATTAGGGGGCAAATCCTTCAGGGGCTGGAGTGGTTAAATTCGGTACTATTGTAATTCGAAAATTTGGATACATCTGAATGTCCAAAAACTGAAAATTTGTTTGAATCTCAATTTGCAACGAAACAAACAGCACATGTCTATCCAGCAAAGGGAAGGCTGCAGAACTGTACCAAAATCTAAAGGAAGGAAATATTACTCACAAATACATGCCTAATAAATGCAGAAATGATCTGACTTAACATTACTAACACCTAAAAGTTAATATATCTAGAACACCATTGAACTAAAGAATACATGCATCTATTCAAATTCCCCTTCTATAAAGTTTATATATAACACTACTGATATCTTATGCAATGTGTCAAAGTTCTTTAAATAACTATCGTAACTTTCTTTACCAACTACAATAACAATAAATCTGACTGGTTATTGATTATTAACATTTTTTAAAAGATATGGACAACAACTCCTTGAGATGTAAAAAAAACTATCTCTTAATGACTGTGGTTCTAATGACATTTTAGAGCCCAGAGGACTCTGAAAGTGCTTGCTATGCTCATTTCCATATCCAGAGGGTTGCGGAATCTAAATGTATCTTATTATTCTGAATGGTCTCTGCCATACTGCTGGTGTCTGGATAGGAATCTGTGTCAACGATATGGTACACAAGGCATGTTTTAATTGCTGGCCTATTTAACAAGAACTAAGCCAAAAGTAGCAGGAAATGTCTCTTGAGGGTCTATAGCTTTAACTCTAAACAACAGGGTGAACAAACAACCATTAAGAATCTAATGCCGCGTACACACGAGCGGACTTTACGGCGGACTTTGCCCGGCGGATTTTTCGACGTACTTTACGACGGACTTTCTGAATGAACGGACTTGCCTACACACAATCCACCAAAGTCCGTCGAATTCGTACGTGATGACGTACGACCGGACTAAAACAAGGAAGTTCATAGCCAGTAGCCAATAGCTGCCCTAGCGTGGCTTTTTGTCAGTCGAACTAGGATACAGACGGCGGACTTTTCGACCGGACTCGATTTCAACGGATAAATTTTAAACAAGTTTCAAATCTAAGTCCGTCCAACTTTTGAGAAAACAAAGTCCGCTGGAGCCCACACACATCGAATTGTCCGACGAAATCCAGTCCGCCGGGCAAAGTCCGCCGTAAAGTCCGCTCGTGTGTACGCGGCATAATACTACAGAAGTCTGCTTCAAATATATAGTTCTTTTTTTTCCCCAATGGAGATAATTATGTTGCTTTGGGCCCTATCTTGCTATCAAGCAAATATACATCAAAGACTTGTCTACTTCCTGTGAAGTCATTTAGGAGTACTGTTAGCATACAGTATTAGGACATACTATAAAATAATGTACATTTAATACATTTATATTAAGAAGACTTCTGTGTTTTTCTGTTTTTGACAAAATATGTGAGTTATAAATAGCTGATGGTCAGCAAGTCTTGTACGCCCACACTTGAAGTACCACCACTGCGCCTCTAGAAAATAAAACAAACCCTGATGCCACTTTAATGATGTAAAATGTGAACTGTTTTTTTAACCCCTAGCTAGACTTGATAGTAAAAAATAAGTGGCGCTAGATTACACACATGTGTATTAAACTACAATAGTGTAAAAATCGTGAACCTAAAAATAGGTAAAAATAACTTCATAAACAATACTGTTTAAAGTATTGCTGTAAAGAAAATGAAAATAATCAGTGCAACAATGTAATGATTATCAGTGTAACAATATCACCCTGTGACAAGTGAAAATAAACTAGATTTAACTTAAAAGTCCATAAGCATAATAAGGTTCATCCGGAAAAGAACTGATTCAGTGTAAACTTTTCTGATCTTCCACCACACCAATAAGTGCCAGTGATTCCACTCCCTTTGGATGACACACTCACCAGATTTGTATGCCTTACACTCTCATGCTTGGCATATACTCCTTGAACCACACAAACAGGGTCAACTGATCTCCGTTATCTGGCGCAAGCAGGATCTCTCCACATAAAAATAAAAGGTGGTCCAAATAGTGTATTATTTAATAAAACACTAAGTAAAAAACTTCAACCATTACACTTACATCACATCACTTCAAAGCCAGCAGGTAAAATCACAGCAAAAAGCTCTTAATAAAACGTTTGTAGTGGTATATAGTGTGGTCACGGTGGACCCGAGGTGTACAGCTTAGAAATCACTCTCACGCGCTCCTCTTAGCTCGAACCATCACTCCCTGATCTGGTGTGCAGCTTGAAGTGCTTACAGATGATTGCCACTTAGCTACGCTCCCGACATGTTTCGTCATACAGACTTATTCATGGGATTGGATAAACAGCACGGCAACCCTTCTTCTTTAAATAATAAAGTTATTCCCCCGCTATCAGATATGGAAGACGGCTAGAACTGGAAAAGCTGCTAGCACCGATTCGTGTACACACCTGACCTTCAGAGTAAATACGTATAGATAAGTGGTGCAGCGCTAATCCTCACTATACAAACATGTGTCAAAAAAATGTGAGTAGAAAAATCCCAGAGTCCCATCTTATATCTTAAACCAAATACAAAAGATAAAATAAGACCTTGATAAAACCGTGATAGGTGACACTACACAGCAAAATTGGCTAATGTGATAAAATAATAAAATAAATATATCACGGCCGTGAGAGTAAATAAATATAACCTCCTAGCAATTTAGTAAACCTTGCAATAAAAAACGTAAATCATATAGTGCAATACATATATAAATAAAGAGATAATAAAAACTGTGTGCAAGCAATGCTCAAAAAAGTGACAAGGTGCAATGAAGTATTCCAGTCAAATGGGTCTGTGCCCCATACTCTATACAAGGTGACAAATGTGCAAAAACATCCAATAAAGTAAAACATAAATGTCCCAAAAAATAAAGTGCAAAACAGTGCTATATATGTAAAGTCCTTGAAATAGCTAAAATTTGTGACAGCAACGGTTTAGCATGCGGCCGTTGCAATTAAAGTGCTCAGCGTGGGTAACATCATAAGTGTCTTCGTGTGCATACACACAAGTGAGTAATGGCCCCTTACCTTAGGGTAATAGGGCAAGCGCCCTATACTGTGTGGTCTTTGGCCCCCTTCCACGTCTCTGGGATGTGGTTCTCAACCCCTCTGACAGACCTCCTTTCCCCCTTATTTATAGGGGTGGGTTGTGGGTGTGTCTCCACTTTTTTTGTGCCTAAATTCGTAACATGGAGTTAAATATTCTATACCACCTATAGAATTAAAATGCTGGCCTCTATACCATCTATAGAATTAAAATGCTGGCTTCACTATTGGCATTTATTTTTTGTTTTAGATGCCCATCCCTTGTCATCTTGGTTTTTCCAAGTGGCAACTACACTCTTTTTTGGCACCTCGCTTGGATTAGAATATCTGGGGGGTTCCTTTGCATGTGTAAGGGCCAATATGGATTTTGTGGATATTGGATGGTGTACAGCAACCCTTTTGACATGTAAGTTTTGGTATACCCCTTCGGGGAGCCATACTGACCTGTTGATCCTGCAAATCATATGAATGTTTTGGTATTCTTTTCATTGATACTGTATTTTGCAATTTCAGAGATGGCAAATTGTTCCTGATGAAGACTATAATTATGTATACTCTCGAAACGCGTCAGTCTCTCACTCATGGATGATGTTCATTTGTGCAGTGGGATATACTTGCCATTACTGTCAAATATGATCATTATGTTACTTTTGTAATCGTTTTTTTTTTTTTGGTCTTTTTTTGCTATATGCTTTTAAATTTTGTATATCAATAAATTAATTTTATCTATTTTTCTATAAAAAGATTTCTTCTACTTTTCCTTTAATTGCCCTTAAAATCTCACTATTGAGGTTTATTCTTTCTATAGCTTTAACCAATTCAGCCCCGGAAGATTTTACCCCCTTCCTACTGTAACTAGAGCACTTTTTGCGATTCGGCACTGCGTCGCTTTAACTGACAATTGTGCGGTCATGTGACATTTCAAATGAAAATTGACATCCTTTTTTCCCCACAAATAGAGCTTTTGGTGGTATTTGATCACCTCTGCGGTTTTTATTTTTTGCGTTATAAACAAAAAAAGAGCGACAATTTTGAAAGAAACTCAATATTTTTTACTTTTTGCTATAATAAATATCCCCACAAAAATATATAAAAAAAATATTTTTTTCCTTAGTTTAGGCCGATATGTATTCTTCTACATATTTTTGTTAAAAAGAAATCGCAATGGGGGCATGGCGACCGAGCCCTAAGATGGACATCTGAGCTGGGAGCTCCGCTCAGCCGCCGGAGACATCGAAACACATCAGAGCACACCGAGCCCACCCACAGCCACAACTCACACAGCCAGACTCCCAGGCAGCTAGGGGATGCCGAGGCAAAGAAAAAATCCGCCGCAGCCTCATAAAATGCCCAGCTTCTTCTTGTTGAAGTCCCGCGGGCTTCAACAAAATGGCGGCGGCTCCCAAACACAACGGCCGGAGGACAAGGCCGCAACTCACAATAATGGTCGCGGAGGGCCCTGTAAACCGCCCGTACGGGACCCCCTGCATAGCAGATCGTCCTCAGGCACATCCAGCCCAACCACAAGGAGCCCAGCCAAGTCTAAACCGAGGATGGAATCTCCTATCAGGGCACACAGCAACCAGGACATGGAGGTAAGCGGGCCCTCAGAGAACAACACTGCTCATGCACAACTGACTGATCCCATAGCGGACTTTCCCACTGCTGATAGACCTATATCAGACACTATGTTTAAAGAAATGCTGATATCTCTCAAATCATCCCTCCAAACTGATATGGTCATGGAGATCAATCAATGCCACAAAAAAGTGCAGGCTATTGGGATCAGAGTAGACAGAATAGAACAGCAGATGGATGAGGTCTCATCTACATACAATACTATGGTGGATGCCCATGCGGCCCAGGGAGAGGATATAGCATGGCTGAAGGATAAGGTCGCAGACCTCGAGGACCGTTCCAGAAGGAACAACATAAAACTGCGAGGCGTCCCCAGAGTCCGTACCGGCCATACACCTCCTACAGTATGCCCATGCTTTGTTCTCCACTCTTGTTCCTGCGCTGACCGCATAAGACCTCATAGTGGACAGAATTCACAGAATCCCCAAGCCGTCCTTCCTTCCAGAGGGTACCCCGAGAGATGTACTACTAAGGGTCCACTTCTATCATGTGAAGGAACAGGTCTTACAAGCAGCACGCAGACCTGACAATGTACCTTCACAGTACACTGACATACAACTGCTACCAGACCTCTCCAGGCACACATTGCAGAAACGCCGCAACTTGGCGACCATCACCAAGGCCTTAAGAAACCACAAAATACCACACAAATGGAAGTACCCGGCAACCCTCTCCATTACCCACAATGGGACCACTGAAATTATCACAAACATGGAGGAAGGTATAGGAGTCCTATGCCAATGGGGAATACTCCCAGACCAGGCCCTACAACCCAACTATGTTCCACAGCCACAGTTACTTCAGAATGAATGGCAAGTGGTATCACATAAGTGTGCCAACAAGAAAAATGCCGGTGGCAGCTCATAACAGAAATGCAGAAATATCCACATATCTCTCCGGTAACAGGAGTATATAATGTACTCTCCTATAACCCCGTTAACAAGTTCAGTAGCTATGTCTGCACAAAGATCCCTTTTTATAAATCTACAGTTTACTTTCTATACTTTTTTGTTTTGTATTCTTTTTGTTACATGCTTGTTGCACACAGAAACCTCCGCTAAAAGGTACTGTCACCCAATTCTGAGGACATGTCTCCAATTATCCTGAGTCGACTGAAGGAGGATACCACTACTAAAACCCATGGACACAGTGAGTACTTATACTACGCTACCATACATCACGTCTCCCACCACCAATGACCATCACTTGCCTATCAATAAATGCCAAAGGCCTGAACCATCCGGCCAAACGATTCTCAGTGTGGAAAGAGGCCTCTAAGCAAAGAGTGGATGTTCTCTGCGTGCAGGAGACTCGTTTTCAACAACAAAAACCCCCCGAAATGCACGCACAGAGATTACCCTCACGCTTTTCTGGCATGCACACCTGATAGCAAAAAGGGAGGAGTGATGCTAGCCCTGAGGAACTCGTTATCTTTCCAACTCAAAGAGCAATACATAGATGAAGGGGGCAGATACATCATAGTAACTGGGGACATAAACTCCAATCCGTGTACGCTTGTCACATTATACGCCCCAAACAAGCACCAAATCCGCTTCCTGAGGAGAGTACCAGATCCATGCTCTATGGAAATACTATAATAGGAGGTGATTTCAACCTTATAGCAGATCCTAATCTGGATACTACTACAGATAGACCAAAACAATCAGCGACACTCCATACTCTTCTACACGAACAAGAGCTGTTCGATGCATGGAGATGCCATTGTGTCAACGAGAGAGACTATACTTTTTTTCAGCTAGGCACTGTTCGTACTCTTGAATAGATATGTTTCTTACTGATAAATGGCTCCTGCAACGACAAACCAGAGGAAAGGGAATATAGGGATTATGACGGTGCCAGGAAGAACACAATATATTCAAATATTAAAATAAGTAATTTTTATTAATACACAGAAGTTGTAAAAAATAAACAATAGAATCACAAGGACATGGTGTGCATAAATGCTAAAAACATATCTGTAGCGAGCTTCACGTCACTTGACCTCATAGATGTAACGACCAATGCAGTAGGTAGGTATTTTAAGTGCCCGACATGTTTCGCCAGTATTGGCTTCTTCAGGGATAGATTATTAATACCTAAAGTGCTACAGTAATTCTACAGAGAGAAATATAACAATCAGTATACATACTGGGACAAATGATACATTGAATACAAAAAGGATATCAAAGATCTAAATATACACATGTTTGCGAGCCGTCCCCCCCCCTCCCCTTCCCCCTCCCCTCTCCGTTCCCTCTCCTTTTTCCTCCCCTTTTTCTCCCTTCCCCTCCCTCCTTCTTTTCCCCTTCTGGTTTCTCTATTGCCTCTGGGCCCCTGTACTTCGCTGTGGAGGACGTGCACCCGATCTGGTGCTTTTAGCCCCCTGTCAAGGACACATTTAGCTGTATGGACACTCAAGGGCATTGGATTTCCCTCTGCCCACCCCAGCCACGGCACACTGGAAATTGATACCACCTTCCAGGTATCACGCTGCCTTTCGCGGCGTTTGGTTACCGCGTCCTGTCTGTGATGTGTTTACACATCACCATAGACACCACCGCAATGCCCTCTGGACCTTGTAGGCTTGGACGGATATGCGAGTGGCGCATGCGCTGTGGCTCTTTTTCGTCCGCTCACACGTGCGGTGACGTCAGACGCCGCACATGTGTGGGGGGCATAAGAACGCCGGCATCCCAGGCCAGTACACACGCCAGGGATGTCACAGGACACCGACGTACTTATTGCCATCTGATCCGGTAGGCATCCTTATGGACCATCTATATTTGGGGCATGAATAGATTTACTTCTTGCTGACATTATCCTTTGTCCTTCAGCTTATCTCATTTGGCGTTGCAACTGGCTGCAGGCTTTCTCTTAGCCCAGCATCTCATTCTATATCTACTTAGTGGTAAGTGTTAAACTTACTTTGTTCATTGTTGCTCTAATCCATTCACTGATTAGCTAAAGCGCAATTTGCAATTACACTTCCCCTCAGATAATTTCATAATGCCACAAAATTCTCTTCCCTTTCTTTATCTAACTTATAGAGATACGCTCTCTGCTGCTGTTGAAAGAAAAGTTTTTTTCAACGCTAGGGATCTATCGGTGTCCTGTTATTCACTTCAAGGAGTGTTTCTTTGTAAGTAAATTAATTAGAGACTATGTTAGTCCTATATAATCTCTTTATTTATTAACTAATGGGGGCTATATGACCCCCCTAGAAACTATGATAATGAATTTATTTGCAAATAATTATATACATTCGGCCAGGCCCTTCCTATTGCCCCCTGCAGCTACCTACTGTGATCTATGCTGGATGCTTAGCCCTGGAAGTGTGTGGCACCCTCTTGGTGACTTGCAGGTACCTCATTTCCATCTTTAGAATGTCTGGTTGGGGGGTTGTTTTGGTGGGGGGGGGGTTTGGCTATCTGGTGTTGTATGTGTGAGGAAGTCTCCTTGGTGCCCTTTAGTTGGTGGTGGGGGTTAGTCCACACTGATGGCTCGCAAACATGTGTATATTTAGATCTTTGATATCCTTTTTGTATTCAATGTATCATTTGTCCCAGTATGTATACTGATTGTTATATTTCTCTCTATAGAATTACTGTAGCGCTTTAGGTATTAATAATCTATCCCTGAAGAAGCCAATACTGGCGAAACATGTCGGGCACTTAAAATACCTACCTACTGCATTGGCCGTTACATCTATGAGGCCAAGTGACGTGAAGCTCGCTACAGATATGTTTTTAGCATTTATGCACACCATGTCCTTGTGATTCTATTGTTTATTTTTTACAACTTCTGTGTATTAATAAAAATTACTTATTTTAATATTTGAATATATTGTGTTCTTCCTGGCACCGTCATAATCCCTATATTCCCTTTCCTCTGGTTTGATTGTCAAATTTTTGGGATGAGGTGCTGTATTACATTGAGGGCCGCCCAGCCACATAATAATTTTTGTGGCTCCTGCAACGTGTTCATACTACCCAGATACAGGATATCACATGGTCTGACCATGCTGCAGTATCTATGTTCATTACTGAAAAAGGTGTCTCTCCCTCACACCCCATATGACGCTGCAATACTAGGCTCCTACAGGAACCCCACACTCTACCAGTGCTCTCTCAGCATCTCCAGGAATTCTTCCACAACAATAGCACACCCACAACAAACCTATTTACTCTATGGAACACTCACAAAGCGTATATGAGAGGCATACTGATTCAATTAGGGGCCAGAGAAAGAAAACAACATAACACTAAACTCCACCAATTACTATCAGACATACACAAGCTGGAATCCCAAAACAAAACCACCCCTACTATAGCTATAGCAAATACACTTTCTAAGCTCAGAGAAAACCTAAGGGAGCTCCTCACACAACAATATGACAAACACCTCAGACGCCTTCAACTGCACTCTTATGCTCACGCAAACAGAGCAGGGAAGTACCTGGATAATAGAATTAAAGCTGCCCACACCAAAACAAGAATAGCGTATCTGATACATAATACCCTACACCACAAAATTACTAATCCACAGGAGATAGCAAATCAATTCGCAGAGTATTGTGGGGCACTGTACAATCTCCATATGGATACTTCAACCCCACAACCAACCACAACCACCATTCAACACTTCCTACAAAAGATACAACTTCCTACACTGACGGAAACTCAACTTACACAGGTGAATGCTCCATTTTCCACTCAGGAAATAGAAGGCATCACTAAAACATTACCAAATGGCAAATCACCAGGGCCCGATGGGTTTGCGAATGAATATTTCAAGACATTCAAAGAAATCCTAGCCCCTCACATGCAACGAGTATTTACAAAGAAGATAAGAAAAACTGCGCTAGAAACAAGTAGAATAAAGCAGCAGCTATCAGTGGGGTAAACACCAAAGACAAATAGAAAATAGAAAAGCCGCGCATTAAATTGATAAAAAATACAGATATATACTATAATGTAATAAACTCCGTGAAGAAAATAAATCTGTGAAAAAAATTTGATAGAAGTCCAGGGAAAGGGAAGGAAAATTGAATTGTCCAATTAATAACACTCGGTGATTGGATGAAGTAAAATATGTTCACAGCTGATGAGTGGCATGCTTACCAGATAACAAGCCAAATTGAGCAGGTGGCTTAAACCCAGCCTGGGCCTTTATGAGATCGATCACAGTGAGGTATGGCAATATTCACTTGCGTGGAATTGGTGTGGAATCCACAAAAAATTAACCCAAGAAATAAAATGACAACATAGCGTAATACTGACATACAATTTCTATATTAAAAAAGAAAGTGACACTCACATAGTGAGAAAAATGTCATGTAAAACACCCAGTGTTTAAAGACAGTAGATGGCACACGGAGGCCTCTTGCCAACAACAAATATTTAGTGCAAATCATGCAGGTATGTGAATCTTCTCCAAGTGAAGAGAGAGTAAATGCACAAACACCACACGGGGGGCCTGCTTACCAGATAGAAAATAATAAATAACATATAGTGAACCTTGTAATCTTGTGAAGTGTCAACCGAATAATGTCCAGTGAAGGGGTTAATCCGTGCACAGAACCGCATAAAAAGCCTGCTTACCAGATGACAGACTTCGGTGAGCAGAATGGCTTATCAACCAGATGAAATGAGCCCACTAATGGAGAGAGCGATATAAATCCATCCCCGCAGTCATGTTATAAAGGCTCCGCGATTCGCATGATGTATTTAGGGAATCCCAGAAAAAGGAATAATGGCAACATAGTGTGATACCATTTAAACTAGTTTATTAAAATAGAAAATAACACTTGCAAAAGTTTCTTGATCGGAAAGCGAAAGAGATAAAAACAATGCCGGCCGGCAACAAACGAACTCCCGTCCTCCTCAATGGGGTGACGTGGTGACGTCAGCACGTGCTTTCCAGACGCGTTTCGTCATAAGGTGACATTTTCAATTGGGAACGGGCAGCGTGCTGAACAACCACCTTTTATATGCACACCAAGCCTCGCCTTGAGTCCCGCAAAGAGAGATTCAAAGCGCCATCTTAGGTGTGGGCGCAGCCAATAACTACCATTAAAAGAATGAAATGGAAAAATAGAAAATAAGAGGGGGAACTATTTAACCATTTTTAGGCCAAAAAGTAGACCATTAATCTAAAATAAGAAAGATGCTCTTATTCAAAAATCAATACAAATTTAAATTGCATTAATAAGAACATAATTAGATTAAAATAATAATAAATAAATACCTATTAGCCTTAGATATTAAACCAGTGCAAAAATGATGAAAAATTATAAAAATATATAAAGTATATATATATAAAAATAACTAATTCATTATTACTATAAAGATTTATAATATATCCATAGAGACTAGATTGTATAAATCTCCATAGATGGAGATAAAATTCTATTATTAAATGGATAAATTAATATGATAAATAAAAGACCAATAGAAACCTCTGTTGAGACTCAAAGCAACACAGATGTTAAGAATTATCAATAAAGGCATTAACATCTACATCGACATTTAATCCATAGGGGGTATAAATTCTAATCCTATGGATCCAGGACATCTCAAGTTTGGAAATTTCACGCACCATAGAGCTCCCACGCCAATGAGGTTTATATCTAGGGATGAGCTGAACACCCCCCGGTTCGGTTCACACCAGAACCTGCGAACGGACCGAAAATTCGCACAAACGTTAGAACCCCATTGACGTCTATGGGACTCGAACGTTCAAAATCATTTGCATGGTATTGTCCCAAAAAGGGTTTGGGGACCAGGGTCCTGCCCCAGGGGACATGTATCAATGCAAAAAAAAGTTGTAAAAACTGCAGTTTTTACGGGAGCAGTGATTTTAATGATGCTTAAAGTAAAAAAAAAGTGAAATACTCCTTTAAATATCGTACCTGGGGGGTGTCTATAATATGCCCGTTAAGTGGCGCGTGTTTCCCATGCTTAGAACAGTCCCTGTACAAAATGTCTTTTTTAAAGGAAAAAAAGTCATTTAAAACTGCTTGCGGCTTTAATGTACTGTCGGGTCCTGGCAATATGGATGAAAATCAGTGAGACAAACGGCATGGGTACCCCCCAGTCCATTACCAGGCCCTTTGGGTCTTATATGGATATTAAGGGGAACCCCACACCCAAATTAAAAAAAGGAAAGGTGTGGGGCCACCAGGCCCTATATACTCTGAACAAGACAGGGACTGTAGGTTTGTTGTTAAGTAGAATCTGTTTGTAATTTTGAACGGGTACATTTTTAACGTGTTTAGCTCCAGCCAAAAAATATTTTTTAAGCTTTTTGGAAAACAAAGGGAAGGGTTATCACCCCTGTAACATTTTTTTTGCTCTCTTTGCTCCTCTTCAGAAGATTTCACCTCACTTTTTGTCTCAATGACAAATTTTTTTTGAAAATTTGGTGTTTTTTGTGAAATAAGGATTGGTGATAAAGCATCAGTGGAAATGAGAAATGTTTTTCCCATATTAACTCTTACAGGAGAGAATTTCTCTTCCTAGGGGTAGATTTCATCTCACTTCCTGTTGTCTCCTTCCGTTTGCAAGTAGGAGTCGTTTGTAAGTTGGATGTTTGAAAGTTGGGGCCTGCCCTATATACTCAGCAGAAATTTGGGCCTTAGGTGTTGTTGTGGCCACAACACTGTAAGCCCTCACAGGGCCCTGCTGTGAAATATTAGATCAAGAATTGTAATTACATGTCCCTGTTGAACAGGGGCAGAAAAATTGGGCCTTTGGTGGTGGTGGTGGTGCTGGTGCCACAACACTGTAAGTCCTCCCTCGCTCTTGGTGGGCACAGAAACAGGCCCTGCTGTGAAATATTAGATCAAGAATTGTAATTACATGCCCCTGTTTAACAGGGGCTAAAAAATTGGGCCTTTGGTGGTGGTGGTGGTGCTGGTGCCACAACACTGTAAGTCCTCACTCGTTCTTGGTGGGCGCAGAAACGGCCCTGCTGTGAAATATTAGATCAAGAATTGTAATTACATGCCCCTGTTGAACAGGGGCTGAAAAATTGGGCCTTTGGTGGTGGTGGTGGTGCTGGTGCCACAACACTGTAAGTCCTCACTCGCTCTTGGTGGGCGCAGAAACGTGCCCTGCTGTGAAATATTAGATCAAGAATTGTGAATACATGCCCCTGTTGAACAGGGGCTGAAAAATTGGGCCTTAGGCACTGGTGCTGGTGCCACAACACTGCAACCCCTCACAGATACTCTAGTTGGAACGCAGGAACGAGCCCTGCTGCAAAGTATTGCATCAAAAATTGTAATTACATGCCCCTGTTAAACAGGGGCTGAAAAATTAGGCCTTAGGCACTGGTGCTGGTGCCACAACACTGCAACCCCTCACAGATACTTTAGTTGGAACGCAGGAACGAGCCCTGCTGTAAAGTATTGTATCAAAAATTGTAATTACACGCCCCTGTTAAACAGGGGCTGAAAAATTGGACCTTAGGCACTGGTGCTGGTGCCACAACACTGCAACCCCTCACAGAAACTCTAGTTGGAACGCAGGAACGAGCCCTGCTGCAAAGTATTGCATCAAAAATTGTAATTACATGCCCCTGTTAAACAGGGGCTGAAAAATTGGGCCTTAGGCACTGGTGGTGGCGCCCAGAACCAAAAATGTTCTTACAAGCTACCAGCGTGATCATTGAGGAGGAAGAGGATAATTACTCAGGATAGTCACTCAGCATCAGCATAGGCAGTCTTTGAAGGGATCTGAGATTTCAAAAAAAATTATTCGGTTACTGTTAGGTACCTGGTAGGAGAGCCTGACTTGTAGGAGAAGACCTCTCATACAACGCTGGTTCAGGAGCCACTGGAGTGGGGACAGTGGTCTCCTGAGCACAGTGGGGTAGGAGTGCCTGTAGAGTTGAGTCTCTGGTGCTGAGGTGAAGAGAGAGATCCCGCAGGGATGGCTGGACTGCAGATCAGGTGAGACTAGAAGCAGCAGCTGGAACACTTGGAGATGCAGAGGTCTCTGGAGCTGAAGCTGAAGGATTCAACAGCAAGGACTAGCAGGAACAAGCAGGGTCAGACGGTCCGGGTCAGCAAGGATATGAGACAGGCAAAACAGCAGGCAGAGGCAGCGTCAGTAGGCAGGCAAGGATCGGCAACGGTATCAGGCAGGTAGTATAAGAATAGTCAGACAGGCCGGGTCGGATTGGAGCAGAACGGGTGGTCAAACAAGCCGGGTCAGATAGGTAGCAATCAATCAGGTTCAAATACAGGAATCACGAAGCTGAGACGAAGCAGCAATGTGTCAGAGGCACAGGGGGGCTTTTATGTGCACCTTGGCGCCAAACCGGCGCTATCGCGAACGCGCGCACGCCCGTACGCGCGCACGTGCACACGCGCGCGCGCACAAGCGCCGCGAACCCGCGCGGGCCCTAGCGCCGCGCCGACGCCCGGGAACAACAGGGATTTGCCGAACAGCACGCGACGGGGCGCGCCGGCGCCCAGGCGTACCCTGACATTGCCCCCCCCAAGGGGCAACCTCCGGGTGCCCCAAAGCCTCTTCTTTTCCGGATGGTTAGAAAAATAGGTTTGTACTAAACGCCTGGCATGTACATTACTTTCAGGTTCCCATGAATTACTTTCTGGGCCGTAGCCCTTCCACTTAACCAGGAACTGGATCTGCCCTTGTCTTTTCCTGCAATCAAGGATAGCCTCGACCTCAAATTCCTCATTGCCATCAATCATAATAGGTTCAGGAGGTCTAGCTCTACCGGGGAAGGGATCAGGTACAGCAGGTTTGAGCAATGACACATGAAACACGGGGTGTATTTTAAGAGAGTCAGGCAAAGTCAGTTCATACGAAACTTCATTTATCTTCCTTTTAACCGGGAATGGTCCCATAAATCTAGGTGCCAGCTTCTTAGAGGGACATGCAAGTTTGATATTACTTGTAGATAGCCATACCTGATCGCCAAGCTGAAGCTTCAACTCCCCTCTTCTCTTCCGGTCAAAGATCCTCTTGCTGTCCGCCTGCGCCTTAGATACTGCTTCCTGCAACATCTGGTTGTTATGGTTGATGAAGTCTACCGTACTCTGTACTGCCGGAACCGAGGACTCTGGAAGGAAATCGGGTAAAAAGGTTAGATGGAAACCATAATTGGCGAAAAAGGGGGATTGACCGGTGGCTGAATGTTTGGCGTTGTTGTAGGCAAATTCTGCCAACGGCAGCAAGGATACCCAGTCATCTTGTGAAAAAGAAGTAAAACATCTGATATACTGTTCAAGAGTCTGATTGGTCCTCTCCGTCTGGCCATTGGTCTGAGGGTGATAGGCCGAGGACAAGGCCAGTTTAATTTTCAAAGACTCACACAGGGCTCTCCAAAAACGTGAGGTAAATTGTACCCCTCTGTCAGAGGTTATGTTTACAGGGATTCCGTGGAGTCTAATAATTTCCTTAATGAAGATGTGAGCCGTTTCCATAGCTGACGGAGTTCCTTTTAGTGGAAGAAAGTGGGCCATCTTGGTAAAACGGTCTACTACCACGAAAATAGCAGAACACCCCTCTGAACATGGAAGCTCTACAACAAAGTCCATGGATATCATCTTCCAAGGCCTATCGGGTACTGGTAAAGGTTTTAACAGGCCCCAAGCTTTACTCCTGGACGTCTTGTTCTGGGTACAGATAGGGCAAGATTTGACATATCTCTCACAAAAGTCTTTAAGATTGGGCCACCAGAAGGTACGCTGTACCAATTCCAGAGTTTTACGAACACCAAAGTGACCCGCCAGTGGGTGATCGTGAAGGAGTGCCAGGACCTTGACCCGAAGCCCCTCAGGAACAAAAATTTGGCTACCTTTCCAGAATAGTCCGTCCTTGCTACTTAAGGTAAACCCTGAGGGTCTGGCTGATTCAGAGGATGCTTCCTTAATCTGGGAAAGAAGATCAGTTTGTATGAGCAAAAAATTGTTTGCAGGTAAAATGGTGTCTGGCACAGATAAGTCCTTTGGGTTGTCATGCATCCGTGATAATGCGTCTGGTTTGACATTTCTTGAACCTGGCCGATACGTAATGTGGAAGGAAAAGCGTGAGAAAAACAGTGCCCAACGGGCTTGACGGGGTCTTAGTCTTTTAGCAGATCGTAGATATTCTAAATTCTTGTGATCAGTATAAATTAGCACTGGATGCACAGCCCCCTCCAACAGGTACCTCCACTCCTCTAATGCAGTTTTGATGGCAAGAAGCTCCCGATCACCGACATCATAGTTTCTCTCCGCAGAGGAGAGTTTTCGGGAGAAGAAACCTACGGGATGCATAACATCCTTACTGCCCTTACGTTGCGAGAGAATCGCACCGACCGCTATCTCTGAAGCGTCCACTTCTAAAATAAATGGCAAGGATGGTTCAGGGTGACTGAGAATAGGTGCTGAGGTAAAAAGTCTCTTGAGGTTCTCAAAAGCCTCTTGGGCTAGGTGATTCCAGAAAAAACGGGTATTCTGTTTGGTTAGTTGTGTGATTGGTGCGATTATTGCAGAAAAACCCTTGATAAACTTTCTGTAAAAATTTGCGAACCCGATGAATCGCTGAACCCCTTTTTTGTCCAGGGGTACCGGCCAGTCCAGAACGGCAGAAACCTTCTGTGGGTCCATCTTGATGCCAGTTGAGGAGATAATCAAGCCCAGGAATTGGATGCTCTGTTGCTCAAACTCGCATTTTTCCGTCTTTACATAAAGTCTGTGTAAAGGGAGACGACCCAACACTTGGCAAACATGTTTCCGATGGAGATCTAGGGATTCAGAAAAGATCAAAATATCGTCCAGATATGCGATCACAAACAGATCTAGGAAGTCTCTAAGCACATCATTAATTAGGTGTTGAAAAGTCGCAGGGGCATTGCAGAGTCCAAAAGGCATGACTAAATATTCATAATGCCCGAATCGGGTCCGAAACGCTGTTTTCCACTCATGCCCAGCCTGAATGCGAACCAGATTATAGGCCCCTCTCAGATCAAGTTTAGAAAAAATGACGGCAGTCCTTAATTTCTGGAACAGTTCAGGTATCAAAGGTAGGGGATACCGATTTTTGACCGTGATTTTATTCAATTCTTGGTAGTCAATACATGGGCGGAGAGATTTGTCTTTCTTAGTAACAAAGAATATTCCCGCACCTGCTGGAGAAGTAGAATGACGAATAAATCCTTTGGCCAAGTTTTCATCAATATATGTTTTCAATACTTCTTGTTCCTTTTCAGATAGAGGAAAGATGCGCCCAAAGGGAATTTCGGATCCTGGCAGCAATTCGATGGGGCAATCGTAGGGACGATGAGGTGGAAGAGAATCTGCCCCCTTCTTGCTGAAGACATCTATGTAGTCATGATAGTGTTTGGGAATGGCCTGACGATTTGTCTGGTCGGAGTCCAGGCAAAGCAGGGTAGCTTGGGGATCCGAATCTTTCACCAGACAGTGTTCCTGGCAGTAGGATGACAGAAATTTTATTTCTCCAGATGCCCAATGGATGTGTGGGTTGTGGGCCTGTAGCCAGGGAATTCCCAGGATAATGGGAAACATAGGGGAGGTGATGGCGTCAAGGATCAGCAATTCCTTGTGTTGAGAAGAAGTTGTAGCGGATAATGGCAGGGTTTCTTGTGTCACTTGTCCGGATCTGATGCGGGAGCCATCGGCAAGGAAGACAGAGAGTCCATGGGCTTTAGTCCGTAAAGGGATGTTGTGCAGGTTGGCAAATTTTAAGTCTATAAAGCAGCTGCATGCCCCGGAGTCAATAATTGCGTTGACTTGGAGTGTCCTTTCTTGAAGCTGTAACGAGAGAGGAATGGCAAGATGGGTAGCATTTGTTGATAAAGCAGAGAGACTGGTAAGTATAGGAGATGGACACTTACTCATTCTGGTTGGGCAATTATAGACATAATGCCCGGTTCCTCCACAGTACAGGCACAGATTTAATTGTCGACGTCGGGCACGTTCTTCGGAGGACAGTGCAGGTCGCATCAGACCTAGCTGCATTGGTTCGGAGGTATCCAGTGCGATATTGACTGCATTTGGACTGGGCACAGGTAAGTAGCGGGATGCAGGAATCGGGGCTCGTGGTGTCATCCAGGTCTGGCGGTTAGGTTGAACTGCTCGTTCAGATCGGCGTTCTCGGAGGCGACGGTCGATCTGGATGGTTAGAGTGATCAAGGCTTCCAAGCTGTTTGGAATACCAACTCGTGCAAGTTCATCTTTCAAGTTTTCAGACAGTCCAATGCGGAACTGGTGACGCAGAGCCGCGTCATTCCACTGGGTGTCCGCGCTCCAACGTCTGAACTCAGCAACATAGTCCTCCGCAGGTCTGCGGCCTTGTTGGAGCGCGAGCAGAGCAGATTCAGCTGTGGCAGTCTGTTGAGGGTCCTCATATAATTGTGCCATGGCTTCGAAGAAAGCGGATAAGGATTGAGTTGGAGCAGAGTCCCCTTCAAGTAAACGGTGTGCCCAGGTCTGTGGTTCCCCTTGAAGGAGGGAAATGACAAATCCAACTTTAGTGGCTTCCAGTGAAAAGGTTCTGGGCTGTAAGGCAAAAAAGAGCTGGCAGGCATTGCGGAAACCCCGAAACTTAGCCCGGTCTCCGGAGAACCTTTCAGGAATGGGGACCCGTGGTTCAGGCGGGATCATTACCACTGAAGGCCCTGGAACAGTCTGTGTTGGGGCGGCAGGTGGAGAGTAGGCTGAAGGGTTAGCCCCTGCAAGATTCTGAACTTGTCCCTCCAGTCTGTTATAGTTGTCCTGAAGGGCTTGCACTGCTTGGGTGAGAGCCGCCAGGTGTGTGCATATCTCCTTTAATGAAGAGGTATCTCCTGCAGGCTCAGACATGGCTGCTTCGTACTGTTAGGTACCTGGTAGGAGAGCCTGACTTGTAGGAGAAGAGCTCTCATACAACGCTGGTTCAGGAGCCACTGGAGTGGGGACAGTGGTCTCCTGAGCACAGTGGGGTAGGAGTGCCTGTAGAGTTGAGTCTCTGGTGCTGAGGTGAAGAGAGAGATCCCGCAGGGATGGCTGGACTGCAGATCAGGTGAGACTGGAAGCAGCAGCTGGAACACTTGGAGATGCAGAGGTCTCTGGAGCTGAAGCTGAAGGTGCAACAGCAAGGACTAGCAGGAACAAGCAGGGTCAGACGGTCCGGGTCAGCAAGGATATGAGACAGGCAAAACAGCAGGCAGAGGCAGCGTCAGTAGGCAGGCAAGGATCGGCAACGGTATCAGGCAGGTAGTATAAGAATAGTCAGACAGGCCGGGTCGGATTGGAGCAGAACGGGTGGTCAAACAAGCCGGGTCAGATAGGTAGCAATCAATCAGGTTCAAATACAGGAATCACGAAGCTGAGACGAAGCAGCAATGTGTCAGAGGCACAGGGGGGCTTTTATGTGCACCTTGGCGCCAAACCGGCGCTATCGCGAACGCGCGCACGCCCGTACGCGCGCACGTGCACACGCGCGCGCGCACAAGCGCCGCGAACCCGCGCGCGCCCTAGCGCTGCGCCCGGGAACAACAGGGATTTGCCGAACAGCACGCGACGGGGCGCGCCGGCGCCCAGGCGTACCCTGACAGTTACATTAGCATCAGGTGCTTGGTAGCTGGTGGTGATCCAAGACTGATTCATTTTTATGAAGGTCAGTCGATCGACCGAGTTGGTGGACAGACGCACCCTGTCATCGGTTACAAAGCCTCCAGCAGCACTGAATGTGCGTTCCGAAAGAACGCTGGCTGCAGGACAGGCCAGTAGCTCAATTGCATAATGTGCAAGCTCTGGCGAGTGATTCATCCTCAAGACCCAGTAACCCAGAGGATTTTCGGTTTGAAAGGTGTCCAAGTCACATCTTGCCCCTAGGTATTCCTGCACCATGTAAAACAGACGCTGGCGATGGTTGCTGGAACCGATCATACCTTGGGGCTGCGAACTAAAAAATTGTCTGAACGCATCGGTCAGACGGCCACCTTCTCCACCGCTCCTTCTTTGACTGACTGAAGCCTCAGCAACATGTTGTCCAAAAACAGGAGTTTGTAACCTCCCAGTCTCTGGGAACGCGTTGCACAGACCTTTCTGCAAGGCCTCCCGAAGATGTTTCATCCTCTGCTCCCTCTGCGACGGCAAGATAAGGTCCACAACCTTACCCTTGTAACATGGATCAAGGAGGGTTGCCAGCCAGTATTGGTCCTTTTCCTTGATACCACGAATACGAGGATCCTTACTCAGGCTTTGCAGGATCAGGGAGGCCATGCAGCGTAGGTTTGCTGAGGCATTCGGTCCGGAGTCCTCTGGGTCACTAAGGACGACATGGTCCGCAGCCACCTCCTCCCAGCCACGTACAAGTCCATGTGTTTCTTGGGACTGATCCCTTAAAGACTGCTGCTGATGTTGAGTGCCAGGCTCCACCTCCATACTGACACAATCCTCCTCCTCCTCGTCCTCTTCCTGTGTGATCGGCAGGCATTCAGGAACACTGTCGGGATAAAGGGGGCCTTGAGAGCTAAGGAAGTCCTCCTCTTCCTGCTTCTGTTCTGCCTCAAGTGCTGTCCATTATTCCACACAGCGTGTGCTCCAACAGGTGGACAAAGGGGACAGTTTCCCTGATGCATGCACTGTCACTGCTCACCATCCTCGTGGCCTCTTCAAATGGTGACAGGACAGTGCATGCATCCCTGATCATGGCCCACTGGTGTGGGGGAAAAAAACAAGCTCCCCTGACCCTGTCCTGGTGCCATAGTCTCACAGGTACTCATTGATGGCCCTCTTCTGTGTGTGCAGCCGCTGCAGCATGGCCAACGTTGAGTTCCACCTGGTGGGCATGTCACAGATTAGGCGGTTCTTGGGCAGGTTAAACTCCTTTTGGAGGTCCGCCAGCCGAGCACTGGCATTATATGACCGGTGAAAATGCACACAGACTTTCCTGGCCTGCCTCAGGACATCCTGTAAGCCCGGGTACCTGCCCAAGAACCGCTGCACCACCAAGTTAAGGATCTGAGCCAAACAGGGCACATGGGTCATTTGTCCCTATCGGAGGGCAGAGAGGAGGTTGGTGCCATTGTCGTAAACCACCGTTCCTGCCTTAAGTTGGCGTGGCATCAACCACCCCTGAACCTGCCCCTGCAGAGATGACAGAACCTCTGCCCCAGTGTGGCTCCTGTCCCCCAAGCACACCAGCTCAAGCACCGCATGGCATCTTTTGGCCTGCGTACTTGAGTAGCCCCTTGAAAGCCTACGGAGCACCGCTGGTTCCGAGGACAAAGCACAGGAGGAGGCCATGGAGGAAGAAGAAGGGGGGGGTTGAGGAGAGAGGTGTGTCACAATAATTAGTAGTGGCATTTTGGAGGCGTGGTGGTGGAAAAACCTCCAACACTACTGCACCTTGTCCTGCATCCTTCCCAGCTGCCAGCAGAGTCACCCAATGCGCCGTGAAACTTAGGTAATGTCCCTTTCCATGCCTGCTGGACCATGAGTCAGCGGTAATATGCACCTTACCGCTGACTGCCCTGTCCAGCGAGGCCAAGACATTGCCTTCCACATGCTGGTAGAGAGCCGGAATCGCCTTCCGTGAGAAAAAGTGGTGTTTGGGTATCTGCCACTGAGGAACCGCACATTCCACAAACTCACGGAAGGGGGCAGAGTCTACCAACTGAAAAGGCACCAGTTGAAGTGCTAGCAATTTTGCCAAGCTAGCATTCAACCGCTGGGCATGTGGATGGCTGGGAGCGAACTTCTTTCGGCAGTGCAGCAGCTGGGGCAGGGAAATTTGCCTGGTACACTCTGACGTCGGTGTACCGAAAGCAGATTGCCCACAAGTACTTGTCTGTGACACACCTAATTCTACACCTTCATTCCTCTCAGTGCAGGTCTCAGAGAGGACTGAAGTTATAGTGGGGTTGGAGATCTCAGCTGATGAGGAGCAAGGAAAGGTCCTCTTTGTTCTTTGGTGTGGGTCTTTTAGATAGGCTTGCCAATGAACTGCATGGCAGGTCAACATATGTCTGGTCAAGCATGTGGTGCCCAAGCGGGAGATGTTTTGGCCACGCGAGATACGCTTAAGACATATGTTGTAAATCGCAGCGGTGCGATCTGATGCACTCGTCTCAAAAAAGGCCCACACCAAAGAACTTTTTGAATAATGCGCTGAGACTGCAGTGCCCTGCACATGCAGAGCTTTGGGGTGTGATGCAGTCAGTGTGCTGCCCTCAGGCTGGCCCCTGGAGGGTATCCTGCCTCGTTGGTGATGTGCCTCCTCCTCCTCTCTCCTATCAGGCACCTACGTTGAGTCAGTGACCTCATCATGCCCTCCCTCCTCATCACTGGAGCAAACCTGGCAGTATGCTGCAGCAGGGGGAGCATGACTGCCAGATTGCTAACCTTCTTGGGCTCCCCCTCTGTCCGTGCTCACGTTACTGCCTTCATCTAGCTCAGTATCATCATCAGAGCATTCCAAATGCTGGGCATCCTCCTGGAGCATGTACCCAACACTGTGGTCAAACAGTTTGAGGGACTCCTCAGGAGGACATGGTGGGGCTAGGGAAGGAGTCACTGAGTCCTGAGGAGTCATATATATATGTACTGATACTGCAGCTAGCAAAATCAACTGCCTGCCTGTAGTATGAGAACACCACCAACCTTCTACAGGTAGCTTTAGCTGAACACTGTGCAGAGCTCACAAAAAACTAACTTGTAGCTTATTTAGCTGCCTGCGGTAGTGATAGGATCAGGAAATCACCACCAACCTTCTACAGGTAGCTTTAGGTGAACACTGTGCAGAGCTCGCCAAAAAATAACTTGTAGCTTATTTACTGTAGCTGCCTGCGGTAGTGATAGGATCAGGAAAACACCACCAACCTTCTACAGGTAGCTTTAGGTGAACACTGTGCAGAGCTCGCCAAAAAATAACTTGTAGCTTATTTAGCTGCCTGCAGTAGTGATAGGATCAGGAAAACACCACCAACCTTCTACAGGTAGCTTTAGATGAACACTGTGCAGAGCTCGCACTACACTAACTTGTAGCTTATTTAGCTGCCTGCGATAGTGATAGGATCAGGAAAACACAACCAACCTTCTACAGGTAGCTTTAGCTGAACACTGTGCAGAGCTCGCACTACACTAACGTGTAAATAATGTAGCTGCCGGTGGTACCTCTAGACCACCCCAACAATCTAAAAATAATAAAAAGGGTCCTCTTAATAAACCACAGAAAGGGTTGGGCCCTCAGAGTTATCAATCCCCTCATAGATCATCAGGAGTTAATAAACCTAATAATGCCCCCCCAAAGATCCTCAAAACTTTGGGCCACCCAGGTCAAATTATGTCCAAAGGGGTGGTGGATTGCGTTTTACACAACCACCCCCATGGAGAGGAGGTTATTTCTCGAGAGTGAGAGGGCGGGGCCAACAAAACTCCAATAGAGATCATGGCCAAAATGGAGGTTATCCAGAATGGTGGAGGCCTAACCAAAACTATGATTCATTTCAAAGACCATTATATCAAGACCCTTATGATGTTAGTTGGGAATATAATGTACCCACACATAACAAATTTTTCCCAATAAGTGATACAAATCCTTTTGATGAAAGTCTTGATTCTTTTGGTGCATATGGGCACCAACAGAATGTATATGGCCCCCCTGTATCTTACCAACCTCAAGATGTGGCCACACCTAATCACACTGGCCCTGTTTCGAGGGGACCAGGTACTTGGGGTTTTTCCAGACCAGGCCAGGGTATAAAAAGGCTGGTAGAAAAATGTGAGGAACTAGAGGGGGGAAGCCTTGCGACCAACAAAAAAGAGCCAGAACATAACTGGTCAGGGCATCTTCAATCTGAGCACAGAGACACTATCTGACTCTGAGAAGGCAGTTCTAGATAAGGGCCTTATATTTGCCCCTAGGAGCCTAGATAAGTTCCAAACTTATATGGATGTGTACAAGTTTGTGCGCAAGTTGAACATTAAAAGATATATGATTGTTAATCCCATTATAAGGAATTGTTCAAATACTGATGGGTTTGTGCATTCAGGTTTGGCCAATGCATCCTTATTTAATCCCCCTGGCGTCCTTGCTCCTTCATTAAAAGTATTTAGGGACGTTATTTTAAGGGATCTTGAATTAATGGAAATTAAAAGTGCGAGAAATTCCAAAATCATTCAGGAAGGTTTGGATTCCCTGTGTAAAAACAGGGATCTTGTTTTCCGTCCTGCTGATAAGGGGGGTGGGATTGTGGTACTTGATCGCAGGGATTATATGGCAGAAATGGACAGGATCCTTAGTGATGTTGATACCTATACCCCTCTCCCCTCAGACTCTAAGAATAGTTATTTAAAAGATTTGAAAAAAAATATATCAAAAGGTTCTTTAGCTGGCATCTTGAATGAAAAGGAAAGTTTATTTTTGGTCCCTAGAGCTCCTAGGACACCAACCATCTACTATTTGCCTAAGGTTCACAAGAACCCTATCTGCCCCCCGGGACGCCCCATTGTGAGTGGCATAGATTCAATCACATCCCGGGTGGGTAGATATATTGATTTCTACCTTCAACCCTTAGTTCAAAAGATGCCCTCCTATATCAAGGACACACGACAGGTGTTCAATCTTCTTTCAGGGATTAATGTTAAACAAGGTCTATGGATGGTGACGGCTGACGTCACCTCCTTATACACCATAATAGCTCATAATTTAGGTTTGATGGCTGTAAAGGGTGCTTTGATTAGGGATTCAGGACTTCCTGAACGTCAGATTTCTTTCATCATGGAGCTTCTTGAATATGCAGCCTCCCATAATTATTTTTGGTTTTCTAATAAATTTTATCGCCAAAGTCGGGGAGTTGCTATGGGGGCCAAATATGCCCCCAGCTTGGCCAACTTGTTTATGGCCAAGTGGGAGGAGGATGTCATCTATGCCCACAGGAGTCCCCATCTTATCCTTTGGGCTAGATATATAGATGACATCCTCCTCCTATGGGATGGTGAAGGCCAGGAACTTAATGAGTTCATGTCCTCTCTCAATTTAAATGATCGGGGAATTCATCCTAATTTTGAGATGAGCCAGACCCAAATACATTTTTTGGATCTGACTGTGACTATTGAAGGGGGTGTTTTGTCCACATCCACCTTCTTTAAAAACACTGATCGCAATTCCTACATCTCATTAGACAGCTGTCACCACAGGCCTTGGCTCAATTCAATACCTAAGAGTCAATACATGAGATTGCGTAGAAATTGCTCAGATTCAAGAGTGTTTTCAACACAGAGTGGCACTCTCACTGGTAGGTTCCTTGAAAAAGGATATACCATGGATACATTGTTACCTGCGTTTAATGAAGTGCGGGAGATGGACAGAGAACTATTGCTCTGGAAAAAACCGCGGATGAATAACTTAGGCCCAGATTTTGGAGTACCCTTTATCGCTACATATTCCCTCCAGCATAAAAAAGTGAAGCAGTTAGTTTCTAAACACTGGCATATTGTCAACAATGATAAAGTTTTGAGTAAAGTTCTGCCACCTAAACCAAAAATAGTATTTAGAGGGGCTCCCTCACTCAGGAATAGAGTGGCCCCCAACATAATAAACCCCCCATTAAATAAGACTACTTTTTTTGATCAGTTAACAGGTTTTTACCAATGTAGGAAATGTCGGGTCTGTTCCTTAAATAGTTGCACTCATAGGAGAACCCAGACTTTTGTCTCTACAAGTACTGGTAAAATGCACACTATTACCCCATTCATTACTTGTTCCACCTTCAGTGTGGTATATTTATTACAATGCCCGTGTGGCTTGCAATATATTGGGCGGACCAAACGCCCCCTTCAAGTTAGGCTTAATGAGCATATTACCAATATCTTGACTGGGTTCAGGAACCATTCAGTTTCTAAACATTATCGTATAGTGCACAATCGAGACCCTTCCAATACCCTTTTTTTAGGGATTGATAGATATAAACCTCATTGGCGTGGGAGCTCTATGGTGCGTGAAATTTCCAAACTTGAGATGTCCTGGATCCATAGGATTAGAATTTATACGCCCTATGGATTAAATGTCGATGTAGATGTTAATGTCTTTATTGATAATTCTTAACATCTGTGTCGCTTTGAGTCTCAACAGAGGTTTCTATTGGTCTTTTATTTATCATATTAATTTATCCATTTAATAATAGAATTTTATCTCCATCTATGGAGATTTATACAATCTAGTCTCTATGGAGATATTATAAATCTTTATAGTAATAATGAATTAGTTATTTTTATATATATACTTTATATATTTTTATATTTTTTCATAATTTTTGCACTGGTTTAATATCTAGGGCTAATAGGTATTTATTTATTATTATTTTAATCTAATTACGTTCTTATTAATTCAATTTAAATTTGTATTGATTTTTGAATAAGAGGATCTCTCTTATTTTAAATTAATGGTCTACTTTTTGGCCTAAAAATGGTTAAATAGTTCACCCTCTTTTTTTCTATTTTTCCACTCCATTCTTTTAATGGTAGTTATTGGCTGCGCCCACACCTAAGATGACGCTTTGAAACTCTCTTTGCAGGACTCAAGGCGAGGCTTGGTGTGCATTAGGGATGAGCCGAACACCCCCCTGTTCGGTTCGCATCAGAACATGCGAACAGGAAAAAAGTTCGTTCGAACACGCGAACACCGTTAAAGTCTATGGGACACGAACATGAATAATCAAAAGTGCTAATTTTAAAGGCTAATAAGCAAGTTATTGTCATAAAAAGTGTTTGGGGACCTGGGTCCTGCCCCAGGGGACATGGATCAATGCAAAAAAAAGTTTTAAAAACGGCCGTTTTTTCAGGAGCAGTGATTTTAATAATGCTTAAAGTCAAACAATAAAAGTGTAATATCCCTTTAAATTTCGTACCTGGGGGGTGTCTATAGTATGCATGTAAAGGGGCGCATGTTTCCTGTGTTTAGAACAGTCTGACAGCAAAATGACATTTTGAAGAAAAAACTCATTTAAAACTACCCGCGGCTATTGCATTGCCGACAATACACATAGAAGTTCATTGATAAAAACGGCATGGGAATTCCCCAAAGGGGAACCCCGAACCAAAATTAAAAAAAAAAAATGACGTTGGGTTCCCCCTAAATTCCATACCAGACGCTTCAGGTCTGGTATGGATTTTAAGGGGAACCCCGCGCCAAAAAAAAAAAAGCGGCGTGGGGTCCCCCAAAAATCCATACCAGACCCTTATCCGAGCACGCAACCTGGCAGGCCACAGGAAAAGAGGGGGGGACGAGAGTGCGGCCCCCCTCCTGAACCGTACCAGGCCACATGCCCTCAACATTGGGAGGGTGCTTTGGGGTGGCCCCGAAAAACACCTTGTCCCCATGTTGATGAGGACAAGGGCCTCATCCCCACAACCCTGGCCGGTGGTTGTGGGGGTCTGCGGCCCCCCCCCCTGTGTGAAATGGTAAGGGGGTACTTACCCCTACCATTTCACTAAAAAAACTGTCAAAAATTTTAAAAATGACAAGAGACAGTTTTTGACAATTCCTTTATTTAAATGCTTCTTCTTTCTTCCTTCATCTTCTGGTTCCTCTGGCTCTTCTGGTTCTTCCTCCGGCGTTCTCGTCCAGGATCTCCTCCGCGGCGTCTTCTATCTTCTTCTCCTCGGGCCGCTCCGCACCCATGGCATGGGGGGGAGGCTCCCGCTCTTCTCTTCTTCTCTTCTTCTCTTCTTCTCTTCTTCATTTTCTTCTCCGGGCTGCTCCCCAACCCATGCTGGCATGGAGGGAGGCTCCCGCTGTGTGATGGCGCTCCTCGTCTGACAGACCCCGCCCCCCTCTGATGCACGGTGACTTGACGGGACTTCCCTGTGACGTCACGGGGAATGCCACAGGGAAGTCCCGTCATGTCCCGTGCGTCAGAGGGGGGCGGGGCCACCCGTTATTTGGGAACTGTCAGACGAGGAGCGCTGTCACACAGCGGGAGCCTCCCTCCATGCCAGCATGGGTTGCGGAGCGGCCCGGAGAAGAAAATGAAGAAGAGAAGAAGAGAAGAAAAGAAGAAGAGCGGGAGCCTCCCCCCTATGCCATGGGTGCGGAGTGGCCCGAGGAGAAGAAGATAGAAGACGCCACGGAGGAGATGCTGGACGAGAACGCCGGAGGAAGAACCAGAAGAGCCAGAAGAATCAGAAGAACCAGAATATGAAGGAAGATAGAAGAAAGAAGAAGCATTTAAATAAAGGAATTGTCAAAAACTGTCTCTTGTCATTTTTAACATTTTTGACAGTTTTTTAGTGAAATGGTAGGGGTAAGTACCCCCTTACCATTTCACACAGGGGGGGCCGAGATCTGGGGGTCCCCTTGTTAAAGGGGGCTTCCAGATTCCGATAAGCCCCCCGCCCACAGACCCCCACAACCACCGGCCAGGGTTGTGGGGATGAGGCCCTTGTCCTCATCAACATGGGGACAAGGTGTTTTGGGGGGCTACCCCAAAGCACCCTCCCAATGTTGAGGGCATGTGGCCTGGTACGGTTCAGGAGGGGGGGGCCGCACTCTCATCCCCCCCTCTTTTCCTGCGGCCTGCCAGGTTGCGTGCTCGAATAAGGGTCTGGTATGGATTTTTAGGGGGACCCCACGCCTTTTTTTTTTTTTTGGCGCGGGGTTCCTCTTAAAATCCATACCAGACCTGAAGGGTCTGGTATGGAATTTAGGGGGAACCCCACGTCATTTTTTTTTTTTGGCGCGGGGTTCCCCTTAATATCCATACCAGACCTGAAGGGCCTGGTATGGAATTTAGGAGGACTCCCACATCTTTTTTTTTTTAAATTTTGGTTCGGGGTTCCCCTTTGGGGAATCCCCATGCCGTTTTTATCAATGAACTTCTATGTGTATTGTCGGCAATGCAATAGCCGCGGGTAGTTTTAAATGAGTTTTTTCCTTCAAAATGTCATTTTGCTGTCAGACTGTTCTAAACACAGGAAACATGCGCCCCTTTACAGGCATACTATAGACACCCCCCAGGTACGAAATTTAAAGGGATATTACACTTTTATTGTTTGACTTTAAGCATTATTAAAATCACTGCTCCTGAAAAAACAGCCGTTTTTAAAACTTTTTTTTGCATTGATCCATGTCCCCTGGGGCAGGACCCAGGTCCCCAAACACTTTTTATGACAATAACTTGCATATTAGCCTTTAAAATTAGCACTTTTGATTTCTCCCATAGACTTTTAAAGGGTGTTCCGCGGCATTCGAATTTGCCGCGAACACCCCAAATTGTTCGCTGTTCGGCGAACTTGCGAACAGCCAATGTTCGAGTCGAACATGAGTTCGACTCGAACTCGAAGCTCATCCCTAGTGTGCATATAAAAGGTGGTTGTTCAGCACGCTGCCCGTTCACCATTGAAAACGTCACCTTATGACGAAACGCGTCTGGGAGGTACGTGCTGATGTCACCACGTCGCCCCATTGAGGAGGACGGCAGTTTGTTTGTTGCCGGCCGGCCTTGTTTTTATCTCTTTCGCTTTCCGATCAAGAAACTTTTGTAAGTGTTATTTTCTATTTTAATAAACTAGTTTAAATGGTATCACACTATGTTGCCATTATTCCTTTTTCTGGGATTCCCTAAATACATCATGCGAATCGCGGAGCCTTTATAACATGACTGCGGGGATGGATTTATATCGCTCTCTCCATTAGTGGGTCATTTCATCTGGTTGATAAGCCATTCTGCTCACCGAAGTCTGTCATCTGGTAAGCAGGCTTTTTATGCGGTTCTGTGCACGGATTAACCCCTTCACTGGACATTATTCGGTTGACACTTCACAAGATTACAAGATTCACTATATGTTATTTATTATTTTTTATCTGGTAAGCAGGCCCCCCGTGTGGTGTTGGTGCATTCACTTTCTCTTCCCTTGGAGATGATTCACATACCTGCATCATTTGCACTAAATATTTGTTGTTGGCAAGAGGCCTCCGTGTGCCATCTACTGTCTTTAAACACTGGGTGTTTTACATGACATTTTTCTCACTATGTGAGTGTCACTTTCTTTTTTAATATAGAAATTGTATGTCAGTATTACGCTATGTTGTCATTTTATTTCTCGGGTTAATTTTTTGTGGATTCCACACCAGTTCCACGCGAGTGAATATTGCCATACCTCACTGTGATCGATCTCATAAAGGCCCAGGCTGGGTTTAAGCCACCTGCTCAATTTGGCTTGTTATCTGGTAAGCATGCCACTCATCAGCTGTGAACATATTTTGCTTCATCCAATCACAGAGTGTTATTAATTGGACAATTCAATTTTCCTTCCCTTTCCCTGGACTTCTATCAAATTTTTTTCACAGATTTATTTTCTTCACTGAGTATTTACAAAGGCAGAGGAATCCTCTTCATTCCTGCAGGAGATGCTGAGAGCCCACATTGTTACTCTACCAAAACCTGGAAAAGATCCCACCACGCCAGCCAACTTTAGGCCAATATCTCTTCTCAATTCAGACATCAAAATATATGCAAAATTGTTGGCCAAGAGATTGTTGGATATTATTCCCTCTATCATAAAGCGCGACCAGATGGGATTTGTGAGGGGGAGACAAACCTCAGATGCTACCAGATGTATCATCAATATTATTCATCATGCTGTTCAAACACAAACGCCTTCTCTGCTACTATCCATAGATGCAGAGAAGGCGTTTGACAGGGTCCATTGGACTTATATGGAAATGGTGTTGGCCAAATTCGGCTTCAAAAGTCCAATCCTCACAGCTATAATGGCTCTCTTTTCATGCCCGTCAGCACAAGTTTACACATCGGGTTTCCTATTCAATCCATTTAAAATTACCAATGGTACTCACCAGGGTTGCCCTCTATCCCCTACAATATTTAATTTAATGATAGAACCCTTAGCTGAGACCATCAGAACACATATAGATGTCAAGGGCTTTACATTTGGACATGACAGACAGGTCATTAACTTATTCGCTGATGATGTCATCCTGTTACTGATGCACCCACACACCTCTCTCCCACAAGCCCACAATATCTTGACAGACTTTGGTGCAATATCTTACTACAAAGTTAACTTCAACAAATCCCTGCTATTGGACGTGGGAGTCTCCCAAACTACAAAAAAATCACTACAGGACAATTTACCATATTCATGGAGGAAAAAGGTGTCTCGTACCTAGGTATTACCCTGACTAATACCACTACATCCCTAGAAGATGCCAACTTTAAACCGTTCATAACCAAAAGAGAACTATCCTGGCTAGGTAAAATAGCGGCATTTAAAATGTCTATCCTTCCACAAATCCTCTACTTGTTCCGCTCCCTGCCCGTTTCTATTCTGCCCCACTATTTAAATACACTGTCCAAAATCATATGGAAATTCACATGGGGAGGCAAAAGAGCTAGATGCCCCAGGAGCAACCTTCTCCCACATAAAAGTTTAGGGGATGCAGGGTTAGCAGATATTCACAATTACCTATGGGCGATGAGACTAGACCAGCTCAAACACTGGTTCCACACCACTGATGGACTGCTATGGGTAGAAATAGAGAGAGCATCCCTCCCGACTAAAAACACTATCTCATTTCTGATGGGTGATATATGGGAACCCTGGGGAACCGGGGGTTTTTCGCCTTCCATACAAATATCCATACAAGCATGGAGATTCCTCCAAAAACTTGACGACAAAGATATGCACAACTTAGAATACAAATTCCCTATAGTCTTCTTACAAGTGAAAATTCCTATACTCTCAACTACGGTACTCCACACACAGGGTATAAAATACATACAAGACTTCACTACAGTACCAGTGCCAAAACCGGTGGAACAAATAATGACTGAATACAAACTACCTAAAAACTTGTTGCTCTCCTGTATACGTATTTCCCACTTCTTAAAGGCACACCCTATACCCAAGATGCAGATACCAAATAAAGCCTGGCGTTTTTACACATTTACCCCACAGCCTGCCAAAGGAATATTGCTATTCTACAACCACATACAAACCAAACAAACCTTTCGTAAAACAGTTGCCATTAGGATGTGGGAAAAAGACCTTGACAAAACCTACACTGATGAACAATGGCACCACGCCTTCAATGAAATACACAAACGCTCCCATTGTGTGAATCATTGGGAAATGATGCTCAAAATTACCAATAGATGGCACTATACACCCTATAGACTTGCCACCTTTTTTCCTAGCACATCTCCCCTCTGTTGGAGAAAATGCGGACAAATAGGCAACCTGATACATACCATGTGGACATGCCCAAGCATAATAAGTCTCTGGAGCAAAACGTTCCAACTGATCTCGTCGACTACAGGAGTCTTAACATCCCCAGACCCTGCACTAGCTATACTACATATTGGCATAGAGAAATTTCCTCCAGAAGATAGATCAATCATCACTCACATACTCCTGGCAACCCGCACACTCATACTTAGAAACTGGAAAAATACTGCAGCTATCAATATATCTGAAGTGATCACACTAGTTAACAGAAACCACACATTTTAACGCCTACTAGCTATAAACTCTCTAACATGCAAACAATTTGATAACAACTGGAAAGTGTGGACTGAAAAACATAAAATCTCCTGATTTCTTACAATCTCTTATTCTCTTATTCTTATTATTACACATCGTATATAATGACTTATGTGTCCTTCTTGCACTCATAGTATATGAACATGAATGTACTGAATTTGATGTGTAACAATTATTTTTTTTTCGCTTTTACATTATGACATGGTGATATACCGGAACATATACCTGTGTAACGCATGTAACAACTACTTAAATGTTTAAATGCTTATATGTTTACATATTCGACTGTTAAAACTTTTAAAAACTCAATAAAAAACTATTGATAGGAGAAAAAAAAAAGAAATCGCAATAAGCGTATATTGATTGGTTTGCGCAAAAGTTAAAGAGTCTACAAAATAGGGCATAGTTTTATGGTATTTTTATTATTATTATTTTTTTTTTACAAGTAATGGCGGCAATCTGCAATTTTTATTGGGATTGCGACATTATGGCGGACACGTCGGCCAATTTTGACACATTTTTGGGACCATTGGCATTTTTACAACGATCAGTGCTATGAAAATGCACTGATTACTGTAAAAATGTCACTGGCAGTGAAGGGGTTAACCACTAGGGGAGAATCAAGGGGTTAATGTATTCCCTAGTTTGTGTTATAACTGAAGGGGGGCTGGGACTGTGCAGGGGAGATAACAGATTGCTGTTCATACTTTGTATGAACAGACGATCTGTCTGTTCTCCCCTCAGAGGACCGGAAACTGTGTTTACACACACAGATCCCGGTTCTCTGTGTGCCCCGAGTGATCGCTGGAGCCCGCCGGGCACTCGCATCAACTCCGTGGGCGAGCAGGGGGTGCGCGCGCACGCCTTCGGCGGCGCCCACACACCCCCCAGTAGCCACAGGGTGAAGCGACGTTACAGCTGTGCCATTCTGGTCGGCAAGTGGTTAAACTGCTCCGCATTCACTGGTAACTCACCTGAGGGAGATTTATGTCAAAGTTACCTACACAAGTAATCTGGGGAAAATTTTAGCGTATTTAATATTTTCCCTACAGGTTTTTTGTAATTGCAGCTTTTTGGCACGCAGGGAGGGCAAAATAAATAAATGGACTATGACTTTAAAAAGATCCATTTTAAAGTGGATGTAAACCCTCACATATACCTAGTGAAGTGAACAGCCCCAGATGATACAGAGATGAAAAAAATCTTCCTATATAAATTGTACATGTATATCTGCTGCATTCATCTTTATATACTGTTTAGAAAGTTCATATTGTGTTAGGAGTAGTGTGTTGCGAACAGGAAAAAAGTTTGCTCGAACACGCGAACACCGTTAAAGTCTATGGGACACGAACATGAATAATCAAAAGTGCTAATTTTAAAGGCTTATATGCAAGTTATTGTCATAAAAAGTGTTTGGGGACCCGGGTCCTGCCCCAGGGGACATGGATCAATGCAAAAAAAAGTTTTAAAAACGGACGTTTTTTCAGGAGCAGTGATTTTAATAATGCTTAAAGTCAAACAATAAAAGTGTAATATCCCTTTAAATTTTGTACCTGGGGGGTGTCTATAGTATGCCTGTAAAGTGCGCATGTTTCTCGTGTTTAGAACAGTCTGACAGCAAAATGACATTTAGAAGGAAAAATTCCATTTAAAACTACCCGCGGCTATTGCATTTCCGACAATACACATAGAAGTTCATTGATAAAAACGGCATGGGAATTCAACACAGGGAAACCCCGAACCAAAATTAAAAAAAAAAAATGACTTGGGAGTCCCCCTAAATTCCATACCAGGCCCTTCAGGTCTGGTATGGATATTAAGGGGAACCCCGGCCAAAATTTAAAAAAAAAATGACGTGGGGTTCCCCCTAAATTTCATACCAGACCCTTCAGGTCTGGTATGGATTTTAAGGGGAACCCCTCACCAAAAATAAAATAAAAACGGCGTGGGGTCCCCCCAAAAATCCATACCAGACCCTTATCCGAGCACGCAACCTGGCAGGCCGCAGGAAAAGAGGGGGGGACGAGAGTGCGCCCCCCCTCCTGAACCGTACCAGGCCCCATGCCCTCAACATTGGGAGGGTGCTTTGGGGTAGCCCCCCAAAACACCTTGTTCCCATGTTGATGAGGACAAGGGCCTCATCCCCACAACCCTGGCCGGTGGTTGTGGGGGTCTGCGGGCAGGGGGCTTATCGGAATCTGGAAGCCCCCTTTAACAAGGGGACCCCCAGATCCCGGCCCCCCCTGTGTGAAATGGTAAGGGGGTACTTACCCCTACCATTTCATTAAAAAACTGTCAAAAATGTTAAAAATGACAAGAGACAGTTTTTGACAATTCCTTTATTTAAATGCTTCTTCTTTCTTCTATCTTCCTTCATCTTCTTCTTCTTCTGGTTCTTCTGGCTCTTCTGGTTCTTCCTCCAGCGTTTTCGTCCAGCATCTCCTCCGCGGCGTCTTCTATCTTCTTCTCCTCGGGCCGCTCCGCACCCATGGCATGGGGGGAGGCTCCCACTCTTCTCTTCATCTTCTTCTTCATCCTCTTCTCTTCTTCCTTCTTCTCTTCTTCATTTTCTTCTCCGGGCCGCTCTGCACCCATGCTGGCATGGAGGGAGGCTCCCGCTGTGTGACAGAGTCTCCTCGTCTGACAGTTCTTAAATAACGGGGGGCGGGGCCACCCGGTGACCCCGCCCCCCTCTGACGCACGGTGACTTGACGGGACTTCCCTGTGACGTCACGGGGAATGCCGCAGGGAAGTCCCGTCATGTCCCGTGCGTCAGAGGGGGCGGGAACACCGGGTGGCCCCGCCCCCGTTATTTAAGAACCGTCAGACGAGGAGATGCCGTCACACAGCGGGAGCCTCCCTCCATGCCAGCATGGATGCGGAGCAGCCTAGAGAAGAAAATAAAGAAGAGAAGAAGGAAGAAGAGAAGAGTATGAATAAGAAGATGAAGAGAAGATTTTGGTTCGGGGTTTCCCTGTGTTGAATTCCCATGTCCCCTGGGGCAGGACCCGGGTCCCCAAACACTTTTTATGACAATAACTTGCATATAAGCCTTTAAAATTAGCACTTTTGATTTCTCCCATAGGTTTTTAAAGGGTGTTCTGCGGCATTCGAATTTTCCGCGAACACCCCAAATTGTTCGCTGTTCGGCGAACTTGCGAACAGCCAATGTTCGAGTCGAACATGAGTTCGACTCGAACTCGAAGCTCATCCCTAGTTAGGAGATTTTCTCTTTTTGTCCTGCACTGCAGTGAAGCCTGGGCATACAGCCAAGACAGCTGATTGGAGGAAAGGCACAGACCCCCTCTCCTCATAGGGAGAAACTTTCAGCTCTGATCGTTGAATGGTTCAGGGCTCTGCTAATCTATTTAAAGCATCCTATCCAACACAAAACTCAGGCTGCTTTTATGTTATGAAGAACTTGTCAGAAGTTATCAGGCTGATAACAGAAGAACGGGGCAGCAGAAAGCCATGGGACATAGTGCTTTGAGGAGAGATAAAACACTGGAGATATATGTGCCTCACTCAAATTTCATGAATCGGGTTTACATCCATTTTATGGGTGAACACTAGGGATGGGCCGAATGGACCCCTGTTTGGGTCGCACCAGAACTTTCGAACACCGCAAAAGTTTGGACCCGAATAAATGAACCCCATTAAAGTCAATGGGACCTGAACGTAAAAAATCAAAAGTGCCCATTTTGAAGGCTTATATGCAAGTAATTGGACATAAAATGGTTTTAGGGGCCCGGGTCCTGCCCTGGGGACATGTATCAATAAAAAAAGTTTGTGAAAAACGTCATTTTTAAGTGAGCAGTGATTTTTTAATTTTTAAAGTGAAGCAGAGGAAGCATAACAATGAATAAATCCTTCCAATATAGTGCCTAGGGGGTCCCCTTAGTCTACCTGTAAAGTGGCAAATCTGTACCATGTCTAGAATCTGCTGCAGCAATAATTGCATTTATAAAGGCAAAAAAAATTAAATTTTCCCTGCAAGCTGCCTTTGTTTTTCTCAGCAACAGGTGGGGAGCCAGTATGTATAATGAGGCCACAATGTAGTGCACTGGGAACAAGATTAGAGATTTTTTGGATACATTATGGTGTCACCTTGACTTTGGATAGAAGTAATGGGTGTGTAGAAATTGGTCTTTGGGTGTCGGGGCGCCTTCCCACCGTAACCCTCTAGAGATTCTCTTGATGAAAGCAAGAATTGGCCCTGCTGTAAAAAATTGCAATGGTATGAACCTGTCAAACAGGTGCAGAAAAATTGGTCTTTGGGTGTTGATTGTGCCCATGAAACTGTGCCAAAAACATTTTTCCAGATGAAAAGAGTGAACACCCTCAATGCTAGGCAGCCTCGAAGTCCCATAGAGATTACACTTCCCAAAAAGTCTTAATCAATTACATCGGCATCAGGGGCTTTATAGCTGGTAATCCAGGACTGATTCATTTTTATAAAAGTCAAACGGTCCACAGAGTCTGTGGACAGATGCGTTCTATGATCAGTAACAAAACCTCCTGCAGCACTGAATGCTCGTTCTGAAAGCACGCTGGCTGCAGGGCAGCCCAACAACTCAATAGCATACTGGGCAAGTTCTGGCCAGTAGTCTATTCTCATGACCCAGTAAGTCAGCGGATCGTCAGCTGGAAAGCTCTCCATCTCTGTTTTGGCCCCAAGGTAATCGTCCACCATGTGATGCAGACGCTGCCAATGGGATGTGGAAGCTGACAGCCCTGGGCAGCGAGGACTAAAAAGAATTCTGAAATGCCTCACTTTGGTGGACGCCTTCTCCAAAGCTCCTCTCTTGACCAACAGAAGACTCAAAACTATGTTTTCCATGACACCGTAACCTACTGGAATCAGGAAAAATGATCAATAAAATCCTCTTTAACATGTCTTCAAGAGATTTTATCTTCTGCATTTTCTGTGGGGACTGGATGAGTTCTGAGACCTTGCACTTATAAAGGTGTTCAAGAAAGGTTGCCAACCCAGTAATCATCCTTCTTCTTTATGCCACGTATTCTTGAGTCCTTTCGCAGGATTTGAAGCATGAGGTTGCCCATGCGCCTCAAATTTGCAGAGGCTTGAGAAGCAGACTCCTCAAAGTCACTCAGGATGACAGCATCTGGAACTTCCTCTTCCCAGCCATGTACCACTCCCAAGGGTCCTGGGGTTGGAAAGACATTGCTTACAGATTGACGCATGTCTTCCTCTTCTTCGAAGCCTATGAAAGTCCTCATCCCCTCTCTCCTCCTGTGTGTTCTGTGACATAGGAATGATGGTGTCTGGATAAATTGGGCCTTGAGAGGAAAGGAAGTCCTCCTCTTCCTCCTGCTGCTATGTCTCCAGTGCCCTGTCTATAATGCCATGCAGAGTCTGCTCCAGCAGGAACACAACAGGGATTGTGTCACTGATGCATGCACTGTCACAGCTCACCATTCTTGTGGCCACCTCAAATGGTGACAAAAGCCTGTCTTCATGCCGTACTTGCACAGATACTCGTTGATGGCCCCCTGCTTCATGTATAGCCACTGCAGCATTGCCAAAGTCAAGTTCCACCTGTGGGCATGTCACAAATCAGGCAGGTTACGGGCAGGTGGAATTCCCGCTGAATTTCAGCCAACCAAGCACTGGCTGTGTATGACTGCCTGAAATGGCTACAGACTCTTCTGGCTAGGTTTAGCACATATTGCAACCCTGGGTATGTATTTAGGAAACGCTGCACCACCAAAGTGAGAACATGTCTAAGGGAAAGGACAGGAGGTTTGAGCCATTATCGCACACCACAATTCCTGGCTCCAGCTGGCATGGTGTGAACCACCTCTGGGTCTGCCCCTGCAGAGCTGCAAGACTCTCTGCTCCAATGTGGTTCCTGTCCCCTAAACACACCAGCTGAAGCACTGCATGGCACCTTTTAGCCTGATTCATGAAATAGCCCTTTGAACGCTTAGGGGGTACCTGATGTTCATAGGACAATTCTACAGAGGAGGTTATGGAGGTGGCAGAGGAGGAGGGGGTAGAGCTCAAAGGTCTGGCATCATCACCACCAGCAGTATGGAGATGTGGGGGCACAACAAGCTGCAGCACCGAGCCCTGTCCTGCATCCTTTTGAGTTGCAACAAGTGTTACCGAGTGTGCCTTGAATAAAATATATGGTCCCTGCCCATGCTTGCTGGACCACGTGTAAGCTGTAAGGTGGATTTTATGGCTGACTGCCTTGCCCAACGATGCCAGAACATTCCCTTACACGTGATGCTAGAGAGATGGAACGGCCATATATGAAACATAGTAGTGACTGGGAACCTGCCATTGTGGTACAGCACATTGTGCAAATTCACGGAAGGGGCAGAATACACCAGGCTGAAAGGCAGAAGTTGGAGAACCAACAGCTTTGACAAGCTTGCATTCAAACACTGGCATGTGGGTGGCAGGGACTGTATTTTTTTTCCCGCTGCAGCAGATAGAGCAGAGAAATTTGCCGGCTACAGCTGGTGGTATTCTGCTGGCAGATGTGCTGCTAGGACCTGGGACACCTTGTGCTATACCATCATCTCTGTCAGTGGAGGCTGCTAAGAGGTAATGACTCGGTATAGCAGGGGCAGACTGAAGTGGCTAAGGAGGAGGAGGAGGGACAGATTTGTACCCTTTTTGTGTGGCTTTTAGGTGCTCTTGCCAATGGGCTGAGTGGTTGGACGTTAAATGCCTTGTTAAGCATGTGGTACCCAAATGGTTGGTGTTTTTGCCAAGTTTGATGTGCTTGAGACACAGTTTGCAGATAGCAACAGTGCGATCTGCTGCAGATGTGCTAAAAAAGGCCCAGACAGCTGAGCTTTGGGGAGTGGGCCGGGAGATAACAGCTGCAGAATGTGATGAAATAGGGTGACTGCTTTCTACTCTCTTGATGTCGGCCTCCTTGGGGTTGTGCCACCTCCCCTTCAGTGTCCTCCTCTGCTCTATCTGGCACCCAAGTCACATCAGTGACCTCATCATCATCATCATCATCATGATCTCCTCCATCTTCATCATCATCATTACCACTGGTGACAACTTGGCAATACGCTGAGGCTGGGGGAACATGAGTGCCAATTTGTCTACCAGCGTTCTCCCCTCTCTCTAGGCTCATGTTCCTGTCATCCTCAACCTCAGAACCAACATCTGAATCCAGCAATGGCTGGGCATCATCAAGGAGCAAGTGGCTGACGCTGTGGTCAAATAACTCAGCTGACTTCTCCATGGCTGATATTGGGGCTATGGCAGAAATAGATGTGGACAAGGAGGCAGGTTTATCCACTCTGGCAACTACAGGAAGGTTTAGTAAGCCAGTCCACCTCCTCTGCATTCTGTGGCTGGATAGCATGGGCAAACTCACTAAACAGAGGAAATGATCCCCTGCCTGAGGACTGGCCACCAGGTCCACTTTTACCTGTGGACACATTTGTTGCTGGCCCCTTACAGTGCCAAGGAATTATCTGCCTCTCCTTGTTGTCCTCCCAGACATTATTGGGAGGGAGGGGGCGGTGCTTATAAGCAAATGTAAAGAAGAAGTGGAAATCTGTACGTAGATGCACTTTAATCAATGTAAAGTGGTATTTGGTGCACTTTAATTTGAACACTCACACTACACAGACACACTCCACGGATACACTATAATATACTGCAATATAATGCGCTAAACGTGCAGGGACGCACAGAACTATATGGCATTAAACTTGCAATAATGCACACAGAAGTAAATGGCATTAAACTGGCAGTAACGCACATAAAACTATATGGCGTTAAACTGGCAGTAACGCACACAGAACTATATGGTGTTAAACTGGCAGTAATGCAATCAAATAGACGGGGGGTTCAACGGTCACTACACTGATGCTATCTGAACTGTCCCTACTCTAGCTATACACTATTGTAAAGATTACTGACATGGTCTCACTACACTAAAACTATCTGAGCTGTCCCTACTCTACTCTAATGTAGGTATGAATGACACGTTCTCACTACACTACAGTGAAACTATCTGAGCTGTCCCTATTCTAGCTGCACACTATACAAAGCTGAATGATGGTCCTCCTCACTACATTCACACTATCCCTAGACTGACACTAAACTAATATTCTACACTTACAATTGAAGCAAAATAGCACAGTATAGCACACTAACTAATAGCACTGAACAGAGCCCTATTCTATCTCTCTCCACGCCGAAATCACACTGAAAATGGCTGCCATTGAAAGGATACTTTTATACTGTGGGGCGGGAATGAGCCATGATTGGATAAAGTCATGATGACAGTGTTTAATCATGACTCTGACAGTGCTCTGTGCCCTGATTGGCTGAAGCTTTCACTGCCTCAGTCAATTAGGGCTTGCAATGCACTGTTCAGCGCCGCAATGCATTGTGGTCGGTTCAGAGTGCCAAACAAACGGTCGAACGACCCATTTGTTCAGATGTTTGCCGAACGCCTGAACAGCGAAAGTTCGGCCCGAACTTATGCTCGGGCCAAACCGTTCGCCCATCCCTAGTGAACACATCAGCAGCAGTCTCTGCCCACATTTTGTTTGGCTGCAGGAGTACAAAGGTTCTGTCTGCTTCATCTGGACGTTTATGTGGCTTGAAATATATGGTGAATGTTTACCAAAGAGCTTTGGTTGAATTTTCTGTGTTGGGCTATTTGCCCATCAATAACAAGAATTTTGCAGAGTCTATTGCAGTAGTTTTGAAGTTTAAAATAAAATACAGGTTTACTTTCAATGATTTATGGTCATTGGATTTCAATAGACAAAAACTTTAAGTAGAAAGTTTTACTCCTGTGCAATCGGACTGTTGGATTTTCTCCGCTATAGCCTGCAACGCAGATCAGTTTATAAGAAGTAAATAGAAAAAGTCTGTGTTAAAGGCAGCTAGCAATAGGTCTATATATCAAACCCATTCTGAAAAACAAATGTCAACGTGCAACTACAACAAAAAATACTATAAATCAGCTTATATACATAAAAAAAAAACCATAGGACCATAATATCTGTAATACTGAATGAATAAAGTCCTAGAGAAAAGATGTAAAGTGTAAGGATAGAATAGTGTCTTCCAGAGTCCAGGAGAAAACTTCCACCTTAACCTGCGGCACACCGCCACTTGTGCTCAGTGACAATACCATATGGTCTGCACTCACCAGATCGAATGCTGCCTTAAAGCAGAAGGTAGTGCATCAAAAACAGAGGATGCTTCAATCTGTCATGCACGAGCATCCAGCTGCTAGGATAACCCAAGATGTTTGGTGATACCGATGTCTATCACAAGAGGGCATCACACTGTGCATACATAGGCTTGTAAAAGTAGCAGTGACATCATAACTGTGCTGTATATGGTCTGTGCAGAGAGTGAAGCTGTAGGAGGGATCCAGCAGGCTCCACCCACTACAGGCTGCCTATGAAAAACTACAGGAAGGGGACAGAGACAAGACCAGTCACCCAAAGAAAATATGCACGTCCTTCTAACATTAGTATTGCAGATATTATGGTCCTATTAGAGGCGGCCCATGCACTGTGGGCTCACGGGCACTGCCCCCATCCACGTGCCCGGCCCCTTTCAGGACGCCGGACGCATGGATTCCTATGGCGGGGTGGTATATTTTGAAGCTCCTGATTAGAGCCAGAGGCTCTAATAGGTTTCAAAATAGGGTGGGCTCGGGGCGCAGAGAGTGCACCCTGATCCCACCCAATTGAGTGACAATAGCGAATTAATTTTCGCTATTTTCATTTTCCCTGATCCCACCCAAGTGTGTGACAATAGCAAATAATTTTTGCTATTTTCACACTACCCTTCCTCCTGGCCAATCAGGAGGCAGGACATCAGACCGTCTTCCTGATTGGCCAAAGTGCCAGGTCACCCTATTGGATGCCTGGCACTTAGGAAGAGGAGTGAGGAGACTTGCGCTGGAGCGGAGGTTGATGCCGCTCTGAGAAGTAAGTCCCCTCAGCTGAGTCGGCTGCATCCCCCCCACTCCCCTCGAGTGCCAGAGCTGCGATCCACACATGGGGGGCGCCAGAGACACGATCCACGCGCGCAGGGGGAGTGGGGGGTTTCAGTGCGCACAGGTGGCTGTGTTTGATGGGCACAAGTGGCTGCATTTAATGGGCAAGTGGCTGCATTTGATGGGCAGAGTGGCTGCGTTTGATGGGCACAGGTGGCTGCATTTAATGGGCACAGCTGGCTGCGTTTGATGGGAACAGTTGGCTGCATTTGATGGGCACAGGTGGCTGTATTTGATGGGCACAGGTGGCTGCGTGTGATGGGCACAGGTGGCTGCATTTGATGGGCACAGGTGGCTGCATATGATGGGCACAAGCAGCTGCATTTGGGCACAAGTGGCCGCGTTTGATGGGCACAAGTGGCTGCGTTTGATGGGCACAATGGCTGTGTTTGATGGGCACAAGTGGCTGCCTTTGATGGACACAAGTGGCTGCGTTTGATGGGCACAATGTCTGCTTTTTATGGGCACAAGTGGCTGCATATGATGGGCACAAGTGGCTGCAATTGGTGGAGGGGTTTCAGTGTTTTCAGTTTGTTTGTGCCCCCCCAAAAATTTTGAGCACCAGCCACCACTGGGTCCTATTGTTTTTTTATATGTACATATGCTGATTTATAGTATTTTTATATGTACTTATGCTGATTTATAGTTTTTGTATATGTACATATGCTGATCAGTGTATCAGTGATCAGTGAAGGCCCCCGCAATCAGAATACAATAGTTCAATGAGGAGGATTTCCCAATCCACCTCAAATGTGTGGATGGGGGACTTGAGTCAGTTTTTTTCATTTAACCCACTGGTCAAATGAAAAAAAATGATCTATGGGATGCCTAACCTTACTTACTGTTACTCCACAGCAACAGATCCTAAACACAAAATGCAAATTGAATTTCTAAAGGGTGAATTCCCCATGGTCGTATCATGTCTTGTATCTGCACAAGATTCCCAGGCTGGGGAAATTGAGTTATAACATACCTGAGTATCCTCAAAGCATACTGTTCAATTACCTAAAACTGGTAAGTGGTAAATAGTGGTAAATAGTGGTAAATGAGCCGAACACCCCCGGTTCAGTTTACAGCACAACATGCGAACAGACCAAAAATTTGTGCAAACACGCAAACCTTGTTAAAGTCTATGGGACTCGAAAATGAAAAATCAAAAGTGCTAATTTTAAAGGCTAATATGCAAGTTATTGTCATAAAAAGTGTTTGGGGACCTGGGTCCTGCCCAAGGGGACATGTACCAATGCAAAAAAAAAGTTTTAAAAGCGGCCGTTTTTTCGGGAGCAGTGATTTTAATAATGCTTAAAGCGAAACAATAACAGTGTAATATCTTTAAATATGCCTGTAAAGTGTTGAATTTTTTCCCGTGTTTACAACAGTCCCTGCACAAAATGACATTTCTAAAGAAAAAAAGTAATTTAAAACCGCTTGCGGTTGTAATGTAATGTTGCCCCCCCCAGCCCATTACCAGGCCCTTTGGGTCTGGTATAGATATTAAGGTGAGCCCTGCACCCAAATTAAAAAAAAAAAAGGCATGGAGCCCCCAGGCCCTATATACTCTGAACAGCAGCAGTATACAGGCGGTCCCCGGGTTACAAACAAGATAGGGACTTTAGGTTTGTTCTTAAGTTGAATCTGTTTTTAATTTGGAACAGGTACATTTTGTAAGTGTAGCTCCAGCCAAAAAATCTATTTTTAAGCTTTTTGGATAACATATGCAAGGGTTATCATCACCCATGTAATATTTGTTTTGCTGTCTGTGCCTCTGTTCAGAAGATTTCACCTCACTTTCTGTCCCAATGACAATTGGATTTTGAACATTTTGGGTTATTAGGGAAACAAGGATTTGTGATAAAGCATCAGTGGGGAGACAGCTTTTTCCCATATTAACTCTTACAGGAGAGAATTTCCCTTCCTAGGGGTAGATTTCCTCTCACTTCCTGTTGTTTCCCTCCGATTGTAAGTAGGAGTCATTTGTAAGTCGGATGTTTGAAAATAGGGGCCTGCCCTATACACTCTGTGGAAAATTGGGCCTTAGGTGTTGGTGGTACCAGAACACTGTAAGCCCTCACAGTTACTCTTGGTGGGCGCTGGAACGGGCCCTGCTGTGAAATATTATATCAAGAATTGTAATTACATGCCTCTGTTAAGCAGGGGCAAAAAAATTGGGCCTTAGGCAGTGGTGGTGGGGGTGGCACAACACTGTGAAGCCTCACAGATACTTTTGTTGAGCGCAGGAATAGGCCCTACTGTGAAATATTAGATAAAAAATTGTAATTACGCGCCCCTGTTAAACAGGGGCAGAAAAATTGGGCCTTAGGCAGTGGTGGTGATGCCACAACACTGCAACCCCTCACAGATACTCTTGTTGAGTGCAGGAACGAGCCCTGCTGTTAAATATTTGATCAAAAATTGTAATTACACCCCCCTGTTAAACAAGGGCAGAAAAATTGGGCCTTAGTCAGTGGTGGTGGTGCCACAACACTGCAACCCCTCACAGATACTCTTGTTGAGCACAGGAATAAGCCCTGCTGTTAAATATTTGATCAAAAATTTTAATTACGCACCCCCGTTAAACAGGGGCAAAAAAATTGGGCCTTAGGTAGTGGTGGTGGTGCCCTGAACTGAAAATATTCTTAGAAGCTATCATCATGAAAATTGAGGAGGAATAGGATAGTCACTCAGCATAATAGGATAGTCACTCAGCATAATAGGATAGTCACCCAGCATATGCAGTCTTCAAGGGATCCCACATCCATAAAAAAATCATTTAGTTACATCAGCATCAGGTGTTAGCTGGTGATCCAAGACTGGGTGTTATCCTCCACCTCCATGCTGACACAATCCTCTTTCTCCTCCTCCTCCTCCTCTTCTTCCTCTTCCTGTGTGATTGGCAGGCCTGCAGGAATACTAGTCTCTGGATAAAGGGGGCCTTGAGAGGTAAGGAAGTCCACCTTTTCCTCCCGCTGTTCTGCCTCAAGTGCCCTGTCCATTATTCCATGAAGCGTGTGCTCCAACAGGAAAACAAGAGGGACAGTATCACTAATGCATGCACTGTCACTGCTCACCATCCTCATCGCCTCCTCAAATGGTGACAGGACAGTGCATGCATCCTTGATCATTAGCCACTGGTGTGGCGAAAAAAAGCCAAGCTCCCCTGACTCTGTCCTGGTGCCATACTCACACAGGTACTCATTGATGGCCCTCTGCTGTGTGTGCAGCCGCTTCAGCATTGCCAATGTTGAGTTCCACCTGGTGGGCATGACACAAATGAGGTGGTTTTTGGGCAGGTTGCATTGTCTTTGAATGTCAGCCAGCTGAGCACTGGCATTATATGACCAGCGGAAATGTTCACAGACTTTTCTGGCCTGCCTCAGGAGATCCTGTAAGCCCGGGTACCTGCTCAAGAACCGCTGCACCACCAAATTCAAGATGTAAGCCAAACAGGGAATATGGGTCAAGTGTCCCTGTCAGAGGGTGGAGAGGTGGTTGTTGTCATTGTCGCATACAACCATTCCTGGCTGAAGCTGGCGTGGCGTCAACCACCTCTGAGCTTGCCCCTGCAGAGCTGACAATCTCTGCCCCAGTGTGGCTCCTGTCCCCTAAGCAGACCAACTCAAGCACCACATGGCATCTTTTTGCCTGAGTGCTTGTGTAGCATCTTTAACGCCTACAGAGCACCACTGGTTCAGAGGAGAAATCTGCAGAGGAATAGGCCATAGAGGAATAAGAAGAGAGGGGGTGGAAGAGAGTGCTGTGGCAGAATCACCACTAGCATTTTGGAGGCGTGGTGGTGGAACAAGCTCTAGCAATACTGAACCCTGTCCTGCATCCTTCCCAGCTGCCAGTAGAGTTACCCAGTGCACCGTGAAAGAAAGGTAACGTCCCTGTCTATGCCTGCTGGACCATGAGTCAGCAGTAATATGCACCTTACCGCTGACTGCCCTGTCCAACGAGGCCAAGACATTGCCTTCCACATGCTGGTAGAGAGCCGGAATGGCCTTCCATGAAAAGAAATGGAGTTTGGGATCCTGCCACTGAGGTACCGCACATTCCACAAATTCATGAAAGGGGGCAGAGTCTACCAGCTGAAAAGGCAGCAATTTAGCCAAGCTAGCATTCAGATACTGAGCATGTGGATGGCTGGGACTGAATTTCTTTCGACAGTTTAGCAACTGGGGTAGGGAAATTTGCCTGCTAAAATCAGATGGAGGTGTACTGATAGCAGATTGGCTGCAAATACTTGGGACACCTATTGCTATACCTTCATTCCCCTCAGTACAGGTTTCTGAGAGGACTGGAGGTATAGTGGGGTTGGAGAATTCAGCTGATGAGGAGCAAGGAGAGATCCGCCTTGTTCGTTGATGTGGGTCTTTTAAGTGCTGTTGCCAACGGACTGCATGGGAGGTCTTCATATGTCTGGTCAAGCATGTGGTGCCCAAGCGGCTGCTGTTTTGGCCACGCTTGATATGCTTCAGACATATGTTGCACACAGCAATGGTGTGATCTGCTGCACACGTGTCAAAAAAGGCCCACACCAAAGAACTTTTCAAAATATGTGGGGAGTCAGCAGCGTCCTGCACCTGCTTAGCTCTGCGGTGTGATGCAATAGGGTGGCTGCCCTTAAGCTGCCCCCTAGAGGGCATGTATTGTGTATACCACCAGGAAAGTAGTAGCAACTGCACACCAACAGAAGTGTAATAATAACTATGGGTGCACTGTATCCCCTTCCCAGAATGCAACTCGGAGGACCACCTCCACCGAGCTTGTCTCCGAGATAGAGGAGCATCTATACACTTCGACACGTTGCCCTTCCAACACTGACTAATGGTAACAGCGACACCCACCGGTCAGCACGGAAGCACGCACAATGTCAGCCAAGCTGGAACAGAGGCGAACTTTTAACTTTCCTAACACACAATTTACTAAATTTACCTAATCTGCGGTAGATTGTAAATCTACCAGCGCTACATACTCCCCCCCACTACAATAGACGTTGTCCCCAATATCTGTCCTGAATGCAGTAACAGTAACTCTCAAGCCTGAGAGTAGCATTTGAGTTTCTCATAACTTTAGATAGGCAAAGAGAGAGAAAAAGGACAGTTTAAAGACATTATGAGACTTATATCTATAAAACATTATGTTCACAGCCGCGAACAAAACCACAATATAATTTTTTTTCCAACCTCACTAACTAACTAGCTGAAAAGCCTCCCAGCTATACATATGATCCGATGATCCCTGAAAAAGAAACATATTTAAACACACATATATACACACTGCGAAACACCAGGAGCAAAGCCTCATTTAAAATGAGACTCTCTTCCTATGATTTGTATTAGAAAGAATACTGTTTGTACTTTTGGAGTCCATCCCTGCACAAGAACTTTTCTTATAAAAGAAATCCGGCTAGCAAACAGAAGTACTTGGATTTAAACACAGAACAGAATCTGTAAATCTTGACCACGCAGATCTCTTTGCCCTGTCGCTATCTAACTAGCTAACTTCAAAGTAATAGTGTCCACAATTACCAGTAAAACCGAGGATCTGGTAGAGTCACATATTTTCCTTCTTTATCTACAGTGGTAATAAAATATACAGCATTGTCCTTACCCGGTCTGCAGATCACCACTTTATCAGCATAGATATGCTGACCATAGTTCCAATGAACAAAGCATCTGTTAAAACGTTCATCCATCCGGACAGAACATCCAGTCTTTCTAAAGGGCTTAGGCACAGACAAGTAGTCCCAAATAGCTTCATTGTACCAAAGTTCCCAATTAGCTTCAATCTCCCGCATGACATCCTGAGGCACATAGGGGAATTCTAATCCATACTCTGCGGCCACACGCTTGTTTAACATTTTTTGCAAGCGAGCAAGTTTTGGCAAAGATCTGTCTTTTCCCATACCAGGCGGTACACAGGAGTCTATTGACTTTTTCACCATAGACCCAGCCGGTGTCTGTAGCGAATCAATAACTTTTGACAAAGTCCCCGCAACAACACTGTGCGTCTCCACACAGAGCGATGTCTTCCCAGAACTCATGGCAGTCCATTCAGGAAGGGTCATTGTGGAGGCAACATCCTCGCCTTGTGACCACAATAGCTCTTGCGACATGGTTTCGAAAAAGTCATCATCCCCGGAAAGATCCGACATGGATTCTATTTCCGAGTCTCTCAATTCTTCTGCTGGCAAATACTTATTTAGAGTCCCCAACAATGGCTTACCCGTTCCAGACGTAGACTCTGATAGCTCCGGCTCAGGTAACCTCTGGGGTAGGCCTCGACCACGGCCGCGAGAAGCCTTCACATAGCCCACCTTCTTCTGAGTAGGCACCACAAAGTAATGTATCCTGATGAGACGGCAGCAGCAGTGTCTCTTTCTGAAACATTGTCGGTAGCAACAGGCGAAATGGCGGCCCGTCGCTCTCTCTCTGTATCGGTAGCAGCTTCCACTGTAGCGATACCTGTCACCCAATCCATCTGGTAGGCACAGGGCGGCATACTAGGTGGCTCCACTACAAACAAATACTCTCCACACTGCGGACATCGGCCGAATGAAGATGCACGGCCAATCCTCCACATCGATAGCAGGCCATGCCCAGTCCCTCAACATCTCCTGAGGTATACAGGACAAACTTCCCCTGCGGTTTCATTCGAACTCCAGTATCCGTGAGCAGATACTGCTCAGATTGCAGTGTTCATCACGGTGCTTGCAGGGAACACTCTGGGTCCCACAACCGATTGCAACGCCGGAAAAGACATGGCCACACTCTGATCTTTTCAACAGGATCACGAGGCTTCTCTTCTCCTCTGGCGCCAAGCACACTACACGCGTCCCATGCGGTAGCAAGTAGGGTAACTCCTCCCACTTGTTCTTTCAGTCACATAGCTCACGGGCCTCTTATGGCGCCCAGCATCTACGCACCCAAAAGCAAAGTCCTGCAGTTTAACCTTTCCTCTTCCTTAAAAGATTTCTTTTCAAAGTCCAGTTCTCTCTGTAAACTCCCGGTAAAACACTCCACTGGGTTGCAATAATTGTCGGTCAACAAATCCCGGTCGAGCCCCCACATGTAGCACTAACTCACGGTGGAGCTGCTGGTTTAAGTGGGTCTGTCACCTTCACCTTGCTTCCCTTGGTTTCACCGGCACCGGGTCTAGGGTTCCGTTGAGTTTACTGCTGGACGACACATGCACCAACACTGGAGTACGTTTTCAATGCTTTATTGAACAGTCAAACTTTAGGAAGTAGCAGGAAAGAGACGGAAAAGGAAACCTTCAGGATAAACTCAAATATCTTCTTACAAGATCTTAGCGACAAATGTCCCGGTAGAATTCAGATAATTATGTGGAATGCGTTCCCCTCATGAGACACACTCTTTACTCGTCTGGATAGGCCTCTCTCACCGGTCTAGCAGCCAGTACACAGCACGAATCTAAAGTCTCTGCCACAGACTTACTTGGGGGGGTAAATCTGCACGATCCTCTGCCACAGGATATATCAGATCTTCTGCCGTGAACAGTCAGTCACAGTGCCTGAACCTTTAAGCTGAACCGGCGACACTATGCTGTATAATTACTTCTTTTGGATACATCCTACAACCGAGTCACCAGGCCCCTCTATAGACCAGCAGGCCGCGTGATCTCTCCAAGATGGGTGCTCCCCTGGGATCTCCTCGGCTGTCCAGCTTCGTCACACAGGACCGACAGCTCAGGACCATTCCTCGGCCGCGGTGGTAGGCCCCAGACAAGCCTCTGGACCCACCCCTGCGCCGTAGCATCGGGAGGCCCACGAGGTAGCTCCTTAACGCATACCTGTTGGCCAGGAGGGCCAGCAGGTGGCTGTAAAAAAACCTTAGAACATGGCCTCTGTCCCATAAATACCCCCTTCCCAGAATGCAACTCGGAGGACCACCTCCACCGAGCTTGTCTCCGAGACAGAGGAGCATCTATACACTTCGACACGTTGCCCTTCCAACACTGACTAATGGTAACAGCGACACTCACCGGTCAGCACGGAAGCACACACAACATCAGCCAAGCTGGAACAGAGGCAAACTTTTAACCTTCCTAACACACAATTTACTAAATTTACCTAATCTGCGGTAGATTGTAAATCTACCAGCGCTACATGTATGTATTGTGTACACCACCAGGAAAGTAGTAGCAACTGTGCTAGGGGTGCACGGTACTGTGTACACCAACAGAAGTTTAATAACAACTATGGGTGAACTGTATGTATTGTGTACACCACCAGGAAAGAAGTAGCAACTTCACTAGGGGTGCACGGTACTGTGCACACCAACAGAAGTGTAATAACAACTATGGGTGCACTGTATGTATTGTGTACACCACCAGGAAAGTAGTAGCAACTGCACTAGGGGTGTACGGTACTGTGTATACCAACAGAAGTTTAATAACAACTATGCGTGCACTGTATATATTGTGTACACCACCAGGAAAGTAGTAGCAACTGCACTAGGGGTGCACGGTACTGTGTACACCAACAGAAGTGTAATAACAACTATGGGTGTACTGTATTGACCACGAGAAAAGTATGAGCAACTGCACTATGGGTATACTGTGTACACCGCCTGAAGTATATTAGAAACAGTACACCAGGAATGGCCTGCAGTCAGATATAGCTAAACTGTATGCAGTGGATATATATATATATATATATATATATATATATATATATATATATATATATATATATATATATATATATATATATGTGACAGACTCACCCGGGACCGGGGGTTTTGGAGGGGACTGAATGTGGGCCTCTTACCTACAGATTATGGGCCCTGCCATTTGGAGTACCCTTGAGTAGGGATGAGCTTCGAGTTCGAGTCGAACTCATGTTCTACTCGAACATTGGCTGTTCGCAAGTTCGCCGAACAGCGAACAATTTGGGGTGTTCGCGGCAAATTCGAATGCCGCGGAACACCCTTTAAAAGTCTATGGGAGAAATCAAAAGTGCTAATTTTAAAGGCTTATATGCAAGTTATTGTCATAAAAAGTGTTTGGGGACCCGGGTCCTGCTCCAGGGGACATGGATCAATGCAAAAAAAAGTTTTAAAAACGGACGTTTTTTCAGGAGCAGTGATTTTATTAATGCTTAAAGTCAAACAATAAAAGTGTAATATTCCTTTAAATTTCGTACCTGGGAGGTGTCTATAGTATGCCTGTAAAGGGGCGCATGTTTCCCGTGTTTAGAACAGCCTGACAGCAAAATGACATTTGGAAGGAAAAAACTCATTTAAAACTACCCGCGGCTATTGCATTGCCGACAATACACATAGAAGTTCATTGATAAAAACGGCATGGGAATTCCCCACAGGGGAACCCCGAACCAAAATAAAAAAAAAAAAATGATGTGGGGGTCCCCCTAAATTCCATACCAGGCCCTTCAGGTCTGGTATGGATATTAAGGGGAACCCCAGCCAATATTTTAAAAAAAAATTGACGTGGGGTTCCCCCTAAATTCCATACCAGACCCTTCAGGTCTGGTATGGATTTTAAGGGGAACCCCGCGCCAAAAAAAAAAAAAAAAACGGCGTGGGGTCCCCCTAAAAATCCATACCAGACCCTTATCCGAGCACGCAACCTGGCAGGCCGCAGGAAAAGAGGGGGGGACGAGAGTGCGGCCCCCCCCCCCCTCCTGAACCGTACCAGGCCACATGCCCTCAACATTGGGAGGGTGCTTTGGGGTAGCCCCCCAAAACACCTTGTCCCCATGTTGATGAGGACAAGGGCCTCATCCTCACAACCGTGGCCGGTGGTTGTGGGGGTCTGCGGGCGGGGGGCTTATCGGAATCTGGAAGCCCCCTTTAACAAGGGGACCCCCAGATCCCGGCCCCCCCCCCTGTGTGAAATGGTAAGGGGGTACTTACCCCTACCATTTCACTAAAAAACTGTCAAAAATGTTAAAAATGACAAGAGACAGTTTTTGACAATTCCTTTATTTAAATGCTTCTTCTTTCTTCCTTCATCTTCTTCTTCTTCTGGTTCTTCTGGCTCTTCTGGTTCTTCCTCCGGCGTTCTCGTCCAGCATCTTCTCCGCGGCGTCTTCTATCTTCTTCTCCTCGGGCCGCTCCGCACCCATGGCATGAGGGGGGAGGCTCCCGCTCTTCTCTTCATCTTCTTCTCTTCTTCTTCTTCATCTTCTTCTTCTTCTTCTTCTTCTTCCTTCTTCTCTTCTTCCTGTCTTCTCCGGGCCGCTCCGCAGCCATGCTGGCATGGTGGGAGGCTCCCGCTGTGTGACGGCGTCTCTTCGTCTGACGGTTCTTAAATAACGGGGGGCGGGGCCATCCGGTGACCCCGCCCCCCTCTGACGCACGGTGACTTGAGGGACTTCCCTGTGACGTCACGGGGAATGCCACAGGGAAGTCCCGTCATGTCACCGTGCGTCAGAGGGGGGCGGGGTCACCGGGTGGCCCCGCCCCCCGTTATTTAAGAACCGTCAGACGAAGAGACGCCGTCACACAGCGGGAGCCTCCCTCCATGCCAGCATGGCTGCGGAGCGGCCCGGAGAAGACAGGAAGAAGAGAAGAAGGAAGAAGAAGAAGAAGAAGATGAAGAAGAAGATGAAGAAGAAGATGAAGAGAAGAGCGGGAGCCTCCCCCCTCATGCCATGGGTGCGGAGCGGCCCGAGGAGAAGAAGATAGAAGACGCCGCGGAGAAGATGCTGGACGAGAACGCCGGAGGAAGAACCAGAAGAGCCAGAAGAACCAGAAGAAGAAGAAGATGAAGGAAGAAAGAAGAAGCATTTAAATAAAGGAATTGTCAAAAACTGTCTCTTGTCATTTTTAACATTTTTGACAGTTTTTTAGTGAAATGGTAGGGGTAAGTACCCCCTTACCATTTCACACAGGGGGGGGGCCGGGATCTGGGGGTCCCCTTGTTAAAGGGGGCTTCCAGATTCCGATAAGCCCCCCGCCCGCAGACCCCCACAACCACCGGCCACGGTTGTGAGGATGAGGCCCTTGTCCTCATCAACATGGGGACAAGGTGTTTTGGGGGGCTACCCCAAAGCACCCTCCCAATGTTGAGGGCATGTGGCCTGGTACGGTTCAGGAGGGGGGGGGGGCCGCACTCTCGTCCCCCCCTCTTTTCCTGCGGCCTGCCAGGTTGCGTGCTCGGATAAGGGTCTGGTATGGATTTTTAGGGGGACCCCACGCCGTTTTTTTTTTTTTTTTTGGCGCGGGGTTCCCCTTAAAATCCATACCAGACCTGAAGGGTCTGGTATGGAATTTAGGGGGAACCCCACGTCAATTTTTTTTTTAAATTTTGGCTGGGGTTCCCCTTAATATCCATACCAGACCTGAAGGGCCTTGTATGGAATTTAGGGGGACTCCCACATCATTTTTTTTTTTTAATTTTGGTTCGGGGTTGCCCTGTGGGGAATTCCCATGCCGTTTTTATCAATGAACTTCTATGTGTATTGTCGGCAATGCAATAGCCGCGGTAGTTTTAAATGTGTTTTTTCCTTCAAAATGTCACTTTGCTGTCAGACTGTTCTAAACACGGGAAACATGCGCCCCTTTACAGGCATACTATAGACACCCCCCAGGTATGAAATTTAAAGGGATATTACACTTTTATTGTTTGACTTTAAGCATTATTAAAATCACTGCTCCTGAAAAAACGGCCGTTTTTAAAACTTTTTTTTGCATTGATTCATGTCCCCTGGGGGAGGACCCGGGTCCCCAAACACTTTTTATGACAATAACTTGCATATTAGCCTTTAAAATTAGCACTTTTGATTATTCATGTTCGTGTCCCATAGACTTTAACGGCGTTCGCGTGTTCGAACGAATTTTTTTCCTGTTCGCATGTTCTGGTGCGAACCGAACAGGGGGGTGTTCGGCTCATCCCTACCCTTGAGGTGTTGTTACTTTGGCTTCGGGTCCTTGTCCCCCAGGACACACAGACTCTGGGGACCCTGTATTTGCCATATTAGCAATAGTGACTGAGTTATACTGTTGGGATTCATACTGTGAGGAGATGCTAATATCAACTCCACTCACCCGTCTGATGTCTGCTATAATGTGTTTAATGTAAATGAGTCTAGTCTGGCTTACCACAGGTTCTAAGGGTATTCCACACATTGTTGTTTGTTCTAATTAACCCTGTGTTGATGTTTATGGTAATGTGTATTGAATAGTCAATGGCTAGGAGACAAACAGTCTACTCCTACTATAGTTTGTTGATGACTAGGCTGAGGGGGGGATCACTGTTTGTATATATATATAATGTACTGTGTGAAGCTCAGAGACAACAAGTCTGACTTGTAGTGAAATCCTGAAGGGCACAGAGTCACATCTGCTGCTTAAAGGGATTAGTTAATTAGCTCATGTTAATTTGTTACAGGTGAATTGTTAGAGTAATATGAGCAGGAGGAGGGAACCTCCTCTAATGGTGTATAAAGTCTTGTATTCTGGTTCTAATAAAAGCAGTCCATGTTAGCAGCGAAACAAGTGTCGCCTTGTTTTGTGCTTGGGAGCAGTTGGAATATCTGATATCTGTATCCAGACTGGGAGGAAGTGGTATACTGACGGAAACACTCAAGTGGAGTGTGAGGCGTTCCATGACATTGGTGGCAAGCAGCGGGACGCTTCCTGAAGTCTGGGACATCCAAGGTCCAGAAAGCAGGAGAGGAGAGGTACAGATACCAGCCGCCATGGAGGAGGAATTGAGAAGGAGGTTGCGAGAGATGCAGATACAGCACAGAGGACCAGTATCAGAGCAGGTCCTGCTGGGATGGTGTGATTCTATTCGCTGTAAACTCTTGAAAGAAGCGCTAGCCCGTGAGCAGCGACACCAGGGAAAAGTTCTCCCCTCCCTCCAGGAACGGTACTGGTCGCAGTACGGATTGCGGATGCGGCTTTTGGGAGAAAAAACGCACAAGGAGCAGACAGCTGAATTAAGCAGGCTGGTCTGGGCAGAGATGTAGCTGGATGAGAGCTACAGAGCCCTCCGGTGGCATGTATCCCAAGCATGTCCCTGAATAGCGGATGACAGCCCAACGGAAGGCTTAAGCTACAGCGGCTTGGGACTGTTGTATGTGAAGCTGACAGGGGACCCTAACTTTGGGAGTGATTTGGAGTGGCGGTTGGACGAAATCATGGATTTCAGAGAAGGGCTACTGAACATCTCGGAAGTGCACTGGGCACTGGAGGATATAGAGTTTCTGGCCATTCAGGAATGGGAGCTGGAGATCGCCTACAGACGGCTGCTAGACGTTGCTCAGTGCCAGGGCTGGGCTCCCTTTGCCTGGGACTATCAGGAAATACCAATTGACAACCTGGAAATCCTGGCTGAAGAGTTGGCAATGTGGCAGAGTAATAGTGTGCTTTGCCAACCTGCCCCCGCAGCTATGGAGGCGGAGGTCTTATGGCGGATGCAGCAAGTGCTGACTGACCTTGATGATCCTGTTTCTGCATGGGATGATCTTGGATGGAGGAATGTGCCTGTCCAGCAGCATGCCAGAGAATCAGCAGTGGACCAAACTTCACTGTGCTCTGCCCGGCACCAACAGCAGTATCTGTGGAGTTACAAGGAACTTCCCCAGCTGAAGTGCTGGTCACCAGACAGAGGGTCCAAGACCTCTGCCCCACACCTGTGGCAGGTTCGGAGGCTCAGGGTGAGAAGGTGGCAATCACTTCCCAGCAGCAGATACAGGGGGAGAAGGGAGAGGAGGTGTTCTTCGTCCCTCCCCAACAGTTGGCCAGGGGGGAGGAAGCAGTCTTTCCTCCCCAGCAAAGATCCGTGCACCTGGGAGACAGTACCACAGACATGTTGTCCCAGCAGCCAGATGAGGGAATGGAACAGGAATCAGCTGGCTCACCTCCCCAATGGCAGCTACACAGTTTGGGAGTGGAGGAATCCAGCCTCCCACCCCAACGGTTAGCCGGAGCAGAGGGTGTGAAGTCCCTAGCAGAAGTGCTGGCAACAGGGCAGAGTGCTACCAACCTCTGCCCAGCACCGGCAACAACTGTGGAGATCCAGGGAGCCGGAGCAGTCGGCCCCTCTCTCCGGCGACAAGCTGATGTAGTGGAGCTGCTACTCCCAGTTGAATCGCTAGCAACAGGGCAGAGCACTGCTGGTCTCTGCCTAGCACCTACTGTTTCTTCTCAGCTTCAGGGAACTGGGACAGTGGGCCCCTCTGCCCAGCAACAGGCCAAGCCATGGAATGGTAAACACCACCCAGATGAAGCGCTGACAGATGGACAGAGTCAATGACCTCTGCCTCACACCTACTGAGGTCAACTATTCCTTGCAGCCAAGAAAGGAGATCATGCGGACAGACTTTGGGAGTTCACTCTGCCTGACTAACGCATGTCCAGACAAGGTGGAGGTCTGGGACCTTGTTAGTCAACTTTTGATGGGGGAGAAATGTGACAGACTCACCCGGGACCAGGAGTTTTGGAGGGGACTAAATGTGAGTCTCTTGCCTACAGATTATGGGCCCTGGCATTTGGGGTACACTTGAGGTGTTGTTACTTTGGCTTCGGGTCCTTGTCCCCCAGGACACAGAGACTCTGGGGACCCTGTATTTGCCATATTAGCAATAGTGACTGAGTCATACTGTTGGGATTCATACTGTGAGGAGATGTTAATATCAACTCCACTCACCTGTCCTATGTCTGCTATAATGTGTTTAATGTAAATGAGTCTAGTCTGGCTTACCACAGATTCTAAGGGTATTCCACACATTGTTGTTTGTTCTAATTAACCCTGTGTTGATGTTTATGGTAATGTGTATTAAATAGTCAATGGCTAGGAGACAAACAGTCTACTCCTACTATAGTTTGTTGATGACTAGGCTGAGGGGGGGGGGATCACTGTTTGTATTGTTAATTGTAATTAGCTCCTGCTATTGTGAGAAAATTACCTGTGGTTGTACTTATGATAATGTATGATGTACTGTGTGAAGCTCAGAGACAACAAGTCTGACCTGTAGTGAAATCCTGAAGGGCACAGAGTCACATCGGCTGCTTAAAGGGATACGTTAATTAGCTCATGTTAATTTGTTACAGGTGTATTGTTAGAGTAATATGAGCAGGAGGAGGTAACCTCCTCTAACGGTGTATAAAGTCTTGTATTCTGGCTCTAATAAAAGCAGTCCATGTTAGCAGTGAAACAAGTGTCGCCTTGTTTTGTGCTTGGGAGCAGTTGGAATATCTGATATTCGTATCCAGACTGGGAGGAAGTGGTAGAGTGGAGTGTGGGGCATTCCATGACAATATATATATATGAGACTATCTGTGTATATATATATATATATATATATATATATATATATATATATATATATATATATATATATATATATATATATACACTACCGTTCAAAAGTTTGGGGTCACCCAAACAATTTTGTGTTTTCCATGAAAAGTCACACTTATTTACCACCATACGTTGTGAAATGAATAGAAAATAGAGTCAAGACATTGACAAGGTTAGAAATAATGATTTGTATTTGAAATAACATTGTTTTTACATCAAACTTTGCTTTCATCAAAGAATCCTCCTTTTGCAGCAATTACAGCATTGCACACCTTTGGCATTCTAGCTGTTAATTTATTGAGGTAAGCTGGAGAAATTGCACCCCACGCTTCTAGAAGCAGCTCCCACAAGTTGGATTGGTTGGATGGGCACTTCTGGCGTACCATACGGTCAAGCTGCTCCCGCAACAGCTCAATGGGGTTCAGATCTGTTGACTGTGCTGGCCACTCCATTACCGATAGAATACCAGCTGCCTGCTTCTGCTGTAAATAGTTCTTGCACAATTTGGAGGTGTGTTTAGGGTCATTGTCCTGTTGTAGGATGAAATTGGCTCCAATCAAGCGCTGTCCACTGGATATGGCATGGCGTTGCAAAATGGAGTGATAGCCTTCCTTATTCAGAATCCCTTTTACCCTGTACAAAGCTCCCACCTTACCAGCACCAAAGCAACCCCAGACCATCACATTACCTCCACCATGCTTAACAGATGGCGTCAGGCATTCTTCCAGCATCTTTTCATTTGTTCTGCGTCTCACAAACATTCTTCTTTGTGATCCAAACACCTCAAACTTGGATTCATCCGTCCACAACACTTTTTTCCAGTCTTCCTCTGTCCAATGTCTGTGTTCTTTTGCCCATCTTAATCTTTTTCTTTTATTGGCCAGTCTCAGATATGGCTTTTTCTTTGCCACTCTGCCCTGAAGCCCAAAATCCCGCAGCCGCCTCTTCACTGTAGATGTTGACACTGGTGTTTTGCGGGTACTATTTAATGAAGATGCCAGTTGGGGACCTGTGAGGCGTCTGTTTCTCAAACTAGAGACTCTAATGTGCTTATCTTCTTGCTTAGTTGTGCAACGCGGCCTCCCACTTCTTTTTCTACTCTGGTTAGAGCCTGTTTGTGCTGTCCTCTGAAGGGAGTAGTACACACCGTTGTAGGAAATCTTCAATTTCTTTGCAATTTCTCGCATGGAATAGCCTTCATTTCTAAGAACAAGAATAGACTGTCGAGTTTCAGATGAAAGTTCTCTTTTTCTGGCCATTTTGAGCGTTTAATTGACCCCACAAATGTGATGCTCCAGAAACTCAATCTGCTCACAGGAAGGTCAGTTTTGTAGCTTCTGGAAGGAGCTAGACTGTTTTTAGATGTGTGAACATGATTGCACAAGGGTTTGCTAATCATCAATTAGCCTTCTGAGCCAATGAGCAAACACATTGTACCATTAGAACACTGGAGTGATAGTTGCTGGAAATGGGCCTCTATACACCTATGTAGATATTGCACCAAAAACTAGACATTTGCAGTTAGAATAGTCATTTACCACATTAGCAATGTATAGAGTATATTTGTTTAAAGTTAGGACTAGTTTAAAGTTAGCTTCATTTAAAAGTACAGTGCTTTTCCTTCAAAAATAAGGACATTTCAATGTGACCCCAAACTTTTGAACGGTAGTGTATATATATATATATATATATTAAATACACTTTAGCTATTCCAAGCAGTACACCAGGAACAGACTGCAGTCAGATCTAGCTAAACTCGATATATATATATACAGAGGCGGCTCTAGGCTTTGTGAGGCCTTAGGCAAAACTTAGACACGAGACCCCACTGATGTCCTTGAGATACGAAGCAGGCCTTCCCAGATTGAGATCCTCGTGCGGTGGATGGGAAAAGTGACGTGCGCGGACGCAACATCACTCCTCATTGGCTGGCTGGCAGAACATCAGGAGTCATAGGTTACGCGAGAAGTGAGTGTAACAGGGCTCTTAACGTTGCCTGCACACAGCGGCATTAAGATGTCCTGTCACCTCTAAAATAAAGTGCTGCAGATCAGATGTTCGGCACGCTTAAGTGAGACAGGGCTCTTAATGCTGCCTGAGCACAGCAGTGTTAAGGTCCCCTGTCAATCAAAACTGGGGAAATGTGTGTCGCGCTACCCCTGAAGGAGCCGCTTGGTAATTTTGGGTTCCCTGTCCTCCTTAACTCCAAGAACTCCCTCAGCCCCTCTGACACACCTAGTTGATTGAATCACTACAGACACATGTAGCGTATAGTACCTTTCACCTTACTGTAGGATATAGGCAATAAACAATTACACACGTGCTTAGTGGTAGACACTGTCTAGAATTAGGAACTTGCATAAATGACAAAAAGTGCAGTTCACAAAAGCAGTGTAGAACTGCCCTCAGGTAATAAAGGTAAACAAATATATCTATAAAAGCAGCTCTATATCAATAGCAAAAAAATCAATAAGACAAGAGAATAGGTTAATCAATATTTAGCAAAACAACTGTAATCTAAACGTGTCTAAAGGAATAGCAGTTTCCTAGTGGTTTTCGAGTGCACTCGAAAAAAAAGAGAGAAGGTTGGGCCCCCCTTTAAATGGCAACAACAAACTGCGCGGGGCCGGTGCAAGGATTTTTGTTTACTTATCCCTGGTCCAAGAAGTGACGTCATACAGGGGAGGGCTGGCAGCCTGTCCAGTCAAGTGGCCCATTGAACCACCGAATCATCTCTTCGATGCCCACCTGGTTTTTCATTGCAACCTCACCAGTGCCGCCTCATCAGTGCCCATCAATGCAGCTTCATCAGTGCCCATCAATGCAGCCTCATCAGTGCCCATCAATGCAGCCTCATCAGTGCCCATCAATGCAGCCTCATCAGTGCCCATCAATGCAGCCTCACCAATGTCCATCAATGCAGGCTCACCAATGTCCATCAATGCAGGCTCACCAATGTCCATCAATGCAGGCTCACCAGAGTTGTAGTTTCCTCTGCCCTGCTCGGGGGGGCTTGAGCGCGGACTACAACTCCCGGAATGCAACAGTGGCCGGCTGGGCTGCCAGCCCACCTTCCTACAGAAGAAAAAAAAAAAAAAAGGCGACGGGCAGTGACTGCCGGCTGTTTTCAACATAGGTTAGAGTGACCTAGGGGCAATTGCCATTGCCCCCCCGGCCCAGCCCGCCTCTGACGTCATACATGACACTTCCCGGTCTGTGTACAAAAGGGGGGACGAGTGGACCAAGGTCTGCTGAGCTCCCGTCGCCCTTCCCAGTGCCACCCACCATGACAGCACCGGGCCTGCAGGTGGGACAGTGGTGCATGATAAACATGGTGAAGGGGGTTGCACATTGTGTCAGTGGTGGAAATGATAGGCGGCTTCCCAGCCACTTGTAATGCCCCGTACACACGGTCGGACTTTGTTCGGACATTCCGACAACAAAATCCTAGGATTTTTTCCGACGGATGTTGGCTCAAACTTGTCTTGCATACACACGGTCACACAAAGTTGTTGGAAAATCCGATGATTCTGAACGCGGTGACGCAAAACACGTACGTCGGGACTATAAACGGGGCAGTGGCCAATAGCTTTCATCTCTTTATTTATTCTGAGCATGCGTGGCACTTTGTCCGTCGGATTTGTGTACACACGATCGGAATTTCCGACAACAGATTTTGTTGTCGGAAAATTTTATATCCTGCTCTCAAACTTTGTGTGTCGGAAAATCTGATGGAAAATGTGTGATGGAGCCTACACACGGTCGGAATTTCCGACAACAAGGTCCTATCACACATTTTCCATCGGAAAATCCGACCGTGTGTACGGGGCATAACACTTCCAGATGAAAGGCGACAGTCAGCTTTACTAAAGTACACACACTTCCAGCTGCTATGGGGGCTGGGAGTGTAGTAGTATGGCTGAATTTGCATGGCATTTGGACCAAGGTCATGCAGGACCCTTTTTTGGTCCGCACCAGAATCCGATCGCATGGGTGTTCACACCCATGTGATCTGATTCATGTCTGAATTGACAGTTTGCACTGTATTGACAGTATCACTGTATTGACACTTCCAGTGGTTCGCAGAAGGCAGTGTGAACCTCCTGCGAGTCAGGTGCGATGCAGGAACCCACAGTGGATTCACAGGGTTCTCGCATCGCACCAGCGTAAACCGAGCCTAAGTGTTGGTTCACACTGCAGCGATGTGGGAACTCTGTGAATCCACTGCGGGTTCCCGCATCGCATGTCTTCCGGTGGCAGTTCACACTGCCCTATGCGAACTGCTGGGAGTGTCAATACAAAGTTAATGACACCCCCAAATCAGTTTGCATATCGCAGTGTGAACTGCAAATTCGGACAGGAATCGGATTACATGTGAACACCCATGCATTCAGATTCTGCTGCCGATCAGAAAAGAGGTCCTGTGCGAGTTTGGTCCGAATGCAATACGAATTCAGCCATACAATCTGTATCTCTGAAATCGCATTGCACAGAGTGGTACAAATCACATCCGATGTTGAACATCGCTGCAGTGTGAACTAGCACTAAGTCCTAAATCTTCATCTCTAATCGCCGGTGCATGTTGCAGCCGTGAAAAAGGCCTGCGGGCAGTATTAGGGCCAAAGAATAACAGGGTGGGCAGTTCCTATAGATGGCAGTAGATAATGGCCGACCAGCCCTCTTACCAGACCTGGGGATACAGCAACAATGGTTTCTCTGATCAGGAGTTGGCTCATTCTGGGTTGCCTGTGGCGACTCCACTGGGTAGTGCCCAGATCTGTATTCTGGAAATAACTTCATGCCTTTCTTCAGAAGGGATGGTGCTAGGCTGTGTGGATTTCTCTATGGTGGTGCAGTGGGACTCTCTCTCTCTGGAGCTCTGGTTGCTCTTCCCCAAAATTCTCCCGGGCTTCTGGCTCTCTCTCCCTTCTCTTCAGCTGGGCATGCTGGGGGCTGCAGTTTCTTCCCTTAGTGTTGCAATGTCCAGCCCTCGAGACTACATTTCCCACAATCCTCCTCTCTGCTTCATTTTAGTGTTTTTTTCCCCCTGTCCAATAAGAAGGAGGGGGAAGAAACACGAGTATAGTGGTGAGGAAGAGGAGAGATCCAGTCTTTTAGCGGCGGCTTGAGCAGGGGGGGTGAAGGGGGTCTTCTTCTCAGACCCACTCCTGTCATTTGCCAGCGGCCGGCGGGGAGAGCAAGCGGGATTGGGATTACACATATCAGGCTAATTCGGTGATGGCGAGGCCCCTGTGATCGCGAGGCCTAAGGCGATCGCCTAATTTGCCTAATTGAAGAGCCACCTCTGTATATATATATATATATATATATATACGAGACTGTCTGTATATATATTGAATACACTGCAGCTAACTGAATAATCTGCCTGCCTGCTCAATCTAAATGACACTCTCTCTCTGTCCACGCCAATGACACACTACACGAGGCCAACGTGCAGGCGGTCTTATATAGTGTGGGGTGTGGACTTAGTCTCCCTGAGGCATGATTGGCAAAAGGCACCCTGCTTTTGGCTAATTATGGCTCTCTTAGCTGAGGGCGTTGTGATTGGCCAAAGCATGCAGGTCATGGTGCATGCTCTGGCCACTCATCATACAGCAATGCACTGCGCTCCCGCATTGCATTATGGGCCGTTACGCGCCACTCAAATTTGTCGCGAACGGCCCATATTGTTCGATTTTCAACGAACGGGTGAACAGCCAATGTCCAAGTCGAACTAATGTTCGACCCGAACAGAAAGCTCATCCCTAGTGGTAAACAGCACAAGGAGAGAAAGCGGGAAAACAGAAAGAGAGTAATAAACAAAGAAGGGAGAAATATGTTAAATCCATGGATCCCATGTGTTTTCAAAATTAAGTTAAATAATTTTTAATTTTGATCATCAACAAACATCATTGACCATGATCCAGTTAAGTTTGTTCTTAACAAGTTCCAGAGGAATGGAGGATTTATATCAACATCCAGGAATTTCAATTCTGGCAGCCAGAAAAATATATGACATTTATATAGTAGAGCCTCTGGGGACCTTGGTGAAATTACCTTGAAGCAATGCATCCATTGGGGACTTTTTGATTTTGACTGAGGTTTCTATGGCTAAGCATATATATACTCTGAGCCAAAAGCCTTGAACATTTGAGCATGCCCACCATGTATGCTACATGGGAACTTCAACATGTCAACCCATAAAACATTTAGAAGAGGCCTGAGGGATGAATTTGGTTGTTTTTGTTAAAACCAAATACAGCTAAAGCATGATCTTATAATTCACCTCTACCAGCTTTGTATTAAAGTGTTACTAAACTCAGGACCCTGCATTCACTATATCTGGTCTCCCACAGAACATGGAATGCAATTATTTTAGTAAATATAAACTGCTAAATACCTTTTCTCATCAGCAGTATATAGCAATATTGTGGCTTCTATCAGTCTCTGGTTAAAGCTTGCAGGCAGAGTTTTCATTCTACTCTGACTGTCCTATGATCCTGCAGGACCGCCGACCCTCTGTCTGGACAGTGCTGATTGGCCCTGTGGTGATCGCATGCACCCTACCAAGAACCAAATAAAAACTCTAGCAATACACACCAAACTGAGCATGTGAAGAGTGACTCCAAAGGTTCTGTTCTATCAGATGGATTGAGGACAGTGGAAGAAGCAGAGGATCAGAGAAGACAGTATTAAACAGCCTTTTTAGATAATGCAGAGGATTAATCCCTTAGGTTCCACATTGGGTATAACAAGCATGCTTTACTGCATATACAGACTTATTTTATTGTTGTGGGTTTAGTAACACTTTAACAGAGACTTTAAACAGAGTTGCAGCTATTTCATGCCAGTCTGATAGTTTAAAGGTTTTGTTAGGGTCCATTTCTCAGATGGTCATATCGTATACCTTCTGGGGTGTAAACTGGATAGGAATATTGCTTTCCCATGAGGGAGGGAATCCTAGCTATAATGTAATATAGAGATAAGGTCTGTGGCCCTCCTAGTCTGATCAAATGTGCATTCTCAGCTAGGACAACTTCTGGGTTGTAGAATATAGTGCAATATGTATAGTGGTAATATGATCTTTAATGCTACATACATTTTTAAATAATACTTCAAATGGTGTCAACAAAGAATCCAAATTTTAGGAGGATATTTGCCGTTAACAAAAGATTTGAATCTGCAAACCTGAATATTTCTGTTTAAGGCAGTTGGTGTTGGCTCTTAAAGATGTTAAATTTATGTATGCAAGTGTGGGATAAAGTAAATAATGTTATAAAATCCTATGTTAGTCCACCATTGTGAAAAGTACAAGCTCATCCCTGGTAGAAAACTAGGATTGCCAAACAATGTAGCTAGCTGCATATAGGGTGACTGTAGGCCAGGCATCACTAAATGGGTGACCATGATCTGGTTCCAGCCCCAGTAGCCATACTACCTGGACCGCAGCCTCGCCAAATAGTTGCCTGTGTGCCCCACTCCTCTCCCCGCTGCTGGCTAGCCTGCCTGCTGCTATGTTCACAGCATGGCAAGCACACTGCGCACGGGTTTGTCTGTCTCTTCGGTATCGGATCACTGCACTGCCCCACCCTCTGCCTTTCTTATTTACACAAGATGAGAAGTGCGGTCACGCTGGACAAAGGGTGGGACTTTTTAAGTTAAGAAGTGGGTGATTGATTGCTGGGACCACCCCACTGCATAGCAACCAATCACTCACCTTTAATTTGAAAAGTCCCGCCCGTTGTCCAGAGCGGCCACGCTGCATGTCTTGTGTGAATAAGGTAGGGCTCTGTGGGGAGGTGGAAGTGTTGTGCTGTTATGAGGACAGGAGTCTGCTATCTAGGGGGGTCTGTGATGGGTGGACCAATCTGTGATAGGGGACCAATCTCTGATGAGGGGGGACCAGTTTGTGATGAGGGGGGACCAGTCTGTCATTGGGGGGGACCAGTCTGTGATTGGGGGGACCAGTCTGTGATGGGGGGACCAGTGTGATGAAGTGGGGACCAGTGTGATGAAGTGGGGCCCAGTCTGTGATGAGGGGGGACCCAGTCTGTGATGGGGGTCTGAGATGAGGGGCCTGTGACATGCAAAGGAGGCTGCAATGTAGAAGATATCATGTGGAGTCATAGCACAAATATGACACTCGGACCTCCGCTAGAAGAAAATTTTTCTGACCGGACCCCCGTGAATTTTAATTCACTACCCCTGCTTGTAGGCCATGTTTTAAGGAAAAAACAAGGAAAGGGGCGCCACTGAATATGTATCAAAATGAAATTTATTATTAAAAATAACATCCACTCACATGTGGGACTGAAGTGTAGATCTCAGATACATCTTATGACACACAACGGAACAGAGGACTACAAGTGGCAGCAGGTCCAATTGCACTGGCGTCACCTCTCATGGGCTGAAGATGAGCTGCGCTGAGCCAATAGTAGTCTGTGAGCGCACCACGAACAGGAGAGCAAAAGAGCCGTCTGGAGTAGTGTGGGTTCCAAGGAGGAAGGAAGTGAGGACGTCTAGCCTGGTGCTTCTAGTGTGAGGCGGAATGTCCTAGCATATCGTCCGGCATCCGTGATGGAGATGAGAGCACGGCCGTGTAGTCGGAGCCAGAACGAGGCTTGGAACGCAAACACTGTGGCGCCGAGCTGTGACGTCACTCCTGTGCGACGCGTTTCCGAGATAGCTCGCTATCGATGGAGGAGATAGCGGCACTCCTTTGTCAAGCATAGGGCAGGGATCTAAAACAGGGATATTATATAGTCCATGGGGGGGAGGGGCCTTAACGGGGAACATTCAATGCAAATTATAAACATTATAAAGAAATAGTGAGAATTACAATAATGGACATCAAATGGACATATGGTAAAAAATATATATATATGGAAAACATAAGAATTTGTATTATATTGAAGAAAATGATATTGGGAAATGAACTGCATGATACTGTGAGGCTATAAAGTAATGAATATAACAAATCATAAGGAAGAAAGGGAAAGGGAAAGAAAAAAGGGCAGAAATTTCTGCATACGTACTAAATTAGACTCAGGAGCATATGGGCCCTGAAACAGAGAAATATATAAAATGTCAAATGGGAGATGCAGGATGAGAAGGCTGCAGATAATAAGACGGGAATAAATTAAATTCAATTAAAGGGAACCTCCCTAACTAGAGGGTGAATGAACATAAACAATATTATAAAATAATTAATTGATAAATATATAATGTTAAATGATATATATGTATTCTAAAATCCAGACATATCAAGATGGTGAAAGTAAAAATAAAACTAAACTAGAGAAAAAAATGATGATAAGCCTAAATATTAGGTGAAAAAACTGATGTGGAATATATCAGTATTATTGTGGTCCATAACTGAAAAGTGGGTTGACATTAGTAGTGGCTCAGAAATGGTGATAGAACCACACACAATGTCAACATATAAAAGTAGCACAATCCGTAGAACAAAATATAGGTGTATGATCTCCAGCAAGAATGATGATAATGGATTAAAATATAATATGTGCATAAAACACACTAGCGTCTATATAAAATAAAATAAATGTGTAAAGGGATATCTGGTCTTAAAAACACTAATTATAAAATATTTGGCAAAATAGTAAAGATTTTTTTAGGAAATATTATTATAAAACAGTGGAAATTTCTATACTCTCGTTGAGGCCACCAGGCGAAAGAACGTCGAGAGTATAGATCCAAAAAGTTTCCCTGGCACAAAGCTTTTTAAAACGTTCTGCTGCAGTAAAACATTCTGGAATTTGTTCGATGACCCACACACGGAGACCAGTGGTGGATTTTTTATGGAATTCTGCATAATGTCGCGGGACACTATGCATGTCCTTCCCTCCCTCTATGAGTCGGCAATGTTGTCCGAATCGCTGTCTCAAGGGGCAGATGGTTCGGCCCACGTAAATGAGACCGCAAGGGTAGGTAAGGGCATACACCACAAAATTGGAAGAACAGTTATAAAAATGATCCAGCTGATACGTTTTGCCCTTACAAGAAAAGGATTTCTGTCCATGTGTAATATAGGGACAGGTTTTGCACAGCACCTTTTTGCATTGAAACATGCCAACTAGAGGTATTAAAGTGATGGAGTGGTTAGTGAACTGACTGGATGGCAAAGTTGGTAGTTTGCTGGGAGCAATTTTATTCTTTAAATTAGGGGCTTTACGGTATGTGACTCTTGGTTTGGTGGGAATGATAGTATTCAGAAGGGGGTCCTGTAATAGAATATCCCAGTGTTTACTCATTATTTTTTCCATTTTCCTATATTGAAAATGGAAGGTGGTGATGAATCGCATGGAGTGGTCAGTTTCACTTTTCTTGGGTCTCGGAGGTTTGCCTTTGGAGTAATGGGTACATGCTTCATCTACCAAATCATTAGGATAAGATTTATCTGCAATTTTTTTCTTTAGAGAAACACTAGATGCAGCGTAGTCAGTATCAAGGGTGCAGTTTTGTCTAAGGCGACAAAACTGCCCTTTCGGTATATTTCTAATCCACTTGGGATAATGGCAACTGTGAAAATGTAAATAAGAGTTGCCAGCCGTGGGCTTGGTATAATTTCGGGCAATAATATTTCCCTCTCTGTGGCTTAATTCCAGGTCCAAAAAAATTAGAGTCGTTGGGTCAAGAACATGAGTAAACGCGAGTCCGTATGGATTACGATTACAGTGTTCTACAAAAAGGGAAATTAAGTCAACAGGGCCATCCCAGATCACGATAATATCGTCGATGTATCGCCCAAAGAAAACGATATTAGCTGAATACGGGTTGTTGTACCAAATGTGATTCTTCTCCCAATAGCCCATGGCCAAGTTGGCATAGGAAGGGGCGAAGTTGGCTCCCATGGCGGTTCCCTGCAGCATTAGGAAGAAATCGCCATTAAAGTCGAAATAATTGTGACACAGGCAGAAATCTGTGGCTGCCAAAATAAATTTGGCTTGCCTGGCATTTAGCATGGGGAAGGACATGCATAGTGTCCCGCGACATTATGCAGAATTCCATAAAAAATCCACCACTGGTCTCCGTGTGTGGGTCATCGAACAAATTCCAGAATGTTTTACTGCAGCAGAACGTTTTAAAAAGCTTTGTGCCAGGGAAACTTTTTGGATCTATACTCTCGACGTTCTTTCGCCTGGTGGCCTCAACGAGAGTATAGAAATTTCCACTGTTTTATAATAATATTTCCTAAAAAAATCTTTACTATTTTGCCAAATATTTTATAATTAGTGTTTCTAAGACCAGATATCCCTTTACACATTTATTTTATTTTATATAGACGCTAGTGTGTTTTATGCACATATTATATTTTAATCCATTATCATCATTCTTTCTGGAGATCATACACCTATATTTTGTTCTACGGATTGTGCTACTTTTATATGTTGACATTGTGTGTGGTTCTATCACCATTTCTGAGCCACTACTAATGTCAACCCACTTTTCAGTTATGGACCACAATAATACTGATATATTCCACATCAGTTTTTTCACCTAATATTTAGGCTTATCATCATTTTTTTCTCTAGTTTAGTTTTATTTTTACTTTCACCATCTTGATATGTCTGGATTTTAGAATACATATATATCATTTACCATTATTTATTTATCAATTAATTATTTTATAATATTGTTTATGTTCATTCACCCTCTAGTTAGGGAGGTTCCCTTTAATTGAATTTAATTTATTCCCGTCTTATTATCTGCAGCCTTCTCATCCTGCATCTCCCATTTGACATTTTATATATTTCTCTGTTTCAGGGCCCATATGCTCCTGAGTCTAATTTAGTACGTATGCAGAAATTTCTGCCCTTTTTTCTTTCCCTTTCCCTTTCTTCCTTATGATTTGTTATATTCATTACTTTATAGCCTCACAGTATCATGCAGTTCGTTTCCCAATATCATTTTCTTCAATATAATACAAATTCTTATGTTTTCCATATATATATATATTTTTTACCATATGTCCATTTAATGTCCATTATTGTAATTCTCACTATTTCTTTATAATGTTTATAATTTGCATTGAATGTTCCCCGTTAAGGCCCCTCCCCCCATGGACTATATAATATCCCTGTTTTAGATCCCTGCCCTATGCTTGACAAAGGAGTGCCGCTATCTCCTCCATCGATAGCGAGCTATCTCGGAAACGCGTCGCACAGGAGTGACGTCACAGCTCGGCGCCACAGTGTTTGCGTTCCAAGCCTCGTTCTGGCTCCGACTACACGGCCGTGCTCTCATCTCCATCACGGATGCCGGACGATATGCTAGGACATTCCGCCTCACACTAGAAGCACCAGGCTAGACGTCCTCACTTCCTTCCTCCTTGGAACCCACACTACTCCAGACGGCTCTTTTGCTCTCCTGTTCGTGGTGCGCTCACAGACTACTATTGGCTCAGCGCAGCTCATCTTCAGCCCATGAGAGGTGACGCCAGTGCAATTGGACCTGCTGCCACTTGTAGTCCTCTGCTCCGTTGTGTGTCATAAGATGTATCTGAGATCTACACTTCAGTCCCACATGTGAGTGGATGTTATTTTTAATAATAAATTTCATTTTGATACATATTCAGTGGCGCCCCTTTCCTTGTTTTTTCCTTAGCACATTGGACCTGGCTTTGGTTCCTTTCGGTGGCTGCCTTGAATGACTTTTACTATACCCATATATATAGTTTATATATGCTTGTATGGACCCTGCCCTTATGTGCATAGGTAACGGTATATAAGGTATATGGAATTGCGCCTTCTTTTACTTGTTTTTTTGTAGGCCATGTTTGCATGTATTCTATCCCACAGTGCCAGGGAGTTTGGAGATAAAGGGAAAAAAATTAGAGGCCAAAATCTGGGCAAAATCCACATTAGGATATTTTAAAGTGGTTGTAACACTAAAAAAAAAAAAAAAAAGTTCCTGTTCCTTTAATCACTTAACCACTTCAGCCCCGGAGGATTTTACCCCCTTCCTGACCAGAGCACTTTTTACAATTCGGCACTGCGTCGCTTTAACTGCTAATTGCGCGGTCATGCAATGCTGTACCCAAACGAAATTTGCGTCCTTTCCTTCCCACAAATAGAGCTTTCTTTTGATGGTATTTGGTCACCTCTGCCATTTTTATTTTTTGCGCTATAAACGGAAAAAGACCGAAAATTTTGAAAAAAAATGATATTTTCTACTTTTTGTTATAAAAAAAATCCAATAAACTAAATTTTAGTCATACATTTAGGCCAAAATGTATTCGGCCACATGTCTTTGGTAAAAAAAATGTCAATAAGCGTATATTTATTGGTTTGCGCAAAAGTTATAGCGTCTACAAACTAGGGTACATTTTCTGGAATTTACACAGCTTTTAATTTATGATTGCCTATGTCATTTCTTGAGGTGCTAAAATGGCAGGGCAGTAAAACCCCCCCCAAATGACCCCATTTTGGAAAGTAGACACCCCAAGGAAATTGCTGAGAGGCATGTTGAACCCATTGAATATTTATTTTTTTGTCCCAAGTGATTGAATAATGACAAAAAAAAAAAAAAAGTTGTCACTAAATGATATATTGCTCACACAGACCATGGGCATATGTGGAATTGCACCCCAAAATACATTCAGCTGCTTCTCCTGAGTACGGAGATACCACATGTGTGGGACTTTTTGGGAGCCTAATCGCGTATGGGGCCCCGAAAACCAAGCACCGCCTTCAGGATTTCTAAGGGCATAAATTTTTGATTTCACTCCTCACTACCTATCACAGTTTTGAAGGCCATAAAATGCCAAGATGGCACAAAACCCCCCCAAATGACCCCATTTTGGAAAGTAGACACCCCAAGCTATTTGCTGAGAGGCATGGTGAGTATTTTGCAGCTCTCATTTGTTTTTGAAAATGAAGAAAGACCAGAAAATTTTTTTTTTCTTTTTTCAATTTTCAAAACTTTGTGACAAAAAGTGAGGTCTGCAAAATATTCACTATACCTCTCAGAAAATAGCTTGGGGTGTCTACTTTCCAAAATGGGGTCATTTGGGGGGGGTTTTTGCCACTTGGGCATTCCGTGGCCTCCGAAACTGTGATAGGCAGTAAAGAGTGAAATCAAAAATTTACGCCCTTAGAATGCCTGAAGGCGGTGCTTGGTTTTCGGGGTCCCGTGTGCGGCTAGGCTCTCAAAAAGTCTCACACATGTGGTATCCCCGTACTCAGGAGAAGCAGCAGAATGTATTTTGGGGTGTAATTTCACATATCCCCATGGCATGTTTGAGCAATATATCATTTAGTGACAACTTTGTGCAAAAAAAAAAAAAAAATTTGTCTCTTTCCCGCAACTTGTGTCACAATATAAAATTTTCCATGGACTCGACATGCCTCTCAGCAAATAGCTTGGGGTGTCTACTTTCCAAAATGGGGTCATTTGGGGGGGTTTTGAACTATCCTGGCATTTTATGCACAACATTTTAGAAGCTTATGTCACACATCACCCACTCTTCTAACCACTTGAAGACAAAGCCCTTTCTGACACTTATTGTTTACATGAAAAAGTTATTTTTTTTTGCAAGAAAATTACTTTGAACCATCAAACATTATATATTTTTTTTAAAGCAAATGCCCTACAGATTAAAATGGTGGGTGTTTCATTTTTTTTTTCACACGGTATTTGCGCAGCGATTTTTCAAACGCATTTTTTGTGGAAAAAACCCACTTTTTAAAATTTTAATGCACTAAAACACACTATATTGCCCAAATGTTTGATGGAATAAAAAAGATGATCTTAAGCCGAGTACATGGATACCAAACATGACATGCTTTAAAATTGCGCACAAACGTGCAGTGGCAACAAAATTAATACATTTTTAAAAGCCTTTACAAGTTACCACTTTAGATTTACAAAGGAGGTCTACTGCTAAAAATACTGCCCTCGATCTGACCTTCGCGGTGATACCTCACATGCATGGTGCAATTGCTGTTTACATTTGACGCCAGACCGACGCTTGCGTTCGACTTAGCGCGAGAGCAGGGGGGACAGGGGTGCTTTTTTTTTTTTTTTTTTCTTTATTATTTTTTTGCTTTTTTATCTTATTTTTAAACTGTTCCTTTCATTTTATTTTTTTTTTTAAATCATTTTTATTGTTATCTCAGGGAATGTAAATATCCCCTATGATAGCAATAGGTAGTGACAGGTACTCTTTTTTGAAAAAATTGGGGTCTATTAGACCCTAGATTTCTCCTCTGCCCTCAAAGCATCTGACCACACCAAGATCGGTGTGATAAAATGCTTCCCCAATTTCCCAATGGCGCTGTTTACATCCGGCGAAATCTAAGTCATAAAATGCTCGTAGCTTCCGGTTTCTTAGGCCATAGAGATGTTTGGAGCCACTCTGGTCTCTGATCAGCTCTATGGTCATCTGGCTGAATCACCGGCTGCTTTCTCAGGTTCCCTGTTGAGACAGGAGAGCCAGAGAAAAACACGGAAGACGGTGGGGGGGGGGGGCATTCCCTCCCACTGCTTGTAAAAGCAGTCTAGAGGCTAATTAGCCGCTAGGATTGCTTTTACATGAAAGCCGACCGCTGGCTGAAAAGAATGATACCAAGATGATACCTAAACCTGCAGGCATCATTCTGGTATAACCACTCAAAGTCGTGAATGACGTACCTGAAGACAAAAAATGGTTAACAATAAAGCACAGTAAACAGTAAAGTATAAAAAATTGCATACCTGAAAAGCAAACATGATAAAACATAACAACAATAAAACATTGCAGAATAGAACACAGTAAAAAAGAGCAGAACAATAGAGAGAGAATAGAGAGAGAGAGAGAACAATAAAACGACAACTATTTTTTTTTGTGGTTTTTTTGCAAACTTGTAACTTTTATAACGGTAACCGGTTCCAGGTTCGGGTCTCTCAAAATGCGATGGCATCTTGGGAGATCCTGTGAAAGTGTGTCCTAGTCTGTGCAATGCTGTACCCTACGCTAATACTCAACTAGTGCATGGTAGCGTTCAAAACATTCACCAATGCAAAGACCAGGATTGTCAGGACAGGAGGGACAATAATAGCGGGTGTCGCGCCTATATCCGCGCTAGCTGCAGACACAACATCTTTTTTGGGGGGGTTAGTTGGGTAGGGGTACTCGGGAGGACATAAAAATGCCTCTCATGCAGCCGACTGCATTTGGTTGGGGATGTGAATGGGGGAAGTACGGGCGATGCAGAAGTGGTGGGTTCCCAATTAGGATTGGCGAATGCAGCAGGAAGGGCACTATGGGCACGACGGGCCTGTGTTTGTCTTTTTGGTGGCAGCGGGACACTACTTGTGCTTGCCACCTCACCAGCTTGAACTGCACTTATGGGACTCGCCACGTCACCAAGTGTTACTGCAGTGCTGGTTTGACTACGACCGGGGTGTACTAGGCCGCTGGCGCTTGCCAGTTCACCAAAACGCTACCAAAAAAACTGTTAGCGATCGCAGGGATCAGGCCTGACTCTGCGAACGCTGCAGTTATGCGTTTAGTGTTTTGTAAGTGACAGTGATTGATCGATACTGCACTTGGGTGGGCTGGGCCGGGCGGAGGGGCAAAACGCAGGTGCTAGCAGGTATCTGGGCTGATCCCGCTAACACTGCGTTTTTGGGAACACTAAACTGCTGGGGATGCCAGTATAGATCTGATCGGATCAGATATTGATCCGTTCAGATACTATACCACTAAGGGAGGTGTATGGTGCGTGCGTGCGTGGGTGTTAGCGGTACTGGCGCTAACCTGACGCTGCCTGGGGCTGGTGCTTGCCAGTTCACCAAAACGCTACCAAAAAAACTGTTAGCGATCGCAGGGATGAGGCCTGACTCTGCGAACGCTGCAGTTATGCGTTTAGTGTTTTGTAAGTGACAGTGATCGATCGATACTGCACTTGGGTGGGCTGGGCTGGGCCGGGCGGAGGGGCAAAACGCAGGTGCTAGCAGGTATCTGGGCTGATCCCGCTAACACTGCGTTTTTGGGAACCCTAAACAGCTGGGGACGCTAGTATAGATCTGATCGGATCAGATATTGATCCGTTCAGATACTATACCACTAAGGGAGGCGTATGCTGCGTGCGTGGGTGTTAGCGGTACTGGCGCTAATCTGACGCTGCCTGGGGCGACGCATATCACCGCCGGGCGATCAGGGAGCTAAACCTTTATTCGGTAATAAACGGCGGGTGCCCTGACACTATAAAAAATAAACGAACTAACCAGCGTCACCCGTAACACTTATACGGTGATCAGTGGTGAAAGGGTTAACTAGGGGGCAATCAAGGGGTTAAAACATTTATTAGGTAGTATATGGGGGTCCCTGTCACTATAAAACGCTGACGGCGAACCTAAATATTTACCTCCCTAACTAGCGTCACCAGCGACACTAATACAGCGATCAGAAAAATGATCGCTTAGTGACACTGGTGACGGGGGTGATCAAGGGGTTAAAACTTTATTAGGGGGGGTTAGGGGGGTACCCTAGACCTACAGGGGGGTAATACTCACTGTCCCAACACTGTAACTGTCACAAACTGACACTATGCAGTAATCAGGAAAAAAAAAAAAACCTGCTTGGTGTCAGTTTGTGACAGGGGGGGGTGATTGGGGGGGGATCGGGGGGCGATCGGGGGGGGGGATCGGGGTGTTTAGTGTGCCTGGCATGTTCTACTGTGTTGTGTAGTGTTGGTGCACTCACTCACATGTCTTCTCCCCTCGGCGCTGGAACGGAACTCCCGAGCCGAGGAGAGATGACATCACATCCTCTGCCTCTGTGTACTATACAGAGGCAGAGGATGTTTCTCATTGGCTGGGAGCGATCGCGAGGGGGGGCCACGATCGGATGGCCTCCCCCTCATTTTTGATCGCTGCCAGACAAAAGCCGACCGCCGCTGGCACCGGGGGGGGGTCCTGTCGGACCCCCCGCCCGCGGGAAGGCATCACGTATCAGGTACGTGATTTTGCCTGCCCTTGCCATTCTGCTCACGTATATAGGCGTGAGGCGGTCGGCAAGTGGTTAAGGACCGGACCATTATGCTGCTTAAGGACCAGAGGACTTTTTCCAATTTGGCACTGCGTCACTTTAACTGCTAATTGCGCGGTCATGCAATGCTGTACCCAAACGAAATTTGTGTCCTTTTCTTCCCACAAATAGAGCTTTCTTTTGATGGTATTTGATCACCTCTGCCATTTTTATTTTTTGCGCTATAAACGGAAAAAGACCAAAAATTTTGAAAAAAAATGATATTTTCTACTTTTTGTTATAAAAAAATCCAATAAACTCAATCTTAGTCATACATTTAGGCCAAAATGTATTCGGCCACATGTCTTTGGTAAAAAAAATGTCAATAAGCGTATATTTATTAGTTTACGCAAAAGTTATAGCGTCTACAAACTAGGGTACATTTTCTGGAATTTACACAGCTTTTAGTTTATGACTGCCTATGTCATTTCTTGAGGTGCTAAAATGGCAGGGCAGTACAAAACCCCCCAAATGACCCCATTTTGGAAAGTAGACACCCCAAGGAAATTGCTGAGAGGCATGTTGAACCCATTGAATATTTTTTTTTTGTCCCAAGTGATTAAATAATGACAAAAAAAAAATAATTTACAAAAAGTTGTCACTAAATGATATATTGCTCACACAGGCCATGGGCCTATGTGGAATTGCACCCCAAAATACATTCAGCTGCTTCTCCTGAGTACGGGGATACCACATGTGTGGGACTTTTTGGGAGCCTAGCCGCGTACGGGGCCCCGAAACCCAATCACCGCCTTCAGGATTTCTAAGGGCGTAAATTTTTGATTTCACTCCTCACTACCTATCACAGTTTTGAAGGCCATAAAATGCCCAGATGGCACAAAACCCCCCAAATAACCCCATTTTGGAAAGTAGACACCCCAATCTATTTGCTGAGAGGCATGCTGAGTCCATGGAATGTTTTATATTTTGACACAAGTTGCGGGAAAGTGACAATTTTTTTTTTTTGCACAAAGTTGTCACTAAATGATATATTGCTCACACAGGCCATGGGCATATATGGAATTGCACCCCAAAATACATTTAGCCGCTTCTCCTGAGTATGGGGATACCACATGTGTGGGACTTTTTGGGAGCCTAGCTGCGTACGAGGCCCTGAAAACCAATCACGCCTTCAGGATTTCTAAGGGTGTAAATTTTTGATTTCACTCTTCACTGCCTATCACAGTTTCGGAGGCCATGGAATGCCCAGGTGGCACAAAACCCCCCCAAATGACCCCATTTTGGAAAGTAAACACCCCAAGCTATTTGCTGAGAGGCATGGTGAGTATTTTGCAGCTCTTATTTGTTTTTGAAAATGAAGAAAGACAAGAAAAAACATTTTTTTTTCTTTTTTCAATTTTCAAAACTTTGTGACAAAAAGTGAGGTCTGCAAAATACTCACTATACAAAATGGGGTCATTTGGGGATTTGGGGGGGGGGGGGTTGTGCCACCTGGGCATTCCATGGCCTCCGAAACCGTGATAGGCAGTGAAGAGTGAAATCAAAAATTTACGCCCTTAGAAAGCCTGAAGGCGGTGCTTGGTTTTCGGGGTCCCGTACGCGGCTAGGCTCCCAAAAAGTCTCACATGTGGTATCCCCGTACTCAGGAGAAGCAATATAATGTATTTTGGGGTGTAATTTCACATATTCCCATGGCATGTTTGAGCAATATATCATTTAGTGACAACTTTGTGCAAAAAAAAAAATTGTCTCTTTCCCGCAACTTGTGTCACAATATAAAATATTCCATGGACTCGACATGACTCTCAGCAAATAGCTTGGGGTGTCTACTTTCCAAAATGGGGTCATTTGGGGGGGTTTTGAACTGTCCTGGCATTTTATGCACAACATTAAAAGCTTATGTCACACATCACCCACTCTTCTAACCACTTGAAGACATAGCCCTTTCTGACACTTTTTGTTTACATGAAAAAAAAAAAAATTTTGCAAGAAAATTACTTTGAACCCCCAAACATTATATATTTTTTTAAAGCAAATGCCCTACAGATTAAAATATTGGGTGTTTTCATTTTTTTTTTCACACAGTATTTGCGCAGCGATTTTTCAAACGCATTTTTTGGGGAAAAAACACACTTTTTAAAATTTTAATGCACTAAAACACACTATATTGCCCAAATGTTTGATGAAATAAAAAAGATGATCTTAGGCCGAGTACATGGATACCAAACATGACATGCTTTAAAATTGCGCACAAACGTGCAGTGGCGACAAACTAAATACATTTTAAAAGCCTTTTAAAGCCTTTACAGGTTACCACTTTAGATTTACAGAGGAGGTCTACTGCTAAAAATACTGCCCTCAATCTGACCTTCGCGGTGATACCTCACATGCATGGTGCAATTGCTGTTTACATTTGACGCCAGACCGACGCTTGCGTTCGCCTTAGCGTGAGAGCAGGGGGGACAGGGGTGCTTTTTTTTTTTTTTCTTTATTATTTTTTTGCTTTTTTATCTTATTTTTAACTGTTCCTTTCATTTTTTTTATCATTTTTATTGTTAATTGGGGTCTATTAGACCCTAGATCTCTCCTCTGCCCTCAAAACCAAGATCGGTGTGATAAAATGCTTTCCCAATTTCCCAATGGCGCTGTTTACATCCGGCAAAATCTAAGTCATGAAATGCTCTTAGCTTCCGGTTTCTTAGGCCATAGAGATGTTTGGAGCCACTCTGGTCTCTGATCAGCTCTATGGTCAGCTGGCTGAATCACCGGCTGCATTCTCAGGTTCCCTGTTGAGACAGGAGAGCCAGAGAAAAACACGGAAGACGGTGGGGGGGGGGCATACCCTCCCACTGCTTGTAAAAATTCTAGAGGCTAATTAGCCGCTGGGATTGCTTTTACATGAAAGCTGACCGCTGGCTGAAAAGAATGATACCAAGATGATACCTAAACCTGCAGGCATCATTCTGGTATAACCACTCAAAGTCGTGAATGGCATACCTGAAGACTAAAAAATGGTTAACAATAAAACACAGTAAACGGTAAAGTATAAAAAATTGCATACCTGAAAAGCAAACATGATAAAACATAATAACAATAAAACATTTCAGAATAGAATACAGTAAAAAAGAGCAGAACAATAGAGAGAGAATAGAGAGAGAGAGAACAATAAAACGACAACTATTTTTTTTTATTTTATATATATATTTTTTTTTTACACTTTTTTTTGTAACTAACTTTTATAACTGTAACCGGTTCCAGGTTCGGGTCTCTCAAAATGCGATGGCATCTTGGGAGACCCTGTGAAAGTGTGCCTAGTCTGTGCAATGCTGTATCCTATGCTAATACTCAACTAGTTAATGGTAGCGTTTAAAACATTTACCAATGCAAAGACCAGGATTGTCAGGACAGGAGGGACAATAATAGCGGGTGTCACGCCTATATCCGCGCTTGCTGCAGACACGACATCTTTTTTGGGGGGGTTTGTTGGGTAGGGGTACTTGGGAGGACATAAAGAAAATGCCTCTCATGCAGCCGACTGCATTTGGTTGGGGATGTGAATGGGGGAAGTACGGGCGCTGCAGAAGTGGTGGGTTCCCAATTAGGATTGGCGAATGCAGCAGGAAGGGCACTATGGGCACGACGGGCCTGTGTTTGTCTTCTTGGTGGCAGCGGGACACTACTTGTGCTTGCCACCTCACCAGCTTGAACTGCACTTATGGGACTCGCCATGTCACCAAGTGTTACTGCAGTGCTGGTTTGACTACGACCGGGGTGTACCAGGCCACTGACTCTGCGAACGCTGCAGTTATGCGTTTAGTGTTTTGTAAGTGACAGTGATCGATCGATACTGCACTTGGGTGGGCTGGGCTGGGCCGGGCGGAGGGACAAAACGCAGGTGCTAGCAGGTATCTGGGCTGATCCCGCTAACACTGCGTTTTTGGGAACCCTAAACTGCTGGGGACGCTAGTATAGATCTGATCGCATCAGATATTGATCCGTTCAGATACTATACCACTAAGGGAGGTGTACGGTGCGTGCTTGGGTGTTAGCGCTACTGGCGCTAACCTGACGCTGCTTGGGGCTGGTGCTTACCAGTTCACCAAAATGCTACCAAAAAAACTGTTAGCGATCGCAGGGATCAGGCCTGACTCTGCGAACGCTGCAGTTATGCGTTTAGTGTTTTGTAAATGACAGTGATTGATCGATACTGCACTTGGGTGGGCTGGGCTGGGCCGGGCAGAGGGGCAAAACACAGGTGCTAGCAGGTATCTGGGCTGATCCCGCTAACACTGCGTTTTTGGGAACCGTAAACTGCTTAGGACGCTAGTATAGATCTGATCGGATCAGATATTGATCCGTTCAGATACTATACCACTAAGGGAGGCGTATGCTGCGTGCGTGGGTGTTAGCGGTACTGGCGCTAATCTGACGCTGCCTGGGGCGACGCATATCACCGCCGGGAGATCAGGGGGCTAAACCTTTATTCGGTAATAAACGGCGGGTGCCCTGACACTATAAAAAATAAAAGAACTAACCAGCGTCATCCGTAACAGTTATACGGTGATCAGTGGTGAAAGGGTTAACTAGGGGGCAATCAAGGGGTTAAAACCTTTATTAGGTAGTATATGGGGTCCCTGTGGCTATAAAACGCTGACGGCGAACCTAAAAATTTACATCCCTAACTAGCGTCACCAGTGACACTAATACAGCGATCAGAAAAATGATCGCTTAGCGACACTGGCGACAGGGGGTTATCAAGGGGTTAAAACTTTATTAGGGGGGGTTAGGGGGGTACCCTAGACCTACAGGGGGCTAATACTAACTGCCCTAACACAGTAACTGTCACAAACTGACACCATGCAGTAATCAGAAAAAAAAACTGCTTGGTGTCAGTGTGACAGGGGGGGGGAGGGGTGATTGGGGGGTGATCGGGGGTGATCGGGGGGGGGATCGGGGGTGTAAAGTGTGCCTGGCATGTTCTACTGTAAGTGTATGTGTTGTGCAACTCACTCAGATGTCTTTTCTCCTCGGCGCCGGAACGGAAACTGCCGAGCCGAGGAGAGATGACATCACATCCCCTGCCTGTGTGTACTACACATAGGCAGGGGACGATTCTCATTGACTGGGAGCGATCGTGAGGGGGGGGCCACGATTGCATGGCCTCCCCCTCACCTCTGATCGCTGCCAGACCAACAGCGACCAGGTACTGATTTTGCCTGCCCGTGCCATTCTGCTGACGTACATCAGCGTGAGGCAGTCGTCAAGTGGTTAAAACATGGTCTATAGCATAGTGCTTGTGCGGTGTAATTTTTCCCATTATATGATGTAAAATACCTGGTTGATCCTGCCTGTTCCTGTGCCCCCATGTGTGTGCTGAGCATGACAATCATGGCTGCCGATCCATGATACTGTGGTAGGTTTACGTGCCTCTGTCATCCCGCTCTCAGCTGTGAGTTTGTCCTTCTCCCCCTCCCTGCCTATCAGCTCAGTAGGCTATGAGAGAGTCAATCTCCTCCCTGCCCTTCGACCTCGCTTCTGCTGCTACATCTGCAAAGTAATGTATTAAATTCACTGACATCCCTGTGTTTTAAGCAGATATAAAGCACAGTGTGTCAATTCAAAAAAATATATAATTTTAAATACCTTCTTGCACAGCTCTGATGTACATACATGTAGTCTCCCTCTGCTGATCGGCTGACGTCAGAGGGGAATCTCAGCCCCTCCCACTACTCTCCTTAGATCTGGGAAGAAGAGCAGAGGGGGATCACGTGACCGCACAGCAGAGCTGTGAAAGAAGGTATTTAGGATTATAATTTTTTTTAAATTGACACACTGTGCTTTATATCTGCCTAAAACAGAGGAGATGCCAGTGACTTAAACAAGTGATTTAACAACCACTTTAAGAATTTGGTTAGATTAACCTATTGTAGAGCTTTCAAATTTAAGCTGAAAATTGGAACAAATCTACCATTCTAGGTCACTATGAACTTAGTCGGGCATCCCCACTTATACTTTGCGAAGGAGCTTTGTTAGGGGGTTACATTTCTTCCTAAGCAAGGTAGTGTGCTACGATATATTGGTAAAAAGGGCAATATTGGCAAACGTGTCAGAAAGGACTGGTTTTTGTTATGCAGCTGCCATTATGTGCTCCTTAAAGTGGAAAGAATGGTTGCGAGCTATGGCATTCCGGTGAACTGTGTCTGGTCGAAAGTTAGGCTTTGGGATTCTGTGAGCTCTATCGATGCACAGTTCTAAAGCACTCAGAGTTGGGATAAGAGCCTTCATAAGGTTTTGTAGGAAGGCTGGTAGTTCAGAGGCAGTCACTGACTCAGGGATGCCCTGGAATTTTATATTATTACACTGTGATCGGACTTCAATGTCAGCCAACCTGGCATGCAAATGTTGTAGTTTGGCTTCCTGGTCAGTATACGAGTCAACTAAATCATTGTGAGCCACACAGAAGTCCTCAATATGGTGGATTTTTTCAGCATGCAATTGAACTGTAGAATTCAGGTTAGAAAGCATAGCAGACATATCATCTTGTAAAGCGTGCCTGAAAGACAATAACATGTTTTTCATAGTGCTCTCAGGGCTGATCTGCAGCTGGGAATCTCTCGAGAGAGTAGAGTGAGGGCATGACAGGTGGGGAAGCAACAGTGTCCATCTGAGGATCCTGCTGTGGCTGTGTGTCTTCCTCCCTGCTGCAATTTAGCTGGGCTGCGAGTAGTAGGTGTAGAAGGGGGAGAAAACTCACCCATTAGAGCGGTTTCTTGGGCTGCAGCAGCAGTGGATGTCCGGTATTCTAAGCCTATGTGGGCAGTGCTGCCTGAGTAGGCTCCAACGCCCTCTCGGGAAGCTGGCCCCACTGTGGGGAAGAAGTCCATGAGCCACTGAGGCGGCTTGGTAGACTTACGGTGCTTGGACATGGTTCCTGTTGTTCAGGGTGCAGTAATAGAGGTGGCAATTAGTGGAGGAGAGGTTTTCTCAAGCTGCTGGTATGCCGCTGAGTCAGTGACCCTGACGGAGCTCCAAATTATCCATCATGAGCGCTGGCCGGACAAGCCCCCCCTATAGTGTCCTCTCTAAAGCTCCATAATTCCATAATATACCTACCATGACAATCCCTAATAACCTCCTCCTCTGGAAATGAAAGGTTTTTAGAAAGCAAACAGGCTCTTCTAAATTTTTCTTTTGTATCGTTAGTGAAATACTATTTGAATAATTATTTATTTGTAAATATGCAGAGCTATTTTAAAGCCTATATGCTGTGGAGAAAATGCTAGAAGTAAATCCTGCTGTGTGAGCCATGGTGAATTATGTAAGGAATGCTGTGGACTTACCAACCTATGTGCATGAACATGACACCATATCACCACAGTATTGTCAACTCAGATGTCCTGCACAGGGACCTGCAAAAATCAGGAATGAAGATTAAAAAAGGAGAGAAAGCGATTTACAGTAGGTAAGGCTGAAAAAAGAAAAAAATGTCATAGCCAATTAAGACAATGTAACTTAACACACCAAGAACTAGAGCAATTTTCAGTCGATAAACTGCAGTAAAAATGTTTCCCAGGTAAGTGATCATTCTGAATTTTGATTCAAATACTTCAAACCAAGTAGTGAGACCATGTGGCTTGGAGTTAACTTTTTATTGTAGTTAAAAAAAAATGCAAAATCAATAAGCATAGCCCTAACAGAGCATATATGTCCTCAACCTCTGCAATGTGGATGGAATGAACCCTATATACACTGTATTTAAGTAACCAAGTCAAGATGAGGTGATGTCAGGGCTGGGCTTAGCTCTTCCTTGACCCAGGCCCTGGACCCACCTGTCTATGGATTTCATTGTGGAGTTACCCACCTCTCAGGACAACACAGTTATCCTTATGGTGGTTGACCGGTTCTCAAAGAAGTGTCATTGTATTCCACTTAAGATGTTGCCCACTTCTAAGGAACTGGCTTCCATCTTTCGCTTACAGTACATGGGCTACCCAAGGTGTTTGCCTCGGACAGGGGTAGTCAGTTTGTGTCCCGGTTCTGGCAAACCTTTTGTGCACAGTTGGGAATTCAGCTTGCTTTCTCCTCTGCGTATCACCTGCAGTCTAATGGTGCTGCAGAACGAGCCAATCAGTCCTTGGAGCAATTCCTACATTGCTATATTTCTGACCATCATAACAACTGGTCAGACCTATTACCATGGGCAGAGTTTGCTCACAACAGTGCCTTGAATTCTGCTTCCCGATTATGGCAAATTATTGTTTCCAACCTTCCATGTTGCCTGACTCATTTGTTCCAAAGAGTATTCCTGCGTTAGAGGAGCATCTCCGTGGTCTTCATTCCACTTGGGCACAAGTCCAGGAGGCTTTGCGTCATGCTAATAATAGGTACAGACTCCATGCTAACCGCAGATGCCTGCCTGTGCCTTCCTACCAGGTTGGAGACAGGGTCTGGCTGTCATCTCGCAACCTCAGACTTCGTGTTCCCTCACTAAAGTTCACACCTCGGTTTATTGGGCCTTTCCATATTCTTCGCAGGATTAACCCAGTGGCTTACACATTAGATCTTCCTTCTTCTATGCAAATTTCAAATGTATTTAATTTCTCCTTATTAAAACCTTTGGTCTGCAACCACTTTACCACCTCGGTGCCATGTCCTCACCCTGTACAAGTTGAGAACCTTGAGGAGTATGAAGTACAGACCACTGTTGACTCCCGTAGGTTCCATGGGTGCATACAGTACCTGGTGCTTTGGAAAGGGTACGGTCTGGAGGAACTCTCTTGGGTCTTATCCTCGGATGTACATGCCCCTCTCCTCCTCCGTGATTTCCATAGACATTTTCCCCGCAAGCCTGGTGGTCCTCTGTGGGGGAGAGGTCATTGAGGAGGGGGTACTGTCAGGGCTTCCTTCTCTGAGCTGGCCGCTCAGCTGTTGGCTAATTGCCAGCTCCCATCTCTCTCCACAGTTACTCAGCTGTTGTTTATATCCTGCACGTCAGTCCTGCCTACTTAAGCCGTCCAGATGAGAGGTTCTCTGCCTTTGCCTTGGTCAACATCACAAGAAACATTTCATGTGTTCCTGTTTAAAGACTGGCTTTGCTGACATCCCTTCTGGCTCCAGATGCTGCTTGCTGTTCCACTACATTGATCCCTGACTTCTGGCGTGGCTGACTATTCATTCCGGTTACTGAACTTCGGCTATGTTTTGACTACGTTTGTTCTTTTTACTTTTATTATTAAACAAGTGTGATTTAACTGTACTTCTGTCTTGGTCTGATTTCATGGTTTCTGACAGTAGGCCATGAATTCAGAAGATGCAGTCAATCCATTTATTTCAGATTGAATGAACTGGATCACCTCATGGATCAGTTCGCCATGGCATTTCAAATGCTCCTGAGTCGCACGGCTCACCTGGAATCTCCCACTGTGGCAGCCTCGGTACAACCTATGTTGCAGGCCGACCCTGCTGCTGCGCCAGTCTCTGTGCAGGCACCCGCCTCCAGTGTTACCTCTATAAGAGGTATGTCTGGTTCCACTCCACTTCCACAGCGATTTGGGAGCGATCCAGTCCAATGCAGAGGGTTTCTCAACCATGTTGAGATATACTTTGAGATGCTGCCCCTGGCGTTTCCCACAGATAAAAGAAAAATAGGTATTGTGAAATCTTTGCTTTCTGAAAGAGCCTTGGCCTGCCCAAACCCTCTATGGGAGAGGCAAAAACCTGTTGTCTTGAGCTACCCTGAGTTTTGTGGCTTTGTTTAAAAGGGTATTTGATGTTCCTACATGCACCGCTTCTGCTACCAAGTGTCTCATGTCCATCGAATAGAGTACGAGAAATGTTGCTGACTATGCCATTGAATTCCGTACTCTGGCAACAGAGGTTGCGTGGAACAATGAGGCCCTCATGGCTGCTTTTTCTCATGGTCACTCGGATACCATCAAGGATGAGATAGCAGCCTGAGATATACCCACTGAGCTGGAGAGGTTGATCACGTTTGCCATCCTCATTGACTCCAGACTCAGAGAAAGACTCTCTTTTAAGGAGCACTTGCGGAGGCCTCCTGTACGTTTGTCTCCGAGCTTTGCAGTGCCACCCGTGCCTCCCTCACCTCCCATGCCTCCTGGTACCGAGTCAGTCAGTGAAGGTGAACCCATGCACTTGGGTTTCACGCGGCTCTCTGCGGATGAGAGAAGCTTTAGGAGGAGGGAGAGATTGTGCCCTTATTGCGGCCAGGCAGGTCACTTTTTGAAGTCTTGTCCTACCCGTCCAGGGAACGCCCGAACCTTGAGGTCCTATCACGGACAGACCTTAGGTGGCGTTGTTTCATCCCCAGCTATCCAGAAGGATAAGCCCCTGTCTTGGGCTGAGTTGTCTATCGAGATACAGGCTCTAATCGGCTCTGGGGCTGCAGGCCTGTTCATTGATGCTGCCTTTGTATCAAAGCACTCGATCCCGCTGCAGCTGCGTGACACAACACTTGCCAATGCCATTGAGGCTCTTGATGGGGGACCTCTACAGCCTGCCCAAATGACTCATGAGAGGGTTCCATTATTCATGGCTGTAGGGGGTCTTCACCATGAGATAATCAAATTCCAAGTTATTTCCTCACCCAAGTTTCCGCTGGTTATTGGTTATCCTTGGTTACAGAGGCATAACCCCTCTTTTGATTGGCTCTGTGCTGAGGTTCTCTCCTAGTCACCACAAGGCAGTGAGACATGCTTCCGGAAGGTAGCCAAGGTTCTGTGCAACTCTTCACTCTCCTCCCTGCCAGAGGAGTACCGCGATTTTAGCAATGTCTTTCACAAAGGTCAAGCCGGTAGTTTGCCTCCACAACGGCCATGTGATTGCACAATTGACCTTCAATCTGGGGCCATACCCCTTTGTGGCCGGGTTTACCCTTTGTCGGTCTTGGAGGATAAGGACATGGAGGAGTATGTTGCAGACGCACTTTCTCGAGGTTTCATCCGCAAATCCTCATCTCCTGCTGGTGCTGGTCTCTTCTTTGTGAAGAAGAGGAGTGTGAACTGAGACCCTGTATTAATTATAAAGGTCTCAATCCTTTCACGATTAAGAATGCCTATCCAATTCCATGATTACGGAGATATTTGACCGCCTCAAGGGAGCAACGGTTTTCACAAAGCTTGATTTGAGAGGGGCATACAATCTCATCAGAATTAAGGAGGGTTATGAGTGGAAAACTGCGTTTAATACCATAACAGGCCATTATGAGTACCTCGTAATGCCTTTTGGCCTTTGTAACGTCCGGCAGTTTTCCAGAAATGTATTAACAATGTCCTCCGAGATTTGTTGCAGGTATGTGTGGTGGTTTATCTCAATGATATCCTCATATTTTCCAAGTCCCTGGAGAGCCACCACACAGATGTCTGTCATGTGCTTCAGAAACTAAGAGAGAACAATCTCTATTGTAAACTGGAGAAGTGCGAGTTCCATCGTGAACAGGTTAAATTCCTGGGCTATGTCATTTCCACTGCTGGTTTTTTATTGGACCCAGAGAAACTTTTGTCAGTCCTACAGTGGCCCCGACCCCTGGGCTTACGTCCTATGCAGCGTTTCCTGGGCTTTGCCAACTATTATCGGAAGTTTATTCGTAACTTCTCGTCTCTGGTCAAGCCCCTGACAGATATGACCAGAAAGGATGGTAACCTACAGAGTTGGTCTCCAGAGTCCATTAAGGCTTTTGAGAGTCTCAAGGCTGCCTTTGTTTATGCCCCTGTGTTGGCACATCCTGATCCTATGTTACCTTTTATCCTTGAGGTTGATGCTTCTGAGACTGGTGTTGGCGCCCTTCTGTCTCAACGTCCTACCTCTGAGAGCGCTATGCATCCTGCTGAGTGCAATTACGAGATTGGTGACAGAGAGCTGTTGGCGATCATTTTAGCCCTGAAAGAATGGAGACATCTCCTCGAAGGTACCACTGTACCAGTTCTCATTCTTACTGACCATAAGAATCTCACATTCTTGTCTGAGGCTAAACGCCTCTCTCTCAGAAGGGTGTGATGGGCTCTTTTCTTGTCTAGTTTCAAATACATTGTCTCATTCTTACCTGGTACTTAGAATGAAAGGGCTGATGCCTTGTCACAACAATTTTCCTTCACTTCCAAGTTGGACTCGGTTCTGGTTCCTGTGATTCCTCCTGATCGTATTCTGGCTCCGGTTTGCACCAGTCTCACTTCACCTTTGGGTGACAAAATTCTTGCTGCTTAGGTCCATGCTCTGCCTGAGAAACCTTGTGACCACTGCTTTGACTCAGAGAGTCTCCATACTGCCGTGCTCCAGACTTACCATTCTCCCAGGGCTGCTGGCCACCCAAGGGAAGAATCAACTCTTTTGGGACATTTCCCAACAATTCTGGTGGCCTAGTTTAAGTGCTGATGTAGATGCCTTCATAGCTGCCTGTTCCGTGTGCTCAGAGTAAGACTCCACAAGATCTTCCAGTGGGCCTCCTACAACCCATACCCAATGGAGAGAGGCCCTGGACCCACCAGTCTATGGATTTCATTGTGGAGTTACCCAACTGATAGGCAGGACTGACGAACAGGATATAAACAACAGCTGAGTAACTGTGGAGAGAGATGGGAGCTAGCAATTAGCCGACAGCTGAGCAGCCAGCTCAGGGAAGGAAGGGCTGAGCCCCACCCTGATAGTACCCCCTCGTTAATGACCCCTCCCCCACGGAGGACCACCAGGCTTGAGGGGAAAATGTCTATGGAAATCACGGAGGAGGACAGGGGCATGTACGTCCGAGGATGAGACCCAAGAGGGTTCCTCCGGACCGTACCTTTTCCAATGCACCGGGTACTGTATGCACCCACGGAACCTACGGGAGTCAACAGTGGACTGTACTTCATACTCCTCATGGTTCTCAACCTGTACAGGGTGAGGGCGTGGCACCGAGGTGGTAAAGTGGTTGCAGACCAAAGGTTTTAATAAGGAGACATGAAATACATTTGAAATACACATATTAGAAGGAAGGTCTAATGCATAAGCCACTGGGTTAATCCTGCGAAGAATACAGAAAGGCCCAATAAACCAAGGTGTGAACTTCAGTGAGGGAACACGAAGTCTGAGGTTGCGAGATGACAGCCAGACCCTGTCCCCAACCTGGTAGGAAGGTGCAGGCAGGTGTCTGTGGTCAGCAGACACAAAGCCTCCTGGACATGATGCAAAGCCTCCTGGACTTGTGCCCAAGTGGAACGAAGACCACGGAGATGCTCCTCTAACGCAGGAATACTCTGTGGAACAAACGAATCAGGCAACATGGAAGATTGGAAACAATAATTCGCCATATTCGGGAAGCAGAATTCAAGGCACTGTTGTGAGCAAACTCTGCCCATGGTAATAGGTCTGACCAGTGGTGTATTTAGGTTTTGTGCTGCCCTAGGCCTGACTAAACTCATGCACCCCCCTAATTTAAATACGACGCACCCCTTGCTGCCGAGGCCACACCCCTTCCTGTTTAAGACCCACTCTATCATCTGTAAACCACACCCCTTACTCTTTAGGCTCATTTGGCACCTTTCAGGGGGGAGGGGGGTACGGGTACCTATTTTTGACAGGTACCCTTCCCCACTCCCTGGAGACTGCGCTGCCCCCTCTGCAGTTCGGCCCCCTTCCTCCTTCCTCCACTGGGGCATTCAGAAAGTGCAATGCACTTCGCACACATGCAGTAGTGAACCGTCCGGTTTCCCTTACCATGAATGATGGTGGCAAAACCCAAGAGCCAATCCGAAAATTGGCTGAGGTGTCGACATTGCGGGATCCCTGGACAGGTAAGTGTCCTAATATTAAAAGTCAGCAGCTACAGTATTTGTAGCTGCTGAGTTTTAATGTTTTCACGGGGTGGGGGCGAGACTCCTCTTTAATGAGTTTGCATTGATTTCAGCATTGATGGAACACTTTATTGCAATTTCATGATCTGCATATTAATGCACTTTCACTAAATGTGGACTGTTTAAAGGGTTTGCATTGATTTTAGCATGCATGGAGAACTTTTGACATGCCAGTGGCGGCTGGTGCTCAAAATTTTTTGGGGGGTGCAAACAAACTAAAAAATTCAGAAAAAAAGACATCAATTGCAGCCTCACTGTGCCCCATCAAACGCAGCCACTGTGCCCACCAAACGCAGCCATTGTGCCCATCAATTGCAGCCACTGTGCCCACTAAATGCAGACACTGTGCCCATCAAATGCAGACACTGTGCCCCATCAAACACAGACACTGTGCCCCATCAAACGCAGCCACTGTGCCCACCAAATGCAGCCACTGTGCCCACCAAACGCAACCACTGCGCCCATCAATTGCAGCCACTGTGCCCACCAAACGCAGACACTGTGCCCCATCAAACTCAGACAATGTGCACCAAACGCAGCCACTGTGCCCACCAAACGCAGCCACTGTGCCCACCAAACCAGCCACTGTGCCCATCAATTGCAGCCACTGTGCCATCAAACGCAGCTACTGTGCCCACCAAATGCAGTCAATGTGCCCACCAAATGCAGCCACTGTGCCCATCAATTGCAGACACTGTGCCCATCAATTGCAGCCACTGTGCCCATCAATTGTAGCTACTGGGCCATCAAACGCAGCCACTGTGCCCACCAAACGCAACCACTGTGATCATCAATTACAGCCACTGTACCCACAAAACGCAGACACTGTGCCCATCAAATGCAGACACTGTGCCCATCAATTGCAGCCGCTGTGCCCATCAATTGCAGCCACTGTGCCCATCAATTGTAGCTACTGGGCCATCAAACGCAGCCACTGTGCCCACCAAATGCAGCCACTGTGCCCATCAATTACAGCCACTGTACCCACAAAACGCAGACACTGTGCCCATCAAATGCAGACACTGTGCCCATCAATTGCAGCCACTGTGCCCATCAATTGCAGCCACTGTGCCATCAAACGCAGCTACTGTGCCCATCAAACACAGCCACTGTGCCCATCAAACGCAGCCACTGTGCCCATCAAACGCAGCCACTGTGCCCACCAAATGCAGCCATTGTTCCCCATCAAACGCAGCCACTGTGCCCACCAAACGCAGCCACTGTGCCCATCAATTGCAGCCACTGTGCCCATCAATTGCAGCCACTGTGCCCATCAATTGCAGCCACTGTTCCATCAAACGCAGCCACTGTGCCCACCAAATGCAGCCACTGTGCCCCATTAATTGCAGCCACTGTGCCCTCAAACACTGTCACTGTGCCCATCAATTGTAGCCACTATGCCATCAAATGCCAACACTGTTCCCATAACACTGATATAATTTATTAAATAACTTTACCTGCTGTCCTGGGGGGTTCCCTTGTGCCTCTCTCTCTCTCTCCTCCTGACGTTACTGCCAGACCCCGCCCCAGTGCCGAGGAGAAGAGTCAAGCAGTGTGCAGGAGGGTAGGCGGAGCATAAGGCTCCACCTCCGCCAGTCACCAGCCGCTCATGGGGGCTTGAGTCACACGCTGCCCCCTGTATGAGAGAAAGTCCTCCCACCCAATTCCCGGCTCCCGTGGCCACCCCCCACACACATGCAGCCCACGGCGGCCACCTTGTTGCAGCAGGCGGTGCTGCTGTGTATGGGCGTGCTTGGCAGAGGGTGGAGGGGCGTGAGCTCTGCTAAGCACGCCCATACACACACCCTTCCACCCTCTGCCAAGCACGCCCATACACAGCAGCGCCGCTACAGCAAGGCAGCCGCCGTGGTCTGCATGTGTGCGGGGGCGGCCGCGGGAGCCGGGAATCGGGTGGGGGGACTTTCTCTCTAATGCGGGGGGCACCTTCTTTTGCCGCCCCCCGCAAAGTGCTGCCCTAACAGGCGAAGAGCCAAAACAAGGCCCTTCGCTAAGGCCAAAACACAGCCCTGGGTCTGACCAGTTATGATGGTCAGAATTATAGAAATGTAGGAATTGCTCCAAGGACTTATCGTTCTGCAGCCCCATTAGACTGTGGGTGATACGCAGAGGAGAAAGCAAGCTGAATTCCCAACTGTGCACAAAAGGCTCACCAGAAGCAGGACACAAACTGACTACCCCTGTCTGAGACAATCACCTTGGGTAGCCTATGTAAGCGAAAGATCTACCAAGCAAAAATAAAAGCCAGTTCCTTAGAAGTGGGCAACATCTTAAGTGGAATACAATGAGACATTTTTGAGAACTGGTCAACCACCATAAGGATAACTGTGTTGCCCTGGGAGTTGGGTAACTCCACAATAGGTGGGTCCAGGGCCTCTCCCCATTAGGCATGGGTTGTAGGAGGCCCACTAGAAGGTTGTGGAGTCTTACTCTAAGCACACATGGAACAGGCAGCTATGAAAGCAGTTACGTCAGCATGTAGACTGGGCCACCAGAATTGTTGGGAAATGGCCCAAAAGAGTTGATTCTTCCCAGGGTGGCCAGCAGCCTTGGGAGAATGGTAAGTCTGAAGCATGGCAGTACGGAGACTCTCTGGAACAAAGCAGCCGTCACAAGGTTTCTCAGGAGAAGCATGAACCAGAACAGCAAGAATTTTGTCACCTAAAGGAGAAGTGAGACTGGTGCAAACTGTAGCCAGAATACGATCAGGAGGAATCACAGGAACAGGAACTGACTCCATCTTGGAAGCGGAGGAAAATTGTCATGACAAAGCGTCAACCCTTACATTCTTAGTACCGGGTAAGAATGAGACAATGTAATCGAAACTAGACAAGAAAAGAGCCCACCGTGCCCTTCTGGGAAAGACAAGAATGTGAGATTCTTATGGTCAGTAAGAATAAGAACCGGCACAGTGGTACCTTCGTGGAGATGTCTCCATTCTTTCAGGGATAAAATGATCGCTAACAGCTCTCTGTCACCAATCTCGTAATTGCACTCGGCAGGTGACAATTTCTTGGAAAAGTAGCCATAAGGATGCATAGCGCTCTCAGAGGTAGGACGTTGAGACAGAAGGGTGCCAACTCCAGTCTCAGAAGCATCAACCTCAAGGATAAAAGGTAACGCAGGAGCATAAACAAAGGCAGCCTTGAGACTCTCAAAGGCCTTAATGGACTCCGGAGACCAACACTGTGGGTTACCGTCCTTTCTGGTAATATTAGTCAGGGGCTTGACCAGAGAAGAGAAGTTACGAATATATATATATACTTCCGATAATAGCTGGCAAAGCCAAGAAAACGCTGCAGATGATGTAAACCCACGGGTCGGGGCCACTGTAGGACTTCTGAAAGTTTATCTTGGTCCATCGAAAAACCAGCAGTGGAAATGACATAGCCCAGGAATTTAACCTGTTCACGATGGAATTCGCACTTCTCCAATTTACAATAGAGATTGTTCTCACTTAGTTTCTGAAGAACAAGACAGACATCTATGTGGTGGCTCTCCAGGGACTTGGAAAATATGAGGATATTGTCAAGATAAACCACCACACATAACTGCAACAAATCTCAGAGGACATCGTTAAATTCCTGGAAAACTGCCAGGGCGTTACAAAGGCCAAAAGGCATTTCGAGATACTCATAATGGCCTGTTCTGGTATTAAATGCAATTTTCCACTTGTCACCCTCCTTCATCCTCATGAGATTGTATGCCCCTCTCAAATCAAGCTTCGTGAAAACAGTTGCTCCCTTGTGGCGATCAAATAACTCTGTAATCAACGGAATCAGATAGGCATTCTTAATCGTGAAATGATTGAGACCCCTATAATCAATACACGTTCTCAGTTCACCACTTTTCTTCTTCACAAAGAAGAAACCAGCACCAGCAGGAGACGAGGATTTGTGGATGAAACCTCAAAAAAGTGCGTCTGCAACATACTCCTCCATGGCCTTATCCTCCAAGACCGACAAAGGGTTAACCCGGCCACAAGGGGGTATGGCACCAGGTTGAAGGTCAATTTCGCAACCATACGTCCGTTGTGGAGGCAAACTACCGGCTTGACCTTTGTCAAAGACATCGCTAAAATTGCAGTACACCTCCGGCAGGGAGGAGAGAGAAGAAGGGCGCAGGACCTTTGCTATCTTCAGGAAGCATGTCTTACTGCATTGTGGTCACCAGGAGAGAACCTCAGCATGGAGCCAATCAAAAGAGGGGTTGTGCCTCTGTAACCAAGGATAACCAATAACCAGCGGAAACTTAGGAGAGGCAATCACTTGGAATTGGATTATCTCATGGTGAAGAGCCCCTACGACCATGGACAACGGAACCGTCTCATGAGTCACATGGGCAGGCTGTAGAGGTCTCCCCTCAAGAACCCCAATGGCAAGTGGAGTGTCATGCAGCTGCAGTGGAATCGAGTGCTTTGATACAAAAGCAGCATAAATGAACAGGCCTGCAGCCCCAGGGTCGATTAGAGCCTGTATCTCGATAGATGACTTAGCCAAAGAAAGGGTGACCGAAACCAGGGGCTTATCCTTCTGGATAACAGGGGACGACACAACACCACCTAAGTTCTGTCCATGACAGGACCTCAAGGTTCGGGTGTTCCCAGAACGGGTAGGACAAGACTTCAAAAAGTGACCTGCCTGGTTACAATAAAGGTACAATCTCTCCTTCCTCTTAAAGGCTCTCTCATCCGCAGAGAGACGCGTGAAGCCCAAGTGCATGGGTTCATCTTCACTGACCGACTTAGTACCAGGAGGCATGGGAGGTGAGGGAGGCACGGGTAGGACTGCAAAGCTCTGCAGCAAACATACAGGAAACTTCCGCAAGCGCTCCTTAAAAGAAAGTCTTTCTCTGTGTCTGGATCAATGAGGATGGCAAACGTGATGAACTTCTCCAGCTCAGTGGGTATATCACGGGCTGCTATCTCATCCTTGATGGTATCAGAGAGACCATGAGAGAAAGCAGCCACGAGGGCCTCATTGTTCCAAGCAACCTCTGCTGCCAGTGTACGGAATTCAATGGCATAATCGGCAACAGTTCTCATACTCTGTTTGATGGACATGAGGCACTTGGCAGCAGAAGTGGAGCATGCGGGAACATCAAATACCCTTTTAAAAGAAGCCACAAACTCAAGGTAACTCAAGACAACAGGTTTTTGCGTCTTCCATAGAGGGTTTACGCAGGCCAAGGCTCTCTCAGAAAGCAAAGATATCACAAAACCTACTTTGCTTCTGTCCATGGGAAACGCCTGGGGCAGCATCTCAAAGTATATCTCAACCTGGTAAAGAAACCCTCTGCATTGAACTGGATCGCCCCAAAGAGGAACCAGACATACCACTTATAGAGGTAATACTTGAGGTAGGTGCCTGCACAGAGACTTGAGCATTTTTCCTAAAAATTGAAAACATCTACTTGATTTTAACAAAGGTGTTGTAAATGATAACTCAAAGCTTTTTGGCCATACAAGAGTGATATTCTGTTTTGCTGAATAGGTCTTCTCAAACTCTTTTATAATAGGTCTGCTTTAATCCTGTTCCATTTACTGGTGCTTCTTTCTGAAATTCCAAACAAACAAGTAAAAATTTATGTTTTTATTTAACAAGTAATGTTCTTGACCCCTGAAAGCAACAATTAATATGACCAGGAACAAAACTGGACCCAAACAAGAGTTGCTATTGATAATGCATGCTGAGCGTGGCTTTTTGCACTTCACAAAAACGATTGTTCACTCCAAAAAAGCACTTGAAACTGGCTGTTGGAGATCACATATTGCATTCCATGCATCTTCCAGTGAATGATATTTGATTACACAGAGACATCAGAAAATGTGAGTTGAAAGCAACAGTGTCTGTTAAAACCATTCTCTGATGTGGATGTAATAGTGCAACATCGATAAAGGATTTCAACTATGAAAAACAGGATAGAATAGATTTCTGTTTCAATTTTTTTAGTTTTCCAATTTTGTATTATAAAATTACAGTTGAAGTCAGATAAAGCACCTTGAACATATATATATATATATATATATATATATATATATATATATATATATATATATATATATATATATATATATGGACACAGGCAAAATGTTCATAATTTTGGCTCTGTATGCCACCAGAATAAAATTAAAATGAAACAATCCAAAATGAATTTGAATTGCAGTCTTTCAGCCTTAATTCAAGGTGTTGAATATGAATATCAAGTACAAATTTTAGGAAGTTCAACCATTTTTATACACAGCCCCCATTTTCAGGGGCTCAAATGTAATTGGACAAATTAATATAATCATAAGTAAAATGTTCATTTTTAATATTTTGTTGAGAATCCTTTACTGGCAATGACTGTCTGAAGTCTCAAACCCATGGACATTACCAAAGACTGGGCTTCCTCCTTTCTGATGCTTTGTCAGGCTCTAACTGCAGCTGTCTTCACTTGTTCTTTGTTTGTGGGTCTTTCTGCCTTTAGTTTTGCCTTCAGCAAGTGTAATGCATGCTCAATTGGCTTGAGATCAGGTGATTGACACAGCCATTGCAGAATATTCCACTTCTTTACATTCAAAAGCTCCTGGGTTGCTTGTGCAGTGTGTTTTGAATCATTGTCCATCTGGACTATGAAGCACCGTCCAATCAACTTTGCTGCATTTGGCTGAATCTGGGCTGACAGTAAATCTCTAAACACTGCAGAATTCATCTGGCTGCTTCTGTCTTCTGTCACCTCATCAATAAACACCAATGACCCAGTGCCACTGGAAGCCATGCCTACCCATGCCATCACACTGCCTCCAACATGTTTTACAGATGACGCTGTGTGCTTTGGATCATAAGCTGTTCCAAGCATTCTCAACACTTTTTTCTTCCCATCATTCTGATACAGATTAATCTTAGTTTCATCCGTCCAAAGAATGCTTTTACAGAACTGGTCTGGTTTTTGTAGATTTTTTTTTGGCAAATTCTAATCTAGTAGCAGTCTATTCTTAAGGCTACTTTCACACTGAGGCGCTGTGCAGGCGCTGTAGTGCTAAAAATAGCGCTTGCAAAGCGCCCTGAAAGAGCCACTCAATTCACTCCAATGTGAAAGCCCCAGGGTTTTAACCCTTTTTGGCCACTAGCGGGGCGAAAAAGGCCGAGGGCTTTTACACTGGAGCGGTGCAATTGCAGGTCAAAACAGTCCTGCAAGCCGCATGTTTGCAGCGCCGCTTTGCGGGTGGTTTTAACCCTTTTTTGACCGCTAGAGAGGGTTAAAACTGCCCCGCTAGTGGCTGAATAGCGCTGCTAAAACAACGGTAAAGCGGCGCTAAATATAGTGCCACTTTATCACCGGCGCCCGCCCGCCCCAGTGTGAAAGTAGCCTTAGACTTATCAATGGTTTGCACCTTGTGAGTGTCCTTCACTTGTCTGGATGTTGTGAATGGGTTTTTCTTTACCATAGAGAGGATCCTGCAATCATCCACCACTGTTGTCTTCTGTGTACGTCCAGGCCTTTTTATGTTGCTGAGCTCACCAGTGCATTCTTCTTTCCTCAGAATGTACCACACTGTTGATTTGGCCACCCCTAATGTTGCTGCTATCTCTCTGATGGATTTGTTTCATTTTTGAAAACTTATAATGGCCTGTTTTACTTGCATGGACAGCTCCTTTGAACGCATGATGTATGTTCACAGCAATAGATTGCAAATGCAAATACCACACTTAGAATTAACTCTAGACCTTTTACCTGCTTAATTGATGAAGAAATAATGGAGTAGCCCACACCTGGCCATGAAACAGCTTTTGGTTGAATTATCCAATTACTTTGGGTTACTTGAAAAAAAGGGGGGTGGCGTGGCTTGCGCGCAACTGCAATGGACGCTTAAGCCGTTAGCTCTGTCAGTGACTGGGGATCCATCGACTTAGCCAGAGGGACACAGCACCACCGGAGCCCACACGGAGCTCCGAACAACAGTAGGAACCTGCCCTCATGGTGTCCCGTAAACGGAAGGAAGAAAGACGGCCAAAAAAGCTCATGGACTTCTTCACAATGCCAGCATCTGACGGGGAGAAGTGGCAAGATGGCGATGGCGGCGCGGCTGCTCAGGCCTCATCCTCTTATACTGATCTTCCTGACGAAAATCCTGGAGATTGGGATGCCGAAGTGAGACCACTATCATCCCAGGACTCATCATCACACAGCTCGCTCATCAACAGCCCTGCCAAAGCGAGGATGAGGCTGGATCCTGTCACACAGGCCTCAGGTGCAGTGAGTAGTAATCCCCACACAGACGCTGCAGGCCTAAATACACAGTCATCCATTGCAAGCTTTCCAACATGCGGACAACCAGTGCTGGATACAGTAATGAAGGATATGCTTTTATCTCTTCAATCATCCCTCATGTTCAATCTATCTACTCTAATCCACAAGTTTACAGCAGAAATGCAAGGCATGGGGGATAGGGTACAACACATTGAACATAAAATGGATGAATGTTCCCTGACAGTGAATGACCTTATAGATGCATACAAAGATCAAGCTGATGACAATGATCGAATAAAAGCAAAACTCGCGGACCTCGAGGACCGCTCGAGAAGAAATAATATCAAAATTAGGGGCGTTCCTGAAACGATTCTCCCTACAGACTTACATAAATATGCAGCAGACATGTTTGACAAATTGATCCCTGAGGTATCGCAGATTGAACGCATTGTTGATCGCATACCTAAACCAAAACATCTAGATGCATCAGTACCTAGGGACATTCTGATGAAAATCCACTTCTTCCCTACCAAAGAAAAGCTCCTAGCAAAAGCTAGATCTGTCCCTGATCTCCCAGCACCTTGCAAGGGGATACACCTCTATGCAGATCTATCCCAGTATACCCTAAACTTGAGACTGGCAAATGAAAACCATTACGAAGTCGCTTAATAATCACAAGATCTCCTACAAATGGCGCCATCCGGCCACCGTGGTGATCACCAAAAATGGATCAACACACACTGTATCCAGTCCTAAGGAAGGCCTCCGACTGCTACATGCGTGGGGAATCATCCCTGAACTCCCTAGGAATGAGACCTCAAACAATTCTGGGCCACAGCCACCAGGACGTCAACAACGGGAATTCCGAAGATCCATGGACAAGTGATGTATCCCATGGCAACCAACCACACAAGCGACCTAAATCCCTGGTCCGACTACCTGCTAAGTTACACTTGATTTGTTAACTCTATTGAACATTGCCTCCACCCCTAGTCAGTTATTGAAATTGCGCACTGACATTTTTCTTATTTTGCCTAAATTGGCAAAATTCCTTTTCTCTTTCTTTTACCTTTTCTTTTTTTTGTATATCCGCCGCTTCATAACAATTACCTGGTTTACATCATTGACCCTATAGTTCTCAGGCAGGACGTTACCTCAGCCTCATTGCAACTGTATTATATGTTTTGTTGATAACAGACAGTAAACTTGTGTGACGCCAGACCATCTATTGATACCAGGATCTCCAAGGACCAGCCATCGGACACCCAGTCCAGTTCAACCACAAGCAGACAGCCACCTGAACAGGGAAACGTAAGTCTTTACTACAGAACACAACTCCCATGTTACCACAAATATGGATATCAAAATATTATCTATAAATGCGAAAGGCTTGAACCATCCAGCCAAACGAGCATCTTTATGGAAAACAGCATTAACCCACAACAGTGATATCATATGCCAACAATAAAACACACTTTGCCCAAGATAAAACCCCCTACTGCCAACACAAATTGTTTCCTCACATCTACAAAGCGTACTACTCTAAGAAACAAAGGGGAGTTCTAATAGCTATTAGAGACACTGTCAACTTCCAGCTACAGGACTGTATCCTGGATCCAGAAGGAAGATACGTCATCCTATTGTGCACTATAGATAATACTGTGTATACCATTGCAACTGTATATGTTCCTAATCAGAGACCAGGGGCGGACTGACCATTCGGGCTCTCGGCACTGCTCGAGGGCCCCATGCCACTAAGGGGTCCCATCAGGGTTGCCAGCCTCCATAAAACCAGGGACAGTATGTAAAAATCTGTGTTTTTTAAAAAAATCCCAAGATTATAACTTCCCCGCCTCTCCAGTACCTTTTCAGTGTGTGTATGTGTATTCTGTGTGTGTATACTGTGTGTGTGTATATTGTGTGTCTGTGTGTTTATACTGTATGTGTGTGTGTGTGTATGCTGTATGGCCCCATAATCTATTGCCTGGGGGCCCCATAATCTCCTATTGCCCGAGGGCCCCATAATCTTCTCCTATTGCCTGGGGGCCTCATAATCTCCCATTGCCCGGGGGTCCCAAAATCTTCTCCTATTGCCCGGGGGCCCCATGAGTTGTCAGTCCGCCCCTGTCAGAGACAAATGTCATTCCTCAAAGCCACACTGAAAAGAATCAAAAGTGTGCAGCAAGGGCACTTGCTGATCTGCGGGCACTTCAACGTAGTACCGGACAATGACATGGACTCATCCTCGGGTCCCAAAAGATTTGCATCCCCTCTGAACTCTTTTCTAACAACTAATGACATGTATGATGTTTGGAGGTGCTGTCATGTGGCTGAGAGGGATTACACATTCCTTTCCCCACGTTACAACACCTACTCTCGCATAGACCTGTTTCTTGCAGATAAGTGGCTACTACAAAATATCCACACATCCCACATCCACACCATCACCTGGTCAGACCACGCACCTATTAGTGTTCAAATTACAAACAAAAATTCCAAACCACAATCCTATTTATGGAGGGTGAACAATTTCCTCCTCCAAAATCAGTCCAACGCTACCTTTTTATCCCAAAAATTAGAAGAGTTTTTTACCACAAACGTGGGATCTGTGGCTGACCCGGCGGTTTTGTGGAATGCTCACAAATCCTTTAAAAGGTGCTTTTTCATACAATTGGGTTCCACCCTCAAAAAAACAAAAAATGCAGAAAATACAAGAATTGACTGCATCTATTGCAGCTGCAGATCAAAAAAACAAATCCCATCCATCACCAGCATTGCAATCCCAGATTTTTAAACTAAGACACAAACTTAGGGCACTGCTACTCGAAAGTTTTGAAAAGACCCAACGAAAACTCAAAGCTAGATCTTATGTAACCAATAATAAGGCGGGAAAAGCTATGGCAAATAAAATCAAAGGACACCGAATAAAATCTAGAATAACACATCTATTTCACCCAAACACCCATGATAAACTTCTAAATCCACAATCGATAGCGGATGCATTCAGAACTTACTATAGTGGACTTTACAATCTCAAAGTAGATGGTAACACCCACCAACCAGATCAAATAGAGATCAAATCATTTCTTGACCACATCCAGCTTCCATCCTTAACATCTGATCACCTCATGAAACTAAATTTACCATTTACAGTAGAGGAAATTCAAAAAACTATTGAACAACTTCCAAACTCTAAATCTCCAGGCCCAGATGGCTTCACTGGAGAATATTTTAAATCCTTCCATTCCATCCTGGCCCCTCACCTACATGACCTATACAATCACGCAGCATTATCCTCATATTTTCCAGAAGAAATGTTATCTGCCCTAGTAATAACTTTACCAAAGCCGGGGAAAGAACCCACCTCTCCCCAAAACTTTCGGCCCATATCTTTATTAAATCTTGACCTCAAGATATATGCCAAAATGATAGCCAATAGACTCATGGACATTATGCCATCACTCATACACAGGGATCAAACAGGATTCACTAAAGGCAGGCAGACTTCTGATGCAACCAGAAGACTGATCAACATTATTCACCACACAAACTCATCTGGAACGCCTTCTCTGCTCCTATCTTTGGATGCAGAGAAGGCGTTCTATAGAGTCAACTGGAGTTATCTATCCCTAACACTACAAAAATTTGGTTTTCAAGGCAGAATCCTCCAGGCCATACTTGCCCTTTATACAAACCCATCGGCACGAGTGTACACGTTAAACCTTCTATCCACTCCATTCAACATTACAAACGGCACGAGGCAGGGCTGCCCACTATCTCCACTAATTTTCAACCTAATAATGGAACCTTTAGCTGAGCACATAAGATCTACCGTATATACTTGAGTATAAGTCGTTCCGAGTATAAGTCGAGGCCCTAATTTACCACAAAAAAATGGGAAAAACTTAGTAACCCGAGTATAAGACGAGGGTGAGAAATGCACAGCTACTGTAAGTGGAAAAGAGGGTCAACAATGCCCATTGTTGCCCATTGTTGGTAGTTAGGGGTTCCTAGATGCCCCCTAGCTGCAGCCAAAATTTGGGGTCTCTGAACCCAAAGGGTCCCAAAATGACATTGCTGCAGATGGACACAGTTGACCGATTTTGGGGCCCCGTATCTTGGGGCCACTTAGTGTTAGGAACCCCAAATTTGGTGTTCTAACCCAGTGGAACTAGAACCATAAAATATCCAAAGCTAGGGTTTCTAGCACCAAGTGTCCCCGAGATACAGGGCCCCAAAAATCGGTTCAGAAAATGTCAAGCACTTTTCTGCAGCAGAGAATGACATTTTCCGAACCGATTTTGGGGCCCTGTATCTCGGGGCCACTTAGTACCAGGAACCCCAGCTTTTGGATATGTTGTGGTACCAGTTCCACTGGGTTTGCACACCAAATTTGGGGTTCCTAGCACAAAGTGGCCTTGAGATACGGGGCCCCAAAGTCAGTTCGGAAAATGAAATTTTTTGCTGCAGAAAAGTGCTTGACTCAAGTATAAGTCGAGGGGGGCACTTCCAGCACAAAAAAATGTGCTGAAAAACTCGACTTATACTTGAGTATATACGGTAATCCCAAAATAACTGGCATTAACATTGGTCATCAAACACATAAAATTAGTCTATTTGCGGACGATGTATTATTAATCCTAACACAACCAACCTCTTCCCTCCCTGAAGTCCAAAAAAACCCTAAACTGGTTTAGCAATATATCCTACTACAAGGTGAATGCAACAAAATCACAAATATTAGATCTCGGCATAGATGCGGTAACCAGAATCCTCTTATAAAATCAATTTCCCTACACATGGGCAAACTCCAGCGTCACTTACTTAGGCTTTCAACTCACAAGATCCACCAAATCCCTTTTTCAACATAATTACAATCCCCTGCGGTCCAAAATTCAAAATGATCTTCAAAAAACGGCCAAATTTGAATTTTCTTGGTGGGGAAAACTCACAGCATTTAAAATGATTCAACTTCCCCAAATACTATATCTCTTCAGATCTCTCCCCATACCAATCCCAACCAGCTACTTTAGGTCCCTCCAATCCCTGCTATCAAAGTTTGTTTGGAATGGAAAAAGATCCAGGTGCTCCCATGACAAACTGATCAAACATAGAATGTCCGGCGGTGTAGGATACATAGATTTTCAGGACTACTATTCAGCCTCGGTATTGACCCAACTAAAAGAGTGGTTGTTGTCACCTCCATCCACGCTATGGGGGTCTATTGGGAAGGAGTACAGTCCACATAACCCCATAAACGTATGGCTTTACAGCACTCAACTGGGAGCAAAAATACCGTCCCACTTTTCTCCTACAATGATTGCCTCAATTAAAACTTGGACGAGATTACTCCAATACACCCAACAACATACACCAAATACAATTCTAGAAGTCCCTCTACTAGCACTACATCACCTCATAGCCCAGGTTTCCCTCACATCCTGGACTAGAAAAGGAATAACACATCTCCATAACCTATATGACACAGGCACTCTCAAATCCTTTCCTTCTATTCAAAAAGAGTTCCACCTACCTCAAAAGGACCTGTACAAATATCTGCAAATTAAACACTTCCTCAAAAACCTAATAAATACTCATCAAACTATACCAACTCCGGCATGGGCCTTTCTAACATCTAGTATACCACTGAAAAAAGGTATCACCCTTTTTTACAATATCTTCCAACAGAAGACCACTTTCATTAAATCTACCTCCCACTAATGCCCCGTACACACGGTCGGATTTTCCGATGGACATTGTCCGATCGGAGCGTGTTGTCGGAAATTCCGACCGTGTGTGGGCGCCATCGGACATTTTCCATCGGATTTTCCGACACACAAAGTTGGACAGCAGGAGATAAAATTTTCCGACAACAAAATCCGATCGCATCAATTCCGACCGTGTGTGGCCTGTTCCGACGCACAAAGTGCCACGCATGCTCAGAAGAAATTCCGACACGGGACAGCTCGTTCTGGTAAACTTAGCGTTCGCAATGGATACAGCACTTTCGTCACGCTGCAATGTAAAAAATGGTTTAATACAGCGCACTCTCTTCTTCTTTATAATGTGACAAAAATTAAGTAGTTTTGATGCTCATATTCACACACACTTCTCACAAAGTTTTATTTGTGTTTTTTTAGTGGGATTCCCTCAATATATTGTTATTAGTTGTCACATCTGACAGTTTTATATTTTTTATGTTTTTTTTTTTTGTTTTTAAGCCTTTTTTTTTCTTTAATGTTTGGATTTTTTCCAAGGCTGATCTTTGTTCAATGTTATTTTTATTTTTACTCCAGAATATTTTTGTGTGTGTTTTGTGTGTCAAGTTACCCCAACACCATTGATATCTTTTATTATTTAATCTCCATGAGATTTTTTGTTGTTGGTGTCCCTTGTTCATTTCACATTGTATATTAGAAATGTACCTGAATCCTCACAAACAAACCATCATTTTTGAAGTAAAACACATAGGAGAGTATAATTCAAAACAAAAATCCTTTATTAAGGGCTCAGAACCAAACAAAGAGGAAGGCAACACTGGATCAACAGGAGAAATTAGTGAAGCCTGGGACCCCCACGGCAGACATCAATTCTTAAACCTCAAAATTGGTGGCCTGAGGAGTCCATATGTAAGGGAGGGCAATCTGGTCCGGGATTCACAGAGACTCGGATAGCAGCAGATGACATCAGTGTCCCCAGGCTGTGGTACCACAAGAGGCTGCATCTTTTGGCCGACCAGACTGGATCCAGGGCAATCACTCTCTGGTCTTCCTTTCACGCTTCCTTCCGGGCTGTGGCTGTGCAATTGGAGATGTGGCAGGAGGAGAAGTAGGACCTGGAGGAGGACTGGGAGGACCAGGAGGAGAGGGAGGACGAGGAGGAGGACCTGCAGGAGGAGGAGGAGGACCATCGCGAAGGTGTGTTTGAGGTGTAATTTGGCCCCTCATACCTTTCGCCAGAGTCTCTGATATGAGGGCCTCACACATGGCTTTTTGGCCCTCCTCCATCCTCTGCATTTTATAGGCTATGAATGCAGCAATGTTCTCCTGCCTGGTGTGGGGTGCTCCCAGGACCTCTGTAGCCCTACAAAAAAATCTGATAGCAGCCTCCTCTAGGGTACTCCTCCTACTGCCACTTTCTGTTTTCAGGGGGGGTGGAGGGACCTTGATATCAGCCAGCCGGCTCGGCCCGGCCACCTCCTGGCTGAGACTTCCCTGTGTATGAAAAAGGGACATGGTTTTAGTTTTTGCATCATCAATCACAATCATAAATTAGTACTCCCAACTAACATCTAGTTAACATCATTGATTGGACAAGCAGAAATATTTAGAGGAATGCTATACCTGGCTCAATCTGGGCTCCTCCACATATGGCCTGGAAGGCCCAGGTTGGGCGTCAGAAGCCTCAGCCGGACGGGAAGGAAGCGTGGAAGGAAGACTTGAGAGGGATGGCCTGGGTTCAGTCTGGCCTGCCAGAAAGTGCAGCCTGTCGTAGTACAACATCCTGGGGACATAGATGTCATCTGCTGCTCCGGATCTCTGTGAATTCAGGACTTTCTTGCGCTCCCTTAGATATGTGCTCCTCAGGCCACCAATGAAAATCTTTAAATAAGTGATGTCTGCCGTGGGGATCACCTGCTTCACAATTTCACACAATTGCTCCAGTGCTGCCTTCCTCTTTGCTTGGTTCTTGTAATGGGGGTGTTTAATCTCCCACAGACAGGGCAGCTCCCTTAGCATCTCTATGAAGACTGAAATGAAGTCCTGATCTTTCAGTACCATATCCATGTTCACTGCAAGACACAACACAAGACAAAGCCTAATGTCACACCAAACTCTCCTAATCTTGTTACAATATAGGCCTCAATCTATAGAAGCAGTATAGGTCCAAGTTTGTCTCTTACCTTCGTTCTTATGATCGCCGCGTTCAATGCTCCTTCCTCCGCTCACAGATCAAACGTAATACGCACGCGTGTTACGCTTTATATACACTGCGCATGCGTGTAACTCCGCCCGCCCCTGGCATTCTTTCTAGTGTATTCCCCGCCCCTTTTCGTTCGGCGCAGTGGGGGAAGAGCATGATGGCGGACATACAGCAGGTGCGGGCTAATTGTAGCAACGAGGAGGAGGAGGAGGAGGAAAGGGCGGATCCAGGCACGTCCCGATCCAGAAGGAGACGTTTTAAGGCCACAAATATGTCGTTTGGGGAGATGTTGGAGATGGTCGACATCATGAGGAAGTCCGACTATGATGGAAAATATGGGCCTTACCCCAACCCCAATATCCGAAAGGCCAAAATCATGGCGAAAGTGGTCAGGAGTCTAGAGCGGAATTTCGGGGTACGAAGGTCTAAAGATCAGCTCAGGAAGCGGTGGTCGGACCTGAAGTTGAGAGAGCCAGAGCAGTACCGAAAGATCCGGAGAGTGCTGCAAAAAAGTAAGTAGTTGTGCTGTGTTCCTATTCTTTCTGTCTTTATTACGTTCGTTCTGCTCCATATGCTTTGATTAGTTGTAACGTTTCCAAAGGTCAACTTTAATGTTCATGGGCACATTATTCGTTCGTATCAAACATTTTTCTTTCGGCCTCTAGAACACCATTGTTTAGGCCATATGCATTTTCACACATTTTTGGGGGCCTACTTGGATGCCAAATATTTGTTTGTGTAGATGGGTTTGTTACTAGAATGAAATGCAAACTAGATTGTGTGTAAGGAGAGGACACTGAGCAGCTGTTTTCACATCTGGACACTGGAGCACTAGTGTGGGACACAAGAACACCTTTTTTATTAGGGGGCCACACAGGTGCTCCAGTGTATACTATAGGGGGGTCTCCATCTGTGAAGCTTGTACCAAACAGGTAAAGTATTGCAGCTTGACAAAGGGCAATAAAAAATATACATCTTGGAACTCGGCTAAAATAGACAATTGTACCCCACTTCCAAGCAATGTTTCCTATTTCTATAGTTCTGCCATCAAATATCTGTGTGCTAAGTATACCATTTTTGTTTTACATAGGGGAGAAAAGACTCGGAGGACACCCCTCATCCCAGGAGACCAGAGACCCCCCTCTCTGGAAGAAGGGGAAATACCAACCCAAGAAGCTGAGCAGGAGGAAGAAGAAGATGTGGTGGAGATTGGCACCACAACAGGTGAGTGTCTGCGACCACAGACTCAGGTAAAAGAGATGGCTGGTGGCAGATTTTTGAGACCTTTTTTTTGTTCTTTATCTCTTTTTAGGTGATCGTGATGTGAGGGATCCAGAACGCTTTACATCTGAAAGTGCCCAGATACTGATCGGGGAGATCATGGGGTGTAATCTCCAATTGCAAAACATACATCAACAAATCAGTGATGTTATTAAAAAAAATAATAACATCATTGATGTTTTGGGGCGAATTTAAACCCCACAAAATCACCTGTTTTATCGTACCAAACTTTTTTCAATGTTTAGAAAAGCCAAATTTGGAGGATGCACACAGTGTGCCAACATGTGCTATCTGCCATCACGGGAGATCAATGGACGCGTTTTGGGGGGGCAACCCCTTCCTCAATTATAAAGTAGCGTTGAGGAAGGGCTTGCTCCCCCCAAACACGTCCCTTGATCCCCCATGATGGCAGATAGCACATGTGGACATTTGTAAATTGGTGTGCATCTTCCAAATTTGGCTTTTCCAGGGGTGATTTCCCCCCATCTGAACGCTATATCAAACCCAGTTCCTAAATACTGATGTCTGATATAGCCTTCAGGTTTTACCTATTGTGAACTTTGTAAGTTCAAGTTTTTTGGCTTTCTTGTTGGTTTTACACAGGCCTGTTTTATCTGAAATGGATATTTTGATTTTTCATAATGCTACTGCAAACATTGTTATACAACAAACATGTTGGTTTGTTTTAAAAACCTTTGGTAAATGCGCATGTGATTGTGCAGGTATAAAAAAGTGCCTTACTCAAGAATGTGTGGATTATTGTCTCAACACTACAACACTTTTGGGGTGATGTAATTGTTGTTTTATGCACAAATGGGGGTTATTTCCTAAGGGCAAATCCTCTTTGCACTACAAGTGCAGGTTCAGTGCAGTTGCAAGTGCACTTGTAGTGAAATGTGTTTTTGCATTTAGGAAGTACCAGCCAACACTGTTTTTTATAAGGTTACCCAATCACGACATTTTCTGCACTCAACACATTTCTGTCAGGGTCAGCTAAAACAAACACAAGCAGTAAATGTCCACCAAGAATTTCTTTTGGTTGTTTTTTATTTGAAAAAGGTGTCACATATTGTCTGGCATATTGATAGCCCCCCTACCCGCAAAGAACTCCAGGTATCGTAACCGGACATCACAGGCATTCAGGGAGGGCAAGCCAGGACGGCCGCTTTCAAGTGCCGTCATTGTTGATGTATTTGGGATTCCGGCCTCAGGCCCAACTGAGCCAGCATAGTTGGCTGAATGTTTTCGTAGAAAATTATGGAGAACACAGCAGGCAAGTATTATATGGTTCAGTTTATACTCCGCCATATGGATGGGTGTCATAAATAATCGGAACCGGCTGGCCAGGATTCCAAATGTGTTCTCCACCACTCTTCGGGCTCTGGCCAGCCGGTAATTAAAAACCCTCTGTTCCGGGGTGAGGGTCCTCATCGGGAATGGCCGCATCAGGTGGTCCCCCAGTGCAAATGCTTCATCAGCAATGAACACAAATGGGAGACCTTCAACATTGTCCTCTGGAGGTGGCAAGTCCAAGCTGCCATTCTGGAGACGCCTGTAGAACTCCGTCTGGGCGATCACTCCACCATCGGACATCCGGCCATTCTTCCCCACGTCCACATACAAGAAGTCGTAATTAGCCGACACCACCGCCAACATCACTATACTATTAAACCCCTTGTAATTATAATAGTACGACCCCGAGTTGGGTGGTGGGACGATGTGGACGTGTTTCCCATCAATTGCCCCTCCGCAGTTAGGAAAGTCCCACCGCTGGGCAAAGTGGGAGGCCACAGTCTGCCATTCCTTTGGCGTGGAAGGAAACTGTTGAGGAAAAAACAATAAACATTACTATTTTTTCACAGAAACCTGGCAAGCAGATTAGACACAAACATTATGGGTCAACCTCCAGATAGCATTTATTAAGGGGAATTTAACAACAACAAAGTATAAGGTACACCTATCATATCCCCCCCCCCCTCTCATGGGCCATTTCTAACATTATAGGGGGGGAACTCTTGGACAGGTAACCCTCTTCACTTCATTGAGAGATGAATGCCTAAATACAGGGTATTACTTGGAACAGCCCCTCCTTAGTTACACTATTGGCAGCCCACTGGACAGGTAAGAAGTGTCATAATACAAAGATATAAATACACACTGTACACATTTGAGCACATTTGGACATTCTGCTATTACCTATCAAGATCATAATAGGATACAAGAACTTTAAACAGTACCATTGGAAAGTATACAGGCAGGCCCTTGCACTACATGCTTTGGGGAATTCATCCAAAAATCTGACCAGTAAAGAGGTGGGTATAGTGTGTATGGGTTTGGCAAAGTCAGCAGATAGATGATTGAGGATAGAGAATTGGGATCAGCTGACTTAGCAGTTGGGGGAGGGAGGGTTACAAAAAATTTGGGGACACCACAAAAAAAAGCCTCTGGCCCTCTGCCTGAATTTAAATCAAAAATAACATTTCAAAACATTTTAGGGGGTGTTTGGGGTAAAGCACTACTATGGAGCTGATAAAATACATTGTTAAGTAACTACATGAGGTGAATATAGGGCAGGAGACACCATGCTGGAGAGGTTATTGCAGGGCAAATATGTATGAAGGACCTAAAATAATAATTACATAAAAATCCAACATGCATGAGGACAAAGGGGACATTCACAGCATATTACAATCATGGTCATTAGGGAATGAGGAAAGAAATACAATATATTATCAAACATTCAATACAATAAAATGTGATATAAAAGGATACAAATCTTACCTTCATATACTCCTTCTGTAGGACCTGGATGATGGCAGAACAGGTCTCTGGGATAATGATCCCCAGAGCCTGGGGAGAGATGCCTGTCGAGAACTTGAGGTCCTGCAGGCTTCTCCCTGTGGCCAAATACCGCAAGGTAGCGACCAACCTCTGCTCCGGAGTGATGGCTTGCCTCATGCAGGAATCCTGCCTGCTGATATAGGGGGTCAGCGAAGCCAACAAACGGTGAAATACGGGGTCCGTCATCCTGAGAAAGTTCCTGAAATCATCAGGATTATTCTCACGGATCTCACGGAGCAAAGGCATATGACAGAACTGGTCACGCTGAAGCAACCAATTCTTGGTCCATGAACTCCTCCCCACCCTGTTCATGGACTGGACTTGTGTCAAGGTCAGGACCCCAACACCAAGCCCCCGCACAGCACGAACTCTACGAGGAGTACGCATACGCAACATGGCTAGAAAACGGTCGGCTGCTCAGAACGAAGTAACAGAACGCACTGAAGAACAGCAAGGCCTGTGAAGAGCGACCTGAAAAACAGCAACGAGCGGACAAGATCGCACAGAAAACTCCAATACGAACTGACTGCACGCACTGAAGAGCAGATACAAACCCACAAGCACAAACTGAACGGCAGAAAACGATCTGAAAGCCACGAGTCTGAAAAAGCGCGAATCTTCTCTCACCAAACTTTTACTAACACGAGATTAGCAAAAGGAGCCCAAAGGGTGCCTCGTTTGGTTCTGAACTGGCCTTTTCTAGTCTCGTCGTATGTGCTTGACGTCACCGCATTCTTGGCGATCGGAAATTCCGACAACTTTGTGCGACCGTGTGTAGGCAAAACAAGTTTGAGCCAACATCCGTCGGAAAAAATCCGAGGATTTTGTTGTCGGAATGTCCGAACAAAGTCCGACCGTGTGTACGGGGCATAACAGTGGGAAACAGATTTACAACAAACCTTCTCCCCACTGCAGTGGCAGAGGGCATGCAAGATCACCCAGAGAACCACCAGATGTTCCACATTGTGGGAAATTACTGTTAAGATAACATTGAGATGGTACATCACCCCTGCTAAAATCTCCAAATTCAATCCGAATAGCAGTAATAGATGTTGGAGACAATGTGGGTTATGGGGTGACCTACTGCACGTTCTCTGGCACTGCCCCAACATTCACCAATACTGGTTGGAGATCTTTAGTATTATCTCTGACATTACTCAAACCAAAACAACACCAAACCCAGCATTGGCAATTCTTTCTATAGGCATTGAGGAATACCCTCCTAAACTTCAAAACACTATTATAAATATACTTCTAGCGGCAAGGCTAACACTAACTAGACACTGGAAAGACCACACATCCCCAACAATTGCTGAGGTAATAGACTTAACCAATCTACATTGCACATATGAACAGATGATGATGTCCTGTTCAGGACAAATCCAAACCTCCAACACTCAATGGTCTCCCTGGACCACTTGGTATCTGAACACTGGCTTACTCCCTCTCCCTTGAATATACCTATTAACACTACCTGTAACACTGAACACGCTGAGCTCTCTCCCAGACACAGACAGTTCCCGATGGGGTGTCTAAGGAGAGTAGACCCAGCTCAATGCATAAGAGATCCTCCCTACCGTTGGTAGGATTTGAAGTATATTCAACATCGTAGTTCCTTTCCAACCCTACATTCTCTATCTAGTCCTTAGATAAATGTCTCCAATCTTACTTTGTACCTGTTAATCTAGAGACGAATACCTTACTATGTAATTGTTTTGACGATTCTATTGTTACTGACTTTTTGCTGAAAATGAATAAAAACTATTGAAAGAGAAAAAAAGGAGGGTGGCTATTAATTCCTAAACTCTTCCTCTGATTTGGATGTATATACCCTCAAATTAAACCTGAGAATGTGCATGTTCAGTCCATTATATAACTGTAGCTATTTTAGTGAATACTTGAAAAAAAAACTAAAATTGCGCCTGTGTCCAAATATTTATGGACCTAACTGTAAATTTTATTAGTAAGAGGCCTTCAAAAAGTACAATCTGGTCCAGCATGAAAACTTTGCACATCAACCGACTTCATGGAGTGACTAAAAAGTATTGCACCCACATATAGAGTAGGAACAAACAAACAAATGGTAAAGAGTATACACAGCGCTGCCACAGTCCGTCCAGTGTGTGAGATAATGTCACAGAGCAGCTCCACATGACGCGTTTCCCCTGACAGGTCCATGCAATATGCAGGACCAACATGGGAGAGCTCAAAGGGGATGCAGGTTTCCTTATGTTTCTTACAGGTTTGCTATTGGTTACAGCAGCAGCATCTGCTGCACAGCAACAAGCAGCTGATTGGAGGAAATTGGCGGTTTGCATAGCCTGCTTCCTGAAGGAGATAAAAGGGGCAGTCCGGCCGTTAACAAGCAGACCCTGTGGAACCGGACCGGGACTTAGGAGCATGAAGCGCCGCTCACCTGAGAGAAGAGAGAGCTTGCTCCGCCGCCTCATAGAAAAAGCCGAGGGCTCAGGAGGTGAGGAGTGGCTTATGCAGTGCCTGGAGGATGGACGTGCTGAGTCTCCGCCCGGCCCGTCGAATGTCACAGCCCAAGTAAAGATGGAGGAGCCAGAAGAGGTCATGCGCAGTCCGCGCCAGCAGCCAGGGAGGAAAAAGAAGAGACAGAGAACGGAGGCTTCTTCTCAGCCTAAAGGAAAGGAGAGAGCTGGCAGCGTTCCTCACAGGAATGCACCTCCAAAGAGAGAAAGTACTGCTACTCAGTCTGCAGCTGCTGCGGCCAGAAGTGAGCAAAATAGGAGTCTGCCTGCTGGTGAGACATTCTCAGATGTTAATGTCACTGAATTTAATGCTCTTGTTAAATCGTTATCTGGTATGTTGCAAAAGCTTAAAGGGGAACACACAGTTGGTGCTTTTGCTGAGGAGGCTGAAGGTGCACAGTTTTCTGGTGCTTTGTATGAGGCTGATACTATTAATGATTTAAAAGGGGCACATTTACATGGTGCTTTTTCACAGCAAGCTGAGAATTTTTTACAACAGTATGAAAGTGATGACATAAATACAATTTGGCATAATGTGATAGAGAACCCCCTGGGTGAGAATTTTAAACATAATACAGGTGGTACGGCCCGCAAGCCGGTTCAGGTTCGTAAAGCTGTTATGCCTTCTGCACGCTCTGCGCATTCCTTGGTTGCAGAGTCCTCCTTTAAGGCTCCTATGCCATGTGAAATATCACCGCTGGGCTTCCACTTATCCACTTCTGTCAAAGAAAAAATTTGGGGAGGTGAATTTGTTGATCTGTTGTCTTTATTGCCAGCTTCCAAGGAATTTCTAGTTAAATCTGACAAGAAATCAGATGAGCGCACAGAAGAGGATAAGGGCAGGGCTGTACCTAAAACCTTTCAGAACTGGCTGCAGGCCTTTTGCATTTTTGCTTCCGTGTTGGGAGAGCAATTTCCTGAGAAATGCTCAGGCCTTTTTCAACACGTGGATATAGTTTCTGAAGCATTTCGTAATTTTGGTGGTTCAGCCTGGTTCACCTATGATGAGAATTTCAGACAAAAATTAGCAGTTCACCCTTCCTTGCAATGGGGATGTAAGGATGTGGGTTTATGGTTGAATCTCATGCTTCCACAAAAACCGCAGTTCACACCTAGAATTGGGCCTAGCCCACAGACTGCCTTTCGTAAAGGTTTCTGTTTTGCCTTTAATGAAGGACAGTGCAGATTTTTATCTAACTGCAGATATAGGCATGAGTGCTCCTTCTGCAATGGGAACCATTCGGCGAATAGATGTTTCAAAAAATCATCAGTTGCTTCCCTCCCATCCTTTCCACGCGATGCTGGTGGAAAAAGCCAGGACCCCAGTGAGCCTGCTAAGCATGCAACCGTGGCTAGATCTCTACCCAGACCGCACGATGGCGCGGCTGCTATCTGATGGTTTCAAGGACGGTTTTTTGGTTCCCTCCTTTTCAGGGTCTGGATGCACTTTAGTTAAAAATTTGCGCTCTGCTAGGTGTCATCCTGAAATTGTACAAGAGAAAATCTTTGAAGAGGTGTCAGAAGGAAGAGTAGCTGGCCCCTTTTCCTGCCCACCTTTTAAAAATTTTCGCATATCCCCATTGGGCATTGTTCCTAAAAGAGAGCGGGGTAGTTTCAGGCTTATTCACCATTTATCATATCCTTTGGATGCTTCACTCAATGATGAGGTTGCAGAGGTTATAGCCCCAGTGTCATACTCCTCCTTTGATGAAGCACTAGAACTTTTACGTCACTTTGGGCACGGTGCGCTGTTGGCTAAGGCAGACATCAAATCTGCCTTTCGCCTGCTACCGGTGCATCCACAGGGATTCAATTCCCTGGGTTTTCATTTTCAGGACCAATTTTATTTTGATAAATGTATGCCCATGGGTTTCTCGTTATCATGCTTTTATTTTGAGTCCTTTTCAAAATTTTTGCATTGGGTTCTGTCTGAATGTTCCCCTGTTGGGGGTATTCTGCATTATTTGGACGAGTTTTTTATTTTTAGGTCCAGCAGACTCCCCAGTATGTTCAGTATTGCTGGAAACATTTTTTCATATTTGTGACTCCTTCGGTATTCCCATTGCCCATGAGAAGACGGTACTCCCGGTATCCTCTTTAGAATTTCTGGGCATCACTATTGACTCATCGTCAATGGAGTTCAGATTGCCCGAGGATAAATTACACCGTATGAGAATAATGATCTCCTTATTTTTGTCAAAACGCAAAGTTTTATTAAAAGAGGCCCAATCCCTTTTGGGTCTGTTTGCCTTTGCGGCTAGGGTTATTCCCATAGCTAGAATTTTTTCCAGACGTTTTGCTCTAGCTATTAGAGGTTTTAAGAACCCTGATTCTCATATCCGCATCTCTAATGCCCCATACACACGGTCGGACTTTGTTCGGACATTCTGACAACAAAATCCTAGGATTTTTTCCGACGGATGTTGGCTCAAATTTGTCTTGCATACACACGGTCACACAAAGTTGTCGGAAAATCCGATCGTTCTGAACGCGGTGACGTAAAACACGTACGTCGGGACTATAAACGGGGCAGTGGCCAATAGCTTTCATCTCTTTATTTATTCTGAGCATGCGTGGCACTTTGTCCGTCGGATTTGTGTACACACGATCGGAATTTCCGACAACGGATTTTGTTGTCGGAAAATTTTATCTCCTGCTCTCCAACTTTGTGTGTCGGAAAATCCAATGGAAAATGTCCGATGGAGCCCACACACGGTCGGAATTTCCGACAACACTCTCCGATCGGACATTTTCCATCGGAAAATCCGACCGTGTAAGAGTGTTAAAGAGGATCTTAAAATTTGGGATTCTTTTCTCTGCAATTTCAATGGGTCCACAGTATGGCAGCAATCTTTTACTAATGATTTTCAGTTAAACTTTTTTACAGACGCCGCCGGTTCATCTGGTTTTGGCGCTTTTCTTGATGGCCACTGGTGTGCCTCTAGATGGCACTCCAGTTGGTTACAGCAAGACATTTTGCGCAATATAGTCCTCCTCGAGTTATTCCCGGTTATAGTTTCTATTGTGATTTGGAAAGAACACTTTGTTAATCTTAGGATTATTGTTAATACGGATAATAAAGGTGTTCTATTTGCTATCAATATGCTTTCTTCTAAATCAGAGCTAGTTATCAAACTTTTACGTTTTTTGGTGTTGCACTGCATGAGATTTAATATCTGGTTAAAAGCCAAGCATATTCCTGGGATTGATAATAACATAGCTGACGCCTTATCTCGTTTACAGTTGCGGAGATTCCGGGAGTTGGCCCCATCGGTGGATCAGTGTGGAACCCCGTGCCCGGATTTCCTCTGGGGCTTGATCTGGGACTGATCTCTGCGCATCTTAGGAACTCTGTAGCACGTAAAACATGGCTGGAATATAGTCTGGCCTGGTCCAAATGGTGTTCTTTTTGCTCTAGCAGGAGTATAGATGAATTGGAAGTGAACGCGTATGTTTCTTTAGCTTTTGTGTCCTTTATGATTCAGTCTGGTCTTAGGCCTGCCTCTATTAGCAAGGTGTTGGCTGGTGTTTCCTTTTTTCTAAAATTTGCAGGTTTACCAGCCCTATCTTCCTTTTTTCAGGTCAGCCAGGTCCTCAAAGGTTTCAAGAATTCACACCCTACCCAGGATTCCAGACGTCCCATTTCAGTTAATTTACTAAACCAATTACTATCTATATTGGAAGAGATCTGTTTTACCGAATTTGAACTTCTGCTTTTCAGGGCAGCCTTTTCGGTTACCTTTTTTGGTGCCCTCAGAGTTGGAGAACTTACTGCCCAAAACAGGTCATCTTCATCTTTTCTACTATTTTCTCATGTGTTGTTGGAATCCGATTGCTTAAGTCTGTTTATCTGCCGGTCCAAAACGTTTGGTTTGGGCAATGGTCAGTGGATATATCTAGGAAAATCCCCCAATAACTTGATTTGCTCGGTGTCACATACGGCTAGTTATATGTCAGTGAGGCCTTTCTCTAACAGTTCATTTTTTTTTCTATCCATCAGGATTTGTCCCCTTTGACTCGTTACCAATTCTCAGCGGTTCTATCCGCATGTCTCAAGAGCCTTAACCTTGGGGGTCTCGGATTCTCTTCACATTCGTTTAGAATCGGGGCCGCCACCACAGCCAATTTGTTGGGTTTCTCTCCTGAAGGTCAAAAACGGGTTGGTAGGTGGGTTAGTAGTAGATATAAAATTTATGTTCGCCCTGAATTATTAATTGTGTGATTTTCTATTTTCAGATTCTTCTATATGCACAATCTGGATAGTAGGCCACTCCTACATTTTCTGGGCTGAAAATCAGGCTGCATCCAGGATCTATACGAACAATTTAGGTTTGGATAGCAATGTCTTTAAGGTGTTATGGTCTGGAGTTAGGGGCCTCAGATGGCGTAATCTTAAAGACCACTTAATTCAATGATCCGCAATTTGGCCTTCTCCCCAAGTGCTAGTGCTTCATGTTGGAGCAAACGATGTTGGTAAAGTTAGAACATGGGAACTCCTTTGTGAAATTAAGAAGGATATTTATTCCATTAAACTTTTGTTTCCAAATACCAATTTAGCCTTCTCTGAAATGGTTCCTAGACTCCTTTGGTCCCCTTCTGGGAATCTATTTTATTTGGATAAGATTCGGAGACGGTTAAATAGGACAATACATAATTTCTTAGTGTCCTCGGGAGGTGTGTCCTTCCGCCACTTGGAGCTGGAAGGTTTCATTCCGGGGTTATTTAGGAAGGATTTAGTCCACTTGTCAGACATAGGTCTGGACATTTTCAACATGGGACTGCAAACTTTAATTGAAAGGGCCACGTTGTTGGGGGGACCTCAGCCAAAGGTTTCTCTATTGGCTTCGGTCGGTGGGGAATAGTCATCCAGCATTGTCTGGATGGACACAGTGTAAATTTGAGTGATGTATTATAGCCAAGATGGCTTTATAATTATTTGAAGTTCATTGCATTATAAGGTTACCCCTTGAACAACATCGTGGCCAAAATTTAATTTCCAAAATAAATGAGTTGTTATAAAGAATTTACGGTGTGTTGGTTTTTTATTGTAGCATTGTCTCCTTTGTGCTAGCCCATGACAGGTCCATGCAATATGCAGGACCAACATGGGAGAGCTCAAAGGGGATGCAGGTTTCCTTATGTTTCTTACAGGTTTGCTACTGGTTACAGCAGCAGCATCTGCTGCACAGCAACAAGCAGCTGATTGGAGGAAATTGGCGGTTTGCATAGCCTGCTTCCTGAAGGAGATAAAAGGGGCAGTCCGGCCGTTAACAAGCAGACCCTGTGGAACCGGACCGGGACTCCCACCCGCCCTCCCCAATTTTCTTATCAGTCATGGTGTTGTTTAGTGGGGGAATAGTCGTCCAGCATTGTCTGGATGGACACAGTGTAAATTTGAGTGATGTATTATAGCCAAGATGGCTTTATAATTATTTGAAGTTCATTGCATTATAAGGTTACCCCTTGAACAACATCGTGGCCAAAATTTAATTTCCAAAATAAATGAGTTGTTATAAAGAATTTACGGTGTGTTGGTTTTTTATTGTAGCATTGTCTCCTTTGTGCTAGCCCATGAACAGACGTGCTTAGAAAAAGAGCCTATTTGGGGAAAACTCGTAGTTTGGAGCTGCTCTGTGATGCAACGCGCACGCGGCAGCACTGTGTAAAGGTTTCACTGTTTGTTCCTACTGAATATGTGAGTGCAATACTTTTTAAATAAATTCATGTTTTAAGCTGTACAGCACTATGAGACTTCTCCTTTTTTTTTTTTAATCCAACAAGATTTTATTGAGTTTGCAGGGAAAGCATTACAAGCATTGTAGACAGGTTTACACAGCACCTCTTATGCTACACATAATCCAATAGTAGAGTAACAATCTCAATATAACATTGTTAAAAGCTTATTCTAATCACAGTCAACCTCTATCCAGGTCTCACCCGGCATTAATACCTAGCAACCTGTCATATACCAGTTCCATAGGTGCTAATCCTGGTACATCTAACCATGGACCCCATATTTTTTCAAATTTTGGCATGCTACCTCTATGTTGGTAAATCAACTTTTCCATTTTTAGAGTTGTGTTAATACTTTCAGTCCACTCCTTAACAGTCGGTGACCTATCGGACTTCCAGTGAGTCATAATCAGTCTTCTGGCCTGAAAAAGTACTCTATGCACAGCTTCTCTGTTGTGTCCTTCCCATTCGTATTCCTCCAAAGCACCCAAGAGACACGCTCTAGGGTCCTGTGGAAGACCCACATTAAAGATTGAGTTAATATTTTGAACCACTCCTGCCCAATACATGTGCAACTTGGGGCATCTCCACAGCATATGGATCAGGTCTCCATGCTCCCGTTTACATCTAGTACATGTTGGTTCCGTCAGCCTGTTCATTAAATGTAATCTGTGCGGAGTATAATATGTTCTCAATAGAATATATAGTTGGGTGAGCTTTTGTGACACATTAAGTGAACATTGGTTCACTGCCTGAAAGATCTCCTCCCACTGATCCTCGTCTAGCTGTCCCACCTCTGCCTCCCACCTCTCTCTCACCCTCAAGGGATGACGTCTCATCACGGATTGCAACAGGATGGCATAGCATTGAGAGATAAATCCCTTAGATGAGCCAGCATCCTCCAGAAGGTTGAAAACCGGGGTCGGGGACAAGTGCCATTCCGAGGAGCGGCCCTGTGTCTGTACTGCGTGTCTAAGTTGCATATAGTAGAATAACATTGATGCTGGCAGATTATACGCTTCTTTTAGATCAGCAAATGTTCGCAACACACCTTCCCTAAATATATGCTTGATATGAGTGATTCCAAACTGCTTCCAACGAGTTCCGCATTGTAATTTAGCTAGTTCCCCATATGTGTCATTGTGCCAAATGGGACTATATTCCGTATATCCATCTACGTTTTGGAGATATTTGGACTTATTCCACACCTTTTGAATTAGATTAAACGTTGGGTATTTTTTATGTGGTTTAGTGAAGGCCAATGCTTCTAAAGCCATGTGTATCGGTCCCTTACCTACTGTATGGATCATTAGCCTGTGGGATGAGTTGTGTGACGGGACAAATGTACCAATCAGATGCTGCAATTGGGAGGCCAGGTAGTACAGCCATGGATTGGGCAATGCCAATCCACCACAGTCCTTGGGTCTCTGTAGGTGTTCTAATTTGATCCGGGCGGGACCATTTTTCCAAATAAGGGTTCGGAAAATGGCATTGACTATGTGAAATATTTTTAAGGGGATAACCATAGGGGTATTGTGTAAAAAATAAAGTAACTGAGGCATAAGAATCATTTTCACTAAGTTTACTCTACCTGCTACTGACATTAAAAGAGAATTCCAGGTCTTAATTTTGTCTCTAAAACGCTGTAGGAGTGGAAATATATTTAGATGTATAAAGTCTCGGGGCTGGGACGTGATTTGAATCCCTAAATATTTGAAAGTAGTGGCAATCGGGATGGGGCAAGTGGCGCAGACCTCCTGTGAATCATCTCCATCCAATAAGAGAAGGGCAGACTTCGACCAATTTATATGAAGGCCAGAGAACTTCCCAAATTTAGATATGGTCGACATGGCCTCCTGAAGGGAGGGGCCAGTGTCACCGAGTAGGAGCATGGTGTCATCAGAATACAGCATAATTTTTTCCTGCATGTCACCGTAGCAGAAGCCCGTAATGCCCAGATTTGCCCTGATCCCGATCGCCAAAGGTTCAACAGCCAGTGCAAAGAGGAGAGGAGACAGGGGACATCCCTGTCTCGTACCCCTCCTCAACACAAAGCTTGGGGATAGGTAGCCGGCAACCCTCACAGCGGCCTCCGGCTGACTATAAAGGAGCCTAACCCAAGAAACATACTGGGGGCCAAATCCAAAACTCTGCAAGACTGACCAAAGATAATTCCAGTCTATGCTGTCAAATGCCTTAGTGGCATCCAATGACAGCAAGGCCCTGGAACCCATATTGTCTGCTTTGGATTGCATGTTAAGGAATAGCCTTCTCAAATTGACTGCCGTCGATTTATTGGGCATAAAACCAGCTTGGTCTCCATGGACAATTGAAGTAATAACTCCATTTAGTCTAATGGCCAGAGCTTTCGCCAATATTTTCACGTCACTCTGTAGCAGAGAAATCGGGCGATACGCCCCGGGATCTACTGGATCCTTACCAGGCTTGAGCAGCAAAACAATATTGGCCTTTGACATTGATATTGGTAGACGGCCTTCCTCCCGGGCTCTATTAAAGACTTTAAGCAACTGGGGTAATAATTCAGTAGGATACTGTTTGTATATTTCTATGGGGATTCCGTCTTCCCCGGGCGCTTTGCAGTTAGGAAAAGATCCAACCGCATCCTGTAGTTCTTCCACTGTAAGAGGATTCTCCAAGAGCCCTCTCTGATCTTTGTTTAATCTAGGGAAATCTATCTGTTCTAAGTATTGTTCTAACTCCTCCGATGTATAAGATGTACCCGGCTTATACAAATCTTCATAAAAAGTGTTTAGTTCCTGCAGCACTTTCTCAGGCGTGTTAACTATGTTACCCGCCTTAGTCCTGATAGCACCTATAGTTGGGGACTTCTGGTACGAATTTGCGATTCTCGCTAGTATGCGGCCTGTTTTCTCGCCCTCCTCAAAAAACGCCTGCTTAGCAAAGAATCTCTTCTTATCGGCCGATGAGGACAGCAGCTGACGGTATGCAGAAAGAGCCGCCTGCCATGCCTCCTTGGTCGAATCAGAAGGATCCGTGACATATAATTGTTCCATCTCCTGTACTTTGGTTTCAAGTTCATTTTTAAGTGCGGAAGAGTCCTGTTTAACCTTATTCATTTCAGCTATTAACACACCCCTCAAATATGCCTTGAAGACATCCCATTGCCCAATTATCGATTCATTTGGATCCTGGGTGCGGAAAAACTCACACATGCTCCCAACTATCCCCTCGTGTGAGCGGAACAGTTTCAACCAAAAAGCATTAAATTTCCAAGGGGCTTTAGGTAATGTAGCTATTGGGGCAATTATAAGCCGTATAACCACTGGTGAGTGATCGGATACACTGCGGGGCCTATGTATCATATCAGAAACAAACGGGAGCATGTTTAAGCTGCACACCCCCAGGTCAATTCTAGACAAACAACCATGGGTTTTGGAAAAGCATGTAAATTGTCTAACTCCTGGGTTCCTATGTCTCCAGACATCCACCCAGCCCACCTCTTGCAACAACCGCGCCAGGGGGGTAGCCCTGGAGAGGGCAGAGGCTCCGGGTCCTGGGTGTCTATCTTCCACTGGATTTAAGCAACAATTAAAGTCCCCCGTTACCAACAGCGGTGCGTCAGGCCTGCCATCCATAAATGTCAGCAGGGACCTAAGCACCGCCGCCGTGAAGGGGGGGGGGGGATATATACTACCGCCAGCACACAAGTCAATGTGCCCAACCTGCAATGGAGAAAAACATAATGACCTTCACTATCTATTTCATTTGCAATTTCTTCAAAGTCCAGGTTACCATGGATCAACACGCTCACCCCCCTGGAATAGGAGGTATGCGTGGAGTGATAGGCCTTTCCTACCCAGGAGTATCTCAGGAAGCTCACAGTGTCCGCAGTCAAGTGGGTTTCTTGGTAGCAAAGAATTTCCGGGGATGTACTTCTTCAGACACATGCGAATCATGGTGCGTTCCAGGATACTAATGGGATGTCCGCCATGTCTGCTGGTAAGTAAGTAGTGTTGACCGGTACTTTGTGGATCCACTTCTGTAGCGAGGTTCTGCTAGGTTTGCCGTAAGGTTGATGTATTCGTGTCCTGTTGAGATATTCTTCTTTCTGCTTGTAACTCTTATTGCTAGAACTTTCCCCGCTTCAATGGGGTGTGGTGAAAAAATGAGACTTCTCCTTTGTTCCTGTGTGGGCTAAGGAGACAGATATCCTTTTTTGTTATCATGCTGGAGCTGATTGATGGCACCCTCAGAATTATTCAAAGTGCCCTGTGATGTTTTCTCTGGTTAGAGGCTGTGCATGGGGGCGTGGAACACTGGAAGCACTTATATTCATTTCAATGTCACTTAAAGCACCTTGAGTCACTGGTGGACTTTTGATATGAGTTTGTAATTTTTTGCAAGATATGTATTTATGCTTTGCTCTTATTCTTCATATTTATGTTTTTTGGTTTTGTTTCACTTTGTGATTGCATTTAAAGGACACACAAACACATTTTTTTGACCGCTTAGTGACCGCCCACCATATATTTACTGCACCAGATCACGTACCTGGTGATCTGACAGTTCCGGATCTGGGGCGCACGCGCCTGCTGCCGGCAACCCTGTCCTGCTGTGATTGGACACAGCGGAAGCCAATCATCAGGTTCGGTGAACACGATTTCCTCCGGGACCCACTGATCATTCGTAAAGAGAGGCAGAACGGTGGTCTACCTATGTAAGCAAGGTAGGGGAATTTTACATTCCCCCAGTCAAAGCATCCCTCACAGTTAGCAATCATTCCTAGGGAACACTTTTAACCCTTTGATCGCCCCTGATGTTAACCCCTTTTCTGCCAGTGTCATTAATACAGTGACAATGCATATTTTTTAGCACTAATCACTGTATTGGTGTCACTGGTCCCCAAAAAGTATCAAAAGTGTCTGTTAGGTGTCCGATTTGTCCACCGCACTATTGCAGTCCCACTATAAGTTGCTGATTACCGCCATTACTATTAAAAAATAAAAAATATATACCATAGTTTTTAGACGCTGTAACTTTTGCGCAAACCAATCAATATACACATTTTTTTTTTAAATATGTAGCAGAATACATATTGCCTAAATTGATGAAGAAATTAGATTTTTTACATTTTTTTATTGGGAATGTTTTATAGCAGAATGTAAAAAATATTGTTTTTTTTCTTCAAAACTGTCGGTCTTTTTTTGTGTATAGCCCAAAAAATAAAAACTGCAGAGGTGATCAAATACCACCAAAAGAAAAAAGCTCTATTTGTGGAAAAAATATTTTTTTTTGGGGTACAACGTCACACACCGGCGCAATTGTGAGTTAAAGTAAGACAGTGCCGTATAGCAAAAAATGTCCTGGTCATGAAGGGGGTAAACCTTCCGGAGTTGAAGTGCTTAATTACATTTATTTTGTCCTATATTCATTTGTGAGTGCTGCACTCCCATACAATGAGCATGAGTTTTAATCTGTTCTTTTTCTATTCTAATCTTTTGTATCTGTCTGTCTGTCTAAGGCTGGATTCACACCTATGCATTTTTAGAGCTTTTTGCATTTTGCAGATTTCTACTACAGTCCATTTAACATGGTTTCCTATGGAACACATTCTGTAGTGCAAATCTGCAAAATGCAAAAAGCACTAGAAATGCATAGGTGTGAATCCAGCCTAAATGCCTATGGCCGCCAGTATCTGCATCTTACCAATGGCTCTGCATCAGATCCTAAGAACATACAAACCAGTGTCCTTCTGTGATTCCAGCAATTCTTTCTGCGCCAACTATTCTACATGGATACACAACACAGAATCACATGGCAATAGCTGCAGACAGCATGTGGAAACACTGTTAAAATTGGGGATTGCATAAAACCTAAACACTGAGGACTTTCTGAATTCTAATTGGTTTTACTTGAGATCTTAAAAAAGCTTCTTTTTTTTTAGTCTCCCTGGCTTTCCTGTTACGGCTTACCATTATTTTGCACAGTTTATTTGATCAGTTTTACTGCCTTAGTAATTACCACAGCTGATTCATCTGAGGGAAATCCTGAAAACATGACCTGTTAGGGCGCCTTGAGGACTGGAGTTGAGAAACACTGATGTAAATTACCTGTTCTTAAAAGATATGTTATGGTTTGTTAAAAAAAAAAAACAAACAACATACTTATCTCCACTGTACAGTTGGTTCTGCACAGCGTGGCCCTGATCCTCCTCTTCTGGGGTCCCTTAGCAGCGCTCCTGGCTCCTCCTCTTCTCGAGTGCCCCTTGGAGAGCCGCTCTCTCTCTGGGCACTCGTGTGGGTGCGCTTCCGTGTCCTGCTGCTGTGTCCATTGACACAGACAGCAGGACTCGGCCCCGCCCCCAGCTCCCCCATTATTGGATTTGATTGACAGCAGCAGGAGCCAATGGCTGCATTGATATCAATTTATCCAATCAGTAGGAGCTGGTGTACTTGTCCCTGCCGCTGGAAAGATCGGGTTCAGGTAAGTAAAAGGGGGGCTCTGAGGGGCAGCTGCATCATAGGAGGTTTTTCACCTTAATGCATAGAATGCATTAAGGTGAAAAACCTCAAAGGTTTACACCCCCTTTAACCACTTCCCGACTGCCTCACGCAGATATACTGCGGCAGAATGGCACGGGCAGGCAGAATCACGTAGCTGTACGTGATCTGCCTCCCGCGGCGGGGGGTCCGATCGGACCCCCCGGGTCCCGAGGCGGTCGGCTTGTGACTGGGAGCGATGAGAGGCGAGGGGGAGACCATCCATTGGTGGCCCCCCCCTCACTATTGCTCCCAGCCAATCAGCTTCTTCCTCTGCTGCTGTATGCTAAACAGCAGCAAAGGAAATTATGTCATCTTTCCTCGGCTCGGTATTTTCCGTTCCGGCGCCGAGGAGAGAAGACATCAATGTGAGTGCACAACACTACACACTCAGTAGAACATGCCAGGCACACAAAACACCCCCGATCCCCCCCGATCCCCCCGATCACCCCCCAATCACCCCTCCCCCCTGTCACACTGACACCAAGCAGTTTTTTTTCTGATTACTGCATGGTGTCAGTTTGTGACAGTTAGTGTGGTAGGACAGTTAGTGCTAGCCCCCTTTAGGTCTAGGGTACCCCCCTAACCCCCCTAATAAAGTTTTAACCCCTTGATCACCCCCCGTCGCCAGTGTCACTAAGCGATCATTTTTCTGATCGCTGTATTAGTGTCACTGGTGACGCTAGTTAGGGAGGTAAATATTTAGTCAGTGTTTTATAGTTACAGGGACCCCCATATACTATCTAATAAATGTTTTAACCCCTTGATTGCCCCCTAGTTAACCCTTTCATCACTGATCACCGTATAACCGTTACAGGTGACGCTGGTTAGTTCGTTTATTTTTTATAGTGTCAGGGCACCTGCCGTTTATTACTGAATAAAGGTTTAGCCCCCTGATCGCCCGGTGGTGATATGCGTTGCCCCAGGCAGCGTCAGATTAGCGCCAGTACCGCTAACACCCACGCACGCAGCATACACCTCCCTTAGTGGTATAGTGTCTGAACGGATCAATATCTGATCTGATCAGATCTATACTAGCGTCCCCAGCAGTTTAGGGTTCCCAAAAACGCAGTGTTAGCGGGATCAGCCCAGATACCTGCTAGCACCTGCGTTTTGCCCTTCCGCCCGGGCCATCCCAGCCCACCCAAGTGCAGTATCGATCAATCACTGTCACTTACAAAACACTAAACGCATAACTGCAGCATTCGCAGAGTCAGGCCTGATCCCTGCGATCGCTAACAGTTTTTTTGGTAGCGTTTTGGTGAACTGGCAAGCACTAGCCCCAGGCAGCGTCAGGTTAGCGCCAGTACCGCTAACACCCACGCACGCACCGTACACCTCCCTTAGTGGTATAGTATCTGAACGGATCAATGTCTGATCCGATCAGATCTATGCTAGTGTCCCCAGCAGTTTAGGGTTCCCAAAAACGCAGTGTTAGCGGGATCAGCCCAGATACCTGCTAGCACCTGCGTTTTGCCCCTCCGCCCAGCCCACCCAAGTGCAGTATCGATCGATCACTGACACTTACAAAACACAAAACACATAACTGTAGCGTTCGCAGAGTCAGGCCTGATCCCTGCGATCGCTAACAGTTTTTTTGGTAGCGTTTTGGTGAACTGGCAAGCATCAGTGGCCTAGTACAGCCCGGTCGTAGTCAAACCAGCACTGCAGTAACACTTGGTGACGTGGCGAGTCCCATAAGTGCAGTTCAAGCTGGTGAGGTGGCAAGCACAAGTAGTGTCCTGCTGCCACCAAGAAGAAGACAAACACAGGCCCGTTGTGCCCATAATGCCCTTCCTGCTGCATTCGAAACTCCTAATAATTGGGAACCCACTACTTCTGCAGCGCCCGTACTTCCCCCATTTACATCCCCAACAAATGCAGTCGGCTGCATGAGAGGCATGTTTATGTCCTCCCGAGTACCCCTACCCAACGAACCCCCCAAAAAGATGTCGTGTCTGCAGCAAGTGTGGATATAGGCGTGACGCCCGCTATTATTGTCCCTCCTGTCCTGACAATCCTGGTCTTTGAATTGGTGAATGTTTTGAAAGCTACCATGCACTAGTTGAGTATTAGTGTAGGGTACAGCATTGCACAGACTAGGACACACTTTCACAGGGTCTCCCAAGATGCCATCGCATTTTGAGAGACCCAAACCTAGAACCGGTTACCGTTATAAAAGTTACAGTTACAAAAAAAAGTGTAAAAAAAAAAATATATATATATAAAATAAAAAAAAATAGTTGTCGTTTTATTGTTCTCTCTCTATTCTCTCACTATTGTTCTGCTCTTTTTTACTGTATTCTGTTCTGCAAGGTTTTATTGTTATTATGTTTTATCATGTTTGCTTTTCAGGTATGCAATTTTTTATACTTTACCGTTTACTGTGTTTTATTGTTAACCATTTTTTTGTCTTCAGGTACGCAATTCACGACTTTGAGTGGTTATACCAGAATGATGCCTGCAGGTTTAGGTACCATCTTGGTATCATTCTTTTCAGCCAGCGGTCGGCTTTCATGTAAAAGCAATCCTAGCGGCTAATTAGCCTCTAGACTGCTTTTACAAGCAGTAGGAGGGAATGCCCCCCCACCATCTTCCGTGTTTTTCTCTTGCTCTCCTGTCTCAACAGGGAACCTGAGAATGCAGCCGGTGATTCAGCCAGCTGACCATAGAGCTGATCAGAGACCAGAGTGGCTCCAAACATCTCTATGGCCTAAGAAACCGGAAGCTGCGAGCATTTCATGACTTAGATTTCACCGGATGTAAACAGCGCCATTGGGAAATTGGGAAAGCATTTTATCACACCGATCTTGGTGTGGTCAGATGCTTTGAGGGCAGAGGAGAGATCTAGGGTCTAATAGACCCCAATTTTTTCAAAAAAGAGTACCTGTCACTACCTATTGCAATCATAGGGGATATTTACATTCCCTGGGATAACAATAAAAATGATTAAAAAAAATGAAAGGAAGAGTTTAAAAATAAGATAAAAAAGCAAAAAAATAATAAAGGGGAAAAAAAAAGCACCCCTGTCCCCCCCTGCTCTCGCGCTAAGGCGAACGCAAGTGTCAGTCTGGCGTCAAATGTAAACAGCAATTGCACCATGCATGTGAGGTATCACTGCGAAGGTCAGATCGAGGGTAGTAATTTTAGCAGTAGACCTCCTCTGTAAATCTAAAGTGGTAACCTGTAAAAGCTTTTAAAGGCTTATAAAAATGTATTTATTTTGTTGCCACTGCACGTTTGTGCGCAATTTTAAAGCATGTCATGTTTGGTATCCATGTACTCCGCCTAAGATCATCTTTTTTATTTCATCAAACATTTAGGCAATATAGTGTGTTTTAATGCATTAAAATTAAAAAAAGTGTGTTTTTTCCCCAAAAGATGCGTTTGAAAAATCGCTGCGCAAATACTGTGGGAAAAAAAAAAAATGAAACACCCACCATTTTAATCTGTAGGGCATTTGCTTTAAAAAAATATATAATGTTTGGGGGTTCAAAGTAATTTTCTTGCAAAAAAAAATAATTTTTTCATGTAAACAAAAAGTGTCAGAAAGGGCTTTCTCTTCAAGTGGTTAGAAGAGTGGGTGATGTGTGACATAAGCTTCTAATGCCGCGTACACACGGTCGGACTTTTCGTCTACAAAAGTCCAACGGACGCTGACGGACTAAAGCTGGCTGGTAATCCGATCGTGTGTGGGCTTCTCCGGACTTTCAACTGACTTTTTTAGCCTCAAATCCGACGTACTTTAGATTTGAAACATGCTTCAAATCTTTCCGACGGACTCGAGTCCGGTCGAAAAATCCGCTCGTCTGTATGCTAGTCCGACGGACAAAAACCCACGCTAGGGCAGCTATTGGCTACTGGCTATGAACTTCCTTATTTTAGTCCGGTGTACGTCATCACGTAAGAATTCAACGGACTTTTGTGTGATCGTGTGTAGGCAAGTCTGTTCGTTAGAAAGTCCGCCGCAAGTCCGTCGAAAGTCCGCCAAAAGTCCATCGAAAGTCTGTCGGACAGGCTGTCGGACTTTTGTAGCTGAAAAGTCCGACCGTGTGTACGCGGCATAAATGTTGTGCATAAAATGCCAGGACAGTTCAAAACCCCCCAAACTACCCCCCATTTTGGAAAGTAGACACCCCAAGCTATTTGCTGAGAGGCATGTCGAGTCCATGGAATATTTTATATTGTGACACAAGTTGCGGGAAAAGACAATTTTTTCTTTTTTTTTGCACAAAGTTGTCACTAAATGATATATTGCTCAAACATGCCATGGGAATATGTGAAATTACACCCCAAAATACATTCTGTTGCTTCTCCTGAGTACGGGGATACCACATGTGTGAGACTTTTTGGGAGCCTAGCTGCGCACGGGACCCTGAAATCCAAGCACCGCCTTCAGGCTTTCTAAGGGCGTAAATTTTTGATTTCACTCTTCACTGCCTATCACAGTTTCGGAGGCCATGGAATGCCCAGGTGGCACAAACCCCCCCAAATGACCCTATTTTGGGAAGTAGACACCCCAAGCTATTTGCTGAGAGGTATAGTGAATATTTTGCAGACCTCACTTTTTGTCACAAAGTTTTGAAAATTGAAAAAAGAAAAAAAATGTTTTTCTTGTCTTTCTTCATTTTCAAAAACAAATGAGAGCTGCAAAATACTCACCATGCCTCTCAGCAAATAGCTTACGGTATCTACTTTCCAAAATGGGGTCATTTGGGGGGAGTTTGTGCCATCTGGGCATTCCATGGCCTCCGAAACTGTGATAGACAGTGAAGAGTTAAATCAAAAATTTACACCCTTAGAAATCCTGAAGGCGGTGATTGGTTTTCGGGGCCCCGTACGCGGTTAGGCTCCCAAAAAGTCCCACACATATGGTAGCTCCATACTCAGGAGAAGCAGCTAAATGTATTTTGGGGTGCAATTCCACATATGCCCATGGCCTGTGTGAGCAATATATCATTTAGTGACAACTTTGTGCAAAAAAAAAAAAAATGTGTCATTTTCCCGCAACTTGTGTCAAAATATAAAATATTCCATGGACTCAACATGCCTCTCAGCAAATAGCTTGGGGTGTCTACTTTCCAAAATGGGGTCATTTGGGGGGGGGGTGTCATCTGGGCATTTTATGGCCTTCAAAACTGTGATAGGTAGTGAGGAGTGAAATCAAAAATTTACGCCCTTAGAAATCCTGAAGGCGGTGATTGGTTTTCGGGGCCCCGTACGCGGCTAGGCTCCCAAAAAGTCCCACACATGTGGTATCCCCGTACTCAGGAGAAGCAGCTGAATGTATTTTGGGGTGCAATTCCACATATGCCCATGGCCTGTGTGAGAAATATATCATTTAGTGACAACTTTTTGCAATTTTTTTTTGTCATTATTTAATCACTTGGGACAAAAAAATTAATATTCAATGGGCTTAACATGCCTCTTAGCAATTTCCTTGGGATGTCTACTTTCCAAAATGGGGTCATTTGGGGGGGTTTGTACTGCCCTGCCATTTTAGCACCTCAAGAAATGACATAGGCAGTCATAAACTAAAAGCTGTGTAAATTACAGAAAATGTACCCTAGTTTGTAGGGTCTATAACTTTTGCACAAACCAATAAATATACGCTTATTGACATTTTTTTACCAAAGACATGTGGCCGAATACATTTTGGATAAAATGTATGACTAAAATTGAGTTTATTGTATTTTTTTATAACAAAAAGTAGAAAATGTCATTTTTTTTTTTTAATTTTCGGTCTTTTTCAGTTTATAGCGCAAAAAATAAAAACCGCAGAGGTGATCAAATAACATCAAAAGGGGGGCGTGGCCGAACGGGCTCCAAGATGGACGCGTAAGCCTGGAGCTCCGCTCGCCTTAAAGACAATCTACAGCCATCACAGCTTTCCAGCACCCCTATCAACGATTGGACCTACCTATCACTAGGTGGGGACCCGCTGAACCCATCGGGGATGACCAAACGCCGCAAGAACCCACAACAGCCGCAGAAAATGACCAGTTACTACGCGGCTCACGGCCCTCAAAATGGCGGCGGTACGGCAGGAGACAGGCCGGAGCTTAGGCCCGAAGCGCACAGCGGCAGACAAGGTCCAGTATCTGTCTCTACCCACTCCCCGAACCCACCCAGTGGATCATCCTCCAGCCCATCCAGCCCCTCCACTAGAAGTCCGGCCAAATCGAAGCCGCGGAGGGACTCCCCTGTCAGGCAGGGAGACGCGCAGGGTATGGAGGTGAGCGGGCCCCATAGTAATCCGTTACACCAGAGTAGCACTGAACGAGATCCCATCAGGGAATTCCCCACTGCGGACCGGCCGGTCTCAGACACGCTGCTGAAGGACATGCTCCTGTCACTGCGCTCCTCACTACAGGCTGACATGGTTAGGGGGATAACTGAGTGCCAGAGGGAAGTACAGGCCATAGGCCAGAGGGTACATCTGGTAGAAAACAAGATGGAGGAATACACATCAGCATATAATGTGATGGTGGAGGCCCATACAGCTCAAGGGGAAGACATTACGTGGATAAAAGACAAAATGGCCGACCTAGAAGACAGGTCCAGGAGGAACAACCTCAAACTTAGAGGAATTCCGGAAGATATCCCCCCTAGCCAGCTCTTACAATATGCCCAGACCCTATTCTCCACTCTGGTGCCCGATGCCTCAGCACAGGACCTACTAGTGGACAGGATACATAGAGTACCTAAGCCGTCGTTTCTCCCTGCTGACATACCCAGGGATGTCCTGCTCAGAATGCATTTCTACCACGTCAAAGACAGGGTACTCCAAGCCTCACGCAAACAGGAGAACATCCCCCAGCAGTATGTGAATATCAGACTGCTTCCAGACCTCTCCAGACACACTCTACAGCGCCGGCACAATTTACTGACAATCACAAAAGCATTGAGGAACCACAAAATCCTCCATAGGTGGAAGTATCCCGCCACTCTATCTATTACCCACAATGGAGTCACCATCTCCATTAATACTTTGGAAGAAGGGCTCACTGCCCTGAAAAGATGGAACATCATTGCGGATCTGCCCACCCATCAAGCACACTCAGCTGTACCACCCTTCCTTCAGAATGATTGGCAGGTAGTGTCCTACAAAAAACCTAACAAGAAACCCACAGGTGGAAGCTAGCAAAATAATCCAAATATATACAAGATTGTCTTCAGGGCTGAGTTTCTGAACTAGAACCTCTCCCTTTCCCCTACAACAACAATAGCAGCTACGACTGCACGAGGATCACTTGTGAGATCCATTTCTTAAGTTACGTATGTTAACTTTTTGTTCAGTTTACAGTTATTTTTTACCTCTTTTTCTTTTAAGTGATATACATCGCCTCATAGCAACAACTATGCCTCCGAACCAGCAGAAGTCTCGCTACAACGTCTCATCTCCACCAACGACTACGCAACATGAGAAGCTCTCCACGGTCGCAGTGAGTAATACCACACTACAGCCTCATTATTCACCACAATTGTCTCATAAATGACGATTACCTGCCTTTCCATTAATGCCAGAGGCTTAAATCACCCGACTAAGCGTTATAGCTTATGGAAAGAAGCTCACAAACATAAAGCGGACATTCTCAGCGTCCAAGAAACGCACTTCCAACTACACAAGGATCCCCAATGTACTCACAAGGACTTCCCTTTCATATACACAGCCTGCATGCCACACCGTAAAATAGGGGGAGTTCTCCTAGCCTTCAAAAACTCCATATCCTTCGAGCCCAAAGAAATCATCACTGATGTTGCAGGAAGGTACATCATTGCCACAGGGGACCTCAACTCGAGTCCCTACACCATAGTAACCTTATACGCGCCAAACAAGCGCCAAGTACGGTTCATAACCAAAGTTATCAACAAAGCAAAAGCCTTACAATATGGTAATCTCCTGATCTGTGGGGACTTTAACGCGACACCTGACCCACTCATGGACACATCATCGGGTAAAGGAACTTTGTCCCTCCACCCACTTCTCCACAAAGAGGAGTTATTCGACACATGGAGATGTCTACACGGTAATGAAAAGGACTACACCTTTTTTTCAAGCAGGCACTGCTCATACTCCCGCATAGACCTTTTCTTAACGGATAAAAGGCTCCTACAACAAATCGAAGAAACCATAATACACGATATTACATGGTCGGACCACTCTGCTATTACTTTATCCATTGCTGAGAGGGGAATCTCCTCCTCACCCCCCATCTGGCGCTGCAACACACGCATACTCCATGACCCACAACTACAATCGACACTATCTCAGAACTTACAGCATTTCTTTTCAGACAATGCTGGCTCAGTCGAGGACCCATACATCTTATGGAGCACACACAAGGCCTTCATGAGAGGTGTTCTAATTCAAATAGGGGCCAGAGAAAAAAGGAAACGGACTCAGCAGCTTCATAATCTCCTGATAGAAATCCACGATATCTCCTCACAACACAAAAAATCCCCTACATTACCACTCACAGATAAATTGACCACCCTCAGGGAAAAACTTAGAAACCTACTATCGCAACAATATGACATACATCTCCGCCGCCTTCAACTAAACTACTACACCAATGCTAATAGAGCAGGAAAATATCTTGCAAACAGATTGAAGGCGGCTCGAACTAAAACGAGAATAGCCTACCTACAGCACCCTACTGAACCACGCAAAATTGTAAACCCTCAGGCTATAGCTGACCAATTTGCGGACTACTATGGCTCACTATATAACCTACAAACTGACCCCAACACACACCAACCGTCAATGGAACAAATTGAAACATTCCTCAAAAATATCAATCTTCCCACTCTCTCTACTCACCAATTAGAAACACTAAACGCTCCCATCACGACACGAGAAATAGAACTGATAACCAACTCTCTTCCCAATGGAAAATCTCCGGGACCGGATGGTTTCTCCAACGAATACTTCAAAACCTTTGCAAAAACTCTATCACCATATATGGCTGCTATATATAATAAAGCTGCTGAGTCCGCGACTCTTCCTCAAGAAATGCTGAAAGCATACATAGTAACATTGCCCAAACCAGGCAAAGATCCTACCACACCAGCGAATTTCAGACCTATATCTCTTCTAAACTCTGATATTAAAATATATGCCAAATTATTAGCCAAAAGATTAACTGACATTATACCACACATTATCAAGCGCGACCAGATGGGCTTTGTGAGGGGGAGGCAAACTTCTGACGCAACTAGAAGAATTATTAATGTGATGAATTATGCTGAGAAAACTCGGACGCCTTCTCTGCTGTTATCAATCGACGCAGAGAAGGCGTTCAATAGAGTCCACTGGACATATATGAAAACTACTCTCACTAAATTTGGGTTCCAGGGCCCCATATTGCAAGCCATTCTGGCTTTATATTCACACCCGTCAGCCCAGGTGTACTCCTCTGGGTTCTTATCCAAATCATTTACAATCACCAACGGGACAAGACAGGGGTGTCCCCTCTCTCCAACAATATTTAACCTAATGATCGAACCCCTAGCTGAAACCATAAGATCTCACCCCCTGGTAACGGGCTTCCAGTTTGGCTCCAGCTCGCACACCATAAACCTCTTTGCAGATGACGTAATCTTAATCCTGACCAATCCTGTCATATCACTACAGCAAGCTCATGTCATCCTCAACACCTTTGGATAAATTTCATATTACAAAGTCAATTTTAACAAATCCTTAATATTAGATCTAGGTATTCCTTCTCATGAGCGCACCATGCTTCAAACACAACTACCTTATTTGTGGAGCCTCAATGGCATAAAATATCTGGGTATCACCCTTACCAATAAAACCTCCACATTAGTTAAAGTTAACATGCTAGCACTCATAGATACACTGGAAGCCCAGATCAGGCATATGTCCAACAAAGAGGTGTCCTGGTTCGGAAGAATCAATGCATACAAAATGATGTTGTTACCACAAATAATCTATCTGTTTCGTTCTTTACCAATTCATATACCTATTCACTATATCCATAAAATGTCAAACGCAGGTTGGAAGTATATATGGAATGGAAAAAAAGCTAGATGCTCTAGAAACAACCTCACATTCCACAAAAACATAGGAGGGGCAGGCCTGACGGACTTATATGACTACTACTGGGCTGTCAGACTAGACCAAACCAAACTATGATTCAAAACTGAGGACACACCACTCTGGGTAGACATTGAAAAAACACTAGCCCCAACAAAGGACTTAACATTATTTCTACTGAGTGACGGGTGGTTACCATGGAAACTGTCTACACTAACTCCTCCTATGCAGATCTCATTGAGAGCATGGAGATTCCTCATAGGACAAAAACATAAGGTCAATCAAGAAATCCCATACACAATGCCAATGACTCTACTAGAAACAAAGATTCCTTCATTGAAGGTTAACCACTTGACAAATAAAGGGGTCAACAACATTCTGGACCTCTATGACGGTTCACAATTAAAAACAACTGAACAGGTCATGTCCCAATATAACCTCACCAATAACGGGAAATTCTTACACATGAGAGTCACACACTTCCTTAAATCCCACTCTAGACCATCCATTTCCATACCAAGAGAAATATGGAACTTTTACTTGAATGCTAATAGTAATTCTAAAGGCATATCCTTTTTCTACAATAAAATAAGAGATAAAAACACATTTCACAAAACCACCGCAATGACAAAATGGGAGGTGGAATTGGGGAATATATTCTCACCAGACCAATGGCAAAAGGCATTCAGTGAAATACACAAAGCCTCCCACTGCATTAAGCATTGGGAACTAGCGATTAAACTAGCTAACAGATGGCACTACACACCATACAGGTTGGCGACCTATTTCCCTGGCACTTCACCACTATGTTGGAGGGCCTGCGGACACACGGGCTCTTTACTCCACATGCTATGGCACTGCCCTACTGTTAAGAGCACATGGAATCAAATATTCCGACTAATATCCTCTATCACGGGAATGCTCACACATCCGGACCCTGCATTAGCAATATTACACCTAAACATAGACAACTTCCATAAGGACTACAGACCAGTAGTGACACACATACTACTAGAGACGAGGTCAATAATTCTCTGCAATTGGAAATCAGCGACAGCCTTGAATATGACAGACATAATAAAAGCTGTCAACAGGAACTACACATTTGAACGTCTTATAGCATTAAACTCCTCACAGTGTGCGAAGTTTGACCAATCCTGGTCTATATGGCCATATAGGCTGTGAATAAACTGTACCATGAGGCGAATTCAAAGTAGTAACAGTACCAGTAGGTCTAACACTATACCTACATAATTTACGCAAGATTGTAACTTCTGAATATATATCACCACAAGCTGTATGTCACTTACTTCTATATTTTACTTTGTGTTAAACAAACCATGTATGTTACATAACTCATTTACTTTTACCCTCCCCTTTTCTATTTTCTGTATCCCTTTACGAAATACTCAATAAAAATTTATTGAAAGGAAGAATGAAAAAAAAAAAAAATAACATCAAAAGAAAGCTCTATTTGTGGGAAGAAAAGGACGCAAATTTAGTTTGGGTACAGCATTGCATGACCGCACAATTAGCAGCTAAAGCGACGCAGTGCCAAATTGTAAAAAGTGCTCTGGTCAGGAAGGGGGTAAATCCTTCCGGGGCTGAAGTGGTTAAAAGTGGGGCATTTAATTGTGCATTTAAGTTTACCTACTCCAGTTAGGGTTGCTACCTCATCCCTTTAAGCCTGAACACATATGAATTACACAGGTTCTGAGGCTAATTTAATGCATATCAGGCACCAAGTGAGTTTAATTACCACCTTAATAAGCCACAGAACCTGTGTAATTAATATGTGTCTGGACCACCCACCGTGGAAATACCTTGCCTTTAAATACTGGGGTTATGGCAGCAGATAGCTGCCATAACTCCGGTATTTTTTTAAATGGCGGGTGATCTGCTGTAACATAAAAGTGGTCTCAGCAGAAGATTCGCTGCAAGGTCACTTTTATTGACGGCGGGAGAGGTGCCACTTCCCGGTAGTCTCCGCCACTTACTGGAGACGTGGGTAGCGGTGGAAATGATCTGATCGCAGGAAGTCGAGTGAGGGCAAGTTGGCCTCCACTCGACTCTATGCCCTTGGAGGACCGGAGCAATGTCAATGTCACTTCTGCCCTTTGACCTTAAAGGCAAAAAAAATTTTTTTGCTTTTAAGTGTAAATGTGAGATCTGAAGTCTTTTTGATCCCAGATCTCACAGTAAAGAGGCCCTGTCCTGCTTATTTCTATTACAAGGGATGTTTACATTCCTTGTAATAGGAATAAAAGTAATCAAATTTTTTTTAAAGTAACAATGTAAAAATTAAAAATATAAAGTAAAAGAAAAAAGGAAAAAAAAACAATTTTAGGCACCTGGTCCCCCCGAGCTTGCGCACAGAAGCGAATGCATACACAAGTCGTGTCCACATATGTAAACGATGTTAAAACCACACATGTGTGGTATCACCGCAATCGTTAGTGAGAGCAATAATTCTAGCACTAGATCTCCTCTGTAACTCTAAACTGGTAACCTGTAGAAATTTTTAAATGTCGCCTATGGAGATTTTTAAGTACCAAAGTTTGTCGCCATTCCACAATCGCACGCAATTTTGAAGCATGACACGTTGGGTATCAATTTACTCGGCGTAACATTATCGTTATAAAACAAGGGATAATATCTGCGCTAGGATGTATCATGAATATAGAACAATACATAAAAACAGCTGGATACAGGTGAACTTGGAAATGAAGGACATTTCACCAACTTCCGTGTATAATAAACACACATCACCGTGCTGACAGAAACAGATGAAAAACAAGCATATGGTATATGACTCATCCAAACACTTAAGCAAGTAACATCATTGGTTGGTCACCATTATCAAACCTGGAATCTCACAAGATATAAGGATTCCAATAAACCAGCAATTTGCAGCATCAGCTGGTAGAAGCCAAAGTTATAAGAAGGCTTCCCTCACACTTTTTTTCCAAATACCCCTGACAAACAGAGCATGAGAATGCACAGATGCTTAAAGTCCAGTTCACGGATGGTCACTTTTAGTAGAAGATTTGACTGTGAGGTACTCTGAGGTATTCAGACCAGTGAGGAGTCACATTGATGCAGTCATCAGGAAGGTAATTACCCGGAGCACCTTCCAGCCTGAAGTTCAAAATGGAAAAGCCTTCCCATAACTTTGACTTCTACCAGCTGATGCTGCAAATTGCTGGTTTATTGGAAACTGCAGAGGATCCTTATACCTTGTGAGCTTCGAGGTTTGATTATGGTGACCGGCCGATGATGTTACTTGCTTAAGCATTTGGATGAGTCACATAACATTATCTTTCACATTTCAAAAAAATTGGGCTAACTTTACTTTTTTCTTATTTTTTATTTAAAAAAAGTGTATTTTTTCCCAAAAAATTGTGTTTGTAAGACCACTGCACAAATACGCTGTGACATAATGGGGTTAATTTACTAAAGGCAAATAGACTGTGCACTTTGCAGAGTGCAGTTGCCCTCTGCAAGTGCAATTGCTCCAGAGCTTAGTAAATGAGGTAAGGCTTGACTTTGCAAAGAGTACCCAATCCTGTGCAAGGAAAATTATAAAAACAGCATTTTTGCTTGCACATGATTGGATGATGGAAGTCAGCAGAGCTTCTGCTTATTTACTAAGCTCTGGAGTAACTGCTCTTGCAGAGGGCAACTGCACTTTGCAAAGTTCACAGTCTTTTTCCCTTTAGAAAATCAACCCCAAAGTATAGCAACAATCTCCATTTTATTTTCTAGGGTCTCTGCTATAATATATTTCCTGACAGACTCCATGGCAGCCAACGTGTGGGTTTAGTCCCGCCTCTACTACCCTATAGGACACTACTCCCATAAATCTTTGCTCCTCACCAGCAGCCGTGTTCTTTTTTTGTCCTCCTCCAAGGACCTAGTTAAAATGGTCTTTCTACCCGAAGATTATTTTCTCCCTGCGATCAGATCTGGCGAGCGATTCCTAGGATGGGATCGCAGTATTCCAATAAGCCCTAGCTACTAGCAGGGTATGGAAGGGGCATATGGAAGAGGCGCTGAAGACGGTGTAGTCCTAGCCACTGGCAGGCGAACCCCAACTGGTCATACAGCCTAGCTACTAGCAGGTGACCCTTGTTGCCCAGGAATAAGTCCGGTCTGTGCTGTTTTACCTGGTCCAGGTCTCGATCGCAGCAGGAGTGGTGAGTCCATTCCGTTTACACTGTTATGGCAGCAGTTTGTGTATTCCTTCCCTGTGTTTGTCTCTGCCTGTGTCCTGTGTCCTTCTCCGCACTGTCGGGTACAGTGTAGCTGGCAGACATGGCGGCTGGTTCCCTCTGCGTTCCAGCCGCCGTGTACTTCCTGGTTTCGTTTTCGCGGCCGTTCTGCGCATGCGCGGGTCCGGCGCGAGAACGAGACTTGGTTCGCGCACGCGCATAGCGGTAACGGCGCGTGCGCACTAGCGGCACGGCGGTGACGTCACAAGGGCGCCAGATTTAAATTTGGAAAAATGGTCTGCAGGCTTGGGAATGCTTGCAGACTGTCGGCAGTGTATCCCCTTGCTCTGATTCTGCTACATCAGGTGAGGGGGCTTCTGAGGACTGGTGTTTTGGCCTGCCCTTACTGCTTTCTAAACTACTATCTGGTGCTTTGTTGTTTCAGCCCGATGGATCCCTCCGGGAGCATTAGCGCTTCACCGCCTGCCTCTGGCCAGCCCTCTCGCAACAGGTACTTGGTAGGGGGGTTCCTGCCTGGGTGTTGCGGGGGGGGGGTATGGAGCATCAGTTGTCTGTTGTCTCCATTAACACAGAAGAACTTGTGTTTTTTCTTTCCAGCCCTTCTAGGTCTACTCAACAACGTAGCTCACACAGAAGTGGTTCCTCTAGATCACAGCACCGGCATTCCTCGTCCAGATCTGGACATCGCGGTTCCTCCTCGAAATCGAGACACCGTAGCCGGGAACCATCTCGCCCTTCCAAATCTCACTCCAGTCATGCAGCCGAAGGAGCCTGCTGGGGGTGTAGGGCAAAGGTTCCTATAGGCAAATCCCTCTGTGATACCTGCTATATAAAAGCAACAGGTGAAAGAGGTGGATCGGATCAGCAACTCAAGTCTCTGGTGGAGAAGATCGTGAAAGAGAATCTAAAGGAATTGGGGTCTAGCCAATCCCATGTTTCTCCTACAGAGCCTCCAGACCCACCAATTAGGGATACTCAGGCTCAGGACACTTGTGAGTCCTCTTTGCCCAGTCACCTGTCTGCTGTCTCCTCAGATAGTGATTCAGAAGGAGAAGACCCTTATACCGGATTTAGTTTTGACTTACTTCCTCCTCTGATTAAAGCCATCAAGGAAACTTTAAACTGGGAAGAGCCAGTGACAGCCCCTGCAAAACAGCGGAAGTTCTTCAAGCAGCTGAAGAAGGAACGTGTCAGCTTCCCCTTTTTCACTGAATTAGGTGAAGTTATCACGGATGAGTGGGGAAAGGTAGAGAAAAAGAACTCCCTTCTCTCTAAAATTCAAAGGCTTTATCCCTTCAAGGAAGAAGAAGTTAAACAACTGGAGTCTGCTCCACTAGTGGATGCAGCTGTGATGAGATTGGTCAAGCATGTGACCCTCCCTCTGGAAGACACGGTCTCGTTCAGAGACGCCATGGACAGACGGATAGACTCGGATTTGAAGCGGGTCTATCTCACAGCAGGCATGGCATGTAAACCAGCCTTGGCTCTGGCCGCCATGTCCAGGGCCATGGAGACGTGGTCAGATAGCGTGGATGAGACACTTAGAGGAGTCTCGGAGGAAGTGGCCAGGAGTTCGCCCATCCAGGAATTAAGGTTAGCCTCATCCTTTCTGGGGGAGGCTTCAATCGACATTATCCGCTTGGTGGCTAGAGTTATGTTGTCTGCTGTTACTGCCAAGCGTGCCCTTTGGCTTCGCCCCTGGCTGGCAGACCCAGCATCAAAGCAGGTTTGGTGCCGTATCCCCTTCGATGGGTCCTCTCTTTTTGGTAATAAATTAGACAGCGCCATAACCCGTGCCACCGGGGGTAAGTCGGGATTCCTCCCTCAGGACAGGCGATTACAAGGCCAGAGAAGATCGTTTCCAAGGAAACAGAATCAGGATCGTGCCAGGGATGCACGTGGATACAGGCCGGGCCGTGAGTTCTCCAGATCCTGGAAGGCCAGACAATCTTCTTTCAAGAAAAATGCTAAGAGTAGTATGTCGGGTGAGAAGGAACCGACCAAGTCTTTTTGAGATGGGGCCCGCCCAGGCAGGCCAGGTGGGGGCTCGCCTCCTTCGCTTTCGGCATGTTTGGGCGGCCTCGATTCAGGACTTTTGGACCGTAAGGACGATTTCCTCAGGTCACACCTGGGTTTTCAGCAGTGCTCCCAGGCTCAGGTGTGTCCCCACATCTCTTCCAGCCACAGAAGGAAAAAGAAAAATCCTTTTAGCTTACGTGAGATCTTTGTTAGATCAAGGCGCAGCTATTCCTGTCCCAGACGACCAACGTGGCATGGGGATGTATTCTCCTCTTTTCATGGTCCAGAAAAAGAGTGGAGCATGGCGACCTGTCATAGATTTGACGCATCTGAACCACTTCATCAAAAAGGAAAGGTTCAAAATGGAAACCCTGTCCACAATTCGACAGTCGGTTCAACCAGGAGACTGGCTCATTTCAATAGACCTCAAGGACGCCTATTTCCACGTTCCAGTGGCAACAGACTTTCAACGCTTTCTCCGTTTTTCCATAGGCCAACTACACTTACAATTCACATGCCTTCCCTTCGGTCTGTCCACCTCTCCACGAGTCTTCTCGAAGGTCTTGTTGGCCGTTGTGGCTCTACTGAGAACCAGAGGGATCCGTCTTCATCACTATCTGGACGATCTCCTCCTACTGGCGCAAGACAGAGATTGCCTCCTGAAACACAGAGATATGGTCATCTCAACTCTCCAAGAATTCGGATGGCTCCTGAACCGGGAGAAGAGCCAACTGGAGCCTTCCCAGTCTCTCGTGTTTCTCGGGGCCCTCTTCGATACAGTGAAAGGCACAATTTCCTTACCCGAGGAGAAGATCACAATAGTTCGGGACAGGATACGCCTGGCTCTCTCGTCTTCTCATCTCCGGGCCATCCAGTGTCTGAGAATCATAGGCACCATGGTGTCCACATTTCCAATGGTGAAATGGGCTCAGTGGAGAATGCGTCCTTTCCAGAAGGGATTTCTTCTTCAATGGTCGGGCGACAAGAATCAGCGCGTTTACATCTCTCAGACCATGAGGGGTTCCCTCCTCTGGTGGCTTCAGAAAGAGAATCTACGCAGGTGTCACTCCATCCTTCCCATCACTTGGATCACGGTGACATCAGACGCCAGCGAGAGAGGCTGGGGTGCTCATTGCCTAGCGGAAGTGGCTCAAGGCTCCTGGGATTTTCCAGCACGGAGATTGGTGTCAAATATCCTAGAGTTGCGTGCAGCCTTCCAGGCACTGCTGGCATTTCGTCATCTGATAGCGGGGACATCCGTGTTACTCAGACTGGACAATACGACGGCAGTAGCCTATGTAAGGAAACAAGGGGGTACCAAGAGCCTGTCTCTGCTACAAGAAGTGGAACCAATAATGGTCTGGGCCCAGAAGAATCTGGTCAATCTAACGGCAACCTATGTTCCAGGGATTCTCAATGTCCAAGCGGATTTTCTCTCACGAGTCCACTTGGACAACAACGAGTGGTCTCTCCACGAGGATGTGTTCAGATGGATTCTAACACTGGGGATCTCGCCAGAGGTCGACCTCTTCGCCTCCCCGTACAACAAAAAGCTAACGAGGTACTATGCAAGGTTTCGAGATCCACAAGCCTATGGGATAGACGCACTGACAGAACGTTGGTGGTTCCACAGAGCCTATGCCTTCCCTCCGACACCTATCATCTTCCAGTTCCTGCGGAGGCTCAGGTGGGAGGAGGTGGAGATAATAGCCATCATTCCTTACTGGCCCAACAGGCCTTGGTTTCCTCTTCTATCACTCCTCAGCTTCCGAGAACCAGTTCCTCTCCCAACCAGAACGGATCTACTCTCCCAAGGCACGATTCTCCATCCGTGCCCAGCTCACCTACAATTGAGGGCTTGGTTCTTGAGAGGGGTAGGTTGGAAGCACTAGGTTGCCCTAAGGAGGTTATTCCTACACTTCTGAATGCAAGAAGACAAAGCACTAACAAGGTGTATGAGCGTATTTGGACAAGGTTCTCGATCCATATGTCGTCCAGGGCCAAGTCATGTGACGCACCTGCAGTCCAGGACATCTTGAGCTTCCTCCAATCAGGCCTGGATTTACCCTTATCTGTCAGCTCACTGCGCGTACAGGTTTCAGCAATATCAGCCTTTACTGGGGTGTCCTGGGCCAGACATGCCCTTATTCAACAATTCTTCAAAGGAGCAATTAGAATGAGGCCTCAAAGGAAACCCAGGTTCCCTAAATGGGATCTACCTCTAGTTCTTGAGTTCTTCTCTCAACTCGTTAAACCACTGTCTGTTAGAGATCTTACTATCAAGACTGCCTTTTTGATTGCCATCACCTCAGCCAAGAGGGTATCCGAGATCCAGGCCTTAGGGTCAAAAGAACCCTTCTTAACCTTCTTTCCAGACAGAGTGACTCTAATTCCAATGCTAGGGTCAAACCCTAAGGTCACCTCAATCTTTCACGAGAATCAAGAGATCTCACTTCCTACCTTTAGATCTGCTGGAAATCTAGAAATACATCCACTCGATGTTGGTGTCTCCTTGAAGCAATATCTTGAAGTAACGGCTCCCTTCCATCAATCGGATTATCTCTTTGTGTCGTTCTATGGGAAAAACAAGGGGCTCCGAGCCTCAGTCAGATCCATTGCTGCATGGGTTGTACAGGCAATTCAATGGGCATATAGAGAGAAGGGCTTGGCTCCTCCAGAAGCGGTGACAGCGCACTCGACTAGAAGTCTTTCGACCTCGTGGGCAGCTTCTCGTCACGTCTCGCCTGAAGTGATTTGCAGGGCGGCTTCTTGGTCATCAATACATACCTTCATGTCCCACTATTGTGTTGAGCCAGCTGCTCTATCCTCAGTTGATTTTGGTGTTAAAGTACTGTCGGTGGACGGTATTAAATAAATCTTTGTTTTCTTCAGCATTTTGCCCACCCGGGTGTGTACGGCGAGTTATTTCCCACACGTTGGCTGCCATGGAGTCTGTCAGGAAAACGGAAAATTCCTATCAAAATACTTACCGTAATTTTCCTTTCCTGATGGACTCCATGGCAGCAGGAGTTCCCTCCCAAATGACTGGAGTAGGCTAGTTATCGAACACGGCTGCTGGTGAGGAGCAAAGATTTATGGGAGTAGTGTCCTATAGGGTAGTAGAGGCGGGACTAAACCCACACGTTGGCTGCCATGGAGTCCATCAGGAAAGGAAAATTACGGTAAGTATTTTGATAGGAATTTTCCGTTATATAATGTTTGGGGGTTATAAGTAATTTTCTAACAAGAAAAATGATTTCAATTTGTAAACAACAAGTGTCAGAAATGGGATCGGTCCTTAAAGTGTAAGGGAGAAGGGAGGGGCAATGAAATTTGCTCTGCCTACCTATGGGACCGTTGCAGACCAAGAGTTAAATTGGCAGTTAATGAGATGTCAGTTTTAAAAGTAATTAGAATTAAGTTTTATTGGCTTAAAACATGTAATATGTTAATATGGCAGGAGCAAGCCATTCTAAAAAGAATTTCAAGTGAAGCTACATTCAGCGGTGGATCAACAAAGAAGAAGGAACGTCCCACCCTCCCATTTTCGCAGTCTTTGTTATGTGGTTTCCTCCCTTTCTTGTGAAAGGGGACAGTTCTGTATCTCTTTAAACATCTGGTGTATTAACTCGAGCTGTGAAGGCTGAGTTAATTATGATATTGTATGACTATATATTTAGGTTTAAAAGTGTTATATTACATATAAAAGGATATGGTTTTTATGGTTGGTTAAATATTAAACCAAAAATAAAGGTCCGCGCCCATTTCAAATCCATTAAAAAAGTGTGATTTGGTTATTTATTAAAGGATATATTTATCTGGTATAAGTTCTGCATACAGTTCCATGTCCATGCTAAAACTAAAATCCCTGCATCTATAGACACCCACGATCTAACACTAACCTATCTAGCCCTGTAAAGAAAAAAATGAGTAAACATAGCTTTTCTGAAGCTGATCTGACCCATTCCCATGCTGGGCTGTCAGCTGTGGCTTCGCTGTGGAGGCAGGTGCAGAGGACATGACCGACAACAGAAGCCCCATAGTAAGTCAATGGGTGACGTCCCATTCATTTCACAGCCCTGTCCTCTGCAGAGCTTCAATCACTGGAGATTGGGTCAGATCGGCTTCAGAAAAGGTAGGGATTTTAGTTTTAGCATGGACTTCCACTTAAGGTGATTAAAGGGATGAGGTGGCAACCCTAACTCCAGTCCCCTGTTTAATTTTAAGGTCTGAAAGGATCCTCCATTTTTCAGAAAATGGATCTTGAAGAAAGTAGAGCAAGTGCCAAACTCTACATCAGGAATGCTTTCTGATGTGCAGTCCACGCACTACCTCCCAGTCTGCTAAATATTTCATATTTCCATGGGGAAGAACTGAAAATATATAAAAGAAAATGCCCAGTTTTTGTAGACAGCGAGAGGTAGCTCATTTTTGGTTGGTGGGTGGGATAGGGAAATGACAGGTAGACAGAAGAGCTTCACTGGAAACTGGTGCAGTATATTTCAGCAGTGCTCAGCATTCCTGTACCTGTGCAGTTGCATACGTAAGTATGAACTGTGATGTCACCTAAACCAATTTTTGACATTTTGCTGCTGATGATGACACAGTAACAGTTCTGCAAAAGCAGAGAGGACAGCAAAATAGACAAGCCAATACATCTACTACTTGGATTGATTTTCACAGAATACATTATAATACTCAAATAGCAAATACACTATAGGGTATATTTACTAAAACTGGAGAGTGCAAAATCTGGTGCAACTGTGCATCGTTCCATGGTTTTCTGTCAAAGCTTAATTGAACAAGCTGAAGTTAGCAGCTGATTGGCTACCATGCACATCTGCACCCGTTTTAGTAAATAAACCCCTGTTTTTTCAAATAACCTAAAGCCCAATTGTTTTTGGTAAATAGCCTTATATCAGAAACAATTGTCTTTCATAAAATACTGTTTTCACCGTTTTTTATATTTTTTTAGATCCCAATGCTGCTGTTCTCCTTCAGTCTTTTTCAGCATCTTTCTGTTTACTTGCACTCATTCCACCATCAGCTGCCCATCATTGTTATAGATCAGTTTCTTGATAGTGATGATGATGATGGACCATGCCTGTACTAATTCAGCTGGCATGGTTGCTTGTAGTCTCAGCCTGGGGTGCACGTGACAGGCAGACAACACAGGAGCACAATTGGGAAACAGTTGTTTTCCTCATAACAGGAAATATCTAAACAAAGACATTCTTGGCAGGATTATCAAGCATAAAAGTATTATTTCTACTGAAATCAGTAGGTTTAAATTGATTAAAAACATTTTTGAAACTCAAATAGCATGTAAAACGTATGTGAAGTGAATGGGTTTAGGTGTACTTTAAATGCAGTGTGTGTATACATAATACTTCTTATTTAAGATATTTACTATCTACAACTAGCCAGAGCAGCGATGGGCAGTAATGTAGCGCCACCTTATGCTAATGCATTCATGGACATGATTGAGCAAGCTTTCATCTTCCCTTGTATATTATTCAATGAACACTGTACAGCATGGTACAGGTTCATTGATGACGCCTTTGATATATGGACAGGTGATTCACTTTCATTATTTTTATTTAATTGTTATTTGAATTCATTAATTCCTGGTTTAAAATTTTACATGATGAGTGACACCGATGCAGTCCCATTCTTGGATACGCTTTTATACATTAAGGATGGACATATAGTCAGCGACTTGCACAGAAAACCTACTGACCGCAATCAATTATTGTTATTTTCTAGTTTTCATCCCCCTGGGGTGTTTAAATCAATTCCCCGTAGTCAACTAAAATGTGTAACTAGAATCACGAGTGAAACAGATACCTGTAACATTAGATTAAATGAGATGGAAGACAGGTTGCGAGAGCGAGGATATCCAGCAGACTTAGTTCATTCTGAACGTGTTAATATAAATAATGATATCACCTATCAAAAACTTAGGCCGCAGAATGCCGTTTACCTCCCAATGTCATCCTTTCACACATAAGATCAATAATATTATTAGGAAACATTGGTCTATGTTACAAAGTGCTTATTCTTTGGTTCCTGAATTTAATAATCCCCCATTGCCATCATACCGACGAGGTAGGAAGATTCGTAACAAACTGGTGAAATCTGATCAATATGTAATGACAAGCCCTAGGGTAACCTTTTTAGGTCCAAAGAATACAGGTTTGTTTCCTTGTTTGAGCTGTATTCAATGCTCAAGCATGATAAAAGGAAAAAGTTTCTCCCACCTGTTTAAGGGCTATGACATTCCGATCAGAGATCACTATACTTGCCAATCGTCCTATGTGGTGTACATTATCAAATGTCCCTGTGGTCTCCTTTATGTGGGGGAGAATAAATACTTGTCAAGCTACCTTTAGCTAGACATTTTGTAGAGCAGGGACACACTGGGGTTGATTTACTAAAGGCAAAAAGACTGTGCACTTTGGAAAGTGCAGTTGCACACGGCAAGAGCAGTTGCTCCAGAGTTTAGTAAATGAGCAGAAGCTCTGCTGACTTTCATCAACCAATCATGTGCAAGCAAAAATGCAGTTTTTTTATTTTCCTTGCATGTGATTGGGTATTCTTTGCAAAGTGAAGCTTTACCTCATTTATTAAGCTCTGGAGCAACTGCACTTTCCAAGGTGCACAGTCTATTGGCCTTTAGTAAATCAACCCCACTGTGTCACAACTGAGATTCATGGTGATAGATGGCATCACTATCAATAGACATGGAGGTGACAGGGAAATGGCTCTATAAAAGAGAGCTGTCAGCTGGATCCATCGACTGGATACACTCCAGCCGAAGGGGTTAAACTCCGATTTTGACATATTTATTCCTGTGAATATTTCTGAGTTAGATGATGAATCGTTCCTGGATAGGTTATTACATTTATTCATTTATACATTTTTGATTGTTTGATCGTTGGTGTGATGTTCGTCATGTGTGCAATCCTATGCAGATTGTATGGGGTTGCACAGGCATGCCGACACGTGCTGAGGATTTCACAATGTTGGTTGGCTTTGACACATATATATTGTGTTGATTAAACGGTATCATTATTGTTACATTGTTATCTTGTTACATTTTCATATTATTTATATTTTTTAATTTAATTTATTCTTAGGATTCTTGATTAGTGTATTCTACAAGGTGTGGGTTCTTTTCTTCCGATTTCGTTTGTGACTTTTTGATTCCAAGATCACAGAAAATTTGTATTTAAATTTGATGATGTTTCGGTTCTACTGATGGTTTAATTGATTCCAGATAAACTGTTTGTTCACTTTAATTAATTAATTGATTACTAGTGGACTATGTACAGGGCTTTTTTTCTCAAACAATAGGTGCTGGAACGCAACCAGGACCCCCCAAAACCCCTCCCTCCCACACACCCTCCAAATCACATCAAATAGTGGGGTGTGGTCATATTTCACAAACAGTAGAAGGGTCTTAACCACTTGCCGACCGCCTAACGCAGATATACTGCGGCAGAATGGCACGGGCAGGCAGAATGACGTTCCCATACGTGATCTGCCTCCCGCGGGCGGGGGGTCCGATCGGACCCCCCCCGGTGCCAGCGGCGGTCGGCATTTCACTGGGAGCGTCGGGAGGCGAGGGGGAGACCATCCGATCGTGGCCCCCCCCTCGCGATCGCTCCCAGCCAATGGGAATCCTCCTCTGCCTGTGTGTAGTTTCACACAGGCAGAGGATGTGATGTCATCTCTCACACAACACAAACACACACAGTAGAACATGCCAGGCATACTTTACACCCCCGATCCCCCCCGATCGCCCCCCAATCCCCCCCCAATCACCCCCCCTCCCTGTCACAAACTGACACCAGCAGTATTTTTTTTTTTTTTTTCTGATTACTGCATGGTGTCAGTTTGTGACAGTTACAGTCTTAGGGCAGTGAGTATTACCCCCCTTTAGGTCTAGGGTACCCCCCTAACCCCCCCTAATAAAGTTTTAACCCCTTGATCACCCCCTGTCACCAGTGTCACTAAGCGATCATTTTTCTGATCGCTGTATTAGTGTCGCTGGTGACGCTAGTTAGGGACGTAAATATTTAGGTTCGCCGTCAGCGTTTTATAGCGTCAGGGACCCCCATATACTACCTAATAAATGTTTTAACCCCTTGCTTGCCCCCTAGTTAACCCTTTCACCACTGATCACCGTATAACCGTTACGGGTGACGCTGGTTAGTTCGTTTATTTTTTATAGTGTCAGGGCACCCGCCGTTTATTACCGAATAAAGGTTTAGCCCCCTGATCGCCCGGCGGTGATATGCGTCGCCCCAGGCAGCGTCAGATTAGTGCCAGTACCGCTAACACCCACGCACGCCGCATACGCCTCCCTTAGTGGTATAGTATCTGTACAGATCAATATCTGATCCGATCAGATCTATACTAGTGTCCCCAGCAGTTTAGGGTTCCCAAAAATGCAGTGTTAGCGGGATCAGCCCAGATACCCGCTAGCACCTGCGTTTTGCCCCTCCGCCCGGCCCGGCCCAGCCCACCCAAGTGCAGTATCGATCGATCACTGTCACTTACAAAACACTAAACGCATAACTGCAGCGTTCGCAGAGTCAGGCCTGATCCCTGCGATCGCTAACAGTTTTCTTGGTAGCGTTTTGGTGAACTGGCAAGCACCAGCCCCAGGCAGCGTCAGGTTAGCGCCAGTACCGCTAACACCCACGCACGCACCGTACACCTCCCTTAGTGGTATAGTATCTGAACGGATCAATATCTGATCCGATCACATCTATACTAGCGTCCCCAGCAGTTTAGGGTTCCCAAACACGCAGTGTTAGCGGGATCAGCCCAGATACCTGTTAGCACCTGCGTTTTGCCCATCCGCCCGGCCCAGCCCACCCAAGTGCAGTATCGATCGATCACTGACACTTACAAAACACTAAACGCATAACTGCAGCGTTCGCAGAGTCAGGCCTGATCCCTGCGATCGCTAACAGTTTTTTTGGTAGCGTTTTGGTGAACTGGCAAGCACCAGCCCCAGGCAGCGTCAGGTTAGCGCCAGTACCGCTAACACCCACGCACGCAGCATACACCTCCCTTAGTGGTATAGTATCTGATCGGATCAATATCTGATCTGATCAGATCTATACTAGCGTCCCCAGCAGTTTAGGGTTCCCACAAACGCAGTGTTAGCGGGATCAGCCCAGATACCTGCTAGCACCTGCGTTTTGCCCCTCCGCCCGGCCCAGCCCAGCCCACCCAAGTGCAGTATCGATCGATCACTGACACTTACAAAACACTAAATGCATAACTGCAGCGTTCGCAGAGTCAGGCCTGATCCCTGCGATTGCTAACAGTTTTTTTTGTAGCGTTTTGGTGAACTGGCAGGCACCAGAGGCCTAGTACACCCCGGTCATAGTCAAACCAGCACTGCAGTAACACTTGGTGACATGGCGAGTCCCATAAGTGCAGTTCAAGCTGGTGAGGTGGCAAGCACAAGTAGTGTCCCGCTGCCACCAAAAAGACAAACACAGGCCCGTCGTGCCCATAGTGCCCTTCCTGCTGCATTCGCCAATCCTAATTGGGAACCCACCGCTTCTGCAGCGCCCGTACTTCCCCCATTCACATTCCCAACCAAATGCAGTCGGCTGCATGAGAGGCATTTTCTTTATGTCCTCCCGAGTACCCCTACCCAACGAACCCCCCCAAAAAAGATGTCGTGTCTGCAGCAAGCGCGGATATAGGCGTGACACCCGCTATTATTGTCCCTCCTGTCCTGACAATCCTGGTCTTTGCATTGGTGAATGTTTTGAACGCTACCATTCACTAGTTGAGTATTAGCGTAGGGTACAGCATTGCACAGACTAGGCGCACTTTCACAGGGTCTCCCAAGATGCCATCGCATTTTGAGAGACCCGAACCTGGAACCGGTTACCGTCATAAAAGTTAGTTACAAAAAAAAGTGTAAAAAAAAAAAACACATACAAAAATATAAAATAAAAAAAAATAGTTGGCGTTTTATTGTTCTCTCTCTCTTTATTGTTCTGCTCTTTTTTACTGTATTCTATTCTGCAATGTTTTATTGTTATTATGTTTTATCATGTTTGCTTTTCAGGTATGCAATTTTTTATACCTTACCGTTTACTGTGCTTTATTGTTAACCATTTTTTTGTCTTCAGGTACGCCATTCACGACTTTGAGTGGTTATACCAGAATGATGCCTGCAGGTTTAGGTATCATCTTGGTATCATTCTTTTCAGCCAGCGGTCTGCTTTCATGTAAAAGCAATCCTAACGGCTAATTAGCCTCTAGACTGCTTTTACAAGCAGTGGGAGGGAATGCCCCCCCCCCCAATGTCTTCTGTGTTTTTCTCTGGCTCTCCTGTCTCAACAGGGAACCTGAAAATGCAGCCGGTGATTCAGCCAGCTGACCATAGAGCTGATCAGAGACCAGAGTGGCTCCAAACATCTCTATGGCCTAAGAAACCGGAAGCTACGAGCATTTTATGACTTAGATTTCGCCGGATGTAAACAGCGCCATTGGGAAATTGGGAAAGCATTTTATCACACCGATCTTGGTGTGGTCAGATGCTTTGAGGGCAGAGGAGAAATCTAGTGTCTAATAGACCCCAATTTTTGCAAAAAAGAGTACCTGTCACTACCTATTGCTATGATAGGGGATATTTACATTCCCTGAGATAACAATAAAAATGATTTAAAAAAAAAATGAAAGGAACAGTTTGTGAGGTATCACCGCGAACGTCAGATTGAGGGCAGTAATTTTAGCAGTGGACCTCCTCTGTAAATCTAAAGTGGTAACCTGTAAAGGCTTTTAAAGGCTTTTAAAAATGTATTTAGTTTGTCGCCACTGCACGTTTGTGTGCAATTTTAAAGCATGTCATGTTTGGTATCCATGTACTCGGCCTAAGATCATCTTTTTTATTTCATCAAACATTTGGGCAATATAGTGTGTTTTAGTGCATTAAAATGTAAAAAAGTGTGTCTTTTTCCCAAAAAATGCGTTTGAAAAATCGCTGCGCAAATACTGCGTGAAAAAAAAATGAAACACCCACCATTTTAATCTGTAGGGCATTTGCTTTAAACAAAAATATAATGTTTGGGTGTTCAAAGTAATTTTCTTGCAAAAAAAAATTATTTTTTTATGTAAACAATAAGTGTCAGAAAGGGCTTTGTCTTCAAGTGGTTAGAAGAGTGGGTGATGTGTGACATAAGCTTCTAGATGTTGTGCATAAAATGCCAGGACAGTTCAAACCCCCCCCAAATGACCCCATTTTGGAAAGTAGACACCCCAAGCTATTTGCTGAGAGTCATGTTGAGTCCATGGAATATTTTATATTGTGACACAAGTTGCGGGAAAGAGACAATTTTTTATTTTTTTATATTTTTTTTTGCGCAAAGTTGTCACTAAATGATATATTGCTCAAACATGCCATGGGAATATGTGAAATTACACCCCAAAATACATTCTGTTGCTTCTCCTGAGTACGGGGATACCACATGTGTGAGACTTTTTGGGAGCCTAGCCGCGTACGGGACCCCGAAAACCAAGCACCGCCTTCAGGCTTTCTAAGGCCGTAAATTTTTGATTTCACTCTTCACTGCCTATCACAGTTTCGGAGGCCATGGAATGCCCAGGTGGCAAACCCCCCCCCCAAATGACCCCATTTTGGAAAGTAGACACCCCAAGCTATTTGATGAGAGGTATAGTGAGTATTTTGCAGACCTCACTTTTTGTCACAAAGTTTTGAAAATTGAAAAAAGAAAAAAAAATTTTTTTTTCTCGTCTTTCTTTATTTTCAAAAACAAATGAGAGCTGCAAAATACTCACCATGCCTCTCAGCAAATAGCTTGGGGTGTCTACTTTCCAAAATGGGGTCATTTGGGGGGGGGGTTGTGCCACCTGGGCATTCCATGGCCTCCGAAACTGTGATAGGCAATGAGGAGTAAAATCAAAAATGTACGCCCTTAGAAATCCTGAAGGCAGTGATTGGTTTTCGGGGCCCTGTACGCGGCTAGGCTCCCAAAAAGTCCCACACATGTGGTATCCCCATACTCAGGAGAAGCAGCTAAATGTATTTTGGGGTGCAATTCCACATAAGCCCATGGCCTGTGTGAGCAATATATCATTTAGTGACAACTTTGTGCAAAAAAAAAAAAAAATTGTCACTTTCCCGCAACTTGTGTCAAAATATAAAACATTCCATGGACTCAACATGCCTCAAAGCAAATAGCTTGGGGTGTCTACTTTCCAAAATGGGGTCATTTGGGGGGGTTTTATGCCATCTGGGCATTTTATGGCCTTCAAAACTGTGATAGGTAGTGAGGAGTAAAATCAAAAATGTACGCCCTTAGAAATCCTGAAGGCAGTGATTGGTTTTCGGGGCCCCGTACGCGGCTAGGCTCCCAAAAAGTCCCACACATGTGGTATCCCCATACTCAGGAGAAGCAGCTAAATGTATTTTGGGGTGCAATTCCACATATGCCCATGGCCTGTGTGAGCAATATATCATTTAGTGACAACTTTTTGTAATTTTTTTTTTTTTTGTCATTATTCAATCACTTGGGACAAAAAAAAATGAATATTTAATGGGCTCAACATGCCTCTCAGCAAATTCCTTGGGGTGTCTACTTTCCAAAATGGGGTCATTTGTGGGGGTTTTGTACTGCCCTGCCATTTTAGCACCTCAAGAAACGACATAGGCAGTCATAAATTAAAGGCTGTGTAAATTCCAGAAAATGTACAATAGTTTGTAGGCGCTATAACTTTTGCGCAAACCAATAAATATACACTTATTGACATTTTTTTTACCAAAGACATGTGGCCGAATACATTTTGGCCTAAATGTATGACTAAAATTGAGTTTATTGGATTTTTTTTAGAACAAAAAGTAGAAAATATCATTTTTTTTCAAAATTTTCGGTCTTTTTCCGTGTATAGCGCAAAAAATAAAAACGGCAGAGGTGATCAAATACCATCAAAAGAAAGCTCTATTTGTGGGAAGAAAAGGACGCAAATTTCGTTTGGGTACAGCATTGCATGACCGCGCAATTAGCAGTTAAAGCGACGCAGTGCCGAATTGTAAAAAGTGCTCTGGTCAGGAAGGGGGTAAAACCTTCCGGGGCTGAAGTGGTTAAAGGGGCATTAAAGTGAGCTGTCACTTGTAAACACAGAAACCAGACTTCTGTGTTTACAAGTGATTGTGGTGAGCAGACACCAAAGGGTCTGAGCCAAAGAAGGTGGAACTGAGTTCCACCAAGTTCCCCCTGAAAAAAAGCCCTGACTATATATATCATTGTATGTATGATCATTCGATAGGCATGATTTTCTGAGGAAGGGCGCGATCTACAACAGTCCGAAAACGTTTATATCATGTATGCCTGATTTTATGATGTCCTATTGATGTCTTTCTGATGAATTTTTTCAAATAAGTACAGTTTGTGCAGCAATCCCATTTGAATTTCCCCCTCTCTCCCTCTCTCTCTCTCTCTCTCTCTCTCTCTCTCTCTATATATATATATATATATATATATATATATATATATATATATATATATAGATCTCTTTGAGAGAAGAAATGACAAGAAATGTTGTATGCTTGGTTTAATTTACATTTTTTGTAATATCTGATTGTCAGCTATGTAAAAATTAACCTGGAAGACTATCTACCATAAAATTTACAGCTTTTAATTAACAGACTGAATCCAAACGAATATGCTAGATGGCAATTTGTTCAGATTAACGCAGGGACTTACGTGTGACCTTGCGGCACTGGAAACTTTCTAAAGGTACAGTAGGACGATTGTATTTAGTATTGGATTTAGTATAGGCAGTTTCTACAAGGACTATCACTGCCTCTTAATTTTTTATTACCAGACTTTCTCCAATGTTATTTCAAAGTCAGCATAGTTGAAAAGAGCAATTGCTACTACTGAGCAGAAAATACAGCTGCTTAATATTTTATAGCTTATCTTCCCATGCTTTACTGTACAGTCTATGAAGAAATCCTTTGCAATCCTCGTCATTTTCTTCCGCTTGCATTTCTAAAGTTTATTAGAGCACATCGAATATGGCTAAAAAAGCACATTTGTAAGCTAATATGAAGTAGATGAAACATTGTACGCTTAAAATATATTATCACTCCAGAGTTGAAAAAAATGCATAATCAGCTTTAAAAAGTTGCCACTCTGTGTAATTATAATGCCTAACTTGAATTTATAGGAGAATTTGTGTAAATGAAAAGCCTAATCTATTAGTGATTACTTTTTCCTGCCGTATTTACATTGTTCAATTAAAAATAAGTATTTTCCATTTTTCACATAATCACACTCTTTTAAGAAGGTTACTGTATGATGACATAAGTGTTTTTGTTCTATTTTTGTTTATGCCCATATTTAACGGCTTTTAATTAAATAGAATGTTACCAAAATATTAAAAGATTTTTCTACAGTAATTTATGAAAACTGCAGCTGATTATTTGAACCCAAAAAGAAAACATTTTATATAATGCAGCTTACCAGTCCTTAGATGTGGTGGCTGCTTTAGTTTTTTTCTTTATTTTCATCTGGTGTTTTTGCCAGACACATACACTTTTAGTCCTTCAGCTCACTGACCCTACTGTATCAGGACAATAGAAACATGATAGAACTATGGAACCCAACCCCTCTTGGGTGGTTCTGTTATCCTCAGCAATAGGGATGAGCCGAACACCCCCCGGTTCGGTTCGCACCAGAACCTGCGAACGGACCGAAAATTTGCACGAACGTTAGAACCCTATTGACGTCTATGGGACTCGAACGTTCGATCAAAAGTGCTCATTTTAAAGGCTAATTTGAATGGTATTGTCCTAAAAAGAGTTTTGGGACCCGGGTCCTGTCCCAGGGGACATGTATAAATGCAAAAAAACTTTTAAAAACGGCCGTTTTTTCGGGAGCAGTGATTTTAATGATGCTTAAAGTAAAAAAAAAAAAAGTGAAATATTCCTTTAAATATCGTACCTGGGGGGTGTCTATAGTATACCTGTAAAGTGGCGCGTGTTTCCCATGCTTAGAACAGTCCCTGCACAAAATGTCATTTTTAAAGGAATAAAAGTCATTTAAAACTGCTTGCGGCTTTAATGTAATGTGGGGTCCTGGCAATATGGATGAAAATCAGTGAGACAAACGGCATGGGTACCCCCAGTAAATTACCAGGCCCTTTGGGTCTTGTATGGATATTAAGGGGAACCCCACACCTAATTTAAAAAAGGAAACAGCAGTATACAGGCTCTGTACTCTGAACAGGTGGTGCAAACAAGACAGGGACTGTAGGTTTGTTGTTAAGTAGAATCTAATTGTAATTTTGAACTGGTACATTTTTAATGTGTTTAGCTCCAGCCAAAAAATCTATTTTAAGCTTTTTGGAAAACATTGGGAAGGGTTATTACCCCTGTGACATTTGTTTTGCTGTCTGTGCTCCTCTTCAGAAGATTTCACCTCCCAATGACAAATGTTTTTTGAAAATTTGTTTTTTTTTGTGAAACGTGGATTGGTTATAAACCATCAGTGGAAAGGAGAAAAGTTTTTCCCATATTAACTCTTACAGGAGAGAATTTCCCTTCCTAGGGGTAGATTTCATCTCACTTCCTGTTGTCTCCTTCCGTTTGCAAGTAGGAGTAGTTTGTAAGTTAGATGTTTGAAAGTAGGGGCCTGCCCTATATCCTCAGCAGAAATTTGGGCCTTAGGTGTTGTTGTGGCCACAACACTGTAAGCCCTCACAGGGCCCTGCTGTCAAATATTAGATCAAGAATTGTAATTACATGCCCCTGTTGAACAGGGGCAGAAAAATTGGGCCTTTGGTGGTGGTGGTGGTGCTGGTGCCACAACACTGTAAGTCCTCACTCGCTCTTGGTGGGTGCAGAAACGGGCCCTGCTGTGAAATATTAGATCAAGAATTGTAATTACATGCCCCTGTTGAACAAGGACAGAAAAATTGGGCCTTTGGTGGTGGTGGTGGTGCTGGTGCCACAACACTGTAAGTCCTCACTCGCTCTTGGTGGGTGCAGAAACGGGCCCTGCTGTGAAATATTAGATCAAGAATTGTAATTACATGCCCCTGTTGAACAGGGGCAGAAAAATTGGGCCTTTGGTGGTGGTGGTGGTGCTGGTGCCACAACACTGTAAGTCCTCACTCGCTCTTGGTGGGTGCAGAAACGGGCCCTGCTGTAAAATATTAGATCAAGAATTGTAATTACATGCCCCTGTTGTACAAGGGCTGAAAAATTGGGCCTTTGGTGGTGGTGGTGGTGCTGGTGCCACAACACTGTAAGTCCTCACTCGCTCTTGGTGGGTGCAGAAACGGGCCCTGCTGTGAAATATTAGATCAAGAATTGTAATTACATGCCCCTGTTGAACAGGGGCTGAAAAATTAGGCCTTAGGCACTGGTGCTGGTGCCACAACACTGCAACCCCTCACAGATACTCTAGTTGGAACGCAGGAACGAGCCCTGCTGCAAAGTATTGCATCAAAAATTGTAATTACATGCCCCTGTTAAACAGGGGCTGAAAAATTAGGCCTTAGACACTGGTGCTGGTGCCACAACACTGCAACCCCTCACAGATACTCTAGTTGGAACGCAGGAACGAGCCCTGCTGCAAAGTATTGCATCAAAAATTGTAATTACATGTCCCTGTTAAACAGGGGCTGAAAAATTAGGCCTTAGGCACTGGTGCTGGTGCCACAACACTGCAACCCCTCACAGATACTCTAGTTGAAACGCAGGAACGAGCCCTGCTGCAAAGTATTGCATCAAAAATTGTAATTACATGCCCCTGTTAAACAGGGGCTGAAAAATTAGGCCTTAGGCACTGGTGCTGGTGCCACAACACTGCAACCCCTCACAGATACTCTAGTTGGAACGCAGGAACGAGCCCTGCTGCAAAGTATTGCATCAAAAATTGTAATTACACGCCCCTGTTAAACATGGGCTGAAAAATCAGGCCTTAGGCACTGGTGCTGGTGCCACAACACTGCAACCCCTCACAGATACTCTAGTTGGAACACAGGAACGAGCCCTGCTGCAAAGTATTGCATCAAAAATTGTAATTACATGCCCCTGTTAAACAGGGGCTGAAAAATTAGGCCTTAGGCGCTGGTGCTGGTGCCACAACACTGCAACCCCTCACAGATACTCTAGTTGTAATGCAGGAACGAGCCCTGCTGCAAAGTATTGCATCAAAAATTGTAATTACACGCCCCTGTTGAACAGGGGCTGAAAAATCAGGCCTTAGGCACTGGTGCTGGTGCCACAACACTGCAACCCCTCACAGATACTCTAGTTGGAACGCAGGAACGAGCCCTGCTGCAAAGTATTGCATCAAAAATTGTAATTACATGTCCCTGTTAAACAGGGGCTGAAAAATTAGGCCTTAGGCACTGGTGCTGGTGCCACAACACTGCAACCCCTCACAGATACTCTAGTTGGAACGCAGGAACGAGCCCTGCTGCAAAGTATTGCATCAAAAATTGTAATTACATGCCGCTGTTAAACAGGGGCTGAAAAATTAGGCCTTAGGCACTGGTGGTGGTGCCCAGAGCCAAAAATGTTCTTACAAGCTATCAGCGTGATCATTGAGGAGTAAGAGGATAATTACTCAGGATAGTCACTCAGCATCAGCATAGGCAGTCTTTGAAGGGATCTGAGATTTCAAAAAAAATTATTCGGTTTTATCAGCAACAGGTGCTGATGTAGGTGTGGAAGGGGGCAGAGTCTACCAACTGAAAAGGCAGCAGTTGAAGTGCTAGCATTCAACCGCTGGGCATGTGGATGGCTGGGAGCAAACTTCTTTTGGCGGTGCAGCAGCTGGGGCAGGGAAATTTGCCTGGTACAATCTGACATCGGTGTACCGAAAGCAGATTGCTCACAAGTGCTTGGCTGTGACACACCTAATTCTACACCCTTCATTCCTCTCAGTGCAGGTCTCAGAGAGGACTGAAGGTATAGTGTGGTTGGACATCTCAGCTGATGAGGAGCAAGGAGAGGTCCTCTTTGTTCTTTGGTGTGGGTCTTTTAGATATGCTTGCCAATGAACTGCATGGCAGGTCAACATATGTCTGGTCAAGCATGTGGTACCCAAGCGGGAGATGTTTTGGCCACGCGAGATACGCTTGAGACATATGTTGCAAATAGCAGCGGTGCGATCTGATGCACTCGTCTCAAAAAAGGCCCAAATCAAAAAACTTTTTGAATAACGCGCAGAGACTACAGCGCCCTGCACATGTGGAGCTTTGGGGTGTGATGCAGTAAGTGTGCTGCCCTTAGGCTGGCCCCTGGAGGGCATCCTGCCTCGTTGATGATGTGCAGCCTCCTCCTCCTCCTCCTCCTCTCTCCTATCAGGCACCCACATTGAGTCAGTGACCTCATCATCCCCTCCCTCCTCATCACTGAAGCAAAGCTGGCAGTATGCTGCAGCAGGGGGAGCATGACTGCCAGATTGCTGTCCTTCTTGGGCACCCCCTCTGTCCGTGCTCACGCTACTGCCTTCATCTAGCTCAGTATCATCATCAGAGCCTTCCAAACGCTGGGCATCCTCCTGGAGCATGTACCCAACACTGTGGTCAAACAGTTCGAGGGACTCCTCAGGAGGACATGGTGGGTCATCCACTCGACCAAGTCTTCCGCATGTTGCGGCTCAACACGGCCAGCTGCCGAAAAAAAGGCCAAGCGTGTCCCACAGCCACGTGCTGATGAGGATGCACCATCTCCACGACCAGCACTAGACACAGAGTCTGCTTGCCCTCTTTTATTGGCTTGTGACTGTCTGCCTCTCCTTGTTGGCCTTCCAGACATAGTAATGGCCTGTAGCTGCACTAAGCTGTGATATATATATATATATATATATATATATATATATATATATATATATATATGCACTGATACTGCAGCTAGCAAAATCAACCGCCTGCCTGTAGTATGAGAACACCACCAACCTTCTACAGGTAGCTTTTGGTGAACACTGTGCAGAGCTCACAAAAAAATAACTTGCAGCGTATTTAGCTGCCTGCGGTAGTGATAGGATCAGGAAAATACCACCAACCTTCTACAGGTAGCTTTAGCTGAACAGGTCTCACTACACTAACTTGTAGTTTTAGCTGAACACTGTGAGCAGGACGCACTACACTAACTTGTAGCTTTAGATGAACACTGTGCAGAGGTCTGACTACACTAACTTGTAGTTTTAGCTGAACACTGTGAGCAGGACGCACTACACTAAATTGTAGCTTTAGATGAACACGGTGCAGAGGTCTCACTACACTAACTTGTAGTTTTAGCTAAACACTGTGAGCAGGACGCACTACACTAACTTGTAGCTTTAGATGAACATGGTGCAGAGGTCTCACTACACTAACTTGTAGTTTTAGCTGAACACTGTGAGCAGGACTCACTACACTAACTTGTAGCTTTAGATGAACACTGTGCAGAGGTCTCACTACACTAACTTGTAGTTTTAGCTGAACACTGTGAGCAGGACGCACTACACTAACTTGTAGCTTTAGATGAACACTGTGCAGAGGTCTCACTACACTAACTTGTAGTTTTAGCTGAACACTGTGAGCAGGACGCACTGCACTAACTTGTAGCTTTAGATGAACACAGTGCAGAGGTCTCACTACACTAACTTGTAGTTTTAGCTGAACACTGTGAGCAGGACGCACTACACTAACTTGTAGCTTTAGATGAACACGGTGCAGAGGTCTCACTACACTAACTTGTAGTTTTAGCTGAACACTGTGAGCAGGACGCACTACACTAACTTGTAGCTTTAGATGAACATGGTGCAGAGGTCTCACTACACTAACTTGTAGTTTTAGCTGAACACTGTGAGCAGGACGCACTACACTAACTTGTAGCTTTAGATGAACACTGTGCAGAGGTCTCACTACACTAACTTGTAGTTTTAGCTGAACACTGTGAGCAGGACGCACTACACTAACTTGTAGCTTTAGATGAAAATGGTGCAGAGGTCTCACTACACTAACTTGTAGTTTTAGCTGAACACTGTGAGCAGGACGCACTAAACTAACTTGTAGCTTTAGATGAACACGGTGCAGAGGTCTCACTACACTAACTTGTAGTTTTAGCTGAACACTGTGAGCAGGACGCACTACACTAACTTGTAGCTTTAGATGAACACGGTGCAGAGGTCTCACTACACTAACTTGTATTTTTAGCTGAACACTGTGAGCAGGACGCACTACACTAACTTGTAGCTTTAGATGAACATGGTGCAGAGGTCTCACTACACTAACTTGTAGTTTTAGCTGAACACTGTGAGCAGGACGCACTACACTAACTTGTAGCTTTAGATGAACACTGTGCAGAGGTCTCACTACACTAACTTGTAGTTTTAGCTGAACACTGTGAGCAGGACGCACTACACTAACTTGTAGCTTTAGATGAACATGGTGCAGAGGTCTCACTACACTAACTTGTAGTTTTAGCTGAACACTGTGAGCAGGACGCACTACACTAACTTGTAGCTTTAGATGAACATGGTGCAGAGGTCTCACTACACTAACTTGTAGTTTTAGCTGAACACTGTGAGAAGGACGCACTACACTAACTGTAAATAGTCTAGCTGCCTGACTGTGGTACTAATAGGATCAAAAGAACACCAGCAATTTTCTTCAGGTAGCTGTAAATACTGTAACAAGACAAGCCTGCCTGTCAGTAGGAAGATAACAGGAATGGATCTAGCTAAACTGAATACAGTGTATATATATATGCAACACCTGGGATGCATATATATACACAATACACTGTAAGTGCAGCTAACTCACTGACTGTCCTGCCTAATCTAGCTAAATGAAATGACACTGTCTCTCTCTCTCTATCTAAGCACGCCAGTACACACTACACAGGGCCACAGTGCAGACGGCCTTATATAGTGTGGGGCGTGTTCTAAACCCCCTTAGCCATAATTGGCCAAAGCCACCCTGGCTTTGGCCAATTACAGCTCTCTCTACCGACGACGCTGTGATTGGCCAAACATGCGGGTCATAGTGCATGCATCATCAGCCAGCAATGCACTGCGATGCCGCAGTGAATTATGAGCCGTGACGCGCCACACGAATTTGGCGCGAACGGCCCATAACGTTCGGAATTCGGCGAACGACCGAACAGCCGATGTTCGAGTCGAACATGGGTTCGACTCGAACACGAAGCTCATCCCTACTCAGCAATAGCCGAGAACAATGAAATTGATTACAGTCTAAGCAGAGCACACAGGAAGTTATCAACTTTCTGATAATTTTCAGATTTCTGCACAATCAACAGGTATTTTTCTGAACTTATCAAACAGATATATCAAAATGCTTTTAATGCTATATTTAACCACTTGCCAACCGCACACAGTACATTTACCTCATTACTTTGATGCTAAATACCATTGTTATGGCAGCAAGATCATTTTTAGAGGTGGTGGGGGACCTGCCCCCCACTCCCGCCAACTCCCGGTTGTTTCCCTGCTTCCCAAAGTGATCGGTAATGGCAGAAATGATCCAATCTGCTGGAGGGATGGGCAGGAAGTAGAGTGAGGGCAAGATTGCCCCCACTCCACTCTATGTCCTTGGAGGACCAGAGTGATGTCTGACATCACTTCCGCCTAATGGTCTTAAAGGGACAATTTTTTTTCTGGTAAATGTAAAATTACATTTTTTTCTTTTAAAGGTAAATTAGAGATCTGAGGTCTTTTTGACCCCAGATCTCTCCACAAAGAGGACCTGCTTTTTTCTATTACAAGGGATGTTTACATTGCTTGTAATAGGAATAAAAGTTAAAAAACGCTGCTGGGTCCCCCCCTCTCCTCTCCCACCAGCTGCTCCAGGGGATCTGTCAGGATAGAGAGAGGTAAGGTACCTTTAAAAATTTAATTTACTGGACCCTTCCTTCCTTGTCTGAATGGACAGTCAGTGATCTGTACTGATCACTGACTTTCCTTTCATAACTGAGGCATAGTAAACTGTGTTTACTATACTTCAGTTTATGAATGAACAGGAAGCTCTGTACAGGGCTGTTTCTGTCTATTCATTCTCTGCAGCTGAGGCTGCAGAGATGGAGATTGAGGGCTGTGTGCTCAATCTCCTTTCTCTGTCTCAAAAGGTTAGATGTCTGGCTAGACCTCTGATATCTCACCAAAGCACCCAAACGGGGCTCCTAAAAAAATAGTAAAAAATTATAAAAAAAAATGGGGCGTGGCCTGGACGGAGACCTAGATGGGTGCTTGAGACCTGAGCTCCTGTAAACTGGGGACCGTGGTTTGCTACTTGGGGAGATTTCAGCACTAAAAACGCCATGAATAGAACGACCAGGAGCTCCTCCACCTCCCGCACACCCGCCGAGACCGGGACACAGCTGAGTCGCAATATACCTGAGATATTCCGGACTCAGCGCCAGTCGTCACACGCGGCCTCACAGGCGCCCTTGCAGGCCCAAGCACCGGACTCCCCTGAAACAGCATCCGCTTCTCAGATGTCGGGGGTGGGGACACCCCCCTTCCTGCAGACCCAGCCGCCCAGCCTGCTGGACCTGGAGAAGTTTGCCGCTGACATCAAGAACACAGTGATGGGAGCCATTGCCGACCTCCGCTCAGACTTTCAAACAGTGACTCGGCGCATAAGCGATGTAGAAGAAACCACTCAACATCATGCTGCAGCCATTCGCCAAGTTCAGGGAACCTACGATGCACAGCTTACACACCTTCTAGATCTTCACAGACATATCGAAGATCTAGACAACCGCGGGCGCAGACACAATATCAGGGTGCGTGGCGTGTCTGAAAATAATGACCCTAGTCTTCTACAGCAAACTGTAAGTAACATCTTTAATGAACTAATAGACCGACCGGCTGATTCTCCAATAGAGATAGAAAGAATCCATAGAGCATTGCGCCCTCAGCCCCGAGATAATGAGCCGCCCAGGGATGTAATTTGTTGTATAGTGAATTTCCCCCTGAAGGAGGAAATCCTTAGGAAGGCGAGGGAAAAAGGTCGGATCATTCATAATGGCGCCGAGATTAAACTCTTTCAGGACTTATCGCAGATAACCTTACAGAATAGAAGGGCGCTGCGCCCCCTGCTGGAAGCTCTGCGGTCTCGGAACATACAATATCGCTGGAAATTCCCCTTCGGGTTGTCTGCAACCGCCAGGGGGCGCTCGGCCCTGCTCCGCACCCCGGAAGACCTACAGGCTTTCTGTGATCAGCTCGATCTCCCCCACATGGATCTTCCAGAATGGTATTCTTTCTACTATCCGACGGAACCGTGGCTTCCTGTCTCTCTTAACCCGTCGCCGAAAGCACAGCGACAAAGATCGAGAAGACATCGAGACGGGCCATCCTCACCTAACAACCGATCTTCACGACGAGATATATACCAACAAAACCCTGGATCTCCGTCTTCACCTCCAGCCAGAAGAGATCGCATAGAGGCCTAACAAGCAACACTTTTTCAGCTAATTTTGATCCGCCTACGTCATGTGACTGCCCCTTGCCATCTGTTCTCACGCCTGTGTTTTTTTTTTTTTTTTACCCCTCTCCCTGCGTTTGTCTTTTTTCTTGTTACAGTATAGATGACACGCCTGAACTGCCATCAAAAATCCTCACCGGATGAAGTAAATGACTCACAGGCACGCAATTCCTCCTGCCCACCAACCTCCTGGCCTCAACTATGGCTGCTTGGCCATGGGACAAGCGGCTTATGCAGGCAAGATCAGGTATATCCACGCACAGGACAACCTTACTGGGAAGGTAAAGATAAGGGGAGCTGTGTGTACATGATCGCCTAGTCCATACGCCCTACTGGGCCTTATCCTTTGCCCTCCCCCCTTCCTCCTCCCTATGCAACAGATCCTAAGGGGACCGTACCTAGACCACCACAGTGACTCTCATTGATTCACCTAGATCCTTACACTTCACCCCGGAGCGTGGGTAGGAGGTTTGCTGGCTTGACATCTTGCTGCTGCATTACCGGACATACCGTACCTCCGAATGCAAGAACGTGGACCTCCCATCTCCAATACGCTAGGTCCTTACCATGTGGTCCCCAATATGCCTCCAGTTGGCTTAACTATCACCCATCCACATCCAAATGACTCTGAATTTCACCTTGGGTTAAGTTAAGGTCCTTGGACTTAATTTAAGTAGCCTGTCTTGGGATAACCAGCATTGGGTAGAATGGGAGGAAATGCATACAGTTATAAAGTTATGTGATGATGCACCCCTATATGCAATGTTTGTAACCCCCTTTTGCACAAAGTCTCAACCACGGAATTACATGCATACTCTCCGGGGCACTTAATCAGTCTGAATTAGGGGGGAGGAGGGCTGGGACTGAACCCCTGACCCTTTCTGGTTGAATCACCCACAGTACCATGACCCCATGCTTAGTCTACTCCACCTGGATTTCTAAACACCACAGGGAATCCCTTGTGGTGTGTGGCAAAAAATTGTCCCCCTAAAAAATTTGATCCTGAATTACATAAAAAATCCCCCCCCCCCTTTTTTTTTTTTTTTAGTATTGGCTTCGTGAGGGGAGAATATGCATGGGATCCCATACACCCCTATTATAACCCCAGGCTGTAACCCACGTTCTATATTTTATGTTCTAAATGTTTGCAAACGGCTGCCAGGGGGTACACCATACATCCACTTTAGCGATTGACGCGTGAAGTACTCCGAGTTTCTGCGGCTGCCCTTCTTTCCTTTGTGTGCCTACTTTGACCGGTTCCGTCTCAGGACCAACTAGGGGTCTTCTCCTTTTAGACCCTTTTAAGCACTCCAGATTCTCGGGGACTACATACGCAACCCCCTTGCTGCCAGACCACTTTCGATAGTGGCAACAATAAACAATAAATATTTAACATTTAATGAATATTTTCTAACTATCGCTGCACTATAGTGGTTATGACCTAATGGGCACGGTCGCTCTTTTTGGGATCCAACCTGCAGAACTATATCGAGCATATATATATATATATAGAGCATTTATTTTAATGTTCCCTCCCCCCCCCCTTTTTTTTTTTTTTTTGGCATGGTGACTTATGGGGGCAAGTTCCACCCAATCAGATAAGGAGTTCTCGAGTTTCAATAGATTTTAGGTCAAGTAGACATTGTTATTCTTTCTCCAGAGGCTCTTGAAGGCGCCTAACGTTGCTCAGATATAGGAGAGGTCAGCCTTTGGCCCCGATAGCCGTACATACTGCTTCAGGTTATATGTTACATACTATATGTTAACTATATGCTAACTTTTTACTTATTAAGTTAATGTTTCTGGTTGATATGCTCAAATTGCAAAACTGTTATGGCTCCCCAAGGCCATTATCATACACTTCATACACGGTTCCTTTCCCATGGTCCCCGGTTTGCGGAACCACCTGTGGGTTTTTCCGTTTGTACCTACGCTCCCACACAGCGGTTTCCTTTGGATTCCCGCTGACTTACCAGCTTTCCCCTCTATAGGTGGAATAGCATATCTATTTCCACCTCTGGTAAATCACTAAATCCCGTGTCTCCCATACCTTACCCCTTCTGCCTGTTGTCCCCTACCGTCCCTCCCTAGTCTTTCCTCCTCTCCCCCCTCCTTCCCCCTTCTTTCTTTTTTCCTTCATCCCCCCCCCCCTTTTCTGTAGGGGGTTTTTGTGTAATTTTTTTTTTTTTTTTCTCTGTATCTTCCACTTTCCTGTGCCTCAACTGCTTGGTGTTTCCTCTCCGCGCTTACCCCTATTGTGGAAGAGGGCCCGCTCCCCCCTACTCTGGGTACTCCCCCACTCCCCCCGGCTGACCGAGTTCCACCTACTCTGATTTCCTGAGGGCCTACTATTAACTTGCTTTTCCTAACCACTTTTATGGAAAAGACCATGGCGCCTACTCCATCCCTAACGATGAAGTGTGTATCATTGAATGTTAAGGGCCTTAATCTCCCAGAAAAAAGATCTCATATTCTGAACTCCCTGACCAAACACAAAGCGCAATTCGTTTTCCTTCAAGAAACACATTTCCGCTCTGATGCGGTGCCTAAACTATCTAACCATATCTATCGAACAGCACTGCACTTCACCAACCCAGTAGCAAAAACAAAGGGGGTTTCGATCTTAATCTCCAGACATGCCAACTTCCACCAGACTGACTCACTTATCGACCCAGAAGGCAGGTACATTTTTATCAAAGGTACATATGCCTAGAAACCAATTACATTAGCAAACATCTACTGCCCCAATGAACATCATGTTTCCTTCTTCAGAAAAATTTGCGACCTACTTTCGACTTTTCAGTCAGGTTTGGTTCTGCTGGGAGGTGATTTTAACGCCCCGCTGAACCCTGTCCTGGACTCTTCGTCGGGAGCCTCTACCCTACCATATCGAGCCCTCCGGCAAATCAAAATGCAACTCCAAAACCTCACACTCCACGACGCTTGGCGTACCATGTACCCCTCCGTAAGAGACTACACTTTTTACTCGGCGCCCCACGGCAAATATTCGAGAATAGATTATTTCTTTCTCTCTCAAAAGGACCTAGCCCTACTCCAACAAACAACCATAGAACCAATGTTCCTATCCGATCATCATCCTATCACAATCACCCTTTCCTACCCTGAATCTAGCGCAAGAACCAAAACATGGAGACTGAACCCCTCTTTACTCAATGACCCAATGACGGTAGAACACTTGAAAACCTGTATAGACCTTTATTTCAAGGAAAACACTACCCCAGATGTCTCCACTGTCTCCCTCTGGGAAGCACATAAATGTGTATTACGTGGCGAACTTATTACACTCGCAGGGAAAGCCAAACGGTTACACCAAGAAAACATAACTTCTTTGATCATGAAGATCAAAAAGTTAGAAATGGCCCACAAACAGTCGCACGCTCAATCCACCTTACAAGAATTACTACATGCCCGATCGCTTCTTTTGGAAGAATTAGGTAAACAAAATAGGAAACGCTACGTTCTTGGCCAAAGAGTTTTCTATGAGCATGGCAACAAAAGCGGGCGTCTTTTGGCCCGCACGATCCAAGCCTCTAGAACCTCATCAACGGTTCATCATGTGCGAAATGCTCAGGGATTACTCTTACCCAGGAACGACGATATAGCGAAAGAATTTGAGAGTTTTTATGCCAGACTTTACAACTTACACCAAAATCACCCCGGAACACCCGCGTCAGCCGCACGAGTCTACCGCATTAGAGAGTTTCTCTCGCAACATTCTCCAAAACAAATATCCGCCCAACAAGCTCAGGACATGGAATTACCTCTTACGAAAGGGGAACTAGAGCTGGCAATTAAACAGATGAAAACTGGCAAGAGCCCAGGCCCAGACGGCTTCTCTCTCCAGTACTACAAGACATTCCTAGACTCCCTTGCCCCGAAACTTCTCTCCACCTTCAATGCTTTTTCAGACCCCCAGATATTGCCAGAAGGAATGCTTATGGCTCACGTAGCGGTAATCCCTAAGGAAGGTAAGGATCCCACCCAAGTCTCAAATTACAGGCCCATATCGCTACTAAATGTGGATATCAAAATATACGCAAAAATCTTGGCCAACAGATTGCTCCCTTTGATTCCCGAACTCATTTCTCCAGATCAGGTAGGATTTGTCCCTGGAAGGGAAGCCAGGGACAACACTATCCGTACCCTGAATCTCCACCATTGGCTCACATCCTCTAAGTCACAAGGGTTCTTCCTCTCCCTCGATGCCGAGAAGGCGTTTGACAGAGTGACCTGGGACTATATGCGGGAGGTGCTGGTTGCTGTTGGCCTGGCGCCCCGCATGTACTAGCCCTGTATTCGAATCCTTCTGCCAAAGTAAAGGTTAATGGCCACCTGTCAAACACCTTCCCCATCAGCAATGGGACACGCCAGGGTTGCCCCTTATCCCCCCTAATTTATATTCTGACGCTGGAGCCCCTCCTCAATAAAATAAGATCCAACCCTGACATTGGAGGTCTGAGTGTCGGTAGAAGGGAATTTAAGGTCGCAGCCGACATTCTTTTGTCCCTGACCTCGCCCCGAATCTCACTACCCAACTTACTAAAAGATCTTGAGTTTTTTGGCACTTTATCAAATCTCAAGATCAATCACTCAAAATCTAATGCTTTGAATGTGACTCTTCCCGCCCAGGAGGTAATCCACTGTCGAGATGCCTTTCCTTTTCGATGGGAAGAGGGGGCGATCACTTACTTGGGAATCAAAATTACCGCGCGGCTGTCAGACCTCTATATGTCTAATTTCCACATAGCCCTCAGCAAAATTCAAAATCATTTTAAGGAGTGGATGGGCTTGAACGTCTCCTGGTTTGGCCGTTCGGCATTAATTAAAATTATCATTCTGCCAAGATTACTTTATCTTATGCAAACCATTCCTATCCACCTTCCCCCGGCCTTCTTTGCAGCTTATCGCAAAGCTTGTTCCACCTTTATATGGAAAAACTCTCCACCCCGCATAAAATATTCCCGCCTAACGACGCAGAAAAAGAACGGGGGTATTGGCCTTCCAGACTTATATAGATATTACCTGGCGTGTCACCTCACTAGGATAGTAGACTGGAACATTCACAGTATCAAAAAGATCTGGGTAGCCCTGGAAAATTCACTGATACCAGGACCTCTACACCTACTTCCCTGGCTGTCTCACAAGCCCTGGTCTCAGAAGATAATATCTCACCCCCTGATCTACCCCTCCTTGCTGGCCTTTAGAGGAGCAATGAAATTGGGGTTGGCTGCCTCGGTACCTGGTCCCCTAACTTCCTTGAGAGAAAATCCAGACTTTCCCCCGGGTGACTCCTGCTACTATTTGATACGCGAATGGCCACATGATGACGTCTTAACTCTCCACTTTTTCTCAGAGGGATCCCCTCTCCCATATGAAAGACTAGTTAACATATCCAAGATTGCTTCTTTTCCCTTTTGGTCGTATCGACAAATCCGCCACTTTCTCTCGTCCCAACCACACCAATCTTGTTGGACCAAACAACTCACTCCCTTTGAATCCCTTTGCTACTACAAAACACAACAAAGGCACTTAATCTCCTCAATATACGCCCTCCTTTCATCTGCATTAACCTCTCACCTGGCATCTTCACAGCTGGCCTGGGACAAAGACTTTCAAACACCCCTCTCTACAGAAGGGTTGGACACTGTCTATGAATACGCACACAAATGCTCACTAAATGTTGCAGTCCAAGAAAATGGCTACAAAATTGCTACTAGGTGGTATAGGACCCCTTCCCGGCTTCACAAATTCTCCCCCTCTATCCCTAACACATGCTGGAGATGCGGCAAGCAGGAAGGGACGATGCTCCACATATGGTGGGACTGCGAACGCATTCAACCCTTCTGGAGGGAGGTCAGTGAAATCATTTCACACATCACTACAGATACCCTGGACTACACCCCTGCACAATTTCTTCTACATCACACCTCCTTACCCAAAAAAACATACTATAAGTCTCTGGCTATGCATTTGGTGAATGCCGCCAGATTATGTATCCCAGTGCATTGGCGTTCCACGCACACCCCGTCCATTGGAGAGTGGTACAGGAGAATTTCTAAAATAAAAGAGATGGAAGAATTGATTCATATTTCACAGGAAAGAACACATAAATTTTCCTTCACCTGGGCGTGCTGGAATCACTATGTGACTACTGAACGCTATCGCCAACATGTACTATAAAAAGTGATATGTGAACTTTAACCCTAACGGTGGACTCTCGTCGGTGGGGGGGGGATGTGGGGGGAAGTGGGCCTTCCAGGGGGAGTGCTCTGGGGCGCCTTCTCAAACTTCCCCCTTCATCTTTGACCTCTTCTTCCTCATTATTTTATTTGAGTACTTGTTTGTTTTTCCTCTTCCCCTGTTGTCCCTCTCTCCCTTCCTACCCTATTCTCCTGACCCTACCCCTTTCTGCCCTCTCCTCTCCTTCTTCCCCTATACCCCATGTTCTTTCTCCCCAACTTCGGCCTCTTACTTGGTAGAAGGTCTTCTTAACCGTGTCTTAACATAGTCCTACATAGATGCATGCAAGGGTACCTCACTTGGGCTTAACTGCTCAGGGGGGAGAGGGGGGGGGAGGGGAAATGTGAATAATGATCCTCCACCCCACAACTATTATATTCTGCATATCTGGTTGTGTTACCAGAACTATATTATCATAACCTATATTGGATGTACCCTGCATTTCTTAGGCTTCCATACCCTGCTTGTTAATTACATTTATGTGTCATTTGATTTGAATTGTGAACTGTAACTTGCTCTTTTAACACTAAATAAAATCTTTACGGATAAAAAAAAAAAAAAAAAATTATAAAAAAATAGCAAAAATAAATAAATAAATAAAAAAATTGGTAAAAAATATTTAGAAATATAAAAATAAAAAACTTTTGACACCAGTGGCGGAACTACCAGGGTCTCAAAGATTGCACTTGCAACTGGGCCCTGGCTTTGTACCACCAGGCTTTAAAGGAAGCCCCCCCCAAGCTAGGGGCTACTCAGTCTAAAATTTTACTAGTAATTAAAAAATAAATATTTTACTCACTACATTTGAGGCTCCACCTTGAAGTTACTTCTTCAGCTTCCAGTTCAGGTTTTCGGTACACAGCACAGTCTTTTTGTTAAGTTTTCAGTCTCCAGAGAATATTTCTGGGGTTCCAATCCTGTACAATTTTGTAGATCAGACTCTTAAGTCACCACCAGACTTTGGAGTCACAGTATAGCTCTTGGGTCTCCACCAGACTTCTGTTCACTTCACAGGACTGTTGTCACCACCGACCTCTGTTACTAAGTCTGAAATGCACTTCTGGTCACTTGAACGGCACACAAGATACTTGCAAAAGATAACAAAATCCAGTAAATATTACAATGAACAGTAGTCCTAGCAAGCATAGAAATACTACAATCCAGCACATGTCCAATCCATAATAATATGCACCTACTGTATATAGCTTCCATGTATGCAATAATGTATATTATAATCTAGACCTGTGTTCTCATCTCGATGGAGAAAGAAAGTAAGAAAAAATGAATGACTGTCTTCTTACCAAATTGCACTAACAACCCCCATGGACCTTTTACTATTCTTTTCAAGTCTGATCACACAAATTTACTTTTTACAATCCCCTGCAAGCAACTCCTCTGACACTTTTGATATGTAAAATGCAACTTGCCTGCCAGCTGTGATCGGCCATACATCATAGCCTACAATACACACCTATGTATGCATTAAAAAGACTGTATAAGTATATCTATATATCTACATTATGTCACAAAAGTGAGTACACCCCTCACATTTTTGTAAATATTTTATTATAACTTTTCATGTGACAACACTGAAGAAATGACACTTTGCTACAATGTAAAGTAGTGTGTGTACAGCTTGTATAACAGTGTAAATTTGCTGTCTCCTCAAAATAACTCAACACAGCCATTAATGTCTAAACCGCTGGCAACAAAAGTGATTACACCCCTAAGTAGAAATGTCCAAATTGGGCCCAAAGTGTCAATATTTTATGTGGCCACCATTATTTTCAAGCACTTATCTAGCTTTTAGCTATGCCTGCCTAAATTTACCTGCACTGGCTGAAACAAAAAAACTACCTCTAGCAACCTACCTACCAAAGGTAGAGGGTGCTACACTCATCCCCACCAGAAATCAGCTGGCCCCCAGCTGAGGAAATTTGAAAATGGCTCCTGGGCCCAGAAGTAAGGGTATCCCATGAAATAAGTTGGATGGGGTAAGGGAAACAACTTGGACGGGGAACTGTACAAATAAATTATGAACAGAAATAGCTATACACTTTTCTGATGAGTATTTACATCTGTAGAGTAGCACTAAGACACTCCTAACTACAGGTCCCTGCAGCTAACAACATATAACACATTTTTAAGCCAGAGCATCTCTTCCTCAGAAAATATACTCTGCTCGCTGGCATTCTTGTCCTCCGGACCAATGGAGATGGACAGCTGTCCCATCCCTGAAGACCTTAAAAGAAAACAAACACATCACATCCTACACCTACTTCTGCCTTTACACTGTACAACCTCTGCTGGAAGGGGGTTAGTATCCTCCCAGCAAAGAATAGTGAGAAAACACATATAATTTTCCCTGCTTTGTTCTGTCAGAAGGGAACTATAACCTAACAACAGAACAACAACAACAAAATATATATATTTGTTGAGAACAGTCCTCTTTTGCTCCTAATGGGAGGGACCCCTCCCTGAACAGATAGGCTCCAAAATGGGGTAGGCAGGAACAATTTCACCCAAAGTGTTTATGAACAGTCAGTCCTTCTATCAGGCACACAGGGTGGCAGGCTTAGTCTGTTCCTGCAAGATCAGGGAAAATAAGGAAGAAAGGACATATGCTTCCTCCCTCACAGTTCAAATACCTGGATCTCAAGCATAAAACCGTGGGTCTGATAGTCTCTTCCAGCCTTTCTCTCCTCTGTCCCTGGGGACCGAATGGCTTTCTGCAGGCCGACCCGCTCTGCATATCAGTACCCGGTCCTTGAAGATAGTCCTGCCAAGTCGCCATTCCTCCTTAAGCTCCAGGAATTGGGCCCAGACTGCACCACCTGGCACCCGCAATGGCACCCGCAATTCATTTTGGTACAGTATTACATGACTGAGTAATTGTCATTCAAAATGTGAGAGCACCGAAAGCTGAAAATTGGTCTGGGCAGGAGGGGGGTTTAAGTGCCCAGTAGGCAAGTGGTTAATAATGCTTAAAGTGAAACAATAAAAGTGAAATATTCCTTTAAATTTCATTCCTGGGGGGTGTCTATAGTATGCCTGTAAAGTGGCGCATGTTTACCGTGTTTACAACAGTCCTTGCACAAAATGACATTTCTAAAGTAAAAAATGTCATTTAAAAATACTCGCGGCTGTAATGAATTGTCAGTAGCCCCCAAAGCACCTTGTCCCTATGTTGATGGGGGCAAGGGCCTCATCCCCACAACCCTTGCCCGGTGGTTGTGGGGGTCTGCGGGCAGGGGGCTTATCGGAATCTGGAAGCCTCCTTTAATGAGGGGACCCCCAGATCCCGGCCTCCCCCAGTGTGAAATGGTAATGGGGTACAAATGTACCCCTACCATTTCACACAAAAAATGTGAAAATGGTAAAAATGACATAACACGGCTTGGGACAATTCCTTTATTAAAAAATAAAAAGTCCCATGAAGTCCATTCACCCGGGGGTGTTCCGTGTGGCCCCGCCCTCAATTATAGTTATAAAAGAACTGTCACCTGAGAGGACGGTCATTATGGCGGCTGCCTCCCATGGAGGCAGATCGGTGGCGGTGTGTGGCTTTTTTTTTCTTTTTCGGTCTGGTATGGATTTTGAGGGGGACCCCCATGCCATTTTTAAAAAAAATTTTGGTACGGGGTTCCGCTTAATATCCATACCAGACCTGGAGGGCCTGGTATGGAATTTGGGGGGACCCCCACGCAATTTTTTTTTTAAATTTTGGTACGGGGTTCCTCTTAATATTCATACCAGACCCAAAGGGCCTGGTAATGGACTTTGGGGGAATCCCATGATGTTTTTTTTAGTGACTTTTATGTGTATTGCCGGGACCGACAATTCTTTATAGCCGCGAGTAGTTTTAAATGACTTTTTTTCCTTTAAAAATGTCATTTTGTGCAGGGACTGTTGTAAACACAGGAAACATGCGCCACTTTACAGGCATACTATAGACACCCCCCAGGTACGAAATTTAAAGGAATATTTCACTTTTATTGTTTCACTTTAAGCATTATTAAAATCACTGCTCCCGAAAAAACTGTGTTTTTAAAACTTTTTTTGCATTGATACATGTCCCCTGGAGCAGGACCCAGGTCTCCAAACACTTTTTATGACAATAACTTGCATATAAGCCTTTAAAATGAGCACTTTTGATTATTCATATTCGTGTCCCATAGGTGTTCGCATGTTTGAACAAATTTTTTGCCTGTTCATATGTTCTGCTGCGAACCGGGGGTGTTCGGCTCATCCCTACTTGGGACAAGTCCTTTATTAAAAAAGTAAAAATATCTAGTGATGTAAATTCACACCGCCCGATGGACTGAAAAAGAAAAAAAAAGCAGCAACAGTTCCACATATTTTTTAGTTACTCCGACACACGTTTCCCCTCAACAGGCTTCTACTGGGAACGGAGACATGGATAGACTCAGGCTCAGCACGTTTATATATTCAAATGGCAATGGCAAATAACTAAAAAATACTTAAAAATATCCAAAAAATATCCTCTTTCACCCTCACATAGGAACAGAGGAATAAGATCTAAAAAAATATATTTCAAAATACACTTTTCTAGGATTGCATCTAGAAATGTATTTACTGGATATCTTTAATTTTTCTTTTTAGCTTTACATTTCCAGTTGGTTATATATATATACATATACCTGAAAAACAGGTTTGTAACGAAAATTCAGGTGTTTTTCGGGTTATTCAGGTATTTTTTAGTTATTTTTTGAATAAGGTAGGAAGAAAAATAACAGTGTGCTAAATGACAACTGGATGAAAAGCTTAAATGTTACTTCCGGTGTCTCTCCTGCCATTTGAATATATAAACGTGCTGAGCCAAAGTCTATCCATGTCTCCGTTCCCGTAGAAGCCTGTTGAGGGGAAATGTGCATCGGATGGAGCAAGTGGCTGTAATGCCATCACGTTTTATTCATTTTGTCCCGATGCAGTAAGAAGGCTCAACCCTCTGCTGCCTGTAAGCTATTGCTATTTTTTATCCGGTTCCCTTTGCTGTGCACAATTTGCGGTGTATTTTGCTGTGCAATTTGATTTGACTTTTTGGCTTGCAGTTCCCGGAATGCTGTGTTTTTAGTGCTGTGCACAATTGCTGTGGAGTTATAAGTGACTTTTTATAATAAATTTTATACATCTACACTATGGAGTCTCCCCCGTTTTGTCTTCATTGAGGGGTCTGGATATGTGGAGGATTCAGGGAAGATAATTGATCTTCCCTCCCGCAGTTGTGGAAATTAACACCTGAACCTTAAAGAAGTGTCTGTTTGCTGTCCCATTGAAGGAAGAGAGGACAGCTTTCTGGAGTGTTACCCAGGTGGAGATCACAGAAGCCAGCAGGCAAATGCAACAAGCCTTTTAGATCTCTTTAATCTGAGATCCAACAGATTCGGTAAGCGAGCATTTTTACTTTACCTAAAGTGGGAAGATCACCTGTGTGTGTCAAAGCAGAAGATTCATGGTTGATCTACAATACAAGATATCCTCACACGGACTTTATTGTTTATGATATATCACGAGGGTGTATATTTATATTAAATATTTCTTTGCAGAGGAACAATTATTATTACATAAAAGTTTATTAAAGCATTAAACTTGTATACATACATTTCTGTATAAAATTAGTTGACAATGCGATATAAAGTACAATACAGTGGGCAATCCAATTGAGTACAGTTACGTTGTCTTGAATAACAATAATAATGGTTTGCAAACCTATAAAGAGACCAGTTTGTCAGTAATGACATCTATTGATGTTACAGGCAAGACATATGAGCGGGTCCAAAGTCATATTGCAAATCTTGTCTTTATTGAAAGCTTGATGACTTGCCGTATGGTTTACCATTTTTGCCAAGATGTACTCCAGGTCTTATTAGAGGGGAAAGTAGGGTAAGTGAAAGGAGAAAAAGTACAGAAGATACTTGAGAAAGATGGGATATGTGAAGAAATAAAATAATAAAAAAAAAAAAAAAAATTAAAATAGAAAAAAAAGGGGGGGGTATATTGAACTACTGAAGAAGGGTACCTTGGGGTCAATTGTGAGAGAGGACCTGATAAATCAATCTACAATATTTAGTACCGTTCTGCCACATGCAGAACCATAGAAGGTTTTGAATCACTGAGGGTAAGTCCATGAATTTGTTAATCATCAAGTCAAAAAGAATGTGTTCAGACCTTCTACTCATCTCGTTAGTTGTTCAAAGACCTGGGAGTATTTGAAAACAAACCACGGAGACCAAGTTTTATGATATTTCTCCGTGATTTCGGATGATTGTGCTGCTGTGTCTTCCATCTCGCAGATATAAGCAACTTTATTAAGCCAGTCTTTAAGTGTAGGAATGTGAGTGGATTTCCAATAAAGTGGAATAAGTGAATTGGCTGCATTAATAAAGTGCTTGGAGAGAGAATGTTTTATATTTTTGAAATGAAAATTTTGTTATATGGAGCAAGCAACATGCCGCATCTAGATTCAGTTTGGTCTCCGTGATCTGTTGGATGACTTTCCTCACCTCGACCCAGAAAGCCTGGATCAGGTCACATTGCCACCAAACGTGTAGCAACGTACCTCTGACCTTATTGCATCTCCAGCATAATTCGGTAGTTTGAGGGAACCATTTATGTAATTTATCAGGGGTGGCATACCAGTGAGTTAAGATCTTATAAGCCGTTTCCTGCATCCGTGTGCTTATCGAACTTTTATGGGCCAGTATACAGGCTGCCTCCCACTGTTTATCAGTGAACTGCATGTTCAGTTCCTTTGACCATCTCTCTCTGAATCTGTCCATGCCATCAGATTGCAAATTCTGTAGTAAAGTATAAGAAAGGGAGGTAGATTTTTCCACTATCTCCCCTTTCATACATATCTGTTCAAACTCAGTGGGATCTCTTGTGAAATTGTGCCTGTGAATAGCGGAATTGACAAAACTGCGTATCTGGAAGTATGTCCACATGGGTATGTGAGGCGTTTTGTTATCACTCCTAAATAGGGATGAGCTTCGTGTTCGAGTCGAACCCATGTTCGACTCGAACATCGGCTGTTCGACCGTCCGTCGAATTGCGAACGTTATGGGCCGTTCGCGCCAAATTCGTGTGGCGCGTCACGGCCCATAATTCACTGCGGCATCGCAGTGCATTGCTGGCTGATGATTGGCCAAGCATGCACTATGACCCGCATGCTTGGCCAATCACAGCGCCGTCAGTAGAGAGAGCTGTAATTGGCCAAAGCCAGGGTGGCTTTGGCCAATTATGGCTCAGGGGATTTAGTACACGCCCCACACTATATAAGGCCACCTGCACGGCGGCCCTGTGTAGTGTGTTCCGGTGTGCTGATAGAGAGAGAGACAGACAGTGTCATTTGATTTGAGAGCTAGATTAGGCTAGATCTGTTCCTGCTCTTTACATTTAGTGCAGTGCGTCCTGCTCACAGTGTTCAGCTAGATCTGTTCCTGCTCTTTACATTTAGTGCAGTGCGTCCTGCTCACAGTGTTCAGCTAGATCCGTTCCTGCTATTTACATTTAGTGCAGTGCGTCCTGCTCACAGTGTTCAGCTAGATCTGTTCCTGCTATTTACATTTAGTGCAGTGCGTCCTGCTCACAGTGTTCAGCTAGATCCGTTCCTGCTATTTACATTTAGTGCAGTCAGTGCGTCCTGCTCACAGTGTTCAGCTAGATCCGTTCCTGCTATTTACATTTAGTGCAGTCAGTGCGTCCTGCTCACAGTGTTCAGCTAGATCCGTTCCTGCTATTTACATTTAGTGCAGTGCGTCCTGCTCACAGTGTTCAGCTAGATCCGTTCCTGCTATTTACATTTAGTGCAGTGCGTCCTGCTCACAGTGTTCAGCTAGATCCGTTCCTGCTATTTACATTTAGTGCAGTGCGTCCTGCTCACAGTGTTCAGCTAGATCCGTTCCTGCTATTTACATTTAGTGCAGTCAGTGCGTCCTGCTCACAGTGTTCAGCTAGATCCTTTCCTGCTATTTACATTTAGTGCAGTCAGTGCGTCCTGCTCACAGTGTTCAGCTAGATCCGTTCCTGCTATTTACATTTAGTGCAGTGCGTCCTGCTCACAGTGTTCAGCTAGATCCGTTCCTGCTATTTACATTTAGTGCAGTGCGTCCTGCTCACAGTGTTCAGCTAGATCCGTTCCTGCTATTTACATTTAGTGCAGTGCGTCCTGCTCACAGTGTTCAGCTAGATCCGTTCCTGCTATTTACATTTAGTGCAGTGCGTCCTGCTCACAGTGTTCAGCTAGATCCGTTCCTGCTATTTACATTTAGTGCAGTCAGTGCGTCCTGCTCACAGTGTTCAGCTAGATCCGTTCCTGCTATTTACATTTAGTGCAGTGCGTCCTGCTCACAGTGTTCAGCTAGATCTGTTCCTGCTATTTACATTTAGTGCAGTGCGTCCTGCTCACAGTGTTCAGCTAGATCCGTTCCTGCTATTTACATTTAGTGCAGTCAGTGCGTCCTGCTCACAGTGTTCAGCTAGATCCGTTCCTGCTATTTACATTTAGTGCAGTGCGTCCTGCTCACAGTGTTCAGCTAGATCCGTTCCTGTTATCTTCCTACTGACAGGCAGGCTTGTCTGGTTACAGTATATAAAGCTACCTGAAGAAAATTACAGGTGTTCTATCCCAGCTTAGTGCAGCTACAGGCCATTAGTATGTCTGGAAGGCCAAGAAGGAGAGGCAGACAGTCACAAGCCAATAAGAGAGGGCAAGCAGGCTCTGTGTCTAGTGCTGGTCGTGGAGACGGTGCATCCTCATCAGCACGTGGCCATGGGACACGCTTGGCCTTTTTTTCGGCAGCTGGCCGTGTTGAGCCGCAACATGCAGAAAACTTGGTCGAGTGGATGACCAAGCCGTCCTCATCCTCCTCATCCTCTCTCACCCATGCCCAGGGTGCTTTGTCTGGCAAAGCAGCGGCCTCTTCCCTCAGCTCAATGTCATCAGTGACTCCTTCCCTAGCTCCACCATGTCCTCATGAGGATTCCCTCGAACTGTTTGACCACAGTGTTGGGTACATGCTCCAGGAGGATGCCCAGCGTTTGGAAGGCTCTGATGATGATACTGAGCTCGATGAAGGCAGTAACATGAGCACGGACAGAGGGGGTGCCCAAGAAGGACAGCAATCTGGCAGTCATGCTCCCCCTGCTGCAGCATACTGCCAGGTTTGCTCCAGTGATGAGGAGGGAGGGGATGATGAGGTCACTGACTCAACGTGGGTGCCTGATAGGAGAGAGGAGAAGGAGGAGGAGGAGGAGGCGGCACATCACCAACGAGGCAGGATGCCCTCCAGGGGCCAGCCTAAGGGCAGCACATTGACTGCATCACACCCCAAAGCTCCACATGTGCAGGGCGCTGCAGTCTCTGCGCGTTATTCAAAAAGTTCTTTGGTGTGGGCCTTTTTTGAGACGAGTGCATCAGATCGCACCGCTGCTATTTGCAACATATGTCTCAAGCGTATCTCGCGTGGCCAAAACATCTCCCGCTTGGGTACCACATGCTTGACCAGACATATGTTGACCTGCCATGCAGTTCGTTGGCAAGCATATCTAAAAGACCCACACCAAAGAACAAAGAGGATCTCTCCTTGCTCCTCATCAGCTGAGATTTCCAACCCCACTAGACCTTCAGTCCTCTCTGAGACCTGCAGTGAGAGGAATGAAGGTGTAGAATTAGGTGTGTCACAGCCAAGTACTTGTGGGCAATCTGCTTTTGGTACACCGACGCCAGATTGTACCAGGCAAATTTCCCTGCCCCAGCTGCTGCACCGCCGAAAGAAGTTTGCTCCCAGCCATCCACATGCCCAGCGGTTGAATGCTAGCTTGGCAAAATTGCTAGCACTTCAACTGCTGCCTTTTCAGTTGGTAGACTCTGCCCCCTTCCGTGAGTTTGTGGAATGTGCGGTTCCTCAGTGGCAGGTACCCAAACGCCACTTTTTCTCACGGAAGGCGATTCCAGCTCTCTACCGGCATGTGGAAGGCAATGTCCATGCCTCGCTGGACAGGGCGGTCAGCGGTAAGGTGCATATTACCGCTGACTCATGGTCCAGCAGGCATGGACAGGGACGTTACTTAAGTTTCACGGCGCATTGGGTGACTCTGCTGGCAGCTGGGAAGGATGCAGGACAAGGTGCAGTAGTGTTGGAGGTTGTTCCGCCACCACGCCTCCAAAATGCTGATTGTGACACACCTCTCTCCTCCACCCCCTCCTCTTCTTGTTCCTCCATGGCCTCTTCCTCGGAACCAGCGGTGCTCCGTAGGCGTTCAAGGGGCTACGCAAGTACGCAGGCCAAAAGATGCCATGCGGTGCTTGAGCTGGTGTGCTTGGGGGACAGGAGCCACACTGGGGCAGAGGTTCTGTCAGCTCTGCAGGGGCAGGTTCAGAGGTGGTTGACGCCACGCCAACTTAAGGCAGGAATGGTGGTTTGCGACAATGGCACCAACCTCCTCTCTGCCCTCCGACAGGGACAACTGACCCATGTGCCCTGTTTGGCTCACGTCCTTAACTTGGTGGTGCAGCGGTTCTTGGGCAGGTACCCGGGCTTACAGGATGTCCTGAGGCAGGCCAGGAAAGTCTGTGTGCATTTCCGCCGGTCATATAATGCCAGTGCTCGGCTGACGGACCTCCAAAAGGAGTTTAACCTGCCCAAGAACCGCCTAATCTGTGACATGCCCACCAGGTGGAACTCGACATTGGCCATGCTGCAGCGGCTGCACACGCAGCAGAGGGCCATAAATGAGTACCTGTGCGACTATGGCACCAGGACAGGGTCAGGGGACCTTGGTTTTTTTTCCCCACGCCAGTGGGCCATGATCAGGGATGCATGCACTGTCCTGTCACCATTCGAGGAGGCCACGAGGATGGTGAGCACTGACAGTGCATGCATCAGTGACACTGTCCCCCTTGTCCACCTGTTGGAGCACACGCTGCGTGGAATAATGGACAGGGCACTTGAGGCAGAACAGAGGCAGGAAGAGGAGGACTTCCTTAGCTCTCAAGGCCCCCTTTATCCAGACAGTGTTCCTGCGTGCCCGCCGATCACACAGGAAGAGGACGAGGAGGAGGAGGAGGAGGAGGAAGATTGTGTCAGTATGGAGGTGGAGCCTGGCACTCAGCATCAGCAGTCTTTAAGGGATCAGTCCCAAGGAACACATGGACTTGTACGTGGCTGGGAGGAGGTGGCTGCGGACGTTGTTGTCCTTAGTGACCCAGAGGACTCCGGACCGAATGCCTCAGCAAACCTACGCTGCATGGCCTCCCTGATCCTGCAAAGCCTGCGTAAGGATCCTCGTATTCGTGGTATCAAGGAGAAGGACCAATACTGGCTGGCAACCCTCCTTGATCCACGTTACAAGGGTAAGGTTGCGGACCTTATCTTGCCATCGCAGAGGGAGCAGAGGATGAAACATCTTCGGGAGGCCTTGCAGAAAGGTCTGTGCAACGCGTTCCCAGAGACTGGGAGGTTACAAACTCCTGTTTCTGGACAACGTGTTGCTGAGGCTTCGGTCAGTCAAAGAAGGAGCGGTGGAGAAGGTGGCCGTCTGACCGATGCGTTCAGACAATTTTTTGGTCCGCAGCCCCAAGGTATGATCGGTTCCAGCAACCATCGCCAGCGTCTGTTTTACATGGTGCAGGAATACCTAGGGGCAAGATCAGACTTGGACACCTTTCCCACCGAAAATCCTCTGGGTTACTGGGTCTTGAGGATGGATCACTGGCCAGAGCTTGCACAGTATGCAATTGAGCTACTGGCCTGTCCTGCATCCAGCGTTCTTTCGGAACGCACATTCAGTGCTGCTGGAGGCGTGGTAACCGATCACAGGGTGCGTCTGTCCACTGACTCGGTCGATCGGCTGACCTTCATAAAAATGAATCAGTCTTGGATCACCACCAGCTACCAAGCACCTGATGCTGATGTAACTGAATAATTTTTTTCAGATCCCTTCAAAGACTGCCTATGCTGATGCTGAGTGACTATCCCTGAGTAATTATCCTCTTCCTCCTCAATCATCACGCTGATAGCTTGTAAGAACATTTTTGGTTCTGGGCGCCACCACCAGTGCCTAAGGCACAATTTTTCAGCCCCTGTATAACAGGGGCGTGTAATTACAATTTTTGATGTAATACTTTGCAGCAGGGCTCGTTCCTGCATTCCAACTAGAGTGTCTGTGAGGGGTTGCAGTGTTGTGGCACCAGCACCAGTGCCTAAGGCCCAATTTTTCTGCCCCTGTCTAACAGGGGCGTGTAATTACAATTTTTGATGCAATACTTTGCAGCAGGGCTCGTTCCTGCGTTCCAACTAGAGTGTCTGTGAGGGGTTGCAGTGTTGTGGCACCAGCACCAGTGCCTAAGGCCCAATTTTTCTGCCCCTGTCTAACAGGGGCGTGTAATTACAATTTTTGATGCAATACTTTGCAGCAGGGTTCGTTCCTGCGTTCCAACTAGAGTGTCTGTGAGGGGTTGCAGTGTTGTGGCACCAGCACCAGTGCCTAAGGCCCAATTTTTCTGCCCCTGTCTAACAGGGGCGTGTAATTACAATTTTTGATGCAATACTTTGCAGCAGGGCTCGTTCCTGCGTTCCAACTAGAGTGTCTGTGAGGGGTTGCAGTGTTGTGGCACCAGCACCAGTGCCTAAGGCCCAATTTTTCTGCCCCTGTCTAACAGGGGCGTGTAATTACAATTTTTGATGCAATACTTTGCAGCAGGGCTCGTTCCTGCGTTCCAACTAGAGTGTCTGTGAGGGGTTGCAGTGTTGTGGCACCAGCACCAGTGCCTAAGGCCCAATTTTTCTGCCCCTGTCTAACAGGGGCGTGTAATTACAATTTTTGATGCAATACTTTGCAGCAGGGCTCGTTCCTGCGTTCCAACTAGAGTGTCTGTGAGGGGTTGCAGTGTTGTGGCACCAGCACCAGTGCCTAAGGCCTAATTTTTCAGCTCCTGTTCAACAGGGGCATGTAATTACAATTCTTGATCTCATATTTCACAGCAGGGCCCTGTGAGGGCTTACAGTGTTTTGGCCACAGCAACACCTAAGGCCCAAATTTCTGCTGAGTATATAGGGCAGGACCCTACTTTCAAACATCTAACTTACAAACGACTCCTACTTGCAAACGGAAGGAGACAACAGGAAGTGAGATGAAATCTACCCCTAGGAAGGGAAATTCTCTCATGTAAGAGTTAATATGGGAAAACAATTTCTCCTTTCCACTGATGCTTTCCAATCCTTGTTCCACAAAAAAACCCAAATTTTCAAAAAACATTTTTCATTGGGACAAAAAAGTGAGGTGAAATCTTCTGAAGAGGAGGAAAGATGCAAAACAAATGTCACAGGGGTGATAACCCTTCCCTATGTTTTCCAAAAAGCTTAGAAAAGATTTTTTGGCTGGAGCTAAACACGTTAAAAATGTTCAAAATTACAAAGAGATTCTACTTAACAACAAACCTACAGTCCCTGTCTTGTTTGCACCGCCTGTATACTGCTGTTCAGAGTATATAGGGACCTTTCCTTATTTTAATTTGGGTGCGGGGTTCCCCTTAATATCCATACAAGACCCAAAGGGCCTGGTAATGGACTGGGGGGTACCCATGCCGTTTGTCTCACTGATTTTCATCCATATTGCCAGGACCCGACATGACATTAAACCCGCAAGCAGTTTTAAATGAGATTTTTTCCTTTAAAAATGACATTTGGTGCAGGGACTGTTCTAAACATGGGAAACACGCGTCACTTTACAGGCATACTATAGACACCCCCCAGGTACGATATTTAAAGGAATATTTCACTTTTTTTTTTTTACTTTAAGCATCATTAAAATCACTGCTCCCGAAAAAACGGCCGTTTTTAAAAGTTTTTTTTGCATTGATACATGTCCCCTGGGGTAGGACCCGGGTCCCCACACCCTTTTTAGGACAATACCATGCAAATTAGCCTTTAAAATGAGCACTTTTGATTTCGAACGTTCGAGTCCCATAGACGTCAATGGGGTTCTAACGTTCGTGCGAACTTGCGGTCCGTTCGCGGGTTCTGGTGCGAACCGAACCGGGGGGTGTTCGGCTCATCCCTACTCCTAAATTGGGAGAGATCCTTCATTTTCTTTTTTGTGAAGCATTGCCCTGCCAGTATAGGCATTTTGGTGTCTGTTGTAGTCAGAAGGTGGTTGCCCACACCCGGTGGAAAGTCTGGATTATCTTTTAGCGGTGTGAGCGGGCTTAACAGGGAAGAGAATTTAGACTGTTTCGCTAGGGTGTGGAAAATGTCCAGGGAGGTACCAATAAGTGGATGAATCTTTACCGTGTGGGGATATGACAGTTTTGAAACCCAGGGTAGAAATTGAAGTGGGGAAGAGCACATATCGTTTTCTATGGTGACCCAGTCCTTATTTCCTGAGTGGCAATGCCAGTCAATGATACGGGCAAGATGGGAGGCATGGTAATACCTCTTAAAGTCAGGTATTCCCAAGCCCCCCATCTTTTTGGGTCTGGTAAGGAGTGAAGCTCTAATGCGGGGCGGTTTGTGAGCCCAAATGAATTTCATTTGTATCGCGTGTAATTTTTTGAAAAAACTATGGGGGATTTTTACAGGTAAAGTGCGTAATAAGTATAGGATTTTTGGCAGGACAGTCATCTTACATATGGCTGCCCTGCCGAACCATGAAAAATAGGAGGTGTGCCAGCTTTGTAGGTCTTTTTCAATAGTTTTAAGAATAGGTGGGAAATTCCGTTCATATACTGAGGAGAGTTTGGGTGTTAGCCAGGTGCCCAGATATTTTATTGCATTATTCTCCCATTTAAAGGGGCTGTTGCTCTGGGCCCTATTCAATTTGTCAGTCGGCAGAGTAATGTTCATGGCTTCAGACTTTGAAAAGTTGATTTTAAGGTTGGAAACGTAGCCGTATATGGAGAACTCTTTTAATAGTGAAGGGATGGAAATGTGCGGGTCTGTCAAAAAAAATAAAAGATCATCTGCATAAGCAGCAACTTTGAATTCTCTGTTAGTTAGATTGAAGCCTCTAATGGAGCTATTCATTAAGATATGTCTAATGAACGGTTCCAATGATATGATGAAGAGCAGCGGAGACAGTGGACACCCCTGTCTAGTCCCGTTTTTTATACTGACACTCTCTGATAACGTGCCATTAATTTTGATTTTGGCTGAGGGATTTTGGTACAGAGCTGAGATCCATGTCAGCATATGTGGACCCAGTCCTATGTGCTCACAAGCCTTCATCATATAATCCCAAGCTACTCGATCGAAGGCCTTCTCAGCGTCAGTGGACAGGAGAAAGCCCTCGATCTTTCGCTGATGGGCTGCATAAATCAGGTCCAATGACTTTGTCACGTTGTCTTTAGCTTCCCTATTAGGGACAAAGCCCACTTGGTCTGGTCCAATTATATCATGCAGTAGAGGCTTCATCCTATTGGCGATAATTTTGGCTAATAACTTGACGTCAAGGTTCAGTAGAGAGATCGGGCGATAGCTAGCGCAATGTATTGGGTCTTTGCCTTCTTTAGGCAGCACTGTTATGTGTGCTGCCAGGAAGTCGTGTGGGACGGATCTCTGAGTGGATAGTGAGTTCAGTGCGTTTGTTAAAGGGGAGGTCAGGATGTCTAAAAATGTTTTGTAATAAATGGCACTAAAGCCATCTGGGCCTGGACTCTTTCCTGTTTTCAACTCTTTGATAGCTTTCTGAATTTCTGAAGTTTCTATTTGTTTCTCTAATTGTGCAATGTCCTCTATAGCTAGGGGTGGGAGATTGGATTCTCTTAGATAATTTTTTATGGCCATATCCCTATCCTTCACTATGTTGTTGGGTTTATGTTGGGGTGGGAGGTTATATAACACAGTGTAGAATTCATGGAAATGTTGTGCAATTTTATTTGTTGTTCTATCTAATTTACCTGTTTTATTTTGGATGCCTAAAATTGAGTGTTGGGAGATTTGACCTCTCAGTGCTCGTGCAAGAATTTTTCCCGTTTTGTCCCCATGTTCATAGTAGATCTTTTTTTTGAAGAAGAGAAATCTCTTGGACTTAGTTTCTAGAATGTCTTTGAGGGACTTTCTTGTTTCCAATAATAATGTCGCTGATTGGGTAGTAAGTGATTGCTTATGTTGAGTTTCTAAGTCACGTATTTTGTTCGTCAGTTTATTTATTTCCAACTCCGTTTCTTTTTTCCTTCGTGTGCCCATACATATCAGTTCCCCTCTGATGTAACATTTGTGAGCCTGCCAGACCATTAAGGGGTCTGCTGTCGGGGTGACGTTAAGTGTAAAATATTCTCTTAATGATGACGTCAGTTTTGGTAGTAAGAGTGGGTCCGTTAAAAGTGACGAATTTAATCTCCACGTGCTGGATTTCACGATGGGTTCTAATATGTTCAGTGTAATGGCTATTGGGGCATGGTCAGAGATGGACTGTATGCCTATGTTTGCCGCGCTTAATGTGTCAAGGTCCCTTTGTGAGATGAATAAGAAGTCTATTCTCGAGTGTCGGTTATGTGGTATCGAGTAAAAGGTGTAATCTCGATCCTCTGGGTGTAAAAATCGCCATGTGTCTATCAGTGATAAGGAATTTATTAAATTTTTAATTTTTTTGAGAATTTTATATGTGAGATATGTTTTCCCAGTGGAAGTGTCTTCAGAAGGGTTAAGAGGGACGTTAAAATCCCCTCCTAGTATCACGCGTCCCGCATGAAAACTTGTCAGTGCTGCAATCATCTTCTGACAAAATGTGATTTGCCCTGAGTTCGGGAAGTATACGTTGGCCAAAGTTATGGTATTTCCGTGACATGATCCCTTCAGGAAGATAAATCTTCCTTCTGGATCTACTATTTTATCTGTTAAGTCAAATTTTGCATCTTTGCTGATTAGAATTGAAACCCCTTTGGATTTAGAAGTATTGTGTGTAGCATGGTGTGCCTCTGTAAAGTATCTGTCAGTTAGTTTTGGTATATGATTCGTTTGGAAGTGTGTTTCCTGGAGGAAAACAAAATTGGGCCTACCTTTCTTTAGTTCTCTAAGGAGAGAGGATCTCTTCTCAGGGATGTTTAAACCCCTCACGTTGTGTGAGATGATTGTGGGGTTACGTCCTAAACCTGAGTAAGCCATGGTGAGGAGTCAGAGAGAGATGATCCAATAATCCCCTGTACCCTGCTCAGTGGGGAGCACAGTCAAACAAAAAAACAAAGAAAAAAGGGATTAGGTTAACTTAAATTAAATAAAATTAAAATTAAATTAACTGAAAGAAAAAAATAAAATAAAAATAAAGCAATGTAAAGTTATATACCGTAAAGTGAGGAATATGCGGACAACAGATATATATCCGCCGTCTGAGGGTTTTAATGCTCTGTACAGGTATATATATATATATATATATATATAGGATATATATCCCAAAGTGGGGTAGGAGAGGAAATAAGGAGTTAGGTTAGAGAAGTGAGAATGGAGAAGATCTAGGTACTTCCTCCTCGGGCGAAATGGTACGCCCTGGAGGATCAAATTTAGTGTGGGTCAATGGGCACAATCGTTACCCACCGCACACACTATTGTGGGGTTGGGGAAGGAACCCAGCGAGGGGGACCCCTGCGAGCAAACACCTATCCACCCGTGACGCGGGTGTCAAAATAGTCTGTGGAAGCTAGGTGTTGTTCAACAGTAGGTGAACCAAGCCTGGCCAGACTACGGCCTAATATTCTCATTTAAAGTGCTAAAAGGTCTGATCTGCACTATAAAACTAGTTAAACAACAATTAAAGAAAACGAAAAAAAAGGAACTCAGTAATAACAATAGTCAGCCATCTACAGGCTCATTTCTCTTGCCACCCTGTTAAGCGGTTATGATTTGCAAATTAAGGGTTAATTGTACAACTGTTGTCTATGACTATGGCTGAGTCCAGCGTTCTTCTAGGAGAATTGTATGGTGAACACGGAGCCCCTCAATCCCCACAGGTGCAATCTGAGTATGAAACAGAGCCCCCGTGAAGCTTGAGGTAAGCCGTGACCCATATCCCTAACTGTCTCCCAACCATCAGAGGAGGACACAGCCGATGAGCATATCATAAACGAGAGGTGAAGACACCTAAGTCAAGAAAAATAAAAAATAGAAAAAAACCCAAAGACCGTTTCAAACACACTGCAGCTTTTCTTTCATACTTAGATGTGTCTGTTAGGAGTGTTGCAATAAGCAGAAAGTCCGCTCCTAAAAGCCTTATCGGTGCATTTAGATATGTTAGTCAAGCTGAGATTGGTTATACTTAACTTAAGACCATACATGTCCATGGGATATGTGAGTAACTCAGCTCAAATCGGGTCTGTTAGCGTCAGGGTTCGAGGCAAATTAAGAAAAAACAAAAAAGGGAACAAATAAATGAGAAAATAAAAAAAGGACCATAAAGCAGACCCGTGTTTTCTCAAAAATAAGCCCAAACCGCTTGTATGGAAGCTGTCCATGAAACATTGGTAGACACGATTCCCATAGACATAACTATGTGTCGGTATAACTGATGCTGTTATGCTCGTTCCTCCATCATGCTTCCAGCGGGATGTGAGCGGCTGCGTGGCGTGCCACTAGACTGTGGATCCAGACGAAAGTGCTTCTGTTTCCTTGTATGTTGTTTTTCAGGCGTATTTAGAGGAGAGCGTTGAGGGCTCCGTACTTGGGGCGTGATGATAAACTCCTGGTACCAGTCCGGGAGCTCAATTACTCCAAGTTGAAGTGCGTCACAAAAATCCGGGAGGTCTTCTGGCGTGCGAAGCGTGTGCTGTCTGCCGTCAAAAGTGACCAATAGGGCGAAGGGAAAGCGCCAAGTGTATCTGATCTCTTTCTCCCTCAGTTTATCCAGTAGAGGTCGCAAAGCCCTGCGGTTTTTCAATGTGATCTGAGATAAATCTTGAAATAGTTTAATGCATTCTCCGTTGAAAATGATTTGGTCATTCCTGCGGGCTTTAAACATTATTTCCTCCTTGAGTGCAAAGTTTTGCAAGCAGCAAATTATGTCTCTTGGGGGCAAAGTGTCTGGACCCCTGGCTCTCAGAGCTCTGTGCGCCCGCACAAACTCAATTTCTGTGTCTTCAGGCTTTTCTAAGAGGCTGTTGAAAACTCTCTGTAAGACTGAGGGGATTTGATCAGCCAGGACAGATTCGGGGATGCCTCGGACTCTTATATTATTGCGTCTTCCTCTGTTGTCGAGATCCTCTAAATGCCTATTCATTTCTATGAAATGGCGTGCATGGGAGGAAGTAACTTTATCCAGTCTATGGATTCTGGTGTCCCTCTGTTTCCCTGCTGTTTCTTCAGCGGCCATCTTTTCTTGTAGTACTAATAGGCTGGTTTTGAGGTCTGTAATTGCAGCAGAAAATGAGGCCTTTATGTCGGCTGCGAAGCCTGACATGTCTTCATATGTGAGGGGATGACCCGCTCGTAGCTTCTCCTACCGTACTCCTCTGCTGCCGACTGAGAGTCCTCACTGAATTCATCGTCCGCGTGTACCGGCGCCATCTTGCCTCCCTCCATATCTTTCAGAGCCGCGGCCTGGTTCCTGAAAATGTCAGAGATATCTCTCCCAGCGCTCGAAGCCATGGATCTCCGTGATCGGGTGTGATGAGGGTGTTTGGTTTGTCTGCTCATCCTCTGTGCTGAGTGCAGAAAAGACGTGCTTGGGCCTAATGTCCGGCGGAGCTCTGGAGTTAAGCTGCCATCCTCGCTGCGCGCCAAGCCACGCCCCCGAGGAACAATTATTAACCTAATTGGCATGTGAAGTGGGAGCAACTAGATTGCTGATAATAAATCATGAGCACATAGATCAAGATAATTATTTTTTCACATAAACAACAATTTTTATTAATGTTTCACAATTCTGAAAAGAATTTAATTTAAATATGTTGGTATTAGGTTACCAGTATATGGAGTAACTTAGTTGCTCTTTATTTGTGACATATAAACACTATGCACAATAGGTTATCCTAGTTATTTTGAATAATGTATCACAATTTTTTATATATTTTTTCATTTATTTCTTCACAAAAATAGTGGTAAATCACGTGGATAGAGTTGTTGTATACATTGTATCATGATACATATTTATTGGTGGCGAGGTTGTATTTTTTCATTAAGCTTAAATACTTACCTGTTTTGTACAAGCTTCACAGATGGAGACCCCCCTATAGCATACACTGGAGCAAATGTGTGGGGCCCCCTAATAAAAAGGGTGTTCTGGTGTCCCACACTAGTGCTCCTGCATCCAGATGCTGAGTGTCCTCTCCTTACACAGAATCTAGTTTGCATTTCATTCTAGTTACAAACCCATCTGGACACTGAAATTATTTTAAGAGAATTAGGCCAGAAAAAATGTATAGAACTGCATCTGGACAAAACATGGTGTTTTATAGGCCGAACGAACAATGTTTCCTACGAACGAATAATGTGTCCATGAACAAGAAAGTTGCCATTTTAAACTGTACAACAGTATAAAGAAAAACACATAGAGCAGCACGAACATAATAAAAATAAAGAATAGGAACACAGGACAACTACTTACTTTTTTGCAGCACTCTCCTGATCCTTTTATACTGATCGTGCTCCCTTAATTTAAGGTCTGACCACCGCTTCCTCAGTTGATCCTTGGATCGACATACCCCAAAATTTCTGTGCAGACTCTTCACAACTTTAGTCATGATCTTGGCCTTTCTGACATTGGGGTTGGGGTAAGGTCCATGCTTCCCGTCATAGTCGGCCCTTTTCAATATGTCCACCATCTCCAACAAATCTACAAAGGACATATTTGATGCCTTAAATCTTCTCCTCTGGGATCGGGACGTTTCTGGCTCCGGGCTTTCCTCCTCCTCCTCGTTGGTGTAATTAGCATGCACCTGTTGTGTCTCCGCCATGTGCTCTTCCCCACTGCGCCAAACGAGAAGGGGCGGGGAATAGACTAGAAAGAATGTCAGGGGCGGGCGGAGTTTCACGCATGCGCTGTGTATATAAAGTGTAGTACGTATGATCTGTGAGCGGAGGAAGGAGTATCGGAAGCGCCGATCGTGATAACGAAGGTAACATTAAAACTTGGGCCTATACTGCTTATAGATTGAGGCCTATATTGGAACAAGATTAGGAAAGTTTAGCCTGACATTAGTGTTTGTCAGTAAACCACCCACATTATAAGAATCAAACAAAGAGGAAGGCAGCGCTGGATAAATTGCTGGAAATTGTGAAGCCGGTGATCCCCACGGCAGACATCACCTATTTGAAGGCCCTAATTGGTGGCATGAGGAGCACTTATAATAGGGAGCACAAGAAGGTCCAGGATTCCCTGAGATCAGGAGCAGCAGATGACATTTATCTCCCAAGGCTGTGGTACTATGACAGATGGCATTTTCTGGCAGGTCAGACTGAACCCAGGCCAGCACTCTCCACTCTTCCTTCCACACTTCTTTCCCCCTCACCTGAGGCTTCTGACACCCAACCTGCGCCTTCCAGGTAGCAACATCTGGAGGAGCCCAGCTTGAGCCAGGTATAGCATTCTTCAAAATATTTCTGTTGGTCAAATTAATGATGTTAAATATATGTTAGTTTGGATTACTAATGATTCTGATTGTGATTGATGAACCAAAAACTAAAACAATGTCCCTTTTTCATACACAGGAAAGTCTCAGCCAGGAGGTGGCCGGGCCAAGTAGGCTGCCCGATACCCAGGTCCCTCCCCTCCACCTTCAAAGAAAAAGTGGCAGGAAGAGGAGTAACCTGGAGGAGGCAGCAATTGGCCTATTTTGGAAAGCTACTGAGGCCCTCAGAACACCCCACAGTGTTGAAGAGGATTTTGCTGACCTAACAGCCTGCAAAATGCTGCAAATGGAGGAGGGCCAACGTCTATTATGTGAGTTTCTCATTTTAAAAGCACTAAATAAGGGGTTGAGGGGCCAACTCACATGCCAAAGCCACATTTGTGAGCTCATTTATGGTCCTCCTCCTCCTGCTCCAGGTTCTCCTCCTCCTCCAAGTCCTACTCCTCCTCCTGCCACACCTCCAACACCAGAGCCACAGCCAGGAAGCATGTAAGAAAGACCAGAGAGTGATGGCCTGGGTTCAGTCTGGTCTGGCAAAATATGCAGGCTCTTGTATGACCACAGCCTGGGGACAATACATGTCATCTGCTGCTGTTCATGATCTCTTGGACTACTGGACCAGATTGTACTCCCTTATATATGAACTCCTCAGGCCACCAATTTTGCTGTAAAATAATTGATGTGTGCCCTGGGGGCCAAAGGCTTCACAAATTTCTGCTGTTTATCCAGCGTTGCCTTCCCTCTTTGTTTGGTTATGAGCCCTTAATAAAGGATTTTTTTTTTCAATTATACTAGCCTATGTGTTTTCCTCCAAAAAGGACAGTTTGTTTTGTGAGGAGGCAGGTACATTTCAAAAATACAATGTGAAATACAATGTAAAATACAAAGAGACACCAACACCAAGCAATCTCCTTGAGATTAAATAATACAAGATAATAATCATGTTGTGGTAACTTGACACACAAAAATATGCTGCATTAAAAAAATAAATAAATAAATAAAACACAAGATCAGGCTTTAAAAAACTAAAAAAAAAATTATTTAATCTAAAAACATCCCAAAAAAAATATTTTTTCGGGAGATGTGACAAATAAAAATATTATATTGATGAAATCACGAGAAATAATAAAGAAAGAAGTTTGTGAGAAGTCTGTGTGAATATGAGCAGCAAAACTACTTCATTCTTCTAGCATTATAAAGAAGAAGAGAGTGCGCTGCATTAAACAATTTAAAACATTGCAGCGTGATGAAAGTGCTATATCCATTCCGAACGCTAATTTTACCAGACAGAGCAGTTCCGTCTCAAAATTTATTCTGAGCATGCGTGGCACTTTGTGTGTCGGAATTGTCCACATACGGTCGGAATTTACGCGATCAGATTTTGTTGTCGCAAAACTTTATAGGTTGCTCTCAAACTTTGTGTGTCGGAAAATCCGATGGAAAAAGTCCGATGGAGCCCACACACGGTCGGAATTTCCGACAACAAGCTCCAATCACACATTTTCCGTCGGAAAATCCGACCGTGTGTACAGGGCATAACAGTAAAGAATCCTCTACATAGCTTAAGGTAAACCTCTTTTCTTCTAATTTTAATGAGTGGCCATGTGTCTTGTTAAACTCCCTTCCACAAAAAAGTTTTATCCCTATTGTGGGGGTCCCCAGTACGGTATTTATTAATTGAAATCATATCCCCTCTCAAGCGTCTCTTCTCTAGAGAAAATAAGTTCAGTGCTCGCAACCTTCCCTCATAACTAATATCCTCCAGACTAGGGATGAGCTTCGTGTTCGAGTCGAACCCATGTTCGACTCGAACATCGGCTGTTTGACCGTCCGTCGAATTGCGAACGATATGGGCCGTTCGCGCCAAATTCGTGTGGCGCGTCACGGCCCATAATTCACTGCGGCATCGCAGTGCATTGCTGGCTGATGATTGGCCAAGCATGCACTATGACCCGCATGCTTGGCCAATCACAGCGCCGTCAGTAGAGAGAGCTGTAATTGGCCAAAGCCAGGGTGGCTTTGGCCAATTATGGATCAGGGGATTTAGTACACGCCCCACACTATATAAGGCCGCCTGCACGGCGGCCCTGTGTAGTGTGTGTTCCGGTGTGCTGAGAGATAGAGAGAGAGAGAGACAGTGTCATTTGATTTGAGTTAGATAGATTAGGCAGAACAGTCAGTCAGTTAGCTGCACTTACAGTGTATTGTGTATATATATGCATCCCAGGTGTTGCATATATATATATACACTGTATTCAGTTTAGCTAGATCCGTTCCTGTTATCTTCTATCTAGACTATTTACATTTAGTGCAGTGCGTCCTGCTCACAGTGTTCAGCTAGATCCGTTCCTGTTATCTTCTAGACTATTTACATTTAGTGCAGTGCGTCCTGCTCACAGTGTTCAGCTAGATCCGTTCCTGTTATTTACATTTAGTGCAGTGCGTCCTGCTCACAGTGTTCAGCTAGATCCGTTCCTGCTATTTACATTTAGTGCAGTGCGTCCTGCTCACAGTGTTCAGCTAGATCCGTTCCTGCTATTTACATTTAGTGCAGTGCGTCCTGCTCACAGTGTTCAGCTAGATCCGTTCCTGTTATCTTCTAGACTATTTACATTTAGTGCAGTGCGTCCTGCTCACAGTGTTCAGCTAGATCCGTTCCTGTTATCTTCTAGACTATTTACATTTAGTGCAGTGCGTCCTGCTCACAGTGTTCAGCTAGATCCGTTCCTGTTATCTTCTAGACTATTTACATTTAGTGCAGTGCGTCCTGCTCACAGTGTTCAGCTAGATCCGTTCCTGTTATCTTCTAGACTATTTACATTTAGTGCAGTGCGTCCTGCTCACAGTGTTCAGCTAGATCCGTTCCTGTTATCTTCCTACTGACAGGCAGGCTTGTCTGGTTACAGTATATAAAGCTACCTGAAGAAAATTACAGGTGTTCTATTTGATCCTATTAGTACCACGGTCAGGCAGCTAGACTATTTACATTTAGTACAGTGCGTCCTGCTCACAGTGTTCAGCTAGATTCGTTCCTGTTATCTTCCTACTGACAGGCAGGCTTGTCTGGTTACAGTATATAAAGCTACCTGAAGAAAATTACAGGTGTTCTATTTGATCCTATTAGTACCACGGTCAGGCAGCTAGACTATTTACATTTAGTACAGTGCGTCCTGCTCACAGTGTTCAGCTAGATCCGTTCCTGTTATCTTCCTACTGACAGGCAGGCTTGTCTGGTTACAGTATATAAAGCTACCTGAAGAAAATTACAGGTGTTCTATTTGATCCTATTAGTACCACGGTCAGGCAGCTAGACTATTTACATTTAGTACAGTGCGTCCTGCTCACAGTGTTCAGCTAGATCCGTTCCTGTTATCTTCCTACTGATAGGCAGGCTTGTCTGGTTACAGTATATAAAGCTACCTGAAGAAAATTACAGGTGTTCTATCCCAGCTTAGTGCAGCTACAGGCCATTAGTATGTCTGGAAGGCCAAGAAGGAGAGGCAGACAGTCACAAGCCAATAAGAGAGGGCAAGCAGGCTCTGTGTCTAGTGCTGGTCGTGGAGACGGTGCATCCTCATCAGCACGTGGCCATGGGACACGCTTGGCCTTTTTTTCGGCAGCTGGCCGTGTTGAGCCGCAACATGCGGAAGACTTGGTCGAGTGGATGACCAAGCCGTCCTCATCCTCCTCATCCTCTCTCACCCATGCCCAGGGTGCTTTGTCTGGCAAAGCAGCGGCCTCTTCCCTCAGCTCAATGTCATCAGTGACTCCTTCCCTAGCTCCACCATGTCCTCCTGAGGATTCCCTCGAACTGTTTGACCACAGTGTTGGGTACATGCTCCAGGAGGATGCCCAGCGTTTGGAAGGCTCTGATGATGATACTGAGCTCGATGAAGGCAGTAACATGAGCACGGACAGAGGGGGTGCCCAAGAAGGACAGCAATCTGGCAGTCATGCTCCCCCTGCTGCAGCATACTGCCAGGTTTGCTCCAGTGATGAGGAGGGAGGGGATGATGAGGTCACTGACTCAACGTGGGTGCCTGATAGGAGAGAGGAGGAGGAGGAGGAGGCGGCACATCACCAACGAGGCAGGATGCCTTCCAGGGGCCAGCCTAAGGGCAGCACATTGACTGCATCACACCCCAAAGCTCCACATGTGCAGGGCGCTGCAGTCTCTGCGCGTTATTCAAAAAGTTCTTTGGTGTGGGCCTTTTTTGAGACGAGTGCATCAGATCGCACCGCTGCTATTTGCAACATATGTCTCAAGCGTATCTCGCGTGGCCAAAACATCTCCCGCTTGGGTACCACATGCTTGACCAGACATATGTTGACCTGCCATGCAGTTCGTTGGCAAGCGTATCTAAAAGACCCACACCAAAGAACAAAGAGGATCTCTCCTTGCTCCTCATCAGCTGAGATTTCCAACCCCACTAGACCTTCAGTCCTCTCTGAGACCTGCAGTGAGAGGAATGAAGGTGTAGAATTAGGTGTGTCACAGCCAAGTACTTGTGGGCAATCTGCTTTTGGTACACCGACGTCAGATTGTACCAGGCAAATTTCCCTGCCCCAGCTGCTGCACCGCCGAAAGAAGTTTGCTCCCAGCCATCCACATGCCCAGCGGTTGAATGCTAGCTTGGCAAAATTGCTAGCACTTCAACTGCTGCCTTTTCAGTTGGTAGACTCTGCCCCCTTCCGTGAGTTTGTGGAATGTGCGGTTCCTCAGTGGCAGGTACCCAAACGCCACTTTTTCTCACGGAAGGCGATTCTGGCTCTCTACCGGCATGTGGAAGGCAATGTCCATGCCTCGCTGTAAGGTGCATATTACCGCTGACTCATGGTCCAGCAGGCATGGACAGGGACGTTACCTAAGTTTCACGGCGCATTGGGTGACTCTGCTGGCAGCTGGGAAGGATGCAGGACAAGGTGCAGTAGTGTTGGAGGTTGTTCCGCCACCACGCCTCCAAAATGCTGATTGTGACACACCTCTCTCCTCCACCCCCTCCTCTTCTTGTTCCTCCATGGCCTCTTCCTCGGAACCAGCGGTGCTCCGTAGGCGTTCAAGGGGCTACGCAAGTACGCAGGCCAAAAGATGCCATGCGGTGCTTGAGCTGGTGTGCTTGGGGGACAGGAGCCACACTGGGGCAGAGGTTCTGTCAGCTCTGCAGGGGCAGGTTCAGAGGTGGTTGACGCCACGCCAACTTAAGGCAGGAATGGTGGTTTGCGACAATGGCACCAACCTCCTCTCTGCCCTCCGACAGGGACAAATGACCCATGTGCCCTGTTTGGCTCACGTCCTTAACTTGGTGGTGCAGCGGTTCTTGGGCAGGTACCCGGGCTTACAGGATGTCCTGAGGCAGGCCAGGAAAGTCTGTGTGCATTTCCGCCGGTCATATAATGCCAGTGCTCGGCTGACGGACCTCCAAAAGGAGTTTAACCTGCCCAAGAACCGCCTAATCTGTGACATGCCCACCAGGTGGAACTCAACGTTGGCCATGCTGCAGCGGCTGCACATGCAGCAGAGGGCCATCAATGAGTACCTGTGCGACTATGGCACCAGGACAGGGTCAGGGGAGCTTGGTTTTTTTTCCCCACGCCAGTGGGCCATGATCAGGGATGCATGCACTGTCCTGTCACCATTCAAGGAGGCCACGAGGATGGTGAGCACTGACAGTGCATGCATCAGTGACACTGTCCCCCTTGTCCACCTGTTGGAGCACACGCTGCGTGGAATAATGGACAGGGCACTTGAGGCAGAACAGAGGCAGGAAGAGGAGGACTTCCTTAGCTCTCAAGGCCCCCTTTATCCAGACAGTGTTCCTGCGTGCCCGCCGATCACACAGGAAGAGGACGAGGAGGAGGAGGAGGAGGAGGAAGATTGTGTCAGTATGGAGGTGGAGCCTGGCACTCAGCATCAGCAGCAGTCTTTAAGGGATCAGTCCCAAGGAACACATGGACTTGTACGTGGCTGGGAGGAGGTGGCTGCGGACGTTGTTGTCCTTAGTGACCCAGAGGACTCCGGACCGAATGCCTCAGCAAACCTACGCTGCATGGCCTCCCTGATCCTGCAAAGCCTGCGTAAGGATCCTCGTATTCGTGGTATCAAGGAGAAGGACCAATACTGGCTGGCAACCCTCCTTGATCCACGTTACAAGGGTAAGGTTGCGGACCTTATCTTGCCATCGCAGAGGGAGCAGAGGATGAAACATCTTCGGGAGGCCTTGCAGAAAGGTCTGTGCAACGCGTTCCCAGAGACTGGGAGGTTACAAACTCCTGTTTCTGGACAACGTGTTGCTGAGGCTTCGGTCAGTCAAAGAAGGAGCGGTGGAGAAGGTGGCCGTCTGACCGATGCGTTCAGACAATTTTTTGGTCCGCAGCCCCAAGGTATGATCGGTTCCAGCAACCAAGCGTCTGTTTTACATGGTGCAGGAATACCTAGGGGCAAGATCAGACTTGGACACCTTTCCCACCGAAAATCCTCTGGGTTACTGGGTCTTGAGGATGGATCACTGGCCAAAGCTTGCACAGTATGCAATTGAGCTACTGGCCTGTCCTGCATCCAGCGTTCTTTCGGAACGCACATTCAGTGCTGCTGGAGGCGTGGTAACCGATCACAGGGTGCGTCTGTCCACCGACTCGGTCGATCGGCTGACCTTCATAAAAATGAATCAGTCTTGGATCACCACCAGCTACCAAGCACCTGATGCTGATGTAACCGAATAATTTTTTTTGAAATCTCAGATCCCTTCAAAGACTGCCTATGCTGATGCTGAGTGACTATCCCTGAGTAATTATCCTCTTCCTCCTCAATCATCACGCTGATAGCTTGTAAGAACATTTTTGGTTCTGGGCGCCACCACCAGTGCCTAAGGCACAATTTTTCAGCCCATGTTTAACAGGGGCGTGTAATTACAATTTTTGATGTAATACTTTGCAGCAGGGCTCGTTCCTGCATTCCAACTAGAGTGTCTGTGAGGGGTTGCAGTGTTGTGGCACCAGCACCAGTGCCTAAGGCCCAATTTTTCTGCCCCTGTCTAACAGGGGCGTGTAATTACAATTTTTGATGCAATACTTTGCAGCAGGGCTCGTTCCTGCGTTCCAACTAGAGTGTCTGTGAGGGGTTGCAGTGTTGTGGCACCAGCACCAGTGCCTAAGGCCCAATTTTTCTGCCCCTGTCTAACAGGGGCGTGTAATTACAATTTTTGATGCAATACTTTGCAGCAGGGCTCGTTCCTGCGTTCCAACTAGAGTGTCTGTGAGGGGTTGCAGTGTTGTGGCACCAGCACCAGTGCCTAAGGCCCAATTTTTCTGCCCCTGTCTAACAGGGGCGTGTAATTACAATTTTTGAAGCAATACTTTGCAGCAGGGCTCGTTCCTGCGTTCCAACTAGAGTGTCTGTGAGGGGTTGCAGTGTTGTGGCACCAGCACCAGTGCCTAAGGCCTAATTTTTCAGCTCCTGTTCAACAGGGGCATGTAATTACAATTCTTGATCTAATATTTCACAGCAGGGCCCTGTGAGGGCTTACAGTGTTGTGGCCACAGCAACACCTAAGGCCCAAATTTCTGCTGAGTATATAGGGCAGGACCCTACTTTCAAACATCTAACTTACAAACGACTCCTACTTGCAAACGGAAGGAGACAACAGGAAGTGAGATGAAATCTACCCCTAGGAAGGGAAATTCTCTCCTGTAAGAGTTAATATGGGAAAACAATTTCTCATTTCCACTGATGCTTTCCAATCCTTGTTCCACAAAAAAACCCAAATTTTCAAAAAACATTTTTCATTGGGACAAAAAAGTGAGGTGAAATCTTCTGAAGAGGAGGAAAGACAGCAAAACAAATGTCACAGGGGTGATAACCCTTCCCTATGTTTTCCAAAAAGCTTAGAAAAGATTTTTTGGCTGGAGCTAAACACGTTAAAAATGTTCAAAATTACAAACAGATTCTACTTAACAACAAACCTACAGTCCCTGTCTTGTTTGCACCGCCTGTATACTGCTGTTCAGAGTATATAGGGCCTGGTGGCCCCACACCTTTCCTTATTTTAATTTGGGTGCGGGGTTCCCCTTAATATCCATACAAGACCCAAAGGGCCTGATAATGGACTGGGGGGTACCCATGCCGTTTGTCTCACTGATTTTCATCCATATTGCCATGACCCGACATGACATTAAACCCGCAAGTAGTTTTAAATGAGATTTTTTCCTTTAAAAATGACATTTGGTGCAGGGACTGTTCTAAACATGGGAAACACGCGTCACTTTACAGGCATACTATAGACACCCCCCAGGTACGATATTTAAAGGAATATTTCACTTTTTTTTTTTTTTACTTTAAGCATCATTAAAATCACTGCTCCCGAAAAAACGGCTGTTTTTAAAATTTTTTTTTGCATTGATACATGTCCCCTGGGGTAGGACCCGGGTCCCCAAACCCTTTTTAGGACAATACCATGCAAATTAGCCTTTAAAATGAGCACTTTTGATTTCGAACGTTCGAGTCCCATAGACGTCAATGGGGTTCTAACGTTCGTGCGAACTTTCGGTCTGTTCGCGGGTTCTGGTGCGAACCGAACCGGGGGGTGTTCGGCTCATCCCTACTCCAGACCCTTTATTAGCTTAGTTGCCCTTCTTTGTACTCGCTCCATTTCCAATACATTCTTCCTGAGGACTGGTGCCCAGAACTGTAGATATATGCTACACTGGATTCAGAGTATATATATCTATATATAGATATCTATATCTATATATAGATATAGATATCTATATATAGATCTATCTATCTATCTATCTATCTATCTATCTATCTATCTATCTATCTATCTATCTATCTATCTATCTATCTATCTATATTAATACACTGCCTGCACTGACTTAATATCAAGAAAACACTGAATATATAGTCAATGCTAAATGCAGAATATATATATATATATATATATATATAGATATATATCTATATCTATATATATATGTATATATATATATATCTATCAAGTACACTGCCACTAACTGAACAACCTGCCTGGTTAATCGAACTCAAGCTATCTCTCTGTCCACGCCATCCACACTACACACAGCCGCCGTGTAAGCAGCCTTATATAGTGTGGGGTGTAGACTTAGTCCCCCTGAGCCATGATTGGCCAAAGGCACCCTGCCTTTGGCCAATTATGGCACTCTCAGCAGAGCGCACTGTGATTGGCCAAAGCATGCAGGTCAGGTGAATGCTTTGGCCAATCATCATATAGCAATGTACTGCGATCTTGCAGTGCATTATGGAGCATTCTGTGTCGCTCAAATTTTCCATAAACACCCCATAATGTTCGCTGTTTGGCGAACGGGCGAACACCCGAAGTTCGAGTTGAACTTATGTTCAACCGAAACATCGAGCTCATTCCTACCCAAAATATGCCAGTGTTTTTGTATAAGATGCTTAATATTTTGATGTTGTATAGAAAAGGCGGTAATGAACGGAACAATAGGAGAGGTATCATTTCTCCCATGAGATGACTTCTCTTTTAATAAATCCACCCTGTTCATTTGGGTGACCTGACTTATGCCCCATACACACGGTCGGATTTTCCGATGTAAAATGTGCGATCGGAGCTTGTTTTAGGAAATTCCGACCGTGTGTGGGCTCCATCGGACTTTTTCCATCGGATTTTCCAACACACAAAGTTTGAGAGCAGGCTATAAAATTTTCTGACAACAAAATCCGATCGCGTCAATTCCGACCGTGTGTGGACAATTCCGACGCACAAAGTGCCACGCATGCTCAGAAGAAATTCCGAGATGGAACAGCTCGGTCTGGTAAAATTAGCGTTCGGAATGGATAGAGCACTTTCGTCAGGCTGCAATGTTTCAAATTGTTTAATACAGCGCACTCTCTTCTTCTTTATAATGCAGGAAGAACGAAGTAGTTTTGCTGCTGATATTCACACAGAGTTCTTACAAACCTCTTTCTTTATTATTTATCGTGATTCCCTCAATATATTATGATTTGCCACATCTGACCAAAAATCTATATCATTTTTTTGTGGTTTTTTTTTCAAGCCTGATGTGATTTTTCTAAATTTTTTTTTTGGTTTGTATTTTTTTCAAGGCTGATCTTGTTGTTATTATTTATTTTTTTTTTAGTTATTTAACATCCAGAATATTTTTTTGTGTGTTTTGTGTGTCAAGTTACCACAACACCATTATTATTATCTTGTATTATTTAATCTCAAGGAGGTTGCTTGGTGTTGGTGTCTCTTGTTAATTTCACATTGTACTTTAGAAATGTACCTGCCTCCTCACAAACAAACTGTCCTTTTTGAAGGAAAACACACATAGGCGAGTATAATTGAAACAAAAAAACCTTTATTAAGGGCTCATAACCAAACAAAGAGGGAGGCAATGCTGGAGAAGCAGCAGAAATTGGTGAAGCCTTTGGCCCCCAGGGCACACATCAGGAGTCCATATATAAGGGAGTGCAGTCTGGTCCAGAAGTCACAGAGATCATGAAGGCAGCAGATGACATCTGTGTCCCCAGGCTGTGGTCATACAAGAGACTGCATCTTTTGCCAGACCAGACTGAACCCAGGGTCATCACTCTCTGGTCTTCCTTCCACGCTTCCTTCCATGCTGTGGCTGTGGTGGTGTAGTTGTGGCAGGAGGAGGGGGAGGAGGAGGATGTTTCAACTCACTCAGGTGGGTATTGGGTGTGATTTCGCCCCTCACTCCCTTAGTTAAGACTTTATAAAGAAGGTCCTCACACAGCTGGTGTTGGCCCTCCTGCATGCCCTGCAGTTTGGTGGTAGCCATGCAGGCAAAGGCCTCTTCAGGAGTGGGGGTGGCTCTGAGGGACGCAGAAGCCTCCTGAATGAGCCTGAGTGCTGAATCCTGCACGTGACTCCCCTTCCTGGGTCTTTTGGTTGGAAGGCGGAGGGGAAGAACCTGTGATTCTGTGAGGCTCCTACTTTGCCCAGGCTTCTCCTGGCTGCCACTTAGCCCCGCCTCCTCCTGGCTGCAACTAACCCCCGCCTCCTACTGGCTGCCACATTCTACAGCCTCCTCCTGTGTGCCACATTCCAGAGCCTCGTCCTGGCTGAGGTCTTCCTGTGTATGAATAAGGGACATAGTTTTAGTTTTTACTTCATCAATCACACACAATTTTAACCTCATGACTGTTGCACATTGAATGTTAACAAATATAACAGATTATCATTCTGAGCCCAGCATTTTTCATTCTTGTCCCAATTATTTTTGCCCACTACTGTCTATTGATATGTAAAACACTTTATTAATTCAGCAATTAGTGATCAATAATAACATCTAGTAAGCATCATTTATTTATTGACCAGAAATCTGTAGAACAATGCTATACCTGACTCCAGCTGGGCTCCTCCACTTCTTCCTGGCTGGAAGTCCCAGGTTAGACATCGGAAGCCTCAGCTGGGGTGGGAGATAGGGTGGAAGGAAGAGTGGAAGGAAGGGTTGAGAGGGATTCCCTGACTCCAGTCTGGTCTGACAGAAATTGCAGTCTCTCATAGTACCACAGCCTGGGACATAAACGTCATCTGCTGCAGATCCTGATCTTTGGGAATCTGTGACCTTCTTGCGCTCCCTAAGATAAGTGCTCCTCAGGCCACCAATTTTGGCTTTTAAATAGGGGATGGTTGCTGTGGGGAACACCAGCGTCACCAACTCCAGCAGTTTCTCCAGCGCTGCCTGCCTCTTTTGTTTATGATTATATTGCAGGTGTTTGATCGGCCACAGACAGGGCAGCTCCCTGTATTTGTCTATGAACAGGGGGAGGAAGTTGTGGTCATTGAAGCCATCCATTTTATCTGCAAGACACAACACGAAACAAACCCTAATGTCAGGCAAAACTCTCCTAATCTTGTTACAATATAGGCCTCAATCTAGAAGCAGTATAGGCCCAAGTTTAGATCTTACCTTCGTTATCACGACCGGTGCCTCCTTCCTCCGCTCACAGATCGTACGTACTACCCATGCGTGTTACACTTTATAGACACTGCGCATGCGTGAAACTCCGCTCGCCCCTGACGTTCTTTCTAGTCTATTCCCCACCCTTTCTCGTTCGGCACAGTGGGGGAAGAGCACATGGCGGAGACACAGCAGGTGCGTGCTAATTACAGCAACGAGGAGGAAGAAAGCCCGGAGGCAGAAACGTCTGGATCCAGAAGGAGACGATTTAACCTCCCTGGCGGTATGATTATTTCGGATTTTAGGTGCTGAAAGCGGTACAATTATTTTGCATGGAAATTTGGCGTTTTATATTGTAGGTCTGTAATTCTTAACAATAACACACTTAAATCTGTCCAAACAAGAGTCTAGTAGATATCCCGGGTATGATAAAGTTTGAAACACAAAAACATAAATTATAATATAATAAATAAAAATAAAAAATTAAAAATAATACAAATAAATAGTAATAAAATAAATTTCCCCACAATTCACTATCGCTCAATTCTGCAAGTGTTCTAATTTACTATCGCTGTTTTCTAGCTGGTCTAAAGCCACTTTTGACGTAAAGGGACACTTTTTGGTTGCTATGGACAATCTCCAGTTTCCAGGCAGAAAGAACAGTATATATCACATAAAACTGCATGCAGGGCATGGGCCAAAGCACTGGGCACAAAAAGGATGTAAAATCATTTCATACAGTACTGTAATCTATAAGATTACAGTACTGTATGTGTTATGATTTTTACTTTTTTTTAATTTGCCGCCAGGCTCCGCCCCGTGCGTCGCGACGCTCGCAGGGAACGGAGCCTGGCACGGAGAGGCTTCTGAGGAGGACGGAGGCCACGGACACTGCGGGGGACATTGCAGGATCCCGGGGACAAGGTAAGTAAAGCCACACCAGGATCCTGCAATGTAATCCCGAGTGTGGCTCGGGGTTACCGCTAATGGTCCTGAATTTTAACCCCGAGCCACACTCGGGAAAACCGCCAGGGAGGCTAAGGCATCAAATATGTCCTTTGGGAAGATGTTGGAGATGGTCGACATCCTGAAGAGGGCCGACTATGACGGGAAGTATGGACCTTACCCCAACCCCAATTTCCGAAAGGCCAAGATCATGGAGAAAGTGGTCAAGAGTCTGCACCGGAATTTCGGGGTGCGACGATCGAAAGATCAGCTCAGGAAGCGGTGGTCGGATCTCAAATTAAGAGAGCACGAGCAGTACAGAAGGATCCGGAGAGTGCTGCAAAAAAGTAAGTAGTTGTCCTGTGTTCCTTCCTTCTTTATGTTTATTACGTTTGTACTGCTCCATGAGCTTTTCTTAACTGTTGTCCAGTTTAAAATGTCAAATTTCATGTTCATGGGCACATTATTCGTTCGTATAAAACATTGTTCGTTTGGCCTAGAAAACACCATTGTTTTGGCCATATGCATTTGCCAACATTTTTTTTAGCCTACTTGTCTGAAAATAATTTGGTTGTGTAGATGGGTTTGTAACTAGAATGAAATGCAAACTAGATTCTGTGTAAGGAGAGGACACTCAGCAGTTTTCACATCTGGATGCTGGAGCACTAGTGTGGGACACAAGAACACCCTTTTTATTAGGGGGCCCCACACAGGTGCTCCAGTGTATACTATAGGGGTGTCTCCATCTGGAAAGCTTGTCCAAAACAGGTAAAGTATTGAAGCTTGACAAAGGACAATAAAAATTCTACATCTTGGAACTCTGCCAAAACAGACAATCGTACCCCACTTCCAAGCAATGTTTCATATTCCTATTTCTGCCATCAAATATCTGTGTGCTAAGTATACCTATTTTTTTTTTCATAGGGGATAAAAGACTCGGAGGACACCCCTCATCCGAGGAGACCAGAGACCCCCCACCTCATGAAGAAGTGGAGACCCACCAAGGACAACAGGAGGAGGAAGAAGGAGAAGTGGTGGAAATAGTCACCACAACAGGTGAGTGTCTGCGCCCAAAGGTTCAGGTAAGAGATGGATGCAGGCATATTTAAAATACATGGTGTGTTTTTGTTTCTATCTTTTTAGGTGATCGTGATGTTGTGGATCCAGGGCATTTCACCGCAGAAAGTGCACAGATCCTGATCGGTGAGATCATGGGGTGTAATAGGGACTTGGAAAACATCCAGAAAAACATCAATGATGTTAAAAAAAATGAAGAACATCATTGATGTTTTAGGGAGAGTTTAAAAACAATCAAAATCCCTTCCCTTTTTTGTGCTTTTGGTGATCCTAAAATTTAGACAATTTTTTTACATATTATAGAAAAGCCAAATTTTGAAGATGCACACAGAGTGTCAACATGTGCTATCTGCCATCACGGGAGATCAATGTATGCATTTTGGGGGTGCAACCCCTTCCTCAATAATAAAAGTAGCTGTGAGGAAGGGGTTGCACCCACAAAACACGTCCCTTGATCCCCCGTGATGGCAGCTAGCACATGTTGACATTCGGCAATTTGTGTGCATCTTCAAAATTTGGCTTTTCCTGGGGTGACTTCACCCCATCTGAACGCAATATCAAACACAGTTTAGAAATACTCATGTCTGATATTGCCTTCAAGTTCTACCAAATGTGAACTTTGTAAGTTCAAGATTTGTGTCTTTCTTGTTGATTTTAAACATGCCTGTTTTATCTTAAATGGACATTTCTACTTTTTCTAATGTGACACCAAAAATTGTTATACAACAAACATGTTGGTTTGTTTTCAAAAACCTTTTACAAATGCACATGTGATTGTGCTGGTATTAAAAAGATTGTTAATCAAGAATGTGTGGATTATTGTCTCAACGCTCCAACACTTTTGTTGTGCTCTAATTGGTGTTTTCTGTGACAATGGGGGTTGGTTCCTAAGGGAAAATCCATTTTGCACAACAAGTGCAGTTTCAACTGCACTTTTAGTGCAAAGTGTCTTTGCCTTTAGTAAATAACACCCAACAGTGCTTTGTAATGTTACACAATCACGCCATTTTCAGGACTCACTACATTTCTGTCAGGGTCAGCTAAAAGAAACACAAGCAGTAAATGTCACCGAAGATTTTAGTAGTTAAAATGTTTTTTTTTATTTGAACAAGGTTTCAGACATTGTCTGGCATATTGATAGCCCCCCTACCCGCAAAGTATTCAAGGTATCTTAGCCGGACATCACGGGCACTCAGGGGGGCAAGCCAGGACGGCCACTTTCAAGCTCCATCAGGGTTGGTTCATTTTGAATTCCAGCCTCAGGCCCAACCGAGCCAGCATAGTTGGCAGAATGTTGCCGTAAAAAGTTGTGGAGAAACACAGCACGCCAGGATGATATGATTCAGTTTGTACTCCTCCATGTGTATGGGTGTAAGAAATAGGCGGAACCGGCTGGCCATGATTCCAAACATGTTCTCCACCACTCTTCTGGCTCTGGCCAGCCGTTAATTAAAAACCCTCTGGTACAGGGTGAGGGTCCTCATCGGGAATGGCCACATAAGATGGTCCACCAGCGCAAAAGCTTCATCCGCAACAAAGACGAATGGGAGTCCTTCCACATTGTCTTCAGGAGGTGGCAAGTCCAAGCTGCCATTCTGGAGATGCCTGTAGAACTCCGTCTGGGCGATGACTCCACCATCTGACATCCGGCCATTCTTCCCCACGTCCACATACAAGAACTCGTAAGTAGCCGACACCACCGCCAACATCACAATACTATTGAACCCCTTATAGTTGTAATAGTATGACCCCGAGTTGGGTGGTGGGATGATGTGGACGTGTTTCCCATCAATTGCCCCTCCGCAGTTAGGAAAGTCCCACCACTGGGCAAAGTGGGAGGCCACAGTCTGCCATTCCTGTGGGTTGGAAGGAAACTGTGGAGTCAAAAAAGAAAAAAAAATAGTCATTTTGCACATAAACAGGGAAAGCAGATTAGACATAAACATTCTTGGCCAACATCAAGATAACATTTATTTGAGGGAGTTTTTAAAGACCAAAGTATAAGGTCCACCTATCAGATTCCCCCTCCCCCCTCTCATGGGCAATTTCTAACATTATAGGGGGGAGCTCTTGGACAGGTAACCCTCTCCACTTCATTGAGAGATGAATGCCCAAATAATGTGTATTACTTTGGCCAGCCCCTCCTTACTTTACACTATTGGCATCCCACTGGACAGGTAAGAAGTGTTATAATACAACGATATAAATACACACTGTACACATTTTGGCACATTTGGACATTCTGCTATTACCTAGCAAGATAATAATAGTATATAAAAACTTGCAACAGTACCATTTGAAAGTATACAGGCAGGCCCTTGCACTACATGCTTTGGGGAATTCATCCATAAATATGACCACAAAAGAGATGGGTATAGTGTGTATGGGTTTGGCAAAGTCAGCAGATAGATTATTGAGGATAGATAGAGAATTGGTATCAACTGACTTAGCAGTTGGGGGGAGGGAGGGTTCCAAATGATTTGGGGACCCAAGAAAAAGCCTCTGGCACTCTGCATGAATTTTAAGCACCAATCAAATTTAAAAACATTTTTGGGGGTATTTAGGGTAAAACACTACTATGGAGCTGATAAAATACATTGTTAAGTGACTACATGAGGTGAATATAGGGCCAGGAGACCATGCTGGGGAGGTAAGTGAAGGCAAATATGTATAAAGGACAAAAAATAATTACATAAAAATCCAGCATGCATGAGGACAAAGGGGACATTCACAGCATATTACAATCATGGTCATTAGGGAATGAGGAAAGAAATACAATATATTATCAAACATTAAATACAATAAAATGTGATGTTAAGGGATAAATCTTACCTTAATATAGTCCTTCTGCAGGACCTGGATGATGGCAGAACAGGTCTCTGGGATAATGATCCCCAGAACCTGGGGGGAGATGCCTGTCGAGAACTTCAAGTCCTGCAGGCTTCTCTCCATCGCCAAGTACCGCAGGGTGGTGACTAGCCTCTGCTCCGGAGTGATGGCTTGACTCATGCAGGTATCCTGCCTGTTAATATAAGGGGTCAGCAAAGCCAACAAACGGTGAAATACGGGGTCCGTCATCCTGAGAAAGTTCCTGAAATCATCAGGATTATTCTCACGGATCTCACGGAGCAAAGGCATGTGACAGAACTGGTCACGCTGGAGCAACCAATTCTTGGTCCATGAACTCCTTCCCACCCTGTTCATGGACTGGACTTGTGTCAAGGTAAGGACCCCAACACCAAGCCCCCGCACAGCACGAACTCTACGAGGAGTATGTATACGCAACATGGCTAGAAAACGGTCGGCTGCTCAGAACAGAGTAACAGAACGCACTGAAGAGCAGCAAGGCCTGTGAAGAGCGACCTGAAAAACAGTAACGAACGAACAAGAACACAATGACAAGAGTCACGCGTAACTCGCTGCACGCACTGAAGACCAGATACAAACCCACAAGCAGAAACTGAACAGCAGAAAACGATCTGAAAACCATGAGTCTGAAAAAGCATGAATCGTCTCTCACCAAACTTTTACTAACACGAGATTAGCAAAAGGAGCCCAAAGGGTGCCGCGCTTGGTTCGGACCTGCCCTTTTCTAGTCTCGTCGTACGTGGTGTACGTCACCGCGTTCTTGGCGATCGAAAATTCCGACAACTTTGTGCGACCGTGTGTATGCAAAACAAGTTTGAGCCAACATTCGTCTGAAAAAATCCATGGATTTTGTTGTCGGAATGTCCGATCAATGTCCGATCGTGTGTACGGGGCATAAGAGTAGTCTGTAAGGATTAAATAGCATAACCCTTCTCCACAAAACTCCTAGTTAGGATGTCAGCTTGTGTCAAGAATTCCCTAGGCTCTGTACAATTACTCTTGAGTTGATTGGTACAAACACTGAACTAAAGTTGTACATTGAACATTCTTTATATCATCATCGTGGTATTATACGCTAGAAAGTTTGTTATCATTCCATGTTTGTATCCTACTACTTACGGTAGTACCTTTGCTGTATTGAAAAATGTAATAAGACTTATTTAAAGAAAAAGTCCAACACTATTTGTCTTTCCCCTGAAAATTGGAATAAGATTGGTATTGTGTAAATTAAATAGGCATGTGGTGGTAAAATACTTTTTTACTCTTGGCATTGTAGAAGATGCCTGACCGACTCTGCTTCTGAATACTTTGTGGGTCACTGACCTGAAACAACCATGTATCTAGAAAAGTCAGAATAAAGTAAGAATTGTTGCAAAGTCAGGGCCTCAGAAAGTATGGATCAACATAACAGCCAGGCAAATACCACAACTAGAGTTCAGCTATGAGAACCTATGATTCACATTAAATCTATGTTTAAACTCTATGTGTACAATTCAATAAATAATAATTGCTTTTGTACAAGTTTAGGTATTTGTACCAGATACAAGTTTCCTGGATCAACAAAGAAATTACATTGGAGTCTGGTTGTAGCTCACTATTGCGCCTCAAAGTTTTCGTTAATGATCTACATTATTTCTGATATCACTTAAAGGGGTTGTAAACCCTCATGTTTTTTCACCTTAATGCATCCTATGCATTAAGATGAAAAACTCCTGACACTGACCAGCCCCCCCCCCCGTTTTACTCACCTGAGCCCATTCGTTCCCATGGCGGAGATGAGCTCTACCTCTCTGCCCATCGTCGCGGCTCTTGATTGGCTAGATTTCTAGCAGCGCAGCCATTGACCCCCGCTGCTGTTAATCAAATCCAATGACGTGGGCGCAGAGGGGCGGGGCCGAGTCCGGCATTCTGTGTCTATGGATGCAAATGCTGGACTCAGGACCAAGTCCGCGTGGGGACCCCCAAGGAGAGTGCTTCTCCTAGGTGGTTTCCCGATGAGGTGAGGAGCCGTGAGTGCTGCTGGAGGACCCCAGAAGATGAGGATTGGGGCCACTCTGTGCAAAATGAACTGCACAGTGGAGGTAAGTATGATATGTTTGTTATTAAAAAAAAAAAAAATGAGGGTTTAGTAACCCTGTAAATAATATTAAATATGCTACCCCAATATTTCATATTCCCCAATATTTCATATTCATGTGTCTATTGTACCATGCACTTGTGGTAAATTGTATCCTTTCTCTTTGTATTTCATCCTTTGTGTAAAATATCTGCTGTGCCCTGCTTTCCTATTTTTTTTTCTTGTTCAAGCATTTTATTGAAGAATAGAGTGGTTATACATAGAACATTAAGGACAATTCCCATATGCAAGTAAAATAAGACAGGAGATATTGTATTACAATGCGGTGACAGGGACGCCGCCCTTAATAAGTTAAGATTTGCAAGAGAATATATGCGAAAGAATCATGCAACATCTCAATTCTTACATATGTAGAAGGTTATAAGTAGCAGTAGCATAGTCTCAGATAAGTATGGCGGCAGGTATGCCATGTAACCTCTTACAAATTGCAGTTCAAAGGAACAAACCTAGTGTGGAACAGAAGAGAGGATGCTAGGGTCTCCATCTAAAAAAATTGGAAAATCATTTCAAGATTGGACCATGAGTCTCATAAATTGTCACAGATGTTGTCCTGTCAAATATAATTCTACTAGAGTAGAGATTCTGAGAGTGCAGCTAAACAAGGTTGATATGATGTGGAATATCTCTGTCCAAAACAACTGGACTGTTGGGCAGCTCCACCATATATGTAGATGTGTGCCACTGTCTGAGCAGCCTCCAAAGCAGGTGGGGGGAGTAAGACGGGAGGAATTTGGCAATCCGGGCAGGACCGTTTTTAAGACAGGGCAGCTGCCCTGGGCCCCATCATTGTAGTGGGGTCCAAAGCAGCTGCCTCATACTTGTCAACTATCCCAGTTTAAATTCCCTTATCCCTTGAAGTTTTAGTCCCGTGCTGTGTCCCAATATCTCAGTGCAAACTTCTGCTGCTGCTGCCCAGCTCTTCCCTATTGCCATGTACAGATGACTCACCTGCAGACCCTGTATTTACACGTCTATGAAGACGAAACGCGTCGGGTAGGACCCCACTGTCGCCACTTTTATCACAGCGCTGTTTTCAATGGATTTGCATGTGAGTGTATAACCATTTTAATAAAATTTCTGGTCTTGTAAGGATTTACACTATTTGGCCCCTTTTTTCCTTCCTTTTTCCTGTTTGTCATCATCATCATTTGGTCTTCAATACTGCTCCGAGTTATTCGATCCATGTACCAGTTGTTCTACACTCCTCGGTTCTGGCATCTGTTCAGTGGACACAGCTACTTGAGAGCCATCCATTGCTCCTCCGGGCCGTCTACAGAGACACACACCACCTAAGCCTATCTGACTCCTCTCGGCGTATGCCCTGGCGGGTCCATTCAATCAGGTAAGCCTCTTCACTTTTGGTGGTGTTGTATATATTTCCATCTCAGATGATATAGGAATTTAAAGTGTCTAGCTCCTGAAGATTTTTTTGCCCTACTACCCGGGAAGACTCTTTGAACTGTCAGCTTAATGTTTAAGACATTGGACTTTTGCATATCTTTATAGCGCTACACTCATTTTGTATTTTATTGTTATTACCCTTGCTGGTTGTGTTAGCTGCTCACTTTTATCTTGGCAGCACAGAATTATTTTTGCCAATATTAAAGAAGGCCCTGAATCCGGGCAGGGACTAGATACTATCTCTAAGTCTAAGACTTTGTAATTTCTTTCTAGGGCTACTATATTCTGTGAGGCTGACTTGGTGGCTGTCCAAATCTCAGACCAGTCCTCAGGGTCTAGCTGGAGACCTAAGTCTCTCTCCTACTTAACTACATAATGGAGTGATGAATGGGGTGGAGGATCTAGCAATTGGGCGTAGAAAGCAGAGATCAGACCACGAGCATGCGGGACATATTTACAAGTGCTTTCGAAATTGGTCATATCTGGTAGAGATGAGTCTGTGCACAGGCAAGAGGTGAAGAAGTGTTTGATTTGGAGGTAGTTCAGAGCTTGGGATACCATGTGTTTGGCAGAGAGTGGGGAAGGGTTTAAATGTATCGGGAGTCGTGAACTTATACGCGCGGATAAGGTTGGTTGAAGACCAGTTATGAAACGATGAGGGGGAAGACCACGCCAGATAAAAGGCTGGGTAGGAGTGGGTTATGAGGAGACAAAAAAATGAATTTCGTTTTAAGTCTGTCCCATAAGGACAAATAGTGAGGAGTGACAGGATTCCATAATGACTTGCGGTTTGTTGGGTGGAGCCACAGCAAATTAGCCACTGAGAGGGGATCACAATCAATGGATTCCAGTGCAACTCATAAAGGAGTTTCATGGGGTGTGTGGTATTTTGGGAGTTGAGCCAGATGTGCTGCTTGATATTACTTTAAAGGGGTTTGTAAACCTTTGTGTTTTTTCACCTCAATGCATCCTATTCTGACAGTGACTGGCCCCCTAGCCCCCCCCCCGTTTTACTCACCTAACCCCCTTCGATCCCTCGGTGGAGACGCGCTATACCTCTATATACCTTCACGGCTCTTGATTGGATAGATTGATAGCAGCGCAGCCATTGGCTCCCGCTGCTGTCAAACAAATCCAATGAAGCGGGCGCCGGGGGGCAGGGCCAAGTCCTACATTCTGCGTCTATAGACGCAAATGCTGGACTCGGGAGTGCGCCCGCAAGGTAACCCCCTGGGAGAGCGCTTCTTCTAGGGGGTTATACAATGATGGGAGGAACTGATAGCACTTCCGGGGGACCCCAGAAGAGGATGATTGGGGCCACTCTGTGCAAAATGTACTGCACAGTGGAGGTAAGTATGATGTTTGTTATTTTAAAAAAAAAAGAAGCTTTACAATCACTTTAAGTCACTTTAAGAAATTTGGGAGCCCTAGACCACCTTTGTATTTGGTGCAGTAAAAAATAGTTTTAGCTATCCGTGGTCTAGCTCTGCCCCAGACATAGGTGAGCGCACAGCGTTGTAATTGTCTCACGAAGTGTGGAGGGACGGGAGGGACGGGAATTGGCAATACCCGATACAGGTATAAGATTTTCGGCAATATTGCCATTTTGACTACATTGATACGACCCATCCATGCCAGGGGCAGAACCGACCATGTGGACAAGAGACCAGTTAAATAAGTTAGCATAGGAGGGTAGTTAGTTGAATATAAATCAGCAGGATCAGCTGTTAATTTGATTCCAAGATAGGGGATAGAGTGGGGTGACCATGGAAACGGGAGGACCTGCGAGATGTTATAGGGTTGATGGGGGCAAAGATATATTTAGGGCTCTGGATTTCTGTGGGTTGATTACTAGGCCAGACAGAGCAGAAAATTGGTCTAGGGTTGCTAGGACGTTGGGGGCAGAGGTCAGCAAGGATGTGAGAAAGAGGAGAATATCGTCTGCAAATAGACAAAGCTCATGGTGGTGACCACCCAGTTCAAGTCCCTTAATGTCAGGATTAGATCGTATTAAGTGGGCTAGGGGTTCAATAGGTAGGGCGAAGAGGAACGGAGAGAGGGGTATCCCTGCCTCATTCCACATTGGATAGGAAAGGGGTCTGACTTATATCCCGCATATTTACTACATGCCATAGGTGCCATAGGAGGATAATATATGCCATAGGTGCCATAGGAGGATATTCAGTTAAGGAGATGTGGGCCAAAGCCCCAGCGATGTAAAGTGAATTGCAAGTAGGGCCAAGAAAGTGTATCAAAGGACTTTCTGATGTCAAGTGAAACGAAGCAGGTTGGTATGTGACGGGAGCGGGCTGCGTGTGACAATATGACTGCCCGGTGGACATTATCTCCAGCTTGTCTTAAAGGAATAAATCCCACCTGATTTTTGTGGATGAGAGATCCAATTACCAGATTCAGATGAGTGAAAATTATTTTAGCCATCATCTTATTGTCTATGTTGAGGAGGGTAATGGGGCCATAATTAGCCCAAGAAGAGCCGTCGGATTGTGGTTTGGGTAGCATGGAGACCGTGGCCGTGAGGGAGTCGGTTGGGAAAGGCATGACCTTTAAGGATATAATTAAAGGCTTTGGTTAGTAAGGGGATAAGCAATTTCAGCGAAGTGCTTGTAATAGGTAGCCATGAAGCCATCAGGGCCTGGACATTTGTTTGCCTTCAAGGCTTTGATGGTGGTGAGGACTTCCTGATCAGAGATGGGTCTATCCAGCTCAGTGTGCTTCGAGGTTGATAGAGACAGAAGGTTGACGTAAGAGAATAGTGCTGGGGTCCGAGCTTCATCGAATGTTGTGTTTGCAGTATATAGGTCACAAAGGTGTTTTCGGAACAAGGCTAGAATTTTTACGGGGTTGCTATAGTAGGTGTCTTTGGTAATTTTCAAATGTAAGGGTTTATGTGTTTGGTCTAATCTGTGTAGAAACAGAGCAAGGAAAGTGTTAGGCTTATTGGCTTTTGTATATATTTTGTCTCTAGATCGTCGTAATGCCTTTTCAGGTGATTCCGTTAAAAAAATATCTAATTCTAATCTGGCCCTGTCTAAAGTGAGTTTATGAGCAGGTATGGGATCAGTTTTAAAATCTGCGTTGGCTTGGTAGAAGGCTGCTTCTAACTGTTGGTGTAAGATTCGTGGCTCTTTTTTTATAGTAGGAGGCCTTACTAATACAAGTGCCCTTTATTACGGGTTTATGTGCCTCCCAGGTTGTTAGGCGTGACACATCATATGTAACATTATGAGTTATGTACTCTTTGATGGCCAAGGCAATGTCCATCTAATGGGTAGGGTGAGAAAGGAGCATGTATGCTCTCTTTGCCTGGGTATCAGGGATTCTAGAGATGTGAGCACAGCGTTGTGGTCAGACCATGTGATGGGTAGAATATCTGAAGAGAGAAGGGTTGGGGCTGTTCCAGTAGATAGTAATATATAATCAATGCCGGAAGATGTTTTGTGGGAATGTGAGTAGTGAGTATACTGGCACCTTGCTGGATTAGCTTCTCTCCAGGTAGTTTTGCAGTAAATGTTGGAAGCTGAGTTTATTGGGGGTGGGGGTGGCAGGAATAGGAGATTTATCCATGAAGTGATAAATCACTTGGTTGGAGTCTCTGCATATTAAGAGGGTGCCTTGTTTATGCTTATTGACAACTTGCAATAAGTGGGAGAGAAACTGGGTGGGGTTGTGGTTAGGTGCGTAGTACGATACCACAATCAGTTCTGTGTCAGGTAGGTAGCTAGTCAAAATTATATATCTGCCTTAAGGGTCATTAGTCTCTGCCCGGAGGGTGAAAGGGGTGGTACAGTAAAAAGCAATTAAAACTCCCCTGAACTTAGCATCTGCGGATGCTGTATAAAATTGGTAGGAGGCACTAATAAAATTGGGTGATAAACGTTTAGTAAAGTACATCTCTTGTAAGCAGACCACATGGGCCGTGGCTGAAGCAAATGACCGGAAGGCTTTAACTTGCTTTTGGGGGGTGTTCAGAACCTGAACATTAAGGGTGAGGACTTTTAAAGGAGCCATGATGGAAAGTGATAGATAGGCCTGTTGATAATTGTTGAACGGGAGATGGGCCTTCCCTTGGGATATGGCAAGAAGGGATGGGAGGGAAAGTTACAGAGCTGAATGGTAGAGAGCATAGGGGGAGAACACAGGAAGAACAAGAGAATTAAACGAATAAGGAGAGGATGAATGAAATGCTTAGATTACCCATCTGAGCAGGTATTGCATACCTACTCTGAGGGGGGTACCTTGTCAAGGAAGGGTACTCCAAGGGCAAGGGTGAGGGCGGCAGTGACAGCCATCGGAGGTCACACATGTCGCAGAGTATGATTGAACTAAGTCGACAGTTAGGTAGGAGGCCAAGCGCAGCCAAGGCAAGGGAGTATCTGTGAGCACCCTGTAAGGGATTATTGAATAGTGGGGTTCAGGCCATGGGTAGAAAGTATGATGCCTACAAGGCTAATGTGCACCGTGGAGACTTATCTAGGGCGCGAGGTTCACAAAAAAGGTATGGAACACCAACGTCCTAGAGTCCTGATGTGGTGAGCATGTATGGACATTAAGGTGTGGAGTGAGGGGCTGTGAATTAGAAGAAGATGGGGGAAGGATGGGGGCGGAGCCGGCGCGCAGCATGTGAGGACGTCTTGAGAGGAGCTCTCCCTGTAGATTTCACATCCTGACCTAATCCTGTGAGCTAAAGTCGGCGTTTTTGCCCTGGACTGCTGGGGTATGAGTTGCGGACCCTCCGGAGAGCATCAGGGGATGGTGAAATACGGGCCTCCGTGGCCAAAAACGCCGGGGGAGAGACTGGCCCGTTATGCCTGGGGCTCTCAAGATGGCGCCGCGGCGCCGGGCAGAGAGGAGGAGGAGGAATGGCCGCCGCTTCAGCAGCAGCATGAGGACACTGAAAGACCACAGCCTGCTTCATCTGGTCGGGTGAGTCCCAGAATACAGAGGGACCGCACTGTGCGCAGGGGGAGATCCCTGGACAGGGATAAGGGACCCATACATGATACAGACAGGGCCCTGGAGGAGGAAGGAGAACCGTCCCTTAAGCAAATAATGGCTGCCATACAGGGATGTCAGGCTAAGCTGCTAGACCACTTTGGGGAACTGCAAATGGAATTCTCCTATATGAAACATGATATGCAGAAGCTTAGAGAAAAAGCCCAGGCTGCTGACCACCGCATTGCTGCTCTAGAGAACACTGTTAGACCTATGACCACTGATAACCAAATCATTAAAAAGACCCTCTTTGAGCACACTCTTAAAATGGCCGACATGGAAGACCGCATGAGAAGAAATAACATAAGGCTGGTGGGGTTCCCTGAAGGAGTGGAAGGTAATCATCCTGAGGAATTCCTGGAGGAATGGCTGAAGGTGAATATGGCCCCTGGAACTTTCACTGCTATGTTTGCTATAGAGAGGGCACACCGTGTACCAGGTAAACCACCACCAAAGGGAGCAATCCCCAGACCCATGATAGCAAAGATTCTGCACTTCAGGGACAGAGAAAATATCCTAAAAGGAGCCAGGACAGGCCCTGAGCTGAAGTGTCATAATTATCGGATATCTATTTATCCTGATTTCTCTGCCACCACGCAAAAACAGAGAGCTTCCTTCTATCTGATAAAGAAACGGCTTAGAGAACTGAACCTGATGTACAGTATGCTATACCCAGCAAAACTACGCATTGTGGATAATGGCAAAACACATTTTTTTACCACCCCCACCGAAGCTGCTGATTGGCTGGATGCGAGGGGACGATCGAGAAGAGGGGGCTCTCCAAGATCACCTTAACCTGCTACATACAGATGAAGATGCTAGGAGATGGGAGATGTCAGGAGAAGGCAACACGGCGGACGCTGAGCTGCTTTTTTACCGCCCTTTTCCTCACAACCCTATTTCTAAGATGTAGAAAGGCATTGAATGGGGCCCTTAGATGGGTCTCTATACGCCCGGCAGTCCGGAGGACTACAGAAGATATATGTCTGCTGCTTTCAAATGCTCAAGAACACTTTTAACACTGAAGGAATCTACAGGGTTTTTCTTCTCCTTTTGGAAACAAAGGTTTTCTTCTACAGTTTATCTATTTTCACTTGAGACTTGAGGAGTGGAACAAGAAGTTTCCTCTTCTCCTTAAATACTTATATTTTCTTTTATTTCTGTGTTCCAGAGTTTTTTTAATTTTTCTGTGGGGGGTTTTTTTCTCTCACAACTGAACTCACTCCTCACAGTGCTGGAGCCTGTGTGTTTTTTTTGAATACACACATCCGTTATAACCTCTTTTAGGTTAAAGGTTTTGGGAATGAAGTGCCTTGCAAGTTGGGGGCGGGTACAGGGTGGGGGGTGGGGAACAAGGAGGGGGGAGGGGGGAAGTATTAGGGAAAACCATCATTCTGCTTTGTGTATGCTCATGATTTTAAGCTCACTTTTGCTGTCTACTGTCTGCCTTATATGCTGCTGCTCACCAGGATGGGGAGGGGGGGTGCTGGAGCCCTGGGAGATGCCATACCTGAACGATGGGAGTGGGGAGGAAGGGGAGGGGGGGAGACTCTTGCTTTACCCACTATGGCTGTGAACCTTAGAGTGATCTCCTGGAACGTTAGAGGTCTCAACTCCAAATTTAAAAGGTCGCTGGTCTTTGATTATCTAAAAAAATATAAACCGCATTTAATACTGTTGCAGGAGACGCATCTGCAGGGCTCCAGGACTCTCTCTTTAAAAAGGGCGCATATTGCTGGGGCTTACCATGCAAGTTACTCTTCATTTGCTAGGGGAGTGTCCACACTGGTGGCTAAATCCCTACCTATATGTATTCATGCAATAAAAACGGATATAAAGGGTAGATATGTTATTACCGTGATTAAAGGTGCATAACAGGTTCATGACTTTTGTGAACTTGTATGTCCCACCTCCCTTCTCCCTGTCTCATCTGGATGATATGCTTCAAGCGACTTTTGAGATAGCGGAGGGGAGGATTTTCATTTTGGGGGATTTGAATGCGGTGGTGGATCCGACAATGGACAGGTTGGATGCACCGCCGAGAACCCCAACACCGCTTGCGAAGTGGATGTCAACCCATGGCTTCTATGATGCATGGCGAGCGAGACACCCAGAGATCAGGGAATACTCTTGCTACTCTGAGACACATAAAACACTGTCTAGGATAGACATGGCATTGGTTGAACCTGAGGGACTGCAATTGGTGGCTGGGGCGAGATACTTACCTAGAGTGCACTCGGATCATTCACCCTTACTAGTGGATATTGTATTGGGTCAGAGACAAGGTATCAGACACTGGAGGATGGAGGCTAGCTGGTTGCAGGAGGAATATGTTAAAATTAAATGTAATGAGACTATTCAGTGGTTCTGGAAGGAGAATAAGGAAGTTGGCTCTGAGCTAATAAAGTGGGAGGCATTCAAAGCTACTCTAAGAGGGGTGTTCATGGCGGAGGTGGGTAGCTTCAAGAAGCAACTGGCATCTTCAATAATGGACAGGGAACGTGAGGTATCTCTAGCTGAGGCAGAATACGTTAGGAGACCAACTAGAGAGGGTTTGTGTACTCTCCAGGATAAGACACGTGCATACAAGGAAATACTGACTGACCAGACTACCAAACTTGGACTTGCGCAACGTAGACGTATCTTTGAATTTGGGGACAAGAACAGTAGACTGTTGGCATATTTGGCACGACCAGAATACACACCCATCTGTATAACGAGTATTTATGGTCGGGGTGGGGTAGAGGTGAGTGATTCCGAGGGTATACTACAGGTCTTTGTTCAATTTTATAACGAACTTTATAAGTCATGCATCCCACCGGGAGGGAACACCTTAGAAACTTATCTAAACGATATTGATCTTCCTAAGTTAACAAATCTAGACCGTGCAGAGCTGGAGGCTGACATATCTGTGGAAGAGGTGGCGGGGGCGATAGCTTCTTTTGCCCCTAGGAAATCTCCAGGACTAGATGGTATACCCTCGGAGTGCTATAAAACTTTTAGGGGTGGGTTGGCACCCCGATTATTGCAAGTGTTCCTGAATGCACGGCGGGAGGGGAAACTTCCCCCCTCTATGAGAGAGGCCTTGGTAGTTCTGATATATAAAGGGGGTAAAGATCCTAAAGAATGTGAATCCTATAGACCCATCTCATTGATGAATGTCGACACCAAGATACTAGCGAAAGTATTGGCGGGGAGACTGCAGTCGGTGGTGTTAAAATTAGTTAACCCGGATCAGACAGGCTTTATACAAGGGCGCTGTGCACAAATGAATGTTAGAAGGTTATTTATTAACCTACAGACGGATCATGACAATCCCGGGGAGAGGGTGGTGGCCTCTTTGGACACCAAGAAGGCCTTTGATTCGGTTGAGTGGGCCTATCTGTTTGGTCTCCTGGAGATATTGGGATTTGGGCCTATATTTATATCCTGGGTGAGGCTGTTGTACACTGACCCACTGATCAGGGTGAGGGTGAATGGCATCATATCTGAGCCCTTCTCTGTTTTCCGGGGGACCAGACAGGGGTGCCCGCTATCCCCCCTTCTTTTTGCTTTGGCCATAGAGCCACTTGCGGCAAAGATAAGGGATACTCCCCATCTGAATGGACTTCGGGTGGGGGGGATTGAGGAGCGAGTCTCCCTTTATGCGGATGACATGCTTTTGTATCTCCAAGATCCGGGTCCTTCATTATCCACGGCCTTCCGGCTGATACAGGAATTCGGAGACTACTCTGGGTTCCGTATCAATTGGAGCAAATCATCCCTGTTTGCTATAGATGACACAGTGACGGTCCCGGCGGAATCCCCCATTCAACTATCCCAATCCTTTAAATATCTGGGAGTGGTGATTCAACTTCCCATCGCGGGGTATATAGATATTAACTTGAGACCGGTAGTGGAGGCTCTTCGTGAGAGGGTGCAGCGGTGGAGGAATATGCCATTGACAGTGATGGGTCGTATAAACCTATTTAAAATGATTGTCCTGCCAAAGCTGTTGTACGTTCTATCGAACTCGCCTGTATATGTCTCGGTGAAAACGTTTAAACGCATAGACTCCATTGTGGTCGATTTCTTGTGGGGAACCAAAGCTCCCAGGCTATCCCTAGCAATCCTGAAACTACCAATAACCCGGGGGGGGGGTTGGCTATGCCGGACATGAGATCCTATTTCTTTGCATCCCAAATGACATTCTTGCACTGGCGATGTTTTCCACAGATACCTAATGCCACTACTCTACTGGAGGCGGCTGTTGCCACATCTCAGGAAACATTGCTGAACGTCCTGTTTAGAAAAGAGATACCAGGGAGAGGGATGGGATCAGTTATGGCACTACCTGGTAAGGTGTTCCATCTCTGTGCGCAGAAAATAATGGATGACCCGCTATGGTTATCACCTAATTGTCGCCTCTGGTACAATAAATCTCTAAAAGAGTTCTGCAAAATAGAAGATGGACATGGATGGGCCAAATTTGGGATAAAATATCTACATCACATATACCAGGATGGTAGGCTACTAACCTTCACACAACTGAGGGAGCAGTTTGGTGTACCTAGGACATGGCAGTTCAGATATACCCAACTGCAGCATGCAGCGACAGCCCAGTTCGGGAGAGGGGAGGTGAAGGTACAAAACACAACCCTGGAAAAAGTCCTGATAGACCCTGAGCCGACCAAGCATATATCTAGATATAAATAAACTTAATTGCGCTAGCAATGAAAAATTAAAAAGTGTTCTAGCAATGAAAAAATTGAAAGTGCTTAGAAGACACAATGTGTACGTAAATCTCAGCCAAAATAACAATAAGTGCATGGAATACTTATACAGAAGTGCAAAATTTATGTGTTAAAAATCCATAATCATAAACCGAAAAACACTTATAATCAGTCCATAGCAAGATGAATTAAATTGGATCAAAAAGGAAAAAGTCCGCTTCATATGTTTCATCACCACACACTAAGGACTGATGAGCCAAAATACTTCTTATCAGATGTGCATTGATTGCAGCAAGAGAAGTAATAGGTGTGCGCTTACCCCAAATGTTGGACCTCCACTTTGGCAAGGTCTTATGGGCTTGCAGATTTCACCCTCTGGGGGGACAAGTTGTTAATCACCAGATCTTGACAGCGTATACCGCCGACTTCCGTATGGACGGGATGATCCAACTGCTCCAACATCAGAGGGGGGACTCAGGAATGGAAGAGTCCGTATACAAGAAAGAAGGTGGAAAAAACTCCAATAGTGTGATAGCGTTTAGGGTATTTATTGGTTAAAATAAACCACAAATGAATATTAAAAAATTCCAGTAAAAAAGTATCATTAAAAAGCCGGCATAATCAAAGGCAGAACGCCCGTGCAAATAAACTCTTCAGAACACGTGATGGCAAGCACTGCGAGGCCACGCCCTACATGTTTCGTCATACGTGACGTCTACGGGGGCACGCCCTCATTTCCGCCCATGTCTGTCATTCGACAGGGCATGTGTGGAGATTCGACGGGGCCGCCATTAAAGACCGCCCACAGGGCGGGACGTGCATGAATGATAAGAACAAACAACAAAACGAACCAGGAAGTGTGACCAAACCTCATTCTGGCGCCCGCCTGACACACTAACAGGCATGCGCAAGGATAAACCAAGCCTCGATCTGGCTAACGGTGAAAACACTCCTATAGAGGCAAACTAATCGGAAACCGGAAGGGTTCGAGCGTGTACCCCAGATGGATTCTAGAGGCAGACGCCCATGGTATACACGGGACTTCCGGTCCTGAATAGATAAAACTATTTTTCAAAAAACGATTTTTAAAAAACGTTAATGCTACACTTGAAGTTAAAAAAGCCACTCCAACAATGCATGAAATATACGTGGCAGCAATCCACAAAGTTTTTCAGTCCCCTTAGTGTAATATTTAAATTTTGTTTAGATTTTATCCTAATGTACTGTGTATTTAAAAAGAAGAATACCCAACAAATATTGTAAAGGGGTACGAATCTGTTGATTTAGATTGTATGTAAACGAAATTAAAACTTCAATAGTAGATAAAAATGGAACCATTGTATCTTTTGTATTTTACCCGCACAAAAATGATTTTTTTTATCCTGATAGCCAAAGCAAGACTCAGCCCATCCTTTTACAATTTCAGAAGTTAAAAGACAAAAGAAAAAAACAACAATGAATCTTGAGGGTATATAATAGAGCAATTCCAATGTCTATGGACATTTCTTAATGGGGGGGTTCTACTTAACCCATAGGGGTAACTACCATAGCAAGGAGCCCATGTGACATTATATCACCCACTGTATCATGCGTTATCAATAAACGCATTGATCTCAATGTCAACATTAAGCCCTCGTGGTTTGAGACACCCCATCTTGAATATCCACCCCATTTCAAGCTTGGATATAGCTCTTCTCTTGGGTCCCCCTCTCCAGGGAACACTCAACCTATCAATACCCACTAATTGTGTGCCTCTAGGGTCTTTATCATGTACATTCAGGTAATGTTTGGATACTGGATGTCCTATAAATCCTCTCCTGATGTTGCTGATGTGCTCGTTTAACCTGACCTGAAGAGGGCGGACAGTACGTCCCACGTACTGAAACCCGCATGGACAGGTTAAAAGATACACTACATGGGTAGTGGAGCACGTAATAAATGATTTTATTGCAAAGGTTTGTGAGGTACTAGTCGCATGGAAGTGCGTTACCTTCCGGTCTTTGATGGCATTAACCGTACAAACCGCACATTTCCTACATCTATAATACCCTACTAGATTTTGAAAAAGCATTGGTTTCCTTGTTGGAGGATCACACACACTAGGAGCTACTGATGCTCTAATTGATGGTAATCCCTTAAAAACCACCTGGGGTCTCTCCGGGAGTAGGGGGCCCAATATATTATCGTTTTTGACTATATGCCAATATTTATGTATCAATTTTCTTATTGTAAAATGTTGATGGGAATAATTAGTTACAAAAGGGCAAGTAAAGTCCTTCTTTGGGGTGTTCCCTGTCTCTGTATAATCTTTTAGTAAGGATTCTCTGTCTAGTCTCTCAACCTCCTCGACCTCCTTTAAGAAAGACGCATCATAGCCCTTTTCAAGAAATCGCTCCGTAAGAACCTGGGACTGGATCCTAAAGTCATCAATAGAGGAACAATTGCGTCTAATTCTTACATACTGGCTTTTCGGGACTGAGTCAAGCCAAGCTTTATGATGGCAACTATCTCGCGATATAAATGCATTACAGTCTGTGGATTTAAAATATGTGGAAGTCGTTATCGTATCTCCTTCACCCCTTATCTCAAGATCCAAAAAATTAATCGAACTCTGACTGGATTCATAATTAAAATGGATCCCTCTCTCGTTCTCATTTAGACTTTCCATGAATTGACACAGGGAGTCATGGGTACCATTCCATAGGAGGAGGACGTCATCGATGTATCTTGCCCACAAGACCAATTCTGGTCTGCGTTGGGCATAGATGACGTCCTCCTCCCACTTACCCATGAATAAATTAGCCAAGCTGGGGGCAAATTTTGCCCCCATGGCTACTCCTTTTTTCTGCAAAAAGAAAAGATTCCTATGCCAGAAAAAATTATGAGTTGTAGTATACTCCAATAGGTCCATAATAAACCTCTTTTGTTTTCTTGGCAGTGTCACGTCTTTATACAGATAATATTTAACTGAGGATATACCCCAAGCATGGGGGATCACCGTGTACAAAGACGTGACATCCGCCGTGACGAGCCAATATCCACTTTTGTACCCACAATCCTTTAGTAGATTAATGGCATGCCTGCTGTCCTTGATATAGGCAGGCAGAGAGCGAACTAAGGGTTGCAGGAAGTTGTCAATATATTTACCAGCCCTCGAGGTGATCGAATCAATACCGCTAATAATTGGGCGGCCGGGCGGATGAACAGGGTCCTTATGGACCTTTGGGAGATAGTATATAATAGGTATCCGTGAAGATATGGGAACCAAAAAGAGTTTTTCTTTTTTATTTATAACCCCTAATCTAAAGCCGTTCTCCACAATATTCTCAAGTTCCCTCTTATATTTATTCCTAGGGTCTGACCTTAAGGGGATGTATGTGGTGGTATCTCCTACTATTCTGTCCAGCTCCTGGAGGTAATCATTCTTACTCAGGACAACTATACCCCCCCCCCCCCTTGTCAGCTGGTCTCACCACTAGGTCCTTTCTTTTACAGAGTTGGTCTAAACCTGATTCCAAATCCTTGCTCATTTTAATATTTTTACTTTTTATACCCTCCAAATCCTTTATAAGGAGATCTCTAAATACTTTAATAGAGGCTGGTAGGCCGCCTGGCGGGTTGAACAATGAAGCATTCGCCAAGCCTGAATGTTTGACATTTGTGGGGTTATTATTTAAAGTGTTAATGGGATTGGTCAGCAGATATCGCTTAATGTTCAGTCTTCTGGTATACTTGTGTATATCCATATATGTCTGGAACTTATTAAGCGGTTTCGGGGGCGCAAATTTGAGTCCTTTGTCTAAAATGGCAGTTTCATCGGGGGTCAAGGGGATACCACTGAGGTTAAAGATGCCTTGTCCGGTTATACCCGTTTTCTTTTTGCTCCTAATCTTCCTCCCCCCTCTGACTCCTCTCTTTCTTCTATTGGTCGTTGGAAGTTTTGTTCTCCTCTGGGAAAACCCCAATGTTGGGGTTGTGAGTACGCCTCCCGATGAAACCGTCGGGGGGTGTACTCATCCCTTTGTGTATCCCTTTGAGGGGGGAAGGAAGGCTGATGCCAAGATGGCTGGTCATATCCCCTGTCCCTCCTTGGAGTGTAATATCCCTGATTGGACCCTCCATAATCATCACTATCTCCAACATAATGCTCATCTAGTGGTTGGAAACGATTATGTGTAGATATAGGATATCTTGGAGACCGACTATCCATGTAAGGCCTACCGTGATAGTCGTATTGGTTGTCATAACGACCATCCTGGTATCCTCCTGTTTGTACCTGATGATATTGATTCCCTTCTTTATACTGTCTCTTAAATTTTTGATTTTTTATTTTCTTTTTGGGAGCCTGAGTCGGAACTCTCACATTCCGGGCTGGAGATTGTGCATAAGAAACAGGGTTAGGTCTACCCAGTATCCAAACATTACCTGAATGTACATGATAAAGACCCTAGAGGCACACAATTAGTGGGTATCGATAGGTTGAGTGTTCCCTGGAGAGGGGGACCCAAGAGAAGAGCTATATCCAAGCTTGAAATGGGGTGGATATTCAAGATGGGGTGTCTCAAACCACGAGGGCTTAATGTTGACATTGAGATCAATGCGTTTATTGATAACGCATGATACAGTGGGTGATATAATGTCACATGGGCTCCTTGCTATGGTAGTTACCCCTATGGGTTAAGCAGAACCCCCCCATTAAGAAATGTCCATAGACATTGGAATTGCTCTATTATATACCCTCAAGATTCATTGTTGTTTTTTTCTTTTGTCTTTTAACTTCTGAAATTGTAAAAGGATGGGCTGAGTCTTGCTTTGGCTATCAGGATAAAAAAAATCATTTTTGTGCGGGTAAAATACAAAAGATACAATGGTTCCATTTTTATCTACTATTGAAGTTTTAATTTCGTTTACATACAATCTAAATCAACAGATTCGTACCCCTTTACAATATTTGTTGGGTATTCTTCTTTTTAAATACACAGTACATTAGGATAAAATCTAAACAAAATTTAAATATTACACTAAGGGGACTGAAAAACTTTGTGGATTGCTGCCACGTATATTTCATGTATTGTTGGAGTGGCTTTTTTAACTTCAAGTGTAGCATTAACGTTTTTTAAAAATCGTTTTTTGAAAAATAGTTTTATCTATTCAGGACCGGAAGTCCCGTGTATACCATGGGCGTCTGCCTCTAGAATCCATCTGGGGTACACGCTCGAACCCTTCCGGTTTCCGATTAGTTTGCCTCTATAGGAGTGTTTTCACCGTTAGCCAGATCGAGGCTTGGTTTATCCTTGCGCATGCCTGTTAGTGTGTCAGGCGGGCGCCAGAATGAGGTTTGGTCACACTTCCTGGTTCGTTTTGTTGTTTGTTCTTATCATTCATGCACGTCCCGCCCTGTGGGCGGTCTTTAATGGCGGCCCCGTCGAATCTCCACACATGCCCTGTCGAATGACAGACATGGGCGGAAATGAGGGCGTGGTTACAATCTTGTTTATTGATATATAAGGTGATGGTTCATTGCGTCGCCCGTGCCCCCGTAGACGTCACGAATGACGAAACATGTAGGGCGTGGCCTCGCAGTGCTTGCCATCACGTGTTCTGAAGAGTTTATTTGCACGGGCGTTCTGCCTTTGATTATGCCGGCTTTTTAATGATACTTTTTTACTGGAATTTTTTAATATTCATTTGTGGTTTATTTTAACCAATAAATACCCTAAACGCTATCACACTATTGGAGTTTTTTCCACCTTCTTTCTTGTATACGGACTCTTCCATTCCTGAGTCCCCCCTCTGATGTTGGAGCAGTTGGATCATCCCGTCCATACGGAAGTCGGCGGTATACGCTGTCAAGATCTGGTGATTAACAACTTTTCCCCGCAGAGGGTGAAATCTGCAAGCCCATAAGACCTTGCCAAAGTGGAGGTCCAACATTTGGGGTAAGCGCACACCTATTACTTCTCTTGCTGCAATCAATGCACATCTGATAAGAAGTATTTTGGCTCATCAGTCCTTAGTGTGTGGTGATGAAACATATGAAGCGGACTTTTTCCTTTTTGATCCAATTTAATTCATCTTGCTATGGACTGATTATAAGTGTTTTTCGGTTTATGATTATGGATTTTTAACACATAAATTTTGCACTTCTGTATAAGTATTCCATGCACTTATTGTTATTTTGGCTGAGATTTACGTACACATTGTGTCTTCTAAGCACTTTCAATTTTTTCATTGCTAGAACACTTTTTAATTTTTCATTGCTAGCGCAATTAAGTTTATTTATATGTTTACCACTTCATAGATATTTGGAGTATTATTTGCAGCTGCACTTTTTGTATATATATACTTTCCTATCACGTATTGCTCATTAGCGCAGGTTGATTCTACCATTTTTTAGTTACAATGTATATCTAGATATTACAAGGAGATTAGATTGGGGGGACCTGACCTGACCGCTAGGACCAGAAGTAGGTGGACGACTTTCATTCCGGAACTGACTGAGGAACTGTGGCAGGAGGTACTCGATACATATTTTGTGTCGGTGATTTCCTCCACGGATAGAATGATACAGCTTCGATATCTACACCAAATGTACTACACTCCGACTAGACTATTTAAAATGCACAGAGAAGACAACTCGGAATGTCATAAATGTAAGGGAGAGGAGGGAACTTTCCTTCATATGGTATGGGATTGCCCTAAGGTAAGACCTTTATGGTCTCAGGTGACTGAGTTCATATCTGACCACTTTGGTCTTCCAAACATATGCTCTCCCATGAGGTGCCTGTTGGGAATTTTTGATCAGGAAGAGATAAATACAAATACTAAATTATTCCTTAGACTTCTCTATTTTGGGGTGAGAAAACTGATCGCTCGACGATGGATTCATGGTGAACAACTCACCATGGGAATGTGGATAAAAATAATAAATGATGATGTACTTATGTATAGAATGACATACGAAGCGAGAGGAGCCCCCAAAAAATTTAGGAAAGTGTGGTGGAGGTGGACTGAATCCAAAAATACCTTATCGGTAGGAGAGGAGGAGAGCAGTGGCGCAGAAAGACTCTAGGTGATGAGGAGGGTGGACAGTGGAGTATTGAAAGAATGGATGCATACAACATTAGAGGTAGATAAATAATGAGGGGGGATGGGAAGGGAGGGGAGGGAGTTTGTACATGGAAGGGGGCTTTTGAGAGTCTGTTTTCTCTCTGGTTGAAGCCAAAGTTTCAATGTCTATGTTGATTGTCCAGGTGCTCTTCTTCTGAGCGGTTTTCTAGTGAAATATGATATGTATATAAATAAAGAGCTGTTTAATAAAAAAAAAAAAAAAAAAAAAGAGCAAAACAATTAGGCTGAATGAAGTAAAATGTGGTCTTCATATTGAAAGCAATAACTACAAAGCATGTGTAACTGGATGAGCCATATGTGTAGAGGTAACATGTTATCGTTAATGAGATGTAAAGTGACCCATTGTTTACAGAATGTGATGTAACATGTCAATATGCTCAATAAAAATCTTGTTTAAAAAAAAAAGAAGATGGGGGAAGGAGCCACAGCATGGTGCATCTAGGTATTACAGGGATCAGCCTGGCGACGTGCGGTGGTCGGCTCCAAAATAAACCAAAGTGGAGTACAGTCTAGGCAGGTGGGAAGGTGATGCCTGGTTCAAGCAGCATTCCTGCTTTTCCATGTGTACAATGAGGTGCAAGGTGTGTCATGTATTAACCGGCAAAACTTTGTATTCATACCCACATTATTCATTGAACTTTAAAAAATGTATGAGTTCTCGGAGAGAGAAATAAAAATGGTTTAAAAAAATTAAGTTGAGGTGGGGAGGGATGGAACCTTTGTTGCCTGGTCCCAATCTAATGTGGCCAGGTACGCAAGGCCGAAATAATTAAAGGGATGTCTCAGAGAAATCATACAACAGAACATTTGCAGATGGAGCCTGCTTCAGTATAGAATGGAAGCAGTCTCAGTTCTTGCTAAAACATTTTAACTTTAATAACTAGGTGATCACTGCTTATCATAGCGAAGAGTAGTGAGACTAGGTGTGGGGCTCATCTTAGGAAAAAACAAACAGATGCCCCAACAGTCATAAAAAGAGCTTAGTTTCTAACCCATGAGGCAATAACCTTAAAAAACAAAGGAATGAAAAAGAACAGGATCAAAAGTGAATTCTTATGGCCGCTGCAAGAGGAGGAGGAATCCAGGTGAGTGTTGGTGTCAGTCCATTGAATCAGATGGAGCGAGTGGTGTGAATGCTAATCTGCCACGCTTGGAGGATACATATTGACTTGCTGTGGGGATGGATGCTTTCTGAGGAGAGCAGGATGCAGATCGTCGTCATTGTCGCTGGTCAGCCAGTGGCGATGGTGGGGCCCATCGCAGATTTTGAAGCAAGGATTGAAGTTCTTCTGGGGTTCTGCAGGAGTATATGCGGCCTTGGTGGGTGAAACAAAGGGTGAAAGGAAGCCCCCATATATAGGTGATGTGATTCTGCTGTAGGACCAGGAGGTGCGGCTTGAGTGCACGGCGTTTTGAAATGATGGTTTGGGACAGGTCTGCAAACAGTTGATTTTCATGGCCTTGAAAAGAGAGAGATTCACACTGGCGTGCAGTGGTAAGGAGTTGCTCCTTAGTGTGGTAAAAATGTAGCTTAGTGACTATATCCCATCCAGTTTGCGTTTGGTGAGAGCTCTATGTATCTGATCCATTTTGAGCTGCTCGATTGGGACCACCACTGATTCCGCAATCCCTCGGATATGGAGATTGGAGCGGCAAGCTCTATTTTCGTAATCTTCCAATTGTGATTGTAATGTAAGGTTCTCCTCGCGGAAGGCTTCCAGCTCATCTGAGTAGTTACTGAGAAGGACCTCGAGGTCATCCACCCGCTGTTCTAGGTCAGATGTGCGCTGGCCCAGTTCCCGGATCTCTTTTGTGAGGCGATCTGTTATTTGATCAAAATCATTTGATTTGTTAAAAGCCCTCTGCAGTATACATTCTATGTGCCTAAGCAGATCTGGCTGTGAGGAGGAAAACTGGAAAAGCGGTGGGGTAGCCAGCAGGTCTGAGTCTGACTCACCGTTTTCTCCCACCTGCATCTGCTTCTGCTTATGAGAGCGGGGAGAGACAGCGTGTGAGGGAAGAGACGGCACCATTTTCTTGGAGAACCATGCCAGGACCTCCCGGATTGGTTTGCTCTGAGTCTTGTGTTTGGAGCCTTTAGATACCATCCTGCTTGTGCCTGGATGTGCCGCGGGTCCTTACCGTGTGGCGGGAGCTGACAGGGCAGCTTGGCGGGTGCTGTAGGTGGCTGTGTAAACCTCCGTGGAGTGGAGCATTAGGCAGGCATGACCGGCCCGGACACCACTGCTTTCCTATTTTAAACCGACCATGTTAGGCATAGAAACCTATCCATCTCCGAGTGGTCAGTTTTCTGGCTGTCCTCCAGTGATACCCCCTGGCACAGCCATTCACTAGGAAGATCAGTGTACTGCTGTTTCTCCACTCCCACCTCTCCAAACCACTTATGCAGTTGAGAACAGAAATTGTATAATCACTTATTAAAAAAAAAGAATATATTTATAATTAACTGTGTATATATATATATATATATATATATATATATATATATATATATATATATATATATATATATATATATATAACGTGGTTAACGAGTGTTTTGAAAGATGAGCAACTTTTTTTTTTAATCCTGACTCAGCTTGCGAGTGTTGTCTCGCAAAACGAGCAGGTTTCAAGCCAATGGGGTGTGCAGTACTGCATTTGGCCAGAGATGCGGGGGCGCTGGTGACACTCGGAACAGTTCAGAGTCGTTTGGAAATACTCAAAATCACTCGGAAATCCTAGGAAACACTCGGAAATACTCCATACCTGAGTGTTTTTGAGCTTTTCTGAGGGTTTCCGAGTTCAGCCGAGCTGTCCCCGAGAATTTCCGAGGCTCTCCGGCGCCCCCCATATCTGGCTACATACAGTATTGCATACAATAGAAGTCAATGCAGAACAAATTATCTTCGTTTCCCTACTTCTATGGGGAAACTCGATTTGATATGCGAGTGCTTTGGATTACAAGCATTCTCCTGGAACGGATTATGCTCGTAATCCAAGGTTCCACTGTATATATATATATATAGATATCTATATATATATATATATATATATATATATATAGATATATATACCATATTTATCGGCGTATAACACGCACCGGCGTATAACACGCACCCCAATTTAGGAGGGCATTTTAAGGAAAAAAAACTTTTAGGAGGGAAGTTGAAGGGAAAAAAACTTACATTTAAATGCCCATCATTGCAGCCTTCTCAGTGCAGCCTTGTCAGTGCAGCCTTCCCCAGTGCAGCCTTGTCAGTGCAGCCATGTCAGTGCAGCCTTGTCAGTGCAGCCATGTCAGTGCAGCCATGTCAGTGCAGCCTCGTCAGTGCAGCCATGTCAGTGCAGCCTTCCCCAGTGCAGCCTTCCCCAGTGCAGCGTCCCCCAGTGCAGCCTCCCCCAGTGCAGCCTCGCTCAGTGCAGCCTTCGATCCCCTGTCTTCAAGATCGCCGACCGCGATTTGAAAATGGCGCCGAAATACACAGAGCCGGTCCTCGGCTCTTTCCGGCGGCTCTCGTTTACTTTCAGGCCCCACTCGTAGTCCCGAGCGGAGCTATCCGAACCTAGCCGAGTAGGTTCGGATAGCTCCGCTCGGGACTACAAGTGGAGCCGAAAATGAACGAGAGCCGCCGGAAAGAGCCGAGGACCGGCTCTGTGTATTTCGGCGCCCGCGGCCCCATTTTCAAATCGCGGTCTGCGATTTTTGAGTTGTGCAGCTCAGGGGATCGGCGTATAACACGCACCTGTGACTTTCCCCTGATTTTAAGGGGAAAAAAGTGCGTGTTATACGCCGATAAATACGGTATATATAGATATATATATATAGATAGATATAGATATCTATCTATCTATATATATATATATCTATATATATCTATATATATAGATATATATATATATACAGTATCTCACAAGAGTGAGTACACTGGAGTCCTCTTCCACTCCTCCATGAAGACATCACGGAGCTGGTGGATGTTAGAGACCTTGTGCTCCTTCACCTTCCGTTTGAGGATGACCCAGAGATGCTCAATAGGGTTTAGGTCTGAAGACATGCTTGGCCAGTCCATCACCTTTACCCTCAGCTTCTTTAGCAAGGCAGTGGTCGTCTTTGAGGTGTGTTTGGGGTCATTATCATGTTGGAATACTGCCCTGTGGCCCAGTCTCCAAAGGGAGGGGATCATGCTCTGCTTCAGTATGTCACGGTACAGGTTGGCATTCATGGTTCCCTCAATGAACTGTAGCTCCCCAGTGTCGGTAGCACTCATGCAGCCCCAGACCATGAGACTCCCACCACCATGCTTGACTGTAGGCAAGACACACTTGTCTTTCTACTCCTCACCGGGTTGCCGCCACACACACTTGACACCATCTGAACCAAATAAGTTTATCTCGGTCTCATCAGACCACAGTACACGGTTCCAGCAATCCATGTCCTTAGTCTGCTTGTCTTCAGCAAACTGTTTGTGGGCTTTCTTGTGCATCATCTTTAGAAGAGGCTTCCTTCTGGGAAGCCATGCAGACCAATTTGATGTAGTGTGTGGCGTACGGTCTGAGCACTGACAGGCTGACCCCCTCCCCTTTAAACTCTGCAGCAATGCTGGCAGCACTTATAGGTCTATTTACCAAAGACAACCTCTGGATATGACGCCGAGCAAGTGCACTCAACTTCTTTGGTCGACCATGGCAAGGCCTGTTCTGAGTGGAACCCGTCCTGTTAAACCGCTGTATGGTCTTAGCCACCAAGCTGCAGCTCATTTTCAGGGTCTTGGCAATCTTCTTATAGCCTAGGCTATCTTCATGTAGAGCAACAATATATTTTTTCAGATCCTCAGAGAGTCCTTAGCCATGAGGTGCCATGTTGAACTTCCAGTGACTAGTATGAGAGAGTGAGAGCGATAACTGGAAACTGGCTTTTCAGTTTACTCATTATTTACTAAAGTCCACTTTGGGACCTGGAGCCCAGGGATTTTGTAGCTATCTGGGTGGGATGAAATCCCCAGTACTGGGTCTGGGTTTTGCGATCCACCAGCATACTGACTGTTCAGGTGTGTGCTGGGCTATTTTTAGACACCTGACCATGGTTCTGGGCTCCACCCTCCCGAGAAGTCCAGGCGAGCAGGGGAGAAGTGTGCATGTCTGCACAGTTCCATCTTTCAGAGTAGACATTGGGTCCAAGCTGGTGGGCTGGAATGGCAAGGAAGCTGGAAAAGAGTGCTGAGGTACAGGGTTTGTACAGGAACTCTGTTATAGAGCCAAGAGGGCTGAAGCATAAGCCTGGGCAGCCGAGCTGCTCGAGAACCAGGTGGCTTGGTATTTTTCATTTATTACTACATTACTGCTGTGAAGTTGAAACCCCTGCGTGGGAATTCTGGATGGACATTTTCTTTCTTTAATAAAAGTGGGCCTACGAGCCCTTAAACGGCATATCTGGCATGGGCTCTGCTCACTGGTAGGCTCTACATTAAGTTAAACAACCCCCAATGTTCCAATATCAAATAAGGCAAATTATTTAAATGTAACCCCCTGCAACCATTCACTGTGATATTCATTATTTCTTTTCACAGTCGCACATAATTTCATTTAGCATATGCAGTGTGAGAACAGTGTTCTGAATATAGTATTATATTGTGGCATGATATGTACTTATGTATTTTACAAAAGTGATAAAATAGAATTTGCCAGAATTTTTAAATAAGTAATTTTTTTAATACCGTGGTGGTCACCTTACTTTATGTGGGGGGCACGAATGGAACCAAAAGGGCCATACAAAAAAATCAGTGAATGTACAGCAGTCAGGGACAAATGACATGCAAAAGGGGATGGTCAGAGACTGTGAACATGCAATAGGAGTTGTTGGAGACTGAATATATCATTCAGGAGTCATAGACTGGAGACATTTTAATAAGACTGCTAGATATCACTGTAATTACACTTTTACAAATCAATGCTTCCATTTATGTACTTCGTAAAGCCCTAAAAATTGTGTCAGGTTTGATATTTCTCACATCAAGATTCATTATAAAAGATCAGAGAGGGGAGAAATATAAAAAGAGAAAAGGAATGAAAAGCACAGAAAAGTAAAAAGAAGCAAGTCTAAAGAATCTTTTCCCTTCACTGGCTTAAGGCAGGCCATACATTATGCTGTTTTCTTTCCTTAAACCAAGAGTTGAAAGTGATAAAATTGCTTGATTTCTCAATCATCACAGGCAGTGTTGATGGGGGAATCCCTCTTGCAGAGCAGGAAATTTCCTAGCCATCAAAATACTATGATTACTGCTATAGCCATTGTCAGTGATTGAACAACAAAAAAAAAAACCCTGACAGGCTGGTTGTACTGAAGTCGATCGATAAATCATCTTAAGTACAACCAGCCTGCCTATACATGGATCTAAATTTGACCATTTGCTGCTGAACCTGATGAATTTCGATCTGACTATGGCTGGCTTAAGAAAGCACTAAGACACACACTACTGTTGCACCTTAAGTGCTCCCAGGATCCAGTTTGTGCACCGGGGATTTAACAGATTTGTCTAATATTGAATCTTCCATTCTTTGGGAGGTCATTGTACCTGAGATCACTGCTCTGGTCCCCCAAAGCCATAATAAAGGGATCTTGCACTCCCTAGGTTACTTGTTATTTACTTTATATTAATGAGATGCATTGAAAAAATCATGAATCCCCTGTTGCAAGTGGTGAAGCAAATCTCATAAACTGAAGGCAACAACTACCAGTTGCCAAGGCAGTGACATTTCAAAATCAAAGTTCTGCAGAGATAAAAGAATCCATAAAAAAGTTAAAACAAGGATTTTTAGTGTGAAATCATTTGAATGTATAATATATACAATGCTGTAAAAAAAAGTATTTGCCCCCTTCCTGATTTTTTTTTTGCATATTTGTCACACTTAAATGACTCAGATGATCAAAAAAATTTATTATTGCACAAAGATAACCCAAGTAATACAAAATGCAGTTTTTAAATGATGGTTTCATGTATTAAGGCAAAAAAGCTGTCCAAATCTGCCTGGCTTTATGTGAAAACGTAATTGCCCGCTAAACCTACTAACCCTTGGCAGCCACAACTGCAATCAAGCATTTGCGATAACTGGCAATGAGTCTTTCACATTGCTGTGGAGCAATTTTGTCCCACTCTTCTTTGCAGAATTGTTTTAATGCAGCCACATTAGAGGGTTTTCCAGCATGAACGGCCTGTGTAAGGTCATGATACAGAATCTCAATTGGATTTAAGTCTGGGCTTTGACTAGGCCACTCCAAAACCAAAATTTTGCTTTGTTTGAACCATTTGGAGGTGGACTTTCTGTTGTTTTGGATCATTGTCCTGCTGCAAAACCCAAGTGCACTTGAGCTTAAGGTCACAAACTGATGGCTGGACATTCTCCTTGAGGATTTTCTGGTAGAGCTCAGAATTAATAGTTCCATCAATTATGGTAAGTCTTCCAGGTCCTGAAGCTGCAAAGCAGCCTCAGACCACCAGGCTACCACCACCATGTCTGACTGTTGGTATGATGTTCTTGTTATGAAATGCTGTATTAGTTTTATGCCAAATGTAACGAGACACACACTTTCCAAAAAGTTAAATTTTTGTCTCATCAGTCCACAGCATAAAAGTCTTGGGGATAATCAAGATGTTTTTTGGTAAATAAGATATGAGCCTTTGTGTTCTTTTTGGTCAGCAGAGGCTTTGGCCTTGGAACTCTCCCATGGATGCCATTTTTGCCCAGTCTCGTTCTTATTATTGAATCGTGAACACTGATCTTACAAGTGGGGCAAGTGAGGCCTGAAGTTCTTTAGATGTTGTTCTGGGTTCTTTTATGACCTCCTGGATGAGTCGTCGTCATGCTCTTAGAGTAATTTTTGTAGGTCAACCACTCCAGGGAAGGTTCACCACTGTTCCAAGTTATCTCCATTTGTGGATAATGGCTCTCCCCATGGTTCACTGGAGTTCCAAAGCATTAGAAATGGCTTTGAAACCCTTCCTAGACCAATACATGTTTGTTTCTAATGTGTTCTTGTTTTTTTTAGATTGTGGCATGATGTGTGGCTTTTTGTGATCTGTTAGCGTGCTTCACTTTGTCAGACAGCTTCTATTTATGTGATTTCTTGATTTAACAGGTCTGGCAGTAATGTGGCCTGGGTGTGGCGAGTGAAATTTAACACAGTTTTCCAAACAGTTGTGGTTAATCACAGTTCATTCATGATTCAGCATGGGAGGGGGCAATTACATTTTCACATAGGGCCAGGCAGGTTTGAACAGCTTTTTCCCTTAATAAATGAAATAATAATTTAAAAACTGCATCATTTACTTGGGTTATCTTTGCGTAATATTACAATTTGTTTGATGATCTGAATCGTTTAAGTATGAGAAATATGCAAAAAAAAAAAAAATCAAGAAGGGGGCAAATACTTTTTCACAGCACTGTATGCTGTTAATATAAACATAATGTGAAAACCATTTTTTTTATCCTTGATCTTATTTGACAATAACAATGACTCATCAAGCTCCAGGAGCACTCAAAGTAGGTGATGACATTTAGTTTGCATAAGCACTGATTATCAAATGCAGGTGGCATTTTTTTTCCATTAAAATACAGTTTCCACTCTTTTTCCTGCTTCTTAGTGCTACTAATATCTTCCAGTCTTATTCAGCCACTTTCTGCCTACATGCATTCACTCCAGCAAGGGCTGGGCATTATTGGGATGAAACTGCTTCCTGACTGTGACAAAGGTGGACCATACCTGTGCAAAGTATGTTAACAAAGTCCCTCAAAAGTTTCCTCCAAAGTATGCGGCAAGAAGACAGTAGGATCACAATTTGAAGAAAGTTGTTTCCCCATAACAGAAACTGCCCGAACAAAGATCTTCATGGCAGGATTGCCAGACTTTTGAAATGACATCAACATATTAAACATTTATGATTTTTTACAGCTCTAATTAATACTAAACATGCCTCTTTTTTATTAGCAACAAATCACATGATCCATTCATGTAGCACAGGAAAACCTTTCATTCAGTCAGTGGCGGCTGGTGAAATTTTAGGATGCGGGGGTGCCAGACCCCGCCCTTCCCTTATGACCCCTCCCACTTGGTGAAAAGGGGTGTAGTTTCAGTGAAATAGTGGGAGTGGCTCTAAGGTGCTGTGGTTAGCATCTGAGATGAACGAGGGATGGAGGGAGAGTCAGGGAGAGAGGGAGGAACAACAGGCCCAGATCCTACACAACAATAGAAATATGTGTAGTCTAGAAAGTTTAACAATCAGTAGATAAAGATACTCCAAACACCTGGTGTTAACACTTCAATCATCCCAGCACCATGGTTGTTATGGTGTCAGGATGATTGAAATGCAATATTTCTATTATTACATTGTAATATAAAATGAAATTCTCACCATAATGCAGAATCAGTGGAAGCCTTGAGCATGTCACTTGCCATGTTGCCTGTCACCAGATGCCATCAGGTGTCCCCAGCGGAGTCTGTCCTTACATCAGGTGCCCCCAGCGGAGTCCGTCCTTACATCAGGTGCCCCCAGCAGAGTCCCTCCTTACATTAGGTGCCCCCAGCAGAGTCCCTTCTTACATCAGGTGCCCCAGCGGAGTCCCCCTTTACATCAAGTGCCCCCAGTGGACTCAATCCTTACATCAGGTGTGCCCAGCAGTGTCCCTCCTTACATCAGGTGCCCCCAGCAAAGTCCCTCCTTACATCAGGTACCCCCAACGGAGTCCCTCCTTACATCAGGTGCACCCAGAGGAGTCCCTCAATACATCTGTGTCCCTGTCAGTGGAGACCCTCCTTACATCTGTGTCCCCGTCAGCGGAGTCCCTCCTTACATCTGTGTCCCCGTCAGCGGAGTCCCTCCTTACATCTGTGTCCCTGTCGTTGGAGTCCCTCCTTACATCTGTGTCCCCATCAGCAGAGTCCCTCCTTACATCTGTGTCCCCGTCAGTGGAGTCCCTCCTTACATCTGTGTCCCCATCAGTGGAGTCCCTCCTTACATCTGTGTGCCCGTCAGTGGAGTCCCTCCTTACATCTGTGTGCCTGTCAGCAGAGCCCCTCCTTACATCTGTGTGCCCAGCGGAGCCCCTACTTACATCTCTGTCCCCAGCGGAGTCCCTCCTTACATCTGTGTCCCCAGTGGAGCCCCTCCATACATCTGTGTCCCCAGCGGAGTCTGTCCTTACATCTGTGTCCCCATCAGAGCCCCTCCTTACATCTGTGTCCCAAGCAGAGTCCGTCCTTACATCTGTGTCCCCGTCAGTGGAGTCCATCCTTACATCTGTGTCCCCATCAGTGGAGTCCCTCCTTACATCTGTGTGCCCATCAGTGGAGTCCCTCCTTACATCTGTGTGCCTGTCAGCGGAGCCCCTCCTTACATCTGTGTGCCCAGCGGAGCCCCTACTTACATCTCGGTCCCCAGCGGAGTCCCTCCTTACTTCTATGTCCCTAGTGGAGCCCCTCCATACATCTTTGTCCCCAGCGGAGTGCCTTCTTACATCTGTGTCTCCAGTGGAGCCCCTCCATACATCTCTGTCCCCAGTGGAGTCTGTCCTTGCATCCGTGTCCCCATCAGAGCCCCTCCTTACATCTGTTTCCCTAGCATAGTCCGTCCTTACATCTGTGTCCATAGTGGAGCCCCTCCATACATCTGTGTCCCCAGCAGAGTCCCTCCTTACATCTGTTTCCCCAGCGGAGTTCCTCCTTACATCTGTGTCCCCAGCGGAGCCCCTCCATACATCTGTGTGCCTGTCAGCAGAGCCCCTCCTTACATCTGGGTGCCTGTCAGCGGAGCCCCTCCTTACATCTGTGTCCCCAGTGGAGCCCCTCCATTCATCTTTGTCCCCAGCGGAGTCCCTCCTTACATCTGTGTCTCCAGTGGAGCCCCTCCATACATCTCTGTCCCCAGCGGAGTCTGTCCTTACATCTGTGTCCCCATCAGAGCCACACCTTACATCTGTGTCCCCAGCAGAGTCCGTCCTTACATCTGTGTCCCCGTCAGTGGAGTCCCTCCTTACATCTGTGTCCCCATCAGTGGAGTCCCTCCTTACATCTGTGTGCCCGTCAGTGGAGTCCCTCCTTACATCTGTGTGCCTGTCAGTGGAGCCCCTCCTTACCTCTGTGTGCCCAGCGGAGCCCCTACTTACATCTCTGTCCCATGCGGAGTTCCGCCTTACTTCTATGTCCCCAGTGGAGCCCCTCCATACATCTTTGTCCCCAGTGGAGTGCCTCCTTACATCTGTGTCTCCAGTGGAGCCCCTCCATACATCTCTGTCCTGAGTGGAGTCTGTCCTTACATCCGTGTCCCCATCAGAGCCCCTCTTTACATCTCTGTCCCCAGCATAGTCCGTCCTTACATCTGTGTCCATAGTGGAGCCCCTCCATACATCTGTGTCCCCAGCAGAGTCCCTCCTTACATCTGTGTCCCCAGAGGAGTCCCTCCTTACATCTGTGTCCCCAGCGGAGCCCCTACATACATCTGTGTCCCCAGCGCAGTCTGCCCTTACATCTGTGTCCCCAGCGGAGCCCCTCCATACATTTGTGTCCCCAGCGGAGCCCCTCCTTACATCTGTGTCCCCAGCGGAGTCCCTCCTTACATCTGCGTCCCCAGCGGAGTCCCTCCATAAATCTATGTCCCCAGCGGAGCCCCTCGATACATCTGCATCCACAGCCGAGTCCCTCCATACATCTGTGTCCCCAGCGGAGCCCCTCCATACATCTGTGTCCCCATCAGAGCCCCTCCTTACATCTGTGCCCCCAGTGGAGCCCCTCCTTACATCTGTGTCCCCAGCAGAGCCCCTCCATACATCTGTGTCCCCAGCGGAGTCCGTCCTTATATCTGTGTCCCCAGCAGAGCCCCTTCATACATCTGTATCCCCAGCGGAGCCCCTCCATACATCTGTGTCCACAGCGGAGTCCCTCCTTACATCTGTGTCCCCAGCAGAGCCCCTCCTTACATCTGTGTCCCCAGCAGAGCCCCTCCTTACATCAGGTGCCCCCAGCAGAGTCCCTTCTTACATCAGGTGCCCTAGCGGAGTTCCCTTTACATCAAGTGGCCCCAGTGGACTACCTCCTTACATCAGGTGTGCCCAGCGGAGTCCCTCCTTACATCAGGTGCCCCCAACAGAGTCCCTCCTTACATCAGGTACCCCCAACGGAGTCCCACCTTACATCAGGTGCACCCAGTGGAGTCCCTCCTTACATCTGTGTCCCCATCAGTGGAGTCCCTCCTTACATCTGTGTCCCCGTCAGTGGAGTCCCTCCTTACATCTGTGTCCCCATCAGTGGAGTCCCTCCTTACATCTGTGTGCCCGTCAGTGGAGTCCCTCCTTACATCTGTGTGCCTGTTAGCAGAGCCCCTCCTTACATCTGTGTGCCCAGCGGAGCCCCTACTTACATATCTGTCCCCAGCGGAGTCCCTCCTTACATCTGTGTCCCCAGTGGAGCCCCTCCATACATCTTTGTCCCCAGTGGAGTCCCCCCTTAATCTGTGTCTCCAGTGGAGCCCCTCCATATATCTCTGTCCCCAGCAGAGTCCGTCCTTACATCTGTGTCCCCGTCAGTGGAGTCCCTCCTTACATCTGTGTCCCCATCAATGGAGTCCCTCCTTACATCTGTGTGAACGTCAGTGGAGTCCCTCCTTACATCTGTGTCCCTGTCAGCGGAGTGCCTCCTTACATCTGTGTCCCCGTCAGCGGAATCCCTCCTTACATCTGTGTCCCCAACAGCGGAGTCCCTCCTTACATCTGTGTCCCCATCAGTGGAGTCCCTCCTTACATCTGTGTCCCCATCAGTGGAGTCCCTCCTTACATCTGTGTGCCCATCAGTGGAGTCCCTCCTTACATCTGTGTGCCTGTCAGAAGAGCCCCTCCTTACATCTGTGTGCCTAGCGGAGCCCCTACTTACATCTCTGTCCCCAGCGGAGTCCCTCCTTACATCTATGTCCCCAGTGGAGCCCCTCCATACATCTCTGTCCCCAGCGGAGTCTGTCCTTACATCTGTGTCCCCATCAGAGCCCCTCCTTACATCTATGTCCCCAGCAGAGTCCGCCCTTACATCTGTGCCCCCGTCAGTGGAGTCCCTCCTTACATCTGTGTGCCCGTCAGTGCAGTCCCTCCTTACATCTGTGTGCCTGTCAGCGGAGTCCCTCCTTACATCTGGGTGCCTGTCAGCGGAGCCCCTCCTTACATCTGTGTCCCCAGTGGAGCCCCTCCATTCATCTTTGTCCCTAGCGGAGTCCCTACTTACATCTGTGTCTCCAGTGGAGCCCCTCCATACATCTCTGTCCCCAGCGGAGTCTGTCCTTACATCTGTGTCCCCATCAGAGCCCCTCCTTACATCTGTGTCCCCAGCAGAGTCCCTCCTTACATCTGTGTCCCCAGCAGAGTCCCTCCTTACATCTGTGTCCCCAGCGGAGCCCCTCCATACATCTGTGTCCACAGCGGAGTCTGTCCTTACATCTGTGTCCCCAGCGGAGCCCCTTCATACATTTGTGTACCCAGCGGAGCCCCTCCTTACATCTATGTCCCCAGCGGAGCCCCTCCTTACATCTGCATCCCCAGCGGAGTCCCTCCATACATCTGTGTCCTCAGCGGAACCCCTCCATACATCTGCATCCCCAGCCGAGTCCCTCCATACATCTGTGTCCCCAGCGGAGCCCCTACTTACATCTCTGTCCCCAGCGGAGTCCCTCCTTACATCTATGTCCCCAGTGGAGCCCCTCCATACATCTCTGTCCCCAGTGGAGTCTGTCCTTACATCTGTGTCCCCATCAGAGCCCCTCCTTACATCTATGTCCCCAGCAGAGTCCGCCCTTGCATCTGTGCCCCCGTCAGTGGAGTCCCTCCTTACATATGTGTGCCCGTCAGTGCAGTCCCTCCTTACATCTGTGTGCCTGTCAGCGGAGTCCCTCCTTACATCTGGGTGCCTGTCAGCGGAGCCCCTCCTTACATCTGTGTCCCCAGTGGAGCCCCTCCATTCATCTTTGTCCCTAGCGGAGTCCCTACTTACATCTGTGTCTCCAGTGGAGCCCCTCCATACATCTCTGTCCCCAGCGGAGTCTGTCCTTACATCTGTGTCCCCATCAGAGCCCCTCCTTACATCTGTGTCCCCAGCAGAGTCCCTCCTTACATCTGTGTCCCCAGCAGAGTCCCTCCTTACATCTGTGTCCCCAGCGGAGCCCCTCCATACATCTGTGTCCACAGCGGAGTCTGTCCTTACATCTGTGTCCCCAGCGGAGCCCCTTCATACATTTGTGTCCCCAGCGGAGCCCCTCCTTACATCTATGTCCCCAGCGGATCCCCTCCTTACATCTGCATCCCCAGCGGAGTCCCTCCATACATCTGTGTCCTCAGCGGAACCCCTCCATACATCTGCATCCCCAGCCGAGTCCCTCCATACATCTGTGTCCCCAGCGGAGCCCCTCCATACATCTGTGTCCCCAGCGGAGTCTGTCCTTACATCTGTGTCCCCATCAGAGCCCCTCCTTACATCTGTGTCCCTAGTGGAGCCCCTCCTTACATCTGTGTCCCCAGCAGAGCCCCTCCATACATCTGTGTCCCCAGCGGAGTCCGTCCTTACATTTGTGTCCCCAGCGGAGCCCCTCCATACATCTGTGTCCCCAGCGGAGTCCCTCCTTACATCTGTGTCCCCAGCGGAGCCCCTCCTTACATCTGTGTCCCCAGCGGAGTCCCTCCTTACATCAGGTGCCCCCAACAGAGTCCCTCCTTACATCAGGTACCCCCAACGGAGTCCCACCTTACATCAGGTGCACCCAGTGGAGTCCCTCCTTACATCTGTGTCCCCATCAGTGGAGTCCCTCCTTACATCTGTGTCCCCGTCAGTGGAGTCCCTCCTTACATCTGTGTCCCCATCAGTGGAGTCCCTCCTTACATCTGTGTGCCCGTCAGTGGAGTCCCTCCTTACATCTGTGTGCCTGTTAGCAGAGCCCCTCCTTACATCTGTGTGCCCAGCGGAGCCCCTACTTACATCTCTGTCCCCAGCGGAGTCCCTCCTTACATCTGTGTCCCCAGTGGAGCCCCTCCATACATCTTTGTCCCCAGTGGAGTCCCCCCTTAATCTGTGTCTCCAGTGGAGCCCCTCCATATATCTCTGTCCCCAGCAGAGTCCGTCCTTACATCTGTGTCCCCGTCAGTGGAGTCCCTCCTTACATCTGTGTCCCCATCAATGGAGTCCCTCCTTACATCTGTGTGAACGTCAGTGGAGTCCCTCCTTACATCTGTGTCCCTGTCAGCGGAGTGCCTCCTTACATCTGTGTCCCCGTCAGCGGAGTCCCTCCTTACATCTGTGTCCCCAACAGCGGAGTCCCTCCTTACATCTGTGTCCCCATCAGTGGAGTCCCTCCTTACATCTGTGTCCCCATCAGTGGAGTCCCTCCTTACATCTGTGTCCCCATCAGTGGAGTCCCTCCTTACATCTGTGTGCCCATCAGTGACGTCCATCCTTACATCTGTGTGCCTGTCAGCAGAGCCCCTCCTTACATCTGTGTGCCTAGCGGAGCCCCTACTTACATCTCTGTCCCCAGCGGAGTCCCTCCTTACATCTATGTCCCCAGTGGAGCCCCTCCATACATCTCTGTCCCCAGCGGAGTCTGTCCTTACATCTGTGTCCCCATCAGAGCCCCTCCTTACATCTATGTCCCCAGCAGAGTCCGCCCTTACATCTGTGCCCCCGTCAGTGGAGTCCCTCCTTACATCTGTGTGCCCGTCAGTGCAGTCCCTCCTTACATCTGTGTGCCTGTCAGCGGAGTCCCTCCTTACATCTGGGTGCCTGTCAGCGGAGCCCCTCCTTACATCTGTGTCCCCAGTGGAGCCCCTCCATTCATCTTTGTCCCTAGCGGAGTCCCTACTTACATCTGTGTCTCCAGTGGAGCCCCTCCATAAATCTCTGTCCCCAGCGGAGTCTGTCCTTACATCTGTGTCCCCATCAGAGCCCCTCCTTACATCTGTGTCCCCAGCAGAGTCCCTCCTTACATCTGTGTCCCCAGCAGAGTCCCTCCTTACATCTGTGTCCCCAGCGGAGCCCCTCCATACATCTGTGTCCACAGCGGAGTCTGTCCTTACATCTGTGTCCCCAGCGGAGCCCCTTCATACATTTGTGTCCCCAGCGGAGCCCCTCCTTACATCTATGTCCCCAGTGGAGCCCCTCCTTACATCTGCATCCCCAGCGGAGTCCCTCCATACATCTGTGTCCTCAGCGGAACCCCTCCATACATCTGCATCCCCAGCCGAGTCCCTCCATACATCCGTGTCCCCAGCGGAGCCCCTCCATACATCTGTGTCCCCAGCAGAGTCTGTCCTTACATCTGTGTCCCCATCAGAGCCCCTCCTTACATCTGTGTCCCCAGCGGAGCCCCTACTTACATCTCTGTCCCCAGCGGAGTCCCTCCTTACATCTATGTCCCCAGTGGAGCCCCTCCATACATCTCTGTCCCCAGCGGAGTCTGTCCTTACATCTGTGTCCCCATCAGAGCCCCTCCTTACATCTATGTCCCCAGCAGAGTCCGCCCTTGCATCTGTGCCCCCGTCAGTGGAGTCCCTCCTTACATCTGTGTGCCCGTCAGTGCAGTCCCTCCTTACATCTGTGTGCCTGTCAGCGGAGTCCCTCCTTACATCTGGGTGCCTGTCAGCGGAGCCCCTCCTTACATCTGTGTCCCCAGTGGAGCCCCTCCATTCATCTTTGTCCCTAGCGGAGTCCCTACTTACATCTGTGTCTCCAGTGGAGCCCCTCCATACATCTCTGTCCCCAGCGGAGTCTGTCCTTACATCTGTGTCCCCATCAGAGCCCCTCCTTACATCTGTGTCCCCAGCAGAGTCCCTCCTTACATCTGTGTCCCCAGCAGAGTCCCTCCTTACATCTGTGTCCCCAGCGGAGCCCCTCCATACATCTGTGTCCACAGCGGAGTCTGTCCTTACATCTGTGTCCCCAGCGGAGCCCCTTCATACATTTGTGTCCCCAGCGGAGCCCCTCCTTACATCTATGTCCCCAGCGGAGCCCCTCCTTACATCTGCATCCCCAGCGGAGTCCCTCCATACATCTGTGTCCTCAGCGGAACCCCTCCATACATCTGCATCCCCAGCCGAGTCCCTCCATACATCTGTGTCCCCAGCGGAGCCCCTCCATACATCTGTGTCCCCAGCGGAGTCTGTCCTTACATCTGTGTCCCCATCAGAGCCCCTCCTTACATCTGTGTCCCTAGTGGAGCCCCTCCTTACATCTGTGTCCCCAGCAGAGCCCCTCCATACATCTGTGTCCCCAGCGGAGTCCGTCCTTACATCTGTGTCCTCAGCGGAGCCCCTCCATACATCTGTGTCCCCAGCGGAGTCCCTCCATACATCCGTGTCCCCAGCGGAGCCCCTCCATACATCTGTGTCCCCAGCAGAGTCTGTCCTTACATCTGTGTCCCCATCAGAGCCCCTCCTTACATCTGTGTCCCCAGCGGAGCCCCTCCTTACATCTGTGTCCCCAGTAGAGCCCCTCCATACATCTTTGTCTCCAGCGGAGTCCGTCCTTACATTTGTGTCCCCAGCGGAGCCCCTCCATACATCTGTGTCCCCAGCGGAGTCCCTCCTTACATCTGTGTCCCCAGCGGAGCCCCTCCTTACATCTGTGTCCCCAGCGGAGTCCCTCCTTACATCAGGTGCCCCCAACAGAGTCCCTCCTTACATCAGGTACCCCCAACGGAGTCCCACCTTACATCAGGTGCACCCAGTGGAGTCCCTCCTTACATCTGTGTCCCCATCAGTGGAGTCCCTCCTTACATCTGTGTCCCCGTCAGTGGAGTCCCTCCTTACATCTGTGTCCCCATCAGTGGAGTCCCTCCTTACATCTGTGTGCCCGTCAGTGGAGTCCCTCCTTACATCTGTGTGCCTGTTAGCAGAGCCCCTCCTTACATCTGTGTGCCCAGCGGAGCCCCTACTTACATCTCTGTCCCCAGCGGAGTCCCTCCTTACATCTGTGTCCCCAGTGGAGCCCCTCCATACATCTTTGTCCCCAGTGGAGTCCCCCCTTAATCTGTGTCTCCAGTGGAGCCCCTCCATATATCTCTGTCCCCAGCAGAGTCCGTCCTTACATCTGTGTCCCCGTCAGTGGAGTCCCTCCTTACATCTGTGTCCCCATCAATGGAGTCCCTCCTTACATCTGTGTGAACGTCAGTGGAGTCCCTCCTTACATCTGTGTCCCTGTCAGCGGAGTGCCTCCTTACATCTGTGTCCCCGTCAGCGGAGTCCCTCCTTACATCTGTGTCCCCAACAGCGGAGTCCCTCCTTACATCTGTGTCCCCATCAGTGGAGTCCCTCCTTACATCTGTGTCCCCATCAGTGGAGTCCCTCCTTACATCTGTGTCCCCATCAGTGGAGTCCCTCCTTACATCTGTGTGCCCATCAGTGGAGTCCCTCCTTACATCTGTGTGCCTGTCAGCAGAGCCCCTCCTTACATCTGTGTGCCTAGCGGAGCCCCTACTTACATCTCTGTCCCCAGCGGAGTCCCTCCTTACATCTATGTCCCCAGTGGAGCCCCTCCATACATCTCTGTCCCCAGCGGAGTCTGTCCTTACATCTGTGTCCCCATCAGAGCCCCTCCTTACATCTATGTCCCCAGCAGAGTCCGCCCTTACATCTGTGCCCCCGTCAGTGGAGTCCCTCCTTACATCTGTGTGCCCGTCAGTGCAGTCCCTCCTTACATCTGTGTGCCTGTCAGCGGAGTCCCTCCTTACATCTGGGTGCCTGTCAGCGGAGCCCCTCCTTACATCTGTGTCCCCAGTGGAGCCCCTCCATTCATCTTTGTCCCTAGCGGAGTCCCTACTTACATCTGTGTCTCCAGTGGAGCCCCTCCATAAATCTCTGTCCCCAGCGGAGTCTGTCCTTACATCTGTGTCCCCATCAGAGCCCCTCCTTACATCTGTGTCCCCAGCAGAGTCCCTCCTTACATCTGTGTCCCCAGCAGAGTCCCTCCTTACATCTGTGTCCCCAGCGGAGCCCCTCCATACATCTGTGTCCACAGCGGAGTCTGTCCTTACATCTGTGTCCCCAGCGGAGCCCCTTCATACATTTGTGTCCCCAGCGGAGCCCCTCCTTACATCTATGTCCCCAGCGGAGCCCCTCCTTACATCTGCATCCCCAGCGGAGTCCCTCCATACATCTGTGTCCTCAGCGGAACCCCTCCATACATCTGCATCCCCAGCCGAGTCCCTCCATACATCCGTGTCCCCAGCGGAGCCCCTCCATACATCTGTGTCCCCAGCAGAGTCTGTCCTTACATCTGTGTCCCCATCAGAGCCCCTCCTTACATCTGTGTCCCCAGCGGAGCCCCTCCTTACATCTGTGTCCCCAGCGGAGCCCCTCCTTACATCTGTGTCCCCAGTAGAGCCCCTCCATACATCTTTGTCTCCAGCGGAGTCCGTCCTTACATTTGTGTCCCCAGCGGAGCCCCTCCATACATCTGTGTCCCCAGCGGAGTCCCTCCTTACATCTGTGTCCCCAGCGGAGCCCCTCCTTACATCTGTGTCCCCAGCAGAGCCCCTCCTTACATCAGGTGCCCCCAGCAGAGTCCCTTCTTACATCAGGTGCCCCAGCGGAGTCCCCTTTACATCAAGTGCCCCAGTGGACTCCCTCCTTACATCAGGTGTGCCCAGCAGAGTCCCTCCTTACATCAGGTGCCCCCAGCAGAGTCCCTCCTTACATCAGGTACCCCCAAGGGAGTCCCTCCTTACATCAGGTGCACCCAGTGGAGTCCCTCCTTACATCTGTGTCCCCATCAGCGGAGTACCTCCTTACATCTGTGTCCCCATCAGTGGAGTCCCTCCTTACATCTGTGTCCCCATCAGTGGAGTCCCTCCTTACATCTGTGTGCCCGTCAGAGGAGTCCCTCCTTACATCTGTGTGCCTGTCAGCAGAGCCCCTCCTTACATCTGTGTGCCCAGCGGAGCCCCTACAAACATCTCTGTCCCCAGCGGAGTCCCTCCTTACATCTGTGTCCCCAGTGGAGCCCCTCCATACATCTTTGTCCCCAGCGGAGTCCCTCCTTACATCTGTGTCTCCAGTGGAGCCCCTCCATACATCTCTGTCCCCAGTGGAGTCTGTCCTTACATCTGTGTCCTCATCACAGCCCCTCCTTACATCTGTGTCCCTGTCAGCGGAGTGCCTCCTTACATCTGTGTCCCCATCAGCGGAGTCCCTCCTTACATCTGTGTCCCCATCAGTGGAGTCCCTCCTTACATCTGTGTCCCTGTCAGTGAAGTCCCTCCTTACATCTGTGTCCCCATCAGCGGAGTCCCTCCTTACATCTGTGTCCCCGCCAGTGGAGTCCCTCCTTACATCTGTGTCCCCATCAGTGGAGTCCCTCCTTACATCTGTGTGCCCGTCAGTGGAGTTCCTCCTTACATCTGTGTGCCTGTCAGCAGAGCCCCTCCTTACATCGGTGTGCCCAGCGGAGCCCCTACTTACATCTCTGTCCCCAGCAGAGTCCCTCCTTACATCTGTGTCCCCAGTGGAGCCCCTCCATACATCTCTGTCCCCAGCGAAGTCTGTCCTTACATTTGTGTCCCCATCAGAGCCCCTCCATACATCTTTGTCCCCAGCAGAGTCCGTCCTTACATCTGTGTCCCCGTCAGTGGAGTCCCTCCTTACATCTGTGTCCGCATCAGTGGAGTCCCTCCTTACATCTGTGTGCCCGTCAGTGGAGTCCCTCCTTACATCTGTGTGCCTGTCAGCAGAGCCCCTCCTTACATCTGTGTGCCTGCCAGCGGAGCCCCTCCTTACATCTGTGTCCCCAGTGGAGCCCCTCCATTCATTTTTGTCCCCAGCGGAGTCCCTCCTTACATCTGTGTCTCCAGTGGAGCCCCTCCATACATCTCTGTCCCCAGCGGAGTCTGTCCTTACATCTGTGTCCCCATCAGAGCCCCTCCATACATCTGTGTCCCCAGCAGAGTCCCTCCTTATATCTGTGTCCCCAGCGGAGTCCCTCCACTCATCTTTGTCCCCAGCGGAGTCCCTCCTTACATCTGTGTCTCCAGTGGAGCCCCTCCATACATCTCTGTCCCCAGCGGAGTCTGTCCTTACATCTGTGTCCCCATCAGAGCCCCTCCATACATCTGTGTCCCCAGCAGAGTCCCTCCTTATATCTGTGTCCCCAGCGGAGTCCCTCCTTACATCTGTGTATCCAGCGGAGCCCCTCCTTACATCTGTGTCCCCAGCGGAGCCCCTCCTTACATCTGTGTCCCCAGCAGAGCCCCTCCATACATCTGTGTCCCCAACGGAGTCCGTCCTTACATTTGTGTCCCCAGCGGAGCCCCTCCTTACATCTGTGTCCCCAGCGGAGCCCCTCCATATATCTGTGTCCCCAGCGGAGTCCCTCCTTACATCTGTGTCCCTATCGGAGCCCCTCCTTACATCTGTGTCCCCAGTGGAGCCCCTCCATACATCTGTGTCCCCAGCGGAGCCCCTCCTTACATCTGTGTCCCCAGCGAAGCCCCTCCATACATCTGTGTCACTGTCAGTGGAGTCCCTCCTTACATCTGTGTCCCCATCAGCGGAGTCCCTCCTTACATCTGTGTCCCCGTCAGTGGAGTCCCTCTTTACATCTGTGTCCCCATCAGTGGAGTCCCTCCTTACATCTGTGTGCCCGTCAGTGGAGTTCCTCCTTATATCTGTGTGCCTGTCAGCAGAGCCCCTCCTTACATCTGTGTGCCCAGCGGAGCCCCTACTTACATCTCTGTCCCCATCAGAGCCCCTCCTTACATCTGTGTCCCCAGCAGAGTCCGTCCTTACATCTGTGTCCCCGTCAGTGGAGACCCTCCTTACATCTGTGTCCCCATCAGTGGACTCCCTCCTTACATCTGTTTGCCCGTCAGTGGAGTCCCTCCTTATATCTGTGTGCCTGTCAGCGGAGCCCCTCCTTACATCTGTGTGCCTGTCAGTGGAGCCCCTCCTTACATCTGTGTCCCCAGCAGAGTCCGTCCTTACATCTGTGTCCCCGTCAGTGGAGTCCCTCCTTACATCTGTGTCCCCATCAATGGACTCCCTCCTTAAATCTGTGTGCCCGTCAGTGGAGTCCCTCCTTATATCTGTGTGCCTGTCAGCGGAGCCCCTCCTTACATCTGTGTGCCTGTCAGCGGAGCCCCTCCTTACATCTGTGTCTCCAGTGGAGCCCCAAAAAAAGTATATATAAATTCAGCGCTGACTGATCAACGGACACAAAAGAATAAATGCAAGCAGACACTAAGGCTAATTCAACAACACCTCAATGACATAAATACTAGAAAGTAGTGCTGCAAAAATAAAAGAGTCCTTAAACATCATAAATCAGATGTGATGAGTAAATTGGAAGACAGGAACCACCAGTGGACACTCAGGGTGACAAAAAATAACTGATTGGTGACTATGATCCCTCCACCGGACATGGATGGCTCCTCACCTTAGATACTCGACCTGAAACAGGTCACACAGCATGAACAGCATACACTGGGTGGATAAATCCTGGTAATGGTGGTATCGCCTTCACACTTCAGCATTCAGCAAATAAGAACGAATGATGCATATGTAATATAAAAGGCAAAAACATAGTGCTCTCCATAGCAAATTTATTGAATATAAAAAATAATAAAATATTGCACTCGCCCCAGGCTGATGAAGTCCCGCCCATAGGACGTAACGCGTACGGGGGTCAGAAGCGCATGACGTCACCCGCGGCCATTGGCTGATACGATCGCAAGCTTCCTAGCCGGCACTTGGATCTGAGTGCCGGTCTCTGTGAGTGCAATATTTTATTATTTTTACATCTGTGTCCCGTCAGTGGAGTCCCTCCTTACATCTGTGTGCCCGTCAGTGCAGTCCCTCCTTACATCTGTGTGCCTGTCAGCGGAGTCCCTCCTTACATCTGGGTGCCTGTCAGCGGAGCCCCTCCTTACATCTGTGTCCCCAGTGGAGCCCCTCCATTCATCTTTGTCCCCAGCGGAGTCCCTACTTACATCTGTGTCTCCAGTGGAGCCCCTCCATACATCTCTGTCCCCAGCGGAGTCTGTCCTTACATCTGTGTCCCCATCAGAGCCCCTCCTTACATCTGTGTCCCCAGCAGAGTCCGTCCTTACATCTGTGTCCCCGTCAGTGGAGTCCCTCCTTACATCTGTGTCCCCATCAGTGGAGTCCCTCCTTACATCTGTGTGCCTGTCAGTGGAGTCCCTCCTTACATCTGTGTGCCTGTCAGCGGAGCCCCTCCTTACATCTGTGTGCCCAGCGGAGCCCCTACTTATATCTCTGTCCCAAGCGGAGTCCCTCCTTACTTCTATGTCCCCAGTGGAGTCCCTCCATACATATTTGTCCCCAGCGGAGTGCCTCCTTACATCTGTGTCTCCAGCGGAGTGCCTCCTTACATCTGTGTCTCCAGTGGAGCCCCTCCATACATCTCTGTCCCAAGCGGAGTCTGTCCTTACATCTGTGTCCCCATCAGAGCCCCTCCTTACATCTGTGTCCCCAGCATAGTCCGTCCTTACATCTGTGTCCCCAGCGGAGCCCCTAAATACATCTGTGTCCCCAGCAGAGTCCCTCCTTACATCTGTGTCCCCAGCGGAGCCCCTCCATACATCTGTGTCCACAGCGGAGTCTGTCCTTACATCGGTGTCCCCAGCGGAGCCCCTTTATACATTTGTGTCCCCAGCGGAGCCCCTCCTTAAACATCATAAATCAGATGTGATGAGTAAATTGGAAGACAGGAACCACCAGTGGACACTCAGGGTGACAAAAAATAACTGATTGGTGACTATGATCCCTCCACCGGACATGGATGGCTCCTCACCTTAGATACTCGACCTGAAACAGGTCACACAGCATGAACAGCATACACTGGGTGGATAAATCCTGGTAATGGTGGTATTGCCTTCACACTTCAGCATTCAGCAAATAAGAACGAATGATGCATATGTAATATAAAAGGCAAAAACATAGTGCTCTCCATAGCAAATTTATTGAATATAAAAAATAATAAGATATTGCACTCGCCCCAGGCTGATGAAGTCCCGCCCATAGGACGTAACGCGTACGGGGGGTCAGAAGCGCATGACGTCACCCGCGGCCATTGGCTGATACGATCGCAAGCTTCCTAGCCGGCACTTGGATCTGAGTGCCGGTCTCTGTGAGTGCAATATTTTATTATTTTTTATATTCAATAAATTTGCTACGGAGAGCACTATGTTTTTGCCTTTTATATTACATATGCATCATTCGTTCTTATTTGCTGAATGCTGAAGTGTGAAGGCGATACCACTATTACCAGGATTTATCCACCCAGTGTATGCTGTTCATGCTGTGTGACCTGTTTAAGGTCGAGTATCTAAGGTGAGGGGCCATCCATGTCCGGTGGAGGGATCATAGTCACCAATCAGTTATTTTTTGTCACCCTGAGTGTCCACTGGTGGTTCCTGTCTTCCAATTTACTCATCACATCTGATTTATGATGTTTAAGGACTCTATTATTTGTGCAGCACTACTTTCTAGTATTTACCTCCAGTGGAGCCCCTCCATACATCTCTGTCCCCAGCGGAGTCTGTCCTTACATCTGTGTCCCCATCAGAGCCCCTCCATACATCAGTGTCCCCAGCGGAGTCCCTCCTTACATCTGTGACCCCAGCGTAGCCCCTCCATACATCTGTGTGCCCGTCAGTGGAGTCCCTCCTTACATCTGTGTGCCTGTCAGCGGAGCCCCTCCTTACATCTGTGTACCTGTCAGCGGAGCCCCTCCTTACATCTGTGTCCCCAGTGGAGCCCCTCCATTCATCTTTGTCCCCAGCGGAGTCCCTCCTTACATCTGTGTCTCCAGTGGAGCCCCTCCATACATCTCTGTCCCCAGCGGAGTCTGTCCTTACATCTGTGTCCCCATCAGCGCCCCTCCATACATCTGTGTCCCCAGCAGAGTCCCTCCTTACATCTGTGTCCCCAGCGGAGCCCCTCCATACATCTGTGTCCCCAGCGGAGCCCCTCCATACATCTGTGTCCCCAGCGGAGTCTGTCCTTACAACTGTGTCCCCATCAGAGCCCCTCCTTACATCTGTGTCTCCAGCGGACCCCCTCCTTACATCTGTGTCCCCAGCAGAGCCCCTCCATACATTTGTGTCCCCAACGGAGCCCCTCCTTACATTTGTGTCCCCAGCGGAGCCCCTCCTTACATTTGTGTCCCCAGCGGAGCCCCTCCTTACATCGGTGTCCCCAGCGGAGCCCCTCCATACATCTGTGTACCTAGCGGAGTCCCTCCTTACATCTGTGTCCCCAGCAGAGCCCCTCCTTACAGTGGAGTCCCTCCTTACATCTGTGTGCCTGTCAGCGGAGCCCCTCCTTACATCTGTGTGCCTGTCAGCGGAGCCCCTCCTTACATCTGTGTCCCCAGTGGAGCCCCTCCATTCATCTTTGTCCCCAGCGGAGTCCCTCCTTACATCTGTGTCTCCAGTGGAGCCCCTCCATACATCTCTGTCCCCAGCGGAGTCTGTCCTTACATCTGTGTCCCCATCAGCGCCCCTCCATACATCTGTGTCCCCAGCAGAGTCCCTTCTTACATCTGTGTCCCCAGCGGAGTCCCTCCTTACATCTGTGTCCCCAGCGGAGCCCCTCCATACATCTGTGTCCCCAGCGGAGTCTGTCCTTACAACTGTGTCCCCATCAGAGCCCCTCCTTACATCTGTGTCTCCAGCGGAGCCCCTCCTTACATCTGTGTCCCCAGCAGAGCCCCTCCATACATCTGTGTCCCCAACGGAGCCCCTCCTTACATTTGTGTCCCCAGCGGAGCCCCTCCTTACATCTGTGTCCCCAGCGGAGCCCCTCTATACATCTGTGTACCTAGCGGAGTCCCTCCTTACATCTGTGTCCCCAGCGGAGCCCCTCCATATATCTGTGTCCCCAGCGGAGTCCCTCCTTACATCTGTGTACCTAGCGGAGCCCCTCTTTACATCTGTGTCCCCAGTGGAGCCCCTCTATACATCTGTGTCCCCAGCGGAGCCCCTCCTTACATCTGTGTCCCCAGCGGAGCCCCTCCATACATCTGTGTCCCTGTCAGTGGAGTCCCTCCTTACATCTGTGTCCCCATCAGCGGAGTCCCTCCTTACATCTGTGTCCCCGTCAGTGGAGTCCCTCCTTACATCTGTGTCCCCATCAGTGGAGTCCCTCCTTACATCTGTGTGCCCGTCAGTGGAGTTCCTCCTTACATCTGTGTGTCTGTCAGCAGAGCCCCTCCTTACATCTGTGTGCCCAGCGGAGCCCCTACTTACATCTCTGTCCCCAGTGGAGTCCCTCCTTACATCTGTGTCCCCAGTGAACCCCCTCCATACATCTCTGTCCCCAGCGGAGTCTGTCCTTACATCTGTTTCCCCATCAGAGCCCCTCCTTACATCTGTGTCCCCAGCAGAGTCCGTCCTTACATCTGTGTCCCCATCAGTGGAGTCCCTCCTTACATCTGTGTGCCCGTCAGTGGAGTCCCTCCTTACATCTGTGTGCCTGTCAGCGGAGCCCCTCCTTACATCTGTGTCCCCAGTGGAGCCCCTCCATTCATCTTTGTCCCCAGCGGAGTCCCTCCTTACATCTGTGTCTCCAGTGGAGCCCCTCCATACATCTCTGTCCCCAGTGGAGTCTGTCCTTACATCTGTGTCCCCATCAGAGCCCCTCCATACATCTGTGTCCCCAGCAGAGTCCCTCCTTACATCTGTGTCCCCAGCGGAGTCCCTCCTTACATCTGTGTCCCCAGCGGAGCCCCTCCATACATCTGTGTCCCCAGCGGAGTCTGTCCTTACAACTGTGTCCCCATCAGAGCCCCTCCTTACAACTGTGTCCCCAGGAGAGCCCCTCCATACATCTGTGTCTCCAGCGCAGTCCGTCCTTACATTTGTGTCCCCAGCGGAGCCCCTCCTTACATCTGTGTCCCCAGCGGAGCCCCTCCATACATCTGTGTCCCTAGCGGAGTCCCTCCTTACATCTGTGTCCCCAGCGGAGCCCCTCCATATATCTGTGTCCCCAGCGTAGTCCCTCCTTACATCTGTGTCCCTAGCGGAGCCCCTCCTTACATCTGTGTCCCCAGTGGAGCCCCTCCATACATCTGTGTCCCCAGCAGAGCCCCTCCTTACATCTGTGTCCCCAGCGGAGTCTGTCCTTACATCTGTTTCCCCATCAGAGCCCCTCCTTACATCTGTGTCCCCAGCAGAGTCCGTCCTTACATCTGTGTCCCCGTCAGCGGAGTCCCTCCTTACATCTGTGTCCCCATCAGTGGAGTCCCTCCTTACATCTGTGTGCCCGTCAGTGGAGTCCCTCCTTACATCTGTGTGCCTGTCAGCGGAGCCCCTCCTTACATCTGTGTCCCCAGTGGAGCCCCTCCATTCATCTTTGTCCCCAGCGGAGTCCCTCCTTACATCTGTGTCTCCAGTGGAGCCCCTCCATACATCTCTGTCCCCAGCGGAGTCTGTCCTTACATCTGTGTCCCCATCAGAGCCCCTCCATACATCTGTGTCCCCAGCAGAGTCCCTCCTTACATCTGTGTCCCCAGCGGAGTCCCTCCTTACATCTGTGTCCCCAGCGGAGCCCCTCCATACATCTGTGTCCCCAGCGGAGTCTGTCCTTACAACTGTGTCCCCATCAGAGCCCCTCCTTACAACTGTGTCCCCAGGAGAGCCCCTCCATACATCTGTGTCTCCAGCGCAGTCCGTCCTTACATTTGTGTCCCCAGCGGAGCCCCTCCTTACATCTGTGTCCCCAGCGGAGCCCCTCCATATATCTGTGTCCCCAGCGTAGTCCCTCCTTACATCTGTGTCCCTAGCGGAGCCCCTCCTTACATCTGTGTCCCCAGTGGAGCCCCTCCATACATCTGTGTCCCCAGCAGAGCCCCTCCTTACATCTGTGTCCCCAGCGGAGCCCCTCCATACATCTGTGTCCCCAGCGGAACCCCTCCTTACATCTGTGTCCCCAGCGGAGCCCCTCCTCACATCTGTGTCCCCAGTGACAGCACAACACTCCTTCAAGCCGCGTCTGTGCTAGTTCCTGGTTTCTCCGTGTGTTAAGTGGAGAGGGGAGGGGCCTCCCCTCTCCACTGAACACAAGGGTATTAGTGGCCATCTTTTTGTAGCCCGCTGGAAGTGACTTTGTTCTCACACTGAGAACAAAGCACCCGGCCTGGGCGCCAGGCAGATGCTGCTCGGCATGATCGATTGCACCGGAAAGCCGCTCCTAACCCCGCCAATGAAGCGCCCCATCTGCAATCTCATGATTGCATTGACGTGGTGGTTCCCATAGTGCACTGTGTCCGGCACACAGTGCACACAGTGCACTTAGTTAAAGGACATTTTTTTTTCTTAAAGGGGCCGCTTTAAAAAAAATATATAATTTTTTTTTATTTTTTTTTTATTTTTTTGTGACTACAGGAGGGGGGTGGGGTGGCTGGCGCCCGGGCGCCCCCCTATGGATGGGCCACCACTGCATTCAGCAAGTTTCCAAACACTTACAATATTCTCTTCTTGCTCCTGCATTCCTTAGCTTCCTGTGTGCCACCACCCTGAACTTCTGATTGGAGCATGCACTTATTAATTTATTACTAGTCCCTAGATCACATTTATTAAGAGCTGCACCCCATACAACTCACTAGTGTGCTACATCATTGAGAAAATGTGCACTATGTAAGGACATTTCCTGTACCACAGGAGTCACTGTGAGGTGAATCTTCTGTATACTTTCCTCTCAGGCTGCCTGTGAATGTTGTCAAGGCACAGACGACTCCCGAGAATAGAAAAGTGGGGGCAGGGATCATGGGACTGGCAGAATCAGAAAAAAAAGGAAAGCTTGAAAAAAAGGAGAGGCGGCATACAAAGCACATTAAGCATGTTAGAGTGTTCCTTTTAGGCAATCATATTATATATAATTTTATCATGCCTTAAACGCAAATGTAGCTTGATAAACCAGAGACAATGAGTGCAGGTATTATACAATATGAACAAAGGCAGATAACTTTCCCATACAGTTCTGACCAAAAATATTGGCACCCCTGCATTTCTGTCAGATAATGCACCACTTCGCCGTGAAAATTGTTGCAATTACAAAAAAGTCAAATCTGACACATTTCATACAAAACTCTAAAAATGGACTGGACAAAATTATTGACATCCTTAATTTAATATTTGGTAGCACACCCTTTGGAAATAATAACTGAAATCAATTGATTCTTTTAACCATCAATGAGTTTCTTATACCTCTCTACTGGAATTTGGGACCACTCTTCTTTCGCCAACTGCTTCAGGTCTCTCAGATTGGAAGGGTTCCTTTTCCCAACTGCTGTTTTGAGATCTCTCCACAGGTGCTCTCTGGGATTTAGATCTGGACTCATTGCTGGCCATTTCAATACTCTCCAGCGCTTTGTTTTAAACCATTTCTGGGTGCTTTTTGATGTGTGCTTTGGGTTATTGTCCTGCTGTAAGACCCATGACCTCTTACAGAGACCCAACTTTCTGACACTGGGCCCTCCAGTGCACCCCAGAATTCTTTGGTAGTCTTCAGATTTCATAATGCCATGTACACAGTCAATACAAAATATTTTACAGCGCACACATACAAGAATGACATTTCCTGCAGGGCTAGTTAAAAACACCTGAACACCTGAACATATTCAAAAATACGGGGGTTTGGTCACACTATATGGTCATATAGTGCTAAGCCCACTTACTGCGACAAAGTACCCCGAATTAGTGGGTCCTACACTAGTAATAGAATGGAAGATCCTTTGTCTCAACCATGGGAGCTGAACTCCTCTATGTGGGAGAACTGAAAGGGATACATCCTAAACACTGGTGGCCACTAAATAGGAGGTAATGAGGAGGGGGAGGGGTGCTCCAGCCCAAAAACCTGGTCAGGGCCTATTACAACATACAAGAACATATTTGGGGGGCACACCCTACAATGCATTTAAATTCAAGATGGTGCTGCTATAAGACCTACAAACAGTACAAAATATTTTACAGCGCACACATACCCTGACCAGGTTTTTGGGCTGGAGCACCCCTCCCCCTCCTCATTACCTCCTATTTAGTGGCCACCAGTGTTTAGGATGTATCCCTTTCAGTTCTCCCACATAGAGGAGTTCAGCTCCCATGGTTGAGACAAAGGATCTTCCATTCTATTACTAGTGTAGGACCCACTAATTCGGGGTACTTTGTCGCAGTAAGTGGGCTTAGCACTATATGACCATATAGTGTGACCAAACCCCCGTATTTTTGAATATGTTCAGGTGTTCAGGTGTTTTTAACTAGCCCTGCAGGAAATGTCATTCTTGTATGTGTGCGCTGTAAAATATTTTGTACTGTTTGTAGGTCTTATAGCAGCACCATCTTGAATTTAAATGCATTGTAGGGTGTGCCCCCCAAATATGTTCTTGTATGTTGTAATAGGCCCTGACCAGGTTTTTGGGCTGGAGCACCCCTCCCCCTCCTCATTACCTCCTATTTAGTGGCCACCAGTGTTTAGGATGTATCCCTTTCAGTTCTCCCACATAGAGGAGTTCAGCTCCCATGGTTGAGACAAAGGATCTTCCATTCTATTACTAGTGTAGGACCCACTAATTCGGGGTACTTTGTCGCAGTAAGTGGGCTTAGCACTATATGACCATATAGTGTGACCAAACCCCCGTATTTTTGAATATGTTCAGGTGTTCAGGTGTTTTTAACTAGCCCTGCAGGAAATGTCATTCTTGTATGTGTGCGCTGTAAAATATTTTGTACTGTTTGTAGGTCTTATAGCAGCACCATCTTGAATTTAAATGCATTGTAGGGTGTGCCCCCCAAATATGTTCTTGTATGATGTACACAGTCAAGGCATCCAATGCCAGAAGCAGCAAGGAAACCCCAAAACATCAGTGAACCTTCACCATGTTTGACTGTAAGGACTCTATTCTTTTATTTAAATTCCTCATTTCTTTTCTGAAAACAGTAGAATGATGGGTTTTACCAAAGAGCTGTAATTTTGTTTTGTCTGTCCACAGCACATGCTCCCAAAAGTATTTTGGCTTCCTCAGGTAAGTTTTGGCAAGTTTCAATCTGGCTTTTTTATGTTTCTATGTCAGCAGTGGGGTCCTTCTGGGTCTCCTACTATAGCATCCCTTTTCATTCAGATAGCGATCTGACACAGTTGTACCCTGGCCCTGAAGTTCAGCTTGAATTTGTCTGGAAGTTGATTTGATTTGTCTGGAACACAATCCTTCTTTGCAATCAATTTTTCTCTTTTGTCCACGTCCAGGGAGATAAGTTACGGTGCCACGGGTTTTAACTTTTTGGTGATGTTGCACACAGCAGACACAGGAACATTAAGATCTCTGAAGATGGACTTTTAACCTTAAAATTGCCATGCTTTTCCACAATTTTTGTTCTCAAATCCTCAGACAATTATTTACTGCTCTTTCTCTTCTCTATGCTCTGTGTGGCACACAGAGACACAAAACAGAAAGATTGAGTAAAATTGTTACCATTTTAATTGGTTGCCGGTATGATTTATATATTGTCAGCACATGGTAATTGATACAGGTGAGTTTAATTACAAATTACAGAAGCATCACAAACGTGGAATTAAATTATTTCTTACAATTTTGAGAAGGTGCCAATAATTTTGTCCAGTTCATTTTTGGCATTTTGCGTTGAATGTGTCAGATTTGTCTTTTTGCTTCTCCACTTTTTTGTGTCATACTAATACAAAAGAAATAAACAAGAGAATACGTGAACATTTGTAATCTCAAAACATTTCTGGGCAAAGTGGTGCATTATCTGACAGAAATGCAGGGGTGCCTGTATTTTTGACCACGACTGTATATGCCATGTCCTGCTGTTATATTTGGTGTAATTCAAATATAATTTTCAGCAAAATAACTTCTTACTCTCTCAACATGAATTATTAGCAACACAAGACACAGGAAAAAACACCAAAGACACTGTTTACAAAAACTTAGGGTTGTAATTGAGATATTTCATATTCACATATACAGTAAGCAATAACAGACAAAAGACAACTGTTATGCTATTTGTATTAACCTGTTCCCGACTAGCCGCAGCAGTTGTACTGTGGCAGAATGGCACGGGCAGGTGAATCACCGTCATATTACGGAGGCTGTGACGATCGGATTCGGTCCAGAACTGATCAGTCCTCAGGCCCAGGCCAATAAAATCTGGCCTGGACCTGGTGATCAGTCCTGGCGAATGAGATCCTTCCCCTGTCTGTGTAAGTGTAAACACAGCAGGGGAAGTGATGTCACCTCTCCTCGTGTCGGTCTTTTCCGTTCCAGACCGAGGAAAGAGAGCATCTAATAGTAAGTGCACCAACACTACACTGACACCAGTCCACGTAGGTACATTTGCCACCCCCGATCACCCCCATCTAACCCCTTCACCCCCTGTCACTGTGTCACCCAGTGCAGCATTCAGATTTTTTTTTGATCGCTGTACTGGTGTCATTAGTGAGGAAAATCAGCGTTATGGTAATTAGTGGTAGGCCCAGATAGATCTAGGGACCCCCCCAACCCCTTGATGACCCCCTGTCACCAGTGATCACTGTATAAGTGTCACGGGTGACACAGGTTAGCTAGATTTTTTTTAGCGCCAGTGCACCCGCCGTATATTACCCAATAAAGGTTTAACCCCCTGATCACCCGGCGGGCGAGATCAGTTAGGTTTTAGAGTCAGTCAGGGTCTGCGTCGCCCCAGGCAGCGTCCGATTACTGCCAGTAGCACTAACACCCACGCACGCACCATACACCTCCCTTAGTAGTATAGTGTCTGAACAGATCAATATCTGATCTGATCAAAACTATATTAGCGTCCTCAGCAGTTTAGGGTTGCCAAAAACGCAGTGCTGGCAAGGTGGCTAGCACGAGTATTGTCCAGCTGACCCTTGCCAGAGAATGGAAACCAATTACGGTTTCCGAATTTAAGACCTTCCTGGGCCTATCCCTCCTCATGGGCATAACTAAAAAGAGTGAGTTGCGGTCATATTGGTCCACTGACCCAATTCGCCATATGCCCATGTTCTCTGCCTCCATGACTAGGACACGATACGAGCAGATCTTGCGGTTCATGCACTTCAACTATAATGAACTCTGTCGTCCTCGGGGTGACCCTGAATTTGATCGGCTCTACAAAATTCGGCCCCTCGTAAAGCACTTCAACCAACGCTTTGCAGCCTTGTTTACTCCCCATCAAGTTGTCTGCGTTGATGAGTCCCTGATTAAGTTTTCTGGCCGCTTGTCATTTAAACAGTATCTTCCCAGCAAGTGTGCCAGATATGGGGTCAAGATGTATAAGCTCTGTGACAGGGCAACAGGCTATACATATAGTTTTATGGTTTACGAGGGAAGAGATAGTTATGTAGAGCCGGAGAACTGCCCAGACTACATAGGGAGTGCTGGTAAGATTGTGTGGGACTTGGTGTCACCTTATTCGGAAAGGGGTACCACTTGTATGTGGACAATTATTACACAAGCATGCCACTTTTTAGTCACTTGTTTGATCACCAAATTGGCGCATGTGGCACCGTGCAATCTAATTTCCAGGGCTTTCCCCAGCAGCTTGTAGATTCCCACCTTAGGCTGGGGGAGAGACCCTGCTTGAGATGTAATAATTTGCTCGTTGTGAAGTGGAGGGATAATAAGAATGTTTTTCGTTCTGTCCTCCCTTCACGCAGACAGGTCGGTCTAAATTCCTACGGCGACTAGTGTTGTGGAAAAACCCCTCTGTGTCCAGGAATATAACCTTAATATGGGAGGAGTGGACCTCAAAGACCAGTTGTTGGTGCCGTACCTAATTTCCCGTAAGGCCAGACGCTGGTACAAAAAAGTGTCTGTATACTTACTTCAATTGGCTCTGCTGAATGCTTTTGTGCTGTACAAAGCTTTAGAACAAACTGGATCCTTCCTTAAATTCCAGGAAGAGATCATCACAGCCCTTCTGTTTCCAGATGGTGCTGTGGCCCAATCTCTCTCCCAATCCAAATGCAGTAAGCCGGCTGCATGAGAGGCATTTTCTGCATGTCCTCCCTGGGACCCCTGCCCAAAGAAACCCCCAAAGAAGATGTTGTGTCTGTAGAAAGCGCGAATATAGGCATGACACCCGTTTTTATTGTCCCCTCCTGTCCTGACCAACCTGGTCTTTGCATTGGTGACTGTATTGAATGCTACCACACACTAGTTGAGTATTAGCATAGGGTACAGCACTACACAGTCCTAGACACACGTACACAGGGTCTCGATGGCCATCACATTTTGAGAGACCCTAATCTGCAACGTTCAGTTTACAGTTTTTTTTACAGTTTTTATAAAAGTGAAAAAAGTAAAAAAAAATAACACATAAAAAAAAATTAAAAAGCCAAAAATAGTTGTGGTTTTATTTTTCTTCTCTCATGTTCGCTCGCTACTGTTTGCTCACTATTGTTTTTTTATCTATCGTTCTCTCTCTGTGTTTTATTTTTACTATGTTTTATTGTATTTGCTCTCATAATACATAAAGCCGTGACTGCAGCGCTGTGCTTTCCCCACCACAGTTAAAAAAAAAAAAGAGAGCATATATGCCGAAGCATGGGGGCAGGGGTGGAGGAGCGACTTGCTCCTAACATTAGGGGCAGATTGCCCCCATGCTTCGGCATATATTTTTTTAGGCACAGATTGCAATGTTTTATTTTTACTATATTTTATTGTATTTGATTTGCAGGTATGGTAAGTCTTACTGTTATACTGTAATGTTACTTTGTTTTATTGTTAACCATCATTTAGCAGGTACACCATTCAGCTGCAGCACTGGTTTATTCATCTTGACAGCAACAGCGTTTGCTCCCACGATACGTAAATCAGCGACTCCAGCACTGTAGGAGGTTCAGCGTTACTTTCTAGCCAATCCTGTTGTCCCCAGAGTGGAAGCTGTTGGCAACATGGCAGAAAGTAATTTGTCGATCCTACATTCGGGATTAGCAAATCCCTCTCTCTTCAACCCTCCAGGGGCTACTGCCCCATCGATCAAAGTTTTTTTCGATTTGGTAAATAAGGATCTGGAAAGATTACCATTAAAACAACCTTTTGATCATCCCAATATTAAAATTGGTTTAAAGTCTTTATGCGAACATAAAGACATAGTGATCCATCCTGCGGATAAGGGTGGGGGTCTGGTGATCCTCGACAAAAAGGATTACCATTTGGAAATGTGTCACATTTTGAGGGATGACAAAACATATACGGCCCTCACCCAAGACCCTGCTAGAGTTTTCAAAAAACGTTTAACAGACTTAGTAGATTCAGGGTTTCGACAGGGTATTTTAAATGAAAAGGAAAAGGAATTCCTGGTTCCGGTAGGCCCCCGGATACCAGTGATGTACTACCTCCCGAAAATACACAAAAATGTAACCAGGCCCCCAGGGAGACCCATTATAAGTGGCATAGATTCTATAACCTCTAGGATTGGCCGCTATATAGACTTCTTCCTCCAGCCTCTAGTCCGTAACGTCCCATCATATCTCAAAGATACGGGCGACACTATTCGTCGCCTCAAATCCATCGATTACCATGATGATCTCATCTTGGTTACGCCGGACGTTACCAGTCTGTACACCTGCATTCCACACTCACTGGGATGGGCTGCTGTAAAGCATTACCTGTCAATAAGTGGGAAAATCCCACCAAGACAGCAATCTTTTGTTATGGACCTCCTTCGGTTTGCCACACAATCAAACTATTTTTGGTATGACAATCAATTTTTCTTCCAGAGGAAGGGCGTGGCAATGGGGGCAAAATTTGCCCCCAGCCTCACCAACCTATTTATGGCTCTGTGGGAGGAGGATGTCGTCTATCCGTTACGGTGACCAGAGGTTTGTCTTTGGGCCAGGTATATGGACGACATCCTCCTCCTATGGAAGGGAGACGAGAAAACCCTCCACGATTTCATGACGACCCTTAATAACAATGATAGGGGTATAGTTCTCACATATGAACTGAGCACAACCTCTATTCATTTTCTGGACTTGGAGATTTCTATAGCGGACCGTCAGATCGTCACCAGCACGTTTTTCAAACCTACGGACAGAAACGGCTATATCTCTACAGATAGCTGCCATTACGGTCCATGGCTGGATTCGGTCCCACGCAGCCAACTAATGCGTATCCACAGAAACTGCACTAATCCCCTTGACTTTACCAAACCAGCTCAGTTCTTAAAAGAACGCTTTTATTGAAAAGGGCTATCAATCATCTATGATTGACCAGGAGATTAGTAGAATATTGTCTATTGATCGAGAGACACTCATCCTGGAAAAACCAAAACTTCTTCCAGATGACAAGTTTAAATAGTCACTATTTACACAATTCTCGGTCCAGCATAAATGTATAAAATGTATCTTGAACCGTCATTGGGATGTTCTGACAAACGATCCCATTTTGGGCCCGGTCCTTCCCCCTAGAGCCAGTGTTACGTTTAGAGGAGCTCCCTCTCTAAGAAACCGTATTGCACATAATGTGATTGAGGCCCCTGTTAAACCTTTGTTCTTTCCTGAAACGAAGGGTTACCATCCCTGCAAGAGGTGCAACGTATGCGCGCACAATCTCTTGAGAAAAAAATCTGTGACATTCCAATCCACAGTGACTTCAACTATTTACCATCTAAAACACTTTGTGACGTGTGCCATACGACGTTACATAGTGTATCTTATTACATGTTCATGTAATAAACAATATGTAGGACAGACAATTAGAACATTCAGTACTAGGGTTAATGAACATATTACTGCCATCAAACTGGGGCGTACCAACCATAGCGTACCTCGCCATTTCCTCCAGTTCCACGATAGGGACCCAAGAGGTACTAAATTTCAGATTATAGACAGGTTTGTTCCACACTGGAGGGGTGGTCCACGCATGAGGGGAGTGTCTAAGCTGGAAAACTTCTGGATCTTCCAGTTAAAGAGCTATTCCCCTTACGGGTTAAACGTTGAATGGGATGTGAATGCATTTATCAATAAATCTTAAAGTCTTTACAGAGGTTTTCGGTGGTATTTACAGTTCTTGTTCGTACGATCCCGGGTTGTGTTTACCCCCGAGGTCGTCCGACAAGTCCTCCATAGGGTCTCATAAATTTGGAAGTTTGTGGGTTGGTTTATAAAATCTAAAATTGAGGTTTTTTTATTTTTGGTTTTTTCCTTTCCATTTTATAACCATAGACCTGGGACATTTTAGAAATAGTGATAATGAAATGTCCACGGATTACTTGTTGTTTCCTGTTGAGGGGTGATCTGGAAACAACAAGTTATCCTAATATATGAATGTACTGTAAGGTTGACATATTTACATAATTAAGATAATCCATGTTTCTGCAAAAGAGAGCCATTCAAATGGTTGCAGTGTTTAGCCTTACAATTTTTAATATTTTCAATATTTTTTATAGCAATATTAGTATTATTTTTATTGTTATTGGTGTCCCCTGTGCCTATTAGTAATCCATTGGTGCTTCTGGAGACACGGGAAGTAACCATGAGGGGAGCGCTGACCCGGCTTGTGCAATGACATAGATTGGAGACAGTCAGGTGGAATTAGTCCTTCTCCTGCTCTATCCCCTCTCCCTCGGTTGGTTGAACTGAGAGAGAGGTTTGGAGCGCAGCCGTGGCTGTGCGATGACATCATCATTGAGTGCACTAGATGATTATATCCCTGTAGCCTCCATTAACCAGAATCCTTTCTGGGAAAGTCACATGATCCGGCCCGAGAAGCGGTGATTGGCCGGAGGTGTCACGTGACCCGCGGTGGTCATGTGACCTGTGGGATGACAAGTACCTGATGCCGGTCTTTGATTGGCTGAGAGGAAGCTTGGGAAGTGCTTTACACAGCTGGTCTGTGTTATGGTAGACACGGTTGCCTGTCTCTGATTGGCCGAGTAACGGCCATGAGACAAGAGTCACACAGCTGATTACTATCAGATGTATTATTCTGGCTATATGTACAGCGTGGTTTCAGATATCTAGCTATATGCCCCTGTAGATGGACAATCGTCCGAAACATGTCGGGTTGCTGACTGCTGTTACTCTGTTACCACGCTAATTTCCAATCCTATTTTTATTCAACTTGTAATCACTTGTTCAACTTTTTTATCTGATGCTTGTGAAACGTCTGCTGTACCGCTGATGATTTCAAATAAACCTGCTTTTATCGGTTCATGCACCATGTGGAGATTCCCTTTTTTTCCCTATCTGGATGACATGCGGACGTGGTGAGAACTACATCCTTTTGGCCACCAGCGTATTGGGAGAGGTGAATCCATCCATCCATCCGATGACTTACAGTCTACCTCGTCTTTGAAGTCGCTTTGTATGCAATTTCCGGTACTGTCCATTGGCACGCCTCAGCGAGTTTCCAGTGAACACCCATAGGATCATCTGGATCCACAAGCTCTTATGACACCCTGCCGTACGGTGAAAGTGTCCATCCCTTCTGGTAAGCGCATCCACCTTATTATTTCTATATGAAATCTATATGCAGGAAGATTGCCCACCAGATGTAATAATCACTACGGGATCTCATCAGTGCCACAGTCTGCACAGCGTTATCGCTAGAGTTTTTTTATGTATGGACTTTATTTCTTTATATACTACTATACACTGCTGTGATGTAGGGTGATATATATTATTTTAATTAGATGATTCATGTGTGTAGACACTGCACTTATAATTTGTTGTTTATTTTCACTCCTTATTACCTATGAAAGGTGATATGTTTGATTATATGTTTGTATAATCACTGAAAACGCATGTTTGACTATACGTTTGTTTAACCACAGAAAAAACGCATGGTTAACGACACTTAGCGCTGCATTTATTTATTTATCACACTGTAGGAGGTTATTTCACCACCACAGTTAAAAAAAAAATGGTGCATGTATGCCCATCATTAGAAGTGGGTGAATGAAGGGCAGAATTCTAATGGTGGGCATACCCGCCGATCAATCTCTTTTTTTTTTGTTCAGCCCACAGGCTGCATGAAATAAAAGAACACTACAATGCATGCCCAACAAGGACCAGCAGCGTACTGGTATGTTGCTGGACTTTGAGTGATTATACCAGAATGATGCCTGCAAGTTTAGGTATCATCTTGGTATCATTCTTTTCAGCCAGCAGTCGGCTTTCATGTAAAAGCAATCCTAGCAGCTAATTAGCCTTTAGACTGCTTTTATAAGCAGTGGTAGGGAATGTCCCCCCTCCCACCGTCTTCCATCGTGGAGCAGGTGGTTCTGCCAGCTGACCATAGAGCTGTTCAGAGACCAGAATGGCCTCAATCATCTCTATAGCCTAAGAAACCAGAAGCTATGAGCATTTCAAGACTTAGGTTTTGCCGGATATAAACAGCACCATTGGGAAATTAGCAAAGCATTTTATCACACCGATCTTGGTGTGGTCAGATGCTTTGAGGGTAGAGGAGAGATATACAGTAGGGTCTAATAGACCCTGAATTTTTCAAAAAAAGAGTACCTGTCACTACCTATTGCTATCATAGGGGATATTTACATCCCCTGAGATAACAATAAAAATGATAAAAAAAATGAAAGCATCAGTTTAAAAATATAATAAAATATAGCAAAATAAATAATAATAATAATAAAAAAAAGCACCCCTGTCCCCCCGTGCTCATGTGCAAAGGCGAACGCAAGCATTGGTCTGGTGTCATATGTAAACAGCAATTGCACCATGCATGTGAAGTATCAATGTGAAGGTCAAATCGAGTGCAGTAATTTTAGCAGTAGACCTCCTCTGTAAATCAAAAATGGTAACCTGTAAAGGCTTTTAAAGGCTTTTAAAAATGTATGTAGTTTGTAGCCGTTGCACGTTTGTGTGCAATTTTAAAGCATGTCGTGTTTGCTATCCATGTACTCGGCATAAGATCATCTTTTTTATTCCATCAAACATTTGGGCAATATAGTGTGTTTTAGTGCATTAAAATTTTAAAAAGTGTGTTTTTTTCCCAAAAAAAATTGAATTTGAAAAATCGCTGCGCAAATACTGTGTGAAAAAAAAAATGCAACACCCACCATTTTAATAATTTTAATTTAAAAAAAAATATATAATGTTTGGGGGTTCAAAGTAATTTTCTTGCAAAAAAAAATATTTTTTCATGTAAACAAAAAGTGTCATAAAGGTCTTTGTCTTCAAGTGGTTAGAAGAGTGGGTGATGTGTGACATAAGCTTCTAAATGTTGTGCATAAAATGCCAGGACAGTTCAAATGACCCCTTTTTGGAAAGCAGACACCCCAAGCTATTTGCTGATAGGCATGTTGAGTCCATGGAATATTTTATATTTTGCCACAAGTTGCGGGAAAATGACAAACTTTTTTTTTTTTTTTGCACAAAATTGTCACTAAATAATATATTGCTCAAACATGTGTAAAAATTACTAAAGCGCTGATGTGAATGATTGTATCAAATTGTGAACCAAAAGTTATATTAAGATGAAGAAATGATAGTGACTGCTATTATTGTGTTATGTGCTGATATCACAAAAAAGTAAATATATAAAAAGTTAATAAAGCGCTACCATCAACCTTAATATAGCAAATTGATCCAATAAATAATGTGATCCAATAAAGGATGTGATCCTATAAAGAATAAATATACTAATCATATATAAGTGTCCAGTACACCACACTAGATATAAATTAATTACTGTTCTTCCAAAATGCTTGTAGATTTCTGGAGATGCTGGGAAAAAAGTCAAATACCACACATTTGTAAGATAAAACAAAAAAGGACAAGGATACCCAAATGTGTAGTCTCTGATGTTGTTCACATGTCGTGGATTGCTTTCATACCTTCATTGCTTTCAATCCTTCATAGATCGATATTGCTCGAATAAAAGAAAGAGCATACCTCATTGTGCAAATAAATAAACTAAAAACGACATGCAGGGCCGTCTTTTTGCATGGGCACGCTGGGCAGTTGCCTGGGGGCCCCCACCTGCCCAGCATCCCCAAAAAGCCCCGGGTCTTGTATTTCTCATGCCCCGAGTGTAAACATCCAGTGATTGGTGGGCAAGCTGGGGGCTTGCAGCCGCAGTGAGAGTGGAGCTGACAAATCTAAGCACTGATGTTGGGGATGGGCGGTGTCCCGCCCCCCACCCATCCCCGACATCAGTGCTTAGATTTGACAGCTCCAAACTTCTGTCTAGACACACTGTGGAGGAAGCTACCTCTGATCCGATTGGCTCTCTCTCCCAGCTCCGCCCCCAACTCCTGGCTACAAGTTGCAAATGTAATGTAAGAACGGGGTTGGGACAAAGGCTAAACAGGTTCCGTGGAGGCAGGATTTACATGTGAGAAGAAGAGGGGCCACATGGTAGTCAGTCTAGAACACATCGGGCTGTGTTTCCTATAACACCTCCCATCCCTTCAGCAGCACAAGTGATTGCAGATCCCTTTAGAGCTGCCCTGTGATTTCACTCACTGAGCTCTCCTCCTGGCTCCTGCTGGCTGCATTCACTAAAGAAAGAAATCCGCCCCCTCAGTCTCGGCTCTGCCACACCCCCTCTCCCATGTGTAGCAGAGAATGCCAGGGGCGAGGGGTCTACACAGAAGTTCAGCAGGTCAGTTTACCGTGCTGCATGTGTGTATGAGTGTGTATGGATTTGTATGGGTCTGCATGTGAGTGTGTGTATGAGTGTGTATATGATGTGCTGTATCCCACAATGAAGCCTGTTGATTTACTTCCTGCTTCTGCCATAAGTCTAATCTATGTTTGCATTCCTAGGCTGCATATACTGTGCTCTGCAGAGAAGTTATGTTAACTCTTCACTTGCTGCCACTTAACTGCTCTGCGGCCACTACCTTCTATTCAATTCCTAGCCTGCTCATACCTAAGCATAGTGAGGAGTGACTGTATGTAAACAATTTTTGAGCATAAGTTTTTTTTTATATTACCAGCCCATTCACCAATGGTCATGTGTACTTTTTGAACAAATAATTTAGGTAGGTACAGTCACTATCTATTGAAGTATACGTAGGCGTGCCATTATTAATTTCTCTTCTTGCAGCTGGTGCTCTGGGTGCTTTTCTTTGATTCATGTGTCAGGGGGGATCAGTGTATGTGTCAGGAGAGGGATCAGTGTATGTGTCAGGAGATGGATGAGTGCATGTGTCAAGGGGGATCAGTGTATGTGTCAGGAGAGAGATCAGTGTATGTGTCAGGAGAGGGATCAGTGTATGTGTCAGGAGAGAGATCAGTGTATGTGTCAGGAGAGGGATCAGTGTATGTGTCAGGAGAGGGATCAGTGTATGTGTCAGGAGAGGGATCAGTGGATGTGTCAGAAGAAGGATCAGTGGATGTGTCAGGAGAGGGATCAGTGTATGTGTCAGGAGAAGGATCAGTGTATGTGTCAGGAGAGGGATCAGTGTATGTGTCAGGAGAGGGATCAGTGTATGTGTCAGGAGAGGGATCAGTGTATGTGTCAGGAGAGGGATCAGTGTATGTGTCAGGAGAGGGATCAGTGTATGTGTCAGGAGAGGGATCAGTGTATGTGTCAGGAGAGGGATCAGTGTATGTGTCAGGAGAGGGATCAGTGTATGTGTCAGGAGAGGGATCAGTGTATGTGTCAGGAGAGGGATCAGTGTATGTGTCAGGAGAGGGATCAGTGTATGTGTCAGGAGAGGGATCAGTGTATGTGTCAGGAGAGGGATCAGTGTATGTGTCAGGAGAGGGATCAGTGTATGTGTCAGGAGAGGGATCAGTGTATGTGTCAGGAGAGGGATCAGTGTATGTGTCAGGAGAGGGATCAGTGTATGTGTCAGGAGAGGGATCAGTGTATGTGTCAGGAGAGGGATCAGTGTATGTGTCAGGAGAGGGATCAGTGTATGTGTCAGGAGAGGGATCAGTGTATGCGTCAGGGGGGATCATTGTATGTGTCAGAAGGATCAGTGTATGTGTCGGGAGAGGGATCAGTGTATGCATCAGGGGGTTCAGTGTATGTGTCAGGAGAGGGATCAGTGTAGGTGACCGGGGGTCAATGTAGGTGTCGGGGGGGATCAGTATGTGTCAGGGGGATCAGTAGTGTAGGAGTCTGGTAGGCCAGTTTAGTGGTCAGCATGGATGAGCACTGGTAAAACAGGCAGCAACCAGCAAGTGAGCCTAACACCCCCCTCCCGGCCGCCGACGGCCTTTGACTTCAGGCTGAAGCCCCTTGTCTTTTTCACACCTAGCAATGCTCCTGGTACCGCCTATCACACGAGCCAGTCTAGGGGGGCGGGACCTTGTTACAGCATGGCCACCGAACACAGACCCAGCCAGTTCCGTGATACACAGGAGGATATGCCCGCTGTGTGTGTGTGTTACCAGGTGATGGTGAGTCGGTATTAATTTTCACAGTGATGCTGCATTCATGGGCACAGTGAGGGTGCATTCATGGGCACAGTGAGACTGAATTCATGGGCACAGTGAGGCTGTAATGGTGGGCACAGTGAGGGTGCAATGGTGGGCACAGTGAAGCTGCAATGGTGGGCACAGTGAAGCTGCATTCACGGGCACAGTGAGGCTGCATTCATGGGCACAGTGAGGCTGTAATGGTGGGTACAGTGAGGCTTCATTCACAGGCACAGTGAGGCTGCAATGGTGGGCACAGTGAGGCTGCATTCACGGGCACAGTGACGGTGCAATGGTGGGCACAGTGAAGCTGCAATGGTGGGCACAGTGAAGCTGCATTCATGGGCACAGTGAGGCTGCATTCATGGGCACAGTGAGGCTGCAATGGTGGGCACAGTGGGGCTGCAATGGTGGGCACAGTGAGGCTGCATTCACAGGCACAGTGAGGCTGCAATGGTGGGCACAGTGAGGCTGCAATGGTGGGCACAGTGAGGCTGCAATGGTGGGCACAGTGAGGCTGCAATGGTGGGCACAGTGAGGCTGCAATGGTGGGCACAGTGAGGCTGCAATGGTGGGCACAGTGAGGCTGCATTCAAGGGCACAGTGAGGCTGCATTCATGGGAACAATGAGGCTGCATTCACGGACACAGTGAGGCTGCATTCATGGGCACAGTGAGGCTGCATTTGATGGGCACTGTGAGGTTGCATTCACGGGCACAGTGAGGCTGCATTCACGGGCACAGTAAAGCTGCATTTGATGGGCAATCGTGCGTGATTGTGTAGACAGGGCACATGCCAGTGATGTAACAAGTAGGAAGAGCCAGTAACCCCAATGCTGTGTGAGCAAGAAAAAAGCTAAGTGAGGAGACTGTCTGAATATATGCAACTGACTTTCTTAAATGCGATCTTATTGCGGGGCATGTGTGAGTGCAATTGTGTTTTTATTACCCACATGTCATTTTTAGTTTATTTATTTGCGCAATGAGGTATGCTCTTTCTTTTATTCGAGCAATATCGATCTATGAAGGATTGAAAGCAATGAAGGTATGAAAGCAATCCACCACATGTGAACAACATCAGAGACTATACACCTGATCATTTGGGTATCGTTGTCCTTTTGTCTTTTATCTTACAAATGAGTGGTATTTGATTTTTTCCCAGCATCTCCAGAAATCTACAAGCATTTTGGAAGAACAGTAATTCATTTATATCTAGTGTGGTTTACTGGACACTTATATATGATTAGTTTATTTATACTTTATAGGATCACATCCTATATTGGATCACATTATTTATTGGATCAATTTGCTATATTAAGGTTGATGGTAGCTCTTTATTAACTTTTTATATATTTAGCTATATATTAACTTTTTATATATTTAGCTATATATATAGCTCATGTGTGAGACTTTTTGGGAGCCTAGCCACGTACAGGACCCCGAAAACCAATCACCGCCTTCAGGATTTCTAAGGGTGTAAATTTTTGATTTCACTCATCACTACCTATCACGGATTTGAAGGCCATAAAAATGCCAATATAGCACAACCCCCCCCCCCCCCCAAATGACCACATTTTGAAAAGTAGACACCCCAAGCTATTTGATCAGAGGCATGTTGAGTCCATGAAATTTTATATTTTGCCACAAGTTGTGGGAAAATTTATTTTTTTTTTGCACAAAGTTGTCACTAAATGAACTATTACTCAAACATGCCATGGGCATATGTGAAACCCCAAAATACATTCTGCTGCTTCTCTTGAGTACAGGGATACCACATGCATGAGACTTTTTGATAGCCTAGCCTTGTACAGGACCCCGAAAACCAATCACCACCTTCGGGCTCTCTAAGGGCGTAAAATGGTGATTTCACTTCCTCACTACCTATTACAGTTTCAGAGGCCCTGAAATGTCAAGATAGCACAAAACCCCCACAAATTACCCCATTTTGGAAAGAAGACACTTCAAGCTTTTTGCTGAGAGGCATGTTGTGTCCATGGAATATTTGATATTTTGCCACAAGTTTCGGTAATATTACAATTTTTTTACACAAAGTTGTCACTAAATGATATATTGTTCAAACATGGCATGGTTATCTGTGGAATTACACCCCAAAATACATTCTGCTGCTTCTCCTGTGTACGGGGATACCACTTGTGTGAGACATTTTGGGAGCCTAGCCACGTACAGAACCTTGAAAACCAAGCACCGCCTTCAGGCTTTCTAAAGGCGTAAAATTGTGATTTTACTCCTCACTACCTATCACAGTTACAGAGGCCCTGAAATGTCCAGAAAGCACAACCCCCCCCCCCCCCCAAATGATCCAATTTTCGACAGTAGACACCCCAAGGTATTTGCTAAGAGGCATGGTGAGTATTTTGCAGATCTCATTTATTTTTAAAAATGAAGAAAGAAAATAAAACTATTTCTTTTTTCAATTTTCAAAATTTTGTGACAAAAAGCGAGATCTGCAACATGCTCAACATGCCTCTCAGAAAATAGCTTGGGGTGTCTACTTTCCAAAATGGGGTCAATTGGGGGGGTTGTGCTATCTGGGCATTTCATGGCCTCCGAAGCTGTGATAGGCAGTGAGAAGTGAAATAAAAAATGTACGCCCTTAGAAAGGCTGAAGACGGTATTTGGTTTTCAGAGTCCTGTACGCCATTAGACTGCCAAAAAGTCCCACAGATGTGGTATCCCCATACTCATGAGAAGTAGCAGAATGTATTTTGGGGTGTAATTCCACATATAACCATGCCATGTTTGAACAATATATCATTTAGTGACAACGTTGTGTAAACAAAAAAAAAATTCATTTTCCCGCAACTTGTGGCAAAATATAAAATATTCCCTGGACTCAACATGCCTATCGGCAAATAGCTTGGGGTGTCTACTTTCCAAATAGGGTCATTTGCTGGGTTTTGTGATATCTGGGCATTTTATGACCTTCGGAACTGTGATAGGTAGTGAGGAGTGAAATCAAAAATTTACACCCTTAGAAATCCTGAAGGCAGTGCTTGGTTTTCGGGGTCCTGTACGCGGCTAGGCTCCCAAAAAGTCTCACACATGAGGTATCCCCATTAGGGATGAGCCGAACACCCCCCTGTTCGGTTCGCACCAGAACATGCGAACAGGAAAAAAGTTTGCTCGAACACGCGAACACCGTTAAAGTCTATGGGACACGAACATGATTAATCAAAAGTGCTAATTTTAAAGGCTAATATGCAAGTTATTGTCATAAAAAGTGTTTGGGGACCTGGGTCCTGCCCCAGGGGACATAGATCAATGCAAAAAAAAGTTTTAAAAACGGCCGTTTTTTCAGGAGCAGTGATTTTAATAATGCTTAAAGCCAAACAATAAAAGTGTAATATCCCTTTAAATTTTGTACCTGGGGGGGTGTCTATAGTATGCCTGTAAAGGGGCGCATGTTTCCTGTGTTTAGAACAATCTGACAGCAAAATGACATTTCGAAGGAAAAAACATTTAAAACTACCCGCGGCTATTGCATTGCCGACAATACACATAGAAGTTCATTGATAAAAACAGCATGGGAATTCCCCACAGGGAAACCCCGAACCAAAATTTAAAAAAAAAAATGATGTGGGAGTCCCCCTAAATTCCATACAAGGCCCTTCAGGTCTGGTATGGATTTTAAGGGGAACCCCGCGCCAAAAAAAAAAAAAAAAAAAACGGCGTGGGGTCCCCCCAAAAATCCATACCAGACCCTTATCCGAGCACGCAACCTGGCAGGCCGCAGGAAAAGAGGGGGGGGCGAGAGTGCGCCCCCTCCCTCCTGAACCGTACCAGGCCACATGCCCTCAACATTGGGAGGGTGCTTTGGGGTAGCCCCCCAAAACACCTTGTCCCCATGTTGATGAGGACAAGGGCCTCATCCCCACAACCCTGGCCAGTGGTTGTGGGGGTCTGCGGGCAGGGGGCTTATCGGAATCTGGAAGCCCCCTTTAACAAGGGGACCCCCAGATCCCGCCCCCCCCTGTGTGAAATGGTAAGGAGGTACTTACCCCTACCATTTCACTAAAAAACTGTCAAAAATGTTAAAAATGACAAGAGACAGTTTTTGACAATTCCTTTATTTAAATGCTTCTTCTTTCTTCCTTCATCTTCTTCTGGTTCTTCTGGCTCTTCTGGTTCTTCCTCCGGCGTTCTCATCCAGCATCTCCTCCGCAGCGTCTTCTATCTTCTTCTCCTCGGGCCACTCCGCACCCATGGCATGAGGGGAGGCTCCCGCTCTTCTCTTCATCTTCTTCTTCATCCTCTTCTCTTCTTTCTTCTTCTCTTCTTCATTTTCTTCTCCGGGCCGCTCCGCGTCCATGCTGGCATGGAGGGAGGCTCCCGCTGTGTGACGGCGTCTCTTCGTCTGACGGCTCTTAAATAACGGGGGGCGGGGCCACCCGGTGACCCCACCCCCTCTGACGCACGGGACATGACGGGACTTCCCTGTGGCATTCCCCGTGACATCACAGGGAAGTCCCGTCAAGTCACCGTGCATCAGAGGGGGGCGGGGTCCTCCCCGAATGCTGGAAGAACCCACTCTTGGTTCAAATGGAAGACTGAAGGTACTTTAGGGATGAACTGATGAATAGGTTGCAACACCACCCTGTCCGGGAAGAAGGTAATGTAGGGTTCTTGTGACCCTAATGCTTGGATCTCTGATACCCTGCGACCCAAAGTGATGGCGACTAGAAAGACTGCCTTCAGAGAATTATCCTGCAAGGTGCTTTCTTCTGTGGGAGCAAACGGAGGTTTTGAAAGGATATTAAGCACGATAGTCAAATCCCATTTGGGGTATAGCGTCTTTCTAGGCGGTCTCAATCTTAGAACTGCTTTCAAGAAACGTTCCACCAGAGGATCTAGCGCCCACCGGGTGTCTGTTAGAGCTGAAAGGGCTGAAACCTGGACCTTAAGCGTATTCAGGCCCAAACCTAAGTCCAATCCACTCTGTAAAAAGAGGAGTATGTTCTGGATTCCGGGGTTTAGAGGATCGAAATGGTTCGTTTCTGCCAATTCCGTAAACTTTCTCCAAACTCTATAGTATGTGGAATTCGTAGATGCTTTTCTGGCCTGTAGTAGTGTTTGAATGACATTATGTGAACATCCTAACTCGCCCAACCTTTTCGGCTCAACTTCCAAACTCTCAAGTCTAGGATCTCCGGGTGCGGGTGACAGAACTTACCTTGAGACAGAAGGTTGTCTATGCGTGGAAGGTGAAGCGGTTTGCACAAGGTCATCTTGATTAGCAACGTGAACCATGGTCTCTTGGGCCAGTATGGAATCACTGCTAAAACTGTGATCGCTTCTGTGGTTAGACGTTGGAGAAACCTCAGTATCAGTGGAGTTGGTGGGTATGCGTTTGCCATCTGAAAGTTCCTGGGTTAGGGCATCCACCCCTGCTGATTTCGAAGATGGGAGCCTTGAAAAGAAAAGCGGTGCCTTCGCATTGAGCGGGGAGTCAAATAGGTCTATTTGGGGAGTGCCCCATTGTTGGCATATCCAGGAGAAGACCCTCAGATTCAGAGACCACTCGTTGTTGTGGCTGAAAGATCTTGAAAGCTAATCGGCTAACTGGTTCTCTGGCCCTGGGATATATGAGGCTCGTAGGTTGACTAAATTCCTCTCGGCCCATGTCAGAATGGGTGTCACTTCATTCAGAAGGGAACTGCTGTGCGTTCCTCCTTGATTCTGAACATAAGCTACTGCCGCTTTGTTGTTCAACTGGAGAAGGATGGATTTTACCCTGAGGAAGGTGGCCAGAGACAGGATTGCTAACCAAGCCGCCCTTAGCTCCAAGGTGTTTGATACTACCTCTGTCGCATTGAATTGCCATCTGCCCTGTACCAACTGGTCTTGGTAATGTGCCCCCCATCCTAACTGACTTGCGTCTGTCGTCAGAACAGTCCATGGGATGGGGCCAAGGGGACAGTGAAGCAGAAGGTTGGATGGTCTTGTCCACCACCAAAGGCTGGATTTCATTGTAGGTGTAATCAATATCCTCTGCTCTAGGCGATCTTTCTTCCACTGGAAAGTCCGTAGATGCCATCTGGCCCATTTCACCATAGCTATGCATGAAGAGAGGGAACCTAGCAGGCTCAGACAGTCTGATTCTGCCATAGAATGGCTCGCTAGCGCCCTTTTCACTTTCCCTATCAATGAAGGGATTTTTTCTGCTGGGAGTGAAACTGCTCATCCTGGAGTATTGAAGAATGCCCCTAGGTAAATTATCTCCTGTGTGGGCGTAAGTTGACTTTTGGCGTAGTTGATTAGCCAACCAAACGTTATCAGTGTGTCTAGGACCAACTGTACATGTATCACCAAGGTCTGCCTGTGCTGAGAAAGAACTAGAATATCGTCCAAATAGTGTAGTACTCGAATCCCCTTCTCTCGAAGAGGAGCCAAGATCGCTACTAGCACTTTGGTGAAAGTTCTGGGCGCTGTTGAAATCCCGAAGGGAAGGCATTGGAATTGAAGATGTAAGTCGCCTATTCTGAACCGAAGAAAAGGTTGAAACTGAGGGCGGATAGGTATGTGCAGATACGCATCCTGAAGGTCTATGGACGCCATCCAATCTCCTGGCTGAACAGATGGAATGTCCGTGTTTAAGGACTCCATCTTGAAATGTTTCACCCGGATATACCTGTTCAGCCTCTTCAGGTCTAGCACTGGCCTCCAACCCCCCCGATTTTTTTGGGGACCAAGAAGACTGGGGAATAAAAGCCTAAGTGCTTCTCCAAGTCTGGAACTGGTACTACTGCCTGCTGGAGAACTAGCATTTTGACATATTGAAGAAGGGCCTCCTTCTCTCTGGAGGTTGGAATCTTGGTGGCCTGAAAGGAATAGAGGGGAGGCTGCCTTTTGAATCCCCAGAAATGACCTTGACAGACCGTGGACACTGCCCACTGGTCTACGCAACCTTCCACCCAAACCCGGGCAAACGCCTTTAGACGGGCTCCTACCGGACCGGTTTGGGTGGAGAGGGCGTCAAAAGGACTTCTGGCCATCAACTGTGGATGTAGAGGCTTTTGGTTTAGCCGACCTCAGAAATGTAGCTTGTGAATCTTTCCAGCCCCTTCTATACTCCCTTCCCAGACGGTAGGATCTGGAGTCCTTCCCTCTTAACTGGCCCGCTGGGCGGTTTGCAAATCTCTTCCTCCTGCTTCTGTCCTGGGGAATTAGCCCACGTTTCCCCCCTGTGACTCTGGTAATTGCCAAATCCATTTTTTCGCCAAACAGGGCTTTCCCATCGTATGGAATACGACACCATGATTGCTTAGACGTTGGGTCGGCCGACCATGGTTTTAGCCACAACGCTCTTCTGGCCGTTATGGAATACAGCATGGCCCTGGATGAGCATTTTAGGACGTCAATAGCTGCTTCTGCTATGAAATATGAGGCCAGCTTTAATTCATCCAGTGACTTAATGATTTCTTCTAAACCTACCACTTGTCTGGGGGCGTTTCCACATTGTCTGACCATACTCTGGTGGCCCTTGAGATCGAAGTCAGAGCTACCGCCGGCTTGCATGCTCCCCCAGCCGCCTGATATGTTTTTTTCAGGTCTGAGTCAATTCTTCGGTCAAGGACATCTTTAAAGGAGACTACGTCTTCTAGTGGCAAGGTCGAGTTTCTAGCCAACCTCATTACTGAGGCGTCCACAGTTGGTACAGCATCAAAAAGTTGCGCATCTGCTTCTGCTAGTGGATATAACTTAAGAAAACGATTATACGCCATAGGTCTTCTGTCTACCTTCTGCCATTCATCTGTTACCACCTCCTTGATTTCTTCCATCAAGGGAAAAGTTGATACCTTCTTTTTCAGATGTGGGAAATATTTCTTTGTTTTAGAAGGTGGCTCCGGATTTTCCTCCCACTGGATTGCATCCTTGACCGCGGTTATGAAAGGCTCAACTAGAGCGAAGTCAAAAGCTGAAATATTGCTATCCACCCCTTCCGCTTAGTCTTCAGAATCCACCTCTGCGTCCGAATGAGGAGTGGACGTGCTTACTGCTGCTTCAGGCGAGGGTGGGTTAATTTGGTCCTGGGAGAGGGCCAACTCCCTGATTGAATCCTTGATCAAGCTCTTAATTGATTCCAGAGACTGCTGTTTATCTTTCTCTTTACCCCCTGTAGCCTCTAGTAGACACTTCTTGCATACCAATTTTTCCGGCAGCACTTGTCTTCCACATACCCAACAGGTCTTCTCTTTTGGATACACCGGTCTGTGGGATTCATGTCTGCTAGGGGTATGTCGGGGTAACCTCTGGCCACTGCGGGAGGCATGAGCTGAGGATGAGTGAGAGTGTCCTGAGCTCCTATGACCTTTGGATCTCCTATCTGAGGAGCTACGGTGAGATGATCTGCGGGATGATCCCCGGTGCGGGCTGTAGAAACAAAAAATATGTTCTAATTTGCCCGTAGTGTTCTTTTTTTATTTTCCTTTAAAACGTACCTGATTGTTTGCAGCCCTTACCTAGTGGTATGAGGAGGATGTTTTTGTTGCGGTATTACATTGCTAGGGGCAGCTGGAAAAGGAAAAAAAAAGGATAGATTTCTTTCTGCTTTCCTTTTTAACCATATACATACATATATATACACATACATATAATATATATATATATATATATATATATATATATACATAACATTAAACAAAAGTACCCATTTGCAAGCCCCTAAATACCTTGGCCAGGCTCCATTGCAAAAAAAATAGGGAAGACACTTAAGGGAGATGTCTTCACCTTGATAGCTGGCCCTGTAATGAATCCCAGGCTCTCCATTTATGCTGAGAGCATTTTGGGAGTACCAAGATGGCCGCCGACAGCTTCAGTTTGCTACTGGGCATGCACCGTACTGTCACATGACGTCACTCCTGAGTAAAACAGAGCCGATCGGTGCGCGCGAAGCGCCGCACACTGCTACAGGAGGAGGGGGGGGGACATAATCCATGGAGGGGCGCTGCAATGCAAGTAACAGCCTGCTCACATACGCATAGGAGACATACCATCAGGGAAGAGCATAGAGGAGAGGCTAAGCTCCTGTTAATCTTCCAATATGGCCCAAAAAAAGATCCACAGAAAAAAAAAGGCCTCCCATACTTATCTGGCGCCTTTAGCAGCCCAAGCGATGGGACTCCATACTGCAGGAGAGCATGAACCTGCAACGGTTACACCATAAAGCGGTGAGGTAAGGCTGATAATGATCCTGCAGGCATGAGGACAAAGTAAAGAATACTGAGGGGAGGAACTCTTTTTTTATAGAGTTAAAATGGTCCTGTGGGTTGGTAGAGGGCGGAGCAACCAACCATGGGTATGCTGACATGGGAGGCACCAGGAAAAATGACATCTTATCCAACCTTTGTTTCTCCCGCTCCTTTCCATGCTTGGCAGGCCTCACATTTAATTAGACAATCTTTTGCACTTAAGTAGTTTTTATCCCACCAGGAATCACCTTCCAACCTTGTTTTGCTATTTGCAGATCAAGCATTTTTACTCCCCCTTCCTTACCTCTACTCCTCCTCTAAACTGGATGGCCTACTTTAAAAATACCAGTAGACGAGACCATTATGCACTTGGTCTTACCTCTCGCCTATACAGTGGGGACGGAAAGTATTCAGACCCCCTTAAATTTGTCACTCTTTGTTATATTGCAGCCATTTGCTAAAATCATTTAAGTTGATTTTTTTTCCTCATTAATGCACACACAGCACCCCATATTGACAGAAAAACAAAGAATTGTTGACATTTTTGCAGATTTATTAAAAAAGAAAAACTGGAATATCACATGGTCCTAAGTATTCAGACCCTTTGCTGTGACACTCATATATTTAACTCAGGTGCTATCCATTTCTTCTGATCATCCTTGAGATGGTTCTACACCTTCATTTGAGTCCAGCTGTGTTTGATTATACTGATTGGACTTGATTAGGAAAGCCACACACCTGTCTATATAAGACCTTACAGCTCACAGTGCATGTCAGAGCAAATGAGAATCATGAGGTCAAAGGAACTCTTTGCTGTGATATGCCTTGGTTGGGGCCCGTGACAAGGCCCAATCTGAATTCTTTATGTTCTGGTTAATATAGGCACCATATGGAGGTGGCCATGATATTACCGGTCCTGGACACTGGTGTATTTCTTCACCAGCTATTAACCCAAAGGGTCCCTTAAAGGATATAGCAGCCTATTTTTGCTTAATGTATTTATCATTTGATTCATCTTATTTAATTTATTTATCCAATCTCTTAATCCTACACCTTAGTACCCCCTATCCTTCAGGGGGCCTAGTACACTGTGAACATGTTACTATATATGCATCTGGGGATGTGGGGGGCATATTATGTATGACTATGATTCATTTTATTAGGTTTTGTACAAGGTACTAACATATCTTTTGGTATTTTTAATGTATTTACTTTGCCTTGTTTGCTTTATGTATGTCATTTACCTTGTAGAGCCGAATGGGGCTGTATGTTACACGACCCCCAACCAAATAAGTTGAAATACCTTGCCCCTAATGGTAAAAAGTCCGGAGGTATAGCATGGAAGTTGTCCACTATTGGGGATACTGTCTTCCTTTGTTATGCATATCCGGCTAATCCGAATGGTCCCTCTACTGAAAGATTGAGGTTTACCCTTTGTGCACAAAGGGCCTGAATCACATTAATTGGCTTTTTCACTATTGAGTGCTAAGTGCCTCATTTATGTGCCCAGGATTGGGGACATTTATATATAATTTTATGTATAATTTTTTATATAATTTTATTTATTTTAAAAAAATTCTTTTACAACTTTCCTTGGCTATACATATCTGGTCAATCAGATTGGTCTCTGTATTTAATCATTGAGGCCCGCCCTCTGTGCTCAAAGGGCGGTAATCATATTAATGGCCATTGGAGTGTAGTAATAAATGCCTTTTTATGTCTTCTCTATGGGTTTAACTTACTAGAGGAGTGACGGGAGTGGACTGACGTTAGTCGTCGCTATTCCCGTGACTTTCTAATACCTATGCCCACATCCAAGATGGCGCTCCGTGTTTCTCCTGTTCAGTCCCGGAGCGAGGCTTGGTGTCTGCATAAATTGTGGTGGCTCAGCGCGCTGCCCGTTCCCCATTGAGAACGTCAACCTGTGACGAAACGCGTCTGGGAGGGACGTGCTGACGTCACCACGCTTTGCTCTGAGTGGACGGGAGCTGTTTGAGTGCCGGCCGGCATCGCTGTTATTCGTGTTTTTATATGTAAGTGCTTGCTTTTTTTAATAAATTGGAGTCGTACGTTATCACACCATTGGCTGCTTCTCCTCTCTAATATATACACCTATCCGAGCCTACGAGGACCTGCCAGGACGGGATCGTGGTAACTCTGCCAGTGCTTCGTTTGGGCTATCTCTGGTCGTCTCTCTGGTGAGCAGGAACCCCTATAGGTCTGTTTAAACCTACACTCTGGGTCACACAGAGGCTGCAAACCTATTGTTATTTATGTCCTCACCAGTTCACCATCTGGTAAGCGGCCCCTTGTGTCTGTGCACCGGGTGTTCTTTTTGCTGTATAAACTCTGGTCTGTTGGCTCAACTCCATTCTTTGGCAAACTGGTGTTTTTTACATTAGATACTAAGGACACCTTTTCATTGCATGCTGCACACATTTTTCTTTGCGTCCCTGTATTGGCTATACATTCAGGGTGCCTTTATGATTTTATGATTATTTGTGTGAACACACCCCCTCCTCCTTTGATGGAATATGTTTATGTCAGTATCACACTATGGTCTTTTTATTTGATTTAACCCTATGTGGATTCGTTCTGCTGTTTGAGCGCAAAGGATCCTGCCCACTTGAAGTGCTCCCAAAGGCCCGGGCTGGGTTTTAAGCCATCTGCCTGATTTGGCTTACGTTCTGGTAAGCAGTTCACCACATAGTCACCTTTTACTTTCTTCACCTCATCATATAGAAGAATTCTTGCAATATTTTGGACTTAATTGTTTATTATCACAGATTTTATACTGGACTCACTTTAGCGCGGTTTACCTGTTTATATAGGTCAAAGGAACTGCCTGAAGAGCTTAGAGACAGAATTGTGGCAAGGCACAGATCTGGCCAAGGTTACAAAAACATTTCTGCTGCACTTGAGGGTCCTAAGAGCACAGTGGCCTCCATAATCCTTAAATGGAAGACGTTTGGGATGAGCAGAACTCTTCCTAGAGCTGGCTGTCCGGCCAAACTGAGCTATCGGGGGAGAAGAGCCTTGGTGAGAAAGGTAAAGAAGAACCCAAAGATCACTGTGGCTGAGCTCCAGAGATGCAGTTGGGAGATGGGAGAAAGTTGTAGAAAGTCAACCATCACTGCAGCCCTCCACCAGTCGGGGCTTTATGGCAGAGTGGCCTGATGGAAGCCTCTCCTCAGTGCAAGACACATGAAAGCCAGCATAGAGTTTGCTAAAAAACACCTGAAGGACTCCAAGATGGTGAGAACTAAGATTTTCTGGTCTGATGAGACCGAGATAGAACTTTTTGGCCTTAATTCTAAGCGGTATGTGTGGAGAAAACCAGGCACTGCTCATCACCTGTCCAATACAGTCCCAACAGTGAAGCATGGTGGTGGTAGCATCATGCTGTCGGGGTGTTTTTCAGCTGCAGCGACAGGACGACTGGTTGCAATCGAGGGAAAGATGAATGCGGACAAGTACAGGGATATCCTGGATTAAAACCTTCTCCAGAGTGCTCAGGACCTCAGACTGGGCTGAAGGTTTACCTTATAACAAGACAATGACCCTAAGCACACAGCTAAAATAACGAAGGAGTGGCTTCACAACAACTCCGTGACTGTACTTGAATGGCCCAGCCAGAGCCCTGACTTAAACCCAATTGAGCATCTCTGAAGAGACCTAAAAATGGCTGTCCACCAACGTTTACCATCCAACCTGACAGAACTGCAGAGGATCTGCAAGGAGGAATGGCAGAGGATCCCCAAATCCAGGTGTGAAAAACTTGTTGCATCTTTCCCAAAAAGACTCATGGCTGTATTAGATCAAAAGGGTGTTTCTATTAAATACTGAGCAAAGGGTCTGAATACTTAGGACCATGTGATATTTCAGTTTTTCTTTTTTAATAAATCTGCAAAAATGTCAACAATTTTGTGTTTTTCTGTCAATATGGGGTGCTGTGTGTACATTATTGAGGAAAAAATGAACTTAAATGGTTTTAGCAAATGGCTGCAATATAACAAAAAGAGTGAAAAATTTAAGGGGGTCTGAATAGTTTCCATCCCCACTGTACCTCCACCTGTTAGCCAAGTCTGATATTTTCCGAATATTTTTAGAATATTCCGAATTTTCTTCACATTGTCCTCCACTGTGATCCTCCCTGACCCACTTATAGCTCTGCTTAATGTAAGCCCCTGGATATATCCAGGACCAAACTTAAACTGTTTCAAGTAACAATGGCTGCTAAACAAACTATAGCACAGGCCTGGAAGACTAACTTCCTTAATATAGTGGAAACTAAACACAGGATTACTAGTGCTATGATACAAACAAAAATAGATGTCGTCCTTAAAGATAGGATCAACCATGATAATCCCCCGTTTCCCCAAAAATAATACCTAGCGTGATTGTCAGTGATGGCTGCAATAAAAGCCCTACCCACCAATTAAGTCCTAGTTAAAGTCCTTGTAGGTCTTATTTTCAGGGTAGGGCTTATTTTGGGGGAAACAGGGTAGGGCTTATTTAGGGGGTAGGGCTTATATTGCAGCCATCACTGACAATCACGCTAGGTCTTATTTTCGGGGAAACAGGGTGCAAAACTGTGGTAGCCCTGTGTCCACCACTTTTTACCCCCCCCCCCTGAATACTTTGATGACTTCTACTCCCCTAACAGCTCCTTCTCTCAACTCATAGTCCTTAATTTTTCCCTGCTGGAATGTCCATTTACCCCCAGGGACCCCCCTTGTTTTTCTCCTCTCCCTCTTCTTCTTTCCCCTATTACAGTAGACTTGGCTATTCGGAGTAATTCTTTATCTAACTCCGTATTCCTATAAGCCTGCTAGGCATATTACCTGTTTTACGCAGTCCACCTTTGACTATATGTTTATGCTACTCTATTATAATCCATAGACCCTAAAACTTTGAATTTTAAGTGCACTTTTGAATGCTAGTTCATTTCTTGTTATCTTGGTACTGTTAATTGTAATGTCTCTCCACATGCTTTCACTGTACAACCTCTGACTTTTATTGTTCTCTGTACTTCGCAAGCCATGTTCTCCATTGAAACAATAAAAACTAAACATTCAGGAAAAGTTGATTTATTTGGGAGCTACAGAGTTTACTGACTCAGCACTTCTGCACACATGGAAATATAATAACTTTTACTGATAGAAAATTGATTTTACTGGGCTGTTTAAACTTGCATTTTCAATATGGTATTGATAAATTCTTCTATTACTTATTCACCTTGGAAGTATGTTCCATTTCAAAAGTCTAAAATTAATCAATATAAAAAATTAATTATAAATTGATATTTCTGTTCTTTCTCTTCCAAATAATTTGCACAGTATTGCTTAAGCACTGAGTAATGAGAACATTGAATAGCAATAAGGCAATCAATACTTTTTAATTATGCTTCAGATCAAAGCTGCAATTTTTAATGATTATCATTGTAATGTGAAGGAATGAACAAAGAAGCTCAATATACAGTATTTTTGCAGGAATACTGTATTAAAAAAAATAACTTTTTCTTTTTTTAGAAATTGCAGGGGAATCTTTTTTACATTTCTATTTTCCAGGAAATGTAATTCTTGATATCAAAGAACAAGTGTAGTATACTAATTTAATCCCATAGATACTTGGCCTCATGTGCAATTATAGAGCAGTGTTGTCAGTGGGGTTGATTTACTAAGTGGGAGAGACTGTTCACATAGCAAAGTATGTTCGCTTTAAAAACTGAATGTTCATTAAGTCTATGAAATAAAGTAAAGCCATGGTCACAATGAACATCAGGAGCAAAAAAAACAGCATTTTTTCTTGCAAATAATTGGATGGTTTAAGTGTTTCCAGTTTACCGGCCACAACCAGTGCTGGTGTTTCCAGTGCTGTTAATTGCAGCCAGTGTTAGTGTTACCTTTTCATTTTGGGGTGTCTTCTTTCCAAAATTTGGTCATTTTGTTAATGTTCCTACTGTCCTGTAACTTTAAGGTCTCTGAAAATGTAACAGACAGTCATTAAATCAGAAGCATAACTTATGCTCCTTGAAAGCTTAAAGGTGCTCCTTGGATTTTGTGCCTTTTATGCCGCTAGGCGGGAAAAAAAGTCTCACATACTGTATGTTGAAACCCCAAACTTAGGAGGAGTAGCAGAATGTGTTTTAGGGTGTAAATGAAAGTATGCAAATGATGTGCATATCTTATTAAAATAACAATTTTGTGGAAAAATGTCATTCATTCAATTTTAATTTCATCCTCTTACTAAATACTTTGGGCTATTTGTGTGGGTCTTTGTGCTGTTCTGGCATTTTAGAGTTTTAATAATTGGACAAGGTGGTGATCATGAAAATGCAAAGTGTTCTCTGAATGGTGCCTGTGAAGAGCAAGTAGCCTCCTGTATTCACCAATCAGCAGGGCAGTTGCTCAAGACCACCCAGAAGCTAGCATCACTAGTAGAGGTGACTATTACAGTGATTTCCAGCTTCCATGGGGTATAGTACATACATACTTCTGTTGGTCTATGATGAACAAATTTGTCAGTACAAAAACGTCCATACTTAAACCTCAGCTTTAAAGCAAGATATAACAAGCCACTAGGAATATGCCAAAAGTAACTGAGGTTGGTTTATAATACATTTACCAAACAGTTTACAAGTTCAATGGTACCTGTAAAGAGCAAGTAGCCTCCAGTATTCACCAATCAGCAGGGCAGTTGCTCAAGACCACCCAGAAGCTAGCATCACTGTAGTAGAGGTGCCTATTACAGTGATTTGCAGCTTCCATGGGGTCTAGTACATACATACTTCTGTTGGTCTATGATGAACCAATTTGTCAGTACAAAAATGCCCATATTTAAACTTCAGCTTTACAGCAACCCATGTTAAAGATATAACAAGCCACTAGGAATATGCCAAAAGTGCCTGAGGTTGGTTTACAATACATTTACCAAACAGTTTACAAGTTCAAATGTTAATCTGAATCCTGTTGAAGTAGAGCCAGGTCTAGCCTGTCTGATGTGGGGATGCATTAAAAAAATGCTGGGTGGTGGTGGTAGGAGGGTGGAAGGTCAGCATGGCAGTGTATAAGGTGTCAGCAGGCAGAGAAGAGGGTTAGCAATGTGTAGGGTAGTGTACAGAGGTTATTAGTTTGTAGGGCAATGTGCAGGGGTCAGCGGGGCAGAGAACAAGGGAATCAGGGCAGTGTACAAAGGGGTCAGCAGGACAAAGGAGGGGAGGTCAGCAGGGGAATGTACAGGAATCAGTGGGGCAGTGTACAGGGGGTCAGTAGGGCAGAGGACAGGGATCAGTAGGGCAGAGTACAGGGTCAGCAGGGCAGTGGACAGGGGGCAGCAGGGCAAAAGACAGTGGTCAACAGGGCAGAGGGCAGGGGTCAGCATGGCAGTGTACAAGGGACAGTAAAAATTTCCTGGTCAGAATGACAGTCCAGCTGCAGTAGCCAGCTACACACTGTGCAGATCATGGTTGTGTGTAAGGGAATGTGATCTCAGCTCTGTGTAGTGTGTGAAAGAGGAACTCTACTGCCTGTGCCCACACTGTGTGCAGTGAAATCTGGGTGGGGGCACAGTCCACCCCTGAACACCCCTAAATCCCTCCATTTGTTGAAATCAATGAAAGCCAAACCTTTAAAATCTATTTAGGATTTTTAGGCCAAATAGCCAAGGAAATCTCAGACAAATGGCATGGAGGGCTCTACCCTGGGGAACATGCACTAGTAATGGCAAAACTTAAAAAGTAGTCATCTTAATCATACTTAAAGAAACAATAAAAATACCAAATTGCTTCAAATAACATGCAGCCTGGCTGGCAATGAACCATACCAGGCCACATGCCCTTAAGTTGGAGAAGACACCTTGCTAGGTGGAATTCCCATGCCAAAAAAACCTTGTTCCCATGTTGATGAGAATAAGGACCTCTTCCACACAACCCTGGCCCAAGGGTTGTGGGGGTCTGTGGGTAGTGGTCTTATCGGAATCTGGAAGCCCCATTCAAAAATAAAGAGACTTCCAGGTACACATAAATGAGTAAGAGGTAAAGTACATAGTACCCCAACTCATTCACAAAAAATCTAAACAGCAAATAAACACACTACACACTTTAAAAAAATTCCCAAAAAGTTAATATATCATCAATAATGTTGTTCAGTAATGCAAATCCTTGTCACTCATGATAAACAATACCTGCCAAAACAAAATACAATTGCTCCAACACATACGCTCCTGTTGCTACTCCTCACCAAATGACAGATTCTCAGATGACAGCTGGTTTATAAGTAAAGGGGCGGGGATAGGGCTGATGTCAATGACCATGGTCATTGTCCAAATATGTGATGGCTTCACCCTCAGGATGGTTGTTAGGAAGCCCATGACATGTTCATAAATGGCCAGGAATCCCTGCCTGACCGCCAAATGTAAACAAATGGGCAGAGATGCACCGCTGGCTTTCTATCAACTATCATGTGGGGAAAGCTGTCACATTTAGCAACTGTATTAATACTGAAGAGGGCAAGCAAACACTTCACTTGAGTCACCCCTTCACTGAATACAAAACAGGCAAGGCTGGGGCCAAATTCTATATCAGTCTGGATCTAGGGTTGCCACCTTTTCTTCAAGCCAAACCCCAACACTTTCACAGCGCACAGCAATTTTTTTGTAGTACACGCTATAGGGTTGTAAAGTACCCGGGACACCTTTTTGGTTACCCAAGCAGAGTAGTAATGAGGTGTGCTACGGTGAACAGTGGCTGTGGTCAAATTGCATTAACAGTGGGGGGGACTTAAAGGGGCATGGTTAAATAAAACAAAAGCATTTGTGTACCCATAAAATATGATTCAATTAATAAAAGAAATATCAGTTAAAATATAAAACTAGCCTACCTTAAAAGTGGACACTGTCAGCCAGTAGAGCAGTGGATGGTGTTAGAAGATCAGTGGATGGCGTCAGTAGAGCAGTGGATGGCATCAGTAGAGCAGTGGATGGTGTCAGTAGAGCAGTGGATGGCGTCAGTTGAGCAGTGGATGGTGTCAGTAGAGCAGAGGACGGTGTCAGTATAGCAGTGGGCGGCGTCAGTATGGCAGTGGACAGTGTCAGTAGAATAGTGGATGGTGTCAGTAGGGCAGTGGGCAGTGTCAGTAGAGCAGTGGATGCTGTCAGTAGAGCAGTGGATGGCGTCAGTAGACCAGTGGACGGTATCAGTAGAGCAATGGATGGTGTCAGTAGGGCAGTGGACGGTATCAGTAGAGCAGTGGATAGCATCAGAGAAGTGGATGGTGTCAGTAGAGCAGTGGGCAGTGTCAGTAGAGCAGTGGATGCTGTCAGTAGAGCAGTGGACGGTGTCAGTAGGACAGTGGATGGTGTCAGTAGGGCAGTGGACGGTGTCAGTAGAGCAGTGGAAAGTGTCAGTAGGGCACTGGACGGTGTCAGTAGAGCAGTGAACGGTGTCAATAGAACAGTGGACAGTGTCAGTAGGGCAGTGGGCAGTGTCAGTAGAGCAGTGGATGCTGTCAGCAGAGCAGTGGACGGTGTCAGTAGGACAGTGGATGGTGTCAGTAGGGCAGTGGACGGTGTCAGTAGAGCAGTGGACAGTGTCAGTAGGCCACTGGACGGTGTCAGTAGAGCAGTGGACAGTGTCAGTAGAACATTGGACGGTGTCAGTAGGGCACTGGACGGTGTCAGTAGAGCAGTGGACGGTGTCAGTAGGGCAGTGGAGGGTGTCAGTAGGGCAGTGGACAGTGTCAGTAGGGCAGTGGATGGTGTCAGTAGAGCAGTGGATGGTGTCGGTAGAGCAGTGGACGGTGTCAATAGGGCAGTGTACTTCCTGAATCAGCTCTACTGAACCCAACCCCATAAAAACTGTTCACAAAGTGGCACTGTGCATTCTACAACCCTTTCAAACACCTTTTAATTAAAAAAAAAGCCAAAAAAATTCAAAGCAATCCACAGGCACCCCACAAATAGAGAAGAAACTAACAAATTAAATATCAGACAGTGCCTGTGCCCCCCTAATAGAGACCTCCATTACAGCAAGACAAAAAAAAACCTTGCCTTCCAGGAGCCACTGCAAAGGTGTGTGTGTGTGTGTGTGTGTGTGTGTGTGTGTGTGAACCTGTTAGGGGGCGGAGTCTGTAATACCATTTCTCCTGCAAAAGAGTCTTTGGTTGCTAGGAGACCAGTCCAGTGGCCCTCCATTCACTGTCTCTGGCGGCATCGGCGCTGGGGGTGGGTGGGAGAGAGCGCACAGACAGACAGTGCAGTGTGACCCGGCTGCAGGACATTAGCCCCGCTAGAGCGGGGGAAGAAGGGGAGGTGCGCGCTGTTTGGGGGTAGGTGATAGAGGGGGGTAGCTGACAGAGGAGGGGGGGTAGCTGACAGGAGGGGGGTAGCTGACAGAGGTGGGGAAGGGTAGCTGACAGAGGGGGGTAGCTGACAGAGGAGGGGGAGGGTAGCTGACAGAGGAGGGGGTAACTGACAGAGGAGGGGGAGGGTAGCTGACAGAGGGGGGGTAGCTGACAGAGGAGGGCGGTAACTGACAGAGAGGGGGTAGCTGACAGATGAGGGGGGTAGCTGACAGAGGAGGGGGTAGCTGACAGAGGAGGGGGGAGCTGACAGGAGGGGAAGGGTAGATGACAGAGGAGGGGGGTAGCTGACAGGGTAGCTGACAGAGGAGGAGGGTAGCTGACAGAGGGGGGGGTAGCTGACAAAGTAGGGGGGTAGCTGACAAAGTAGGGGAGTAGCTGATAAAGGAGGGGGGTAGCTGACAGAGGAGGGGGGTAGCTGACAGAGGGGGGGGGTAGCTGACAGAGGAGGGGGTAGCTGACAGAAGAGGGGGGGTAGCTGACAGAGGAGGGGGGTGTCTTACAGAGAGGAGGTGAGAGGGCAGATGAGAAATAGACCTCAGTGAGGAGACACACAGCGCAGGCAGGGAGGCGGGACTCCGGGCGGCCACGATCATCCCCAGTCCAGGCCCACCTCTACATGTGACAAGCTCCACAGGGCCAATCATGTGACCCACAGTCCAGGCCCGCCTCTACATGTAACAAGCTCCACCACGCCTGCACGTGACCCATTCAGTCAATCACAGGGCGCCTGCTGCCCATCTCTGAGCTGGGCTTGGTGTAACATTGATGGTGGGCATGGGAATCGTCACGCTAGATGTTGCGGCTGGGGCCCCGGGCACATTTGTCAAAACCTGGACTGTCCGGGTCAAAGCTGGACAGGTTGCAACCCTATCTGGATCCCAAACTCCTTCCTTTCAATAACTTATTTTTCTATATTCTTTCCTGTTCATTCAAACATAAAAGTAACATTAGACTTGGAATGTCATATAAAACAAATTGCAGAAAAAAATATTTATATACCAATTAAATGCATATTAATCCGAGTAATTCATACATACCATTTAGCCTGTGGTTTTTGCATTTTATTAATCATATGCAATTTTTTTTAAATGTTTCCTTATTATTATTGTATTGCTTAAATAGTTCAGCTAAAACCTTGCTTTCATAGGTATATAATGATTCTAGATGTTTAGAAAATTTACTTTCAGTCTAGTGCCCTAACCCATTCTGAAGGTCATAACACATCTGGTTGCTATAGCAGCACTTGACCTAGTAGAAAGGTTTCTAAAGGACAGAATATATGTGAGAGTCTGGACTAGAATTTTATCTTACATTGAAGACACCAGAGGAGTTATGATATATTACATTCACAGACCTTGCTATATCATTTATATCTGCTAAAAGGGATTAAGATGTGTGGATGAAATTGAACCTAATCAGGACAATTGTTTTGTTATTAATACGGTAAGCTGTGGATGCAGCAGGTCTTGATACACATAAGAAACAAATATTCACTAATCTCTGTTTGAATTTCTAACAGCCATGGTATCAAAGTAAACCTTTGCTTGAGACAATTCAGTACAGGGAAACATTTGCAGCATTAAGCTTGAGCCTCTGGTTTTAGAATAGGTTCATGGCAGACCAACCTGTTTGCTGTTCATGGACATGGTGAAATAATGCTGCCATTTGCTGAAATAGCAATGAACTAACAATAATGCACTCATGGTCACTGAATTTAGGTTAGGTGGCTTAGAATGACAAATAATGAGGGCTTTGTTATGTTCCAGTCCCTTCACTATAAAAGGCAGGGGTCCCAGCAGCCATATTGACATATCTTACCTATGATAATGTGCATAAAGAAAGATTAATGTAGGGATTACAGGCACTAGTCTCTTAAACAAGAGGTTAACCCCTACTGAATGTGTTTTAGGTAGGAAAACTGATGTGTATCTTGGGGATATTGGGGATGGGGGAAGAAAGGATTTTTATATCTTATAGTAGTTGAAAATCCTCACATTTACCTAGTGAAGTGGCTAGCATGATATGATACACAGAAATTAAACAAAGTCTCCTACATAAGTGCTACCTATGTATCTGCAGGGATCTGTCCTCTACAGCCATTCAGCTCTGAAAAGCAGGGGATGGAAATCTGAAGTCTCACATTGCAGATCTCAGTGAGGACAGTTCTGAGCCTTGAGAGAAGTGACACACCTCTTCAAACAAGTACAAATAACATGCAGAGCTGAGGATATCAGTCACAGGCTGTGTGCTGGAGCTCTCCTCCCTATCACTATTTTACCTCTTGGTGTCAGGAAAACCTGTTATGCAGCGTACACACGATCAGACTTTTTGACCGGACTGGTCCGACGGACAATCCAATCGTGTGTGGGCTTCATCGGACCTTCAGCGGACTTTCCAGTCGAAAATCTTACGGACTTTAGATTTGGAACATGCTTCATATCTTTACGTCATAACTCTGCCGGACCCAGAAATCCGCACGTCTGTATGCTAGTCCAACGGACAAAAAACGACGCTAGGGCAGCTATTGGCTGTAGGGAATTTCGGCTTCTAAGACCACCCAGGTAGGTTCAGGTAATGCAGGAAGACCTCCGTAGACCCCCAGGCCTGGAGATATCAATAAAGTGACACAGGAGACAGGTTTGCTTGGCCACTTAGATATCTAATTTGCAATGCACCAAAGTACAGTATTTATGCAGTTGAGAGGATGGAAGGAGTTTTACTAAACTTATACATGTCATTGAAATGAAAATAGGTTCAGTTAATATTTACCTATTAGCTGGTGTTATAAGACAAAATCTTGCATCACTTTTACTATAAGAGTATATATGTATTCTTAAACAGATGTTGAGGGAAGTATTTATCTTATCAAGAACAAACATAAGCTAGGACAAACTCCACATTCTAGCTATATTTAAATTTATATGTAACCCTGAGAAGACTTTCTATAGATAACAGCTTAAAGATGATGTGGATTTCAGTTGAAACTCATATTTGAGTTTTCTCAATTTTCCTGTAAAACATAAGATGGTATCTTAGAATTAAAATGGAGTCCCTCATGATATGTGCTATGTTCTTTACAATCCCCTCTTTGAGACATTATTATATGGCTCACTACCTTTCACAGTTATGTAATTTTTCTTCTATCATAATACATACTAAGATAAATTCTATTCGCAGCAGCAGGATCAGGGGTTCGGGATGCCTTAACAATTATGCACATTATAAGCTTATAACAGGCATATAGGAACAAAACAAAAAGAATAATCATAACTAGAAAAGGTACAATTTCTGGGGAAATTGTGAAAGTGTTCTTGCCTCTACAACTGGAGTGGGCGGAGTAACTGGGTGGGATGGAGTGGCTTGAGTAAGTGTGAAAAGTGTTAAAAAGCTTAATATTTTAAAAAGTATAAATAGTAGTAAAAAAGTTCCATCATTCGCTGAAAGAGCTGAACATTTTTTTCAAAAGTAATTTTTTTTTCAAAAATGAATTTTTTTTATTCAAAAATGAATTTTTTTTATTCAAAAATGATTTTTTTTTCTTCAAAAATGATTTTTTTTATTTCAAAAATAATTTTTTTTTTCGAAATTATTATTTTTTTTTAAGTAATTTTTTTTCAAAAATAATTTTTTTTTTTCAAAAATATTTTTTTTTTTCAAAAATTATTTTTTTATTTTTTTTAAGTAGTTGTGCTGTGTTCCTATTCTTTCTGTCTTTATTACGTTCGTTCTGCTCCATATGCTTTGATTAGTTGTAACGTTTCCAAAGGTCAACTTTAATGTTCATGGGCACATTATTCGTTCGTATCAAACATTTTTCTTTTGGCCTCTAAAACACCATTGTTTAGGCCATATGCATTTTCCCACATTTTTAAGGGCCTACTTGGATGCCAAATATTTGCTTGTGTAGATGGGTTTGTTACTAGAATGAAATGCAAACAAGATTCTGTGTAAGGAGAGGACACTGAGCAGCTGTTTTCACATCTGGACGCTGGAGCACTAGTGTGGGACACAAGAACACCATTTTTATTAGGGGGGCCACACAGGTGCTCCAGTGTATACTATAGGGAGGTCTCCATCTCTGAAGCTTGTACAAAACAGGTAAAGTATTGCAGCTTGACAAAGGGCAATAAAAAAACTACATCTTGGAACTCGGCTAAAATTGACAATTGTACCCCACTTCCAAGCAATGTTTCCTATTTTTAGTTCTGCCATCAAATATCTGTGTGCTAATTATACCATTTTTGTTTTACATAGGGGAGAAAAGACTCGGAGGACACCCCTCATCCGAGGAGACCACAGACCCCCCACCTATGGAAGAATGGGAAATACCACCAACCCAAGAAGAGCAGGAGGAAGAGGAAGATGTGGTGGAATTTGGCACTACAACAAGTGAGTGTCTGCGACCACAGGCTCAGGTGAGAGATGGATGCCGGCAGATTTTTGATACCTGTTTTTGTTTGGTTTCTCTCTTTTTAGGTGATCGTGATCCAGATCCTTTCACATCAGAAAGTGCCCAGATCCTGATCGGGGAGATCATGGGGTGTAATGTTGAATTGCAAAACATCCAGAAAAAAATAAATGATGTGATTCAAAAAGATAATAACATCATTGATGTTTTGGGGCGAATTTAAAACCCCACAAAATCACTTTTTTTTATTGTGGGCCAATCTTTTAAATATTTTTGCAATGTTTTGAAAAGCCAAATTTGGAGGATGCACACAGTGTGCCAACAAGTGCTATCTGCCATCACGGGAGATCAATGGGCGCGTTTTGGGGGTGCAACCCCTTCCTCAATTATAAAGTAGCGGTGAGGAAGGGCTTGCTCCCCCAAAACACGTCCCTTGATCCCCCGTAATGGCAGATAGCACATGTTGCCATTCGTAAATTGGTGTGCATCTTCCAAATTTGGCTTTTCCAGGGGTGATTTCCCCCCATCTGAATGCAATATCAAACACAGTTCCTAAATACTGATGTCTGATATTGCCTTCAGGTTTTACCATATGTGAACTTTATAAGTTCAAGTTTTTTGTCTTTCTTGTTGGTTTTACACAGGCCTGTTTTATCGTAAATGGACATTTCTATTTTTGATAATGCCACCCCAAAAATTGTTATACAACAAACATGTTGGTTTGTTTTGAAAACCTTTGGTAAATGCACATGTGATTGTGCAGGTATAAAAAAGTTGGTTAATCAAGAATGTGTGGATTATTGTCTCAACACTACAGCAACACTTTTGGGGTGATGTCATTGCTGTTTTCAGCAAAAATGGGGTTTATTTCCTAAGGGCAAATCCTCTTTGCACTACAAGTGCAGGTTCAGTGCAGTTGCAAGTGCACTTGTAGTGAAATGTGTTTTTGCATTTAGTAAATAACAGCCAACAGTGCTTTGTATAAGGTTACACAATCACGCCATTTTCTGCACTCAAAACATTTCTGTCAGGGTCAGCTAAAACAAACACAAGCAGTAAATGTCCACAAAGAATTTCTTTTTGTTTTTTATTCTAAAAAGGCTTCACATATTTGCTGGCATTTTGATGGCCCCCCTACCCGCAAAGAACTCCAGGTAGCGTAACTGGACATCACGGGCACTCAGGGAGGGCAAGCCAGGACGGCCGTTTTCAAGCGCCGTCAGTGTGGTTTCATGTATAATTCCGGCCTCAGGCCCAACTGAGCCAGCATAGTTGGCCGAATGTTTCCTTAAAAAGTTATGGAGAACACAGCACGCAAGTATAATATGGTTCAGTTTATACTCCGCCATATGGATGGGTGTCATAAATAGGCGGAACCGGCTGGCCAGGATTCCAAATGTGTTCTCCTCCACTCTTCGGGCTCTGGCCAGCCGGTAATTAAAAACCCTCTGTTCCGGGGTGAGGGTCCTCATCGGGAATGGCCGCATCAGGTGGTCCCCCAGTGCAAACGCTTCATCAGCAACGAACACGAATGGGAGTCCTTCCACATTGTCCTCTGGAGCTGACAAGTCCAAGCTGCCATTCTGGAGACGCCTGTAAAACTCCGTCTGGGCGATGACAGCATCGGACATCCGGCCATTCTTCCCCACGTCCACATACATGAAGTCGTAATTAGCAGACACCACCGCCAACATCACTATACTATTGAACCCCTTATAGTTGAAATAGTACGACCCCGAGTTGGGTGGTGGGACGATGTGGACGTGTTTCCCATCAATTGCCCCTCCGCAGTTAGGAAAGTCCCACCGCTGGGCAAAGTGGGAGGCCACAGTCTGCCATTCCTGTGGCGTGGAAGGAAACTGTTGAGGAAAATACAATAAACATTACTGTCAGAGAACTCACAGCACTAGCTTCCGTCTCCATGCAGCAGCGTCTAACGGCCATGCGCGGTGTCCCCGACAGATGCGAGCGAGTTCCGGATCGAACGTGCACACCCGCGCATCCGTACGAACATGTGCACGCACCCGCACAGCCATACGAGCGGGTGTACATTCTTACGCACGCACGTTCACGTCCACCAATCCCGGCGTTCGGCGCCACATATAAACAAGGTCCTTGCCTGACACTAGTGCTGGATCGTCTTCAGCTAGTTCCTGACTTCCTGATATCGGTGTGACCTGTTACCTCGTTCCTGACTACCCGGCTTCCTGACTACTCTCTCGGATCTCCCTTGTCTGCTACCTACCTTGCTGATTATACCGACTCTGGCTTGGACTATCTACTACGGCTCTGCCTCCTGACTTTGTACCTCGCTGCCTGCCCGTTGCCGATCTCTGCCTGACCTTGACCACGAACTTGCCTTCTGTTTTGGATACCTCGCTGCCAGCCAGTTGCCAACCTTTGCCTGTCCTGATGTTGCAGTTGTTCCTGAATCTACACCTGCCCGGCTCCTACTAACAGTTCTGGTGACCCATCTCCTATCAGTCTCCGGAAGATCCCGAATCTCTGAGTTCCAGTTCTCCAGCCGCAGGCACCTGCACCCTTCTGTGCCCTGGCACTCCCTGTCCCCACTACCAGGGGTGTCAGGACTGGAACCGTGCGAGAGGCCTCCCTCAACATTCAGACTCTGCTGTAAGGTACGTGACAGTATGATCCAGCCAAGATGGAGTCTGAAAGGGGGACCTCACCTCTAGACACTCTGTGCCAACAGATTTCGGCCCTTACCCAGGCAGTCCAGGGCCTACAAGATGGCTACCGGCAACTTGAGCAAAGAGTGGAGTCATTGTCTCCAAACCCCTCAACTCACCAGGCGGCCACAGCATCTCGGTCTCCTGATCCAGCGGTCTCAGCAGCAGCACCTGAAATAATGGTGCCACCCCCAGAGCCTCGAGTTCCCACTCCAGAGAGGTTTTTCGGAGATCGTAGCAAGTTCCGTGCCTTTAAAAATGCCTGCCAGCTATACTTCCTGCTACAGCCCCGTACCTTCTCTTTGGAGAGCACCAAGGTGGGGTTCATCATCTCACTACTCCAGGGGGAACCTCAAACCTGGGCTCACCGCTTATTGGAGCAAGCCAGTCCACTATTAGACACTATGGACTCTTTCCTGAATGAAATGGCCAAATTGTATGACGACCCTTAACGTGTTAGCACTGCAGAGGCCAGTCTTCATGCTCTCCAGCAAGGACGTAGGCCAGCGGAAGATTACGTAACGGACTTTAGGTGATGGAGTTCCGATACTCAGTGGAACGCCGCTGCCCTCCGCTATCAGTTCCGCATGGGACTCTCTGAGGCACTGAAAGATGAGTTGGCCCGAGTTGGACTTCCAGACTCTTTGGAGGACCTGATCCAATTGTCCATCCAGATAGACCGTCGTCTAAGAGAACGGAGATCTGAAAGAACCAGTCAGATGCGACCCACGTGGATGTTGCCCAAGGTTCCTAGCAACCCTCCTATGTCCACCTCCCACGTACCTGCTGCCACCTCCAAAGCTCCGGAGCCAATGCAGATAGGGCTTCTCCGCTCACCACTGCCACCCGAAGAAAAACAGCGTCGTCGTCAGAACAACCTCTGCCTCTATTGTGGGGAAGCTAGCCACTACGCAAATATGTGCCCAAATAAAACTCGTAAGTTTAACTCTCTGCCTCATGAACCTAAAACACTAACTGTAACAAGATCTGCTCATATTGCTGTTCCTGTTTCCTTGCAGCTTCCAGAAGGAACACTCTGGGTCCGGGTCATAATTGACTCTGGCGCCTGCAGCTGCTTCATAGATCGTGCCTTTGCCCTGCAACATGACATTCCGTTAGCATCCAGGCAACAACAACTTTCCATACGACTAGCAGATGGGTCAAGTATTAAATCCGGGCCTATTACTCACGAAACCCAACCACTGCCCGCCAGCATACTACCCAACCATCAGGAACTATTGTGTCTGGACGTCATCTCATCCCCATTGTTTCCAATTATTCTGGGAATGCCGTGGCTACAAGCCCATAATCCTCAAATCAATTGGGTTACGGGCGAAGTAGTGTTCCAGTCCAGCTATTGTCTCCAGAACTGCCCTAAGGTCCTCCACCATGTGACCCCAGTCCTCGGCTGTTTAAAATCTACATCAGAATCCCAAGAACTGGTTCCCTCTGTGTACCATAATTTCCTGGATGTATTTGATAAGCAGAAAGCAGATACTCTTCCTCCCCACCGGGTATATGATTGCCCAATTGAACTGTTACCGGGGGCAGAAATCCCGTTTGGAAGAATCTTTCCCCTGTCGGAACCCGAACTCTTGGTCCTTAAAGAGTACATTGACGAAAACCTCAAAAAAGGTTTCATCAGACATTCCTCTTCTCCAGCTGGTGCTGGAATATTCTTCGTCGAGAAGAAAGATCATTCCCTCCGCCCATGTGTGGACTACAGAGACTTAAATAAAATAACAATTAAGAATCGCTATCCTCTTCCCTTGATCCCAGAACTGCTTCAGAGACTTCGCTCGGCCCGGATATTTACAAAATTGGATTTGCGAGGTGCCTATAATTTGATTCGAATCCGTGAGGGGGATGAGTGGAAGACAGCTTTCCGGACACGCTTCGGCCACTTCGAGTATCTAGTTATGCCATTCGGACTCTGCAATGCACCAGCTACCTTCCAACATTTCGTGAACAACATTTTTAGAGATTTTCTGGACTCATTCGTAATTATCTACTTGGATGATATCCTGATATTCTCAAATTCCTTAGAAACACATCGTGACCATGTGAGACAAGTTCTTCAAAGATTGAGACAAAACGGACTCTTTGCCAAAGCCGAGAAATGTGAGTTTGAACGCCAGACCATTCACTTTCTCGGCTTGGTAATATCAACTGGTGGTGTGGCAATGGATCCTCAGAAGGTCTCAGCCATCATGTCCTGGCCACCCCCAACCGATAAGAAAGGAGTGCAACGTTTTATTGGATTCTCTAACTTTTACAGAAAATGTATTAAAAATTTCTCCAGTATTATAGCACCCATCAAACATCTTACAAGGAAGCAAAGCCATTTTCAATGGACCGCAGCAGCCCAAGCTGCATTCGATAAATTAAAGGAGCTATTTACCTCTGCCCCGGTGTTGAAACACCCTGATCCTGCCTTACCCTATACCCTGGAAGTGGATGCGTCAGAGAGCGCTGTGGGGGCCATCCTGTCCCAGCGCCAAGGGCCAAAATCTTTAATGCACCCTGTGGCTTTCTTCTCCAAGAAATTAGGTGTCTCCGAGAGAAATTATGACGTTGGGGACCGAGAGCTCTTGGCGATAAAAGCAGCCTTGGAAGAATGGCGGTATCTCCTGGAGGGAGCAGCACATCCCATCTTGATCTTCACAGATCATAAAAATCTCGAGTATCTCAGGACTGCCAAGCGCCTCAGACCCAGACAGGCGAGATGGGCTCTCTTCTTTTCCCGTTTCAATTTTCATCTTACCTACCGGCCAGGGTCTAAAAACATCAAACCCGATGCGCTATCCCGCATGTTCACGGAGACTGCGGTTTCTTCACCACCAGATACGATCCTGCAAGCTGGAAATTTCTTACTAACCCAATCCAGTGTTATATCACAGATCTTTAGGGACAACGATACCCCTAGGAACTAACCTCCGGGAAAAAGATGGGCTCTTCTGGCAAGGAAATAAGATTTTTGTTCCCCAAGATCTACGTACCACCATTCTACAGGTCTGTCATGATTATCCCTTAGCGGGCCATTTTGGAGGTCACAAGACCATGGACTTAATTCAAAGGCATTTTTGGTGGCCCAACCTTGCAAAGGACTGTAGGAATTATGTAAACTCTTGCTTGACCTGCCTTAGGAATAAAAGTAGCAAGAACAAAGCATGGGGACTATTGAGACCACTGCCCATCCCTGAGAGACCTTGGGATAAAATTGCAATGGACTTCATTGTCGAGCTTCCTCCTTGTGATGGATTTTCATCTGTCTTTGTGGTAGTTGACCGTTTTTCCAGGATGGCACATTTTATCCCTATGAAAGGGACTCCGTCGGCAACCGAGACTGCCAGAATTTTTATTAAGGAGATTGTTAGACTCCACGGAATTCCCAGTGACATTGTTTCTGATCGTGGAGTACAATTCACATCTAAATTTTGGAAGTCATTATGTGAGGCACTAGGCATCAAACTGAGCTTTTCTTCAGCATATCACCCCCAGACCAACGGGAAGACTGAACGCACCAACCAAACGTTGGAACAGTACCTACGCTGCTTCTCTTCTTTTTCTCATGAAGATTGGGCCTCGTTGCTACCCTTGGCGGAATTTGCATTCAATAATGCTACGCACTCTACCACAAACCAGTCACCATTCTTCTCCAACTACGGGTTTCACCCTTCCTTTTTGCCAGTACTCGTACCAGACTCTCCTGTACCTGCCGTCCAAGACAGACTCAATTTCTTTGCTGCAAACAATCAGTTGCTTAAAGAAACTATCTCTAAGGCACAGGAAGATAATAAAAGATTCTTCGACAGGAAAAAAAGGGGAGAGTTGGATTTAAAGGTTGGTGATCGTGTGTGGCTGGCTACTAAGAACCTGAAATTGGCATGCCCTTCTAAGAAACTGGGACCTAGATACTTAGGGCCCTTCCCAGTCAAGAAGAAGATTAATTCAGTCACCTACGAACTCGAACTTCCCAATTCATTCAGGATCCACCCTGTTTTCCATGTTTCATTACTCAAGGTCGATGTACCAAATTCCTTTCCAGATCGGGAGGTAGGACCCCCTGAAGCTATAATCGTGGATGGGGAAGAAGAATTTGAAGTCGAAGCCATTTTGGACCATAGGAAACGGCAAGGGCAAAATCAGTATTTAATCAAATGGAGAGGCTTTGGCCCAGAAGAGAATTCCTGGGAACCCGAAACAAATCTCCATGCTCAAAGACTCATACGGGCTTTTCACCGCTCCCGTTCAGAGGGTTCGGTGTCTAGAGGCATCCAGAGGCTGCCCTTAAGGAGGGGGCAATGTCAGAGAACTCACAGCACTAGCCTCCGTCTCCATGCAGCAGCGTCTAACGGCCATGCGCGGTGTCCCCGACAGATGCGAGCGAGTTCCGGATCGAACGTGTACACCCGCGCATCCGTACGAACGTGTGCACGCACCCGCACAGCCATATGAGCGGGTGTACGTTCTCACGCACGCACGTTCACGTCCACCAATCCCGGCGTTCGGCGCCACATATAAACAAGGTCATTGCCTGACACTAGTGCTGGATCGTCTTCAGCTAGTTCCTGACTTCCTGATATCGGTGTGACCTGTTACCTCGTTCCTGACTACCCGGCTTCCTGGCTACTCTCTCGGATCTCCCTTGTCTGCTACCTACCTTGCTGATTATACCAACTCTGGCTTGGACTATCTACTACGGCTCTGCCTCCTGACTTTGTACCTCGCTGCCTGCCCGTTGCCGATCTCTGCCTGACCTTGACCATGAACTTGCCTTCTGTTTTGGATACCTCGCTGCCAGCCAGTTGCCAACCTTTGCCTGTCCTGACGTTGCAGTTGTTCCTGAATCTACACCTGCCCGGCTCCTACTAACAGTTCTGGTGACCCATCTCCTATCAGTCTCCGGAAGATCCCGAATCTCCGAGTTCCAGTTCTCCAGCCGCAGGCACCTGCACCCTTCTGTGCCCTGGCACTCCCTGTCCCCACTACCAGGGGTGTCAGGACTGGAACCGTGCGAGAGGCCTCCCTCAACATTCAGACTCTGCTGTAAGGTATGTGACAATTACTATTTTTGATCAGAAACATGGCAAGCAGATTAGGCACAAACATTATGGGGCAACCTCCAGATAGCATTTATTAAGAGGAATTTAACAACGCCAAAGTATAAGGTACACCTATCATATTCCCCCTCCCCCCCCTCTCATGGGCCATTTCTAACATTATAGGGGGTGTGTGGAAATCTTGGACAGATAACCCTCTTCACTTCATTGAGAGATGAATGCCTAAATAATGGGTATTACTTGGAACAGCCCCTCCTTAGTTACACTATTGGCAGACCACTGGACAGGTAAGAAGTGTCATAATACAAAGATATAAATACACATTGTACACATTTGAGGACATTTGGACATTCTGCTATTACCTATCAAGATAATAATAGGATAGAAAAACTTGAAACAGTACCATTTGAAAGTATACAGGCAGGCCCTTGCACTACATGCTTTGGGGAATTCATCCATAAATCTGACCAGTAAAGAGATGGGTATAGTGTGTATGGGTTTGGCAAAGTCAGCAGATAGATGATTGAGGATCAATAGAGAATTGTGATCAGCTGACTTAGCAGGTGGGGGTTGGGAGGGTTACTAAAAATTATTTGGGGACACCACCAAAAAAAAGCCTCTGGCACTCTGCCTGAATTTAAAGCAAAAATAACATTTCTAAACATTTTAGGGGGTGTTTGGGGTAAAGCACTACTATGGAGCAGAAAAAATACATTGTTAGGTGACTACATGAGGTGAATATAGGGCCAGGAGACACCATGCTGGGGAGGTTATTGAAGGGCAAATATGTATGAAGGACCTAAACTAATAATTACATAAAAATCCAGCATGCATGAGGACAAAGGGGACATTCACAGCATATTACAATCATGGTAATTAGGGAATGAGGAAAGAAATACAATATATTAGCAAACATTCAATACAATAAAATGTGATATAAAATGATAAAAATCTTACCTTCATATACTCCTTCTGTAGGACCTGGATGATGGCAGAACAGGTCTCTGGGATAATGATCCCCAGAGCCTGGGGGGAGATGCCTGTCGAGAACTTGAGGTCCTGCAGGCTTCTCCCTGTCGCCAAATACCGCAGGGTAGCGACCAACCTCTGCTCCGGAGTGATGGCTTGCCTCATGCAGGTATCCTGCATGCTAATATAAGGGGTCAGCGAAGTCAACAGACAGTGAAACACAGGGTCCGTCATCCTGAGAAAGTTCCTGAAATCATCAGGATTATTCTGACGGATCTTACGGAGCAAAGGCATATGAGAGAACTGGTCACGCTGAAGCAACCAATTCTTGGTCCATGAACTCCTCCCCACCCTGTTCATGGACTGGACTTGTGTCAAGGTCAGGACCCCAACACCAAGCCCCCGCACAGCACGAACTCTACGAGGAGTACGCATACGCAACATGGCTAGAAAACGGTCGGCTGCTCAGAACAAAGTAACAGAATGCACTGAAGAACAGCAAGGCCTGTGAAGAGCGACCTGAAAAACAGTAGCGAACGAGAATACAATGACTAAAGTCACGCGGAACTTGCTTGCACGCACTGAAGAGCAGATACAAACCCACAAGCAAAAACTGAACGGCAGAAAACGATCTGAAAGCCACGAGTCTGAAAAAGCGCGAATCGCCTCTCACCAAACTTTTACTAACACGAGATTAGCAAAAGGACTGTCCTTTTCTAGTCTCGTCGTACGTGGTGTACGTGACCGCGTGGTTGGCGATCGGAAATTCCGACAACTTTGTGCGACCGTGTGTAGACAAAACAAGTTTGAGCCAACATCCGTCAGAAAAAATCCTAGGATTTTGTTGTCGGAATGTCCGAACAAAGTCCGACCGTGTGTACGCCCTATAAGACTTACCATACCTGCAAAGTAAATACAAAAAAAATAGTAAAAAATAAAACATTTAACGCAACCTGTGCCTAAAATATATAGCATGGGGGCATCCTCCCGCAAAAGGTAGGAGCAAATCACTCCTCTGCCCACTGCTGCCCCCACGCTTCGGCATATATGCTGAAGTATGTAACTGTGGTGGTGAAATCACCTCCGACAGCGCTGGAGTCACGGCTTTATGTATCGTGGAAGCAAATGCTGTTGCTGTCAAGATAAATAAATCCGCTCTGCAGCTGAATGGCGTACCTGAAAACAAAAAAATGATTACCAATAACACAGTAAACAGGAAAAGTATAAAAAAATTGCATATCTGAAAAGCAAACATGGTAAAACATAATAACAATAAAACATTGCAGAATATAATACAGTAAAAAGAGCAGAACAATAGAGAGAGAATAGAGAGAGAGAACAATAACACGACAATTATTTTTGTTTTTTATTTTATATTTTTTTGTGTTTTTATTTTTTTGATTTATTTTTTTTTTTTTTTACACTTTTTTTAGTAACTTTAACTTTTGTAACTGGTACCAGGTTTGGGTCTCTCAAAATGCGATGGCATCTTGGGAGACCCTGTGAAAGTGTGTCCTAGTCTGTGCAGTGCTGTACCCTATTCTAATACTCAACTAATGAATGGTAGCGTTCAAAACATTCACCAATGCATAGACCGGGATTGTCAGGACAGGAGGGACAATAATACCGGGTGTCACGCCTATATCCGCGCTTGCTGTAGACACGACATCTTCTTTGAGGGGCTCGTTGGGTAGGGGTACTCGGGAGGACACAAGGAAAATGCCTCTTATGCAGCCGGCTTACTGCATTTGGTTGGAGAAGGTGAGGCGGAGCACCGTCTGGAAACAGAAGGGCTCTGACGATCTCTTCCTGGAATTTAATGAAGGATCCAGTCCATCCTGAAGCTCTGTATAGCACATGAGCGTTCAGCAAAGCCAATTGAAATAAATAAACAGACACTTTCTTGTACCAGCATCTGGCCTTACGGGAAACTAGGTACGGTGCCAACAACTGGTCGTTGAGGTCCACCCCTCCCATATTTTGGTTATATTCGTGGACACAGAGGGGTTTCTCCACAACACCAGTCACCGTAGTAATTTGGACTGTCGTGTCTGCATGAAGGGAGGTAAGAACGAAAACATTCTTATTATCCCTCCACTTCATCGCAAGCAAGTTATTACACTGCAAGCAGGCTCTCTCCCCCAGCCTAAGACGGGAATCTACGAGCCGCTGGGGAAAGCCCCGGCGATTAGGTCGCACGGTGCCACATGCTCCAATCTGTTGATCAAAAAGGTGACTAAAAAGTAGCACGCTCGTGTAATAATTGTCCACATACAAGTGGTACCCCTTTCCGAATAAGGGTGACACCAAGTCCCACACAATCTTACCAGCGCTCCCTATGTAGTCTGGGCCGTTCTCCGGCTCTATGTGACTATCTTTTCCCTCGTAAACCACAAAACTATATGTATAGCCTGTTGCCCTGTCACAGAGCTTATACATCTTGACCCCATATCTGGCACGCTTGCTGGGAAGATACTGTTTGAAAGACGAGCGGCCAGAAAACGTAATCAGGAACTAATCAACGCAGACAACTTGATCGGGAGTAAACAAGGCTGCAAACTGTTGGTTGAAGTGGTTTACGAGGGGCCGAATTTTGTAGAGCCGATCAAATCCAGGGTCACCCCGAGGACGACAGAGTTCATTATCATTGAAGTGCATGAACCACAAGATCTGCTCGTATCGTGTCCTGGTCATGGAGGCAGAGAACACGGACATATGGTGAATTGGGTCAGTGGACCAATATGACCGCAACTCACTTTTTTTAGTTATGCCCATGAGGAGGGATAGGTCCACTAAGGTCTTAAATTCGGGGACCGTAATAGGTCTCCAATCTCTGGCAAGGGTCAACTGGGGATTAGCAGTGATGAATTGGCCAGTATACAAATTGCTTTGGTCCACAATAGATCTATAGAGATCTTCGGTGAAAAACAATGAATTAAAATCAAGTGACGTATAATCAACTGTTTCCACCTGGATTCCGGGTTGGCCAGTGAATGTGCGAAGTACAGGTCTTGCATTAGTGGTGGGCTCCCAATTAGGATTGGCGAATGCAGCAGGCATTGAACTGCTTGAACTGCATATATGGGACTCACCACGTCACCAAGTGTTACTGCAGTGCTGGATGTATGACCAGGATGTACCAGGCTGCTGGTGCTTGCCAGTTCATCAGAAAGATGAGTGGCACTAGTACTGGCTCTCTGCTCCATATGAGAGCCCTGCGGTTCTTGCACCTCAATGACAGCAGAACGGGAACAAACAGAAAAAACAAACAACGATGCAGCAAGGGGCAACAAGGTGTAAACAAGGAGGGTGGGACTTTATATGAAGCTCATGAAGACTAAATGAACAGTATGGTGGAAGATAAAAATTGTTTAATAATGCATGAAAACATGTCAACATGACAAGACGCCAAATTCTAAACCGGCAAAGACTGGTAATAACATGTTTACAATCATATATATTAATGGTAAAATTAAGGAGTCCACCAATATGCATAAGAGGTATATATGTTAGAAAGATAACAACTGCACGGTCAATAGTTCTTAGAATCCCTATCAAAGTAAAAATAATGTCAACACATATCATAATGGATGTGTAAATTGTTCACGATATCTAGTAGCTTGACGCGTTTCGCAGCTTTAAACCGCTCTTCAGAAGCAGACTTGTAAATTCTGTGGAATAGAGGAATGATTTTCGTAAGTGTTCTATGTTGAGGTAGGAGGAATATTGGTAAAAATCCCCCCAGGAAACCCATATAGGACAAACAAACTTACGGATATGTATGAACTGGACAGCATGATGTCAAGGCCAGCAGGCCAGCTGAAAGCATCAGTAATGGAAGCCAAGAGGGCACGTCCAAGGGCGGCACCCACCACAGGCAATGGTCCCGGCATATCAGGGCTCCCCGGGCTCACCTTGTGTAATTGTAATTAAAATGTAATAGGTGAATAGATTGAAACAATGTTGGGGCAATGTGAGGAAAGAAATTAATATGAAAATAAAATAATAAAATGAATATTGCGTAAACATCATTAGTGTAAAGGTGAGGGTGGACTGGTGGGGAAAGTAATGAGTGATAGACTGAAGATATGGATGGCGGTCAACTGGGAGTGAAGGTAAAAGACCATAGTGAAGGATCATCACCAAGACACCCGATATAAGGGAGGAGAAATGGAGTCACAAGTAAAGCTGTGAGGTGTTCCTGTGTGAGAGGGAAGGAGGGGACCAGTCCAACCATGGTTGTGAAACCAATCTAACAGAGAGCCCAAAGAATCCCGGACCACGCCAGGGCCGCCGCCCATAAATACACGCCCCCTACGCCACACCACACAAGTGCAGAGGGGAGGGGCACCTTGTCATGGGTGCAATTCTATGTATGTCAAATATGTTTTCGTGCATTATTAAACTTTTGTTATCTTTCACCATACTGTTAATTTTGTCATCATGAGCTTCATATAAAGTCCCCCCCCTCCTTGTTTACACCTTGCTCCCCCTTGCTGCATCGTTGTTTGTTTTTTGTCACAATTGACAGGGATGGAGGCACATGGCTTTACCCAGCCATGGATTCATTTAAAGTCCCAATTTCCCAATCCCTCCCTTCTTTGAGGCAGGGACCACAACTCCATCATTAGAGCTATCTGTCAGGGTGCCACTGCTGTCTACAGGTTCATATTCTGAGCCTGAATCTCACAGATGAGTGACTTCCTCTTCACTATCTGTCATGCTCAGAACCATGTAGGTCTCTTCAATAGTGTACCTTCGATTTGACATTATGGTCTCTGAATTTACTGGTACACTAGTGAGACTCACAGGAAAAAAAGCTCCTGACTGTCAGCGACTGCTTCAAACGCTGCAAAAAAAACTGTTAGCGTTCGCAGGGATCAGGCCTGATGCTGCAAACGCTGCAGTTATGTGTGTTGTGTTTTGTAAGTGACAGTGATTGATTGATACTGCACTTGGGTGGGCTGGGCTGGGCTGGGTGGAGGGGCTAAATGCAGGTGTTAGCAGGTATCTGGGCTGATCCCGCTAACACTGCGTTTTTGGGAACCATAAACTGCTGGGGACGCTAGTATAGATCTGATCAGATCAGATATCGATCTGTTCAGACACTATACTTATATGGGAGGTCTATGGTGTGTGCGTGGGTGTTAGCGCGGCACTAATCTGACGCTGCCTGGAGCCACGCAGACCTTGACTGACGCTAAAACCTAACTGATATCACCTGCCAGGTGATCAGGGGGTTAAACATTTATTTTGGTAAAATACGATGGGTGCCCTGACACTATAAGAAATAAACTAGCTAACCAGCGTCACCCGTGACACTTATACAGTGATCACTGGTGACAGGGGGTGATCAAGGGGTTAAACCTTTATTAGGGGGCTTAGGGGGGGGGGTCCCTAGACCTATCTAGGCCTAATACCAATTACCCTAATGCCCCGTACACACGGTCAGATTTTCCGATGGAAAATGTCCGATCGGAGTGTGTTGTCGGAAATTCCGACCGTGTGTGGGCTCCATCGGACATTTTTCCATCAGATTTTCCGACACACAAAGTTGGAGAGCAGGAGATAAAATTTTCCGACAACAAAATCCGTTGTCGGAAATTCCGATCGTGTGTACACAAATCCGACGGACAAAGTGCCACGCATGCTCAGAATAAATAAACAGATGAAAGCTATTGGCCACTGCCCCGTTTATAGTCCCGACGTACGTGTTTTATGTCACCGCGTTCAGAACGATCGGATTTTCCGACAACTTTGTGTGACCGTGTGTATGCAAGACAAGTTTGAGCCAACATCCGTCGGAAAAAATCCTAGGATTTTGTTGTCAGAATGTCCGAACAAAGTCCGACCGTGTGTACGGGGCATAACACTGATTTTTGTCACTAATGACACAGTTAACATTTACACAGGCAGGGGAAGGATCTCATTTGCCAGGATCGATCATCAGGTCCAGGCCAGATACCATTGGCCTGGGCTCGGGGATTGATCAGTTCTGGATTGAATCCAACCGTCGCAGCCGCCAAGAGGGCGAGTGCGCCCCCACTGGCCGCGTGCGACGTATAGCTACGACGATTCGCACAGCTGGAACAACCTGCCGCAGTATAACTTCATTGGCTAGTCCGGAACCGGTTAATATTAGGAACAGTGGTTTGGCTATGACATGGCTAAGTTCTTTGAGGACTCTCGGGTGTAAGCCATCTGGTCCTGGTGATTTATTCACATTAAGTTTTTTTAGCCTTTTTTGAACATTGGTTTATGTCAGCCACAAGGGTACATTCAATATAATGTTATTAGAATTACTGTCTTGTTTATTATACCCATCCCCTTCATTTGTATAAACCGAGGAGAAGAATGTATTCATGTTGTAATATAGTTTCCTTCTCCCCATCTATTGTAATCAACTGTGACCAGCTTCCCCAATCATCTTTTATGGGGCCAATATGTTCTGACCAAGATATTTTACTATTATTAAAATATAATTTGAAGAACATGTGGGGTTTTTTTTTTACTCTCCTCTTCAGTGTGTCTCTCATAATTTATTTGAGCTGTTCTGATCATGCACTTGCATTTCCTATTGCATTCGTTGGATTGCTGATGGTGACCCTTTAGTCTTTTATTTTTAAACAGAAACCTTATTCTCATTAATATGTCTTTTTAAGTTAGTGTTTAGCCACCCAGGTTTACCTTTTGTTCCCTTATATTTGTTGCCCAGCATAATGCACTGACAAATGCTGTTGTTTGTTGTTATGTCCTTAAAGGAGAAGTATAGCCAAAGCTTTTTGGGCTATACTTCTCCTATGGATCACAGGAGTGCAGTTCATTCTGCACTCATGTGACCTGTTTTCAGCCAACAATGGGCCAAAGCCCTCTGTTGGCTGATGTCACTGAGCTGGTCCAGGCCCTGACAAGATCTCGACCATATGGTCGGGATCCAGACGGAATCTACTGAGAGCTTGAGCCAGCCCCTTCCGCCCCCAGCACAGCCCAGAGCTCCAGTGAGTGTGGGGGTTGGGGGCAGACCAGAGAGTTGGAGACTGACAGGTCCAGCTCTCTGCTCAGAGCAGAGGGGGAGAAATAAGCAAACAGCAGTGTTTGATCGCTCAGTTCTCACTAACGAGCCAGCGGGGTACAGATGCAGCATTGGATCAATGCTGCATGCACCTGGGTATTATGTTGGGTTTTGTTTTGTTTGTTTTTTAGAAAGCCATACTTTTCTTTTAAAACAGTTTCACTTTTCTTAAGTGTTCCTTGTTGCAAGAATTTAATCCCAATTAGTTATTTGTAGTATAGAGCACAACTTAGTAGAATTGGCTCTTTTCATATTTAGTTAATTTACACTTTACACATTTCGATTTTTTTGCAATGCTTTATATGTCATTTTAAATAGATATTTATGAAGTTTTCAGAGCAGCACATTCACACACATTCTTACACCTTTAGGTAATGTAGTTATAGTTAACAATTTATAGGGGCTTTTGTGCAATTTTTTTCTTTATAACATGCTGAGGTAATTTTTTTAAAGTTTTTTATTAACAGTATTTTGAAGATAACAAGGGCAGGAATATCAATGCAACTTGGGTACTATCTTTAAAAGTAAAAAAAGTCCTAGGCCCATACGCCATCTTGACCCTATGCAAAGATTAAAAAAATGGGTTCCTCGCATAGTCAGGTGCCTTACCAGCTGTGCGATCCCCCCTCTCATTCATTCACCTCTCCTCCCTCCTAGCAGCAGCAGACAGCTAATCAGAAATAGAGGACACATTGCAAAAGAACCTTTAAGGATCATGGGAAAAGTAGTCCTAAATGGGTGCTGGACAATACAAGTTAATGACTATGAATTGGGCAGTCAAGTGCTGGGAGTGAGAAAGTGGGGACCTGCTACCTGTAGTGCCCTTTATTCATACACACCAGAGTGCTGAAAGACTGAGCCACTGTGTGCATGGACCTGGAACAGTGCAGACCCATTGCTGGGGCGACTGTGCCTACAGCAGGGACCCAAGGACTGAAAGCTGCGCTCATGATATAAATTAAAAATATAATGTGTAAAAAGAATATATACAATATATTGAATAAAGGGATTTGTGAAAAGTCCATACACTATTGAGTGCACCTCCCATCACCGAAATTAGCGTGAGCCTGAATGCAATCCTCCACCATTGAGAGTGCCTGCTTACCGGAACACATTGACATCCTATTATGGAAGGTCAAACTTGCCTGTAGCTTATAACCCAGCCAAGGCCTTTATCCCTCCGGAGCAGATGGGAATCCACCTCTTTGTAGGTAATCGATGTTAGAAGCTTAGTGTGTGTCTCACTAATAAAGCTGTGGCTGTGTAGTTTGTCACATTAAATAAAATAACAGTGCAGTGTCATAATTTTGTGGAATTGTCACCTGCAAGGAGTGGTGAGCAGAAATACTACACTTAATCCCTTACACACAGTTAATGCAACAGAGTGCTCTTTACGCAGCTCATTGGCCATGATCCATTACACAATCTTCAAGTTGTGCTATAAGAGCGGATCACTCACGCCTAAACACACTCTCTGAACATGTATCAATGTGCAAAATTATATTCAAAAGTGGTGTTGCGCTCCCAAATGCTAGTCTGCTAGTATTCTTTTAAATCTGTTTGCATAGCAATTTTCAAACTCAGCACATCATATCAAACCATATACAACATTAACAAAACAAAACAAATAATGCATCCGTCCATAAAGTGTCCTTTGGTATGAATTTGCTTGAATATGTTCAACCTTTCAAAGCATATGCAAGCAAATTCATACCAAAGGACACTTTATGGACTGATGCATTGTTTGTTTTGTTTATGTTATATATGGTTTGATATGATATGCTGAGTTTGAAAATTGCTATACAAACAGATTTAAAGGGATACTAGCACACTAGCATTTGGGAGCGTGGCACCACTTTTAAGGGGAAAAGCTGTATTGCTGGAAAAGGATAAAAAGTCCACTGATTCAGGGCCAGTCTTGTGTGGAGGAGCAGAAGCGATCTCCAAAACATGCAAAGAAAAAAAGATACAGGTGCCTCTGTGTGTAGATTGTAGATATTTGGTAAAGACACAATAAGTAAAACTCACAATCATAAAGTAGCATGTGTCTGGTGGTGTGTAGACCACACAGATCCATGCTGAGAGCTGCCTTTGCTGCTCTTATGGCTATCTTTGCCGGCTAGATAGTGGTGTGAGGGAGGAGAGCTGAAACCGAGGCCTGGAACACTCCCTGGACCGCAGCTCTGGTCGCAATGATGAGTATGCTGGTGACACACCACCATCTAGCCAGCCTAGATAGCCATAAGAGTGGCGAAGACGGCTCTCAGCACGGACCAGTGCGGTCTACACACCACCGGACATCTGCTACTTTATGATGTGCCTTATATTGTATTCCAAAATGTTAGTTTTACTTATTGTGTCTACACTCAAAGGTGCCTGTATCTTTCTTTCTTAATATAGAGGGGTAGCCTACTAACACCTAAGTTACAATACATAAGTGTGAACTGCCTTCATCCTATACCCAGGCGTGTCAGTGGGGACTGTGCAACTTAAAGAGTTGTGGAAGAACAGAGCCCATTATTTCAAGTAATGCCTGCAGGGGTAATGGTAAACACTAAACTTGCAAGATAAGTTCTGACACTGGCCTCCAGGGCCGTCTTTAATTTTGATTGGGCCCTGGGCAAACATTTTCTTGGGCCCCCCTCCATTCTGAGACATACAAAAAATAGCAGGTAGACTCAAAATCAGTTTACTGCAGCAGATCACGCAGCGATTGCAATTGTTTGCCAGAGGTTACAGCCTATCATTACTGCTCACTGGCTGGTTTCTAGAGGTTACAACACATAATTTCTGCTTGCCGATTGGTTGCTAGAGGTTACTGTACATTATTAGCACTCACTAATTGGTTGCTAGGGGTTACAGCACATCATTAGCACTTACTGATTGGTTTCTAAAGATTAAAGCAGATCACTACCGTTTGCTGATTGGTTGCTAGAGGTTCATGCACATCATTAACTCTCACTGAGCAGTGGAGCAATCCCAAATAATTAAGCAAGTAAAGGGGCACATTAATACACATACTACAGGAGAGGTTCAGAGACTGCGGACATACTGCAGGAGATTACCAGAGACTGCGGACATACAGCAAGAGACAATCAGAGACTGCGGACATACAGCAAGAGACAATCAGAGACTGCGGACATACTGCAGGAGATTACCAGAGACTGCGGACATACAGCAAGAGACAATCAGAGACTGCGGACATACTGCAGGAGATTACCAGAGACTGCGGACATACTGCAGGAGACAATCAGAGACTGCGGACATACTGCAGGAGACAATCAGAGACTGCGGACATTATACAGGGGATAGTCAGAGAACTTTCAGCAATGCACAGCTTTACAGTTAAAAAACACAGCTCAGGGTTTCAGCAGTCAGGCATTTTATGGGTGTAAGGACATACCTGGCCAGCCAAACTTACTACATACATTCAGGACTGTGGGCGGGGCTTCCACTCTCTGCTCTCACTAAAGCAGCTAGGAGCTCCACTGATGCTTTGTTGGGGGGCCCGCGTCACCCGTGAATGGTCGCCCCGATGACAGCTTTGCAGAGCGCACAGAGGACAGGGGAGGATGTATTCCGCGCTAGCCAGCTGGGAGGGGCGGGGCCAGGAGCTCCACTGAAGCTCTGACCCCGCCCACGTGCAGCCTTGTACTGGGAATAGAGCGCCTGTAGTGAGAGCCAGTGATCAGAGTGGGAGTGTCATTGAAGCTCCCAGCCCCGCCCCCGGAGCTCTGTATTCACCAGCCAGTATAGAGGGGGCGGGGCCGGAAGCTCCACTGACACTCGCACTCCGATCACTGGCTCTCACTACAGAAGCTCTTTTCCGAGTACACAGACTGCACGTGGGCGGGGTCAGAGCGTCAGTGGAGCTCCCGGCCCCGGCCCCGCCCCCTCTCAGCTGGCTAGCGAGGAATACATCCTCCCGTGTTCTCTGTGCGCTCTGCAAAGCTGTGATCGGGGCCCCAATTCACGGCTAGCGCGGGCCCCCAAACAAAGATTGGGCCCAGGGCAAGTGCCCCGTTTGCCCTGCGCTAAAGACGGCCCTGCTGGCCTCGCAGAGGTAGCGATGGCTACAAGGAGTACATGATATTATCAGTACATGGTTCTCTGTTATAAAACAGCTTTTTGATTTGGCCTCAGATGCATTCCTGGTCTCTTCTGACAATGTGGAGAATACTGAAAGTATAATGGAAAACGTGGATACCAACATTTCAAAGCAGTTGGAAAGCTCACAAAAGGAACCCAATAAAAGACAACAAGAAACAATAACACATACAACAGAGTTGTAAAGCAGCTTTACTGTATGAGGAGATATTGTATATCTTTTTAAAACTATCAAATCAAAAGTATTTGTCAAGTTGGATTGAAAAAAATATATATTGTACAGTGGATAAATAACATTTCAAACGGGTGATTATTTGGCAGTTAATCAAAGGACTGAAAAGTCAGCTGAGGTTGAAACTGCTGCACAGTAGAAACATTGAATAATAAGACAAAACTGTCCATAGCCCATTGCCTTGCAGCAAACAACAAAAAAAAAAATATTGACACTGGACAGACACAGTTGATGGCCACATACTGTAGAATACCACCTCGTAGGTGACAGTAGATAGAGGAATGTCTCTAATAGTTTATAAAGGTAATTTATTTTACACACAAAAGATGTATAGCAGACCTTCTGTGTTATCTGCACATTGGAATTGGAGAGGGTGTGAACCTAAAAAGGAATAAGGCAATGAAGCACACACACAGACCTTTATCAGAGCACCCCTTAAGGACTGAAAGACCCAGAAGTTTTTTTAAATGCAGTGGGACTGTGGGCATAGCATAAATTAGTCCCCGCCCAGGTCAAAAATAGGGGAAGCTGTGCCACGCCCCAGCCACTTACATCTGCACATTCTTTACCCCCCCGCCCCATGAAAACAGTGAGAGAGTTTTAATGGACCTTAATAAATAAACTCAAAATAATAATTAAAAAAACACATTAAGAATAACTACATAAACTAATCAGCAGCTGTTGAGACAATAAACACTTTGGTCAAAAGTACTGGTAGTGGTCAAGGCTGGCTGTAAAAATAATGAGCCCCCTGTTCACATCTGGAGCCCCTCTGTTCACATCTGTTTCCCCCATTCAAATCTTAAATCCTCCTTTACATTTTGACCCCTTTTAACATCTCAAACCCTGTTCACATCAGGAGCCTTCTTTCACATCTGTTGACTCCATTCACATCTTGAGCCCTCTTTCACATTTTGAGCCCCCTTTCATATATGGAGCTCTCTTCACATCAGGACCCCCTTCACATCTGGAGTTCTCTGTTCACATCAGGATACTCCCACTTCACATCAGGAGTCCACCTTAACATAAGATTCCTTGCATTGGCATTAGGAGCCCTCATTAACAACTGAAACTACTTTTCACATTTGGATCCCTATGACATCAAAATGCTCAGTCCTCCCATTCACATCAGGAGCCACCTCTAAGAATTGTCACTTCTTGCTACAGAGAATTACGGCAACATGGCAGAGAAGAGGATGTGAACCAGAAGGGTGACACAAGTTTCTACGAAGTGAAAGAGTCTGAAGTCTCTCTGGTCTGAACAGAGGCAGACTTTGGTGCCTGAAAGTCCCAACCTTTTCTGGGACAAGCCATTCATTGTGTCACGCAGAGAGAACACAGGCAAGTGACAGTCATGTTGACTTGGCCGTATCCCCAGTGTGTGTATTATGCAGTCAGTGAATGCACAGTGCATTCCATCCCTGTTCGCCACACGCACTGCACACATTAATGGTACATCTCTAAGTGGACCCTCTGTGTTATCTACATGTTGGAAAGGGTATAACCCTAAAAGAAAAGAAGCACAGAGTCTAAGCATATACACTAGATCTTCGCTAGAGAACCCCGCAAGGAGTGAAGGACTTTCTATGCAAGTGCAACAGGGTGCAGCTCTCAGGCACACCTGTGCACATAGCAACTGAACAGCAAAAGAACCTGAGCATGATACACAATAAATAGGGAATATCAGAAAGTTGGACACGGAAAAGCAGGAATGCAGGAAATAACCTACACTGGGGCTAAGAAATAACTCTGATGCAACATGTGTTTGTCTGAGCACAGCTACAGTAAATAGTGAACTTGATTAAAAGAATGTGTGCGGATATATCTTGTAGGTGTATTCTAAACTATCAGGTGAGTTCTGGTGATTCCTAATAAGGGTGAACTCACTGAACTCTTGCTGTTCGGGTGTTCAGAAAACACCCAAGATTTTGACCCCCATTTTTAATTGACAGTGGGTGCAGGGAGATGATCCCCCACCCACTCTCAGAGATAGGGGAGCACTGGCGGTGGGAGGAGAGTGCATATGAGCATTTTACAGGTTACACTCTAAATATGGGTGTAACATATAACATGCTCCTAAAGATGAACATATCCTTTAAAAAATCTAATCCTTGTGGCAGAATCACCTCTTTTGTTGGGTAAAAGGAAAGAGCTAAAACTATTGTATCTGTTTATATAACAAAGAAGAAAGAGCAAAGGGTGGGACTTTAAATGAGGCACACGGGGGCAGGTACAAAAATCAGGTATAAAACAGGTTTTATTATATTCAAAATGGTTATATATTCACGTGATTTTAAATGTACATAGCTACTATTCTTACTCTATATTTCATCAAAGTATACATTCCAACAAGGACTTATATTTACATTACATGAACAGTTAAATAGCTAAAATCACAAGTAGAGGATATATGACACATTAAAGACCTGACTTGCGGGGCCCCGCTGTCTGTGCGCAAGTATACAGTGGGTGCCACCGATATTGTGTCAATCTCGCCTCTGTTAGCGGCGAGATTGACACCTGTGAGCCCCGTCGCGGGAGCCAGCGCTGAGCTCTGTCGCTAATTCATTGTTTTATTTCCTCTGGATTCCTGCCTAAATCACTTTCACCGCTAGGTGTCGTACGCACCCTGTTTTCTATTTGTCTTTTATGCGCCCTTTGTCTCATGACGATGCATCTCGTGGGTCATCACACTACTACTGTGGCAAATGAAGGACATGTGAAGGTGGTCCAGCGGCTGCGTGTCAGCCTTTAATGCCCAGTGTCCAGAGTTTGATTCCCCAGTTAATTTTTTTTTTTATTGTCTTTTTTAATAGAGTATATTCGAGTACAGTACTGTATGTATAGTATTGGATAAGTGTTACTGTATGTTTTAAATGTCTAATAATATATGCTTATTAAAAAGAGTATTGTAAATGCAATTGTATGCAAATCATGTCTGCAAAGATGTTTTTATTGTACAGTACTGTACAGTATCTTATCAAATATCTCAATGCTGTTTCAGGGTCCTTTCATACAGTACATGCACCAAGCATTTCAGTATGGGCTGTATTACAGCACAGAACCCCCATGATCCCGGCCTGCAGACGGTGGGGAAATGACGTGCAGGATTGTTTCCCTACTGTACTGTACTGTATAGTACATTACCTGTACTGTACTCCTGCAGCCCTCCTTCGCCAGCCGAAGTCAGTTGGCACGGTACAGCACACATTGCACCCTGGCCGGGGGGGGGACTCTGCACGGACCAATTAAAGTGTGTCTGCTCCGTGCTCTTACACAACTGCTGCCCAGCCCGTTCACTGTACAGTACTGTACATGTGTGCCGCTCCGCGCTCATGCACCCTTCAGCCGGCGTGGGACGCCATTCGGCAACACTACAGTATGAATTATGGTCTTTGTAATTCTGCCATGCAGTGACGTGTTCATGGTCTTTGTGGTGGAAGGGGCAGTTACCCTGTACAGTACTGTATTTGCTACAGTATACAGTACTAAACACTGTTTCTGTGCTCGCCTGTAGCAGAATCGGGAGTGATTTTCCATTGTTTGAAAATGAAATAAATACAGTATACTGTGTATATATATATATACTGTATGCAAAAAAAAAAAAAAAGATCCCAAAAAGATCTTTACCGCTGTTCACCAAGTTGGTGGCTAGTACTGTACTGTACAGTAACTCTCCTGGTCCAGCAAGTACAGTACAGTACTGTAACTTCCGTATGCCCTGATGAAGTTGGGGGGTCTTCAGGTCTCTCAAACGTGTTGAATGTCTTTAATGCAAGCCAATAAATCAATTCGGACTCTTATCATTGGTCTGGCACTCCTATTGGTACTGTACTGTACATATTATTTTTCTGGTAACCTTATGGGCACCCACTGGAAGTTATCACTGTCTTGTAAAAGCAGCCTAACCTACTGTAAGCCAGCGAGAAAACTGAATGTTTTTTTATTTTAATTTTTTTCTTCTCAAAACCTAATACTGTATAAACTAAGAGTACAGTACTGTACGTCCCAGTGCCTCTTGGATGTTTTTTTTTTCTTCGTCACAGGCATAGAACAAATCAAGACAGGCCGATCAACAGCTGAAGGCACGATACATCTCCGCCCCATAACTGTATCTATTTTCCCGTAGAAATTTGCAACTTGCATCCCAATACACTGTACAGTACACGTGATGTACAGTACAGTACAGTACAACTGGCAGATACAGTACAGTAAGCAAGGGTTTGAATCTACTGTCAATCGGAAACCTAAAAGAATCATGGCGTGTTGGGAGACCGGTGTCTGGGAGGTGCACATACAGTACTGTACAGTACACTACAGTACAGTTGCAATCATCAATTCAGAAAAAGTGTGAACCTTTTTCTCTAGCAGAGTCCCAACAGCCATTGTTCATCAATCTTCAAAACCAAGTCCTGGCGACATCATGTCTGGCACCATGACAACGTTTCCATTCAAATACAGTACCTGTACTGTCCTGGCTCAGCATTCTACTGTAATGGTTCACATTGCTGTACAGTAAAGTACAGTACTGTATCTTGTCTATCTGCCCAGATTTGTAGGTACTGTAATGCTTTTAGTAGTGAACCCCGAAATGATTTCCCAGGACATACTGTACTGTAAGCAGACGAAGGCGGGATAGGCATCTTGCCGGACATAGCATGAAACAGATCCAGTCTTGGCTGCTGACGTGGGATATACAGTACAGTGCAAGCATCTCTAAGAGGTTGCAATGTGAACAGAGCGGGGGGAGGGGAGCGGTAATTTAAGCTTGCTGAGCCAGAGCTGTGAGCCACACAAATCAACAGCACATCCATGTCCTCCGCTGCCCGTAGTGTTGCCAAACAGCCCTTTCCATGCTGTTTGCATTAAGGGTAAAAAGGTTTTAGATTATTATTATTACATTTTAAAGATACTGTACCTGTACTTTAGAGTATTTGTGTTTTTTTTATTTACTGTATGTTTAATGTGTACGGTAATTTGGTGTAAGGTTTTCCACCTGACAACGGGTTCAGTACAGTACTCTGCCACTCAAAAGGTTTTCTTGTGCCCCAAGTTCTGGCTCATGACATACTGTACTGTACAGTGTACAGTACTGTAAGCTGAAGGTTAGCCCATTTCAACTACAGTAGTAAGGTTGGCAAAGTTAATAAATATTAGATTTTATATACTGTATAAATAAACATGGTCTCTCATACTGTTCATAAACTATTTTTATTTAACGGAGTCCAGCAAAAATAAACAGTAAAGTACAGTAATCACATATTGGTTGCTGCACCATTCCTCTCAATCACCACTGGCAAGACCTTCTTTATGTGGTCAATTGTGTCACAGCAGATTTTAATGGTCAGAATGTCTCTCCAAAACTTAAGAATCCCATCAATTAGCTCCGCCTTGTTTGTCGGTTTGTGTACCCTTTTGAGGTACCCCTTCAGATGTGCCCACACCATCTCAATGGGGTTTATATCAGGTGATCTGTAAACACAGTGAGCATACAGTAAGTACACAAGCAAAAAGGTTCAAATTGCAATCTTTGTACAGTGTCAAAAGTGGAAAATGACTGAGCATGGTTGTTGTTAATAATTACTGTAAGTGTTAAACGTGTCTTTGGACTCTTACAGTACAGTACTGTGTTTTGGGGATTGTTTACTACTGTATATACTGTACAGTAAGCACATAACATGTACAGGTACTGTACAGTACTGTACAGTATGTTTAGCACTGTTAATGCACTTTGCAAACTACTGTAACCGTTGGATGTCTATCCCTTGCTACACAGTACTGTACTGTACAGTATGTTTTGTATGTAATTCTCATCTAAAAATATTTGTAATAAATATTGGTTAAAAAACAAAAGTGGCAAATGAAACAGAGACCAAATGTTCAAAATATCAAAACAAATGGACAAAAATTAAATAGAAATAATTGTAAAAAAAATGACAGAAAAAAAACAGTAAAGAATAAAAAATAAATAAAAATTATTACTCTGGGGGTGTCCGCAACCAGTTAACCCCATTACTGGCCATAAATGGTGCAGCACAGAAATGTTTCTGATCATTGTCCATTATCACACGGCATCCATCTGGGTATACTTGCTTTAGGTATGGAACCAGCGCATTGGTGACTATATGCTCTTTGAAAAATGCGGTGTCCATAATACCTGTGAGGACAGAAGATGCACGACATTAAAGCAATTGAATAAAAAGATTGAGGGAGTTGTAATCAGGTTGTGGCAGCTGTACAGTACTGTACCTTCAAATAGCACCAATGGTCCAGGTCCAAACTTTGAGATGCCACCCCACACATGGATTTTAACGGGATGTTTTGGCTGTGGCTTAGTAGACAGGTGTCCTTTTTTGCAGAATGCCATTGTATTGAATCTCACAAGCGAAATTGTGGATTCATCGGTGAAAAGCATATGATGGAAATTTTCGCCTGTTTCCAACCAGAGTTTGGCGTGCGCCACCCGTTTCTGCTTGTTGATTTCTCTCGTCATTGGTGAAAACCTACGGTAACAATGTACAGTACAGTAAACACAGAGGATTGTCATACTGTACAGTATTATTTAAAAGCGCATTTAAAAATCACACATCATACAGTAAGTGGGGTAAATGGGGTAACGGATTATACATTAGTTATAATAAATTTTAAAATATTCATACTTAGCTCGTTGCCACTGCCAACCTAAAGCCCAACGGACTTTGAGAACAAGTCCTTTACACACGCTAATCCCATGCTAAGACAGCAGCAACCTCTGTACTTGTGCAGCAGTCCGTTCATCATCCTCACGCATTAATGCGTCAATATGCACAGACAGAACTCTGCAGAAAAAAGAGGGGTGGTCAGTCTGGTTTTCTTGAATTCATGTTTTTGTTAAAAAAGAAAAAAGGAAAGCTCAGCCACAGTGCCCCCATTCCCTGCATGGACAGAGGGAACAAAAACATTCAGCTAATGATACTGTACAGTATACTGTACAGTACAGTACAGTGATGTCCTGTGAGCCACCCCTACAGTAACTACAGTACAGAACTGTACTGTACAGTATGAGACCAATGAGGTCTCTAAAACCAGTGCTTCTACAGTATTTTGAATCAGCTGCTACAGTAGCGTTGCACATGTCTCATAAATCATGCATTTATTTTTTTGAACGACTTTGATTGCTTTAACATATAATAATTTTTCTGGAGGTTATACTTACAGAATTTTTCACGTGAATGCACATTGTCCCTTTTTTTGCAATATTGGATTGCACGAATATCACTTTATTGTTGTTGATTTATAGCACAATAATATTTTTTATTATTTAGATTTATATTTTCATAGCACAGCGTATTATACTGTATATTTTAAAAACATTCAGCTGTGCCTGTCAGTGCGCTATGAATTCTGGTACTTGTGGTTCTAAATAAATTATCATACAGATTGGTACAGTACTTACTTATCCAAATGTTTGATGTCACGTTTTATTGGATGTGCATTGCCACTGGCGTGATATTGCACGACTCTTAGAGATGCTTGTATATCCCACGTCAGCAGCCATGACTGGATCTGTTTCATGCTATGCCCAGCAAGACGCCTCTCCCGCATTCGTCTGCTTATGTCCTGGGAAATCATTTTGGATTCACTACTAAAAGCAGTACAGTACCTACAAATCTGGGCAGATAGACAAGATACAATACTGTACTGTACTTTACTGTATAGCAATGTGAACCATTACAGTAGAATGCTGAGCCAGGACAGTACAGGTACTGTATTTGAATGGAAACGTTGTCATGGTGCCAGACATGATGTCGCCAGGACTTGGTTTTGAAGATTGATGAACAATGGCTGTTGGGACTCTGCTAGAGAAAAAGGTTCACACCTTTTCTGAATTGATGATTGCACCTCCCAGACACCGGTCTCCCAACACGCCATTATTCATTTTAAAGTCAGAAGGTTTCCGATTGACACTAAATTCAAACCCTTGCTTACTGTACTGTATCTGCCAGTTGTACTGTACTGTACATCACGTGTACTGTACAGTGTATTGGGATGCAAGTTGCGAATTTCTACGGGAAAATAGATACAGTTATGGGGCGGAGATGTATTGTGCCTTCAGCTGTTGATCGGCCTGTCTTGGGTAGACAATTTTCAGTCAAACGCAACAGGAAGGTGGCATAGAAAAACAAGGAAAATGTAAATCCGGTTCCTCAGCCCAAGAAACCGAGACGAGAGAAAAAGAAGAATTCTGTTATTGCTACAGTTGTGGGTGAGTTACTGAACAGTTCATACAGTAATACTGTTGCTGAGTGAAAATGCATGTACAGTACTGTACAGGTACTGTACTGCAATCTACAGTACCTGTAATTGGACTTACTATTGGGATACAGTACTGTACATTAGTATTCTGCTACTGTATATTTTGTAGTCTGATACAGTATAACCTGTACTTTGTTTCTACCTTCATACAGTAATTGGTGTGGTTTTTTGTATGTACATCTGAGGGGGACATGCAAGGAAAATAAAAAACAGCACTTTAGCTTGCACATGATTGCATGATAAAAGACTGCAGACCTTCCCCTCATTTCAGATCTACTGTACCCCTTAGATCCACAGCGACTGCACTTCCAAGTGCACTTTCTGTGGAATTTCAAGTGCACTTTGCACTTGTAGTGCAAAGTGGATTTGCCTTTTGTACATAACGTGTCCTCTAAAATCTAATGTTTTTTAGAATGTTGTACAGTAATTGTGGTTTGTGGGAAATAGAAACATACAGTTTAGAAATGAAGAAAGCATTATTACTACTGTACTAAAGACATTATTACAACTAAAGAACTGACCGCAATACTGTATTTATAATCAACAGTTTCAGAAGAGGGACTGGCTCTCGCAGAACGGCTGAGGAAGGGAGAGGAGCTAACATTTTGCCCAACACCTAAATTCCATGGACTCCATGCTGCACCTGAAATCTATGCACTGTTGGCTCCATCAGAAGCGCCTGCACGCAATGTAACCCCTGCACAGCCAGCAACACTTTAAGTGGATGACCTGCCTGGGCTTTCTGCAGCATCTGCATCCATAGTGCCTGTGCGCACTGTAACCCCTGCACAGCCAGCAACACCTGAAGTTGACAAACTCCCTGCATCTGAAGTAAAAAGGGTTCATGGACTTCAAAAGAGAAAGCATTTTTTGAAGCAGGCAGTTGACAGACAGCATAATAGTGAACACCTTATGCATCTCAAGCGGCTGGAACGCCAGGTGCGCTTACTGCGTAAAACACTAGTGGGAGCAGTGGAGTGCATACTGCAGATTCACACTGGACATGAAGAACTTAAGTCTGGACAGGAAGAACTCAACGCTGGGCAAGAGAGGCTGGAGCAGGAGTTTGCGAACACTTGGTTGCACAGAATTAGCCAGATGAATTTGCAAGGGGATTACATGGCACCACAAGAGATGGGTGGCGATTCACAGATTCCTCTTTCTCCTATTTTGCAAATACCTCTGACACCACCAAAGTATGACAAAGTTACTGCTGTGGCACCCTTGGATTCTATGACGACCCCAGTCAGAAGCAATCCAAATCCAGTGTCCTTCACATCTGTCACACCCATGGATTCTATGACCACCCCAGTCAGAAGCAATCCAAGCCCAGTGTCCTTCACTTCTGCCACACCCTTGGATTCTATGACCACCCCAGTCAGAAGCAATCCAAGCCCAGTGTCCTTCACATCTGCCACACCCTTGGATTCTATGACCACCCCAGTCAGAAGCAATCCAAGCCCAGTGTCCTTCACATCTGCCACACCCTTGGATTCTATGACCACCCCAGTCAGAAGCAATCCAAGCCTAGTGTCCTTGACATACCCAACGACAAGCGCTACAGGCAGCAGGGTATCGTCGGTGTCAAGGATGAAAAAAAACATGTCTCCATTACCAGACTGTGCCCTCCCAGTCATAACTGAAGAGGATACAGCCCTTATAGTCCTGCATTCGGTCAACAAACCGGGCAATATGGCCCAGCTTGTTTTTAAACATTTAATATCATGGGAGCAATACCAGCAGGGGACCAAGAGGGTTAATTTTGATGGTGATAATCGCAAACCAGGAATCCCCGCAAATCTGAAAGCAACCATTCTTGACTTTGTCCACAAAAGATTCCATGGGGACAATGTGCAAGCTTGTAGGGACAAAGTTAACGAATTCCTCAGGATGTCACGAGAATGCCCTTGGTCAAAGTTGTAATAAAGACACTAGAGTTACACTACTGTAATATCATGTACAGTAGTTACAGTAATGTGCTGTAGACACTGCAGAAACTGTACTGTACCATTTTGCTGTGCTGTTGATTGGTGTGGGTGGGAGGAGGGACACCTTTCAGTGCTAGAAAACCTTGTGGCCTGCCTACAGTAACAGACTGCCTAAGGCTGAAACTTTTTATCTTTTTTCTCACAGCTCTGGCTTAGCAAGCCTAAATTACCGCTCCCGTCCCCCCGCTCTGTTCACATTGCAACCTTGAGAGCCAAAGAAGAGAATGAGCACCATGGGCGGTGCCTGTAAATTGGCCCAACACCCCAACTGGCTGAGTAGTTGGGGGGGTGAAGTATGTTTCCTACTGTACTGTACTGTATGTCTATGGTACTTTTAATTTAGTCTTTCTACCATACAGTACAGTACATTATGTACAGTATCTATTCCTGGCACTGCTTAGATGGCAGAACCTCCTGGCAGGAGCAAAAAAATAAATACTGTTATTAAACAATTTGTACAGTTTATGAACAGTTTGAGAGACCATGTTTATTTATACAGTATATAAAATGTAATATTTATTCACTTTGCCAACCTTACTACTGTAGTTGAAATTGGCTAACCTTCAGCTTATAGTACTGTACACTGTACAGTACAGTACTGTACAGTATGTCATGAGCCAGACCTTGGGGCACAAGCAAACCTTTTGAGTGGCAGAGTACTGTAGAGAGTAGAGATGCTTGTACAGTATATCCCACGTCAGCAGCCATGACTGGATCTGTTTCATGCTATGCCCGGCTTTAATTGGTCCGTGCAGAGTCTCCCCCCGGCCAGGGTGCAATGTGTGCTGTACCGTGCCCACTGACTTTTTACCCTTAATGCAAACAGCATGGAAAGGGCTGTTTGGCAACACTACAGGCAGCGGAGGACAAAAAAAAAGTACATACAGTACAGTAGGAGTACAGGTACTGTACTATACAGTACAGTAGGGAAACAATCCTGCACGTCATTTCCCCACCATCTGCAGGCCGGGATCATGGGGGTTCTGTGCTGTAATACAGCCCATGCTGAAATGCTTGGTGCATGTACAGTACTGTATGAAAGGACCCTGAAACAGCATTGAGATATTTGATAAGATACTGTACAGTAAAAACATCTGTGCAGACATGATTTGCATACAATTGCATTTACAATACTCTATTTAATAAGCATATATTATTAGACATTTAAAACATACAGTAACACATATCAAATACTGTACATACAGTACTGTACTCGAATATACTCTATTAAAAAAAGACAATAAAAAAAAATTAACTGGGGAATCGAACTCTGGACACTGGGCATTAAAGGCTGACACGCAGCCGCTGGACCACCTTCACACGTCCTTCTTATGCCACAGTAGTAGTGTGATGACCCATGAGATGCATCGTCATGAGACAAAAAAGATTGGCCATGCCTGGGATCGAACTGGGGTCTCAGAGGAGGACTGAACAAAAGCTGACATGCGCACAAAGGTTTTTGTCCAGCGCCACCCCGCGTTTACGTGTAGCAACAACAGTTTTGGAATGTATTAATTAACAGCGCGAGACCCATCGCGAATGGTCTCGGGGGCGGCGAGCGCGAGAAGCACAGCCTTGCAACGGTGATTTCCAGCGCAATCCCATCGCGCTGGAAACACAATGTCGGCGGCACCTACTGTATGTGTGTAAGTTTGATGGGTTAGGTGTACTATGTGGGGAACATACTCTACATTTACCCACCATTTTTTCCCAAAGTATTTTTCTCTCTTTAAATACGACTGTTTTCCATATCCCTAAGTTACCCTTGGTTTTTGCTCCTGAAGAGTGGCTATTAAGTCCCGAAACGCGTAGAGCTTATATCTACCCATAGGCGTACCTCACCAATAATTATGTATGAGCGTTCCATTTCCACTCATTGTTTCCTTTTTGTAACCTGTAACTTTAACCTGTAACTTTAACCTGTAACCTTTGTAACTTTAATGTGTCATATATCCTCTACTTGTGATTTTAGCTATTTAACTGTTCATGTAATGTAAATATAAGTCCTTGTTGGAATGTATACTTTGATGAAATATAGAGTAAAAATAGTAGCTATGTACATTTAAAATCATGTGAATATATGACCATTTTGAATATAATAAAACCTGTTTTATACCTGATTTTTGTACCTGCCCCCGTGTGCCTCATTTAAAGTCCCGCCCTTTGCTCTTTCTTCTTTGTTATATATATTGAACCAGGATGGAGGAGGGGAGTTGAACGCCCCCTATTCAACCTCATTTAAAGTCCCAAATTTTCTGTTCTGTTTTTAAATTAATTCATATTGTATCTGTTTATGTAGCACATTGTGTAAGGCCCAAGTGTGTTAAGCCAACTATTGAATCGCTTACTGTTTTTTGAATGCTTTATAAATAGTTATTTTGTTTTTCATTTTGTATTGTAAAGTCATATAGATTATTTTCAGTACCTATTAGTAACAGCATAAAGAGATTCTAAATAAAACATGAAGATACCACAAAGGATGTATCAGTGTAAAATTGGTGAAAAAAAGCTTGGATGGACAGCAACAACTGTCTGATGTGCTTTAATCACCTCAAGCTTAAAGTAAGAGCCCTTTCACACTGGGGCGTTGGGGGCGTTGGGGGCGTTGGCGGTAAAGCATCACTATTTTTAGCTTTACCGTCGTTTTAGCGGCACTCTTTTGGCCGATAGCGGGGTGCTTTTAACCCCTGCTAGTTGCCGACAAAGGGTTAAAAGCGCCGGCAAAGACTTTTTTTGACGTCCTGCCAGCACACCGCTCCAGTGTGAAAGCTGTTGGGCTTTCACATTGGAGTGATAGGAGAGGCGTTTTACAGGCGCTATTTTTAGCACTATAGCGCCTGTAAAGCGCCTCAGTGTAAAGGGGTCTTAGTATCTAAAATAAAAGGAAAAAGATCCGATTTAATAGAAAAAATAGCTCAGGTGTTGACAATTGAAGACCTTGCTATAAATTAGTTGTTGTAAATACATAAAAATTGTTTATGGAGGTATATACAGTGGGGAGAAAAATTATTTGATCCCCTGTAGATTTTGTAAGTTTGCCCACTTACAAAGAAATGAAGGGTCTATAATTTTTATCATGGGTGTATTTTAAATGATAGAGACAATGAAAAATACAGAAAAAAAACACATGATACAAATGTTATAAATTTAGTTGTAGTTCAGTGAGTAAAATAAGTATTTGATCCTCAAGTAAAGCATGATTTAGTACTTGGTGGAGAAGCCCTTGTTCGCAAGCACAGAGTTAAGACAATTCTTGTAGTTGTTACCAGTAGGGATGAGTTTCGAGTTCGAGTCGAACACATGTGAGCCTCGAACATTGGCTGTTCGCAAGTTCACCGAACAGCGAACAATTTGGGGTGTTCGCGGCAAATTCGAATGCCGCGGAACACCCTTTAAAAGTCTATGGGAGAAATCAAAAGTGCTAATTTTAAAGGCTTATATGCAAGTTATTGTCATAAAAAGTGTTTGGGGACCTGGGTCCTGCCCCAGGGGACATGGATCAATGCAAAAAAAAGTTTTAAAAACAGCCGTTTTTTCAGGAGCAGTGATTTTAATAATGCTTAAAGTCAAACAATAAAAGTGTAATATCCCTTTAAATTTCGTAGCTGGGGGGTGTCTATAGTATGCCTGTAAAGGGGTGCATGTTTCCCGTGTTTAGAACAGTCTGACAGCAAAATGACATTTCAAAGGTAAAAAGCCATTTAAAACTACTCGCGGCTATTGCATTGCCGGTCCGACAATACACATAGAAGTTCATTGATAAAAACGGCATGGGAAATCCCCACAGGGGAACCCCGAACCAAAATTAAAAAAAAAAATGTTGTGGGGGTTCCCCTAAATTCAATACCAGGCCCTTCAGGTCTGGTATGGATATTAAGGGGAACCCGGGCCAAAATTTTAAAAAAAAATTACGTGGGGGTCCCCCTAAATTCCATACCAGACCCTTCAGGTCTGGTATATATTTAAGGGGAATCCCGCGGCAAAAAAAAATGGCGTGGGGTCCCCCCAAAAATCCATACCAGACCCTTATCCGAGCACGCAACCTGGCAGGCCGCAGGAAAAGAAGGGGACGAGAGAGCCCCCCCTCCTGAACCGTACCAGGCCACATGCCCTCAACATTGGGAGGGTGCTTTGGGGTAGCCCCCCAAAACACCTTGTCCCCATGTTGATGAGGACAAGGGCCTCATCCCCACAACCCTGGCCGGTGGTTGTGGGGGTCTGCGGGCGGGGCATTATCGGAATCTGGAAGCCCCCTTTAACAAGGGGACCCCCAGATCCCGACCCCCCCGTGTGAAATGGTAAGGGGGTACCATTTCACTAAAAAACTGTCAAAAATGACAATTCCTTTATTTAAATGTTTCTTCTTTCTTCTATCTTCCTTCATCTTCTTCTTCTTCTGGTTCTTCTGGTTCTTCCTCCGGTGTTCTCGTCCAGCATCTCCTCCGCAGCGTGGGGGGAGGCTCCCGCTCTTCTCTTCATCTTCTTCTCTTCTTCATCTTCTTCTTCATCTTCTTCATCTTCTTCTTTTCTTCTCTTCTTCTCTTCTTCATCTTCTTCTCCGGGCCGCTCCGCATCCATGTTGGCATGGAGGGAGGCTCCCACTGTGTGACGGTTCCTCTTCTGACGGTTCTTAAATAACGGGGGCGGGGCCACCCAGTGACCCCGCCCCCTCTGACGCACGGGACATGACGGGACTTCCCTGTGGCATTCCCCGTGATGTCACAGGGAAGTCCCGTCAAGTCACCGTGCGTCAGAGGGGGGCGGGGTCACCGGGTGGCCACGCCCCCGTTATTTAAGAACCGTCAGACGAGGAGACGCCGTCACACAGCGGGAGCCTCCCTCCATGCCAGCATGGATGCGGAGCGGCCCAGAGAAGAAAATGAAGAAGAGAAGAAGATGAAGCAGAGAAGAAGATGAAGAAGAAGATGAAGAAGAGAAGAAGATGAAGAGAAGAGCGGGAGCCTCCCCCCATGCCATGGGTGTGGAGCGCGCCCGAGGAGAAGATGATAGAAGACGCCGCGGAGGAGATGCTGGATGAGAACGCCGGAGGAAGAACCAGAAGAGCCAGAAGAACCAGAAGAAGAAGAAGAAGATGAAGGAAGATAGAAGAAAGAAGAAAGAAGAAGCATTTAAATAAAGGAATTGTCAAAAACTGTCTCTTGTAATTTTTAACATTTTTGACAGTTTTTTAGTGAAATGGTAGGGGTACTTTTGTACCCCCTTACTATTTCACACAGGGGAGGCAGGATCTGGGGGTCCCCTTGTTAAAGGGGGCTTCCAGATTCCGATAAGCCCCCCCGCCCACAGACCCCTACAACCACCGGCCAGTATGGTATGGAATTTAGGGGGACCCCCACGTAATTTATTTTTAAATTTTGGCCCGGGTTCCCCTTAATATCCATACCAGACCTGAAGGGCCTGGTATTGAATTTAGGGGAACCCCCACAACATTTTTTTTTTTAATTTTGGTTCGGGGTTCCCCTGTGGGGATTTCCCATGCCGTTTTTATCAATGAACTTCTATGTGTATTGTCGGACCGGCAATGCAATAGCCGCGAGTAGTTTTAAATGGCTTTTTTCCTTTGAAATGTCATTTTGCTGTCAGACTGTTCTAAACACGGGAAACATGAACCCCTTTACAGGCATACTATAGACACCCCCCAGCTACAAAATTTAAAGTTATATTACACCTTTATTGTTTGACTTTAAGCATTATTAAAATCACTGCTCCTGAAAAAACGGCCGTTTTTAAAACTTTTTTTTGCATTGATCCATGTCCCCTGGGGCAGGACCCAGGTCCCCAAACACTTTTTATGACAATAACTTGCATATAAGCCTTTAAAATTAGCACTTTTGATTATTCATGTTCGTGTCCCATAGACTTTAACGGTGTTTGCGTGTTCAAACAAACTTTTTTCCTGTTCGCATGTTCTGGTGTGAACCGAACAGGGGGTTGTTCGGCTCATCCCTAGTTACCAGGTTTGCACACATCTCAGGAGGGATTTTGGCCCACTCTTCTTTATAGATCTTCTCTAAATCCTTAAGGCTTCTTTCTGTCGCTTGGCAACTCAAAATTTCAGCTTCCCCATAAATTTTCCATAGGATTAAGGTTTGGAGACTGGCTATTTAAAATGTTTCCAATAGAGAGACCAGAGCTAGATAGACTGCCCAACAACAGCATTTAATGAAGCAATATCTGGTGCAGATATGGAACCTGACCAAAGAAGACCTGGGAGGTAATACGGAGCCACTGAGAGACGCTCAAATTGTAGCCAAGGTAAAGATGTGGAGGGGCATGCCGTTGTGCCAGCTGAACCAGGCGAGATGCCAGGTAATACTTCCAGAGATCTGGGCATCCCAAACCACCTCGTACCTGAGCTCTATATAGCATGGAGCGGCTCAGTCTGGGCTTCTTATTTTGCCATATAAATTTGAGGAGATCTGATTGCATTAATTGTAATGTGGAGCGAGTTACATACAGGGGTAGGGATCTAAATAGAAATAAGAGCTTTGGGAGGATAGACATTTTGACTGCTTGGATGCGACCTAGGAAAGAAATACGGTATGAAGACCATTGAGTAAGAAGCTGTTTAACATTAGCGAAGGCTGGAGGGTAGTTTAATGAGTACATTTACTTGAGGGAGGGAGCCAATTTTATACCTAAGTATTGTAATGAGTGGTGGTTCCAGGAAAATTTAAATGTGTCTTTAAGTGAGGTCAATAAAGGACTAGGGAGGTGAATGGGTAACGCTGTACACTTGGATGGGTTCACACCAAGTCCGGAAAGGTGATTAAAGGAAGTAAGGGATGTCATAAGGTTAGGGAGGGAGATTAGTGGGTCTGTGATAAATAAGAGAACGTCATCCGCATACAGACTAATCTTAAACTCCCAATCGCATTTTTGGTATCCTTTTATATTGGGGTTATTAGAGATAGATCGGGCCAGGGGTTCCATAGCAAGGGCAAATAAAAGAGGGGAGAGGGGACATCCCTGCCTGGTACCTCGCTTTAAGGGAAAGTAGTCAGAGTTGCACCCTGGGAGCTTAATACGCGTGCATGGGCGATGGTATAGGGCTTTAAATCCGTGTATAAATTGACCATTAAATCCAAATTTGGTAAGAACTGAGTCTAAATAGGGCCATAGGACACTATCAAAAGCCTTGTTTATGTCCAGGCTAAGGAGAAGTACCTTCCTGGAGTGAATATCAGCATCTTGTAAAATGTTTGTTGCCAAGCGGATGTTGTCAGTAATTTGTCTTGAAGGTATGAAACCTGTTTGGTCTGGCGATACCAGCGAGGTAATAACCGAGGCCAAACGATCTGCTAGTAGACATCCAAATATTTTAAGGTCATTATTAATGACCGAAATGGGGCAGAAATTTTGGGGTAAAGAGTGGTCTTTTCCGGGTTTGGGTATAAGGGAAATATTGGCCAGTAGCATTTCTTCAGGGAAATGTTTTCCTTTCAAGATAAAATTAAAAAGTTTTGTCAATTTGGGAGTCAGGGTATCCGCAAATTTCTTGTAATAGGTAGCTGAGAATCCATCTGGGCCTGGGGTTTTGGAGGGTTTAAGGGAAGAGATAATAGAGGCTATTTCTTTGGAGGTACAAGGGGCATTGAGGACCGTCCACACAACACTCAAAACCAGCAGGAATACATAGCATATATAAAGATAAATTGTAGCGCTAAAACACACAAGAGTTAATAGTGAATAAAATTCAAAGTGAATATAGATGTAATGTCCCAAGTGAAAAAAGGGGGAATGTATAGTCCAAATAGGACAACAGTCCGCAGTGAGATTAAATAATCTGTGTATCAATCCTGTCTGCTTCCCAATCTTCAGCTTGTATATCATCAACTTTAGCAAATAGATGGAATACGCTTACCAGAGAGGTTGGATTCTGCTGCCGTGAGCATAGAATCAATGGAGCTTGATGCCACCCTGGGCAAAATGGTGAAGTGTTGGAGGCAAGGGTAGAGCCTCTACAGGGCCGGGACGTCCCCTCTATGTCCACCAAAGCAGAGCCAGAATGGATTCCAAAAGGCAAAGTGGTTCCGCGGTTCTCCAGGATATATAAAAAAGGCAAGGAATGCTTCCATATAGTGTAATTCTGGGTGTTTTTATTCATGAAAAAACACAATACATGTAAAAAGTGATCACAGGATAAAAGCAGTGTATAGGGTCTATAAAAGCCGCCCTACGCGTTTCGGTCCAATGACCTTCAACAGGGGCATGTGGGACCCTCATAACACTGCCCAAATTTATAAACTACTGTATACCATCTAAAATGATCAAGACCAATGGGCTGTAAACAAACGAATAATAATGAATCTCATTGGACCCCAAGAACGTCACCTGTTAGGGTATAACACACCCCTTAAGAGTATCCAATCTGTGAACTTGTGACATAAAGTTTACTCTATCTTGTGAGCCAATGAAAGTGTAAAGTCTCTCCATGTCCATATGAATGGTTATGGCTGCGGGATGGGCGTCAGTGTGCAGAAAGCCCGGGAACTCAGCTAGAACGTGTGCGTGTGACGTCAGTGTTTGAGGCTGTGTGGTCCGTGCAGGGGGGTTGCCTAGCGACCAGGCACGCTATTAACTGAAAGCCCGCGAACACAGAAGGCGTGTCCGCGCGGCCATCACGTGGCGCTGGATGACTAAAAACATGCGGACCGTGCAGAAGGGTTGCCTGGGCAACCCTGCGCGTTACCGCTCGGGAGCCCGCGAGCACAGGGGGGGCATATCTGTGCGATCATCACATGATTTAGGGTAATCCCTCATGTGATGACTGACGTCATTCACACAGGGACACCCGGGATAGGTTGCCAGATAGCAACACCGCTGACTCAGGAGAGCCGGCGAACACAAGAGGCATGTCCGCACAGCCGTCACGTGACCCTGGGTTGTCCTCCGTGTGATGACTCAATCATTCACACGTGGTCACTCAGGGTGGGTTGTCAGGCAACGGGGACGCAATGTTAGGGAAGTCCGCAATAATGCGGACGTACCCGCACTGCAGTCATCCATTACAGGGGAGAACTACCCCATGACCCTTGGCACCAATCACCTTTAAGGGTACATCAGTATGCCAGGGAAGATGGGCATAGGTGCCTTATCCGGACAATCCTAGACTCACTCTTAATGTAAAAAAAGAGACATGCAAGGAATGAAAGTGAAAGTAATAAAGTATATAAAAAATATGATGTAAAATAAAAAATGCTGGTGAGGGGTTTGAAGTGAATGGAGTGTTTTAGGGCCGGACCTGAACCCTAAACTCGGCCGAAAACACTAAACCTCCTGAAAAATGAATAAAAGTGAATAAGGATAATAATCAATGTCATGAGTTGAAAGTCAAGACAAAAAAGTGTATACTGAAAGAAAAAAAGTATGTGTATGTGTCCAAATATATAGTGTGTATATATATGGAATGTGTAAAAATATGTAAAATCATATATGAAGATGTGCTGAATGAGGGTTACTGTAGTGACAAAAAAAGGAATGACACTAGAATAAGGTGAAACTGAAAAGAATATATTAGGATAGATTGATAAATGAGTTCAGATCCCATTCCACGTTGAGCCCAAACGGGAAATAGGATCTGAGCTGATGTATCCAGTATGTCTCAAGCTTGGATACCCCCCGGAGGCGTGACTCCCCCCGCCAATGGGGGACGAACTTGTCAATCACCTGGAAAGTGCTTCCCGTGCGGTCCCTGTTATGGTGGAGTAAGTAGTGTCGGGGTACCGTATGTTTGTCTTTACCTCCTTTTATACCCGCAATGTGTTCATTTACACGTATAGTGAATGTTCTGATAGTCCTGCCCACGTATTGTTTTTTACATGGGCAGGTAATCAAATAAACCACATATTGAGTGGTACAGGTGGCAAACTCTTTCATGTGGTAAATACATGATGTGATCGTGGAACTGAAGGTATCTATTTTACGTCCACTTAACCCATTGTGTACACATACACTACACCTACGACACGGATAATAGCCTTGGCATTGTTGGAAAAAGGAGATTTTCTTTGGGGGATCTAGGATGTTGGGGGCAATTTGTCCCTGTATGGAACGGGCCCCTCTGAAAATGACCCCCGCATTTTCCGGTAACGCAGGACCTAGAAATCGGTCACTCTTAAGTACTTTCCAGTGTTTTCTGAAAATGGCCCTTATTTCTTTAAACTGGGTGGAGTATGTGGTGAAAAACGACCATTTGGCTCTGGAGTCAGAGGTGTCCCTGGACCGTTCTATGAGTGTCGAGTTCCTATCAATCTGTGACACTCGATTAATTTCTACATCCAGTTCTCCTGCATTGTACCCCTTAGCTATAAATCTGTCCTTCAATATCTGAGCTTGTGCAAAATAGTCCTTGATTTGGGAGCAATTGCGACGCAATCGTAGAAACTGGCTGCGTGGAACAGACCGTAACCATTGGGTGTGATGACAACTGTCAGATGGGATATACCCGTTACGATCTGTGGGTTTAAAGTAGGTTTTAAACTCCAGATGTTGGTCTACTACCATGATTTCCAAATCTAAAAAATTAATGGAATATGTACTGGCCTCATAACTCAGGGAAATACCGCGATCATTGGCATTCAAGGATGCCATAAAGATGTCCAACGATTCACGGTCTCCCTGCCATAGGAGGAGGATGTCGTCAATGTACCTGACCCAGAGGACCAACTCTGGTCTCTGGCAGGCATAGACGACATCCTCCTCCCACTGGGCCATAAAAAGGTTGGCCAGACTGGGGGCAAACTTAGCCCCCATGGCCACACCCTTTTGTTGTATGTAAAATTGGTTCTGAAACCAGAAGTAGTTGTGGCCGGAAATTGCGCTGCAATATTGGTAAAGTATGGTTCTTAGAGAGATGTTTTTCAACCGCATTGAATCCCAGCAGATGTGGTATGCACGTATACAGCGCAGCCACATCGGCTGTGACCAAATAAGTTCCCTCCCTAAGTTTGACCTTTTCCAGACGTTGAATAACGTCCCTGGTGTCCTTAAGATAGGACGGAGTAGATTGAACCAGTGGTTGAAGAAAAAAATCCACGTATCTTCCTATCCTGGACGTGACCGAGTCAATCCCGCTGACAATGGGTCTGCCAGGGGGATTGACTGGGTCCTTGTGGACCTTAGGGAGATAATATATTGCAGGGATCTGTGGAACTAAAGGCACCAAATAATTCTTCTCTTTTTTATTAAGGATCCCTAATGCGTAACCCTCATTAACCAGTTCTACTAAGGCTCGTTTATATTTCTGGGTGGGATTATAGTTTATAGGAGTGTAAGTGTCTCGATCCTGAAGGATCTTAAGCATTTCTCCAATGTAGTCCTTCTTATTGAGAACTACAATACCCCCACCCTTGTCAGAAGGCCTTATAATGAGGTCTTTCCTGTCACAAAGTTCTTTGAGCCCTATTTTAATTTGCGGATCAATGTGAATCTTCCTTTTTGGTTTAGGAAGCTGGCCCAAATCTTGCAGGACCAGGTTCTTAAAAACCTGAAGGGATGGGGCCAAATTTCCAGGGGGGTTAAATAATGAGGGATTGGCTAGTCCCGAATGTGTATATTCACTATTAATGGAAATATTAGTTGAAGAGGAGATGGAGGGTTGACTCAAAAAGTGTCTCTGTATGCTTAATTTTCTAGTGAATTTCAACACATCGATGAATGTACAGAATTTATTTAGGGGTCTGGGAGGCACGAATTTAAGTCCTTTGTCTAGAACCGATTTTTCGGCTTCAGTCAAATGGACAGTACTGAGGTTGAAAATCCCTGCTCCTCTCAAACTCTTTTTCTTTTTGCTTCTAGCCTTCCACCCCCCTCTGGTCCCTCTTTTCCTTCTTGGTAGTTCAAATGGTTTTCTGTGGGCCTCTGAAAACCCGATGCTTGTTCAAAATTTAAGCCACTTTGGTTATAATTATATGGTGACCTGTTGTAAGCATCTTCCTCTCTATCATATTGAGGGTAGGATTCATGGTATGTATCCGGTATTGGATATTCCTGTAAAGGTAAATAACGATTTTGGGTGTATATTGGGGTCTCATAAGGGTAATCCCGACTATATGATCTAGTTCTCTGATTACCTCCCCGATATTGCCCTCTGTATGGTGTAAACCCAGAGTTTCCTCGATAAGGTGGATTAACTGGATGTCCCCGTGAGTGACCTCTACCCCGGTTTTTAGGTCCATCTCCTCTATGATTAGGGGGAGGATAAGCAGGGGGTGGTGGACGGGGGTAGATTCTTCGGGGGCCAGGATTCCTGGGATTATTGGATTTGGAATCTAGAGGGCGTTTAGGAGTAAAATACACTTGCCCTGAAGTTCCTTCAGAGTTTTGGGGGGGTTCATACACCAATCTCCTATCCACTTTGGGTTTGGTTGCCTGTTGGGTCTCCATAGGCAAGGACCCATTCTCTACTGTGGCAGAAGAGGCCATCTTTTTTTGCCAATTAAAAACCATATTTGTACTATAATCAGAAAAGTCACGATTATATTTCTTTTGTTTTTTATTCCTCTGATCCTTTTCTTCCTTCTCCAAATTATTTTTTAGAGTGGATGAAAGGGAAATGTATTCAGCCGTGGTCTTGTGTACTAAAAGTTTATCCTTGAGATCTTTAATTTCTTGATCTATCAAGGATAACGTAATGCGTTTTCTTTGAATTAAAAAGTCTAAAAGTTGTATCCCTACATCATTAAAATATTTAAACCATGATTCCACGTCGGATTCATCTTGCTGGGGAAAAACATCCCAGCGTAAACCTCTGGGCACCATCCGTTCTCTTATATATTGTTCGAGAAAGGCGGTATCCCATTGGAGATGAATTTCACTTATCATCAAATTTTTCAATCTCATGAAAAGGCTTCTGAATCTGGATTGGTAACTACAAATACACCTCCCGTGTTTAGGGACCTAGCGGTCCTGTAATCAAATACATCCATATATACAACCTACGGTAAGGGTAGAAGTATAATGAAATCAAGGGAGCAGCAAAAAACAAAAAGTCAAAAAGTAATACCAGTGAAAGAAGGGGGGAATGATTAATGCGCTACCCAAAAAGGACAAAAAACAGCTGCTACAAACCATGAGACATAAGGTAACAAATATAAAGATAAATTGTAGCGCTAAAACACACAAGAGTTAATAGTGAATAAAATTCAAAGTGAATATAGAAGTAATGTCCCAAGTGAAAAAAGGGGGAATGTATAGTCCAAATAGGACAACGGTCCGCAGTGAGATTAAATAATCTGTGTATCAATCCTGTCTGCTTCCCAATCTTCAGCTTGTATATCATCAACTTTAGCGAATAGATGGAATACGCTTACCAGAGAGGTTGGATTCTACTGCCGTGAGCACATAGCATAGGCATAATGAAAATGTGTGAGGCAACTCTCAAGGTAACATTCATAACTGGTGTCATATAGTCATGTACTACACATACGTAAAAAAATATTAAAGTTAGTGGTCTAGAAAAAAGAACAAAATAAGCACAAAAAAGAAAAAAGTCCATAACTTCAGAACTAGGCCAAAAAGTGGCAATGCATAGTCTTGGGGAGCCAGGGGGAAAAATCACCCTCTGACCCAAAGAAAAACGTCTTTGTGGACCAAGGGGTCCAATACTCTAGACCCGTAGGGCCTCGAAGGCATCACATACCTGAAGTCTTTATCCAGAAAAATCCGTGGGAGGCTCAGTAACCCAGACATCACCAAGCAGACGCTAGGTCGACCGGCCCCAACGGGAGTAGAGTAGCGGGACAAACAAGCGGACGCAACCGGAAATCAGCTCAGAGACTGGAGAGATAAACAGCTGCAAAGCATGGCGGGAGTTTTTACATCAAACAGAACCTTGAGGGAACACATCCTGAAACAGAAAAAAAAGGAAAGGAAAAAAAAAAAAGGGGGAACAAACAAAAGAAAAAAAAAAATTTCCTTTCCTTCCTCTTCTCCCCCTCCTCAAAAAGGGGCAAGATAAAAAATAAACATGAAGTTAGTTTCTGCGATCTCTCTGGGGGGGTGGGGTGGCCCAAATGGCTGAATAGCGAGGTGTGGACGGCATCTTTGGAAGGGCCGCTGCATCCAAAAGACCGAGTTTCACCAACAATTCTTTGCCCTCGGTGAGTGTGGTGACAGTGTAGGTCATGCCGTTGTGGGGACTTGAAGTTTGAAGGGGAATCCCCATTGATAACCAATGCTGGCAGACTGGAGAATGGAGGTAACTTCTTTCATTTTCCTGCACTTGTCCAGGGTGGTGGGGGAGATATCCAGAGATATTTGGACTGGAATGCCCTCCAGACGCAGGTTCAGGGTGTTTCTCAAGGCCCGAAGAATAACCTCTTTAATTAGGAAGTCCTTTAGACATAGGACTATTTCCCTGGGAGGTTTCTCTGGGGGAGGAGGTGGACGTAGGGCTCTGTGGATCCTGTCGCAGGAGAACGCTGTGAGCGGGGATTCTGGTAGAAGCAACTGGAACAGCTTCTGAATAGTGGGCAGTAGGTCCGTCATAGATTCTGGGCCCCCCCCGTACCCGGAGATTGTTGCGTCTGTTCCTATTGTCTAAGTCCTCAATGTGAGCATGGAGTTGCAGGACCGTCTCAGAAAAGGATCCTTACTCTTTTCTAAGGTAAGAACAGACCAGGGTAAGCTCATCATGCTTTGTTTCTAATAAGTCTGTTCTACTGCCCAGGGCTGCAATCTCAAGGGAAAAGGTGTTAGTAGACGTGTGTAGCTCAGACTGAAATTTTTGGGCTATCTTGTCATACATCAGGGTGAGACTTTCATCTAAATCAGCTTTAGTGAGTTGCAGAGAATACTCACAGTCTTCCAATGAGAGTGCGGGGGAAGAAGCTGCAGACCCTGCTGGAGTCTGTCTCGTCCGGGCGCCATCTTGGGACATCATGCTGTGTTCCCTCACTCTCAGCAGATATGAAGTTAGAGACTTTTGGGCCGGTTTACTGCGGTGGTTTTTGGGTCCCGGCATGCGCTGAGTGTTCCTCCGGGGGTGCAGGGAGAAATGGTGGAAAAATTTTGTGTTTATAGCCCCAGGGGAGTGCCGTTCGTCTCCGCTGTTCACGGAGCTCTAAGCCCTTGCTTCCTTCCTGCATCGCGCCGCGTATGCGCCCCCTAAAAGGTATTTTTTATCAGAAGAAACAAAACAAATTAAGGAAACATTATAAAGTTGCCATAACAGTAACTACTATTTTTTGCTAGAAAATTACTTAGAACCCCCAAACATTATTTTTTAGCAGAGGCCATAGAAAAAAAAAATGGTGATCATTTCATATATCACATGGTTTTTGCGCAGCAGTTTTTCAACACAATTTTTTTTTTAAGAAATACAATTTTATGAATTAAAAAGACATAACAAAATACAAAACAAAACCTCACAAAGCAAGAAGCAGGGTCTACTTATGTAATGAGGAAATATGGTTTTCAACATGTAGATAAATTAAAAAGTATACTTAGTAAAAAGGTTTTTTGAAAACATTTAAAACACATTGCTAACTAAAAGTAGAAATAACCGCTTGCCCGCTGGGCACTTATACTGTACCCCCTTCCTAACCAGACCAATTTTCAGGTTTCAGTGCTCTCACACTTTGAATGACATTTACTTAGTCATGCAACCCATATGAAATGTTTGTCCTTTTTTTCACACAAATAGAGCATTCTATTGGTGGTTTTTAATCACCAATGTTATTTTATTTTTCACTATAAATAAAAAAAGACCAAATATTTTGTAAAAAAAATGCATTTATCTTTGTTTCTGTTATACAGTTTTGCAAATTAGTAATTTTTCTTCATACATTTTGGCTAAAAGTTATACTGCAACATATTTTTGGTAAAAAGAACCCAAATCAGTGTATATTATTTTGTCTTTGTAAAAGTTATAGCGTATACAAGCTACAGTGCCAATCATTGAAAATTGATCACACCTGATGTACTCATTTCTTGAGATACTAACAAGCCAGAAAAGTACAAATACTCCCCAAATGAACTCTTTTTGGAAAGCAGACATTACAAAGTATTTAGTAAGAGGCATGGTGAGTTTTTTCAAGTTGTAATTTTTTCCAACAATTCTTTGCAAAATGAAGATTTTTTTTTTCCACAAAATTGTCATATTGACAGGTTATCGCTCTAACACAGCATATGCATACTTGCAACTACTCCCCAAAACACATTCTGTTAGTCCTCCTGAGTATGGCAATACCACACCTGTGGGACTTTTACACAGTCTTGCCACATTGAGAGGCCCAACATACAGGGTGCACCTATGTCTAGGGACATACTGTAAATTACTCATGTAATTTCTTGACTACCTATTACATCTTTAAAAGCCCCGGCGCACCAGGAAAATTGGAACACCCACAAAATGACCCACTTTTTGGTAAGCAAACACCTCAATGTATATTCTATCAGGCAAAATTAGTATTTTGAACATATGATTTTTTCCCACAAGTTTTTGGAAAATGTGGAAAGAAAATGAAAACACATTTATTTATGTATTTTGAATGCATTTTTTGAATGCATTTTTTACACATTTTTATGGCACTGACATGCACTGATAAGGATCCACTGTTAGGGTGGCACTGATGAGCACTGATAAGCACTCACTGATAGGCACTGTAGGGCACTGATGGCACAGTAGGACACTGATGAGCACTGTAGAGACACTGTAGGAGACTGATGAGCATTGTAGTGGCACTGATGAGCACTGTAGTGGTGCTGCAGGGCACTGATGAGCACTGTAGTGGCACTGATGGCACTGTCGGGCACTGATGGCACTGAGGGCACTGTGGGGCACTAACTGCACTGTAGAGCACTGATGACAATATAGGGACACTGATGTGGCACTAATGGGCACTGTGGTGGCAGTGTAGTGGCACTGATGGGCACTGATGTGGCACTGATGAGCACTGTGATAGCACTGTGATAGTACTGATGAGCACTGTAAAGGCACTGATGAGCACTGTTATGGCACTAATGGCCCTCTGATGGCACTCTAGGGCACACCAAATGCAGCAGTCTCATGCTGCTGTGCTGTGTTTCCCTCCTCTTCTCACACGCTGTATCAGTGTGAGGACAGGAGAGAGCTGAACCGGACATGACTCCGGTTTGTTGACATTGGACAGAGCAATCACTTGGTAAAGGGCCAGACCCATTCCACCAGCAACCCGGAATATGTGTGGACCCAGTGGGATGCATTAGAACTGCCAGGACTATATACCCTTTGATGAGCATGGCTTCCACTTATAATTCTTTAAATGTTTCTATTTTAATACTACACTCAGAGTCGCACCACCCCCTTCCTGTTTCTTTCACATGGTAAAGGGCCGCTGTGATTGGCACTTTACCCCGATCTGTGTTGCGCTGGGTCCCGAAGACCCAGCGATCATGGACACTTCCAGATGCGCGCCCCAGGGGGCACACGAGAAGCGAGCCAGTCGTGCTGTAGCAGCCATTCAGCTATAGCACAATTGGCAAGTGGTTAAACTCTCTCAACCAGCATGAACTATTTTTAATCCTTATGCTGCTAGCATTTTATTTTTTTTTCTTCAGTTGTTACCTTATTTTGGCACAGGGAAAATGGATCATTATTGGCGCAAGGTGGGCACTTAACTCTGCAAACAATGTTAAATTAAAAGAGGAACCGGTTCATTAGCAAAACATATATGGCAAATTGTAAACAAAAGTCCATTATTAGATGCAGTCCATAAAGTCCAGAGGTAGCTCACTGAGGCAGCTCCGCGTAGAAGCAAGAAGTAGCTCTAGGAGAAACAGAAGGAGCACAGGCGCCTTCTAAGAGTAGCTTAGCAGCAAAGATTTCTTGCACATTAAAAATGAAACTACTCACAAGCGTAGTAAATATCAATAATGTACAGTGACAATGCAGTATGGAAGGTAGGGTCCTTAGCAGCACTGTCCAGGGGGACCTGAGGGACATCTATCCAGTGGTAAAGGTAGGCAGCACGGGTGGATTCCGGCGCTTCCTGGTCTGTGGAACGCACTGGCAGCTAAGGATGAAGTCACTTCCCGGATACAATGCTGGAGTGTCTCAGTATCGGCTAATGGCGTTCAACACACCAGGAAGCCACCGGCGCTGACTACCTCTACTACCGGATAGATGACCACGTCCCTCTGGGACCCCCTGGACAGCACTGCTAAGGACCCTACCTTCCATAGTGCATAGTCACTGTACATGCCTGGTATTTGTTAGTAGTTTCATGTTTAACTTGCAATAAATCTTTGCTACCAAGCTACAATTAGAAGGCGCCAGTGCTTCTCCTTCTTTTACCTTGTTTCTGACCTTTGCCAAAATGATGTCATACATTCCAGAACTCTTCTTTGACCTTTTTTTTTATCTTTTATCTGGAAGAGGGGATAAGCTGGTTTCTCAGCTAAGCACATCCTCCTGCCTGCATGCCTGAGCTAAAAGTAGGTGAATTTCAGGAAGTAAATGCTACATGAATTATCTGCCCTTATTCAAGATGGTCATAACTGTAAATGCGAGGGGGTGTTTTTTTAAAGTGATATCTCAACAAAATAAAGCCTGGAGACATGGATGGATAGGTAAGTTTGCTTTGAATACTAATGATAATTAAATAGCGTTTTAAGTTTGGGGTGCTCACATACAGTTTATTTTAGCTTTAATTTACATCAAGCTATCCCTTTTGCTCATACTGTACATCTAAAATATGATTGAAAAGTCTATACATATCTTTCAAGTCTTTCTTTGTACCTACACAATGTCACTGCCCTCACCAGGCTATTTGCCACACCCTTGCATATCTCTTTCTGATCTCACAGATCAGAGCTGTGAGATCAGACCTGCTGGGGCATTCTCCTTATTTATGTCTAAGTTACTGTAGATCTTTATGGATTTTAACAACCAGATATGTCATTGTTCTCCATTTGTTCTGTTGTGTAGATTTATGGCATTTTCCTTGTCTCCTGCTTTGTTATGTGTATTGTTTAGCCAGTGATTTTTTTTGATCAAATGCAGTCAAACAGGTCAAATTCAAGTAGTTGCCAACCCTTCAGTGGCTATAGGAAAGGCCAGACACATTTTCCAGCCCTTGCAATTTGATAGCTGCCCTCATTTTGTCAACACTGAATATTTTTGTTTGTTTGCATCCACTTGTACTATAGGTGTCCAAGTATAAAACTGTGAACAGCGGCGATCCCGAGGACCACCGCTGATCTCAGTTCATTAACGGTTCATGAAACAGAGATGATCAGGGGAAACATATTCTCCGCCGATCATCTTCCCACACAGAGAAGCTGTCATTGACTGACCCAGAAACAGACAGTTTATGAAGGTGCGATCTCAGTACTTCACTGGCAATCTCTGGCAGAATTCTCCCTCCCAGATTCTCCAGCTCAGAGGTGGAGAATTGGGGAGAGAAGGGAGAATCCCAGGAGAACTGAGGAGGAAGGAGAAAGATTATTAACTTCCTTCTACCTCGATCAGACCCCCCCAAAAGAGTAAACATGTCTCCCTGCCATGTTTATGTGTATATTTATACATATATAATGTGTGTGTGTGTATATTATCCATTTATATTAATAGGGTGATACAGTTGTAGCACCCTCTAATGTGTGCTACTAGAAGTAAGTGTAGGTAAAAGAATTTGTCTGGCTCTGAGATAAACCTGAGTCACTGAATCTGGGTCAGGGTTATTAGAGTTCAGGACTGGATGACTCATCCTGGCAGCTCTCTGTTGCCCCCCTCCCCCCAGATTGTTGGAGAACATTCTAGAAAATAGTGGCTGGTGGTTAGGAGGGGCTGCCTTGAATATTTATGGGCCTTCAGCCAATCCCCAGGAGTGGGCCTGGCAGGGAACTGAGAAACACATAAATAGACATGGGCCATGCCAGCAGGGGAGTTGGGTGGAAGATGGAGAAGCACTTCTAATTGTAGCTTGATGGAGAAGCAGTAGCCCTTGAGGGACCCTCAAAGGAGGGTTTACCTACATCTGGAGCTCGGCAGACTGGCCTGGAAGGATCCCACCACAGGAGGCAGTCGGAAGGATTTGGCTGGAGAGGCAGTGGAGAGAGCAAGGACAGACAGTGAGTAGATCAGGACGATGCAGGGAGAGACAAGGGGAGAGACTGCCAGCTGCACCAGTGCTCTCTTGAAGACAGCCGCATGCCAAGTCTTCATCAAACCTTGCCCTGGGGAATCTCCATGTGCATGTCAGTCAGGAGGACTGGGAGCAAGAAGACAGCTAGGTATGGCTGGTTACAGTCAGGTGGGGTAGCATTTTCTGCAAGCAGTGGAACTGGGATCAGTGGCCACGGGGAAGCAGAAGGAGAGATTATATGCTGTTTCACTCCATATGTGCTACTTTTCAAGGGACTGAGAGTTCCTGCCTGTAATGGGCTATTGCTGAACTGACAAGAAGCCTATCAGTTCCCTCAGCAGTAAACCAGCAGAAGCTCTGCAAAAGGGAACAAAGTTTGTGCAGGTGGAAGGCTGGAGAGGAGCCTGTAAATAGGGAGGAAGTCTCCCTGAAGTTACTTTGTTGTCACACTGGGCATCCCATAATCCTCTACTTCATCGAAGTTATCATCCCCTAATAAAACAACAAAAACAAGACTGATTTCTGTGTCTGGATGAAATAAGGAAATGCTAAGTAACTGGCTCTGCAGCAGTGGGGAACCCTTTCACTTGCAGCCCCTTTGGAGGTAGCGCTACACAGGTAAATAATGCCTTGTGGTAAATGCTTATTATAATCATTAGCTCTAATGGCCATAATGTCGTATTTTCATGATTAACTCCATTCTTATGAACAAATAACATATGACCTGGAGAGAAAATAGCATAATAAAATTTTGCCCCCATTCGCACAAAACAAATGCACATGCAGTTTCACAGGATTTTTTATTTTTTTTTAAAACACACCCCTTAATATTGAAGTAATTCTTTCTCCTTATTATATGCAGGCATATGGTACAACTGGGGTGCTGGAATCACAGAAGTATGTCCATTATTTTCTAAATGTATTTGGAGTTACAACTACCTATTAGACTTGTGCACAGCTGAAAAAAATGTTTTGTTTCCTTTTCATTCATAAAAAACATCATTTTGTTCTGTTATATTCATTATGTTACGTTAATTCATTTTCGGATAATTTGATATTTCTGTAGAGTATAGATATTCGTTATAACGCATTGATTCATTTTATTGTTTAATTGTTTCATTTTCAGATAATTCGTTATTTATGTAAATATATTTGTGATAACGAATAGAAATTATGATAGTTGTTTGTTTATTGAATCCATCAACAAACACACACAATGGCAATGTCTCTTCTGCTGCTTTTCAAAACCTCTGCTCAAATACCACAACCTTCTCACTCAGTTCTCAGGAATGCACTTTTCCAGTATTATTAATCCAACCACCAGCACAAAATGAATCTGATTGGGCTGTAAGATTTACTCTGAGTCAACCTGCTGTTTCATTAGACCTTTAATGAATAAATGAATCATGCCAAAATTGTTAGTTATTTTTGTTAGAATTTTTTTTCAGATTAGTTGAAATTTGTTATTTTTTTCTTGCAAAATTTGTCCGAATTTCGATTAATTACGAAACAGATTGCACATGTCTGCTACCTATTTAGGTCTGATAAACAATACATGTATTTTAATAACTTCCTTTCTCTGGGACTTTAATAAATAACTAAATGTTCAAAATATATTTTTGCACCATAGTTTTATTTTCTATTTTTCTTTGCCTCAGCTCTTTCCGGATTTCTTTATCCTATATATTTATTTATAAGTACCTTCCTGTACTCGCTACAATAAAAAATGGCAGTTCTAGTGCTTTGGCTCAGGTAAATCTGTTTTAATGAACAAGACTACCATTTTTGCATACTGTATTCTTGCTTAAAATTACTTTTATATTTTAATAATAATTGGGACATGAAAATTTAAATTTACTTTTACTTTGTTGTAATTTGCTGACCCACTGAATTTGAGCCTGCCTACACTCATTCATCGTTGAGTTCAGCCATGCCTATCAAACAATTTCAATGATAATTTGTCACATGAGTGATTTTACAGCAACTATTTTTTACAGCAGTCATTGTGTTTATTGTGATAATGTGTTTCAGTGATAGATAAATGATAAATGAAGCTGATGTGTGACTTCTTTGTGAATGGGAAACTCAAAATGAAAGTCAGCATTAATAACTTCATACCTACAGCCCCCTGTTTTTTTTGGCAGACAGAGAATATGACGTTGAATGCTTCCTGTACTGGTCAGAATGAACATATAAGAATAGTAGGGGTACCAGTTGTGGTGGAGCTGACATGACCACAAAATGCTACATAGTTCCTACAAAATTATTATCTCAAGATTAATGTCCTTTAACTAGTTTTCAGTGCCTTTTCTTTTACTTATACCATACCCTTTATCATATAATTAAAACTGTATAGTAAGTAATTTCAGGTAAGTCATTTCATTCGTACTTAAAAAAATCACGATTAAAATATAGTCCTAACGTTTTACACCTATATTTCTAAATCTTTTCAGTTTCAGTGTCCTACCTAGCTTCACCGATGGGAGGTAGTAATTTTTAGTATCTTATTTTGTTCTTTACTTTAAACTTCTTTTCTTGTTCAGAGGCAATAAGATTAAAATTAAGTACTCAAAATGTATCTAAAGCCATTTTTTTCTTTTTTTGGCTAGAGTAGTGAAGGGTTAGAATGTTTTTGCTATTGTGGGCATCCCTTTTAGGCAGATTCGCTCTCTTTGTTTGTCCTCTAACCATTGTTGTCACCAGAACAGAAATGGAAGGGAAATCTTCTCTTCTTCCAATAGGAACACTTGTTTCAGTGACAACTGTCTAAGAGGGAAATTTCCTCCCATTGCATCTACAGGACTAGAATTGAAGAAAAATCTCAAGATGAACAAAAACCATGACATGGATTTTAACCATTTCCAGAATGGTAAATAAAGTTTTTCTTTTCACTTCATGTAGTTTCCCAGCTGGCTGCAGCTATCTAATGACATTACATACAATGCAGTAACAGCAGTCCTGGCTGCTAGGAAAGTGAGAAATTTGGTGAGTATTTATACTTATTCCTTCCCCTCCTGCCAAATGAGAATTTAATCCATGCAGTGCAGAATGACCTTCACTACATGAATACATTTAACAGCAGCCTGGAGTTAGGTTATATTATTTTTTTCAACATTTATATAATTCCTGATTGCGTTACAGTATATTTCAGTTTACTTATGCCTAATTTGGTGGTTAATGATATTACTGCTTACCATGGATCATGACAACTAAAGATGAGTTGAAAATTCAGTCCAAACCTAGGTTCGGACCAACAACTGAACTTTAGCCTGTGCAGCCCACTGTTTGGTGGGAGCTGTGCATCATATATAGAAGCAGTATTTTTAGCACTACTATACATGACAGTTTCCCACTGTCATTGGTTCCTAAGGAACCCGTGGGTGCTTGCACCTGCAGAGTCTTTAGGAACCACTGATGTCAGGGGGAATCTCCACCCTCTTTGAGAAAGGGGCGGAGTTATTAGTGACATTACTGCCCAAATATGGTTATGGTCATTGGAGTTGCACCGATATCGGTATTGGTATAGGTGCCGATACTAAGCATTTGCACAAGTACTACTCACGCAAATGCTCCAATACCTGAAACTGATATCTTGGTAGTGCAGTTTAAGTCCATACAAAATGTTGGGGCTCAAATCGCACTGCAAAAAATCGCATTCGATTTGAACAGGAATGCAGTCCATATTTACATTGCACTTTCCTGAAATGAGCTCTCAAGGAAAGAGCTCTCAGGAATGCGGTACGATTCATGTCCAATTTGCGTGCAGTTTTCCCCACGGCTCCTGTGTGAATCCAGGCTTGTCATAGTGACTTTTGACAGGAGCAGTGCGGTAAACTATATGCGATTCGGACAGGAATCACACCGCATTCCTGTTCAAATCAAATGCGATTCTTTGCAGTGCAATTTGAGACCATTCATTTTGGTTTGGCTAAACATCGCACTGCAAGGATATTGATATCAGTGATGACCATGACTCAGCTCTATGCCCTTGGAGGACTGAAGCGACGACATGACGTCACTTAAGGTTCATGGGCCATAGTAAATAATTCAAATAAGTTCAAAAATGTTTTTCTTTTTTTTTTATGTTTTCCTTTTGAAAGGTAAATGAGAGGTTTTCGGTCTCTTAATATACAGGACCTCCCATCCTTATTTTTATTACAAGGGATGTTTACATGATAAAAAAAATAAAAAAAATTAAGGGACAATATAAAAATAAGGGAAAATCTGAAAATGAAAATAAATAATATAATATTTTTTTAAATCACCCCACTCCCCCATGCTCGTGCGCAGATGTTAACATATACGTAAGTCACGAAAGCATATGTAAATGGTGTTCAAACCACACATGTGTGGTATCCCTGCGAAAATTAGAGTGAAAGTAATAATTGTAGGTCATTTTTAGGTTTTCCCTCTATTTCTATTCTCTTGAACATCGTAACATTTTGGATTCCCATAACTTTCTGGTCCAGGTCACCAGGACAACTAGAGAGGCTGAATCTCTCCACATACAATCATCCATGAAAACTTGACAGTTGAAGGGTTACTTCAATGCTTTTTCAAAATAAAAAAAAAAGTTTTTGGTTTGTATAGAGGTTAAAGGCTAAGTTTACCTTTGTGAGCATGTTACCCCCGTATCTAGGGTGTAACATGTAACATGTTGCTAAGCACCCACCCCCACAGCTTGCTCTTGACAGCACGCAGGAATTCTCCCCCGCAGCTGTTGTAATTTTTTTAATTGATGTGGCTGTGTGGGGCTGTTTGGGTTTCCAATCTGTGAATGAACAAACTACAAGTCTCATCCGACACTGTTAGACAGATTTGTGGTTCTCAGTGGAACACGGAGTGTGGTAATTACTACATGGAGTGTGGTAATTAGCAGACATAGCCTATGGACACTTTATTCAGCTCTCTATCCAAAAGCATGTACAGAGGTACAGGCAGAAAGCTGGAGGAGCCTGACATTGCACCCATGATTTGCTGACCGTGTGTGCAAAGCTTTGCAATCTTCAGTGGAAAAAAAAAATTGCACTTTTTCTGCAATAATACATGTATTTGTTATTTTTTCCGTAAAAGTAAAAGTATCCTTTACGATTCCAAATGTTTTCTAAAATATTTCATACTCAGCACTTTTTAGGTGGAATATGTCTTCCTTATAATTCAATGTTTAAAAAAAAGCTAAATTCAATAAAGTTATAATAGGTAATACTATCTATAATGTTGGACTGCCTGTCTTACACTTGAAATGTCCAAAAGTTCATTGATACTAAATGTCACAAAACATAGGCTTCCTTGGCCTATGGACACTTTATTCAGCTCTCTATCCAAAAGCATGTACAGAGGTACAGGCAGAAAGCTGGAGGAGCCTGACATTGCACCCATGATTTGCTGACCGTGTGTGCAAAGCTTTGCAATCTTCAGTGGAAAAAAATTGCACTTTTTCTGCAATAATACATGTATTTGTTATTTTTTCCGTAAAAGTAAACGTAGCCTTTACGATTCCAAATGTTTTCTAAAATATTTCATACTCATGCAATGTTTAAAAAAAAGCTAAATTCAATAAAGTTATAATAGGTATTACTATCTATAATGGGTTGGACTGCCTGTCTTACACTTGAAATGTCCAAAAGTTCATTGATACTAAATGTCACAAAACATAGGCTTCCTTGACCTCATTTGCTCTTAGCTGAGCTGCTATCAACTAGCAACTAGTCTGACACATAGACACCTAGGAGCTAATTTATCGAAGGCAAAAGTATTTCTATAGCCTTTGTTCACTTAAAACTTCCAATGAGGCATACAGGGATGTTATTTATTTTCTGATTAGGTATTTTAAGTAAATAAAGACCTCAGAGGTACAGAGTTGGTTTTTCATATTATCAAATTGTCCAGAGTCAAGAAACCATAAAGAAATAAATTAATTTTAAAGGATACATAATTCAATTTAAATTTTATAAAAAAAATTGTGATTTTTAAGATTTAGACCAGAATTCTCCTTCAAAGGGTTACCACATTCTATCAACTGTGCTTACATCTGCCTAATCTGTAATTTAGGTTTAAACCAAAGCCAATAATGCTAAGTAAAATATGTTAGTGAGTATCAATACATTTTATTTTATCATACATGGCTTTTCCATAGAGTAGTCTGATATTTTAATAAAGTGAACCTTGCACTAAAATTGATTGCAACTGTAGGAAAAATGTACTTACCTTACATCCAGCTTCCGCACAGGATAAGGTGGTGCCAGTATCAATGCAGGAAGATTTTGGGAATGCTGAATATCCCAAATCTTGTGGGAAGTTGCTCCAGCACTATGTTGGAGCATTTTCTAATGTAATTTTAATCACCAGCATTCCCAGAATTTTGCTGGAAGACTTTTCATATTAAACAGAAGTTGGGTAGGTTTTTTGAAGAGTTTTCATATTAAGCAGAAGTTTGGTAGTTTTTTTGTTTTTTTTAAATCTTCTAAATGCCCAATCTTTTGAAAGTCTGGGTCAGAAAACCCTCTGCTCTTATACATGAGGCTGATTGTGAGACTGGAGGCCAGTGTTGCCTATCCTTTACTCTCCTTTCAGTGGAGTATAATGAATACTGTTTTGGATGTAAAAACATAGCATAAGTTACATAGTTACATAGTTACATAGTAGGTGAGGTTGAAAAAAGACACAAGTCCATCAAGTCCAACCTATGTGTGTGATTATGTGTCAGTATTACATTATATATCCCTGTATGTTGCGGTCATTCAGGTGATTATCTAATAGTCTCTTGAAGCTATCAATGCTCCCCGCTGAGACCACCACCTGTGGAAGGGAATTCCACATCCTTGCCGCTCTTACAGTAAAGAACCCTCTACGTAGTTTAAGGTTAAACCTCTTTTCTTCTAATTGTAATGAGTGGCCATGAGTCTTATTAAACTCTCTTCTGCGAAAAAGTTTTATCCCTATTGTGGGGTCACCAGTACAGTATTTGTAAATTGAAATCATATCCCCTCTCAAGCGTCTCTTCTCCAGAGAGAATAAGTTCAGCGCTCGCAACCTTTCCTCATAACTAAGATCCTCCAGACCCTTTATTAGCTTTGTTGCCCTTCTTTGTACTCGCTCCATTTCCAGTACATCCTTCCTGAGGACTGGTGCCCAGAACTGGACAGCATACTCCAGGTGCGGCCGGACCAGAGCCTTATAGAGTGGAAGAATTATTGTTTTATCTCTTGCGTTGATCCCCCTTTTAATGCATGCCAATATTCTGTTTGCTTTATTAGCAGCAGCTTGGCATTGCATGCCATTGCTGAGCCTATCATCTACTAGGACCCCCAGGTCCTTTTCCATCCTAGATTCCCCCAGAGGATCTCCCCCCAGTGTATAGATTGCATTCATATTTTTGCCACCCAAATGCATTATTTTACATTTTTCTACATTGAACCTCATTTGCCATGTAGTCGCCCACCCCATTAATTTGTTCAGGTCTTTTTGCAAGGTTTCCACATCCTGCGGAGAAGTTATTGCCCTGCTTAGCTTAGTATCGTCTGCAAATACAGAGATTGAACTGTTTATCCCATCCTCCAGGTCGTTTATAAACAAATTAAATAGGATTGGTCCCAGCACAGAACTCTGGGGAACCCCACTACCCACCCCTGACCATTCTGAGTACTCCCCATTTATCACCACCCTCTGAACTCGCCCTTGTAGCCAGTTTTCAATCCATGTACTCAAACTATGGTCCATGCCAACGGACCTTATTTTGTACAGTAAACGTTTATGGGGAACTGTGTCAAATGCTTTTGCAAAATCCAGATACACCACGTCTATGGGCCTTCCTTTATCTAGATGGCAACTCACCTCCTCATAGAAGGTTAATAGATTGGTTTGGCAAGAACGATTCTTCATGAATCCATGCTGATTACTGCTAATGATATCGTTCTTATTACTAAAATCTTGTATATAGTCCCTTATCATCCCCTCCAAGAGTTTACATACTATTGATGTTAGGTTAACTGGTCTGTAATTCCCAGGGATGTATTTTGGGCCCTTTTTAAATATTGGTGCTACATTGGCTTTTTTCCAATCAGCTGGTACCATTCCAGTCAATAGACTGTCTGTAAAAATTAGGAACAACGGTCTGGCAATCACTTGACTGAGTTCCCTAAGTACCCTCGGATGCAAGCCATCTGGTCTCGGTGATTTATTAATGTTAAGTTTCTCAAGTCTAATTTTAATTCCGTCCTCTGTTAACCATGGAGGTGCTTCCTGTGTTGTGTCATGAGGATAAACACTGCAGTTTTGGTTACTGAAGCCCCCCGATTCACTCGTGAAGACTGAGGAGAAGAATAAATTCAATACCTTTGCCATCTCCCCATCCTTTGTAACCAGATGTCCTTCCTCATTCTTTATGGGGCCAATATGGTCTGTCCTCCCTTTTTTACTGTTTACATACTTAAAGAATTTCTTGGGATTTTTTTTGCTCTCCTCCGCTATGTGTCTTTCATGTAAGTAGTTTAGGAAGGTGTGCACTACTCTTGTTTTTTTTTATATATAAGGTATTTTAGAAGAGCCACATTAAAGTCTTCTGGTCAAGCAATTTAGGACCCACCCATCATCCAACAAATTTCATGTGCAGCAGTAGCGAGGATGCTGGATTACACAGAAGATCAGTTGTCACCAATATGCTAAATGACAGTGAGCCTATCAAATCTTTTGCACAGTATAATGCTAGTACCGTTATGGCAAATGTAAAATGGCATACAAGCGCACAGGACTATAGTTTGTCTAAAGCTGGCCATTTACTAGCCAATTTTGTAATTTCGGAATTGTTCAGCTCTGACTGTGGCTGCTGATACACAGAGGGGGTCATTTACTATAGAGCCAAAAAATTATCCTGCAGTGCCAAAAAATAGCCCTCAAAAAAGGCCAGAGACTTCAACTCTCAGAAACTGAGCGCTAATGCAAATGGAAAGCAGAGCTATTGCCGGCAAAAATCGCTGTCAGATCACATATGCTGGAATAGTGGAAGTCAATGGGGCTCGAACCTGCAAAATCCAAGTTCTTTGCCATAAAAAGTGTTTGGAGACCCGGGTCCTGCCCCAGGAGACATGTATCAATGCAAAAAAAGTTTTAAAAACTGAAGTTTTTTCGGGTGCAGTGATTTTAATAATGCTTAATGTGAAACAATAAAAGTGTAATATTCCTTTAAATTTCAAACCTGGGGGGTGTCTATAGTATGCCTGTAAAGTGGCGCATGTTTCCCAGGTTCAGAACAGTCTGACAGCAAAGTGACATTTCTAAAAGGAAAAAAAAGTCATTTAAAAGTGCTAACGCTAGTGCCGGCTATTAATGAATTGTTGGTCCCGACAATACACATAAAAGTTAATTGATAAAAACGCTCTGGGATCCCCCACAGTGCAATACCATGCCCTTTGGGACTGGTATGAATATTAAGGGGAACCCCAAGACAAAATTTTAAAAAAATGGCGTGGGGGTCCCCCCAAATTCCATACCAGACCCTTGCCTGAGCACGCAACCTGGCAAGTCGCAGGAAAAGAGGGGGGAACAAGAGAGCGCCCCCCCTCCTGAACCATACCAGGCCACATGCCCTCAACATGGGGAGGATGTCCCCATGTTGATGGGGACAAGGGCCTCATCCCCACAACCCCCAGTAGTTGTGGGGGTCTGCGGGCTGGGGGGCTTATCAGAATCTGGAAGACCCCTTTAACAAGGGGACCCCCAGATCCCGCCCCCCCCTGTGTGAAATGGTAATGGGTACATTGTACTCCTACCATTTCACAAAAAAGTGTCAAAAATTGTAAAAAACACACAGACACAGTATGGGACAAGTCCTTTATTAAAAAAGAAAAAAAATTCCAGCGATGTAATCCTTCCTCATCCTGGGATATGGAGAAAGACGCCTCCACGACATGATCTGCCTCCATGGAAGGAGCCCGCTGAATGATGCTAGACCTGTCGTGACAGTTCTTAATGCCGCGGGGTTACCCAGTGACATGTACAGGTGACCCCGCCCCCCTCTGATGCAACTGGGAAATGTGGCGGGGTTACCAGTGACATGTACGGGTGACCCCGCCCCCCTATGACACCACGGAAACCCCGTAGCGTCAGAGGGGGGCGGGGTCAACTGTACATGTCACTTTGTAACCCCGCGGCATTTCCCCGTTGCGTCAGAGGGGGCAGGGTCACCCGCTCATGTCACGGGTGGCCCCGCCCTCAGCTATTTAAGAACTGTCACGGCAGGTCTAGCATCATTCAGCGGGCTCCTCCCATGGAGGCAGATCATGTCGTGGAGGTGTCTTTCATCGTATCCCGGGACAAGGAAGGATTACATCGCTGGAATGTTTTTTTTCTTTTTTAATAAAGGACTTGTCTCATGCTGTGTCTGTGTGTTTTTTTTACATCTTTTGACACTTTTTTTGTGAAATGGTAGGAGTACAATGTACCCGTTACCATTTCACACAGGAGGGGCCGGGATCTGGGGGTCCCCTTGTTAAAGGTGGATTCCAGATTCCGATAAGCCCCCCACCCACAGACCCCGACAACCACCAGGCAAGGGTTGTGGGGATGAGGCCGTTGCCCCCATCAACATGGGGACATCCTCCATATGTTGAGGGCATGTGGCCTGGTATGGTTCAGGAGGGGGGGCACTCTCTCAACCCCCCTCTTTTCCTGTGGCCTGCCAGGTTGCGTGCTCGGATAAGGGTCTGGTATGGAATTTGGGGGGACCCCAACGCCATTTTTTTTTTATTTTGGTTCTGAGTTCCCCTTAATATACAAGACCCAAAGGGCTTGGTAATGGACTGTGGGGGAATCCCAGGCCCTTTTTATTAAAGAACTTTTATGTGTATTGTCGGGACCGACAATTCATTAATAGCCGGCACTAGCGTTAGCACTTTTAAAAGACTTTTTTCTTCCTTTAGAAATGTCATTTTGCTCTCGGACTGTTCTAAGCACAGGAAACATGCACCCATTTACAGGCATACTATAGACACCCCCCAGGTACGAAATTTAAAGGAATATTACACTTTTATTGTTTCACTTTAAGCATTATTAAAATCACTGCTCCTGAAAAAACGGACGTTTTTTTCAAACTTTTTTTTCATTGATACATGACCCCTTGGGCAGGACCCAGGTCCCCAAACACTGTTTAAGACAATAATTTGCATATTAACCTTTAAAATTAGCACTGTTGATTATTCATGTTCGTGTCCCATAGACTTTAATGGTATTCGCGTGTTCAAACAAATTTTTTGCCTGTTCGTATGTTCTCCTTCGAACCGAACAGGGGGGTGTTCGGCTCATCCCTAGTTATCATTGAGAACCATGGGGTACAACTTGTCAAGCAGCTCGGAGGTCCAAAGTCCCCCAACTTTGAAACAAGCCATATATATTTTAATAGAAAGGAGCTCTCATTTATACTTGCATTTACATGAGCAGAACAAATGCAGGAAGTGATGTGTGCACATGGGCAAGAAGCAAATGTGTGGGGATGCCAAACAAATCAATGAACCCCACCCACACCAAATCTAACTACCACATCCACCCCCACATTGATTAAGCACAAGTATATATCATACCCTTATCCGGAAAATGAGCAGCACCTCCTCTTTGCTAAAGAGGGACCTCGCCATGTCCACCTAGATGGAGATCCTGACCAGCACAGGAACTTCCGGGTGATTACAATGACTTATTTCTGGGTCAGAAGGTGAAACCACACTCGCAACCACGATTAGAATTTTAATTTTTTTGTTTATTTGCAGATATGCAAATTTGTATTTCTACTTATGATATTTCAAGGCGTTCGATAAGAAATGGTGTCCCTGGGATAGCAGCAAGCGAATGACAAAAACAAAAGGCCCAGTTTGAGCCCTAGTTCACACTGACAGAGGGAGGAAATTGTTCAGCTGAAGTCACACAATTTCATTCCCGCATGTCAGTCCCGACTGCAGGGGGAATTTCAGAGACTTCTGTGCAGGTTTCTGCACTGATATCAATACAAATTGCACCCCAAAGTCGCACCAATTAAAATGGTGCAATTGCCACCGCTTTGACATGTCAAATCGCACCAATGTGAACTAAAGCTGACACATCCAACACTGCCTATCCACCAGCTGAAACCATTACCTGCAATTCTCCACAGCTGTTATATATAAAGATTCCATATGTTTTAAATTTCTAACGTGTCTGTGGTAAATAAGCCACACGTGAAGAAATAAATTAGTGGCGCTTCCTAGATTCCACCTTTATCATTTACTTACAGGTGTGCAGAAGCCTAGGTTTACATTGTAGCGATTTGTCATGCGACTTGAGAGATCAAATCACATGACTATTGGCAGCAATGGCACTGTTCCAATCGATGCGACACCGATTTTGTGGCACCGCACCAATTTGCTAAAGTAGTTCCTGCACTGCTTTTGCCGATTTCAGGTGCGACTTCAATAGACATCTGTGTATTAAGCCACACGGATGTCTATCAAGTAGCACCTGAAATCGCACTGACCTTGCTACTTTGAAATTGTGCTACTTCAAGTGAAGTAGTGTCATTTCAAAAGTAGCATCAATGTGAACTAGGGTGAAGAGATTATTTTTTTGGTGCAGAAATACATATAGAAATAAGATAAGAGATATTGTACTTTCCCAAAACCACCACCAAAAAAAAACTAAAGAGAAAGAAAAAAACAAAAACAAAAACAAACAACAAAAAAAAAAAACACCACAACAAAGCTCAATAAATTACTTCAAAAAAAAAAAAAACGTACATTCATTTACTAGCTTAAAAAAATTTGAACAGGATAAATGGTGCTACATTTAGCAATTGGATTTTAAGGGCCCTGCTCATAGGAGCTTACAATCTAAAATTTGACAAAACCTTAGAGTGGACACAGCTTTACTTTCAGTGTATAACAGGCAACACATCACATTTTTATCTGCAAGATTATAGAAACAAACTTAACAGTCATTATTCTTACAAAGCATTCCAACATAATATTAAAAAAGACTTATTCAAAACACCCACCACCAGCCCATAATCCACACATACATACATTGGTGACCATGTTCTGCTGGAAGCTGCATTTCGGTGTACACGATTAAGCAACAAGATCAAAAAGAGGTCAGCAGATGCTTCCAAATGATGTTTACATGGTCAGACAGGAACAATACACACACAACATTGACAGCATGGCCACATAAACCCATTTTTGATTGAAAAAATGCACAAGAATTTCAGCAAATATCCCTAGTTGGGCGTTTGTCAATAGGCACAATATCATTTATTCTCCCCCACAAATCACTGCAAAAAACCGGATCTTCTCAGGCCAAACAAATCCCCCTACTGCAGGCCTTTATATAAGAGAGGTTGTATTGTTAGCACACTGACACGCCCAATAGAAGTACACGCCCACCAGTATCTTTCAATCCATCTCTTCATGTATGTCTAAAGTAATTGCACCTGATGAGCAGGAACACTTAATACTATTTGCAACTGTGTTAGCCCTTGGCTATGTGCATCAAATCTCCAACTACAGGCCAAAGATTGAAGTCCATTTGCATCCATATAAACAAAGCAACAGTTTTCTAAGCATATGTACCTGTGCAGTGTAAACCCTAAAATTTTAAATGTCCAAGTCCCTGGGCATGATTAGTGCTAACACACATTAACATCAGTCCCTGGCTGCAATGAGCTTCCAAAGTCCAAAAGTAACTTTCTTACATTAGAGACTATTTCGACAGGAGACAAATAAAATGACAGCATGTCTTTAGATTGTTATAAGAAACCAACATAGAGAGAACATATAAACTTCAACACAAGCATTAGCATGTTAGGGAATTGAATCAACACCCCAGGTGCTGCTAGACAGAACTGCTACCCACTTAGCCAGAAGGCAGCCTCACACATGTTCTCTGCATCTCTGTGGTGTGAATCAGCCCTAAGTTCATAGCCATGCTCAGTGTCACAAGCCATATACAATATATTGGCCTAAGTATTGGGACGCCTGCCTTTATACACACATGAACTTTAATGGCATCCCAGTATTAGGGGTTCAATATTGAGTTGGCCCACTCTTTGCAGCTATAACAGCTTCAACTCTTCTGGGAAGGCTGTCCACAAGGTTTAGGAGTGTGTCTATGGGAATGTTTGACCATTCTTTGAAAGTGCATTTGTGAGATCAGGCACTGATGTTGGAAGGCCTGACCTACAGTCTCCTCTCTAATTCATCCCCAAGGTGTTCTGTTGTGTTGAGGTCAGGACTCTGTCCAGGCCAGTCAAGTTCCTCCACCCCAAAATCACTCATTCATGTCTTTATGGACCTTGCTTTGTGCACTGGTCCAAATGATTTGGTGGAGGGGGGATTATGATGTGGGGTTGTTTTTCAGGGGTTGGGCTTGGCCTCTTAGTTCCAGTGAAGGGAACTCTTAAGGCATTAGCATACCAAGACATTTTGGACAATTTCATACTCCCAACTTTGTGGGAACAGTTTGGGGTTGGCCCCTTCCAGTTACAACATGACTGCACACCAGTGCACAAAGCAAGGTCCATAAAGACATGGGGGAGCAAGTTTGGGGTGGAGAAACTTGACTGGCCTGTACAAAGTCCTGACCTCAACCCGATAGAACACCCTTTGGCTGAATTAGAGCAGAGACATCCAACATCAGTGCCTGGCCTCACAAATGCACTTCTGGAAGAATGATCAAACATTCTCATAGACACACTAAACCTTGTGGACAGCCTTCATAGAAGCTGTTCTAGCTGCAAAGGGTGGGCCAAATCAAATTTTAACCCTACGGATGAAGACTGGGCTTCCATTAAAGTTCATGTGTGTGTAAAGGCAGGTGTCCCGATACTTTTGGCTAAATAGTGTATCTGGAAAAGATTTACAATGGTGGTGGAACCCTCCTACACATAAATACTACATTTAGACATAGTTATAGGACCTGGGAGATGAGACAACTTCTCTACATGAAGCAGCATGTTTGGGATTTGAACCCAGACGCTCAGCAGAAGTTATAACCTCTAAGCCACGGAGCTGCCACATGTGAGAACCTCCTACCCATAACTACACATAAATACACATAAAACACATAAATACTGCATTTCTTTGGACATACAGGTCATGGAATTACATTACTCAAGAGTTATTCTTCTTGATTTATTCTGTGATATTTGGTGTTTTTTGTGAGTGAGAGTAGAATATTACTCTCAAATTTTTGGGAATTACATTTTGATTTCTGATGTTAGTACATATATCACATTTTTGGCCTCAAATAATGAATATTTGGAAATATTAAAAAGCACAATAAATTGTGATTTATTTTAAATTTGCATCAGCAATGGTATTGTTTGTGGATTGTAAAGACACCTGTGTGAGTTTGGGTAAAAATTGTTGTGAGATGGAGAGTAATGCCGCGTACACACGGTCGTACTTTTCGTCTACAAAAGTCAGACAGCCTGTTCGACAGACTTCCGACAGACTTCCGACAGACTTTCGACGGACTTGCGGCGGACTTTCTAACGAACAGACTTGCCTACACACGATCACACAAAAGTCCGTCGAATTCTTACGTGATGACGTACACCGGACTAAAATAAGGAAGTTCATAGCCAGTAGCCAATAGCTGCCCTAGCGTGGGTTTTTGTCCGTCGGACTAGCATACAGACGAGCGGATTTTTCGACCAGACTCGAGTCCGTCGTAAAGTTTTAAAGCATGTTTCAAATCTAAAGTACGTCGGATTTGAGGCTAAAAAAGTACGTTGAAAGTCCGGAGAAGCCCACACACGATCGGATTACCAGCCAGCTTTAGTCTGTCAGCGTCCGTTGGACTTTTGTAGACGAAAAGTCCGACCGTGTGTACGCGGCATAACAAGTGAAAGTGACAGAGAAAAATATATTTCTTTCTCGAACATCACGGGACACAAAGCCACAGTAATTACTGATGGGTTATATAGGTATCACTGGTGATTGGACACTGGCACACCCTATCAGGAAGTTCAACCCCCTATATAATCCCTCCCCCTTGCAGGGATACCTCAGTTTTTACGCCAGTGTCTTAGGTGATGGACGTGTAAAGATGTCCTGTGCTGAGCTCCAAAGGGAATATCCTATATCCTATACTGGGGCAAGCCAGGAGAACCGGATCCATTCAAAGTGTCTTTTCATGGCCGAATTGAATGGTACCCGGGCCTCGTGTCCGAAGAAACGAGGTTTTACCCGTAACGCTTCTCTTTTTAGAGAGCTGGACCCCGCAGATCAGAAAATGGCTTTAAACTTCCTAATTTCTGGCGGGGTGCTTTACGGTCCCAGAACTGTAGGATCCCCCTATTCATAGGGGGCCCCAGTCTCTGACGTTTTTTTCAAACGGAGCCCACCGTGAGAGGTGAAGATTGGGTCTGTGTAAACAGAACCCTGCAGCTGGATAAGGTAAGAGGAGATTCCACAGAATTTTTGAGTTCTAGTGGCTTTTCTCCTTTAAGGTAAATGCATGCTGTGCCTATTGTGACCACCGGGGGCTGCCAAGAGCACAAACCTTCACATGCTGGACGGTCTGTCTCAGTGATTCATCGCTGCACATGTTTTCAGCGTCTCAGGCCGGCTACACAGGTAGGATGGAAGGGGGGATTTCTCATGTTTGAATGTTCCCCCCAGGCTAGAGAGGGGCCACAGGGGTCTAGAAAGTGGTTATACCACTTGGGCTCTGCGGCCTCAGGCCACCATGTCTGACCTTAGCCGTTCAGGCAGGTCTTTACTACCAGCTTCTCTCCCTCCTCCCCCTCCCCCAGCCTTCCTCCATAAGCATGACAGGAGAGTTGGCCAGCGCAGGAAGCGCTCGTTTTTTTCAAAACGCGAGGGGGGGTGGTAGAGGGGGGGGCGTCAGCACAGGTGCTTAGACTCCCACTCAGGCCAGCTGCAGGCTATTAAAGGCACTCTGTACAGGTGCACACAGCCTTTTGAGAGATACAGAGCTGACGGTCGCATGTAAGGTGGGACACAGGCATTCTCCTAGGCAGCATTTACTGAAGTAACACCAGACTGAGCATTGGGTAGCAAGGCTTTTAGCCAGACTACATCGCTCAGCAGGCAGTGTTCATTTGTATACCTCACACCTTGTTGCTTTGCACTATGGGTAGAAGAGGTTCAAGCACCCCAGGAACCAGAGACACTAGGGGATCTCGTTCAGGTTCTGAGGGCCCCCTGTCACCAGCATCCTGATGGGCCAGGGACGGCTAGCCAGGGAGAGCCATCGGGGTCAGGGGCTACACCTGCTTCTGGCACTTCAGCCCCTGTATATATTACACAAGAGGTTTTTTCCTCAACCATTAATGGTCTAGAGGAAAGATTAATGGCCGTGATTACGTCTTCACTCAGTAAAAGAAAACGCACTAGGCCTTCCTCTGTTCCCCAAGACCCTCAGACAGAGGACTTCTGGGATAAAGGAGACGAATCCCTTTCAGAGGATCAGGATGGGACGGATGATTCCTCTTTTGAGGAATCAGGTGGAGAGGGACCCTCTGCGACTTCCCAAGAGGAGAAAGTCTTAGTGCAGATCCTCACTGGATTGGTCCGCTCCACATTTAAGTTGCCCCTACCTGAAATTGCTAAAGAATCCTCTTCTGCTTTGGGGTCACTGAAATCTTTCCAAGCAGCACAGGCTTTTCCTGTTCATACTTTACTCGAAAAGCTCATTTATTCTGAGTGGGATCACCCAGACAAACGTTTTTTTCCGCCGAGAAAGTTTTCAACACTTTATCCGATGGAAGAAAAGTTTATTAAAATGTGGGGAATACCGGCTATTGATGCCGCTATTTCCTCCGTAAATAATAGCCTGACTTGTCCTGTAGACAATGCTCAGGGATCCTGTAGATAAAAGGATGGAATCCCTATTGAAGGATGTTTTCTCCTTAGCAGGATCAGTGGCCCAACCTGCAGTAGCAGCGATTGGAGTCTGTCAATACTTAAGAGACCATGTTAAGCAGGTCATCAAAGTATTACCTGAACAGCAGGCCCAGGGGTTTGCTAACCTTCCAGCGGCCTTATGCTTTGTGGTTGATGCCATTAGAGATTCTATCGTGCAAACCTCCCGTCTTTCACTGAGGTTGGTGCATATACGTAGAATCCTATGGTTGAAAAATTGGTCAGCCGAAGCACCATGTAAGAAGCTACTGGCTGGGTTTCCATTTTGTGGTGCAAGGTTGTTTGGAGAGGACTTGGATAACTATATCAAGAGAATCTCTTGTGGGAAAAGCACTCTCTTACCTGTCAAGAAGAAGAGTAAGCGTCCCTCTTTCAAACGCACTCTTTCCCCAGCGCCTGGGGGTTCAGCCTCCAGGCAGTCTCGACGGCCGCCTCCATCGGGGTCCAGAGACAAGAGTCAACCCCAGGGACAAAAGAAGTCCTGGGGGAAGAAGCCTACTAGGCAAAACACTAAGACCTCTGCATGAGGGGGCGCCCCCGCTCACTCGAGTGGGGGGAAGACTGCGACAGTTCTCAGAGCTCTGGCAGGAGGATTTCCAGGACAGATGGGTAATCTCCACGGTAACCTTAGGGTACAAGCTGGAGTTTCAGGAATTCCACTCTCCTCGGTTCCTCAGATCAAGTGTCCCCAGAGACCCAGAGAAGAAGCAGTCGCTCCTTCTAGCGTTAGAGCGACTTTTGTCGCAGGAGGTCATTATGATAGTTCCCGCAAAGGACCAGGGATTGGGCTTCTATTCCAACCTTTTTACGGTCCAAAAGCCAAATGGGGATGTCAGGCCCATTCTGGATTTAAGGGATCTGAACCGATTTCTAAGGATTCAATCCTTCCGCATGGAATCAATTCGAACAGTAGTTCCCACCCTGCAGGGAGGAGAATTTCTGGCATCAATAGACATCAGACATGCATATCTGCATGTGCCCATTTTTCCTGCTCATCAGAAGTTTCTGCGCTTCGAGGTAGGAGGGTGCCATTTCCAGTTTGTGGCTCTGCCTTTCGGGATAGCCACTGCACCTCGAGTGTTCACAAAAATCTTGGCACCTCCTTTGGCCAGATTAAGGGCTCAGGATAGCTGTCATAGCATACCTAGACGACCTGCTCTTGATAGACCGGTCGGTAGCCTCTTTGAATGGAAACTTGAGGACCACAGTCAGGTATCTAGAACACCTGGGTTGAATCCTCAACTTAGAAAAGTCTTTCCTAAAACCAGTAAGAAGACTGGAGTATTTAGGTCTGATTATAGATACAAGCCAGGAGAAAATATTTCTACCCCAGGCAAAGATCGCTGCTTTAAGAGAGCTAATTCTGGCAGTAAGGACCAAGAAGGGTCCCTCTGTCCGCCTTTGTATGAGGCTACTAGGGAAGATGGTGTCTTCATTCGAAGCAGTTCCCTATGCTCAGTTTCACTCAAGAATGCTGCAAGCTCCTAGCTCCGGCTTCCACGCCACTCAGCCCCGTCCCTAGCAGCTTAACCTAGCCCGACATCTTGACGGCTTGTGACCTGCCTCCCTGTACACTGCACCCTGCACCACCTCACGGCTACTGTGCCCGGCCAGCTGCACCCTACCTTTGGAGCGGGACGCTCGATCGCTGCACTGTGTTGTATCACGGGCGCCGTCTTGCTTCTCGCCCTGCATCCCGCGCTCGGTTCGTGCTGCGGGCTCCTCCCTGCCGCCGCTGGACTGGTTGCTTGGCAACACCCGGGGCTCTCGTGAGAGCTGTGAAATCTTTTGTATCCTGGACAGAGGCTTGGGAGCTCCGCTTCGGCTCCAATCCCCCCTCCCTTGCTTCAGCCACAGATACAGCAGCAGACGCCGGCAGACACTGGCTACAGTCACAGGCACACGTGGAGAGAGCGGAGAGAGCGCACAGATTTGAAGTACTGCAGGACAGGTATGAGAGCAACCAGATTAAAAAACTTGTGGCTATAGAGGTGGACTGTATGGTATCCTGCCTGCTACATCTGCTAATGCTATACAATGCTAGGCAACTGTGCAATGATACAGTAGTTGTAAAGTGAATCCTGGAAAGAGTAAAAGACGGAAAGAAGACGAAAAGTTTTTTTGTTTGGCAGGGAAATCGCTGGTTAAAAGGGGAAGAAAAAAGGAAGGAGAAAGGAAAAAGAAAAAAAAAAAAGAAAGCAAAGAGAAGTCTAATTAAGCCCCAGTTGTGGGCTCTAAGGACGCTACGTACACTTTAGAGTGTGGGCTGCGGGGGGGGGGGGGGGGGGGGGGCGACAGTGGCAGCACCTGGGTACATCAACTAGCAGATAAGGGGTAAACCACCACCGCTGGAACCCTGCTGTTTTCTAGCGTCCTCAATGATGACCAGGAAGAAGGGTGAGGAGCCCCAACAGTTACACGAAAACGCAACAGCACAGGGTACTCGCTCTGTTAAGGAAAAGGGGAACCTATCAGCATCATCTTCTGCGGCGGCGGCAGCCGCAGCAAAACTGGAAAAATTTGCGCACACCCCCGCACACACCCCCGTTAAGGGTAATCAACTGCTTCACGAGAAGTCACAGACAGGACCGTCTGGGGAGCGGAAAAGTGTGGGCAGAATGTCAACAGTCCCAGCTGCCCTACCGGCTAGTACTAAAACTACAATAAACAAAAAAAGCTCAGGGCTAGCCTCCCTGGAGAAAGGAACCGTACCAGCTAGTGGCGTTCCACCTGATCTTAGTATAGCTGTGGAACTAGAACCCACATTAAAGGAAGTACTAGCTGCAGTGAACTCATGTAAGGGGTCCCTGAATGACCTGTGTGACCAACTAGGGGGCCTGAAGGTAGAACTACGTTCTATGAGCCAGGAACTTCAGAAAGTGCTAGAAAGGACTACCATTATTGAAGAAAGATTGAGCCAACTTGAGGACACAGTGTTTCCAATGCAACGGGAACTCAAGAGCATACAAATGCAATTTGAAATGTATAGGAATAAAATGGACGAAATAGAGAATAGGATGCGCAGATGCAATGTTAGGGTGTTGGGTCTCCCTGAGGGAAGCGAGGGCCCCCGCCCTGAGGTATATATGGAAAATCTGCTTAAGGGGCTTTTTGGGCCCGACATTCTCTCACCCTACTTTGCTATTGAGAGGGCGCATCGAATACCCACCAGGCCCACCGCATCAGGGGGACGTCCTAGACCAATGATCCTTAAATTGTTCTGTTATAAAGACAAGGTGACGCTAATGCAGAAATCTAGAGAAAAAGGAGATATGTTCCACAACGGCAGTAGGATTTCACTGTACCCCGATTATTCTCCGGATTTGCAGAAAAGAAGGGCGGGCTTTGTGGAAGTGAAGCGCGCCCTACGGTCTCATAAAATCCCGTACGCTTTGCTATACCCAGCGCGATTGCGTGTAGAAGCCTCGGGGACAGCCTACTTCTTTGACGCAGCTGACAAGGCCTCAGCATGGCTTGAGGACTGTAAAAAGAACTTATAAATCTAGGAGATCGGGGGAAATGTGAAAAAAGAAAATGAAAGAGGACAAAACACTGTATCATTAAAAAATTAAATGAGGGACGGGGTTGGGGGAGGGTTTTTTTTTTTTTTTTGGCCGGAGGTGGGGGGGGGAGTGTGGGTCTAAGAGTGTGAGAAAGTTTTAAATGTGTGTTGGCACACGATCAAGGTCGTGGGGTGGTTTGATTCTTTTTTTTTTCTGGTTTATTTACTTTAGAGCTCCCCTTAAGGGAGATGTAATAAAGGTTGAGGGAGAGGGGGGAGGGGGGCAGGAGGTGGTTGTTGGGTGGGTATGGCTGTTACCAGTTGAGGTATGGAGGTATGGGGTAGATTGGGTCACAATAAAGGCTCCTAGGGCTAGCCGAAATAGGCACGGGAGGGGTAAGGGGAAGTCACTGGGTAAAGAGTTAAGCATTCCCCATATGGGACTTAAACACATTAGTAAACAGAAGCAGGGGTGGGGGAGGGCAACAAATTAAATAAGGGTTTGTGTTATTCATACATGCACGTGGAAAGACTTGGAGCTTTGGGGGCTTGGGGGAGACAAGAGGGGAAGGGAATCTGCCCTCCCCCTCCGCCCTCCATGCCCCTAAAAAATAGTTCTTGCACTGATTGTGGATTTAGGAATCACAGTGGAGTCATAATAAATGTCAAGAAAGTAGGCGAGTTCGGTTGGGGTTCAAAGAGAGGAGTATACCTTACACTGCACACGATGGTTGTTTTCTTTTTACTCCATGCTAAAAAAAAAATTTTTCTTTTCTTTTTCTCTTTCTGATGCCTAGTGTAGTTGGAATAGGATCATGGAACGTTAGGGGTCTAGGAGATCCCGATAAGAGAACTGCCGTTTTATTAGAGCTGGAGGCCCAGGGTGTCGATCTGATCTGCCTGCAGGAGACGCACTTGACAAACGAAACTAGGATAAGATTTGGGGGTAGGAAATTTCAGACGCAATTCCATTCTGTCTACTCCTCCTACTCAAGAGGAGTGAGTATATTGGTTAAAAAAGGGGTGTCGTTTGCCTGCAGGGGTGTTCGGATCGACACGCTGGGCTGCTATATTTTTTTTGCATTGCCTGTTGGATGACAGAGAGTTTGTTATTGCAAATATCTATATCCCTCCTCCAAGCAAGCTGGAAATTCTATATTGTCTGTTGGAATATATGGAGAGCAAGGTTGGGATTCCATTAATCTTGGTTGGCGACTTTAACACAGTTCTTGATAGTCGGCAGGATAGGCTCCCAACCGGTACCCGGACAGTGAGGGCTATGGAGGGCAGGCTTAGGCAGTCTTTAGAGGAAGTGGGGTGGCGTGATTTATGGAGAATCCGCAATCCAAACGTTAGACAATATTCTTGTTACTCAGGGACACACCACACACTATCCCGAATAGATCTAGCCATAGGTAATAAGGAAACGCACCCCCTAGTGCATAAAATAGATTACGGCCCAAGAGGATTATCAGACCACTCGCCTCTAAAACTAGTGTTGCGCATCGGCGATAGACAAATATATAGGCCCTGGTCAGTAAGCATGGCTGGAGGTAATAGGGAGCAGCGGAGAAATTTCTACTAGTCTAAAGGAGTTTATGGTATGCAACTCAGGTACAGCGGCAGGGGGAGTGATCTGGGATGCTCTAAAGGCCTTTCTTAGAGGACTTCTAATTCAGCAAATAGCAAGGGTAAAGCGGAAAACAAGAATGCAGGATGATCGCATTAGAAATGAGGTTATGGAGCTGGAAAGGCAGTATGTTTTGGGCCCTACTATAGAGCTAGAGGAGCTCTGGATTAGGAAACAACAGGAATATAAAGCAGTAACAATGAGAAAAGCCGAAAATAAAAGACTTTTTCAGAGGCAGAGGTTCTTTGAGGAGGGGGAAAGAGTGGGCCGAATGCTGGCCGTAGTGGCAAGCACCAACTCCCCGTCCTCAACAATCTCTGCGATTAGATCCCCAAGTGGGGAAATTGTGACAGATCCAGGGAAAGTCAAGGAGATATTCCTCGATTTCTACAGGTCCCTGTATCAGTCAAAACATCCCACAGCAAGAGGAGAGCTGGATAAACTACTGGAGGGATTTGTATTACCAACCTTATCTGCAGCAGACAAAGTTAGCTTAGAGTCTCCTATAACCCTAGAGGAACTAAGGTGCGCTGTGGCTGCTATGCCCAACCATAAGTCCCCAGGCCCAGACGGACTCCCCCTGGAAATATATAAATATTATGGGGGGATTCTGCTCCCCACCCTCTTGAGGACACTAGAGGAGGCGTTCATAGATGGTGGTCTCCCGGCTTCAATGACAGAGTCAAATATTATACTTATTCAAAAGGGAAGGATCATCTGGATGTAGCGTCATACAGACCAATTTCTCTGCTCTGCTCGGACGTTAAAATCCTAGCAAAGGTACTAGCAACTAGGCTAAGTAAATGTATTGATAACTTGGTACACCCAGACCAAGCAGGATTTATCCCCCATAGGTCTACCAGTGTCAATATTAGGAGAGCATACCTGAATCTGCAGACCCCAGTCGTAGATAGGGACCCCAGAGCTATCATGTCCTTGGACATCGCCAAGGCATTTGATAGCTTGGAGTGGGGCTACCTCTGGGGAATAATGGATAAATTCGGGTTTGGCCCGACTTTCATTAAATGGGTAAAAATCTTGTACAGCTGCCCACTAGCCAAGTTAAAGATTAACAACGAGTATACAGACAGTTTGACACTAGAGAGGGGTACAAGACAGGGGTGCCCCTTGTCGCCTCTCCTGTTTGCTCTGGCAATGGAGCCGTTGGCAGAGGCTATAAGAAGGGCACCGGACCTGCGGGGCTTTAGGAGGAAGGGCAGCGAAGAAAGAGTTGCACTTTACGCAGACGACGTCTTGGTATTTCTGGGGGATGTAGGACCATCTCTGGAAAAAACGATGCAATTGGTAGAAGGATTTGGGAAGGTATCGGGCCTAGCGGTTAACTGGGATAAATCCTCATTGTTACAGATTGATTCAACCAATAACCTCCTCCCTGATGGCCTCCCTGGGTTAAATGTAACTGATAAGATAAAGTACTTGGGAATAGTAATGACTAGGGATCCCAATAATTACATTCAAGACAACTTGGCCCACTTGCTTGAGAAGTTTAGAAGAAAATGTGACATCTGGTGTCGACTTCCCCTGTCGTTGGCAGGACGCTCAAATCTGATCAGAATGATTTGGCTGCCACAACTACTTTACATTCTCCATAACTCCCCGGTATGGATCGGGAGAAAATGGTTCATGAAAATAAGTTCCCTATTTAGGGAACTTATTTGGAAGAAAGGCCAGGCTAGGATCAAACTGCAGACATTGCAGCGACCTGCCCGGGAAGGAGGATTGGCAATTCCTCATCCGTATGGTTATTACCTAGCTGCTCAAATGCAGCACCTAGGGGGTTGTGAATCCTTGGGTGAAGCAAGTGCCAGCAATAAAATAATGCTAGAAGGTAGCCCACACAGTCGCTTGGTAGAGGCACTAGAGGCGGGGTCACTCCAGAGAAAGCTGCCAACACATAAATTAGTAAACAAGACCTGGCAGACAGTTAAAAAGATCATGGGGTATAGAGGTATTACTGAGTTTTTTCCCGTATGGTCTAACAAATCCCTGGGGGAATTAAGGGCTGTAGAAGAGAATCCCGCTTGGGAAAGTCACGGAATTCATAGACTGGTCCAGCTGTACAGCGATACTAACTTGAAATCCTTTATGGAACTGAGAATGGAATTCGGAGTTCCATACAATATTTTCTTTAACTATCTACAGATCAGGCACGCACTGAATACCCAATTCGGGTCCTCTCCTATGAAACGATGTAACACACCGCTTCTTAATAAAATAGTTAAAGCAACAAGCACTAAGGGGCTGATTGGGGATGTGTATACGCAGTTATTGGATAAGATTCTAGTTCAAGGCGTGCCTCTTGGGTCTAGAGAGGGATGGGAGGCGGACGTGGGGGAGCTGTCGGATGACCAGTGGAAAAAAATATTGGAATTTGGGCAGATGGTGTCTGTCTCTCCATCGCAGAAGGCCTCACACCTCCTCCTTATACATAGAGCATATTATACTCCCAGAAGACTGTACAGGTTTGGGGGTAGGCCAGACGACAGCTGCCCCAGGTGCTATAGGTCAGGAGATCTTATACATATGGTCTGGAGATGTCCAAAATTGGCAAGATACTGGACGGAAGTGATAGGGACAATAAACCGTAGATTTAAGGTAAACATTGAATTAGACGCCAAGGTGTGTGTGTTGGGTTTGGTGGGAGCTAATATGGGTAACACCAGAACAACCACTGCCATAGTAAGATGTCTATACCAAGCGAGAAAGTTGCTAGCACAACACTGGCTCTCAACAAACCCTCCAACTATAGGGGAATGGCTTAAAACAATGGACTCTTTGGTCTGGACAGAAAGGACAGTATACACCAAAAAAGGGAATTACAGCAAATTTATTGGCATATGGAAGCCTTGGCTCCAGGAGCAGAATATTCAACATCTAATCTGAACTAATTTACCCTGGATCCCCTCACGAGTGTGGGGGTGAATAAAGGCCCAAACTAGATAAACTTGGGTGTAGGAACAGGTCCCACTGGGGCTTAGAGAGTCGTAGCATGCGAATCCTAGTGTGAATGTACCTAACTCTTACGCTGATAACAAGGGAGGGGGATGGTAAGGTGGGTAGTAGATAAAGGGTGGTTGGGAAGATTAGGGAGGGTAAGGGGGGGGGAATAATAAAAGAGGGGAAAAAAGAGCACATTGTAAGTAGTTGCCACTTACATAACTATTGAATGTTTGTAGTTATCACAGCGCACAGTAGATAAGCGAGGTATTAGCGTTGCTATCCTGCATTTGTAATATGTTTTATTGTCTTTGCTAATTACACTTTAAATACAATATGCCACGAAAAGTATGTAACTTTTTTACACTGTTATCAATAAAAAGAAATTAAGTAAAAAAAAAAGAATGCTGCAACATAGTATTCTGTCGACCTGGAAGAAGAAAGTTCAGGCATTAGACTTTCCGATGCACCTGTCGCATGCGGTGCATCAGAGCCTCAATTGGTTGCTCATACCCGAAAACCTGCAGAAGGGGAAATCCTTTCTACCGGTTACCTGGACGGTGGTAACAACAGATGCCAGTCTGTCAGGTTGGGGAGCAGTTCTGGAACATGCTGCGGTCCAAGGGGTATGGTCCAAGACAGAGAGGACCTTACCCATCAACATTCTGGAGATCCGGGTGATACATCTAGCTCTAAAAGCCTGGACTATCAGGCTACAGGGTTGTCCGGTCAGGATCCAGTCCGACAATGCCACAGCAGTGGCTTATGTCAATCATCAGGGAGGCACCTGGAGCCGAGCTGCTCAAAAGGAGGTGAACCAGATCTTAGTCTGGGCAGAGATGCATGTGCCATGCATATCGGCAGTTTTCATCCCGGGAATAGAGAATTGGCAGGCGGACTATCTAAGTCGCCAGCAGTTACTTCCAGGGGAATGGTCTCTGCATCCCAACGTCTTTTGGGCCATATGCCTAAGATGGGGGGTTCCAGATGTAGATCTCTTTGCATCCCGATTCAACAAAAAGATAGATAGATTTGTGGCAAGGACGAAAGATCCTCTTGCATGCGGGACGGATGCGCTGGTGATTCCGTGGCATCAGTTCTCACTGATTTACGCATTCCCGCCTATTCTGCTACTACCACGACTCCTTCGCAGGATCAGGCAGGAAAGGAAGTCGGTACTTCTGGTGGCCCCCGCTTGGCCCAGAAGGACTTGGTATGCAGAAATAGAAAGGATGACGGTAGGTTCCCCGTGGACCCTACCGATACGCCCAGACCTGTTATCTCAAGGCCCAGTGTTCCATCCTGCCTTACAAACGCTAAATTTGACGGTTTGGCTATTGAGACCCACGTTCTGAAGAGTCGTGGGCTCTCAGGTCCTGTCATATCTACCTTGATCAATGCAAGGAAGCCAGCTTCCAGGATGATTTATCATAGAGTCTGGAAAGCTTATGTATCCTGGTGTGAATCCAGAGGTTGGCATCCCAGGAAATATGTCATAGGTAGAATCCTTGACTTTCTACAATTAGGATTAGAGATGAAGCTGGCCTTGAGTACCATCAAGGGCCAGGTCTCTGCTTTATCAGTATTATTTCAGTGGCCACTTGCTTCGCATTCTTTAGTCCGAAGCTTTATGCAGGGAGTGATGCGTCTTAATCCTCCGGTTAGGGCGCCCCTAAACCCCTGGGACTTGAACTTGCTCCTGTCTGTGTTACAGAAACAGCCTTTTGAACCAATAAGTCAGATTCCTTTGGTCTTGTTGACAAGGAAGTTAATTTTTCTGGTGGCCATCTCTTCTGCTACAAGAGTATCAGAATTAGCAGCTCTTTCCTGTAAGGAGCCTTATTTGATTATACACAAGGATAGAGTGGTACTATGCCCTCATCCTAGATTTTTACCGAAGGTGGTTTCTGATCTTCATTTAAACCAAGACATTGTTCTACCTTCCTTTTTTCCAGATCCCTGTTCTCCGGAAGAGAGATCTCTACATTCGTTGGATGTAGTAAGAGCAGTTAAGGCCTATCTCGGGGCAACTGCTCAGATCCGCAAGATGGATGTTTTGTTTGTGCTGCCAGAGGGTCCCAATAGAGGACAGGCAGCGTCAAAAGCTACCATTTCTAAATGGATTTGACAATTGATCATTCAAGCTTACGGTTTGAAACAGAAGATTCCTCCGTTTTAGATCAGGGCACATTCCACAAGGGCTATTGGTGCTTCTTGGGCAGTGCATCACCGGGCCTCTATGGCTCAAATCTGCAAGGCCGCAACCTGGTCTTCAGTCCATACATTCACTAGATTCTATCAGGTGGATGTGAGAAGGCATGAGGATATCGCCTTTGGGCGTAGTGTGCTGCAGGCAGCGGTACAGGGTCCTCAGGTCTGATTGCACCCTACTTGGTCGTGGTCCCCCCCCCCCTCAGGTAGCATTGCTCTGGGACATCCCATCAGTAATTACTGTGGCTCTGTGTCCCGTGATGTTCGAGAAAGAAAATAGGATTTTTTAAAACAGCTTACCTGTAAAATCCTTTTCTTTCGAAGGACATCACGGGACACAGAGGTCCCGCCCCTCTTCTAATACACAATATTGCTTGGCTACAAAACTGAGGTATCCCTGCAAGGGGGAGGGATTATATAGGGGGTTGAACTTCCTGATAGGGTGTGCCAGTGTCCAATCACCAGTGATACCTATATAACCCATCAGTAATTACTGTGGCTCTGTGTCCCGTGATGTCCTTCGAAAGAAAAGGATTTTACAGGTAAGCTGTTTTAAAAAATCCTATTTTTACCAAAACATCAAAACATTCCACATTCTAGTATTCTTAAAAACAAAATATTTTAAGTAGAAGCAACAATGTTGCAAAGGAAAATTTATTTCAGAGAAAGATATATTTAATCTCAATATTAAAAGTTTTTTTGTGAAAGTTACAATTGCTCCATTAGAATCAATGGCTAAAACTTGCATTGGACTAGAATAGAGCAGATTTTTCCAAAAAATGCTCTCTACTTAGCTCTCATTTTGATATTTACTATAGCGCCGGGTAAAAAAGACACTGGAGCTAAAATTAGAGCTATTTTCAGGTCTGAGCATGCTCAGTTGTGTTGGCACCTAGCTGTCCAAAAAGGGGAATTTTTCACTTCTCAGACTTTTAAAGATATTTCAGTGTAGAAATCACTTTTTCACACAGTTTAAAAGCAGATTATCTTTAAATAATATTCCGCATATTTCAGTACCATTTAGGCAATTATATCATGCTCGAAACATTATTTCCATGTGCAATTCTCCAGGTTTTAGCAGAGTAAGGGTTTGGGCGCTATTTGGTTTCAGGGAACTATAGTAAATTCAATTTTGGGAGTATTTTCTCAACAGCAATATAGTGAATACCGTTTTAGGGCTAATTAGCACCGCGGCGCTATAGTAAATGACCCCCAGAGTGCGTTGAATTTTGCTGAGTACACTGAAAGAGCCATTCTTGCAGTGCAATTTGCAGGCCTAGGATGTCAGTGTGAGAACTAGGTACTGCCAAGCACTACTTGTAGCTCCTCATCAATTAGAAAATGAAACTACCATTGAGGATGACTTAAAAGATATCTTACTTGCAAGGTAGAACACATTTTGGTTATCATACTGCTAAAGAAAACCAGGCTCTGATTTACTGTGTTAGTTGTATGACGAAATCACACTCACCTAAGCATGTTTCAACTCAGCTTTACTATCCTGTTCTGTTCATGGACCATTAACTGGTGACCCTAACATCGGCAGACTTTAAAATTCATTATTGTACCCTGTGGTGACCCGGTCACTCTACATGAGGACCAGCAAGACTCAGTTAACACACCAAGCTAATTTTCTTTTCAAGTATTAGGTATAATGTTTCAATTATCTACATTAGCAAAAGTAAGCAGCCTATTACCATAAGTACTACTCCGACCAGTAATAAGTAGGGATGAGCCGAAAAGCCCCCAGTTCGGTTCGCACCAGAACCTGCAAACGGACCAAAAATTCGTACGAACATTAGAACCCCATTGACGTCTATGGGACTCGAACGTTCAAAATCAAAAGTGCTCATTTTAAAGGCTAATTTACATGGTATTGTCCTAAAAAAGGGTTTGGGGACCCAGGTCCTGCCCCAGGGGACATGTATCAATGCAAAACAAAGTTTTAATAACGGCCGTTTTTTCGGGAGCAGTGATTTTAATGATGCTTAAAGTAAAAAAAAAAAGTGAAATATTCTTTTAAATATCGTACCTGGGGGGTGTCTATAGTATGCCTGTAAAGTGATGCGTGTTTCCCGTGCTTAGAACAGTTCCTGCACAAAATGACATTTTTAAAGGAATAAAAGTCATTTAAAACTGCTTGCAGCTTTAATGTAATGTCGGGTCCTGGCAATATGGATGAAAATCAGTGAGACAAACAACATGGGTACCCCCCAGTCCATTACCAGGCCCTTTGGGTCTTGTATGGATATTAAGGGGAACCCTGCACCCAAATTAAAAAAGAAAGGTGTGGGGCCCCCAGGCCCTATATACTCTGAACAGCAGGAAACAGGCGGTGCAAACAAGACAGGGACTGTAGGTTTGTTGTTAAGTAGAATCTGTTTGTAATTTTGAACTGGTACATTTTTAACGTGTTTAGCTCCAGCCAAAAAATCTATTTTAAGCTTTTTGGAAAACATAGGGAAGGGTTATCACCCCTGTGACATTTGTTTTGCTGTCTGTGCTCCTCACCTCACTTTTTTTCCCAATGACAATTTTTTTTTTTAAATTTGGGGTTTTTAGTGAAACAAGGATTGGTGATAGAGCATCAGTGTAAAGGAGAAAAGTTTTTCAAATATTAACTCTTACAGGAGAGAATTTTCCTTCCTAGGGGGATATTTCATCTCACTTCCTGTTGTCTCCTTTCGTTTGCAAGTAGGAGTCGTTTGTAAGTTGGATGTTTGAAAGTAGGGGCCTGCCCTATATACTCAGCAGAAATATGGGCCTTAGGTGGTGTTGTGGCCACAACACTGTAAGCCCTCACAGGGCCCTGCTGTGAAATATTAGATCAAGAATTGTAATTACATGCCCCTGTTGAACAGGGGCAGAAAAATTGGGCCTTCGATGGTGGTGGTGCTGGTGCCACAGCACTGTAAGTCCTCACAGTTACTCTTGGTAGGCGCAGAAAAGGGCCCTGCTGTGAAATATTAAATCAAGAATTCTAATTACATGTCCCTGTTGAACAGGGGCTGAAAAATTGGGCCTTAGGCACTGGTGCCACAATACTGCAACCCCTCACAGATACTCTAGTTGGAGCGCAGGAACTAGCCCTGCTGCAAAGAATTGCATCAAAAATTGTAATTACACGCCCCTGTTAAACAGGGGCTGAAAAATTGGGCCTTAGGCACTGGTGCTGGTGCCACAACACTACAACCCCTCACAGATACTCTAGTTGGAGCACAGGAACAAGCCCTGCTGCAAAGAATTGCATCAAAAATTGTAATTACACGCCCCTGTTAAACAGGGGCTGAAAAATTGGGCCTTGGGCACTGGTGCTGGTGCCACGACACTGCAACCCCTCACAGATACTCTAGTTGGAGTGCAGGAACTAGCCCTGCTGCAAAGAATTGCATCAAAAATTATAATTGCATGCCCCTGTTAAACAGGGGCTGAAAAATTGGGCCTCAGGCACTGGTGCTGGTGCCACAACACCTCAACCCCTCACAGATACTCTAGTTGGAGCACAGGAACTAGCCCTGCTGCAAAGAATTGCATCAAAAATTGTAATTACACGCCCCTGTTAAACAGGGGCTGAAAAATTGGGCCTTAGGCACTGGTGGCGGCGCCCAGAACCAAAAATGTTCTTACAAGCTATTAGCATGATCATTGAGGAGGAAGAGGAAAATTACTCAGCATAACAGGATAGTCACTCAGCATCAGCATAGGCAGTCTTTGAAGTGATCTGACATTTCAAAAAAAATTATTCGGTTACATCAGCATCAGGTGTCGATCGACTGAGACGGTGGACAGACGCACCCTGTGATTGGTTACAGAGCCTCCAGCAGCACTGAATGTGCGTTCCGAAAGAACGTTGGATGCAGGACAGGCCAGTAGCTCAATTGCATACTGTGCAAGCTCTGGCTAGTGATCCATCCTCAAGACCCAGTAACCCAGAGGATTTTCGGTGACAAAGGTGTCCAAGTCAGATCTTGCCCCTAGGTATTCCTGCACCATGTAAAACAGACGCTGGCGATTGTCGCTGGAACCGATCATACCTTGGGGCTGCGGACTAAAAAATTGTCTGAACGCATCGGTCAGACAGCCACCTTTGCGCACACAAGGTTTGGCGCCAATCGCCCTATTTAAACTATTGATGCACTTTGCTCAGTGCTGTCTGATCTGCAGCTCCCAGTACCTGTGCTTCCTGTTTACCTGTCTGAACGTTTGATCCCCCTGATACACGGCTTGTCTATTGGATTCCTCTCTTCTGTCTGCCTGCACCTGACCTCGGCCTGCCTTTGACTTTGAACCTGCCTGCTCCTTTGTACTGCGCTGCCCACCTGTTGCCAACCCTGCTTGTGACCCAGACTCTGAACCTGCCTGCTCCCTGGTACTGTGCTGACCGCCTGCTGCCAACTCTGTCTGTACCTGGACCTGTCTACCCCACTCCTGCTCTGCATCTGCTGCCTTTGCTTCAGCTTGCCAAGGACCATCAGTCCTCTTACACCTGGATCCTGGGTCTTACCTCCGCAAGCCACCCGCCAGGCTCTCATACCACTCTGAGCTCCCGTGCCTTCTGTTCATACTAACAGGGGCCGGGAACCAGATACGTAAGGGAGACCTACCCCTGCTGTATCAGGTTCATCAGTCAGGTACGTGAAAGTCTGACAGTGTCGGACAGCCATGTCCGAGCCCGAGCAGGGAACTTCTCCCATGGAGGAACTGTGTAGACACCTGGCGGGTCTCACACAAGCTGTAAAGAGCCTTCAGGAAGACTATACTAGACTGGAAGAGCGAGTCCAGGTGTTGTCTTCACCTGCTAACCCTCAAGCTGCTTCTGCTGCCGGACTCTCATCTACACCTTCAGTGGTAATGCTACCCTTGAACCCAGGGTCCCTACGCCCAAAAGATTTGCTGGAGAGCTTAGTAAATACCGGTCCTTCCGCAACGCCTGCGAACTTTACTTTGCTTTACAACCACGCACCTTTTCTTTGGAAGCGACCAAGGTGGGCTTTGTCATTTCTCTCCTATCCGGTGAACCGCAGACATGGGCCCACCGTCTTCTGGAGCAAAAGTCAGCATTTCTAGATAGCCTGGATGCCTTCTTTGCTGCAATGTCTCAGCTATATGAGGACCCCCACTTAAAAGCCACTGCTGAATCCGCCTTGTACGCTCTACAACAAGGGCGTAGACCTGCAAAAGATTATGTCCTGGAATTCAGGCGTTGGAGTTCGGATACGGACTGGAATGACGCCGCTCCCTGCGTAACCAATTTCGTATGGGCTTATCTGATTGGCTTAAGGATGAGTTGGCACGGGTTGGAATACCCCAATCTCTGGATGACCTCATCAACTTGTCTGTTCAGATTGACCGGCGCCTAAGAGAACGCCGCTCCCAGAGATCCACCAACCAATTCTGTCCTACCTGGGTCCTCCCCAAGGTCCCTAGTGCTACCAGCTCTGTCGGCCAATGCCCTCGTGCGCCACATACCTCGGTCCTCGACGCCCCCGAACCGATGCAGCTCGGTCTTCTCCGCCCGTCTCTCACTCCAGAAGAGCGGCAACACCGACGTGTCAACAATCTGTGTATGTATTGCGGGGAATCAGGTCACTACGTGAGATCTTGCCCCAACAAGACACGTAAGTCCCCTTTAACCTCTCCTAAATGTGCACCTGCCTTGCCTAATCCTGCATTGTTCTACAGCTTCCAGGACAGGATCTGCCAGTCTCAGTCATAATTGACTCCGGAGCATGCAGCTGCTTCATTGACCTAACTTTTGCTGCTATTCATCACATCCCTCTCCAATCGAAGTCGCAGGGACTTGCTGTACACCTTGCTGATGGCTCCACCCTTAGTTCTGGTCCTGTCACCCAGGAGACTATGCCTCTGCTGGACATCATGGGCACTCACCATCGGGAACTTCCTCAGATTAGATGCTATCTCTTCACCACTTTTTCCTATTATCCTGGGAATGCCGTGGTTACAGGCCCATAATCCCAGCATTGACTGGGTCACTGGGGAAATCAAGTTCCTCTCCAGTTATTGTCAACAACAGTACCTCCGTAAAACCCAATCAACTCTTCTGCCTGGACATTGACACTGAATCGCAGCAGGTGATTCCCGCTCCATATTGGGACTTTTCTGATGTATTTAGTAAAAAGGGGGCAGAGACTCTCCCTCCTCATAGACCTTTTGATTGCCCGATAGAACTGTTGCCTGGATCTGAAGTCCCTTTTGGAAGAATTTTTCCATTACAGAGCAGGAGCTGGATACCCTTAAAGTCTATATTGACGAGAACCTAAAGAGAGGTTTTATCCACTTCACGGGCTGGAGCCGGCATCTTCTTCGTTGAGAAAAAAGATCACTCTCTACAGCCTTGTATTGATTACCGGGAACTAAATAAAGTAACCATCAAGAACCTTTATCCTCTCACTCTTGTGCCCGAACTTTTCCAAAGACTGGGTTCTGCAACGATCTTCTCTAAATTAGATCTCCGTGCTGCCTACAATTTAATCCGCATCAGAGAGGGAGATGAATAGAAAACAGCTTTTCGTACCTGTTTCGGGCACTTTGAGTACCTGGTCATGCCCTTTGTCCTGTGCAAGGAACCAGCGACATTTCAACACTTTGTGAATGATATCTTCCGTGACCTTCTGGACTTGTATGCGATAGTGTATTTAGATGATATCTTAATCTTTTCCTCTTCAGTCACTGAGCATCGCAGGCATGTCTGAAACGTATTAACCCAGCTCAGGTAGCATGGTCTTTACGCCAAGTTGGAAAAATGTGAGTTTGAACTCCAGTGCATCCAGTTCCTCGGCCTAATTATTTCTATTAACGGCATTAAGATGGATCCCCAAAAAGTGGCAGCTATCCTGGACTGGCCCGCTCCCTCCGATAAGAAAGGGGTCCAACGTTTCATTGGCTTCACCAACTTTTACCGGAAGTTCATAAGGGGTTTTTCTGCAATAATTGCCCCCATCACTGAACTAACCAGGCAAGGGAACCGATTCTGTTGGTCTCCTAAGGCGCAAAACGCCTTTGAAAAACTTAAAGAACTGTTTACTTCTGCATCCATCCTGAAACATCCAGATTCTGCCCTACCATTTGTCCTTGCAGTGGATTCATCAGAGTTAGCAATAAGGGCAGTACTTTCTCAGCGGCAAGGGGCCAAAGCCCTCCTCTATCCAGTAGCCTTTTTCTCACGTAAGCTCTCCACTGCGGAGAAAAATTACGACGTAGGAGATCGGGAGCTTCTGGCCATCAAGGCCACCCTAGAAGAGTGGAGCTACCTACTGGAGGGTGCTGCACATCCCATTCTGGTCTATACCGACCACAAAAACCTGGAGTATTTGAGAACCGCCAAAAGACTGAGACCATGGCAGGCAAGGTGGGCCCTGTTTTTCTCCAGATTTCAGTTTCACATCACGTACAGACCTGGCTCTAAAAATATTAAGCCTGATGCTTTATCCCGCATGTTCCATGATTCCAGAGAAACCTTACCTCCAGGCACCATCCTTCCTGCTGGAAATTTCTTGCTACTTCAAGGGGACATCTTATCCCAAATAAGACAAGCCTCCGTGGGTTGGTCCCCATCTACTGAAGACAATGTAAGCATGCAAGATGGCCTATTCTGGCACAAGGACAAAATTATGGTTCCAGAGAATCAGATGGTGGCAGTACTGGAACTCTGCCACGACCATAAATTGGCTGGACATTTTGGTGTTCTGAAAACGACAGAGCTGGTACAACGTTCATTTTGGTGGCATCAGCTGGCAAACGACTGCAGGAGCGTGGAATCTTGCACCACCTGTGCTCGGAATAAGAATAGCCGAACAAAAGCCTGGGGCCTACTAAGACCTTTACCTGTCCCAGAAAGGCCCTGGAAGATGATTTTGATGGAATTCATCGTAGAGCTCCCTCCGGCAGGGGGTTTTTCCACCATCTTCGTCATCGTGGATAGATTGTTGAAGATGGCTCACTTCCTACCCATGAAAGGCACACCTTCGGCATTGGAAACAGCAAAAATTTTCATTAAAGAAGTAGTGAGACTGCATGGAGTTCCGTCAAGTATAGTATCGGATCGAGGTGTTCAGTTAACTTCCATGTTTTGGAAGGCTCTCTGTGGGTCACTTGAAATTAAATTAGCATTCTCATCTGCCTACCATCCCCAGACGAATGGGCAGACGGAGAGAACTAATCAGACTCTGGAACAATATCTCCGCTGCTTTTCTGTCTTTTCACAGGACAGTTGGGTCTCTCTGCTGCCTAATGCTGAGTTTGCCTACAATAACACTGTGCACTCTGCCATTAAACAAAAGCCATTCTTTGCCAAATATAGCTTTCATCCATCCTTCTTGCCTGGTTCCTTACCCGAGTGTGCGATTCCTGCAGTCTCCGAAACAATGGACTTCTTCCTCACCAATAACAAGTTACTAAGAGAGACCATGGCTAAAACCCAGGAATACAATAAAAGGATGTTTGACAGTAAGAAGCGAGGAGAACTCATCCTAGAACCTGGTAACCAGGTGTGGCTATTTACACTTAACTTAAAAATGGCCTGCCCCTCAAGGAAGTTGGGTTCCAGATTCATGGGTCCTTTTTCGGTCAAGAGGAAAATTAATGATGTGACTTATGAGCTTGACTTACCCGATACACTGAAAGTCCACCCAGTCTTTCACATGTCCTTGCTGAAACCTGTTATTCCCAATTCTTTTCCCGGTCGAAATACCGGCCCACCTGAACCTGTAATCATCACCAACGAGGAAGAATTTGAGGTGGAAGCAATCCTGGATTGCAGGAAGAGGCACAACCAAATCCAATATTTAATCAAGTGGAGGGGGTATGGACCAGAAGATAATTCCTGGGAACCGGAAAGCAACCTCCATGCTGAAGAACTGTTAAGGGATTTTCGGAGTGCCCACGCTGATAGACTAGCCCAGATGGGCATCCGGAGGCTGCCCTTAAGGAGGGGGCACTGTCAGAGAGGTTCCCAGAACAGATTCAGTACTGGGCACCCTGGAGTGCGCCGGTGCGCGCTGGCTCGCGCTGGCACGCACACGCGCGCACAAGGTTTGGCACCAATTGCCCTATTTAAACTATTGATGCACTTTGCTCAGTGCTGTCCGATCTGCAGCTCCCAGTACCTGTGCTTCCTGTTTACCTGTCTGAACATTTGATCCCCCTGATACACGGCTTGTCTATTGGATTCCTCTCTGCTGTCTGCCTGCACCTGACCTCGGCCTGCCTTTGACTTTGAACCTGCCTGCTCCTTTGTACTGCGCTGCCCACCTGTTGCCAACCCTGCTTGTGACCCGGACTCTGAACCTGCCTGCTCCCTTGTACTGTGCTGACCGCCTGCTGCCAACTCTGTCTGTGCCTGGACCTGTCTACCCCACTCCTGCTCTGCATCTGCTGCCTGTGCTTCAGCTTGCCACGGACCATCAGTCCTCTTACACCTGGATCCTGGGCCTTACCTCCGCAAGCCACCCGCCAGGCTCTCATACCACTCTGAGCTCCCGTGCCTTCTGTTCATACTACCAGGGGCCGGGAACCAGATGTGTAAGGGAGACCTACCCCTGCTGTATCACCACGTACAAGTCCATGTGTTTCTTGGGACTGTAAATGATCCCTTAAAGACTGCTGCTGATGCTGAGTGCCAGGCTCCCCCACCATACTGACACAATCCTCCTCTTCCTGTGTGATTGGTGGGCACGCAGGAACACTGTCTGGATAAAGGGGGCCTTGAGAGCTAAGGAAGTCCTCCTCTTCCTGCCTCTGTTCTGCTTCAAGTGCCCTGTTCATTATTCCACGCAGCGTGTGCTCCAACAGGTGGACAAGAGGGACAGTGTCACTAATGCATGCACTGTCACTGCTCACCATCCTCGTGGCCTCCTCAAATGGTGACAGGACAGTGCATGCATCCCTGATCATGGCCCACTGGCGTGGGGAAAAAAAAACAAGCTCCCCTGACCCTGTCCTGGTGCCATAGTTGCACAGGTACTCATTGATGGCCCTCTGCTGCGTGTGCAGCCGCTGCAGCATGGCCAATGTTGAGTTCCACCTGGTGGGCATGTCACAGATTATGCGGTTCTTGGGCAGGTAAATTCCTTTTGGAGGTTTGCCAGCCGAGCACTGGCATTATGGCATTATATGACCAGCAGAAATCCACACAGACTTTCCTGGCCTGCCTCAGGACATCCTGTAAGCCCGGGTACCTGCCCAAGAACCGCTGCACCACCAAATTAAGGATGTGAGCCAAACAGGGCACATGGGTCAGTTGTCCCTGTCGGAGAGGAGGTTGATGCCATTGTTGCAAACCACCTTTCCTGCCATTAGTTAGCGTGGCATCAACCACCTCTGAACCTGCCCCTGCAGAACTGACAGAACCTCTGCCCCAGTGTGGCTCCTGTCCCCCAAGCACAACAGCTCAAAGCGCATGGCATCTTTTGGCCTGCATACTTGCATAGCCCCTTGAATGCCTACGGAGCACCACTGGTTCTGAGGACAAAGCACAGGAAGAGGCCATGGAGGAAGAAGAAGAGGAGGGGGTGGAGGAGAGAGGTGTGTCAGAATCACTAGTAGTGGCATTTTGGAGGCGTGGTGGCGGAACAACCTCAAACACTACTGCACCTTGTCCTGCATCCTTCCCAGCTGCCAGAAGAGTCACCCAATGCGCCGTGAAACTTAGGTAACGTCCCTGTCCATGCCTGCTGGACCATGAGTCAGCGGTAATATGCACCTTACCACTGACCGCCCTGTCCAGAGAGGCCAAGACATTGCCTTCCACATGCTGGTAGAGAGCCGGAATCGCCTTCCATGAGAAAAAGTGGCGTTTTGGAACCTGCCACTGAGGAACCGCACATTCCACAAACTCACGGAAGGGGCAGAGTCTACCAACGGAAAAGTTAGCAGTTGAAGTGCTAGCAATTTTGCCAAGCTAGCATTCAACCGCTGGGCATGTGGATGGCTGGGAGCAAACTTCTTTTTGCGGTGCAGCAGCTGGGGCAGGGAAATTTGCCTGGTACAATCTGACGTTGGTGTACCGATAGCAGATTGCCCGCAAGTACTTGGCTGTGACACACCTAATTCTACACCTTCATTCCTCTCAGTGCAGGTCTCAGAGAGGACTGAAGGTATAGTGGGGTTGGAGATCCCAGCTGATAAGGAGTAAGGAGAGGTTCTCTTTGTTTTTTGGTGTGGGTCTTTTAGGTACGCTTGCAAACAAACTGCATGGCAGGTCAACATATGTCTGGTCAAGCATGTGGTGCCCAAGCGGGAGATGTTTTGGCCACGCGAGATACGCTTGAGACATATGTTGCAAATAGCAGCGGTGCCATCTGATGCACTCGTCTCAAAAAAGGCCCACACCAGAGAACTTTTGGAATAATGTGCAGAGACAGCAGCGCCCTGCACATGCGGAACTCTGAGGTGTGATGCAGTCAGTGTGCTGCCCTTAGGCTGGCCCCTGGAGGGCATCCTGCCTCGTCGGTGATGCGCCTCCTCCTCCTCCTCTCTCCTATCAGGCACCCACGTTGAGTCAGTGACCTCATCATCCCCTCCCTCCTCATCACTGGAGCAAACCTGGCAGTATGCTGCAGCAGGGGGAACATGACTGCCAGATTGCTGTCCTTCTTGGGCACCCCCTCTGTCCGTGCTCACGTTACTGCCTTCATCTAGCTCAGTATCTTAATCAGAGCCTTCTAAATGCTGGGCATCCTCCTGGAGCATGTACCCAACACTGTGGTCAAACAGTTCGAGAGACTCCTCAGGAGGACATGGTGGGGCTAGGGAAGGTGTCACTGATGCCATTGAGCCGAGGGAAGAGGCCGCATTGGCAGCTGCTGACAAAGTACCCTGAGCATGGGTGAGAGAGGATGAGGAGGATGATGACAGCTTAGTCATCCACTTGACCAAGTCTTCCACATGTTGCGGCTCAACACGGCCAGCTATATATATACAGTATATACTGCAGCTAGCAAAATCAACTGCCTGCCTGTAGTATTATTAGTATGAGAACACCACCAATGTTCTACAGGTAGCTTTAGCTGAACACTGTGCAGAGGTCGCACTACACTAACTTGTAGCTTTAGCTGAACACTGTGCAGAGGTCGCACTACGCTAACTTGTAGCTTTAGCTGAACACTGTACAGAGGACGCACTACACTAACATTTAAATAATGTAGCTGCCTGCATTAGTGATAGGATCAGGAAAACACCACCAACCTTCTACAGGTAGCTTTAGATGAACACTGTGCAGAGGTCGCACTACACTAACGTGTAAATAATGTAGCTGCCTGCGGTAGTGATAGGATCAGGAAAACAACACCAACCTTCTACAGGTAGCTTTAGCTGAACACTGTGCAGAGTTCGCACTACACTAACTTGTAGCTTTAACTGAACACTGTGCAGAGGTCGCACTACACTAACTTGTAGCTTTAGCTGAACACTGTGCAGAGGTCGCACTACACTAACGTGTAAATAATGTAGCTGCCTGCGGTAGTGATAGGATCAGGAAAACAACACCAACCTTCTACAGGTAGCTTTTGCTGAACACATGTAGAGGTCGCACTACACTAATGTGTAAATAATGTAGCTGCCTGCGGTAGTGATAGGATCAGGAAAATAACACCAACCTTCTACAGGTAGCTTTAGCTGAACACTGTGTAGAGGTCGCACTACACTAACGTGTAAATAATGTAGCTGCCTGTGGTAGTGAAAGGATCAGGAAAACACCATCAACCTTCTAGAGGTAGCTTTAGCTGAACACTGTGCAGAGGTCACACTACACTAACTTGTAGCTTTAGCTGAACACTGTGCAGAGGTCACACTACACTAACTTGGAGCTTTAGCCAAACACTGTGCAGAGGTCACACTACACTAACTTGTAGCTTTAGCTGAACACTGTGCAGAGGTCGCACTAGACTAACTTGTAGTTTTAGCTGAACACTGTGCAGAGGTCACACTACACTAACTTGGAGCTTTAGCCAAACACTGTGCAGAGGTCGCACTACACTAACTTGTCGCTTTAGCGGAACACTGTGCAGAGGTCGCACTACACTAACTTGTAGCTGTAGCTGAACACTCTGCAGAGGTCACACTACACTAACTTGTAGCTTTAGCTGAACACTGTGCAGAGGTCGCACTACACTAAAAAATAATGCAACTGCCTGTGGTAGTGATAGGATCAGAAAAACACCACCAATCTTCTACAGGTAGCTTTAGGTGCACACTGTGCGGTGGATGCACTACACTAACTGTAAATACTGTAGCTAATAGGGCTAATAGGATCAGAAGAACACCAGTAATTTTCTTCAAATACTGTAACAACACCTGCCTGCCTGTCAGTAGGAAGATAATAACAGAAATGGATCTAGCTAAACTGAATACAGTGTGTATATATATATATATATATATATATATATATATATATATATACACAACACCTGGGATGCATATATATACACAATACACTGTAAGTGCAGCACACCTGGGAGGCATATATATACACAATACACTGTAAGTGCAGCTAACTGACTGACTGTCCTTGCCTAATCTATCTAACTTAAATCAAATTAAACTGTCTCTCTGTCTCTGTCTCTCAATGCCGGAACACATTACACAGGGCCGACGTGCAGGCGGCCTTATATAGTGTGGGGTGTGTACTAAACCCCCTGGGCCATACTTAGCCAAAGCCACCCTGGCTTTTGCCAATTACAGCTCTCTGTACAGACGGCGCTGTAATTGGCCAAGCATGCGGGTCATAGTGCATGCCTGGCCAAACATCAGCCAGCAATGCACTGCGATGCCGCAGTGAATTATGGGCCGTGACGTGCCACTCGAATTTGGCGTGAACGGCCCATATCGTACACAATTCGGCGACCGATCGAACAGACAATGTTCGTGTCGAACATGGGTTCGATTCGAACACGAAGCTCATCCCTAGTAATAAGTGATTGGTCAGCATTTTACTGGTGATACAAGTTAAAGTACACACGGGTGATATATGGCAGACTGAGCAAGTTTAAGTGATTTGAAAAACTGTTTACTGCAACATGAAAAGATTAAAGCACACAGCTTACTATTCCAATACAGATAGCATTTTGTTCACACTGTTCATTGTTTAACATTAGTAAAATTTTGGGCCTAACCTATTTTTTGAAAAAATACTAATTATGTGGCTGTCATACCTAATTGGTAAGTGACCTACAATGTGTTTACATATTAGTTGCATTATGATTTTATTGACTGCATACAAGGGCAATGGCTCACAATGCACTGGAGTCATACCCAGGCAACTGACATTTTAAGAAGAAAGTTGGCAATGACATGCTACTGATTTATAGTCCATCCATACTAAAATCCATAAAAAATACTAATTATCTGGCTGTCATACCTAATTGGTAAGTGACCTACAATGTGTTTACATATTAGTTGCATTATGATTTTATTGACTGCATACAAGGGCAATGGCTCACAATGCACTGGAGTCATACCCAGGCAACTGACATTTTAAGAAGAAAGTTGGCAATGACATGCTACTGATTTATAGTCCATCCATCCACCTACCCTTCTTCTAGTAATTCCCTTTTTTTAACAAAAACCCATGTCCCTTGACAACACCTCTCCTGGAAATGGAAACTTGTAATCCAGCACTGGAGTCAAGCTCAACCCAAACTTGTCGTGTTGGACACCTGAGAAAACCTTGCTTCTTTCCAGTTCAGAATATAAAAGGCTCAGGACCCAATGCATCATGTGACCACAGACTTAGTAAGTAAAATTAACTTTTAGCTTATTTTGTTTATTATTCCAAGCATTAAGTTAGAGGCAGTGGGGGTAAGGTGTGAAGGGTATGAGTATGGCTGGAGAACAGCTTGTTGTTCTGAATACATTTGTTCACCATTTCTAAATATGTTTGGCATCTTTTCAGAATAAAAATACCTGTTCTGTATGTTTTGAAATTGAACATAAAACCTTACATAAATTCTTTCCTAGTGTCCATGTTATTAAAATCCCAGGAAGAAAAGCAATTATTTCTCGCTAAGAGGTTTGTTACCTGGTGGAATGAGGCTCAAACACTTCGCATTTATTCTTGCTAAGGAAAAGTGTTATGTTCTTGTGCCCTTGGTCATGAATCTGGATTGTGATTTAAACTGGTGAACATGTCAAAAATATTTAGTTTATATGCCATCTGTCAAAAGCAATAAGGATAATGTTTGAAATTTAGTACATCTGTCTTTCTGTAAACATTATTTGTAGTAAAACCATGAAAACAATTTTAGCAGGTGTGTTTAGAAACCTTGCCAAAGGACTTTCATCTAATTAGAATTGAAAGAAGTTTTTTCTTTTGTATAATCTTTTTCTGGGCGAGATGTGAAAACTCTAGAAACTATGAGGCCGCACTTTCTTATAATATGTTAGGAATCTTTCAAAAGCAGACAGTCATAAAATTGGAGATATTATCCTATTTTTGATCAAACACTATATCTGTAAATTATTTGTGATATCAAGCTTTAGAACCTTGTGTAGTTCTCGTTCTTAAAGGCACCGTATACTTTCAAATGTTTTTGTAGTTTTAACTAGGTATTATGCCCCGTACACACGGTCGGACTTTGTTCGGACATTCCGACAACAAAATCCTAGGATTTTTTCCGACGGATGTTGGTTTAAACTTGTCTTGCATACACACGGTCACACAAAGTTGTCGGAAAATCCGATCGTTCTGAACGCCGTGACGTAAAACATGTACGTCGGGACTATAAATGGGGCAGTGGCCAATAGCTTTCATCTCTTTATTTATTCTGAGCATGCGTGGCACTTTGTCCGTCGGATTTGTGTACACACGATCGGAATTTCCAACAACGGATTTTGTTGTCGTAAAATTTTATATCCTGCTCTCAAACTTTGTGTGTCGGAAAATCCGATGGAAAATGTGTGATGGAGCCTACACACGGTCAGAATTTCCGACAACAAGGTCCTATCACACATTTTCCGTCGGAAAATCTGACCGTATGTACGGGGCATTAGTGTTGTTATAATCCTTGTGTTGTTTGTTGGCTTTACCATGTAATGATAGGCTCACATGTTGTGGCTGCAATTTATAGCATCATAGCTGATTGATTCCTCATGCCCATTTTTTTAGCTTTAATTAGCTGGTCCCTGTGTACCAAGGGAACATAAAGACTTCCTTTTTCAGGTCACACAGCGGCGAATGCATGTCTTTTCAACCCCTCTGTGTTGCATTCCAAATGTAGGAATGCCAATGTGATGAAACACATGGGGTTTGATTTACTAAAGGGAAATAGATAATTTAATAATAAACAGCATTTTGCTTGCACATGATTGGAGGATGGAGATCAGCAGAGGTGCACCATATTCACTATGCTCTGTGAATGCAACGGCACCTGCAAAGTGATTTCCTTTAGTAAATCAGACCCTTAATCCCATACCTGCATTAATGAGTTCTCTGTGTCTATGAATGCTTTGTCTGCATCAGATATAATTACTGTGCAGCTGTCACCTGCACCCACACTAAGCTGAGAGACCCAATAATTGTGGGATATGTGATTATTTCACAGGGAGTGTCAGGTCTCACACTACCGACAAAAGTCATGCATTAACCTGTGTAGTGCCATGCAACATGCTTCATACTGTACTTCAACACAAACTGAAACTGCTGACACGCGAATGTGAAGATTTACCCAAATATATGCTATAAAGGCGTACAGAGCAACAAATGACACCATGAAATCAATGCACATCTTATACAGGTGAAAAATAAAAGGTGCAGGTGGGAATATTTACTTTAAAATGCAGATTGTACAGCTTGAGTGGCATGACTTATTCAACACTTTCACAAAATACACACTCTACTCTGCCTTTCCAAGCCACATAATTGATTATCTACTGTTAGGAAAAGCCAAAACAGGGGGGAATGCATTTGATTGCAGGTCTTGCACCTATTTATAATTTACAGACAAGTAAATATTGGACTAGTACACAGATAAGTCTGAGAAGAATAGAAGCATTAAGGCCCTTTTCACACAAGCTGTCTGATCAGGTCCACATGTCATTTTTTCAGGTGGACCTGAGCAGATCCTCCAGTCTCTTCTATGCAGCAGCAGATGTCAGTGTACACATGTCCGCTGACACCCGTCACCATCCAATCCGATCCTGTCCACCAAAAACAGATGGAAGGAGGTCCCATTCCCCATCCATATGGCGGATCGGATGCCATTGGATGGAAAAGGACAGGCGGTCTGTCTGCATCCCATTGCCCCATAAGACAGTATGCTGTTTCCTGTTTAATGCTGCGTACACACGGTCGGACTTTTCAGCTACAAAAGTCCGACAGCCCACCTGACAGTCTTTCGACAGACTTTCGACGGACTTTTGGCGGACTTTCAACAGACTTTCTAACGACCAGACTTGCCTACACACGATCACACAAAAGTCCGACAGATTCGTACGTGATGACGTACACCAGACTAAAATAAGGAAGTTGATAGCCAGTAGCCAATAGCTGCCCTAGCGTGGGTTTTTGTCCGTCGGACTAGCATGCAGATGAGCGGATTTCTGGGTCTGGCGGAGTTACAACGTAAAGATTTGAAGCATGTTCCAAATCTAAGGTCCGTCAGATTTGCGACTGAAAAAGTCCGCTGAAGGTCCGGTGAAGCCCACACACGATCAGATTGTCCGCCGGATTTGGTCCGTCAGCGTCCGTTGGACAAGTCCGGTCGAAAAGTCCGACCGTGTGTACGCGGCATAAGGTTCCACTTTCAGTTTAAACTGGAGTGAATCTTTAACCTCTGACATATATTGTGATTTGCTAAAAAGTCAAAAGCCTTTTTTAAGAAACCTGTGATAATATTTTACAAGTTTAATTCATTATTTTTAACAGTCTGAAGACACTGGAAGTAATTAATATAGCTTTCTATGGCCAGAGAAAAAAAGGAATAATTTGTGACTTTTTCTGCTTGTTCTAATTCCAGACTTATAATAGACTCTCTAATAATGTATTGACTACAGTTTCTTATAAATCTTAAAGAAGAAAAAGTTAATCATCTTTAATGAATATTTTAAATTGCCCAGATAAGCCTGTGGTAATAAATGTGTGTTTTTCTGGCATTGATGCTTATGTAGACTACTTAAGATATGTTACATACCTCCGTTTCAATACCAATGACATTTATAATGCCCTTGTTCCTTATTGGACTCAAAGAACAGTTTACAAGTATTACACGTTAAATGCAAGGTCCTCTTATATTGCCTGGGCTCCCTTCCCTTGAAAAAATCATCTAGGAGACAGTGGGGGTCATTTACTCTAGCGCCGCAGCGCTAATTTGCGCAAATTAGTGCTAATTAGCAATAGTAGCACTAATTAGCGCTAAAACGGTATTCACTATAGCACTGGTAAGAAAATACTCCCAAAATCGAATTTACTATAGTTCCCTGAAACTAAATAGCATCCAAATCCGTACTCTGCTAAAAGTTGTAGAATTGCACATGGAAATAATCTTTAGAGCATGATATAATTGCCTAAATGGTACTGAAATATGTGGTATATTATTTAAAGATAATCTGCTTTTAAACTGTGTGAAAAAGTGATTTCTACACTGAAATATCTTTAAAAGTCTGAGAAGAGATAAATTCCCTGTTTCTGTACAACTAGGTGCCAACACAACTGAGCATGCTCAGACCTGCAAGTAGCTCTCATTTTAGCTCCAGTGTCTTTTTTACCAGACACTATAGTAAATACCAAAATTAGCCCTAGGCTAAAATGTGTTTTTGAGAATGAAAATCAGCACTATTATAGTCCAATGCAAGTTTCAGCCATTGATTCTAATGGCAATGGCAATGTTTGACCATTCTTCCAGAAGTGCATTTGTGAGGCCAGGCACTGATGTTGGATAAGAAGGCCTGGCTCACAGTCTCTACTCTAATTCAGCCAAAAGGTGTTCTGTCAGGTTGAGATCAGGACTCTGTGCAGGCCAGTCAAGTTCCTCCACCCCAAACTCGCTCATCCATGTCTTTATGGACCTTGCTTTGTGCACTGTTGTGCAGTCATGTTGGAACAGGAAGGGGCCAACCCCAAACTGTTCCCACACAGTTGGGAGCATGAAATTGTCCAAAATGTCTTGGTATGATGATGCCTTAAGAGTTCCCTTCACTGGAACTAAGGGGCCAAGTCAAACCCTTGAAAAACAACCCCACACTATAATCCCCCCTCCACCAAATGATTTGGACCGGTGCACAAAGCAAGGTCCATAAAGACATGGATGAGTGAGTTTAGGGTGGAGGAACATGACTGGCCTGGACAGAGTCCTGACCTCAACACAACAGAACACCTTGGGGATGAATTAGAGTGGAGACTGTGAGCCAGGCCTTCTTGCCCAACATCAGTGCCTGACCTCACAAATGCACTTGGATGAATGGTCAAACATTCCAATAGACACACTGCTAAACCTTGTGGGCAGCCTTCCCAGAAGAGTTGAAGCTGTTGTAGCTGCAAAGGGTGGACCAACTCAATATTAACCACTTGACGACCGCCTCACGCCGATGTACGTCGGCAAAGTGGCACGGACAGGCAAAATCACGTACAGGGTACGTGATTTGCCTTCCGCGGGTGGGGGGTCCGATCGGACCCCCCCCGGTGCCCGAGGCGGTCGTCGTTTGTCCAGCGGCGATCGGTGGTGAGGGGGAGACCATCCGTTCGTGGCCCCCCCCTCGCGATCGCCGCCGGCCAATCGAATCATTCCTTTGCTGCTGTATGCTAAACAGCAGCAAAGGAAATGATGTCATCTCTCCTCGGCTCGGTAATTTTCGTTCCGGCCCGAGGAGAGAAGACATCAATGTGAGTGCACCAACACACACACACACAGTAGAACATGCCAGGCACACAAAACACCCCGATCCCCCCCCCGATCGCCCCCCGATCCCCCCCCAATCACCCCCCCCCCCCCCTGTCACAAACTGACACCAGCAGTTTTTTTTTTTTTTTTTTTATGATTACTGCATAGTGTCAGTTTGTGACAGTTACAGTGTTGGGACAGATACTGTTACCCCCCTTTAGGTCTAGGGTACCCCACTAACCCCCCCTAATAAAGTTTTAACCCCTTGATCACCCCCTGTCACCAGTGTCACTAAGCGATCATTTTTCTGATCGCTGTATTAGTGTCGCTGGTGACGCTAGTTAGGGACATAAATATTTAGGTTTGCCGTCAGCGTTTTATAGCGTCAGGGACCCCCATATACTACCGAATAAATGTTTTAACCCCTTGATTGCCCCCTAGTTAACCCTTTCACCACTGATCACCGTATAACCGTTACGGTTGACGCTGGTTAGTTTGTTTATTTTTTATAGTGTCAGGGCACCCGCCGTTTATTACCGAATAAAGGTTTAGCCCCCTGATCGCCCGGCGGTGATATGCGTCGCCCCAGGCAGCGTCAGATTAGCGCCAGTACCGCTAACACCCACGCACGCAGCATACACCTCCCTTATGCCGCGTACACACGGTCGTACTTTTCGTCTACAAAAGTCCAACGGACGCTGACGGACTAAAGCTGGCTGGTAATCCGATCGTGTGTGGGCTTCTCCGGACTTTCAACTGACTTTTTTAGCCTCAAATCCGACGTACTTTAGATTTGAAACATGCTTTAAAACTTTACTTCGTAACTACGACGGACCCCGAAATCCGCTCGTCTGTGTGCTAGTCCGACGGACAAAAAGCCACGCTAGGGCACCTATTGGCTACTGGCTATGAACTTCCTTATTTTAGTCCGGTGTACGTCATCACGTACGAATCCGACCGACTTTTGTGTGGTCGTGTGTAGGCAAGTCCGTTCGTTAGAAAGTAGGCCGCAAGTCCGCCGCAAGTCCACCGAAAGTCTGCCGGAAGTCTGTCGGACAGGCTGTCTGACTTTTGTAGACGAAAAGTACGACCGTGTGTACGCGGCATAAGTGGTATAGTATCTGAACGCATCAATATCTGATCCGATCAGATCTATACTAGCGTCCCCAGAAGTTTAGGGTTCCCAAAAACGCAGTGTTAGCGGGATCAGCCCAGATACCTGCTAGCACCTGCGTTTTGCCCCTCCGCCCGGCCCGGCCCAGCCCAGCCCACCCAAGTGCAGTATCGATCGATCACTGTCACTTACAAAAGACTAAACGCATAACTGCAGCGTTCGCAGAGTCAGGCCTGATCCCTGCGATCGCTAACAGTTTTTTTGGTAGTATTTTGGTGAACTGGCAAGCACCAGCCCCAGGCAGGGTCAGGTTAGCGCCAGTACCGCTAACACCCACGCACGCAGCATACGCCTCCCTTAGTGGTATAGTATCTGAACGGATCAATATCTGATCCGATCAGATCTATACTAGTGTCCCCAGCAGTTTAGGGTTCCCAAAAACGCAGTGTTAGCGGAATCAGCCCAGATACCCGCTAGCACCTGCGTTTTGCCCCTCCGCCCGGCCCAGCCCACCCAAGTGCAGTATCGATCGATCACTGACACTTACAAAACACTAAATGCATAACTGCAGCGTTCGCAGAGTCAGGCCTGATCCCTGCGATCGCTAACAGTTTTTTTGGTAGTATTTTGGTGAACTGGCAAGCACCAGCCCCAGGCAGCGTCAGGTTAGTGCCAGTACCGCTAACACCCACGCACGCACTGTACACCACCCTTAGTGGTATAGTATCTGAACGGATCAATATCTGATCCGATCAGATCTATACTAGCATCCCCAGCAGTTTAGGGTTCTCACAAACGCAGTGTTAGCGGGATCAGCCCAGATACCTGCTAGCACCTGCGTTTTGCCCCTCCGCCCGGCCCAGCCCAGCCCACCCAAGTGCAGTATCGATCGATCACTGTCACTTACAAAAGACTAAAACGCATAACTGCAGTGTTCGCAGAGTCAGGCCTGATCCCTGCGATCGCCAACAGATTTTTTGGTAGCGTTTTGGTGAACTGGCAAGCGCCAGCGGCCTAGTACACCCCGGTCGTAGTCAAACCAGCACTGCAGTAACACTTGGTGACGTGGCGAGTCCCATAAGTGCAGTTCAAGCTGGTGAGGTGGCAAGCACAAGTAGTGTCCCGCTGCCACCAAAAAGACAAACACAGGCCCGTCGTGCCCATAGTGCCCTTCCTACTGCATTCGCCAATCCTAATTGGGAACCCACCGCTTCTGCAGCGCCCGTACTTCCCCCCATTCACATCCCCAACCAAATGCAGTCGGCTGCATGAGAGGCATTTTCTTTATGTCCTCCCGAGTACCCCTACCCAGCGAACGCCCCCAAAAAAGATATTGTGTCTGCAGCTAGCGCGGATATAGGCGTGACACCCGCTATTATTGTCCCTCCTGTCCTGACAATCCTGGTCTTTGCATTGGTGAATGTTTTGAACGCTACCATGCACTAGTTGAGTATTAGCGTAGGGTACAGCATTGCACAGACTAGGCACACTTTCACAGGGTCTCCCAAGATGCCATCGCATTTTGAGAGACCCGAACCTGGAACCGGTTACAGTTATAAAAGTTAGTTACAAAAAAAGTGTAAAAAAAATATATATATATATATATATATATAAAATAAAAAAAAAATAGTTGTCGTTTTATTGTTCTCTCTCTCTCTATTCTCTCTATTGTTCTGCTCTTTTTTACTGTATTCTATTCTGCAATGTTTTATTGTTATTATGTTTTATCATGTTTGCTTTTCAGGTATGCAATTTTTTATACTTTACCGTTTACTGTGCTTTATTGTTAACCATTTTTTTGTCTTCAGGTACGCCATTCACAACTTTGAGTGGTTATACCAGAATGATGCCTGCAGGTTTAGGTATCATCTTGGTATCATTCTTTTCAGCCAGCGGTCGGCTTTCATGTAAAAGCAATCCTAGCGGCTAATTAGCCTCTAGACTGCTTTTACAAGCCGTGGGAGGGAATGCCCCCCCCCCACCGTCTTCCGTGTTTTTCTCTGGCTCTCCTGTCTCAACAGGGAACCTGAAAATGCAGCCGGTGATTCAGCCAGCTGACCATAGAGCTGATCAGAGACCAGAGTGGCTCCAAACATCTCTATGGCCTAAGAAACCGGAAGCTACGAGCATTTTATGACTTAGATTTCGCTGGATGTAAATAGCGCCATTGGGAAATTGGGGAAGCATTTTATCACACCGATCTTGGTGTGGTCAGATGCTTTGAGGGCAGAGGAGAGATCTAGGGTCTAATAGACCCCAATTTTTTCAAAAAAGAGTACCTGTCACTACCTATTGCTATCATAGGGGATATTTACATTCCCCGAGATAACAATAAAAATGATTTAAAAAAAATAAAAATGAAAGGAACAGTTTAAAAATAAGATAAAAAAGCAAAAAAATAATAAAGAAAAAAAAAAAAAAAAAAAAAAGCACCCCTGTCGCCCCCTGCTCTCGCACTAAGGCGAACGCAAGCGGCGGTCTGTCGTCAAACGTAAACAGCAATTGCACCATGCATGTGAGGTATCACCGCGAAGGTTAGATCGAGGGCAGTAATTTTTGCAGTAGACCTCCTCTGTAAATCGAAAGTGGTAACCTGTAAAGGCTTTTAAAGGCTTTTAAAAATGTATTTATTTTGTTGCCACTGCACGTTTGTGCGCAATTGTAAAGCATGTCATGTTTGGTATCCATGTACTCGGCCTAAGATCATCTTTTTTATTTCATCAAACATTTGGGCAATATAGTGTGTTTTAGTGCATTAAAATTTAAAAAAGTGTGTTTTTTCCCCAAAAAATGCGTTTGAAAAATCGCTGTGCAAATACTGTGTGAAAAAAAAGTGAAACACCCACCATTTTAATCTATAGGGCATTTGCTTTAAAAAAATATATAATGTTTGGGGGTTCAAAGTAATTTTCTTGCAAAAAAAAAAAACTTTTTCATGTAAACAATAAGTGTCAGAAAGGGCTTTGTCTTCAAGTGGTTAGAAGAGTGGGTGATGTGTGACATAAGCTTCTAAATGTTGTGCATAAAATGCCAGGACAGTTCAAAACCCCCCCAAATGACCCCATTTTGGAAAGTAGACACCCCAAGCTATTTGCTGAGAGGCATGTCGAGTCCATGGAATATTTTATATTGCGACACAAGTTGCGGGAAAGAGACAATTTTTTTTTTTTTTGCACAAAATTGTCACTAAATGATATATTGCTCAAACATGCCATGGGAATATGTGAAATTATACCCCAAAATACATTCTGCTGCTTCTCCTGAGTACGGGGATACCACATGTGTGAGACTTTTTGGGAGCCTAGCCGCGTACGGGACCCCGAAATCCAAGCACCGCCTTCAGGCTTTCTAAGGGCGTGAATTTTTGATTTCTCTCTTGACTGCTTATCACAGTTTCGGAGACCATGGAATGCCCAGGTGGCACAAACCCCCCCCAAATGACCCCATTTTGGAAAGTAGACACCCCAAGCTATTTGATGAGAGGTATAGTGAGTATTTTGCAGACCTCACTTTTTGTCACAAAGTTTTGAAAATTGAAAAAAGAAAAAAAAAAAAGTTTTTTCTTGTCTTTCTTCATTTTCAAAAACAAATGAGAGCTGAAAAATACTCACCATGCCTCTCAGCAAATAGCTTGGGGTGTCTACTTTCCAAAATGGGGTCATTTGGGGGGGTTTTGTGCCACCTGGGCATTCCATGGCCTCCGAAACTGTGATAGGCAGTGAAGAGTGAAATCAAAAATTTTCACCCTTAGAAATTCTGAAGGCGGTGATTGGTTTTCGGGGTCCCGTACACGGCTAGGCTCCCAAAAAGCCCCACACATGTGGTATCCCCGTACTCAGGAGAAGTAGCTAAATGTATTTTGGGGTGCAATTCCACATATGCCCATGGCCTGTGTGAGCAATATATCATTTAGTGACAACTTTGTGCAAAAAAAAAAAAAAAATGTGTCACTTTCCCGCAACTTGTGTCAAAATATAAAATATTCCATGGACTCAATATGCCTCTCTGGAAATAGCTTGGGGTGTCTACTTTCCAAAATGGGGTCATTTGGGGGGGTTTTGTGCCACCTGGGCATTCCATGGCCTCCGAAACTGTGATAGGCAGTAAAGAGTGAAATCATAAATTTACACCCTTAGAAATCCTGAAGGCGGTGATTGGATTTCGGGGTCCCGTACGCGGCTAGGCTCCCAAAAAGTCCCACACATGTGGTATCCCCATATTCAGGAGAAGCAGCAGAATGTATTTTGGGGTGCAATTCCACATAGGCCCATGGCCTGTGTGAGCAATATATCATTTAGTGACAACTTTTTGTAAATATATTTTTTTTTTTTTGTCATTATTCAATCACTTGGGACAAAAAAAATAAATATTCAATGGGTTCAACATGCCTCTCAGCAATTTCCTTGGGGTGTCTACTTTCCACAATGGGGTCATTTGGGGGGGTTTTGTACTGCCCTGCCATTTTAGCACCTCAAGAAATGACATAGGCAGTCATAAACTAAAAGCTGTGTAAATTACAGAAAATGTACCCTAGTTTGTAGACGCTATAACTTTTGCGCAAACCAATAAATATACGCTTATTGACATTTTTTTTACCAAAAACATGTGGCCGAATACATTTTGGCCTAAATGTATGACTAAAATTGAGTTTATTGGATTTTTTTTATAACAAAAAGTAGAAAATATCATTTTTTTTCAAAATTTTCGGTCTTTTTCCATTTATAGCGCAAAAAATAAAAACCGCAGAGGTGATCAAATACCATCAAAAGAAAGCTCTATTTGTGGGAAGAAAAGGACGCAAATTTCGTTTGGGTACAGCATTGCATGACCGCGCAATTAGCAGTTAAAGCGACGCAGTGCCAAATTGGAAAAAGACCTCTGGTCCTTAGGCAGCATAATGGTCCGGGGCTCAAGTGGTTAAACCCTACGGACTAAGACTGGGATGCCATAACAGTTCATGTGCGTTTAAAGGCAGGCATCCCAATACTTAGGCCAATATATTGTATATTGCTTGTGACACTGAGCATGGCTATGGACTTAGGGCTGGTTTACACCACAGAGATGCAGACACCATGTGTGAGGCTGCCTGCCGGCTAAGTGGGTAGAAATTCTGTCTAGTAGCACTGGGGTTGCTAGTTCAATTCCCTAACATGCTAGTGCTTGTGTTAAAGTTTATATGTTTTCCCTGTGTGGGTTTCTAACTAAATTCCAAAGACATGCTGGCATTTTATTTGTCTACTGTCGAAATAGTCTCTAATGTAAGAAACTTAATTTTGGACTTTAGATTGGAAGCTCATTGCAGCCAGGGACTGATGTTAATGGGGGTTATTTATGAAAGGCAAATCCACTTTGCACTACAAGTGCAAACTACAAGTGCAAAGTGCACTTGAAGTTGCACTTGGAAGTGCAGTCACTGTAGATATGAGGGGAAGATCTGAAATGAGGGGAATCTCTGCTGATTTTATCATCCAATCATGTGCAAGCTAAAATTCTGTTTTTTTTATTTTCCTTGCATGTCCCCCTCGGATCTACAGTGACTGCACTTCCAAGTGCACTTTCAGTGCATTTTCAAGTGAACTTTGCACTTGTAGTTTGCACTTGTAGTGCAAAGTGGATTTGCCTTTCGTAAATAACTCCCAATGTTTGTTAGCACTAATCATGCCCAGGGACTTGGACATTTAAAATTGTAGGGTTTACACTGCACAGGTACATATGCTTAGAAAACTGTTGCTTTGTTTATGTGGATGCAAATAGACTTAGATCTTTGGCCTGTAGTTGGAGATTTGATGCACATGGTCAAGGGCTAGATTGAGACAGATTGAAAGATACTGGTGGGTGTGTACTTTTATTGTGTGTGTGTCGGTGTGCTAACAATACAACCTCTCTTATATAAAGGGCTGTAGTTGGGGGGGGGGGGGGTTCGCTTGGCCTGAGAAGGTCAGGTTTTTGCTGTGATTTGTGGGGGAGAAGGAATGATATTGAAAAATGCTCAACAAGGGTTGTTTGCTGAAATTCTTGTGCATTTTTTCCATCAAAAGTGGGTTTTTGTGGCCATGCTGTCAATGTTGTGTGTGTATTGTTCCTCTCTGACCATGCAAACATGGTTTGGTAGCATGTGCTGACCGTCTACTCTTTGATCTCATTCCTTAATCATGTACACAGAAATGCAACTTCCAGCAGAACACGGTCACCTATGCATGTGTGGATTGTGGGGTGGTGGTGGGTGTTATGTTTTGAATAAGTGCCTTTTTTAATATTATGTTGGAATACTTTGTAAGAATGACTGTTAAGTATATTTCTATAATCTTGCAGATAAAAATATGATGTGTTGCCCGTTATACACTGAAAGTAAAGCTGTGTCCACTCTAAGGTTTAGACAAATTTTAGATTGTAAGCTCCTATGAGCAGGGCCCTTAAAATCCAATTGCTAACTGTTTTGGTAAATGTATCACCATATATCCTATAGATTTTTTTTTTAAGCTAGTAAATGAATGTACATAATTTTGTTTCTGCTGGCTAAATAAAAGTACATCATTGAGCTTGTTTGTTGTGGTGGTTTTTATTTTTTTCTCTTTTCTTTCTTTTAATTTTGGGGTTGGTGGTTTTGGAAAGAGCAATATCTTTTTTTTTCCTGGACCTCCCCATGTCAGCCTACTATGGGTCAGCTCCGCCCCCCCTGACCCCTCCAGGATCACCTCTTTTCTAGCCCATAAAAGGGCGGCTGTCTGCCAGCACCAGTGTTCTTTTTTTTGTCCTCGCTCCGGACGCCTGACTCGGTTAAATTGATGATAGGCAACTCCTATCCTCATATTGATTAGTGGTTCCAAATTAATAATAACTACTGCAGTAGGGAACAGACACAAAAGATACACTCAGCATCTTTCCAAATAACTGTTCTGCTTTATTGTGACGCAATTGAAGGTTTTTATAGATATGATTACGTAGGTATCACATTAATATTACAATTGTACGTTTATGGTAACAAGAGGCGTTACATAGGCAGGTTAATTCTAATAAGGACTCAAAAGAATGTAAACATGTAATGAAAACATTATTAGTGCTGTGTGCACAGTGAGGGCAGTGTGCAATACATACAAAATAGAATACAATTATATACAGAACTTACAAACTTCCATTACAGTCTCCCTCTTTTGATCAATATTTTGATCACTAACCACACCTGCTATCACCTTTAACCTGGAACCTCCACATGTTTAGGTGGAGGTAGTCCTGGCCAAAGAGGCAAAAAAACTCCATTGTGGAGAAAATAATAGCTGAGCAACTTTTTCATTACAAAATTACTTTTCATTGTGAAAAACAAATGATTGATAAGACATATTTACAGAGTCTTGGCTGTACACTCCTGTGGCCAGAATGGCCTTCTAGCTGAATTGTGGGCATGCTGACTTATCAGCATATGTAAACACAGACAATTCTACATAAAATGGAAGATGTACAAAAGACAAATATGACTTCAACATGGCTAAACTACTTTTCAAATTTTATATATATATATATATATATATATATATATATATATATATATATATATATATATATATATCAAAAAGTACCCTAGACTGTGATCACAAGAGGGAAACAAATCGAACACAGAGATTTCTTTAATTTAGTCATTTTTGCAGTGTCTGGTGTGGATCCAGGTGACATTTCCTTCAAGTTCTGCGAAAACTGAACATGAAATAGATGCTGTATTGAGTCTCCAAACATTTCCTTATATATAAATGTCTCTTAACAATCCACAAGTCACCTGGCTTTAGTTTTAGATACTTCCAAACTTTTAGGATCTGGAATTGGGGAGAAAACACATAAATGAGTTTGTCAAAAACCTTAAAAGATCAGCAACATTCTCTGTGAGATCCGAATGGAGGACTTTAGCTGCTGAGACAAAATATAAGCAAGTGAGTAACACACTCCCAAACCAAATCCCATAGGGAGAGAGTCCAACATCCCCCTTAGAGGCTTGATAAAATATAAGAAAATGTTCAGGCAAAAGTTTTCTAGTTTCTTACTCTACTTTGTCTGCTACATTGTAGACAGTAGGGGGGTGTAAAAATAAAACCTAAAAACTTCTAGTAAGGACTCTCCTATAAAAATGATTTCCTCTGTTACTCTCTGTACTTTCTGCACTTTATAATCACAATCTACTCCTGATAACACTTTTTACTGTGGCCTTTGCAGTAGCATTTGCCACTGGACATCCAAAAAACATGTCCATACAGACAAAATGCATACTCGTAAGATCCTGACTTGGGCATTTGGATATATGTTTTCGTAATCTCTGGAAGGAATGTTCAGCTTTTGGTAACACCTTTGGTAACAGGTAAAACAAGAAGTGGTATGTTATAAAAACAACTGTGGAGAACCCTGGCTCTATCCCATGCTCATTTACTAAGGCAGCCATAAATGCTTGTGACTGGTGACACGGTCCATGTGTCAAGCTGGAGGGAAAAAAGTGGCTGGCAGACATAATTGATCACCTTTTCCAAAGTCCTGTTTCATAAGAAGTTGCCCCCCTGTGGACCACTTGTTCTTCTCGTTCTGGGGTTCTTAAAGTTGAATTATTAATCCCAGTTATACTGGGCCAGAACTAGGGTGGAATCTGTGAGTTGCACAGACCCATCAAGTGTCCGGGGCTGTAAATGCAGCATCCTTAGTTGTCTGGTTTGCTTCCATGTGTGAGTTTTAATATGGCTACCTCAGCAAGAACCTGGAAGGCTGAAAACAGCCAATCAAATTAACTTGGCATGCTTTATTGGTTTACCCGCCAAAGTAAAAACAAACTTCTGGCCCTTCAAGTGGAACCAAAAGCTCTCTATATCTCGACTATTTATATAAATATACACTCTTTTTATAGCTCACAGGCTTTGCTAAAACATGGAGCTCTGCTTCTTGAGCTGGGGAAAATAGGATCCACTGACTTTGAATACAGAGTATCCTTCTGGGTGATAAACATAGGACTACCCCAATATCAGCTTGCGCGCTTACAACTCATTCAAAACACGGTGGCAAGACTGTTAACAGGAAAAAAACCCTGGGAATCTATTTCACCATCCCTAAAGTGCCTACACTGGCTAACCGTAAAGAATCGGATCAAATTCAAGACCCTCTGCCTCACCCACAAATGCATACAAGGAAATGCTCCGCTATATCTGCAGGAGAAAATAAAACACTACACACCCAATCGCAGCCTTCGATCAGCTAACCAAAACCTCCTCATCATTCCAAAATATCGCTACAAAGCAAAGGGAGAACGAAGATTCGCAGTCCAAGGACCTCGACTATGGAACGCTCTTCCGACCCACATCCGCATGGAAGAAAACCATCAGGCCTTCAGGAAAAAACTAAAGACCTTCCTTTTCTAAGAAGCTGGCAACAGAGAACGCATTCTAGCGCCTTGAGGCGATTTAGTTCGCATTTGCAGCGCTCTACAAATCCTTCATTCATTCAACTGCATACTCAAATCTACAAAAATTTTATATCTGGGTCTTTATGGAGTGTGTCCTGCACTGGGCTCACAGCAGCTGATTCCTACGTCATGACATGGCTACCTTTATGCATACCTCATTTATATAATTAATGATACATAAGTGATTAAAACCTTTTATCTATATATGAATCAACCATGAAATTAAGGACGAATGATACCTGTTCGAAAAGGGTAACAATCTAATTTATTTAAACTTACTCTTGTACAGAAAAGAAACTTGTGTTAATATGAGATTAGCAACTATAACATAAATGATACAACCTTAAAAACAACAATGTTACCAATGATAATAAATATTGCTATAATGGTCATACCCATGCTATCAAGAGATTAATAAGGTATTACGGCCAAATCCTACGATAGAAAAGGTTACAGGAAAGAAAAGAGACATAGAGATACAATGTATAGAGAAGTCTTACGTAACCATCCTGCATCTGGACCTAGCCTCTCCAGGTTTTTGGTTGTATATTGTTAGAACCCACTCCCACCAATCAGAACTCAGGGTCACCTCATTGGTTGAGAAGTGGCATTGAATCCTGATTGGCTACCCCTGAAGCCTAAAGTTCATTGGTTAAGTTGGCTTAACTTCTGATTGGTCGCATCTGAAGCGGTCCAGAAGTTCATGCTAAGATTTTAAGAACTCCGGTGCCATTCTGTCTAAGAACCTGAGTACCTGTTGATTTCCAACCGTCAGCCCTCTGTGATATAACATAAATTAGCATTACAAGGACTCGAGAGACGCAATGTCTGCCCTGGCTCTCTCTACGAACAATAGGGTAACTTAGTTACTATGCGGATAGCAGGCCAACACAAAAGGTGTGTTTGAGATGCCAAAACAGTAATTAGGCCCACCTTCTAGTACACATGTTCCTATAAAAAATACACCTATATACACCCATAAATATATATATATATATATATATATATATATATATATATATATATATATATATATATATATACACATATACACATACATATAGATAGACAGATATATACATACATACACGTACACATCATACAAAATGGGGCATGGTAATCTAATTAGAAAGTCCTCACGATGGTACGCTTGAATCTCATTGATATAAATATGGAATTCAATATCTCCATCACATTTCCCCCTGAAGTTCATTCTTGAACTTATGTCCTCCTTCAATGATCTTGCACCCACCCACAACAGCCCAGAAGCCCCGACCCTTCCCCACCACCACTGCGGACTCCTCTTCCTTTCTTGAACACGCTGGAACTCCTCAAGGTAGGCTTAAGACAGCAAAGAAATCCTGGTGCCTTTGAGACTTCACATCCAAACCACGAGTGTCTGTACTGCAATGTTTCATCGCCCCTCTGCCTTGGAAGAGCGGAACTCCAACATTGATGGCGGGATCCCGGCATATCTAGTCCTGTATCTTTGTAAGATCATGTAATGGTTGCATCGATTGGATCGGACCGCGAGACAGCACTTTTCAGCATGGTGAAGGAAAGTCCAGGAAAGTCTTATTCGTGACACATTTATCTCAAGAAATAACTTGGTGGTCGCTGCTTCTTCAGGTGGGGTCGGGCTGGCCTCCAGACAGTCGTGCATGAATACAAAAAGAGAGAGGAGAACGTTAGTGTACAGATATTGGAGAAATGCTGGACAGGAACAGAGTGTTGGCCATTAAGACTAAATACTCATAAAGGGTGTAATGTGGACGAGTAGAGTGGGTTCCCCACAGGGTACAGAGTCTGAGCAACAGCCAGTATCATCCATGGCTCTTGATGGTAGGGACAATACTGTCTGTTATTTCCAGGTCCCTGGGTTCACCACACCTGCTCACGGGGCTCAGGTTAAAGTAGTAGGTAGACTAGGGGAGGTGAAATTACATTAAGACATAAAACTGGATGTCCAGGGATACTTTAGTTAAAATATGGTACTTGTGGGCAGGCAAAGTCTTTTTTAAACAAAAATGATATGACTGATGTCTTAGTTACATTATCTTGAGAAGATAGAGGATAGAAACCAAAGGAAAAACTCAGAGAGCATAATATTAAAGAAGAAAAAGGAATGGAAGATAGGTGAGTAACGAAAATGAACAGGAAAAATAGTGGGAATAATAATGAAAAAAAGAACAAAAAAACAAAAAAAAAACTACAGATTGAACGCTGCTCCAACCAAGACTGTTAAAGAGCCTTGAATCTGTATATAAAAAACGAATACATTGGTTAAAAAAACATAATAAAAAACAAATAAAAAAAACAAAAACAAAACAAATGTTTTTCTTAAAAAAAAAACTCCTCTCCCATTAACAGTATTTTTGCAGGTCAGGTACACAGATATTAACAACAAAAGGGAGAGAAAAAAAAAAATTAAAAATGATTAAAACTTTTGGAATTTAGGTAAACCTGACTGCACTTTGTTACTAAAAATTGAAGAGGCTTATCCCTGGAACAAGAAAAATATAGTTCTAGGGTCCTCTTTTAAATACGCAACTTCTGTGTACTGGTCTGGATTGGATATGGCTTCCTCAGAGATTTGTTTCTGAGTTAGTGGCCTTTCTGTTCCTTGAGAGAAGATACCTCGTTGAGGTGCGCATTCTCATTGATTTGACATTCATTCTCCTGATAGTAATGCACATTATTACCTGCATCAGGAAAAGCAATAAGGCTGCACAGGTTAGGACAACAACAGGGTGGAGCAAAATGTTTAGGAAAGCTGTAGCGTTTGGACTATACCCAAATAAACTTTCCCAACAGGAAATCATAGCGTTTGCGTCTAAAGCGTGGGATACTTGGATTAGTCTACTTTGATCATGGGTGAGTCGTATGGTGGCTTGTTTTTCAGCATCTCTTAGTACATTTAATATTTCATCCTGTTGTCCGAAATCCATCAGCCAAGCTTTTAACTCAGCCCCAAATCCCAGAGGAAGTTTCTGTAGGTGTAAGGGGATGTCAGGTTTGCTATAAAACCTTTCTTCAGGGGTGATCGGGGTATACAACCCAGTGTTCCTGCTATATCCATGCCACGGGCCAGAGGAGGTGTACTATAGACTCACCGAGGTAGTGTACCCTGCTGGGTACCATTTAACCTGATGCTGAAAACAGTACCCCGGCATCCATTAGACATGACCCCCCCCCCCCTGTGCCAGCATTGTTGCCTTTTCCCATAGCACAACCTTCCTCTAGCACTTATCAGTACCAGTCATCTGAGGCTATCCATACTCAAACCATCAGCACAAGATGGACTCCAGGGTGTAATCCAGTAGAGTCTGATAGGATAGTACCCAGATTGACCGTGATATCTGCACAATGTTCCATCCCTGCCATTAGGGATGACAACAGTGCAAGTAAGATTTTTGACAATCCTGTCATCCTCCAATCTATTACGACTCATAGGCAACCTGGATACTACCCCCCCCCCTCTGTCTGTTCTGGCAAAGTGATGCTGGACAGAGCAAGTTGGCTTTTCTAACCCCCTCCCTGATTTGTAGCACAAGACCCCCCCCCAATGTGATCCTGAATAGCTCCAACTCCATAGTGTTTTAAGGTACCCAGTGCCCCACCTCCAGCTCCACAGACAGTCTCCATTAAGCCTCTCTTTCCTAAGAATGGGAAATAGTCAGAATACCCGGATTGAAAACCACCTGCCACCAGGTACACTTGTTTCTTCATAGAGGCTGCACACCTTATGGGGCACTGGTCTTCCTGTCATGCAGGACACAGACCACTAGTTAAGGTACGCAAGGAGTCTAGGACAGGAAGGACACCTATGGGTATCCACTGAGGAGAATACAGCATGCCCACACAACTCCATCCCTGTGCCTGGATTTCAGAGACCATGCCCAGGGTATACAATGCACCTCTACCTATGGTTAGGTTCAAGGAACCCTCTAGTTCCCTGGTTAACATTACATTGGTATTCCTTAGGACACAGAAACAAACTCGTCTGTGTCCCAAATAATACCCAGGTGCTTCCTTCCCAGCAATGACCTCTCCATCCAGAACACAGAGTGCAATATCTTACACAATCTTCCTGCACAACTCTTCTCCAGGCTCTCCCAAAACGATACACTATCAACTTGTATGCCATCAGGCAGGCCCTCATACTACACATCTGAAGGTAAATCTGAAGGAAATTGGAAAACAAAAATTGCATAATGTGTATCCAACTCGAGGAACTTCTGCTACCAAACACAACTGGCCAAAGGGCAAAGAAAAATCCCTTGCAGCACTGAGGCGCCGGGAACACTGAACAGTAGTGGGTACACGAGCCGACCGATGTGCCCTTTAAAGCCAGGAAACCCAATTATCGAATCTGAGAAATAAAACACCAATAAAATTTAGTAATAAATATTCCATTTTCCTCCTAGAAACAAAATAATCCAATGGTTATATACCTGTAACAAGACATTAGCATATGAAACACAAATATACATTACATTACATTACATAAACAGTGCACTTTTTTTTTAAGATACCAAAAAATTGTTGAGCTCAACTTATCATTAATATGTATTACTTAATACACATTAATACCACGTGGATTTTTTTGTTTGTTTTATGGTATACCAATAATTCCCCAAAAAAAATTTATTCACCATGGTTGAAAAAAATTAGCAATCCGTAAAAAACCTTTTAGCAGTACCATTTGTCAACAGATCATAATACCTCACCACAAAGAACCTCTCCAGTACTGTTTTCCTGAAAAACAAAGTCATTTTAGTACATGTATCTTTCAATTCACTAGTACAGATAATTATCTTGGCTGAGGTCATTTGCATGTCAATACAGTTCGCTGTACCTTTTCACAGACCTGGTGAGAAAGAAGGGGGGTCAATTGGGTGGGCTGTCAGCAGCTGAGAACAAACGTCACACAACACAAAATATATTGCATATTCCACACACTCACACAATTGGCTAAGGTTCTTGATGAACTCTAGACATCACACATATCAGCATGTTTTCTATAATACCCGGTACTTCTTCTTAAACCCATAACATCTGTTTGGTAAGGTTGAAATTCTTTCAGAGATCCATCCCATTTCATTAGCTCCTTCTCAGGAGTTTGGAATGGGACCCCTGACCCAGGTGGTCCATACTTCCTACCTCTAGGCCATGTGGTGAAGCGTGCAGAGTACACTTCAAAATCACGTCTTGTGGTCCTATATGGATTATGCTTACCGACTTTTTGACTGGAACTGGATAGACAGAATCTCGCGATGTGACCCAGTAATCCGCATAAGTGGCATTTTATCTTATTTAAAGTGGTACAACATCTCCTAATCAACTGCGCCAATTGCTTAGTGAGTATATCTCCTAGATGGCTGGAGTCAACATACAGGGTCCGTGGAATATAAGTTTTACTGAGGATTTCATCCACGTCCCCATCTCCACAAACCCTTTTCATTATTTGAAGCATATCACTCCAGTTTGCATTGTAGCTTGCCTGGATGTCTAGCAGCTCTTTGGCAAATTTAATAGGATCTGTCCTTGAATGGGGGATAATACTCAGAAATCCTTTCATCTCAGAGGGAGTCCACGGCACGCGATGTGTCATCTTTCCCGTGGATCTCCCACTGTTGTCATAAACAACCTGTTCTCTTACAGGATAGACAGATAAGTGATCTGAAAAAGATATCAGTTGTGGATTGGTCTTTTGGGATTCTGTCACAGAATCCCAATAAGACTGTGGAAGATTGTTTCTGCCAGGTGGGGGCACTTTATCCAACTGCAAAGTGCCCTGAAGGGTGGCATTAACAGTCCCATGGTACACCAGTGTGCCCGCATTGGGTGATATCCTTTCACCCTTAGAGTGACACCACACAGGTCCTTGCTGTGGGGTGCTAGTTACTTGGGGGTATAGAGGTACATAGGCCGTGTACTCGGTAGCAGAACTGCCCATATTGCTTACAGCAGCAGAATGGCTAGTTAACTGACGTCTAGGGGAGAATGCTGGTTAGCAGTCAGTAATATGGTCTCTGGAACTGGGGAGACTTTTCTCCCTTGATTCCAGCATTCCCTTCCCCTGGCTTGCTGCGCTATCTCTTTCCTTTTGTTTCAATTCTTCACATAAAGTGTTTTTCTGTGATTCATTGGGGGTTTTAAATGGGGGGTTAAACTTGGCAGCCAGTTGTGGCTTCCCCTTTTTGTCATCTGTTGATAGAGGACAATTCCTATCAGCTTCTGAGTATTTTGCCAACAAGGAGCGGGCGATTGTATAAGGCTCCAATCCTGACAATTCCTCATCTTCCCCCTGTTTATCACTGTCACTACTCTGGGGATGTGGGTCTAGTGGCTGTCCCTGCTTGTTCCTACTACTCAGCATCATTTGGTGTGTTTTCTCCTTAACTCCCACTGTAAAAACATTAATTTCCTCCGTCTTATTCACCGACTCAAGCATCCATATAGCCCAAGTATCTTTTTCATATGGCCGTGTCATCTTTTTGTGATGAGCACGGTACAGACTTTCCCATACTTTTGGCTTAAAAGTACCTCTCTTAGAATACTTCTTCCCAGTCCAGCGATCCCAATATTGTATATATTTCACAACCCAAGGTCCATATTTATCTATCATCTCTTCCCTTGGGGTCATTTGACTCCATTCAGACCCCCTCTTTGAAGCGATTTGATTACCCATCCTTACGGACACTGGACCTCAAACTGATTCCCCAACCTTTTTATAGGTTGCCTTTACTCCAGAGGTAGCTACTCTCTGGCCAAGAATTGGGGTGACAGGTCCCGCCCCTGTCAATGTTGCCGCTTTTTTTTCACTACTTGCCAGACCAATTCCCTGTCCTGGCTATAGTCCTTCAAAAAATTAGCCTGGAGATTTCCCAAACTAAATAATAGTTTAATCCCCCCCGTGGACTTTTCTGAAGAAGAAATGCTTAACAAAAGGCTTTTACTTCTGTTCAAGAATATATATCAAGAATTATTAGCACGAACTTGCATAATCAGGACCCTATGCATGCTTGTAGTACAGGAGGCAGTTAACTGATGCACCCCTAATTGCAATATGATTTGTATATGTTACATTATAGCCACTGTTCCCAGGTTAACTTACAAAGCTTACAATCCCCAGTTAGTAATTGTAAAGAAGAAAGATTTATACCTAAGATCATTCAGTGTGATTTAGTCTCCGTTTCCACTGATGCAATTTTTTTTTCTTTTTTTTTCCATGCGACTTTGGACACAAAGTCGCATTACAAGTTGCAGCCCATTGATTTCAATAGCACCCGTTCCAATCTATGCTACTCAATGCTGCAGCAACTCTGAGAGGGGACCTGCACCACTCTGATGTGACTCTGGATCAAAGTTGCATTCAAAGCCACACCACAGTCGCATTAAAGTCATACCTCAGTCACACTCAATCATGCGACCTTAGAGTTGCATTAGTGGAAACGTAGCTCTATGCCCACTGTGCGTTTCAATCACAATGATTGGCCTAATCTCATTCAAAGGGTCAACTAAAATTGCTTTTTGGCAGAGAGCACATATCCTTTTCCTCTCATTATTCGCACTTACAATTTCATTTTATATATATATATACAATACTCAAAATCAGTCTCATCAAAATATTCACATGGACAAAAGGTAAAAAAAAGGAAAGATCTAAGAAGTTTTTTTTTAGTGTGGGTATTCAGATGGGAGACAGGTAAACACAACACCAGCTCTGTCTTCCATACAAAAATCGCAATCACCCCAACATTTTTACTTCCTCACACAGGGGGCACCATCTGACATGGCTACCTTTATGCATACCTCACTTATATACTTAATGATACATAAGTGATTAAAACCTTTTATCTATATATGAATCAACCATGAAATTAAGGACGAATGATACCTGTTCGAAAAGGGTAACAATCTAATTTATTTAAACTTACTCTTGTACAGAAAAGAAACTTGTGTTAATATGAGATTAGCAACTATAACATAAATGATACAACCTTAAAAACAACAATGTTACCAATGATAATAAATATTGCTATAATGGTCATACCCATGCTATCAAGAGATTAATAAGGTATTACGGCCAAATCCTACGATAGAAAAGGTTACAGGAAAGAAAAGAGACATAGAGATACAATGTATGGAGAAGTCTTACGTAACCATCCTGCATCTAGACCGTCCGCTGAAGAGACCTAGCCTCTCCAGGTTTTTGGTTGTATATTGTTAGAACCCACTCCCACCAATCAGAACTCAGGGTCACCTCATTGGTTCAGAAGTGGCATTGAATCCTGATTGGCTACCCCTGAAGCCTAAAGTTCATTGGTTAAGTTGGCTTAACTTCTGATTGGTCGCATCTGAAGCTGTCCAGAAGTTCATGCTAAGATTTTAAGAACTCCGGTGCCATTCTGTCTGAGAACCTGAGTACCTGTTGATTTCCAACCGTCAGCCCTCTGTGATATAACATAAATTAGCATTACAAGGACTCGAGAGACGCAATGTCTGCCCTGGCTCTCTCTACGAACAATAGGGTAACTTAGTTACTATGCGGATAGCAGGCCAACACAAAAGGTGTGTTTGAGATGCCAAAACAGTAATTAGGCCCACCTTCTAGTACACATGTTCCTATAAAAAATACACCTATATACACCCATAAATATATATATATATATATATATATATATATATATATATATATATATACATATATATATATATATATATATATATATACATATATATATATATATATATATATATATATATACATATACACATACATATAGATAGACAGATATATACATACATACACATAATACAAAATGGGGCATGGTAATCTAATTAGAAAGTCCTCACGATGGTACGCTTGAATCTCATTGATATAAATATGGAATTCAATATCTCCATCACAGTCATCAATTTAACACATGTGTCTTCCTTTGTCTCCAGCCTCCTCCAATAGAGGCAATAAGGTGGCTGGATTCAAATGTACGCATTTTTCATTGTTAGATTTGTACATAAACAAACTCATATTTTAAACCTTTCATTAGACAAACATTTAGTTAGCTGTATATTTGCTGCACAGAATGTGGGACCATTAAAAATGTTTGACCAAAACAATATCTAATTTTGTCTAATAGCACTTTTACATAAAAGCTACAGCTCTGATATAAAAGTGTTAAGGTACTCAAGCGCTAAAGTGAATATATAAAACTGTAAAATGTTGTACAAAGTAGTGTAAAAAATAAATGAATAAATAAACTAATATATAAAAAACTGATATATAAAAAAGAGTTCAAATATCCAGATACTGCAGCTGCAATCATTCAGTGACACCCCACTTATAAATAATTGAATAGATAAAGTGATGCGTTCGTAGTATCTATAGGATATCCTACTATTCAATGTGCTGACAGGTCACATTCTACTTGTGGATACTTTGTTACAAACTATACAAAAACTTGAACAGTGATTAGCATAATATAAATAAATATAAATACAATGTGTTGAAAAGTCTGCTGTGAAAGTCTAATTGGAGACCTCCCGGAATACAAATCCAAAAGTTAGTTCACCATTTGTTCTTGCGAAATAATAAACAAACAAAAATATGTGGAAAAAGGTGGTGAAAAAATTGAGTGAAAAATATATTAAAACATATATTCAATAAATATGTAGTTGGTAACAATTATAAAAGGATTACAATTGTGTGGATTCCCATACACCTTACTTGAAAAGGTGATTCCTTTGCAGGTTAGAAGATACCTCTTATCTGTGTTTAAACAAGGCTTACTGAGTCTGGGTTAATCAGCAGAGGATAGGCTTACATCCACAGGCTAGGATCATCTAATCTCCACTTCTCCTGTTCATATGCTTTCCCCCACATGAAATACAAAAGTGGGACAAGACCATTGCGCACATAACTTCTACTAAATAAAGTTAACAAAGAGCCCAATAGATTCACTCACATGATGTAAAAGATCTAGATTGCATTTCACTGATGTATGGTCAGTAGAAATCACTGCCTACGTGTTCCTCCGTGCTGCTGCTATTCAGGATCACTGCAGGCTGCACACTGACAAGAGCTGACAGGCTACTTCTCCCTCACACATATCATCACTAGACACGTGACTTTTTCAAAGGTGTCAGTAAACCCGCTCTCATCATTATTTATGGGTTGTGTGCTGGTTGCTATAGCAACCCCCCGGAGTGTTTTTCTCATCATACCATACTGTAATCCTGGGAAAACCATATTGTTTAATTACATTACATGTTGATTCATGTTTATTTATTCCTTATAACATTCCTTTGGATAAAAACTTAATTTTTATTTTTACTTTAACAATAAAACCTAAAGATAAAACCTATTTTAAAATTGTTCCTCTCACATTATTATTGAATGCATTCAAGGTTTTTTTTTTTTTTCCAGTTAATCCAGCTATGTGATCTTTAACCCCTTCTTCTTCATAGTAATTATTGTGTGTATGGACTAATCTCCATGATTATATAAAACAGTCTATACGTATGAAATACACATGCTCACATAAATACATGCATATTATCACCAAATCATTATGAAGCTTTTTTTAAAAAACAGTAGAATCAATAAAATTGTATTGTATAATGAGTATTAATAATGTATGATTAAAAATACGAAAAAATATATAAAAAATACACGGAAAAATTGTTTAAAACTTATTAAAAACCAATCCCAAGGAAAAAAAACAAAATTATTATAATAAAATTCAAGAGTCAGCAATAAAACAATTAAGATCAAATTCGATGTTTAACCCTTTGGGGGCAAGTACCCCCAATATTATATATCCATTTAGATTCTTGTTGGCTTAATTGCCTAATTTTATTGCTACCTCTCCAATGTGGTCTGAATTTTTCTATTGCCCAGAACTTTAATAATGCTGGATTTTTGTCAATCCAAAAAGTTAAAGTTCTGGGCAATAGAAAAATTCAGACCACATTGGAGAGTAGGGATGAGCCGAACACCCCCCTGTTCGGTTTGCACCAGAACATGCGAACAGGAAAAAAGTTCGTTCGAACACACGAACACCGTTAAAGTCTATGGGACACGAACATGAATAATCAAAAGTGCTAATTTTAAAGGCTAATATGCAAGTTATTGTCATAAAAAGTGTTTGGGGACCTGGGTCCTGCCCCAGGGGACATGGATCAATGCAAAAAAAAGTTTTAAAAACGTCCGTTTTTTCAGGAGCAGTGATTTTAATAATGCTTAAAGTCAAACAATAAAAGTGTAATATCCCTTTAAATTTCGTACCTGGGGGGTGTCTATAGTATGCCTGTAAAGGGGCGCATGTTTCCCGTGTTTAGAACAGTCTGACAGCAAAATTACATTTTGAAGGAAAAAACCCATTTAAAACTACCCGCGGCTATTGCATTGCCGACAATACACATAGAAGTTCATTGATAAAATAGGCATGGGAATTCCCCAAAGGGGAACCCCGAACCAAAATTAAAAAAAAAGATGATGTGGGAGTCCCCCTAAATTCCATACCAGGCCCTTCAGGTCTGGTATGGATATTAAGGGGAACCCCGGCCAAAATTTTTTTAAAAAATGACGTGGGCTTCCCCCTAAATTCCATACCAGACCCTTCAGGTCTGGTATGGGTTTTAAGGGGAACCCCGCGCCAAAAAAAAAAAAAAAAAAACGGCGTGGGGTCCCCCCAATAATCCATACCAGACCCTTATCCAAACACGCAACCTGGCAGGCCGCAGGAAAAGAGGGGGGATGAGAGTGCGGCCCCCCCTCCTGAACCGTACCAGGCCACATGCCCTCAACATTGGGAGGGTGCTTTGGGGTAGCCCCCCAAAACACCTTGTCCCCATGTTGATGAGGACAAGGGCCTCATCCCCACAAACCTGGCCGGTGGTTGTGGGGGTCTGCGGGCGGGGGGCTTATCAGAATCTGGAAGCCCCCTTTAACAAGGGGACCCCCAGATCCCAGCCCCCCCTGTGTGAAATGGTAAGGGGGTACTTACCCCTACCATTTCACTAAAAAACTGTCAAAAATGTTAAAAATTACAAGAGACAGTTTTTGGCAATTCCTGGCCAGAAGAGCCAGAAGAACCAGAAGATGAAGGAAGATAGAAGAAAGAAGAAGCATTTAAATAAAGGAATTGTCAAAAACTGTCTCTTGTCATTTTTAACATTTTTGACAGTTTTTTAGTGAAATGGTAGGGGTAAGTACCCCCTTACCATTTCACACGGGGGGGCGGGATCTGGGGGTCCCCTTGTTAAAGGGGGCTTCCAGATTCCGATAAGCCCCCCGCCCGCAGACCCCCACAAACACCGGCCAGGTTGTGGGGATGAGGCCCTTGTCCTCATCAACATGGGGACAAGGTGTTTTTGGGGGCTACCCCAAAGCACCCTCCCAATGTTGAGGGCATGTGGCCTGGTACGGTTCAGGAGGGGGGGCCGCACTCTCGTCCCCCCCTCTTTTCCTGCGGCCTGCCAGGTTGCGTGCTCGGCTAAGGGTCTGGTATGGATTTTTAGGGGGACCCCACGCCGTTTGTTTTTTTTTGGGCACGGGGTTCCCCTTAAAATCCATACCAGACCTGAAGGGTCTGGTATGGAATTTAGGGGGAACCCCACATAATTTTTTTTTTTAAATTTTGGCCTGGATTCCCCTTAATATCCATACCAGACCTGAAGGGCCTGGTATGGAATTTAGGGGGACTTCCACGTCATTTTTTTTTTTTAATTTTGGTTCGATGTTCCCCTTTCAGGAATTCCCATGCCGTTTTTATCAATGAACTTCTATGTGTATTGTCAGCAATGCAATAGCCGCAGGTAGTTTTAAATGGGTTTTTCCTTCAAAATGTCATTTTGCTGTCAGACTGTTCTAAACACAGGAAACATGCGCCCCTTTACAGGCATACTATAGACACCCCCCAGTTACGAAATTTAAAGGGATATTACACTTTTATTGTTTGACTTTAAGCATTATTAAAATCACTGCTCCTGAAAAAACGGCCGTTTTTAAAACTTTTTTTGCATTGATCCATGTCCCCTGGGGCAGGACCCAGGTCCCCAAACACTTTTTATGACAATAACTTGCATATTAGCCTTTAAAATTAGCACTTTTGATTTCTCCCATAGACTTTTAAAGGGTGTTCCGCGGCATTCGAATTTGCCGCGAACACCCCAAATTGTTCAATGTTTGGCGAACTTGCGAACAGCCAATGTTCGAGTCAAACATGAGTTCGACTCGAACTCGAAGCTCATCCCTACTGGAGAGGTAGCAATAAAATTAGGCAATTAAGCCAACAAGAATCTAAATGGATATATAATATGGGGGTACTTGCCCCCAAAGGGTTAAACATCGAATTTGATCTTAATTGTTTTATTGCTGACGCTTGAATTTTATTATAATAATTTCGTTTTTTTTCCTTGGAATTGGTTTTTAATAAGTTTTAAACAATTTTTTCTGTGTATTTTTTATATATTTTTTCGTATTTTTAATCATACATTATTAATACTTATACAATTTAATTGATTCTACTGTTTTTTAAAAAAAGCTTCATAATGATTTGGTGATAATATGCATGTATTTATGTGAGCATGTGTATTTCATACGTATAGACTGTTTTATATAATCATGGAGATTAGTCCATACACACAATAATTACTATGAAGAAGAAGGGGTTAAAAATCACATAGCTGGATTAACTGAAAAAAAAAAAAACCCTTGAATGCATTTAATAATAATGTGAGAGGATCAATTTTAAAATAGGTTTTATCTTTAGGTTTTATTGTTAAAGTAAAAATAAAAATTAAGTTTTTATCCTAAGGAATGTTATAAGGAATAAATAAACATGAATTAACATGTAATGTAATTAAACAATATGGTTTTCCCAGGATCACAGTATGGTATGATGAGAAAAACACTCCGGGGTTTGCTATAGCAACCAGCACACAACCCATAAATAACGATGAGAGCGGGGTCACTGACACCTTTGAAAAAGTCACGTGTCTAGTGATGATATGTGTGAGGGAGAAGTAGCCTGTCAGCTTTTGTGTGCAGCCTGCAGTGATCCTGAATAGCAGCAGCACGGAGGAACACGTAGGCAGTGATTTCTACTGACCATACATCAGTGAAATGCGATCTAGATCTTTTACATCATGTGAGTGGATCTATTGGGCTCTTTGTTAACTTTATTTAGTAGAAGTTATGTGCGCAATGGTCTTGTCCCACTTTTGTATTTCATGTGGGGGAAAGCATTTGAACAGGAGAAGTGGAGATTAGATGATCCTAGCCGGTGGATGTAAGCCTATCCTCTGCTGATTAACCCAGACTCAGTAAGCCTTGTTACAGTGCATTTTTGCCCCCTTCCTGCCCAAGCCATTTTTCAGCTTTCAGCGCTGTCGCACTTTGAATGACAATTGCGCAGTCATACAACACTGTACCCAAATGAAATTGTTATCATTTTTTCCCCACAAATAGAGCTTTCTTTTGGTGGTATTTGATCACCTCTGCGGTTTTTATTTTTTGCGCTATAAACAAAAGAAGAGTGACAAGTTTAAAAAAAACGCAATCATTTTTACCTTTTGCGATAAAAAATATCCAATTTTTTTTTCTTTAAAACAATTTTTTTCTCAGTTTAGGCCGATATGTATTCTTGTACATATTTTTGGTAAAAAAAATCACAATAAGCGTATATAGATTGGTTTGCGCAAAAGTTATAGCGTCTACAAAATAGGGGATAGATTTATAACATTTTTATTTTTTTTGATTTTTTTAATGGCGGCGATCTGCGATTTTTATCGTGACTGCGATATTGCGGCGGACACATCGGACACTTTTGACACATATTTGGGACCATTCACATTTATACAGCGATCCGTGCTATAAAAATGCATTGATTACTGTATAAATGTGTATAAATGTGACAGGCAGGGAAGGGGTTAACACTAGGTGGTGATCGAGGGGTTAACTGTGTTGCTAGGGAGTGATTCTAACTGTAGGGGGCGGGGACTCACTAGGGGAGGAGACCGATCAGTGTTCCTCTGTACTGGGAACACACCATCGGTCTCCTCTCTTCTGACAGGACCATGGATCTGTGTGTTTACACACACAGATCCACAGTCCTGCTGTGTTACCGGTAATCGCGGGTGCCCTGCGGACATCGCGGCCGCCGGGCACGCGCACCAGGTGCCTAGTGACATGGCGGGCGCGCGCGATCACCGGCGGCAGCGCGCTCGCGCCCCCTGGTGTCCTAGGAAAGCGAGGCCGTCATATGACGCCCACCCGCCACGAGAGCTGCGCCGCCTGGCCGTCAATTGACGGCCGGCGGTCGGCAAGCAGTTAAACACAGATAAGAGGTATCTTTTAACCTGCAAAGGAATCACCTTTTCAAGTAAGGTGTATGGGAATCCACACAATTGTAATCCTTTTATAATCGTTACCAACTACATATTTATTGAATATATCTGTTTTAATATATTTTTCACTCTATTTTTTCACCACCTTTTTCCACATATTTTTGTTTGTTTATTATTTCACAAGAACAAATGGTGAATTAACTTTTGGATTTGTATTCCGGGAGGTCTCCAATTAGACTTTCACAGCAGATTTTTCAACACATTGTATTTATATTTATTTATATTATGCTAATCACTGTTCAAGTTTTTGTATAGTTTGTAACAAAGTATCCACAAGTAGAATGTGACCTGTCAGCACATTGAATAGTAGGATATCCTATGGATATTACGAGCGCATCACTTTATCTATTTACAGCTCTGATATATCGGGATGAACCCTTCATTACTGGGTCCAGCTTGCATAAATATATTACAATGGCTTGTTTTCTATCACGCTGTTTGTGTAAGAACTCCAGTTTCATGTTTCAAAAGACAACTTTTTCCTGGCAATATTATAATAAATTATAACAATACCCTGCGGTCATGCAAAGATGCCCATAAATCCAAAATATTCTTCTGCTTATACCATGGCACTTACAAGGAAATGGGGCACATCATTTCACAATCCACACATTCTACTTTGGATTTAAAAAATAAAAATAAATAAAAACAAAAGGACCAAGAAACTGTATGATGGACCAGAAAGCATCAAAAACTATAAAACAACTGGCTGCAGGTGGCATCTATCCTAACAGGGTGTGTGGACTTGATGTGATGGGTCTGTTATATTTAAATTTTATTTATTATAACTCTCACATCATGGACCCCACATCAAGTTATTATCAAAAACCTTAAAATTTCATTTTTGTAGAAAAACGTCTTATGTATCCCATCCATCTTGGCTTTGTTAAATATTATGACAGCTGTATTCCAAATAACAACCTCATCTTAATCTTTTTTTCTCTCAATAAGGGCTTATTGTATAAATGTAAAATTACAAAATTGTTATCTTAATCTAAACTAATCCCATATTTACAAATTTCCCCAATAACCTGGATTTCATTTCCAACTAAAGGTTGTCTAAACCAGTTTCAATATATCTATATTATTAATAAAATTGTTAAACTCATATTAGAAATGAATACTCATTATTCCTAATTTTACTTAATTTCCCTTTTTCAATTTGTGTAATACACGGTTAAATGTAACCTTCATTTTAGCATGTCTGGAAAACAGATTCAAAAAATAATTGTGATCACATTGTTTACCATTAGATTCGTTAACCCGCCACATTTTGTTATAAATGTTTTGTCTAAAAAACTAGAATTGTCATGGTGTCCTTTCAGCTTATCACTGACCTCTCATCTCAGCCACATTCCTTCAGGAGAGCACAAAGGAGGGGGTCACATCTGCGTACATGACACACACAAGCAATAGAACTAAAGGTCCCAGCATTCGCACACACATACACCAATATCTCTCTAAAATCGCTTACATTTTTCCCATTTGTACACAACACATGCATATCATTCTCTCACTTTCTTTTAACTCTCATTAATATTTTCCTGCCTAAATTCTGCTTTCCTTATTTTGTTCAGATATCTTTTATATGTAGCTTCTATGATCAGACGGGCAGCCACAGTGCTCATCCCATGTATTCCTCTATGACAACATATAAAGTATTCTGTTTTAACTCTCATTTCTCTGTTTCTGACTTTTACTAGTTGTAGTGCCTGGCCCCAAATTCATCCCACAACTTAACATGAAAGTGTCCCTTTCTGTCTAGTGTTAATGTCACCCTTGATCCATCCTGCTCACATAGATAGCTGTTTCTCCATCTGTTTACTCTGCATGATTCTTAGTCCCTGTGGACCTTAGTAACCCAGTTACCCATTGTGGATCCCTGTCCACTTTAACTATTAATCTAGGGGCTCAGTATAGGCGGAACCGCACCTTCGGTTTATATATAGCGCTCCTCATGCGCTGGGCATTTTTGAGGGTCTCTTACCCTTCATTCCCTTACTTAATTCAATGCCCATAATGACTGGCCAGTCTTCTCTACATGTGCCTATACCCTCTTGCCTCTAAACTACTTTATCTAGCAGATGTACTACATATACTCGTGAACAGCACTATTCTACCCTTTCTTATCTATAACACTCTGATGGACAATAGACAGTGACAACATAACATATAACCACCAATCAATACAGTTCGATTAAGGGGAGTAAAATAGGTACCCTTTGTCCCAAAAAATGCCTTACCAATCAGGGAAGTCTGATAACTCAAATGTAAGCAAAAGGCTTACCTCAGCCGGCTGATTATCAGAAAATTCCCGGATCGTCTCAAGCTCCTCATTTCGGATACTCAGGGTCACCTGGAATCCCCTCCTAAGGCAAAGCTCGCCATGCTGACTCGGTTAAATTGATGATAGGCAACTCCTATCCTCATATTGATTATTGGTTCCAAATTAATAATAACTACTGCAGTAGGGAACAGACACAAAAGATACGCTCAGCATCTTTCCAAATAACTGTTCTGCTTTATTATGACACAATTGAAGGTTTTTATAGACATGATTACGTAGGTATCACATTAATAATACATTTGTACGTTTATGGTAACAAGAGGCGTTACATAGGCAGGCTAATTCTAATCAGGACTCGAAAGAATGTAAACATGTAATGAAAACATTATTAGTGCCGTGTGCACAGTGAGGGCAGTGTGCAATACATACAAAATAGAATACAATTATATACAGAACTTACAAATTTCCATTACACGCCTTTTAAAGTTTATTTTTATTTTTTATTTTTTATTTTTTCTCCATCCATCCATCCTGTCGGGTTCAGCCTCTCCCGGTTCAGAAGACCCCCCCCCCATGTAGGCTGCAAAACTCCTAAGGAGGTGGGTTCCCGTGGTGCTGGGATTATATGGTACAGTATAAATGACTGTGTATTTCTGGCAAAGGTCACTGGCAGGATAAATGACTAGATAAACCTTCATTAGGCAGGTGCTGGCACTCTCTCCTTCCATGTTTTTGTGTATTCAGGCAGTGGTTTGGCTCACTGGGACTTGTAGTTCACCGCCTCCACATGTACTCCTTTCAGGAAGCTCAGAGTTGAGAAGGTGAGATCAGAGGTAGCTTCCTCTTTGGGTTGCCTAGCAAACATCAGAATGCTCACTGCTGATTGCAGCAGGCTCTGTCCTCTAGGCTAATCTCAGTCTCCAGCTGGTCCATTTGCTACTCTGCTCTGGTAAGCCTCCTTCCAGGTCTCTCATTACTTTCTGCTGTGTTACTTGTCCATCAGAGTATTTTTATTATCCTGTGCCTTCTAGGACTGGGGAATTTTTCCTGCCTGCCTAGCTGCCTTAGCACTGAAGATTTGGATGGAAAAGTTTATTTTATTTGTATTTATTTATTTTTTAAAAGAGAGCACATCCTCTGTGTTTTACAGAGAGAAGGGCCCACTGCGAGATAAACTCCTGCAAAGAGGTTCCAAATCAGCATTCCAGCCTCAAAAGAGTAAAGAAAGGACAAGACATGACGAATAGCAGAGTCGCATGCAGCTGGATAGATGCCTGTTGTCACAGCATTCCAGATCTCCCTCACTCTTACCTCACTTTAGTCGCTCTGACCCAAGCCAAGAGAGGTCAAGACATCAGACGGCTCAGGACAATGAGTGTTTCAAGGAATCCTGCTTATCCTGCTGTATCTTCACCATCTGCAGATTCAGATCATGTGTTTTTAGTGTGTTTTAACTCTGAAGTCGATAGTGATTCGGATCGCTCTGAGGCTGAGATGGTCTCAGAATTGCATACGTTTGATTTTTGCACTGGTTCCCCCCTTGGTGGAGGCTGTTAAGGATGCGATGCAGTGGCAGGAAGAATCGTCGCCTCCTAAGAAACAGCAAAGATACTACCCGTATTTAAAGAAATCACTACCTTCCTTCCCATTTCATTTCTGAAATTAAAAAAGTAATTGACGATGAGTGGGAGGGGGTCTGAGAAGAAGCTCAATGTGCATAATGGAGTATTGAAGCTGTACCCCTTGGGACACTACGCCTAAGGTGGATGCTTCATTACGTGTATTCGCCTGCGACATTACGCTTCCGCTGGAGGATTTGGTCTCTTTTAGGGATCCTATGGATCGCAAAATAAACGCAGACCTAAAAAGGTTGTATAGTTTGGCCGCAGCAGCCTGCCAACCTGTGGTAGCACTCACTCCTGTGGCAGCAGCACTTGGGCTGGGTTTGCACTTGTGCGTTTTTTGGTGCTTTTTGCGTTTTGCGGATTTGCACTACCGTCCATTTATCATGGTCTCCTATGAAACATGTTCTGTGATGCAGTTCTGTGGAATGTGGGGAGCGCTGGGAGTGCATGGGTGTAAATCCAGCCTAATGCCCCATACACACGGTCGGACATTGACCGGACATTCCGACAACAAAATCCTAGGATTTTTTCCGACGGATGTTGGCTCAAACTTGTCTTGTATACACACGGTCACACAAAGTTGTCAGAAAATCCGATCATTCTGAACGCGGTGACGTAAAACACGTACGTCGGGACTATAAATGGGGCAGTAGCCAATAGCTTTCATCTCTTTATTTATTCTGAGCATGCGTGGCACTTTGTGCATCGGATTTGTGTACACACGATCGGAAATTCCGACAACGGATTTTGTTGTTGGAAAATTTTATAGCCTGCTCTCAAACTTTGTGTGTCGGAAAATCCGATGGAAAAAGTCAGATGGAGCCCACACACGGTCGGAATTTCCGACAACACGCTCTGAACGCACATTTTCCGTTGGAAAATCCGACCGTGTGTACGGGGCATTAGAGTGTGGGTAGCGGAGCTGGTGGATGGATGTTGGATGAAAGGCTGGGAAGTGGCAGTTCTTCTCCTTTGCAGTTTTTAAGACTGCTGTAGAGTTGTGGCTGAAATGGCTGCCGACCAGGTCAAGATGACAGCAAAGATAATGGCTCATTCCGTCACAGCCCGCAGAGCCTTATGGTTGAAGCATTGGTCGGCCGATGAGGCTTCTCAGCACAGTCTGTGTTCAGTTCCATTTGACGGGAAGCTACTCTTCGGGAAGACTTGGAATCAGCAATTCAGCGGGTTTCCGACGGCAGATCTGGCCTAATCCCGCAGAAGAGGAAAAGACACAGCAGCCCTTTCGGTTTAACAAGGGATCCAAAGAAGGATTCAGAGAAGCCAGGGCTTACAGCCAGTTTATCAGACAGTGGAGGGGAGCTGTTTTTTTTTTTTTAAATCAAAAAAGGTTTTATTGAACTTTCACATATAGTCCAGCAATAATCACTCTTCATGTTGCATTTACAGTTACATCAGTAATATCAAATAGGTTCACGGTCATGTATACAGTAATTATACCACCTGATTTGTCAATCTGTTACAATTATCCAAACATCCACAACACAGCTTTCCCTGTTTTGGCTATCACCGCCCGTGTTATGTTATGCTATGCAGTCCATTTTGCTCCCCTTCATCTGGTTTAAAGTGATTGCAGGAGTCTAGACATCACCAACTCTCTTGGACTCAGTCCTGGTGTGTCCAGCCATTTTGACCAAATGCGTTCAAACCTATTTGGGCATCCCCTGTGTTGGTATATTAGCTTTTCCCTGATAAGGGTGTGTCCCATGTGTTCCACCCAGGAGCCCCTGGTGGGTGGCATTGTGGATTTCCACCCCATTAGGATAAGTTTCCTGGCCTGAAATAGAGCCCTGGAGAAAGCGACCCTATCCATCTCCTCCGGGATCTCCTCCTCCAGGACTCCCAGCAAGCAACACTTAGGGTCAGTGGGAACCTTTGTCTGAAATACTCCGTTGAGCGTGTCTAGCACCCCATTCCAGTAACGGTGGAGCTTCGGGCAGCACCATAGTAGGTGAATGAGGTCTCCATCGTGCTGCTGACAGCGGGAGCATAGAGGGCTTGTCGCCCTGCCCATCTTGTGTAACTTTTTAGGGGTGTAATGTACCCTCAAAACTATGAACAATTGGGAGACCTTTTGTGCTACGTTAAGGGAGCAATTGGATATGGCTTGAAGAGCCTCCTCCCACTGCTCATCTGTGATTTGGCCAAGGTCCCTCTCCCAGGCAGGAGCCGCCTTGCATGGGTAAGCCCGTAAGTGTCTTACCAGCAGCATCTGGTAGCATTGGGATATGATTCCTTTGGTTTCCTTACTAGACTGTAACACATGGAATACCGGAGTGGGTGACAATATCCACTCAACGGCATTCCCCTGCGCAGCCACCGCGTGTCGCAACTGAAGGTATGAGTAAAGCATATTATTCGGTAAGTTGGAATTGGCTTGTAGTTCTGTGAAAGGGAGCAGTTTACCGTTCCCGAATATTTGAGAAAGTAGTTTTACCCCGTACTTGCACCATCTAGACTTTTGGTTTAGTTTTCCCAGTTCACTATAGGAACGATTGTCCCATATTGGACTGAAATCCGTGAACCCCTGCACCCCCTGGATTTGTCTAACTTTATTCCATATTTTCTGTACCAGCGACAGGGTTGGGACCTTTTTGTTGGATTTCACAAATAGCTGGGCCTCAAGACCCATAGGGATAGTTTCTGCTCCAGAGGCAATCAGCATCAACCTCGCTGCTGAGCCCTGTGGTTCTGGAGCCATGGAGCCAACCAACTGCTGCAACTGGGACGCTATGTAGTACAACCAGGGGTTGGGAACCGCCAACCCCCCGTTGTCCTTAGACTGCTGCAACTGTTCTAGTCTAATTCTGGGATGTTTATTGTTCCATAGCAATTTACGAAAAAGGGTATTTACTATTCTAAAGATTTTTAGGGGGATTACCACCGGTGTATTGTGCAAGAAATATAATAATTGGGGCATTAGAATCATCTTAATTAAATTGGCTCTGCCTGCCAGGGACATTTTTAAGTTATTGTTTGTGTTTATTTTATCACGGAAGCGTGAAAGCAGGGGGTATATATTTAGGGAACAGTAGTCTCCAATCCTGGGTGCTATTTGTACGCCCAGATATTTGAAACTAGTGACCAGAGGAATGGGGCAATGATCAGGAAGTGCAACCCCATGGTCCCCGTCCAGCATCATCAGGGCTGACTTAGACCAGTTGATGGTTAGCCCGGAGTAGTGACCAAACAGTTTTATTATTGACATGGCCTCTGACAGTGAATTGCTCGGGTTTCCCAGAAAAAGTAACATGTCGTCTGCGTACAACATTATCTTTTCATGCAGTGTCCCGTAATGGAACCCTTGAATCCGGTCGCTGTCTCTTATAAGGGCTGCTAAGGGCTCTATCGCGATCGCAAAGAGCAGCGGGGACAGAGGACAGCCTTGCCTCGTCCCCCTGCCCAGAGCAAAGGCATGCGAGACCCTATCTGACATTCGAATATTGGCCTGAGGGGACGCATACAGCAGCTTAACCCATGTTATGAACCGTTTCCCAAACCCAAATTTATCTAATACTGCCCAGAGATATGTCCAGCTAACGCTGTCAAAAGCCTTGTTGGCGTCTAAGGATAGCAGCGCTCTCTGACCCATATTGTCTGCCTGCAGTTGCATATTAAGGAACAGTCTTCTCAGATTGGTGGCTGTGGACTTTTGGGGCATAAAACCTGCCTGGTCCTGGTGTATAATGGAGGAGATGACCCCGTTGACCCGAAGCGCCAGGACCTTTGCAAGGATCTTCACATCGCTCTGGAGCAATGAAATAGGTCTATAGGAGCCGGGGTCAACCGGATCCTTCCCCTGTTTAAGAAGTAAAATCACATTTGCCCTTGCCATAGAATCAGGAAGTCTGCCTGTGTCCAGGCAAGCGTTGATCACTTTTAATAGTTCGGGGAGTATCTGTTCTCCAAACTGAGTGAATACCTCCATAGGGAGGCCATCCCCACCCGGTGCCTTACACGTGGGAAAAGAGCAGGCCGCCACCCGAAGCTCCTCCAAGGTTATCGGGGCATCTAATTGTTTCTGTACTGCTGCCGACAACGAGGGCAGATCAATCGTAGACATATATTCTGCTAGGTCTGCATCCGAGTAAGCATCCCTCGGCCTATATAGGTCTTCATAGAAGGATGCCAGCTCGGATATGACAAGTTCCGGGGAATTGACTACTTTCCCATTGGCAGCCCGAATGGCCCCAATGGCTGGTGATTGCTGTTGTGATCGTGCAATTTTTGCCAGTAGGCGGCCCGTCTTCTCCCCTTCCTCATAAAATGCTAGCTTCGTGAAGAACCTTTTACGCTCTGCCGTGGAGGATCTCAGCCGGTCCAGGGAATCCTGGGCCGACATCCATGCCTCCCTAGTGGGGTCAGTAGGATCAGTTATATAGGCAGTTTCTAGTTGCTTTACCAAGTCCCCAGCCTGTTCTAGCAGGACCGAGGAGTTGTGTTTAACCTGTTGTATTTCCTGGATGAAAATCCCTCTCAGATGTGCCTTAAAAGTCTCCCATTTCAAGTGAGCATCATGTAGATATCTGTGTGTTTTAAAGAAACCCTCAATCTGTGTTGCTATTCCCTCCTGCGAAACAAAGAGCTTTAACCAAAAGGCATTTAGCTTCCACGGGGCTTTGGGTAGGTTGCTGGGGGGTCTAGTAGTTAACCACAAAGATAGTGGGGAGTGGTCTGACACTCCTCGTGGAAAATATTCCACTTTGGTTATATTGCTTACCAGATTTGGGGTACCTATACATAAGTCAATACGTGACAGTGACCCGTGTGTCTTGGAAAAACAGGAAAATTGCTTGCATTCGGGGTTACGATTGCGCCATATATCTATCCATCCTACTTCTGCAAGTAAGCGACTGAGAGCGGTGCCCCGTCCACCCCCTGGAGGCTGTACAGGTGGATGCCTGTCCAGTTTAGGGTCTAGGTAACAATTGAAGTCACCCATTATTAATACCGGGATATCCGGTTTATTAGCTAAATAAGAAATTAACAATTGCAATACCTCTCTGGAGAATGGAGGGGGCACATATACAAAAGCTAGTATCAAGGTAATCGTATACAATTTACAGTGCAAGAATACAAATCTACCAGATATATCTACTAAGGAGTCTAGCTCCTGGTATACTAGGGCTTTGTGTATCAGTACACTTACTCCCCGCGAAAAAGCGGAGTAAGTGGAGTGATAGGCCTTGCCGACCCATGCATATTGCAAGAAACCAACTGTATCATCCCGCAGGTGGGTTTCCTGCAGGCCAATCACAGCCGGGTGGAATTTCCGCAGTCCGGCTGAGATCATGGACCTTTTCAATGGATCGTTCACTCCCCGAACATTCCAGGTCACTATGGGTGTATCAGACATTGCAGAAGTTCAGTCCAGTTCTCATCTGTGTGGTGAGGTCTCATATTGTCCTGCAGCAGTTCCGGGAATCGCCAGTCCGCAATGTTTGCATAGACTAAATTGACCAGCCGGCCATCTGGAGCACAGGGTTCGCTGGTGATGCAGTTTAGATATTGGAGATGCAACAAAATGGTACAGAGAAACTGTATATTCAATCGGAAAGTAAGGTGAACCAGGTAGTAGATCCGGGAAAAAAGAAAAAGAAAAAGGACTTGTGAGACCTTCCCCGCTGGTTGTGCCACGCGGAGGGGTAGCAGATTGTGCGAGGCTCGATAGGCCCCAACCGTGCCAACAGGGCACAACATCTCAGGCCATAACAACAGTGGCAACACGTAAAGTTCAGTTGCGGAGTATATCCGCCAGCCACCTAAGTGGTTATTCGGCACTTGCAGTGAGCTCATAGCATTGAAATTTCCTCGCTGGTGCTAAGTGAAAAAAGGAAAAAAAGTCCTCTGTGTAAGGAGTAACAGTGACTGTGTAGTGTGGGCGCCCTTTATCTCTGTGACGAACTGACCAAGTAAAGTCATCCATCTTCATTGTCGCGTCTGCGTCGACGCAGGTCTTGCTCGTTTCGGTCCAGCCATTCAGCAGCATCTTGCGCGTTTTCAAAAAAGTGGTTTTGATCCCCAGCTGTAATTCGCAACTTGGCAGGGAATAACATTGCATATTTGAGCTGTAGGCGTTGCAGCCGTTTCTTGACATCCGCAAATTTAGATCTCCTGCGTTGCACTTCGGCTGAGAAGTCAGGGTAAAAGGAGATTCTGGTTCCGTTAAACTGCACGGCCCCTTTTTCTCTGGCTAGTCGTAGCACTACTTCACGGTCACGATAATTGAGGAGCCTGGCCAGCATCGCTCTGGGGGGATTTCCAGGAGGTAGAGGTCGTGGCGGCACTCGATGTGCCCGTTCCACCGCATACAGGGGAGAGAAGGCCTCTTTACCGAATATTTCCTGCAGCCACTCTTCAACGAACACTGTGGGGTCCCTACCCTCCACCTTCTCCGGGAGCCCCACTATGCGAACGTTATTACGTCTCAGGCGGTTCTCGATGTCGTCAGTCTTTTCAAAGGCCTGGTGTGCATGTTGTGCAGCCCCCCGCACATCTCTGGTTAAATGAGGCATCTGATCTTCCATGTCACTTACTCTCCCCTCCACTGCTGTGGTTCTCTCCCTAATTTTTTGAATGTCCTGGCGGAGGAGAGAGACGGTCTCCTTCAGTCCCCCAAATTTTTCCTTAAGATCATCCACTGAGGCATTGCATCTGTGGACTGCATGCAGGAGTGTAGGTTGGGGACTGTCTTCCACTTGTAAATCAAACAGGCCTGGCATAGGATCCGGAACGGAGTCCATAATGTTTGTGTCTTCTGGCCTTTCTGTGTCCTCCCTGCTTGCCTGCTCCACTGACACTGCTGGGGTCTGTGTGCTATTCTGTGTGGAGTCTGCAGAGCCTGCCAGTTTCTGTGTATAGTATAGCATGTCCCTGGGCTGGTCTTTGGCCTTAGGGGGTTTCTGTGACTTACCCCCTTGGTCTGCTTTCTTGTCCTGGCCTCGTGGCGTTCTCTGTGGCTGAGATGTCCAGGCGCCATCTTGGATATCCTGAGCGGCCGAGGCCGCGGCTTCTCCGCGGTTTCCACGGGTCATCATACCCCCACACTGCAGCTGTATCTATGTCCTGGGGTGTCAGGGATGCTGTAGCTACCGAATATTGTGGTTTTTAGGCGCCGGGAACAGCGAGGAAAGGATCGTTAGGAGGATCAACAGCGGGAGCTCCGGTGAACAGGTCTGTTCACATGCCGCGCTAGGCCACGCCCCCCCGGAGGGGAGCTGGTTTAACCTTCCAAAAACCTTCATCAAAGCTCCTGGGGCTGTTTCCACTGCTGCATCCCCAAAGACGCACGATTTACACTGCGACTTTGCTGTGCGATTTGTGATGAGCTGTCGACCTGTGAAACCATGTGAGAGCAAGTCGCACAGATGTCGGAACAAAGTAGTGCAAAAACCTTTTTTTGGAGTCGCTGCAACTTAAGTCGCACCAATTAGAACGGGGACCATTGAAATACATGGGTTTTGACTTGTCATGCGACTTCGCATGTGTCAGGTCACACAACAACTCGCAGTAGTGGAAACAGAGCCTAAGGCTTCAAATAAGTCCTTCTGAAGCTGTCTCCGCTTAACCCTCTTAAGTAGGAGCAAGACTAGCCAAATTCAGCGGGGGTTTGGGTGGACAAATTACATGATGCCTGGATTGTAGCCGTTATTCGATCACGTTATCATCTCGAGTTCAGAACAAGGCCCCCACAGACCTTGTTCATAGAAACTGGACTTCCTACGGATTTGGAAAGGAGGCAATGTTTGCAAGGATATATAGGGGAGCTGTTGGCAGCAAGGGCCATCCTTCCGGTTCCAAGGCACGAATTGGGTCAAAGAGTATGTTCCTCTCTGTTTTTGGTCCCAGAGGCTTCAGGGGGTTTCGGACCAGTTTTTGACTTCAAAGTCCTGAATTCTTACATGAAGGTTCCACCATTCAAAATGGAGTCATTGGAAATGATCGCTTCAGTTGTTGAGCCAGGAGACTGGATGGTTTCCATCGATCTGGAGGATGCATATCTTCATGTCTCCATAGACGCATCTCACCATCGCCTTCTCAGGCCTTCCGTGGAAGGCTCTCATTTTCATTTTTAATCTCTCCCATTCGGTCACTGCACGACCCAGAGAATGTTTTTAAGCTACTGTCTGCTGTCGTTGTGACTCTCAGGGTCAAGGGAGTGCAAATATTCCATTATCTAGATGACATGCTACTACTGGGTCCGTCAAATGAGCTCCTTCTAGTTCATGTGAATTTCACACTAGCTTGTTTCGGTTGGTTGATCAACTTTCGGAAGAGCCAGATGCATCTGACCCAAATGTTGGAGTATTTAGGAGTACAATTCAACACGGATCAGGGTCGTGTTTCTATTCCTCAGAGGAAGGTCCAGGAGATCCAGTCTCAGACAAAGCAGTGATGGCCAGGCCTTCTATGATGCTGAAGGAATACATGCAGTATCTGGGGGTTTTATCAGCCACAGTTCCAGTAGTCCCGTGGGTCAGGTGGCGTAGAAGGTTTCAATGCAACTTTCTTCTTCAGTGGGATCGTCTGCCAATTACGATAATCTGGTCCCTGGTTTGGTGGTCAGTAGCTCGCAATCTTTCCCGCGGAGTTCCGTTGAAGGCCTCAGAACCAATAGTGGTGTCGACCAATGCCAGTCTGGCAGGCTGCGGGGCACACTGCCTGGAACAGCAGGTTCAAGGCCAATGGAACCTTTGTGGGGTGAGGAGTTAAAATTTCCTGGGATTGGATACTGTCAGACGCGCTCTTAGCGTTCCAACCTATGTTGCGAGGTCGAGCTGTCAAGATTCTTTTGGACAACAAAACTACGGTGGCTTATGTGTCTGATCAAGGAGGCACAAGAAGTCACCCTCTCCTTCAGGTGGCATGTCAATCTTCCTATGCACAGAGAAGAATCTCGGCTCTCTTACAGCATCTTAACTCCTAGGGTCTCGCAATGTTTTAGCAGATCGCTTGAGTCGAGGCTTTGGGGATCACAACAAATGGGGCCTCAACCCCAAGTACCTACGCAAGATCATTAGGGTCTGGGGGACGCCTTCAATAGATCTTATGGCATTGGAGGAGAATTGTCAACTGCCTTGCTTCTTCTCCCGGTACTAGCATCCACAGGCATTGGGTCAGGGTGCTCTGTCCAGGTCTTGGAACTTCCCCTTGGTGTATATGTCCATTGGCTCTCAAAATCCGGCTGAAGATTCAGCGAGAAAGGGTCACATCAATAGTAGTCCTACCTTACTGGCTCAGGGAGCTGTGGTTCCCTCTGGCTTGGAGGATAAAGTTGGGCTCACCAATCCCTCTGCTTCCTTGTCAAAATCTCCTTCTGCAGAGTGGGGTCTGACACCCGAACCGCAGGAGGATAAAGTTAATGACATTATTACAGGCTCATCAGAACGAATGTAACTTATCACCGGATCTGGAATACTACGGAAGGGGTTGGGACTTTGGGTCTCCTTCAGTATCTAACATTTTGAAGTTTCTGCAGAGTAGTCTCCAAGGGTTAGCTTATATTCCCTAAAGGGTCAAATCCCTGCCTTGTCAGCTATGTCATGTACAAGATATGCTCTACATCTGTTGGTGATCTGATTTTTAGGGGCAGCCATAGACATCAGACCTCTATTGAATTTGTTTTTTCCAAAAGTGGACTTAACACTAGTCTTGGGAACATTGCTGGTTCCTCCGTTTGATCAAGCTTTCTCTTGTTCATTATTTCTTTTAACAGTTTTTTTTGTTTTTGTTTTTTACTAGCCGTGGCCTCGACCAGAAGAGTCTCCGAGTTGTGCGTCTTCTCATCTAAAGAACCATATTGTTTGGTGCTCCCAGACAAGATAGTCCTTAGGCCGATACCGAGCTTTCTACCTAAGGTGGCCACATAATTTCATATGAAATGGGAGGTCATTCTCCCAGTCTTTCCGGCGGATACAGCTGATGATGAGTGGAGTAGGTTAGACCCGGTCTCTGCGGTTTCAACCTACCTGAAATGGACTAAAAGCTTTGGAAAACAAGATCAGCTATAGGTTTTCCCAATGGGGCCTAAAAAGGGTATGCCAACAACATCCAGAGTTGTGTCTTCCTAGTTTGTCAAGACCATGCATATTGCATACAAAACGTTGGGCCTTCCTCCTCCTTCAGAGATCAAAGCACATTCGACGAGGGGTATGGCAGCATCCTGGGTATACGCGAAGGTCGCCCCGAGGTAGTTTGCAGAGCAGCAAGCTGGAGTGCGCCCAACACCTTTTATTAGGCATTACAGGCTTAATATGGCTAGTCCGCCTGAGGAAACATTTTGCTCTACGGTTATTACAGCGGCTGTTGCCCATTAAAAATTTTGAGTAGCATTGCATTGAGGGTTTGGATTATTTTTTATTTTTTGTCTGCCCTCCCTTCTTAATATTGCTTGGTACATCCCATAGTAGTGACATGGGGAGGTCCAGGAATAAGGAAAATTGTTATCCATACTTACCGTAATTTTCCTTTCCTGGAGCCTCCCCATGTCAGCCGGAGGATTCCTACACAGTTTATCCATCGCGAGGCGGGGTTTTTTTGAACACTGGTGTGGGCAGACAGCCGCCTTTTTATGGGCTAGAAAAGAGGTGGTCCTGGAGGGGTCAGAGGGGGTAGAGCTGACCCATAGTAGGCTAACATGGGGAGGATCCAGGAAAGGAAAATTACGGTAAGTATGGATAACAATTTTCCTTAATATCGTATAATTTCTATATGTGTTTGTGCACCAAAAAACTAGTCTCTTCGCCCTGGTTCACAATGATGCTACTTTGAAATCGGGCTACTTCACTTGAAGTAGCCCGATTTCAAAGTAGCAAGGTCAGCGTGCTTTCAGGTGTTACTTGATAGACATCTGTGTGGCTTCATACAAAGATTTCTATTAAAGTCACACCTGAAATCAGCAAAAGTAGTGCAGGAACTACTTTTGCAAATCGGTGCGGCGCTGCAAAATCAGTGTCGCATCGATTGGAACAGTGCCATTGCCGCCAATAGGCTGTGACTTGTCATGCTATTTGATCTCTCAAATCGCATGACAAATTGCTCCAATGTAAACCTAGGCTTCAGCACACCTGCAAGTAAGTGATAAAGGTGGAATCTTTATATATAACAGCTGTGGAGAATTGCAGGTAATGAATTCAGCTGGTGGATAGGCAGTGTTGTCTGTGTCAGCTTTGGTTCACCTTGGTGCGATTTGACATGTCAAATCGGTGGCAATTGCACTGCTCTAATTGGTGCGACTTTGGGGTGCGATTTGTATTGATATCAGTGCAGAAACCTGCACAGCTGTCTCTGATATTGCTCCCGCAGTCGGGACGGACATGCAGGAATGAAATTGTGTGAGGTCAGCTGAATGATTTCCTCCTGCTGTCAGTGTGAACCAGGGCTCAAACTGGGCCTTTGTCTTTGCAATTCACCTGCTGCTATCCCAATGACACCATTTCTTATCAAACTCACTTAAGTTTACCTTCAAATATATATAGAAATACAGATTTGCATATCTGCAAATAAACAAAAATAAAAAATACTAATCATGGTTGCGATCAAATACTCGCAGCTGCGGTCAAAAGAGCGTGGTTTCACCTTCTGACCCAGAAATGAGTCATTGTATGCACCCAGAAGTTCCTGTGCTGGTCAGGATCTCCATCTAGGTGGACATGGCCAGGTCTCTCTTTAGCAAAGAGGAGGTGCTGCTGATTTGCAGAGTAAGTGTAGGATATGTACTTACTCAATGTGGGGTGAATGTGGGAGTTATGCCGCGTACACACGAGCGGACTTTACGGCAGACTTTGCCCGGCGGACGGGATTTGGTCGGACAATTCGATCGTGTGTGGGCTCCAGCGGACTTTGTTTTCTCAAAAGTTGGACGGACTTAGATTTGAAACATGTTTTAAATTAATCCATCGAAATCGAGTCCGGTCGAAAAGTCCGCCGTCTGTATGCTAGTTCGACAGACAAAAAGCCACGCTAGGGTAGCTATTGACTACTGGCTATGAACTTCCTTGTTTTAGTCCGGTCGTACGTCATCACGTACGAATTCGACGGACTTTGGTGGATTGTGTGTAGGCAAGTCCGTTCATTCAGAAAGTTTGTCGTAAAGTACGTCGAAAAGTCCGCCGGGCAAAGTCTGCTCGTGTGTACGTGGCATTAGATTTGGTGTGGGTGGGGTTCAACGATTTGTTTGGCATCACCACACATTTGCTTCTGGCCCATATGCACACATCACTTCCTGCATTTGTTCTGCTGATGTAAATCAGTAAGGACTATGCAAGTATAAATGAGAGCTCCTTTTATTAAAATATATATGTCTAGTGTATAGAGGACAGGAACAGTTTTCCCTTGAGCACCACATCCCATGTAGAGAATATATATAGAGACAGGGGAATGGGGCAGTTGCATCCCCGGGACTTTAACGGTGCTAAAAATAATAATAATAGGTACATGGGGCTAAAGAAAATATATGCAACTATACATATATAAAACAATTTTTTATTTTTGAAAAATACATAATCACACAAAGTTAAAAGAGATCCACTTTTTGAAGAGGCACACAAAGCCCATCATTTTATGAATACCAATCTGTTACTCGACATGTTTCGCTCAACCCCTTGAGCTTCATCAGGAGTTATGGTACATAAATGGTCTCAACTGTGGATGACAGAAATATAGGTATAAACCGACAAAATAAATACAAACCATGCTACCAGTGCATGGATAAGAGACAATAGTTGCATATTATCATTGCACAATTCAATCAGTATTTTTAACAGATACTCATAGTAAAAATTACATTATAATAATCATATATAGATGCCTTGATAATGACAAATAGTATCAATGAACACATGAGTTTACAAAAGGGTAAATACAACTCTCTTACCAAGCCTGTTTAAAAGAGAGGGAAAAGTGCATTGATTGTGGATATAGGAACGCAGAATATCGCATTTCCAATATTGAGCGGGTCTCCGATACCGGTACCTCCCAAGCGTTATGGTCACAGAGGGGCTAACGTATGTAGTAGTAGTCAAAAACTGTGAATTAAATATAAATATAGGGAATCTATAAGTGAAAGGCAGAATAGAGCAATTTGGATACCTGAGGCACTGCAAGAGTTAAAGATGAAATTTACCTTAAGTTGAATCAAGAGTATGTGTAGTGAGGGGCCTTTCAGGGCCTGTCAGCATATAGAGTCGTTGTTTTCAGGTCTCAAGAGAGTGACACCTGCCTACGGACTAAATAATAAGAACACCAGGATCCAGCAGCGCACATATGCTGCAAGGGAAAATAACAGGTATCAATAGAGATCATTTTCACCATAATGGTGACAGAAGTGCTGAGCGATCTGATACTCGAGATCAATTACCTGAATAAAATGAGGTGAACGGGCCAGCAGGGACAGGGAGAAAGGCACAGCCTCCCCTTTGGACCAAGAAGCCTCTGACAGAGTGGTGGCGGCTAGGAAGCCGCACTATATAGTCCCATCCATCGCGGCGGCGTCTGTTGTCACCGCCGCAATGCGGACAAACAGTGAGGCATTCCCCCACGTGGATGCAGCACCGCGGTGAGGGGTGGGTGGAACGTACATTCCGTATTGAATGGCTAATTGCGCAGGTGCCTGAAATTCAAGCACCGATCGCGCGAAAAGAGCTACCGCGCATGCGTCAACCATCAACGGCGAACAACAATAGAGTATCCCTCTATCATAGGAGTCCTTAAGCGCCATCTTGGTAGAGGGAAAAAATTATTATCAGATGGGCAACTATAGAATAACCATTAACCACAATGGGCAACAGGATAGGTTTAAAACCAGAGGAAGAAAAGAGGAAAAGATTGAAAAATACGGGAGATATGAAAAAATCCTTCAGCTTCAAACCATTTTTATAACCTATATCGATCAGCTACCTGGTAGACAGGATTTTTTCATATCTCCCGTATTTTTCAATCTTTTCCTCTTTTCTTCTCCCCTTTTTTTCTTATAGTGTCATGTAAATATTTGTATATGAATAGATTGTAATTTAACTATGCGAGTGTTCGAAACGAGATTAATGTATTTTTTTTTTTCTTCTTTTGTTATTTGTTCCTAAGTATGCAGCAGACTCTCTCTCCAAGCCTGTTTTTTGCCCTTTATACAATATATTTGACTCATTAATTGACTTTGCAGTTGGTCTTCTCTACTGTGATTTCCCTCCCTCTTTTTTGGCTCACATGGACACCAGGGGCACCCAAGGGTGTTGTGAGTAATCAATCGCCCACCCTTGGGGGCCCTAGAGGCGCATATTCCCACTGGATGTAGAAACTTACAGCCGAGGGGCTATAGGCTTCATTCCCTACATTTGATTTTTGCCTGCTTTACCTCTCTATTAGGTTTTGGCTTTTCCAGTAAAGCTAGACCTATTTACACAAACAGATATGCGGCTTTTTTGTCGCAGTAGGTATTAATGTAGTTTAAATTAATTTAAATGTATCTAATTTATTTTACTTTTTCTCCTATGTTTTCTCATTATTAAAACACTCAACCAGGGTAGCGAACTGGTTTTAAACCTATCCTGTTGCCCATTGTGGTTAATGGTTATTCTATAGTTGCCCATCTGATAATAGTTTTTTCCCTCTACCAAGATGGCGCTTAAGGACTCCTATGATAGAGGGATACTCTATTGTTGTTCGCCGTTGATGGTTGACGCATGCGCGGTAGCTCTTTTTGCGCGATCGGTGCTTGAATTTCAGGCACCTGCGCAATTAGCCATTCAATACGGAATGTACTATCCACCCGCCCCTCACCGCGACGCTGCATCCACGTGGGGGAATGCCTCACTTTTTGTCCGCATCGCGGCGTCGACGTCAGACGCCGCCGCGATGGACGGGACTATATAGTGCGGCTTCCTAGCCGCCACCACTCTGTCAGAGGCTTCTTGATCCAAAGGGGAGGCTGTGCCTTTCTCCCCGTCCCTGCTGGCCCGTTCACCTCATTTTATTCAGGTAATTGATCTCGAGTATCAATTCGCTCAGCACTTCTGTCACCATTATGGTGAAAATGATCTCTATTGATACCTGTTATTTTCCCTTGCAGCATATGTGCGCTGCTGGATCCTGGTGTTCTTATTATTTAGTCCGTAGGCAGGTGTCACTCTCTTGAGACCTGCAAACAATGACTCTATATGCTGACAGGCCCTGAAAGGCCCCTCACTACACATACTCTTGATTCAACCCAAGGTAAATTTTATCTTTAACTCTTTCAGTGCCTCAGGTATCCAAATTGCTCTATTCTGCCTTTCACTTATAGATTCCCTATATTTATATTTAATTCACAGTTTTTGACTACTACTACATACGTTAGCCCCTCTGTGACCATAACGCTCGGGAGGTACCGGTATCGGAGACCCGCTCAATATTGGAAATGCAATATTCTGCGTTCCTATATCCACAATCAATGCACTTTTCCCTCTCTTTTAAACAGGCTTGGTAAGAGAGTTGTATTTACCCTTTTGTAAACTCATGTGTTCATTGATACTATTTGTCATTATCAAGGCATCTATATATGATTATTATAATGTAATTTTTACTATGAGTATCTGTTAAAAATACTGATTTAATTGTGCAATGATAATATGCAACTATTGTCTCTTATCCATGCACTGGTAGCATGGTTTGTATTTATTTTGTTGGTTTATACCTATATTTCTGTCATCCACAGTTGAGACCATTTATGTACCATAACTCTTGATGAAGCTCAAGCGGTTGAGCGAAACATGTCGAGTAACAGATTGGTATTCATAAAATGATGGGCTTTGTGTGCCTCTTCAAAAAGTGGATCTCTTTTAACTTTGTGTGATTACCGGTATGTATTTTTCAAAAATAAAAAATTGTTTTATATATGTATAGTTGCATATATTTTCTTTAGCCCTATGTACCTATTATTATTTTTTTTAGCACCGTTAAAGTCCCGGGGATGCAACTGCCCCATTCCCCTGTCTCTATATATAAAATATATACGACTTGTTACACAGTTGGGTGACTTTTCCAGCAAATTTGGACCTCTGAGTTGCATGACAAGTTGTACCCCATGATTCTCAATGATAACCATTTATATCTGTGCTGTACTTTTAGTCGCACCAACTTCAAAGTAGTCCCTGTACTACTTTGGTGTGACTTTCATGTGACTTGAGGTACATAGGGAGCAATATTACACAGGCATTCCCAGAAGTTGGGGCCAAGTTGTAGCAGCAAAGTGGCAGCAAAATAGTGTAACTTTCAGGTTGCAGCTGTGTAAATGAGATTCAAAGATAACACCTTTGAATTTGGCCCTATTGTCACTTGTGTATCCTGAAAGTGTGGCAAATTCGTCCCTGCACTACCTTGGTTTGACTTTGATGTGGTTTGAGGTCCATACACCACAAGATTACACAGACATTGCTTCAAGTCATGGCAAAGCTGTGCAATTTTAAGGTTGCACAAGTGCAAATGGGGCCTTATTAAAAGATGTTATCAATTAATCTCATTAGGTTACTTTCACACTTGGGTGGCTTTTTATGCAGCTTTGGACCTCAGAGTCACATGAAAAGTTGTCCCCCATGATTTCCATTCATAGCTATGCAACTTCACCCATGTTCACATAGCTCTGAATTGACATGTCAAATTGCAGGTCAAATCGGCGCCTATTGACGGCAATGGAACTGTCCGCATTGGTGCGACGCCACAACGATTCCCAAAAGTAGTTCCTGCACTACTTTGGGCGACTTCATGGGGTGATTTCTTACCTATAAAAAAATGAAAAGGTGCAGCGCAATAATAAAAGTCCATACACTTCAACATATGTAATCCACCACGTGAGAGAATGGAATGAGCCAAATGCTGTAGCCAAAGTTCATAGTGAAAAAATCCTCCACCGTCAGTAAAATACACTCTTACCAGATTGGATGGACCATTTGAGTGAACAAATGATCAGACATGCTTGTTACCCACTATGGGGGCAATCGCACTGTTCCAATCGATGCAACACTGATTTTCCAGCACCGCACCGATTTTCAAAAGTAATTCCTGCACTACTTTTGCTGATTTCAGGTGTGACTTCAATAGAAATCTTTGTGTGAAGCCACACAGATGTCTATCAAGTAACCCCTGAAATCACGCTGACCTTGCTACTTTGAAATCGAAATTGTAGCATCATTGTGAACCAGGGTGAAGAGACTAGTTTTTTTGGTGCACAAATACATATAGAAATTATACGATATTAAGGAAAACTGCGATGTGACAACCGCAAGTGAAATCCCTGTTGCGGTTGTCACATCGTTGATCACCGCTGCTACACCGCTGATGCATGTTTTTTCTGGCTGAAAGATTTTATGTACTGAGTTGTGCACAAGTTCAGTGCATTGCGCTTTGCTATATTCTATTCCAATAAAAGATTTTATAGTGTACACTTAGATTGTGTTCACTTTTTTATCTCCATATACCTTACCTATCCACCTTGGAAGTCTTCCATCTATGCTGTTGGATCCATTCACCTTCTTCACCCCTCATAGTGGGTAACAAGCGTGTCTAATCATTTGTTCACTCAAATGGTCCATCCAATCTGGTAAGAGTGTATTTTACTGACGGTGAAGGATTTTTTCACTATGAACATTGGCTACAGCATTTGGCTCATTCCATTCTCTCATGTGGTGGATTACATATAATGTTGAAGTGTATGGACTTTTATTATTGCGCTGCACCTTTTCATTTTTTTATATTTACATTCTTAGGTGTTGTGATTTGCCTTTTGGTGTCCAGCTTGCAATTGTCATTGTAGCTACATTTTTTTGCTTGTGTGCGCTGATTGCTTCCTTTTTACCAATTGGCGATTTCTTACCTCCCAACTTTTTGAGATGGGTATAAGGGACACCTATAAGCAAAAGTATGTAGGCATAGGACACACCTCCTAAAACACCTTCTTAAAGGAGAATTATTCAAAAAAAAAAAATTTGTTAAACCTCAGTGTTTATTTTTTTTTAACAATAATATTCCTTTGGAAATTTACAAACAAAGCAATTTAGAAATTAGATAAAAGATTTAACGCTGGGAAACCCTTTTTGATAGATAAAAAGTGCATTTTATATACAACTATACAGATCAGAGCAAAATGAGGGACAAATGAGGAGGAAAGAGGGACAGAGGGACTTTGTTCTAAATCAGGGACAGTTAGGACCTATGTGATTTCACTAGACATCTGTGTAGGAAAGTGCACTGATGTCTCTGAAATCGCTCACAAAGTCGGGCTGAGGCCCCTTTCACACCTGTTCGACTTTGGGCATCAGAGTCGCATGACCAGTCATACCCCATGATTTTCAATGTGTACCATTCATATCTGTGTGACTTCAAGTTACATCAACTTCAAAGTAGTCCCTGTACTACTGTGGTCTGACTTTTGATGCGGGTTGAGGTCCATAGACCTCAAGTTTACACAGGCATTCCCTGGAATCACAGCAAAATTGCATCGTCGGTTACCCACTAATAAAAAAAAAAGCCGCTCTTCTTCTGTGGTGGTCTTCCTCCACTGTGTTGCCACCCACTGTGTGGCGTCTCTTACATAGCCATGGAGCAGACTCTCCAGGTGACATAATCAGATGGCCACAGAAGACCGCCACGTAAGAAGAGCGGCTTTTTTTTATTAGCGGGTAACCGGCTGCGCGGAAGAACACATCAGCGGGAGAAGACGGTGGCGGCAGGAGAGACAGCTCGGGGAGAAGAAACATCAAACACTAGTAAATGTATTTTCTATGTATGATTGTGCTATGCCCAATGGGCTAGTGGTCAGCACTTCTACCTTGAAAAACTCAAGCTTTGAAGGACCCATGGTTTCAAATCCCACAGAGCAATACTAAAAGATTGAATTAGTGAAAAAAAGGCAAATGACTATTAGCTAATTAGCCAAAGCAGCATATGCTGAAAATAGGTGAATGCCAATTAGCCAATTCACTTTAATTTGGCTGATTCTATTATATTAACTCTTCAAATGCATGCAATGGTATGTAAGTATTCAATAATATTATGGTGTGAAATTCCAAACACCACACACTAGCTAACGGGCAGTTTACATTTCATTGTTTGTTTATTTAAATTTGCTTGTGCACTGAAAAAATAAACACAGCTGAAAAAATAAACACAGCTGGTGTTGGCTGGTATTTGAACTTGTACCATGAGTGCTGTGGAGACATCTGAGCAGACCACTAAGCCATTGTGCTAAGTACGAGACCTGCATAATAGTGTAGTATGATTAAAGAATGCACATAAATAATTACTGCTTTATAGTCACCTAAATTAAAAAATAAAAAACAACATACAACAAATAGGTAACCTAAATGTTTAATACATGTAACTTTACAGAATATCAGACATTACTATGTAATAATCATTCATAACTGCATTCGTTAGCAAAAGAAGGGAAAAAAAATAGGAATACTAATTGCAATATATCAATAGATGCACACGAGGTAGCACACATCTCACATAAAAATGTTTCTTTCACTTACATGGATCATGGTTACAGTGCAGTGCTATATAACAACTTAGTAGTAATTGGCATTTGCATATACTCGGAATCGCTAATTAGCGCCGATTTTGAATTTACTAATGTTTGCGCTTTGCTAGTAGTGCTCTTTTTCATTCGCACATTCGCCTGTTAAAATTTTATTTGGCTAAAATGGGCGCTATTATTTGCAATAGTGTCCAGTACTTCCTGGCGCTATAGTAAATGACCCCCTGTATGTGCAAGATACACCTGCAAAGAAAATAGTTAAGCAGGGTACATGTATCAAAATTTGGCTTGCTTAGCCAAATTTCTGTGTGTGTGTCTATGCCGCTCTGTCTAATTCTCTTGAAAAACCAGCATTTGAGCAGTGCAAGCAGCATATGGCTGCAGGACTGATCAGTGTATTCTGATGGGAGGAATGCCCAACTGTCAGAGAACAATAACACAGCAGGGGAGATTCCTGCATCCACACTCACTGATTGAACAAAAAAAGCTGTTCGTGTATATCCAGCTTCAGATTTTATACTTGCCCCACCCATCTTTTGTATCTTTGTGCATAGAGTCACCATCCTGAAATATTTCTGGGAAAGGTAAAGCAGGACAAATCTTGTGAGAAGACACTCCAGTTCAAGAGTATATTCTCACAAGATTTGGACAGCTCTTTTTCCCCCAGGACTTTGCCAGTGTGACTTTACTTTCACCTAGATACTTGAGATAGAAGATAGGGGTAAAGTAACTAAAGTCTAATTTTTTTTCTGTACAGGTTTTTACATAATAGGTAACTATAACTTTCAGTGAACTAAACAGGTGAAAAGTTGGAAGAGTAATGCAAAACAAGTTTAGGCCAACCATACATGGGTCGAATTCTGAAAGAATTTTCTTTCGAAAATCTTATCTAAGAATTTTTGTTCGAATTAGTTGGCCATAGCAATGGCCAATTTTCGTGCGACCATTTATTTTGAGTGATCGGGCATGTTGGAAATTTTTTGAAAAACAAATGGTTTTCTAATTAATGTTGGGAAAACTATGTGAGAAATATAATTGAAAAATAAATGCTCATTAGCACAAAAAAGAAAATTCCCAAAAAGAAAATTTCCGGAAAGAAAAGAGGATTCCCAGCCACGAAAATTATTTTCTGTAACAACATGAGGCGAAATTGAAAGCTTGGTTGGTCAAATTTTAAAATCAATGGTGGCACCATCAGATCACAAAGTGCACACAATTTCTGATTTTTGAAGGAAAATTCGTTTGGATCTCGACCCATGTATGGCCTTGCATTAGAATGGCAAAAACTTGCAGATTCTACCTTTCCAATCTCTCCCAATCCACATTTCACCTGACTTTCTGAGAGTAGTTGAGTATGAGTTTATCTGACTTTTGTGAGCAGATCAGACCTCCAGAAAAGTAGTGTAGAGCTAAATATGTCACAGAAAACAGGGAAAGTATTGTTCTCACGTACCTGGTTTGAAGAGCCTGATATGATGATGAGGAAGGCCTCTCCTACACCTCTGATTTGGGGCCCCTGGTAGAGTGAACAGGAGGCACAGGGGTGCAGAGTGGCATGAGACTTGTTAGCAGCAGGGTAGGTATCCATGTCAGACACGGGAAGTCATCAGTGACCCTGCAGCCGGGTGAGCTGGGTAGCAGCTGAAGAGCAGAAGGCAGGAACAGGCTGGTACTGGCGACAGCAGACAGGAGAGGCGTAGGCTGGTAGCAGACAGGAAGTAGCAGAGTCAGACAAACTGGGTCATACACAGGCAGAGGGAACAAGTAGAGATGCATTGGCGAGGGCGAAGTCAGGATGTGGGCCAGTACCAGTAGCAGATAAGCGTAACACACATCAGACAACATTTTGGTAGAACTAGAACAGGAAATATCAGCACACCCCCTTCCCACCCTTCCATGGCTTCCATGGGAGATATGCAAACTAATACAGTAACTCCCAAGGATATCCCTAGGTGACAATTCCACAGCCTGTTATTCCCTGCTACAGAAAACATTTAAAAAAAATTACAAACAATCTCTGCTGATCCATTTATTTAATGCTGCAAGAGCAAGCATGTTGGTTAACCACCCCCATCAGTAGACCAATCAGTTAACAACATTATGAGAATGGAGGACCTCACCCTGTTGCTTAGACATCAAGAAGAAAGGTTGCCAAATACTTTGTTTTATTGGGTACAGTTTCAATTTCCACCTAAATATAAAAGCATTCTCATGATCAGTCTTAAGATTCTGGGTCAGTTGGTGTGATTTGAATGGTATACCTGGTACACCTATGAACCTTTTCTTTGCTACCTTCTCCCCAATGTTTCTACCCTTTCCTCCACATAGACCCCCCCCCCCCCTCTGTCTTCTACTATTCTTTTCCTTACAGCCCCAAATAATAAAAATAATCCATAATGCCGCGTACACATGGTCGGAGGACTTTTCGTCTACAAAAGTCCAACGGACGCTGACGGACTAAAGCTGGCTGGTAATCCGATCGTGTGTGGGCTTCTCCGGACTTTCAACATACTTTTTTAGCCTCAAATCCGACGTACTTTAGATTTGAAACATGCTTCAAATCTTTACTTCGTAACTACGACGGACCCCGAAATCCGCTCGTCTGTGTGCTAGTCCGACGGACAAAAAGCCACGCTAGGGCACCTATTGGCTACTGGCTATGAACTTCCTTATTTTAGTCCGGTGTACGTCATCACGTAAGAATTCGATGGACTTTTGTGTGATCGTGTGTAGGCAAGTCTGTTCGTTAGAAAGTCCGCCGCAAGTCCGTCGAAAGTCCGCCGAAAGTCTGCTGGAAGTCTGTCGGACAGGCTGTCTGACTTTTGTAGACGAAAAGTCCGACCGTGTGTACGCGGCATAAGAGATTCAAGGAGCCCCAGTCCATGCCAAACGTTAAATAATTTTTTTTATCAACATAATTGTCTTTCTAGTATATAATGTTGTGAATAGTTGCTATCATTTCCATACCCAGTTCATTTGTGCAAACAGAAAAATCACGACAGAGCTCCCGGGTGCTCGATCCACAGTTGATGGCTGAGTAGAATGATGTAGGAAGGATGATCCACACACCGGTTGTTGCTCTTAAAGAATCTTCATTTTATTGAAAAGCCATAGCGTACAAACACAGATAAAATCAGCTGACACCAGTTGATTTGTGTACTTGTTTTATTTTTCTGCTCAATGCTATTTAATTTATGTAATAACTCTGTGTGACAGACTCACCCGGGATAGAGGCTGTTGGAGGGGACTGAATGTAAGCTTCTTGCCGACCGATTATGGGCCCTGGCATTTGGGGGAATGGTGCTCTTTGTGAGCTGTATGCCTGGGGACTCTTGAGGTGGTATTACTGTGGATTCGGGTCCTGGTCCCCCAGGACACACAGACTCTGGGGACCCTGTGTATGCCATATGGGAAATGGTGACTTGGAGGGTATGTCTTGGATTGCTTAAAATGGGACAGTAATATTTATCCCCAATATCTCCCAGGATATATATGTAAAGACTATTATTGGTTTGTTTGATTCTGAACTCAACATGTTAATTGAGTGAGCTGATCGCATTAGCCTCCAGGACTGGCTAGGAGACAAACAGTCTACTCCTACTATAAGTGTTGATGACTAGGCTGAGGAGGGGGGAGAATACTGTTTGTATTGTTAATTGTAATTAGCTCCTGCTATTGTGAAAATGTCCTGTGGTTGTACTTATGATAACGTATAATGTACTGTGTGAAGCTCGGTGACCACAAGTCTGGGCAAAAGGTCATGTTAGTAAACTAGCTCAAGGTAATTAGGTTAATTTGGTTATAGGTGTATTGTTAGAGTAATATGAGCAGGAGGTATGCACCCCCTCTTTTACTGTATAAAAGAGCCTGTATTCCTGTCAATAAAAGAGATTCCTGTTTGAACTTACATACAGCCTGCCTGGTGTTTGTTCTGAGCTATCACAACTGGATCAGAACGGCACATAGCTGTAGTTCTAGTCCCGGAGCATCGGATGACCAAACCATCAGATGTTGCGATCTGCAATCTGATTCTATAGCAGCAGAAGAGTGTCGGGAGAGTGGAACAGAGCGAGCAGGGGCTCGTTACATTGGTTGGCAGCTGTGGGATTTGCTCTCCAGTTACTGGGACACTCCAAACCAGCCTGCAGGAGAGCCACTCTGAAAGACTGACTTGAGAGCCGGGAGGGACCGGTGGGATCGGGCTTCCTTGCCGTGAACACATCCAAACCATCACCTGGATCCAAGGTCCAGATAGCAGGAGAGGAGAGGTACAGATACCAGCCACCATGGAAGAGGAATTCAAAAGGAGGTTGCGAGAGATGCAGATACAGCACAGAGGACCAGTATCAGAGCAGATCCTGCTAGGATGGTTTGATTCTATCCGCTGCGAACTCTGGAAGGAAGCGCTAGCCCGTGAGCAGCGAAACCAGGGAAAAGTTCTCCCCTCCATCCATGTAAGGTACTGGTCGCAGTATGAAATGTGAATGCTGTTATTGGGGGAACAGCCGAACCAGGAGTGGACAGCTGAGTTAAGCAGGCTGATCCGGGCAGAAATGCGGTTGGACGAGAGCTACAGAGCCATCCAGTGGTATGTAGCCCAAGTGTGCCCGTGGACAGCGGATGACAGCCCCACGGAAGGCTTTGACTACGATGGCCTGGGATTGTTGTACTGGAGGCTGTCCAGGGACCCTGACTTTGGGAGTGATCGGGAGTGGCATTTGGAGGAAATAATGGAGCACAGAGAGCGAAGACTGAATGTCTCGGAAGTGCACTGGGCACAGGAAGATTTGGAGTTTCTGGCCGTTCAGGAATGGGAGCTTGAGACGGCCTACAGACAGCTGCTAGACTCTGCTCAGCAGCAGGGTGGGGCTCCCTTTGCCTGGGACTATCAGGAAATACCAGTTGACAACTCTGAAATCCTGGCTGAAGAGTTGACAATGTGGCAGAGTAACGGTGTGCTTTGCCAACCTGCCTCCGCAGCTATGGAGGCGGAGGTCTTATGGCGGATGCAGCAAGTGCTGTCTGACCTTGATGAACCTGTTTCTGCATTGGATGATCTTGGATGGAAGAATGTGCCTGTCCAGCAGAATGCCAGAGAATCGGCAGTGGAAAATATGGAGATCGCTATCCCTAAAGCTGAAGTGCTGACAACGGGGCAGAGCTCTGCTAACCTCTGCCCAGCACTAATAGCATCTTCTGGGTTCCAGGGACAGGAGATGGTGAACCTTTATCCCCAGACACCAGTTGCAGAGACAGGGGATTTAATAGACTTTTCTGCTGAGGAAGAACAACCTGATGAGCCTCCAGCAAAAGAGCTGGTATTAGGGCAAAACTTCACTGTGCTCTGCCCAGCACCAACAGCAGTATCTGTGGAGTTGCAACAAACTTCTCCAGCTGAAGATCTGGTAACTGAACAGAGGGTCCAAGACCTCTGCCCCACACTTTTAGCAATTCCAGAGACTGGGGATTTAATAGACGTTTCTGTAGAGGAGGAACCATCTAGCAAACCCCCAGCAGAAGTGCTGGCAACCGGACAGAGGGTCCAAGACCTCTGCCCCACACCTGTGGCAGTTTCGGAGGCTCAGGGTGAGAAGGTGGCAATCACTTTCCAGCAGCAGATACAGGGGGAGAAGGGAGAGGAGGTGTGTGTTGTCCCTCCCCAACAGTTGGCCAGGGTGGAGGAAGCGGCCTTTTCTCCCCAGCAAAGATCCGTGCACCTGGGAGACAGTACCATAGACATGTCATCCAAGCAGTATAGATCAAAGTATAGGGAGTGGCGCTGTGTTGGGAGTATAAATAAAACTTAGCAGGAAATGCAAGTGTATAAATAGAGGTGTAAAGATACCAAATGTTTCAGTATGATCCAAAAAGATCCTTGTGTTAGTAAAAAACACCTTGATCAGTTAAAAAATAAATATTATATGTGCAAAGAAACGCAGATATCAAGCAGCATCACTAAATACCATAAATCATCTTCACATGAATAAATATAAAGTGATGAAGTGCCAAAAACAATAATTGTCCAAATAGTTGTCCACCAGTAATGTGTAAATGTGCAATAATTTATAAGCAATAAAAATCATTGATAATGTGTCCAAATCGCAGCTGAAAATCGCAGCTAAAAATCACAAAACCATATATTATTTAGTGCAAGAAAAGTTCATAACAATTGTGCAGGAAAAAGTCTTCTTAAGTGATAAAGTGCCGTGCTGTAGCAACTGGTTGTCCCCCCAATGTGATTGCACTCACCGGAGCGCCCCACCCCTGCAGGGGTACGAGCGTATAATGCTGGTTCTGTCACTCCAATCCTATGGGTGTCCTTTTCCCTCCACGCATCCTATTTCAGATCGTAACTGTATACACAGAGAGGTGGGGACTTCCTGTCCCTTGGTGTTAAAAGTCCCCACTGGATATCCGCAGTCCTCAAGCTTGCTGCAGGTTCAGCTTCAAACTGGGCTTTGTTAGTACACAGGGTATTCACTTGCAAGTCTCTGAAAGCAATTTTTCTCACTGGACTTATTATGGTTTTGTGATTTTTAGCTGCGATTTTCAGCTGCGATTTGGACACATTATCAATGATTTTTATTGCTTATAAATTATTGCACATTTACACATTACTGGTGGACAACTATTTGGACAATTATTGTTTTTGGCACTTCATCACTTTATATTTATTCATGTGAAGATGATTTATGGTATTTAGTGATGCTGCTTGATATCTGCGTTTCTTTGCACATATAATATTTATTTTTTAACTGATCAAGGTGTTTTTTACTAACACAAGTTGGTGTGTTGGTGTGTGTATTGCTGCTGTCTGTTGGTGTGTGTATTGCTGCTGTCTGTTGGTGTGTGTATTGCTGCTGTCTGTTGGTGTTTGCTGGGTTGCATTTTGGGGACTTTTCCTTTTAGTTTTTAACTTGCCTTTTGCTGTCACTTTTTAAATAGCTTTTTTTTTTTTTTTTCTGTTTCATCAGTCTATCAATTAAGGGGTGTGGTTAATTGCTCCCAGGTGCCTATTTAACTTGTTGTAGGACTCAGTTGAGCGTGCTCAGTTTGAAGCTGTGGAGCTTGGTGTAAGTGGGAGTTATAAACAAGAGTTTAAAACAGGAGGTTATAACAGGGGTCATAGTACCTGTGTAGTGTGAGTATCTGAGTGTTGTCTGATTAGTGTGTGTGGATCGTTAGTACTTGTGTATTGTGTACCTGTGTATTGTCTTGAGTATTAGTGCCAGGAAGCTAGTTGTTAGGTAATTTGGACAGGGTAAAATCCCCAAATCCTCACTAAATTTAATAGGTACGATGCCCGGCGGGTGTGGAGAGGCGACTCTTTGTACATCTTGCCGCATGTATGCGTTCCTTGATCATCCGATCGAGGGCGAATACTGCTGTGCAAAATGTAAGCACATTGTTTCCCTGGAAGCCCAGGTTCTGAATCTGGGGAAGCAACTGTCAGCACTGAGAAGTCCCTCCATACTAAAGGTAAGCCAGGAACGTACACGGCAGGTGCCGGCAGGGGCCAGCACAGGGGCGGGTGGAGACAAAGAGGTGCAGGCACTAGCAAAGAGTAGATGGGTGACAGTCAGGAGGGGTAGAGGAGGAAGTGCCAGGGAGGCCGTTCCAGGAGTGGAGCATCCCAATAAGTACGCTCCATTGAGTGACATTGGTGTAACCAGTCAGGGACCAGCACTGCTGGAGTTGAGGGACTCTCCTAGCTGCCAGGGGAAGAACTCCTCCAGTGAGAGTGGGGGGGCAGCAAAGGGAAAGGAAAGACAGATTCTGGTGGTAGGGGACTCAATTCTTAGAAGGACAGAGAGGGCAATCTGTAACCAAGACCTGAAGCGCCGAACAGTATGTTGTCTACCGGGCGCTCGGGTTCGGCACATCACGGATCTTGTGGACAGATTACTGGGAGGGGCTGGGGAAGACCCGGCTGTCATGGTGCACGTTGGCACCAATGACAAAGTCAGAGGCAGATGGAGTGTCCTAAAGAATGATTTTAGGGACTTAGGAGCTAAATTGAGGAAAAGGACCTCCAAGGTAGTGTTCTCAGGAATACTACCGGTACATCGAGCCACACCAGAGAGGCAGAGGGAGATTAGGGAAGTAAACAAGTGGCTGAAGAGCTGGTGTAGTAAGGAGGGGTTTGGGTTCCTGGAGGACTGGGCCGACTTCTCAGTCGGTAACCGGTACTATAGAAGGGACGGACTGCACCTAAATGAGGAGGGTGCAGATCTGCTGGGAATGAAGATGGCCAAAAAGTTAGAGGGGTTTTTAAACTAGGCGATGGGGGGGAGGGTCCAGAGACAGTGATAGCCAGCGCGGAAGATACTCCAGAGGGTAGTATTGGGGGCATTAGTGGTAGGTTAACCAAAGCACAAAAACGCAAGGTGAGTATAGTAGCAAGTCCAAGTTGCAATCTTGAAACACCCAATACGAGGACAATATGCGACCGGTCTAAACTATGTGGCATGTTCACCAATGCCAGGAGCCTGGCGGACAAGATGGGTGAACTAGAGATACTGTTGTACAAGGAGGATTTGGATTTTGTGGGAATTTCAGAGACCTGGTTCAACTGCTCTCATGATTGGCTGGCAAACATTCAAGGGTATACCCTATACCGCAAGGATAGAGAGGGTAAAAAAGGGGGAGGGGTATGCCTATATATCAAGAATAATGTACAAGTGAATGTGAGAGATGACATCACTGAGGGGGCTAGGGAGGAGGTGGAATCTTTATGGGTAGAGCTCCAAAGGGATGAAGCTAAGGGGAAAATAATACTGGGAGTATGCTATAGGCCCCCTAACCTGAGGGAGGAAGTGGAGACGGATCTCCTATCACAAATTGGATTAGCAGCAAGGATGGGAAGTGTTATCATAATGGGGGATTTTAATTATCCAGACATAGACTGGGTGGAGGGAACCGCGCATTCATTTAAGGCTCGCCAGTTCCTTAATGTCTTGCAGGACAATTTTATGGGTCAGATGGTAGACGCACCAACTAGAAATAAAACATTACTAGATCTACTGATTACCAACAATACAGACCTGATAACAGATGTGGAAATACGGGGCAATTTAGGTAACAGCGATCACAGGTCAATTAGTTTCAGTATAAATCACACAAATATGAGACATGAAGGGAACACAAAGACACTGAATTTCAAAAGAGCCAACTTCCCTAAACTACAAACCTGGCTAAAAGGCATAAATTGGGATAAAATATTAGGAACAAAGAATACAGAGGAGAGATGGGTTTGCTTTAAGAGCATATTAAATAAGGGCATTAGCCAATGTATCCCATTGGGTAATAAATTTAAAAGAGCGAACAAACATCCTGGATGGCTTAACTCCAATGTAAAAATGCATATAAAAGCAAAGGAGAAGGCCTTCAAAAAATACAAGGTTGAGGGATCATCCACAGCATTCAGAATTTATAAAGAATGCAATAAGAAATGTAAGGGTGCAATTAGGATGGCTAAGATAGAACATGAAAGACACATAGCGGAGGAGAGCAAAAAAAATCCCAAGAAATTCTTTAAGTATGTAAACAGTAAAAAAGGGAGGACAGACCATATTGGCCCCATAAAGAATGAGGAAGGACATCTGGTTACAAAGGATGGGGAGATGGCAGAGGTATTGAATTTATTCTTCTCCTCAGTCTTCACGAGTGAATCGGGGGGCTTCAGTAACCAAAACTGCAGTGTTTATCCTCATGACACAACACAGGAAGCACCTACATGGTTAACAGAGGACGGAATTAAAATTAGACTTGAGAAACTTAACATTAATAAATCACCGGGACCAGATGGCTTGCATCCGAGGGTACTTAGGGAACTCAGTCAGGTGATTGCCAGACCGTTGTTCCTAATTTTTACAGACAGTCTATTGACTGGAATGGTACCAGCTGATTGGAGAAAAGCCAATGTAGCACCAATATTTAAAAAGGGCCCAAAAAACATCCCTGGGAATTACAGACCAGTTAGCCTAACATCAATAGTATGTAAACTCTTGGAGGGGATGATAAGGGACTATATACAAGATTTTAGTAATAAGAATGATATCATTAGCAGTAATCAGCATGGATTCATGAAGAATCGTTCTTGCCAAACCAATCTATTAACCTTCTATGAGGAGGTGAGTTGCCATCTAGATAAAGGAAGGCCCGTAGACGTGGTGTATCTGGATTTTGCAAAAGCATTTGACACAGTTCCCCATAAACGTTTACTGCACAAAATAAGGTGCGTTGGCATGGACCATAGGGTGAGTACATGGATTGAAAACTGGCTACAAGGGCGTGTTCAGAGGGTGGTGATAAATGGGGAGTACTCAGAATGGTCAGGGGTGGGTAGTGGGGTCCCCCAGGGTTCTGTGCTGGGACCAATCCTATTTAATTTGTTCATAAACGACCTGGAGGATGGGATAAACAGTTCCATCTCTGTATTTGCAGACGATACTAAGCTAAGCAGGGCAATAACTTCTCCGCAGGATGTGGAAATCTTGCAAAAAGACCTGAACAAATTAATGGGGTGGGCGACTACATGGCAAATGAGGTTCAATGTAGAAAAATGTAAAATAATGCATTTGGGTGTCAAAAATATGAATGCAATCTATAGACTGGGGGGAGAACCTCTGGGGGAATCTAGGATGGAAAAGGACTTGGGGGTCCTAGTGGATGATAGGCTCAGCAATGGCATGCAATGCCAAGCTGCTGCTAATAAAGCAAACAGAATATTGGCATGCATTAAAAGGGGGATCAACTGCAGAGATAAAACGATAATTCTCCCGCTCTACAAGACTCTGGTCCGCCCGCACCTGGAGTATGCTGTCCAGTTCTGGGCACCAGTCCTCAGGAGGGACATACTGGAAATGGAGCGAGTACAAAGAAGGGCAACAAAGCTGATAAAGGGTCTGGAGGATCTTAATTATGAGGAAAGGTTGCGAGCACTGAACTTATTCTCTCTGGAGAAGAGACGCTTGAGAGGGGATATGATTTCAATTTACAAATACTGTACTGGTGACCCCACAATAGGGATAAAACTTTTTCGCAGAAGAGAGTTTAATAAGACTCGTGGCCACTCATTACAATTAGAAGAAAAGAGGTTTAACCTTAAACTACGTAGAGGGTTCTTTACTGTAAGAGCGGCAAGGATGTGGAATTCCCTTCCACAGGCGGTGGTCTCAGTGGGGAGCATTGATAGCTTCAAGAAACTATTAGATAATCACCTGAATGACCGCAATATACAGGGATATGTAATGTAATACTGACACATAATCACACACATAGGTTGGACTTGATGGACTTGTGTCTTTTTTCAACCTCACCTACTATGTAACTATGTAACTATGTAACAAGGATCTTTTTGGATCATACTGAAATATTTGGTATCTTTACACCTCTATTTATACACTTGCATTTCCTGCTAAGTTTTATTTATACTCCCAACACAGCGCCACTCCCTATACTTTGATCTATATTCCTGGGGGATCACTTAGGTGTTCCCTTCCTACCTAGGGGGGCTGCAGGTGTGATTTAGTCTATGAGCACGGATTCGTTGATATATTTATGTCATCCAAGCAGCCAGATGAGGGAATGGAAAAGGAAGCAGCCGGCTCACCTCCCCAATGGCAGTAACACAGTTTGGGAGTGGAGGGAGCCTGTCTCCTGCCTCAACGGTTAGCCGGAGCGGAGGATGCGGAGTCCCCAGCAGAAGCGCTGGCAACAGGGCAGAGTGCTACCAACCTCTGCCCACCACCGGCAACAACTGTGGAGTTCCAGGGAGCCGGGGCAGTCGGCCCCTCTCTCCAGCGACAAGCTGATGTAGTAAAGCTGCTACTCCCAGCTGAATCACTGGCAACAGGGCAGAGCGCCGCTGGCCTCTGCCTAGCGCCTACAGTGTCTCCTCTGCCCAGCAGCAGACCGAGCCCTGGAATGTTAAAAACCACCCAACTGAAGCGCTGGCAGCTGGACAGAGAGTAAATGACCTCTGCCCCACACCTACTGAGGTCAACTATTCCTTGCAGCCAAGAAAGGAGATCATGCGGACAGACAATGGGAGTTCACTCTGCCTGACTAACGCATGTCCAGACCAGGTGGAGGTCTGGGACCTTGTTAGTCAACCTTTGATGGGGGAGAAATGTGACAGACTCACCCGGGATAGAGGCTGTTGGAGGGGACTGAATGCAAGCCTCTTGCCGACCGATTATGGGCCCTGGCATTTGGGGGAATGGTGCTCTTTGTGAGCTGTATGCCTGGGGACACTTGAGGTGGCATTACTGTGTCAATGTCATCAGTGACTCCTTCCCTAGCCCCACCATGTCCTCCTGAGGAGTCCCTCGAACTGTTTGACCACAGTGTTGGGTACATGCTCCAGGAGGATGCCCAGCGTTTGGAAGGCTCTGATGATGATACTGAGCTCGATGAAGGCAGTAACATGAGCACAGACAGAGGGGGTGCCCAAGAAGGACAGCAATCTGGCAGTCATGCTCCCCATGCTGCAGCATACTGCCAGGTTTGCTCCAGTGATGAGGAGGGAGGGGATGATGAGGTCACTGACTCAACGTGGGTGCCTGATAGGAGAGAGGAAGAGGAGGAGTAGGCGGCACATCACCAACGAGGCATGATGCCCTCCAGGGGCCAGCCTAAGGGCAGCACATTGACTGCATCACACCCCAAAGCTCCACATGTGCAGGGCGCTGCAGTCTCTGCGCATTATTCAAAAAGTTCTTTGGTGTGGGCCTTTTTTGAGATGAGTGCATCAGATCGCACCGCTGCTATTTGCAACATATGTCTCAAGCGTATCTCGCGTGGCCAAAACATCTCCCGCTTGGGTACCACATGCTTGACCAGACATATATTGACCTGCCATGCAGTTCGTTGGCAAGCGTATCTAAAAGACCCACACCAAAGAACAAAGAGGACCTCTCCTTGCTCCTCATCAGCTGAGATCTCCAACCCCACTATACCTCCAGTCCTCTCTGAGACCTGCACTGAGAGGAATGAAGGTGTAGAATTAGGTGTGTCACAGCCAAGTACTTGTGGGCAATCTGCTTTTGGTACACCGACGTCAGATTGTACCAGGCAAATTTCCCTGCCCCAGCTGCTGCACCGCCGAAAGAAGTTTGCTCCCAGCCATCCACATGCGCAGCGGTTGAATGCTAGCTTGGCAAAATTGCTAGCACTTCAACTGCTGCCTTTTCAGTTGGTAGACTCTGCCCCCTTCCGTGAGTTTGTGGAATGTGTGGTTCCCCAGTGGCAGGTACCCAAACGCCACTTTTTCTCACGGAAGGCGATTCCGGCTCTCTACCGGCATGTGGAAGGCAATGTCCATGCCTCGCTGGACAGGGCGGTCAGCGGTAAATTGCATATTACCGCTGACTCATGGTCCAGCAGGCATTGACAGGGACGTTACCTAAGTTTCACAGTGCATTGGGTGACTCTGCTGGCAGCTGGGAAGGATGCAGGACAAGGTGCAGTAGTGTTGGAAGTTGTTCCGCCACCACGCCTCCAAAATGCTAATGATTGTGACACACCTCTCTCCTCCACCCCTCCTCTTCTTCTTCCTCCATGGCCTCTTCCTGTGCTCCGTAGCCGTTCAAGGGGCTATGCAAGTACGCAGGCCAAAAGATGCCATGCGTTGCTTGAGCTGGTGTGCTTGGGGGACACTGGGGCAGAGGTTCTGTCAGCTCTGCAGGGGCAGGTTCAGAGGTGGTTGACGCCACGCCAACTTAAGGCAGGAATGGTGGTTTGCGACAATGGCACCAACCTCCTCTCTGCCCTCCGACAGGGACAAATGACCCATGTGCCCTGTTTGGCTCACGTACTTAACTTGGTGGTGCAGCAGTTCTTGGGCAGGTATGTCCTGAGGCAGGCCAGGAAAGTCTGTGTGCATTTCCGCCGGTCATATAATGCCAGTGCTCGGCTGACGGACCTCCCAAAAGGAGTTTAACCTGCCCAAGAACCGCCTAATCTGTGACATGCCCACCAGGTGGAACTCAACGTTGGCCATGCTGCAGCAGCTGCACACACAGCAGAGGGCCATCAATGAGTACCTGTGCGACTATGGCACCAGGACAGGGTCAGGGGAGCTTGTTTTTTTTCCCCACGCCAGTGGGCCATGATCAGGGATGCATGCACTGTCCTGTCACCATTTGAGGAGGCCACGAGGATAGTGAGCAGTGACAGTGCATGCATCAGTGACACTGTCCCGCTTGTCCACCTGTTGGAGCACACGCTGCGTGGAATAATGGACAGGGCACTTGGGGCAGAACAGAGGCTGGAAGAGGAGGACTTCCTTAGTTCTCATGGCCCCCTTTATCCAGACAGTGTTCCTGCATGCCCGCCGATCACACAGGAAGAGGAGGAGGAGGAGGAGGAGGAAGAAGATTGTGTCAGTATGGAGGTGGAGCCTGGCACTCAGCATCAGCAGCAGTCTTTAAGGGATCAGTCCCAAGAAACACATGGACTTGTACATGGCTGGGAGGAGGTGGCTGCGGATCATGTCGTCCTTAGTGACCCAGAGGACTCTGGACCGAATGCTTCAGCAAACCTACGCTGCATGGCCTCCCTGATCCTGCAAAGCCTGCGTAAGGATCCTCGTATTCGTGGTATCAAGGAGAAGGACCAATACTGGCTGGCAACCCTCCTTGATACACATTGTAAAGCAGTTGACCTGATAGGGCCCCACAATTACCATAACCATGTCTCCATCCCTGTATATACATTAAAAAGCAAAAGAGAGGGGCAGTGGGACTTTAAATGAGGCATGGGTAGGTCTTTGAAAAAGTCTAGGATACCTTAAGTTAAATTAACTATCACCACCCCTTAAGGGGCTTGAAAGCTGTATAGCCATAGAGAAATGCTAATCAAAGAAATGCATAGACATCAATTCATGAGTAATATAATAATAATAATATAATGCATCATAATATACAATACATAAATCATGCACATCGAGGCACAATAAAAATAGTAGTCATGTTGATAGAAACGTTGTTTATAAACGCTGTTTGAAAATAATTGATACAAGCAATCACAGTTCTAAAATGGGTATACAAAAAAGGTGAACAAGGTAATCCGAATTACAATGTTAGTAAGTATAAATGGTATACGATAGAATTCATAGATGAACCAAACTTGAAATGGCAACCCTGAGTGTAGACTCTACGCGTTTCATGGCGTTTAAAGCCAATCATCAGGAGTGGGATGCATCAAGAGATGACTAGAAAAATAAATAAAACAAATCAATAAATAGATCATTGGAGTCTCGATTAAAATCATGCTTACACAAGGTAAAGCAGGTATTTTAGAATATATAAATGCACATTACCTTTTGGCAACAACCCAGTACATAACCCAACAGTCCAATTGTGGAATAATGAAGGTGGCCCTGAGAGAGCTGTCTCCCCCGGGGTTGAGGCCAAGGACACACAAGGCTAACCCCCAAACCGAAAGTCTCCATGGGGGCTGGAGAATCGGAGAGGGGGTAGAGAGGAACAGCAGCCAGGGAGAGAGACAGACAGCCAAAAACACACTTCCCAAGTAGGAGGCATACATGTATGGGCCACAGATGAAGTTCTGCAATAAATGAAAGAAAAAAGAATAATGAGGAGGAGATGTGTAACAAAGAGATGGGGATGAGTGTCAAAAAAAAAAAAAAAAAAATATATAGAACAATGTTGTGAATGAAGGAAAGTAAAATGTAAAACCAAGCTGGCACTAGAGTGTATGTCTGACACCTGCCCCAAAAATAACTGGGTGGTGAGAACCAACAAACAAAAGATATATATAAATAATGTATACTAGCATGTTGCCAATGTGTTGGTATTTAAATGAGAGGCATAAAAATAAATAAATAATGCACACCTGTGTAAAGAGAAATCAAGCATGATGTGAATAGGTGTATGATAATGAAGAGAAACAGCCTGATTACCATTCCACACTTTTTTCTCAGGAGGAGAGGATATATGGGTCTTCATCCACACCTCAGGTAATCAGGCTGTTTCACATCACATTAGCCTCCAGGACTGGCTAGGAGACAAACAGGGACTCATCAGGAGGACATGGTGGGGCTAGGGAAGGAGTCACTGAAGACATCTCTAAAGCCATGAGCAGACATCCATCCCGCCAATGGGGCAAGGGCACCAACCGTCCCTCCCAACCTGTCCAACACTGGATCAGAGACTGAATTAAAGTCCCCCAATATGAAGATCCTCCCCTCCGCTACCTCATATGTATCCTTCATCATATCATCCAGATGAGTTAGCGCAAAGGGAGGAGGAACATACAGATTCACAAATGTTAATGTCCTATTCATCACTTTCAAAACAAGTATAACATATCGCCCTTTAACATCTGTTCTTACTGTTTGAATGGATATGGGCATGATCTTGGTGACCAAAGTAGAAACTCCCCTCGCATATGAGGAATAGCTGGAATGATAGGCCCCAGCAATGTGAGCCCTTTTTAAGGAGAGAAGCCTGGAGCCCTGCAGATGAGTCTCTTGGAGGAGTATCAAGTGAGGTTTGTATTTTTTTATATACTCAAACACCAAAGAGCGTTTAAACTTAGCATTTAGGCCTCTGACATTCCAGGCCACAACCCTCAAATTTACCTCCATGGCAGATATGAAAAAGCAAAGAAAAGAGTCGAGTGGAGGTGTTCCCTCCACCCCTGGGTATGGTCATCTGTAAAGTCGGGCTTCCAGGCTCCTCCCCCCACACACACGCCACTACACTTTATACCTTGGGCAGTACCTAATGCAGAAACAACAAGTAAAGACAATCCCATCCGTACATTAACATAGAACCCTTGCCCCAAAGAACACCCCAACTTCCCCCACCCCCCTCCCTGCACCCAGCCCCAACATGCCAGGCACTTTATTCCTATAACTTGAATTTAAGTAGGTAACAGAGATGCGACTCAAAAAAAAACTGTCACATGAGACCAGTCGCCAAAAGGGCGGCCAGTTCTACCCGTATAGTTTAAGAACCGTTCACATGTTATTGAACAAAAAGGTAAGAACAATAGACAAAGTCCACTAATAGAAAAATATATTGCCTAGAGCATCTTGCAGACTTAGCATATATTGCTGGTAATTGACATAAACATTCCAAATATCAGCAAAAAAAACCTTTTCCTTTTGTTTTCCCTCTTTTTTTACAAAACAATACTAGGAGGTAATGGTAAAAAAAGAAAATGAAAACAAAAAAAAAATGTTCAGTTCCCCAAATTATGTGTCCCATGGGAGGATCAGCAAACTGGTATATCTGTGCCAATGTACGTGCATCTTCCATAACTGTGCAATATCAAGCACAACTCTAAATGTCATCCTTGAGGGAATAATGCAGGGGTAAAAAACTTTCCTCCCATTTTTAATGCAGATGCCCTTCCTCTTCCTCCCAGCATGTATGCAAAAAAGGTTTTGTAGGAGAAACCTGAACATCATTTTAGGTTGGTCTGGAGGAAACGATCGAAAAAAAAACACAAAATCCCCCCCCCCTTTTTCAAAAAAAAAAACAAGGTTCTGCTGACATTTCTTCTTTGGGCCCCCCGATCCAGTGGTGTCTCCACAAGACTCACTCATGGTCAGCTGGGAGAAACTCTATTTCGTTGGCGACCACGTGTATCCAACCACTCTGAGGCCTCAGTAGGATTGTTGAAGAAATATACTTTCCCATTATCCACCACCCTCAATTTGGCAGGGTAGAGCATGCTGTAGATCAGGCTAACATCCCTCAATCTCTTCTTTACAGGATGAAAGGAGGCCCTCTGCTTCTGTGTAGTTACAGAAAAATCACGGTATATTGATACCCTCCCTTCTAGATTGTAAGCTCTAACGAGCAGGGCCCTCTGATCCCTCCTGTATTGATTTGTATTATAAGTGTACTGTCTGCCCCCATGTTGTAAAGCGCTGCGCAAACTGTTGGCGCTATATAAATCCTGTATAATAATAATAATAATATACGGCATCCATCGATCGTTAACTCAGGACCCGTTCGGGCTCCCCGCAGAATATTTTCCCGATCACGGAAGTGCAGTACTTTTGCAATCATTGATCTAGGGGGGGCTCCCTTTGGAGGTGCTCGTCCTGGAATGCGGTGTGCCCTTTCAATGGTAAACATACTTGTAAAGGTGTTAGAAGGCATATGTTCCAACAACCACTTCTCAAGGAATTCTTCAGGATGCCTCCCTTCCACCCCTTCCGGGAACCCCACCAGCCTAATATTGTTCCTTCTCATACGATCTTCCATATCAGCCATCTTTAATGTATGTTCAGAGAGTGTCTTCTTAGTCACTTGTGCTGCAGTATCTAATGGTCTGAATACATCTTCCAATGTAGTAAGGCGGCGATCCGTGATCTGTGCCTTTTCTCTTAGTTTTTGCATGTCATGCTTCATGAAAAAGAATTCTACCTTCAGCTCCTCAAAGTGGTTTATTAACTTGCTCTGACATCCCTGTATGGCATCCATGATTTGTGTTAGGGATGGCTCCTCTCCCCCCTCCACCGCTCTGTCAGCACTGGCCCTAGAGTCTCTCAGCCTGTCTAGGGATCTCCCCCTCTTCAGCACATCAGCCCGCTGGGGTTTAGGACTCACCCTGTCTTGCTGAGGAGGCGCCTGCTGTGAAGGATCCTCAGGCCTGTGAAGCGGCGGCCATTCGTCCTCCTCCTCCTGTGTGCCGGCGCTATTTTGAGAGCCCCAGGCATGTTTCGCCAGCCATTCTCTGGTCGATTGTGGCCAGGGGGGGCCGTATTTCACCATCCCCGGAGACTCCCGGGGTGTCCCCGAACTCACCCCCCACCACGTGAGAGAAAAGCGGGTGTCTTTAGCCCAGGATCACTGCAGGATCTGCTGTCTGCTAACGGGCTCCTCACATGCCGCTCGCTGGCTCCGCCCTCCCATGTTAATTAGGTTAATTAGGTTACAGGTGTATTGTTAGAGTAATATGAGCAGGAGGTATGCACCCCCAGTTTTACTGTATAAAAGAGCCTGTATTCCTGTCAATAAAAGAGATTCCTGTTTGAACTTACATACAGCCTGCCTGGTGTTTGTTCTGAGCTATCACAACTGGATTAGAACGGCACATACGGTAGCTGTAGTTCTAGTCCCAGAGCATCGGACGACCGAACCATCAGATGTTGCGATCTGCAATCTGATTCTATAGCAGCATAAGAGAGTCGGGAGAGTGGAACCGAGCGAGCAGAGGCTCATTACGCTCTGTAATTGTAAAATTGTATGCTCACAGAAACAAAAACAAAAAATGATGCAATTCAGAAAAATAAAAAACAAGTAGAGTCTGATTGTGGAATTTGATTAACTCTGTGGGGACTCTGATTTAATGGACTCTATGATTCAGTCAGAGTATCATATGGTTGCATAGCATAGTCTCTCTAATGCCGCGTACACACGGTCGGACTTTTCGTCTACAAAAGTCAGACAGCCTGTCCGACAGACTTCCGGCAGACTTTCGGCGGACTTGCGGCGGACTTGCGGCATACTTTCTAATGAACAGACTTGCCTACACACGATCACACAAAAGTCCGTCGAATTCTTACGTGATGACGTACACCGGACTAAAATAAGGAAGTTCATAGCCAGTAGCCAATAGCTGCCCTAGCGTGGGTTTTTGTCCGTCGGACTAGCATACAGACGAGCGGATTTTTCGACCGGACTCGAGTCCGTCGGAAAGATTTGAAGCATGTTTCAAATCTAAAGTACGTCGGATTTGAGGCTAAAAAAGTACGTTGAAAGTCCGGAGAAGCCCACACACGATCGGATTACCAGCCAGCTTTAGTCCGTCAGCGTCCGTTGGACTTTTGTAGACGAAAAGTCCGACCGTGTGTACGCGGCATAAGACTCTATAGCAGGGATCTTGTGTCAATTTGATCGTGTGTGGGCTCCAGCGGACTTTGTTTTTTCAAAAGTTGGACGGACTTAGATTTGAAACATGTTTTAAATCTTTCCGTCGAACTCCAGTCCGGTCGAAAAGTCCGCTCGTCTGTATGCTAGTTCGACGGACAAAAACTCACGCTAGGGCAGCTATTGGCTACTGGCTATGAATTTCCGTGTTTTAGTCCGGTCGTACGTCATCACGTACAAATTCGACGGACTTTGGTGGATTGTGTGTAAGCAAGTCCGTTCATTCAGAAAGTCTGTCATAAAGTCTGTCGAAAAGTCTGCCGGGCAAAGTCTGCCGTAAAGTCCGCTCGTGTGTACGCGGCATTAGATTGCCCTGTATTTGGCTCCATCCATCTTCCCATAAACTCAGACCAGCTTCGCTGTCTCTGTTGAAGAAAAGCATCCCCACAACATGATGCTGCCACCCCGGTGTTTCACGGTGGGGATGGTGTGTTCAGGATGATGTGCAGTGTTAGTTTTCAGCCACATAGATCGTTTTGCTTTTAGGCCAAAAAGTTAGATTTTGTTCTCATCTGACCAGAGCACCTTCTTCCACGTGGCTTCTTGCAAACTGCAAACAGGACTTCTTATGGCTTTCTTTCAACAATGGCTTTCTTCTTGCCACTCTTCCATAAAGGCCAGATTTGTGGAGTGCACGACTAATAGTTGTCCTGTGAACAGTTGCCATGGGCCTCTTGGCTGCTTCTCTGATTAATGCTCTCCTTGCCCAGCCTGTCAGTTTAGGTGAACAGCTATGTCTTGGTAGGACATATTGCAGTTGTGCCATACTCTTTCCATTCTCGGCTGATGGATTGAACAGTGCTCTGTGAGATGATCTAAGCTTGGGTTTTTTGTTATAGCCTAACCCTTCTTTAAACTTCTCCACAACTTTATCACTGACCTGGCTAGTGTGTTCCTTGGCCTTCACGATGCTGTTGTTCACTAAGTCTCTCTAACAAACCTCTGAGGGCTTCACAGAACAGCTGTATTTATACTAAGATTAAATTACACACAGGTGGACTATGCACACAGTATCAGAGTAAAGGGGGCTGAATATAAATGCACGCCACACTTTCCAGATATTTATTTGTAAAAAATTTGGAAAACCATTTAGTATTTTCCTTCCACTTCACAATTATATGCCACTTTGTATAGGTCTATTAAAATCCTAATAAAAGTTAATCATTAAAAACTCATAGAAGCTTTGACATGTTAATGTAATTTCATAAGTCATTATATAATATATTTAAATCTGCCACTTTCATTAAAATGATACCTGGTGATCCTGCCTTTAAGATCCTTGTTCAGGCATTTTCTGTTATAAGATGACAACTCCTTGTTTTCCAGTTGTTCTCTGACATTATCACCCTGTCACATGGGATTTCGATGGAGGCTACAGATGCAAATTTTAACACACATTATGCAGCCATGGTCCACTGCTGTTGCCATTAGGAAACCTGTTAGTTGACTCTCTCACTCTGCGGAAGGTGCCCCAGAGCCACCTCCACATTAGAGTTTCCATTTTAAATGCAAGTTGGAACTTTGTGATGTAAAGGGGAATGCAGTGGACTCTGATATAAAGGTAATCTCAGAGCTCCCCCCTCCCGTACATTAGAGTTCTCCTTTACACCAAAGTCTGCAGGTTCCCCCTTAGATCATGATCCGCAGCATTCCCCTTTATATCAGAGTTCCCTTGCACTGTAAGGGGGAATCCTGCAGACAGGCTCACCTGTCTCACACCTATCCATTCAATGCATGTGCTTCCACTGTGGAGACACTTATACATTTAGTAGTGTTAGGACTGCAAGTAATACAGGGTGCCTTGATGAGGCCTTGCAGCTTTCACATGCGTTTGCAAACTAAAACTAAACTAAACCCCTGCTTTTAACAGACGGTTAGACAGGCTAATTTTGTTGGTCAGCAGACTGGTTGGTGAGTTGAGCTATGGAATTGTCTTTGTCTTACATGTATATGCCCTCCATGTGCTCCTTACTGTGAAGGCCAGTTATGGGTGTGGGCGGTGGCCAGTGTTTTGTTACTGTTTGTATATGTGGGTCGGGGACACACTGGACACCTTTGCTGCCATTGTGCTCTTGCTGGGTGTCCAGTGTGCTCCTGTCCCTTTAAGGGGGCTAGGGCGGCCTCCAGGCTCACCTGTCTCACACCTATCCATTCAATGCATGTGCTTCCACTGTGGAGACACTTATAAATTTAGTAGTGTTAGGACTGCAAGTAATACAGGGTGCCTTGACGAGGCCTTGCAACTTTCACATGCGTTTGCAAATGTGTGCTAACTAAACCCCTGCTTTTAACAGACGGTTAGACAGGCTAATTTTGTTGGTCAGCAGACTGGTTGGTGAGTTGAGCTATGGAATTGTCTTTGTCTTACATGTATATGCCCTCCATGTGCTCCTTACTGTGAAGGCCAGTTATGGGTGTGGGCGGTGGCCAGTGTTTTGTTACTGTTTGTATATGTGGGTCGGGGACACACTGGACACCTTTGCTGCCATTGTGCTCTTGCTGGGTGTCCAGTGTGCTCCTGTCCCTTTAAGGGGGCTAGGGCGGCCTCCAGGCTCACCTGTCTCACACCTATCCATTCAATGCATGTGCTTCCACTGTGGAGACACTTATAAATTTAGTAGTGTTAGGACTACAAGTAATACAGGGTGCCTTGACGAGGCCTTGCAGCTTTCACATGCGTTTGCAAATGTGTGCTAACTAAACCCCTGCTTTTACCAGACGGTTAGACAGGCTAATTTGGTTGGTCAGCAGACTGGTTGGTGAGTTGAGCTATGGAATTGTCTTTGTCTTACATGTATATGCCCTCCATGTGCTCCTTACTGTGAAGGCCAGTTATGGGTGTGGGCGGTGGCCAGTGTTTTGTTACTGTTTGTATATGTGGGTCGGGGACACACTGGACACCTTTGCTGCCATTGTGCTCTTGCTGGGTGTCCAGTGTGCTCCTGTCCCTTTAAGGGGGCTAGGGCGGCCTCCAGGCTCACCTGTCTCACACCTATCCATTCAATGCATGTGCTTCCACTGTGGAGACACTTATAAATTTAGTAGTGTTAGGACTGCAAGTAATACAGGGTGCCTTGACGAGGCCTTGCAGCTTTCACATGCGTTTGCAAATGTGTGCTAACTAAACCCCTGCTTTTAACAAACGGTTAGACAGGCTAATTTGGTTGGTCAGCAGACTGGTTGGTGAGCTGAGCTATGAAATTGTCTTTGTCTTACAGACTCTGATATATGGGGGAACTCTGTGCTGGCTGGTTTATATTAACCTGACCTTCATGTAAATGGATAAATATGCGTGTAATATATAATATATATGTAATATATATATTTAAATAAAGATGAATTTAAAACTCTTGATATATGCAATTTATACAGTTAATTTTTATCGCTTGAATTATTTTTCCCATTATGGATGTGAATGGGGCCTCATGTCTCAGATTTGCCTAAGGCCTCACAAAGCCTAGAGCCGCCTCTGGACTCCACCTTCTAAGTGTTTTCTCATCATGACAGTGCCTAACGAGGAATGAAAGCCTTTATATATCCATTACCTTAAGTCCAGGTGTTGAGCTCCCATGCTGACTTCTATGTTGACCAATGTGCTATTTGTGCATGAGTTTAATGCAGGCAGGCAATGGCAAGCTCAACATGAACCCCAGTACATGCCTCTTCTGTCACAGAGTCAGTACCTTAAATTTACTTTAAAATGTGACATGCAGTCAAGTTTTTGTACCAAAGTTAAATCATATAAGGGTCACGAGAGCAAGTTAATGCCATTGTTAATGCCAGAAACATATTTCATACCAGATCATATCTTTATTAAACCTCACGTACTATGAGACGCGCATCTTTCTTTTTTTTTTCTATTTTTTTTAATCAAATGATTTTCAGTAGATTTTCCAGTTTACAACAAAGCTCAAATCACACAAAGCATTCCCACCAATCAACTCCACCAAACAACAGGACAGAAAAAGAAAAACAAAAGAAGAAGAAAAAAAAAAGTATATTATAATATAAATGCGCTTTCCAGATTATACTTTAAATATTACTTAAGACCTTTTAACTTATCAAATTTGATAATAATATAGTAATTATTACATTCTTCCTACATAGAGTCAGAAAGAATATAGAGCTAACCAATGTAATCATTTTAATTTTTACACCTTAACGATATATATATACACACACACACACACACACACACACGTTTATCCCCCTCCTGAGGTCTATCTTGTTATTGACTTTCCTCAGCATCAATAGATTGCTCAGATAAGTTGGAGTCTAGCCACTAGGACTAAATTTTCAAAAATGTTTTAGGGTTTCTCCTATGTTTATATGTCAATTCCTCCTGACTTAACCACTTGCCAACCGCTTCACGACGATATACGTCGGCAGAATGGCATGGGCAGGCAGAGTAACGTATGGGTATGTTACTCCCCTCCCGCGGGTGATCACGCCCCCCCCCCGGTGCCCGAGGTGGTCGGCATCATTCCAGGAGCGATCCGTCCTGAGGGGGAGGCCACTGATTCATGGCCTCTCCCTCACGATCGCTCCTGGCGAATGAGAAGCTTCCTCTGCTTCTGAACTGTAAACAGAAGCAGAGGAAGTGATGTCATCTCTCCTCGTGAAGCCTTTTCGTTCCGGCTTCCGAAGAGAGAAGACATCTACAGTGAGTCTGCACTAACACTACACTAACACTAGCACACATAGGCACATAAACCCCCCGATCATGACCCCTGCACCCCCTGTCACAGTGACACCAATAGCGTTTTTTTTTTTACTGATTCCTGCATTGGTGTCATTTGTGACTGTTATAAGTGTTAGGGCAGTTAGTGGTAGGCCCCTTTAGGTCTAGGGTACCCCCTAACCCACCCTAACAAAGGTTTAACCCCTTGATCACCCCCCAGTTAACCCTTTCATCCCGTCACCAGTGTCACTAAGCAATCTTTTTTCTGATCACCGTATTAGTGTCACAGGTGACGCTAGTTAGACAGGTAGGTTTTCAGGTTCAACCTCAGCTTTTTATAGCGTCAGGTACCCCCATATACTACCTAATAAAGGTTTTAACCCCCTGATTGCCCCACAGTTAATCTTTTCACCAGTGATCACCGTATAAGTGTTACGGGTGACGCTGGTTAGTTGGTTTATTTTTTATACCCGCCGTTTATTAGGCAATAACGGTTTAACCCCCTGATCACCAGGCGGGTGATATCAGTTAGGTTTTAGGTTCAGTTAGGGTCTGCGTCGCCCCAGGCAGCCTCAGATTAGTGCCAGTAGTGCTAACACCATGCACGCAGCATACACCTCCCTTAGTGGTATAGTATCTGAATGGATCACTATCTGATCTGATCAGATCTATACTGGTGTCCGCAACAGTTTAGGGTTCCCATAAAAGCAGTGTTAGCGGGATCAGCCCAGATACCTGCTAGCACCTGAGTTTTGCCCCTCTGCCCAGTCCAACCCAGCCCAGCGCACCCCAGCCCAGCCCAGCCCACCCAAGTGCAGTATCGATCGATCACTGTCACTTACAAAACACTAAACACATAACTGCAGCATTCGCAAAACTGCAGCGTTCGAGTCAGCTCTGATCCCTGGGATCGCTAACAGTTTTTCTCCAAGCGTCTTCCAGGACAGCCCATGAGACCTTGGGCTCCTCCTACCAGGACAGGAAACACGTCACCCCCACCAGATAAAAGGGCGGTCCTCCAGGCCCATGTCAGTTATTTGTGTTTCCTCCGGACGGGGGGTAACATGTTCATGGAACCTGCTCCCATAGGCCTTATAAGCAGGGGCTTTGTATGTTTTTTTTCTGGGGCATATCACTTACCTCTTCCTCTGCCAGAAGCAGCACACTGCTGGGGAGGTTGGCTGTGTTGCTGTTCTCTGTCCTCAGTGCCTGGAGAGGGCCAGGACCGGTGTGAGGTCGTGCCCCTAGCGCAGTGCATTGCACTCTAGCTCAGCTGAGCTTCGGTTGTCCTTCCCTGCCGACAGCCTGGCTGATCTGAGCAAGGAATGGAGGAAGCCGCAGCGTTCGAGGGGGCGGAGCTATTGCGCTCCAAGCTGGCCCACAGGAAGTGCCTGGAGAGGGTTACTTCCGGGGCATATGACATCATCATCGGGCGCCGGAGACGAGGTTCCAGTCTTCATGAACAGAGAACGCTGGCTGCTGGTGTTTCTTGGTGTTAAGCAGCCAGGCTGTGGATGACCAAGAGGGGCAGAATGGATCCTCCTGCAGTACCTGCACAGGCAGCGGATGCAGTTCCCAACACCAGCACCTCACAGGTAAGCCTGGGGTGTTCTGTCACCACCTTGCTGTCCCTGTGAGTGTTCCCTCCCCCTCCCCCCTCTGTAGTAGTGGGTGTAAGGGGACACATTTCCTCCCTCCTGCACGTGGTGTTACGGAGTGATTGTGTGGCTTTAATTACATTGTGGGTCATTTATTTTGTCTTGCAGACCAAGACTCAGGACAAGGCCCAAGAGCAGCCACTTAAAAGGAAATGTGCGGTTTGCGCATACAAATTGAGCTCCTCATGGAGCAAAGCAGTTTGTCGCACCTGTATAGAAGGCCTAGTAAAGGATGACCCGGTTGCCTCTTGCCAGAAGATGCTTACTTCTGTTAGGGATGAGCTTGCGTCCACCTTCAGTTCCTTTAGAACGCTTATTGACAAGCTCCAGACTCCAGCAGAGAGTCCGTCTTCACTGAAGGCGTCAGTAAGCACTCCGCAGGCAGAGAGTGAAGACTCTGAGGCTGAGGTCAGATCTACCCGTTCTTCTCTGGAAGAATCAGGGTCAGATACAGAGCCCAGAGATAGAGAATCCACTCGAGGCTCAAGATTTAAGTTATCTGTTAAGGATGTAGATGACTTATTAAAGGCTATCTATACTACCCTTGAATTAAAAGAGGAAGAGGTTCAGTTATCCAAACATGATCTTATGTATAAAGGATTACATAAGAGAAAATCAAGAGTGTTTCCAGTTCATAGTTCTTTGGTTGATACTATTAAACTGGAATGGGATAATCCTGAGAGAAAACCATTCTTCTCTAGTAACCTAAAAAGGAGGTTTCCTTTTGATGAGGACACTGCGCAGCCATGGAATAAGAATCCCAAGTTAGACGCACCTCTTTCAAAAGTTTCAAAAAACTCGGACCTGGCGTTTGATGATATGGGTACGCTTAAGGATCCGATGGACAAGAGGGGGGATATCCTTCTCCACAGAGCCTGGGACTCAGCAGTTGGAAACCTGAAACCAGCTCTGGCTTCCACTTGTGTGGCCAGAAATCTGGAGGTTTGGTTGACTCAGATTCAGTCACATCTGTCAGCAGGTACCTCCAGAGAGCAAATTTTAAAGTCTTTTCCTCTCCTATTTCAGGCAGTGGGTTTTTTTTGGCAGATTCTTCCGCTGAGTCGGTAAGAATGTCAGCCAGGACTTCGGCTCTAGTGAACTCGGCCAGGAGAAGCCTTTGGCTTAAGACCTGGTCAGGGGACTCGGCCTCCAAGTTGCGCCTTTGTGGCCTTCCTTTAACTGGTGATCATTTATTTGGCCCAGGTCTACAGGAGGCACTGGAATGCACGGTTGATAAGAAAAAGGCGTTTCCAGAGAAAAAGAGAGTTCAGACAGCCAGAAAAAATTTTCGTGGCCAAAGCAGGCAACAGAGTCCTAAAGAAAAGGACAGCAGGCCGAAAAAGCATTGGACTGGGCACAAAGGCAGAGGCAAAGGGGGAGTGCTGTTTAACCCTCCTCAACAGCCCGCCAAGCCGCAGTGACTTGTGTTCCCCGGTGGGAGGGAGATTGAGGGCCTTCATCCCACAGTGGGCAGCAGTCACTCTGAGCCCCTTCGTTCTGAACCTAGTGACCAACGGGTACAGGCTGGAGTTTGTTCACCAACCACCAGAACGTTTGTTGGTCACATTTCCTCCACAAGATCGGGAGAAAGCGAGGGCTCTGGGTCTCCAGATCGGAGACTTATTAGATCAGGGGGACCCGACATTTTCAATTTCAGGCCCTCCCCTTCGGTCTTTCCTCAGCCCCACGCATTTTTACGAAGGTGTTGGGGGAAGCGCTGGCTCCACTAAGATTAAAGGCAATAACGGTTATCCCTTACTTAGACAACCTCCTGATAGTGGCAAAATCATACCAAAGGCTGTTGGAGGATCTCCAGGCTGTACAGGACTTCTTACAGTCCCTAGGCTGGCTAATAAACAAAGAAAAATCGTCCTTGATTCCGGCCCAGAAAGTAACTTATCTGGGTTACGATTTTTGCTCAGTGAACCAAAGAGTTTTTCTTCCTCAGGAGAAGATTACCAAAGTGTTCCAGACTATGTCAGCATTGCAGACCAACCAGTCGGTCTCTCTGAGACAGGTGTCGAGGGCAGTGGGTCTTATGACCTCATGTTTTCCCGCAGTACCATGGGACTCCGTCAGCGTCCGTTACAAAGGTTTCTTTTAAGAAACTGGGATGGGGACGTAAGGTCCCTGGAGTCAAGGATCTGGCTTCCCGACAGGATAAAAAGAAGCCTGTGGTGGTGGAGAGCTGGTCAGCACCTAGCAGGAGGTCTCCCATGGTCCTTTCCCATTTCCCGAAGGATTACCACGGATGCGAGTTCCTGGGGATGGGGGGCCCACCTCAGCAATGCAGTAGCACAAGGAGAGTGGTCCCCAGAGGAGGCAAGGGCCTCATCCAATCAAAGAGAGCTTCTTGCAGTCCAGAGAGCCCTCCAGTCTTTTCAGATGGAGATCAGGGGTCACAACCTCCAAATCCTGTCAGACAATATAGCGACAGTCGCGTGTATCAACAAGCAGGGAGGCACGAGAAGCCGGAGGCTTCAGTCCATTGCCCAGGAGATCCTTTCATGGGCAGAGGGGAATCTAGCCTCTATTTCTGCTGTACACCTGAAGGGGACAAACAATTGCCTGGCAGATTATCTCAGCCGTCACAGGATAGACCAAGACAACTGGTCCCTTCATCCCGAAGTCTTTGCAGACCTCACCAAGAGATGGGGTTATCCGGTAGCGGATTTGTTCGCAAACCGAAACAACCGCAAGACGGAGATATTCTTTTCCATGAACCCGGCAGACCAAGCCTTGGGGAGCGATGCTCTGGCAAACCCGTGGCCTCCAGGCCTATGTTATGCCTTTCCGCCAATCAGGCTGATTCCAGAAGTCCTCCGGAAGTTTCGGCTGGAAGAGACAGATCTGACTCTAATTGCCCCGTTTTGGCCCAAGAGGCCATGGTTTTCCCTGCTACAGTCTCTGGTTTCAGAGCCTCGGTGGAGTCTTCCAAGAAGGGAAGACCTATTATTGCAGGGTCCAGTATCACACCCTCAGGTGGTTTCCTTAAACTTGACGGCCTGGTATCTGAAGAAAAGATACTGAGCACCCAAGGGTTCTCTGACAAAGTAGTCAGGACTCTCGTTAATTGCAGGAAGCCGGTTACTAGAGCCATATATTCCAAAGTTTGGAAAAAGGTTTAACTCATGGTTATCTGAAAATGATAGATTAACTCATGATATTCTGTCTATTTTGGAATTTTTCCAAGAGGGTGTCGACAAAGGTCTTTCTGTTAGTACCTTAAAGGTACAGGCGGCAGGTATTAGTGTGTTCCTCCAGTTTTCTCTCCTGGAAAATCCCACTATAGCCAGATTTTTCAAATCTATCTCTAGGGCCAGACCAGTAGTAGTGAGAAATTGTCCAACGTGGGATCTGTCCCTAGTACTTCAAACTCTGGTAGAATTTCCGTTTGAACCTCTGGAAAGTATGTCAGTTAAGTTACTTACATTAAAAACTGTGTTCCTTATAGCTGTTACCTCAGCTCGTAGGGTAAGTGAGTTGCAGACCCTATCAGTAAGGGAGCCCTTCCTCATGATTTTTGAGGATCGAGTTGTGTTACGAACCGATCCAGGTTTTTTGCCCAAGGTGGCAAGTACATTCCACCGATCTTAGAACATTGTATTGCCAACCTTTTGTAGTTCGCCACAGGGCGACTTAGAAAGAAAATTTCGTTTTCTAGATGTAAGAAGGATTCTCTTGGTCTATCTTGAGGTCACGAAGACCTTTAGGAAAACCGATGCCTTGTTTGTCCTCTTTTCTGGATTTCACAAGGGGAATAGTGCATCTAAAGCCACATTGGCTAGATGGATAAAGCAAGCCATCTTGGAAGCTTACAAAATTAGGGAGGTCCCTACACCTTTTGTTACTGCGCACTCAACTAGAGCCTTGTCTACGTCTTGGGCTGAGAGGGCTGGTGCCTCACCGGAACAAATTTGCAGGGCTGCCACTTGGTCCAGTTACTCGACCTTCATTAAACATTATCGCCTGGATCTCCTATCAGCTCAGGAGCAGGCGTTTGGTCGTAAGGTCCTTCAGGCAGTTGTCCCTCCCTAGACTGGTAAGTTCTGGCTCATCGTCTCATGGGCTGTCCTGGAAGACGCTTGGAGAAAAGCTGAGTTAGACTTACCGGTAACTCCTTTTCTGAGAGTCTTCCAGGACAGCCGGATTCCCACCCGGTATTGTCTGAAGTTATGTGTATTATGCATATGTTTTGCAGGGTCCTACGGTTCTTGAGAATACTGACATGGGCCTGGAGGACCGCCCTTTTATCTGGTGGGGGTGACGTGTTTCCTGTCCTGGTAGGAGGAGCCCAAGGTCTCATGGGCTGTCCTGGAAGACTCTCAGAAAAGGAGTTACCGGTAAGTCTAACTCAGCTTTTTTTGTAGCGTTTGATACAGTTGCTGACAGCCTAGGAGCTTTTTTACCTGTGAGTCTTACTACTGTACCAGTAAATTTAGAGCCCAAAATGGCAAATCGAAGGCACAGTAGTGAAGAGGCCTACACGTTTCTGAGCATGACAGATAGTGAAGAGGAAGTCACTCATCTGTCAGATTCAAGCTCAGAATACAATCCTGTAGACGACAGCGGCTCCATGACAGATAGCTCTGACGATGGAGTTGTGGTCCCTGCCAAGGTCAGGAGTACCAGACCCCGATCTTCTGCTGTGAGGTGCAAGAACCGCAGGGCTCTCGTATGGAGCAGAGAAGTACTAGTTCTGCTCATCCTTCTGGTGAACTGGCAAGCACCAGCGACCTAGTACACCCTGGTCGTAGTCAAACCAGCACTGTAGTAACATGTGGTGACATGGCGAGTCCCATAAGTGCAGTTCAAGCTGGCGAGGTGGCAAGCACAAGTAGTGTCCAGTGAATAGTTTAAGTGATTAATTGCGCTGATATTATCCTCTTATTACTACACCTTATTGAGTGCTTCAATCAGTGATTGGCTATATAAATCCTACTAACCAATAATGTGCCATATATAAACACCTGAAAAATATCTAAAAAATAACTAAAAAAAAAATACAAATATCACAATGATAAATCCCCCACCATCATGAACGTGAATAAATAAATAAATAAAAAAAATGTGCTCAAAATTCATCTGATATGTTATATAAATATAAGTAAGAGTAAGTTCAGTGCCAATTTGCTGTAAAGAGTTGAATCTGCCAAAGCCATAAACATAAATAAATGAGTAAATAAATAAATAAATTAAAGGCGTCAGCATATCGTGCTCAGAAGTTCATCTAGTGTGTTGTACACAAAATAAGTTCATTCTGTGCCGATTTTACTGTGAATGATATAAATCAATGAATGGTGTAGAAAAAGTTTTACTGTCACTCCTTTGCTAGTTTCGTTTTAGTCCGCTATTCCGCTCATATCCGTGACATGAAAGATAAAAAAACATACATCCATTGCGCAGAGATCACAATAATTGAATACTAAGTGCAAGAATACTCTGTTTCACTCACATCTCCAACTTCACACGATTGCTTTACACTGATCAGCTGCATGGAGCTCAGTGCTGGGGCTACTTATCCGTCGCCACTGCTCACACACAGCAAGTGCTGGAAACATCACAGGCTCCTCCTCCCTATGCGTTACGTCACAGCCACGTGACTTTTCAAGGGTGCCTGTGTTATCAGCTTGCTGGGTACTTATAGTGTGTGTTTGCTGGTGGTCATAGCAACCCTGGGAGTCAATTGCATCATCATTTCAATAGCGCGATCTCTCTTGCATTCTGGCATTCATTACAACCTGCATTCTACAACATGATTCTATATTTCCTTATCCGCAAACCTTTAATAAAATAGATTAAACTTTTATATAGAGTCCTATATTCTAAAACCATAAAGATATAACATTAAAATGATTGAAATTATTTAAAGGAATTTTTAAAAGGTTATTTGTTCGTGTGCGATGGGGTGCTCCCCCTAGTGAATAAACTATGGAACTACACCTTATCTATAGTGAAGTTTGAAACATTCAGATAAAATCTAAAACCACTACCATCAGATATGATCTCTATTCTACGTAGTGTATCTACCTAAGCATTAATATTCCATATACATAACATTGCTAAAATATATATGCCATATATAGTAAAATAAATATGCAGGTATTTCTAAAATTATGTAAAGTGTAGATTAAACTTTGAGATGAAAATTTAAGTCTATAATTTGTGAATAGTACGGACAATTAACCAGGGACAAATGAATAAAAAGATACACGTTAAAAGTCAGATATAAAACAATTCAGATCAAATTCTATGTTTAAGCCTAATGGTGTGAGCGTACGCATGTTAAATATCCATTTGGATTCTTGTTTACTTAGTTCTACCCCGCTAGTGTGCACTATATTTTTCAATTGCCCAAAATTTTAGGAGTGCTGGATTTTTATTGTGATGTGAAGCAAAATGGCGTGAAACACTTTATGGTATAAAGTGTTTTCTCTGATCCTTTTCCATAGTGGTCTTTTCGTTCTGCCTATGTACTGCAATGAACAAGGACATTGCAATACATATACGACCCCTTCACTCTTACATGTCATAAAGTCCTTAATCTCGTATTGTGTGTTATCACTCGTGGCTTTGAAATCGGTGCATTTTTGTCCATTTTGTTTGGTGTTTTTACATGCATAGCACTGCTTACATGGATATAAGCCTTTCCTCCGGAACTCATGAACAATATATTAAGGATAACATTGTACCAAGGAGACTCAGATGAGATATTCCCATTAATGACGGGCTCATTGATGAGGAGGGGGTCAGTGAATGGTACAAATTCTTTAATGATAAAGGCATGGAATTATTGCGATTTTTGCTCAAAAGGAAACAGAGAAAAGTCGCATTGATTAATCAACAAATTGCAGAATACAAAAGCGCATTGGAAGTTCAAAAAGATACACCATCTTTTGCCACACTCACGAACCAATTTAAATAAAGTATTGGAAAGGAAAGACACAGAAATTAAACAAAGGAAGAGAAGGAAGTCTTTAAGAGACACCAATGACTACAAATTAGAACAAAGTTATAAGTGGCAACTAAGCCTGAAGGAAGGGAAAACTGGATCGGTAACATCCTCTCCGGAAAGGGAGGTACGGTTGGTAACCCCCAATAGGGACCAAAGGTATAGATCTCCGATAAGACAATATGAGAATGAGCAAGAAAGACAACCCAGAGTCAATGCGGATGGACCACCCAGACAATATGAACATAACGGACCAAGAACACCAAGACCGTGGTGGCAGAATAGGAATAATCAATCGAAGCCATGGAGCAAATCCCCTAGAAAACCATTTTGGAAGAACAATGGGAGGAGAAGACCACGAAACCAGACTAATAGTAACCATGATCACCCCGACACTAGGGGTTATGATCCATATAAAATCCCTAAACACAGTGTTTCCCGCCATTTTGCCTCACATCACAATAAAAATAAAAAAAAATCCAGCACTCCTAAAATTTTGGGCAATTGAAAAATATAGTGCACACTAGGGATGAGCCAAACACCCCCCGGTTCGGTTCGCACCAGAACCTGCGAACGGACCGAAAATTTGCACGAACGTTAGAACCCCATTGACGTCTATGGGACTCGAACGTTCGATATCAAAAGTGCTCATTTTAAAGGCTAATTTGCATGGTATTGTCCTAAAAAGGGCTTGGGGACCTGGGTCCTACCCCAGGGGACATGTATCAATGCAAAAAAAACTTTTAAAAACGGACGTTTTTTCGGGAGCAGTGATTTTAATGATGCATTTAATGATGAAAAAAGTGAAATATTCCTTTAAATATCGTACCTGGGGGGGTGTCTATAGTATGCCTGTAAAGTGGCGCGTGTTTCCCGTGTTTAGAACAGTCCCTGCACCAAATGTCATTTTTAAAGGAAAAAATTTAAAACTGCTTGCGGGTTTAATGTAATGTGGGGTCCTGGCAATATGGATGAAAATCAGTGAGACAAACGGCATGGGTACCCCCCAGTCCATTAACAGGCCCTTTGGGTCTTGTATGGATATTAAGGGGAACCCCGCACCCAAATTAAAATAAGGAAAGGTGTGGGGCCACCAGGCCCTATATACTCTGAACAGCAGTATACAGGTGGTGCAAACAAGACAGGGACTGTAGGTTTGTTGTTAGGTAGAATCTGTTTGTAATTTTGAACGGGTAAATTTTTAACGTGTTTAGCTCTAGACAAAAAATCTTTTTTAAGCTTTTTGGAAAACATAGGGAAGGGTTATCACCCCTGTGACATTTGTTTTGCTGTCTTTCCTCCTCCTTCAGAAGATTTCACCTCACTTTTTGTCCCAATGACAAATTTTTTTTGAAAATGTGGGGTTTTTTGTGGAACAAGGATTGGAAAGCATCAGTGGAAAGGAGAAATCTTTTTCCCATATTAACTCTTACAGGAGAGAATTTCCCTTCCTAGGGGTAGATTTCATCTCACTTCCTGTTGTCTCCTTCCGTTTGCAAGTAGGAGTCGTTTGTAAGTTAGATGTTTGAAAGTAGGGGCCTGCCCTATATACTCAGCAGAAATTTGGGCCTTAGGTGTTGTTGTGGCCACTACACTGTAAGCCCTCACAGGGCCCTGCTGTGAAATATTAGATCAAGAATTGTAATTACATGCCCCTGTTGAACAGGGGCAGAAAAATTGGGCCTTTGGTGGTGGTGGTGGTGCTGGTGCCACAACACTGTAAGTCCTCACTCGCTCTTGGTGGGTGCAGAAATGGGCCCTGCTGTGAAATATTAGATCAAGAATTGTAATTACATGCCCCTGTTGAACAGGGGCTGAAAAATTAGGCCTTAGGCACTGGTGCTGGTGCCACAACACTGCAACCCCTCACAGATACTCTAGTTGTAATTCAGAAACGAGCCCTGCTGCAAAGTATTGCATCAAAAATTGTAATTACACGCCCCTGTTAAACAGGGGCAGAAAAATTGGGCCTTAGGCACTGGTGGTGGCGCCCAGAACCAAAAATGTGGTTACAAGCTATCAGCGCGATGATTGAGGAGGAAGAGGATAATTTCTCAGGGATAGTCACTCAGTATCAGTATAGGCAGTCTTTGAAGGGATCTGAGATTTCAAAAAAAATGATTCGGTTACATCAGCATCAGGTGCTTGGTAGCTGGTGGTGATCCAAGACTGATTCATTTTTATGAATGTCAGTCGATCGACCGAGTCGGTGGACAGACGCACCCTGTGATCGGTTACAAAGCCTCCAGCAGCACTGAATGTGCGTTCCGAAAGAACGCTGGATGCAGGACAGGCCAGTAGCTCAATTGCATACTGTGCAAGCTCTGGCCAGTGATCCATCCTCAAGACCCAGTAACCCAGAGGATTTTCGGTGGGAAAGGTGTCCAAGTCAGATCTTGCCCCTAGGTATTCCTGCACCATGTAAAACAGACGCTGGCGATGGTTGCTGGAACCGATCATACCTTGGGGCTGCGGACTAAAAAATTGTCTGAACGCATCGGTCAGACGGCCACCTTCTCCACCGCTCCTTCTTTGACTGACCGAAGCCTCAGCAACACGTTGTCCAGAAACAGGAGTTTGTAACCTCCCAGTCTCTGGGAACGCATTGCACAGACCTTTCTGCAAGGCCTCCCGAAGATTTTTCATCCTCTGCTCCCTCTGCGATGGCAAGATAAGGTCCGCAACCTTACCCTTGTAACGTGGATCAAGGAGGGTTGCCAGCCAGTATTGGTCCTTCTCCTTGATACCACGAATACGAGGATCCTTACGCAGGCTTTGCAGGATCAGGGAGGCCATGCAGCGTAGGTTTGCTGAGGCATTCGGTCCGGAGTCCTCTGGGTCACTAAGGACGACATGGTCTGCAGCCACCTCCTCCCAGCCACGTACAAGTCCATGTGTTTCTTGGGACTGATCCCTTAAAGACTGCTGCTGATGCTGAGTGCCAGGCTCCACCTCCATACTGACACAATCTTCTTTCTCCTCCTCCTCCTCCTCCTCCGTCCTCTTCCTGTGTGATCGGAGGGCACGCAGGAACACTGTCTGGATAAAGGGGGCCTTGAGAGCTAAGGAAGTCCTCCTCTTCCTGCCTCTGTTCTGCCTCAAGTGCCCTGTCCATTATTCCACGCAGTGTGTGCTCCAACAGGTGGACAAGGGGGACAGTGTCACTGATGCATGCACTGTCACTGCTCACCATCCTCGTGGCCTCCTCAAATGGTGACAGGACAGTGCATGCATCCCTGATCATGGCCCACTGGCGTGGGGGAAAAAAACAAGCTCTCCTGACCCTGTCCTGGTGCCATAGTCGCACAGGTACTCATTGATGGCCCTCTGCTGTGTGTGCAGCCGCTGCAGCATGGCCAACATTGAGTTCCACCTGGTGGGCATGTCACAGATTAGGCGGTTCTTGGGCAGGTTAAACTCCTTTTGGAGGTCCGTCAGCCGAGCACTGGCATTATATGACCGGCGGAAATGCACACAGACTTTCCAGACCTGCCTCAGGACATCCTGTAAGCCCGGGTACCTGCCCAAGAACCACTGCACCACCAAGTTAAGGACGTGAGCCAAACAGGGCACATGGGTCATTTGTCCCTGTCGGAGGGCAGAGAGGAGGTTGGTGCCTTTGTCGCAAACCACCATTCCTGCCTTAAGTTGGCGTGGCGTCAACCACCTCTGAACCTGCCTCTGCAGAGCTGACAGAACCTCTGCCCCAGTGTGACTCCTGTCCCCCAAGCACACCAGCTCAAGCACCGCATGGCATCTTTTGGCCTGCGTACTTGCGTAGCCCCTTGAATGGCTACGGAGCACCGCTGGTTCCGAGGACAAAGCACAGGAAGAGGCCATGGAGGAAGAAGAAGAGGAGGGGTGGAGGAGAGAGGTGTGTCACAATCATTAGCATTTTGGAGGCGTGGTGGCGGAACAACCTCCAACACTACTGCACCTTGTCCTGCATCCTTCCCAGCTGCCAGCAGAGTCACCCAATGCGCCGTGAAACTTAGGTAACGTCCCTGTCAATGCCTGCTGGACCATGAGTCAGCGGTAATATGCACCTTACCGCTGACCGCCCTGTCCAGCGAGGCATGGACATTGCCTTCCACATGCCGGTAGAGAGCCGGAATCGCCTTCCGTGAGAAAAAGTGGCGTTTGGGTACCTGCCACTGAGGAACCGCACATTCCACAAACTCACGGAAGGGGGCAGAGTCTACCAACTGAAAAGGCAGCAGTTGAAGTGCTAGCAATTTTGCCAAGCTAGCATTCAACCGCTGGGCATGTGGATGGCTGGGAGCAAACTTCTTTCGGCGGTGCAACAGCTGGGGCAGGGAAATTTGCCTGGTACAATCTGACGTCGGTGTACCAAAAGCAGATTGCCCACAAGTACTTGGCTGTGACACACCTAATTCTACACCTTCATTCCTCTCAGTGCAGGTCTCAGAGATGACTGAAGGTATAGTGGGGTTGGAGATCTCAGCTGATGAGGAGCAAGGAGAGGTCCTCTTTGTTCTTTGGTGTGGGTCTTTTAGATACGCTTGCCAACGAACTGCATGGCAGGTCAATATATGTCTGGTCAAGCATGTGGTACCCAAGCGGGAGATGTTTTGGCCACGCGAGATATGCTTAAGACATATGTTGCAAATAGCAGCGGTGCGATCTGATGCACTCGTCCCAAAAAAGGCCCACACCAAAGAACTTTTTGAATAACGCGCAGAGACTGCAGCGCCCTGCACATGTGGAGCTTTGGGGTGTGATGCAGTCAATGTGCTGCCCTTAGGCTGGCCCCTGGAGGGCATCATGCCTCGCTGGTGATGTGCCACCTCCTCCTCCTCCTCCTCTTCCTCTCTCCTATCAGGCACCCACGTTGAGTCAGTGACCTCATCATCCCCTCCCTCCTCATCACTGGAGCAAACCTGGCAGTATGCTGCAGCACGAGGAGCATGACTGCCAGATTGCTGTCCTTCTTGGGCACCCCCTCTGTCTGTGCTCATGTTACTGCCTTCATCAAGCTCAAAATCATCATCAGAGCCTTCCAAACGCTGGGCATCCTCCTGGAGCATGTACCCAACACTGTGGTCAAACAGTTCGAGGGACTCCTCAGGAGGACATGGTGGGGCTAGGGAAGGAGTCACTGATGACATTGAGCCGAGGGAAGAGGCCGCTGCTTTGCCAGACAAAGCACCCTGGGCATGGGTGAGAGAGGATGAGGACGTCTTGGTCATCCACTCGACCAAGTCTTCCGCATGTTGCGGCTCAACACGGCCAGCTGCCGAAAAAAAGGCCAAGTGTGTCCCGCGGCCACGTGCTGATGAGGATGCACCGTCTCCACGACCAGCACTAGACACAGAGCCTGCTTGACCTCTCTTATTGGCTTGTGACTGTCTGCCTCTCCTTCTTGGCCTTCCAGACATACTAATGGCCTGTAGCTGCACTAAGCTGGGATATATATATATGTACTGATACTGCAGCTAGCAAAATCAACTGCCCGCCTGTAGTATGAGAACACCACCAACCTTCTACAGGTAGCTTTAAGTGAACACTGTGCAGAGCTCGCAAAAAAATAACTTGTAGGTTTAGCTGAACACTGTGAGGTGGACGCACCACACTAACTTGTAGTTTTAGCTGAACACTGTGAGCAGGACGCACAGCACTAACTTGTAGTTTTAGCTGAACACTGAGCAGGACGCACCGCACTAACTTGTAGGTTTAGCTGAACACTGTGAGCAGGACGCACTGCACTAACTTGTAGGTTTAGCTGAACACTGTGAGGTGGACACACCACACTAACTTGTAGGTTTAGCTGAACACTGTGAGCCGGACGCACCCCACTAACTTGTAGGTTTAGCTGAACACTGTGAGCAAGATGCACCCCACTAACTTGTAGTTTTAGCTGAACACTGTGAGCAGGACGCACAGCACTAACTTGTAGGTTTAGCTGAACACTGTGAGCAGGACGCACCCCACTAACTTGTTGGTTTAGCTGAACACTGTGAGCAGGACGCACCCCACTAACTTGTAGTTTTAGCTGAACACTGTGAGCAGGACGCACTGCACTAACTGTAAATAGTCTAGTTGCCTGACTGTGGTACTAATAGGATCAAAAGAACACCAGCAATTTTCTTCAAGTAGCTGTATATACTGTAACAAGACAAGCCTGCCTGTCAGTAGGAAGATAACAGGAACGGATCTAGCTGAACACTGTGAGCAGGACGCACTGCACTAACTGTAAATAGTCTAGCTGCCTGACTGTGGTACTAATAGGATCAAAAGAACACCAGTAATTTTCTTCAGGTAGCTGTATATACTGTAAAAAGACAAGCCTGCCTTTTAGTAAGAAGATAACAGGAACAGATCTAGCTGAACACTGTGAGCAGGATGCACTGCACTAACTGTAAATAGTCTAGCCGCCTGACTGTGGTACTAATAGGATCAAAAGAACACCAGTAATTTTCTTCAGGTAGCTGTAAATACTGTAACAAGACAAGCCTGCCTGTCAGTAGGAAGATAACAGGAATGGATCTAGCTAAACTGAATACAGTGTATATATATATATATATATATATATATGCAACACCTGGGATGCATATATATACACAATACACTGTAAGTGCAGCTAACTGACTGACTGTTCTGCCTAATCTATCTAACTCAAATCAAATGACACTGTCTCTCTCTCTCTCTATCTCTCAGCACACCGGAACACACACTACACAGGGCCGCCGTGCAGGCGGCCTTATATAGTGTGGGGCGTGTACTAAATCCCCTGAGCCATAATTGGCCAAAGCCTCCTTGGCTTTGGCCGATTACGGCTCTCTGTTCAGACGGCGCTGTGATTGGCCAAGCATGCGGGTCATAGTGCATGCTTGGCCAATCATCAGCCAGCAATGCACTGCGATGCCGCAGTGAATTATGGGCCGTGACGCGCCACACGAATTTGGCGCGAACGGCCCATATCGTGCGCAATTTGGCGAACAGACGATGTTCGAGTCGAACATGGGTTCGACTCGAACACGAAGCTCATCCCTAGTGCACACTGGCGGGGTAGCAATAAAGTGAGAGAACTAAGTAAACAAGAATCCAAATGGATATTTAACATGCGTACGCTCATGCCATTAGGCTTAAACATAGAATTTGATCTGAATTGTTTTATATCTGACTTTTAACGTGTATCTTTTTATTCATTTGTCCCTGGTTAATTGTCCGTACTATTCACAAATTATAGACTTACATTTTCATCTCAAAGTTTAATTTACACTTTACATAATTTTAGAAATACCTGCATATTTATTTTACTATATATGGCATATATATTTTAGCAATGTTATGTATATGGAATATTAATGCTTAGGTAGATACACTACATAGAATAGAGATCATATCTGATGGTAGTGGTTTTAGATTTTATCTGAATGTTTCAAACTTCACTATAGATAGGGTGTAGTTCCATAGTTTATTCACTAGGGGGAGCACCCCATCGCACACGAACAAATAACCTTTTAAAAATTCTTTTAAATAATTTCAATAATTTTAATGTTATATCTTTATGGTTTTAGAATATATGACTCTATATAAAGTTTAATCTATTTTATTAAAGGTTTGCGGATTAGGAAATATAGAACCATGTTGCAGAATGCAGGTTGTAATGAATGCCAGAATGCAAGAGAGATTGCGCTATTGAAATGATGATGCAATTGACTCCCAGGGTTGCCATGACCACCAGCAAACACACACTATAAGTACCCAGCAGGCTGATAGCTCAGGCACCCTTAAAAAAGTCACGTGGCTGTGACGTAACGCGTAGGGAGGAGGAGTCTGTGACGTTTCCAGCACTTGCTGTGTGTGAGCAGTGGCGATGGATGAGTAGCCCCAGCGCTGAGCTTCATGCAGCTGATCAGTGTAAAGCGATCGTGTGAAGTTGGAGATGTGAGTGAAACAGAGTATTCTTGCACTTAGTATTCAATTATTGTGATCTCTGCGCAATGGATGTATGTTTTTTTTATCTTTCATGTCACGGATATGAGCAGAATAGCGGACTAAAATGAAACTAGCAAAGGAGTGACAGTAAAACTTTTTCTACACCATTTATTGATTTATATCGTTCACATTAAAATCGGCACTGAATGAACTTATTTTGTGTACAACACACTAGATGAACTTCTGAGCACTATATGCTGACGCCTTTAATTTATTTATTTATTTACTCATTTATTTATGTTCATGGCTTTTTGCAGATTCAACTCTTTACAGCAAATTGGCACTGAACTTACTCTTACTTATATTTATATAACATATCAGATGAATTTTGAGCACATTTTTTTATTTATTTATTTATTCACGTTCATGATGGTTCACAATGATTTATTATTGTGATATTTGTATTTATTTTATAAGTTATTTTTTAGATATTTTTCAGTTGTTTATATATGGCAAATTATTGGTTAGTAGGATTTATATAGCCAATCACTGATTGAAGCACTCAATAAGGTGTAGTAATAACAGGATAATATTAGCGCAATTAATCACTTAAACTATTCACTGATCAATCACATATTTATTGCAGCTATATTATTTGGTCATCTCTTGTTAAACACCTAGTATTCGTACTGAAGGTATCCACGTCAGCGCTTTAGTATCTCCCAATCATATTCTATACAAGTAGTGTCCAGCTGCCACCAAGAAGACAAAGACAGGCACGTCGAGCCCATAGTGCCCTTCCTGCTGCATTTGCCAATCCTAATTGGGAACCCACCACTTCTGCAGCACCCGTACTTCCCCCATTCACTGGCCAACCCAGCATTCAGGTGGAAACAGTTGATTTTATGTCACTTGATTTTTATTTGCTGCTTTTCACCGAAGATCTCTATAGATCTATTGTGGACCAAAGTAATTTGTATGCTGGTCAATACATTGCCGTTAATCCCCAGTCCTCCCTTGCCAGAGATTGGAAACCAATTACGGTTTCTGAATTTAGGACCTTTCTGAGCCTATCCATTGACATTGGCATAGTTAAAATGAGTATGCTGTGGTCATATTGGTCCACTGACTCAATTTACCATATACCCGTGTTCTCTGCCTCCATGACCAGGGCACGATACAAGCAGATCTTGCGGTTCATGCATTTCAACAACAATTAACTCTGTCGTCCTCGTGGAGACCCTGGATATGATCGGCTGTACAAAATTCGGCCCCTCGTAAACCACTTCAACCAACGTTTTGCAGACTTGTTTACTCCCCATCAAGATGTCTGCATTGATGAGTCCCTGATTAAGTTTTCTGGCCACTTGTCTTTCAAACAGTATTTTCCCAGCAAGGGTGCCAGATAAAAGCTCTGTGACAGGGCCACAGGCTATACATGTAGTTTTATGGATTATGAGGGAAAAGATAGTTACGTAGAGCTGCCGAACTTCCCAGATTACATAGGGAGCGCTGGCAAGATTGTGTGGGACTTGGTGTCACCCTTATTTGGAAAGGGGTACCATTTGTATGAGGACAATTATTACACAAACATGCCACTTTTTAGTCACTTGTTTGATCATCAGATTGGCGCATGTGGCACCGTGCGATCTAATCGCCGGGGCTTTCCCCATCGGCTTGTAGATTCCTGTCTTACCCTGGGGGAGAGAGCCTGCTTGAAGTGTAATAACTTGCTCGCTGTGAAGTGGAGAGATAATAAGAATGTTTTCGTTCTTTCCTCCTGTTGGATAGCAACATGGTTTAATATCTTACTTCTGGTATTTCACTTCCTGTTTGACACAGCCAGGTAGGAATGAAACACATCAAAGCTTTGTGATCAGAAGAACAATGCCTTGGCTCAAGCCCACCTGCTGTGACATGTGTGAGTACAAAGTTTCAATGAGACCACTGCTGCCAAGATGTCTATTAAAGATCTGACACAGGGCTAATAGAGACGCTGGCCCTGGTGGACAATATAGCATGCTTTCTGGAGAATGGGCAGACATTTGGGAGGGATACATCTCGGCAATATTTATTGGATAAAAGGCAAATGGGGGTGGCTACGAGTGGGCGTGTATGTTTGAATGAAAGGAACACACAGGCATTTTGTTCTTTCTCTTGGTTGCTGAGAAGCCTGCTGTAAGGGTGTCCTTCTGCTTTCTTGGGACCTTGCTCTGACCGAGGGCTTGGGCCGATATTCCATGTAGCCCAGACCCCTTTTATCATCCAGAACCTGCAGAGGAAGCCATGTGTGATAAGTATCTTTGATATTTCATCGTTGTTATATGTTGTAGAGATATGCTGTTAGTATAGTGTGTTCTGATTGTAAGCTATGTAACATTGTAATACCCTTTTAGTACTTTTATGATAGTTTCCTAACTCCTTGGAAAATAAAATAAGATATTGTTTTACTAGCAGCACCGTGTGTTTGGTTTCATAGCTAACCTGGTATTATTGTGATATTAACAATAGCATGTGCTCAGGGTTTAATAGACCAACTAATGATAGGGACTAGACAAATTAATACACAGATATAATATTAATAATTATATTGATTATTACAATTGGCACCCCAGACTGTGAATTTTATTTTTACACAGAATCCACAAAAATTTAATGTATTTTTTTTTTTGTTTTGAGACCCTGTAAGAGCATAAATCCTCAAATACACCCAGAACTGAAAATCGTCTCTAGTGTGGACAAGATTGGCGCTGGAATATAGATTATTTTCTATTTTCAATTTTTTTACATTTTTTTTTCTTTACCCACGTGAGAGTGAAATAGGTTTGTTCCAATAGGAGATCAATGTGGCCTGCAACCTAACGGGAAGGCATTGATTGAGAGTCTGCCTTGTGTCTTAGAATGTGCCTTGCGTCTGGTAGGCTGTAGAACTACAAGTCACTGTTAGGTTTAAATGGCTTTGTATCAGTTTTTTTTTTGTTTGTTTATCTTTGCATGGTAAGCAACTCTGGTAAAAGCAGGTCAGACTAGCTTCAGTGGGGGTAGGCTAATTAGCATATCAATGGATATTCCCCAGTAAGCATGTGGTAATCCTAAAAGCCACATAGAACCTACAGGACAGAAATGCTCATATACAAGGCAGCCGATAATGCCACAGTAAGTGTGGTGGGTCTTTTCTATGGATATGCAAAAGTTTAATGGTTTTGAATGATATCAGGTAAAAGTGGTAATGAATGAAGAATATTGAATGCTAGAAGAGCGGTTAAGTTTTTTTTTTTTCGTGAGTTGTAAGAGCTAACGATAATTAAGTTTGGTTTGTTACTCAGTGCAGTGTTGGAACGTTAGTACAAATAGAATTGTGTATTGTGTGGATTGTATTGTTGTGAAATGGAACTGGTGTATACATATGTTAAAAAGTACGCTTCTGCCAATTTTCATTCATGTAAAGATGAACCTCTTAAAAGCCAGTGTAAAGTTCTATTGTCACAGTGTCACCAACATAATAGCAGATTGGGTAAACAGCTAAAAAAGAAAGTTAAAAAAGAAAGGTTGGCAAATTAAATTGCAGTGTTGCTCAGAACTAAATTTATATCTGAGCAAATGGAGGGGAAGTGGGAAGCAGAGAGGAGACGTCTCGGGGAGGACATAGAGAAAATCAGTGAAAACCTTCTAAAGATTGCAACAGCCTCCAGTAGTGAGATGGATGAATTGCGGACAAAAGCAGGCAGTTTGTCAGGAAGAAACAGTGAGCTACAAGAACAGCTTCAGAGGTGCAGCATGGACTGTGATATGAAGAGCAAACTTTTAGTCATTGCGAGTAAAGTTGTCAGAGATGGAAGAGTTGGTTATGTCTTTAGAAAGAAAGTTAGCAAATGCACACTCCCAGCTTCTTACTAAAGAGCAATGTATAGTATCGCTAAATGAGCACAAATGAACATGCCAATTGGCCAATATCTGCACAGTTAATGAGGAGAAGGGCTGTGATGAAGCACAGTCTGCTATTGCACCCATAGCTTCGAAGCAGGATAACAGTTTGATTACAATCCAAGAGAGACTTACTTTGTGCCAGATTCTGGGTGAATTTAATGCCCTGGATTCACCAGTGAGTCTGTCCAATAAATTTGAGGCTCTAGTCCTTAAATTTCATTTGAGTAATGAGGATGCATGTTCTCTTCTGAGAGCATGGCTACCAGGACCTTTGGCAGGCCAGTTATTTGCACAGGTTAATGATAACTTAGCAGATGCAGAGGTGCGGAGGAAAGAGTTGCAGCGTATTGTGGACAGTCGTAATAATGGTATGAGTGATTTACAACGAATGAGATTTAGGAGAGGAGATGACCCAATTTTGTTCTGCAGTGAGTATCTTGCATTGTATACGAAAGTGTTCAACTGTCCTGACTTATTGGAGGATGATACAAGTTTCGAATACTCAATGGCCAATAAGTGTTATGTAAGCTATCCCATTAGAATGGCTCTGAGGAATGCTAGATCCTACCAAAATTTTGTCAATGTCCTGCGAGACTTCTGTCAAGAGTCCAGTGATAGGGAATATGGGTCAAAGGCAGGTGTATCCGTAATAAGCAAAGGTACAGGAAGGCAGAGAGAGTTCAGACGTTCTAAATGGAATAGGCATGGACATAGATTTTGTAAAGCCCATAACATTGCTAGCATGGAGCAGGAAACCCCAGAATTACAGGGTGCACAGGCAGCCGTAACGGAGTTGTCCTCCAAACATGCAAAAGCTGAATGTGCAATGGTGGAGGTACCCCCCCACACATGCGCAGTGCTCAGCAAAGATAGAAGTGAAGCATGCAGAAAAACCAGATGCTCTTATTGCTGCAAGTGATGTTGCTATGACAGAAATCAATGGGGGAGATGTAAATAAAAATGCGATAACTGTGCTTAAAAGTGATTCAGGAGTTGAAACTTCTGATGACTCCTCAGACGATGAAAGTGTAAAGTCTAGCTATTCCAAGCATAGTAATCGTTTTAATAATGTCCAGCAATGTGAGTTTTCACTGCCGTATGTTCAAAGAAGGGCCGATACAGAGGGACCAGCCCTCAAATGTTTTTTGTGTAAAAGGGGGGGTCACATCGCTAAGTATTGGTGCGCAGCGAATAATGATATCAAAAGAAGGTCGCAGTACCCCAAAACGACCCCAAGGCATCATGAAGTGTATTCTGCCCGATGGGGTAGCAACCCAAAGCATGGAGGCCATAGTAATCAAACCCATTTCCCTTTAAAGACCCAAATGTGGAGACTACAAACGGAAAATAGCCAGTATGTAGAACAGTTACGTAAAGTCAAAATGGAGGTAGCCGCATGGTTATTCAAATGTAGCACTGGGGAAAACAATGTTAGCAGCACTTAGTGAGCTGCATGGTTTCTAAGAATTTTATGGTCAATGTTCCCTTGCCATATTTTATTTAAATATGACGCTCACATCTAAACCGTATTCATAACAATTGTTCCCCTGGCATTGTAATTAATGGGAAAAGGCTTGAGGGACTCAAAAAGTCAATTGTCATGATAATTGTGTGTAATCACTGTCTTTGTGTTCCTTTTTCAGAGACCTTGGAAGAAGATAAAACTGGTTTGGATACTAATGTCTGTGTTTGGTTGCAGGTTCTTCAAAGAGAGAACAGTGGGCACATTTAGAAAAACAGGGGTTAGGTTATGGTAAAGACATAATTGACTATCAAATGGTACCATGAGCTCATTAATTAGTAATTGTTTGCAAACAATGAAAAAATAAGATAAACAATGGTCAGGCATTAAGGGTTTCAAGTGTTACAAGTGAAGTTACAAATGTTGTGATGAGGTACAGATATTTTGTTTTTTTGTTTTTCCCATTAACTAATTGTCTTTCAGATGGAAGTGAGCACTTACTCTTCTCAGGAGGAAAGCCCATGGATGTCTTTAGTTAAAAGTTGAGTGTTTGCCATTGTCTTATGGTGGTTGTCTTGTCATGTTGTTTTTGTGTAATAATGGCCAGAATTTAAATTTTTTTAATATTTTTGGTATTTGTTTAGTCATCCATTTTATTTTTGTTTGTTCAGGTGGAGAAATTATTGTTTAGTCCACCTGAAAGGGGGGTAATTGGCCATTCCATCAATTAGCAGCTGAATAGATGGTCATGGGATATGTCCTGCAGCTGAATACATTTTGTTGATTTAAGACAAGAGTTGTTGGTAGGAGGCCATTCTAGCTTCTAGAGTTCGTTTTTTGTTCTCTTTGTTTTATGTTCATTCAGGTGGGAAAAGTTACAAGGTGTACGCTTTGTCCACCTGAAAGGGGGGTTGGTGCATAGGTCTGAAAGTACAGATAATGCATTGTCTTTTTAATGCTTAAAATTTTGAATTTTTGAGAAGCAACATTCAAGTTCATGTTTTTAAAATTTTTGATCATACCATGGGGATCCATTTTAGAGTGGGTTCAGCCGAAAGAGGTCATGGTTGTTTTGATAGGTTGGTCAGAGTTGCAGAAACCAGGAACACTAAGTTCCTGGGTTCCAACTGTAAATAAACGTAGCAAGCGAACAGATATTATGGATAAGAATTTGATTCTGCTCTTGTGTTTCAATTCCAGAGTCCTGATGAAGCGTGATTGGAGGGGTCTCTGGAACATGGATGACAGATGTTCATCTGGTTGGCAGTTTGTCTGTGCCATACCACACCGCAAATTTGTTCTTATAGACATCAGGAGAGAAGGGACAGATGAAAAGATTCAGTTTAATACTTGTTTTTGCTTATGGACAATTTAGGGCTAATACTAAATCTAAAGGACTGTGCCTATCAACAGGACTTGTGAAACATTTTTGCCGGAGTCTCTCCTGAAGAATGCAAACATGCTATTAATACTCAGAGGAAAGGTTGCGAGCGTTGAACTTATTCTCTCTGGAGAAGAGACGCTTGAGAGGGGATATGATTTCAATTTACAAATACTGTACTGGTGACCCCACAATAGGGATAAAACTTTTTCGCAGAAGAGAGTTTAATAAGACTCGGGGCCACTCATTACAATTAGAAGAAAAGAGGTTTAACCTTAAACTACGTAGAGGGTTCTTTACTGTAAGAGCGGTAAGGATGTGGAATTCCCTTCCACAGGCGGTGGTCTCAGCGGGGAGCATTGATAGCTTCAAGAAACTATTAGATAAGCACCTGAACGACCGCAACATACAGGGATATGTAAGGTAATACTGACACATAATCACACACATAGGTTGGACTTGATGGACTTGTGTCTTTTTTCAACCTCACCTACTATGTAACTATGTAATACATGTGCAATGGGTTGGAGGTTGGGGAAGGAATATACACATCCAATCCGTCAGAACATGAAATGTGAAATATATGTTTTTTGTTGAAGGGAGGAATTGAAAGAAGAAAAGGTTTTTAATGTATGACATGTATTGACATAACAGAAGTAATATGGTGCAGGTGCCCAGGTGACTGGCGCTTATACATAATAAGGTGTCGGTTGGCCAGACTAGAGGTTGGCCAAGTGACACATCAATGGGGTGAAAATTTCCTTGTATGGGGGGATACGCCTGGTTGATGTCTCACCGGAAAGGTTGAAACCCTGCACAGGTAATGCCAGTGAATACACACAGGAGCACGCTCCGTTAGATAAAGGGAACAAACGCTGGCTACCAGGGTACAATATGCCTTCACCACATGGCGCTGCAACATCTCACAGTGGTTGATAAAAACCTATTACCCTATATGTGCTGAGTATACACTGAATCAAGTGCAATCATTGTACCAGTGACTTGCTCCCAGAGATGTGCAGACACAGAATGAGGTTCATGCAGGGCGCGTATGTCTGAGGAGTAACCGGAAGAGGAGGGATGTATTCAGCCCTATATTGGGGGAATAGGAGCTGGGATGGATGTTGTTCATGGGGTGGACATCGGCCTCCTGAGGAACAAACTCACAGCCATAGCTTCAGAACTTAAGCGGGGCTTTGGTACTCAGAGAGATTGGTGGCATCCATGATAGCATTCAACAAAGTCACATAAATACCCATGTTAAAGTGGCTCAAGATTTTGTCAACCATGTTGAGAGGTTGGTAGAGAATGTGATGGTATAGGACAGGAATCTGTCATTGGCTCTTGCGTGCACGAAGTGGCAGGTGGAAGTGTCAACCAGCATTGAGCTGATTGTACAGTCTCCATATGAGGGACAGAGGCCTTATGAGTTAGCATCACCGCTCAGTAAGACTTTGCCAAACACGTCGCTTACACTGATTCAAAGTGGTGGTCGATTGCCTGGATGGGCTGTACCAGTTTGGATTGTGAAAGGTGTTATGCTGTATGATCTCAAATACAGAAGTGCAGACTCGGTCTGTATATTTGGTGGCATTAATGAGCTTACTGACTGGGGATTCTATCTTCTTGCGTTTGAGGCTAATTGCCCACATATGATCAAAGAAGCTGGAAGATGGAGGCAGGTTGATACTTCTCTTGGTCAGAAGCATGACCATGATGTCCTTTGTATGCCAGGTCAATACAAGGTGGTGAACAAAAAAATGTTGGGAAGATATTTCATTCTGTATTCGAGAAGGAAGGATCATTGCCTTGAAGGAAGCACCTGGGTATTATTTGGGACATAGACGAGTTTGTTTCCTTGTCCTAAAGAATGCTGATGTAACGTTAGTCATGGAACTAGATGGTTCTTTGAACCTAACAATAGGTAGGGGTGCATGGTATACCCTGGGCATGGTCTCTTAAATCCAGGCACAGGGATGGAATTGGGTGAGTTTTGTCATTGTTGCAGATTTATATGTGTTGTTGGACTTGATATTTATATAGAAGGGTCGCCCAGTTATCTATGCAAGCTGGGGAATGAAGTGACGGTAGGGTCTCTGCGTACAAGTTAGAGACTTTGCTGCCAAGTCAGAGCCCTGCAATACCACTGACATGCCCGAAATCTGATGGGTCATAGGAATATATGTATATATTATGGTAATGGGTGATTTATGTAATGGTATAGTGTGATAAAGGTATATTTTAAGCTAGTAACATGGGCAAAAGGCCCTCCTCGAGACTCTATATTAGGGATGAGCCGAACACCCCCCAGTTTGGTTCGCACCAGAACCTGCGAACGGACCGTAAGTTCGCATGAACGTTAGAACCCCATTGACGTCTATGGGACTCGAACGTTCGAAATCAAAAGTGCTAATTTTAAAGGCTAATTTGCATGGTATTGTCCTAAAAAGGGTTTGGGGACCCGGGTCCTACCCCAGGGGACATGTATCAATGCAAAAAAAACTTTTAAAAACGGCCGTTTCTTCGGGAGCAGTGATTTTAATGATGCTTAAAGTAAAAAAAAAAAAAGTGAAATATTCCTTTAAATATCGTACCTGGGGGGTGTCTATAGTATGCCTGTAAAGTGGCGCGTGTTTCCCGTGTTTAGAACAGTCCCTGCACCAAATGTCATTTTTTAAGGAAAAAATCTAATTTAAAACTGCTTGCGGGTTTAATGTAATGTCCGAAAAATTGGGCCTTAGGCACTGGGGCTGGTGCCACAACACTGCAACCCCTCACAGACACTCTAGTTGGAACGCAGGAACGAGCCCTGCTGCAAAGTATTGCATCAAAAATTGTAATTACACGCCCCTGTTAAACAGGGGCTGAAAAATTGTGCCTTATGGGGCGTACACACGGTCGGACTTTTCAGCTACAAAAGTCCGACAGCCTGTCCGACAGACTTCCGGCGGACTTTCGGCGGACTTGCGGCAGACTTTCTAACGAACGGACTTGCCTACACACGACCACACAAGTTCGACAGCCTAGTACGCGGTGACGTACACCAAGTCCGGCGAGACTATAAAACGGAAGTTCAATAGCCCGTACGACACCCTTTTGGGCTCCTTCTGCTAATCTCGTGTTTATCTCGTGTTAGTAGAAGTTTGGTGAGAGACGATTCGCGCTTGTGAGACTCGTATTTTTCAGTTCGTTTTAACTGTTGTTCAGTCTGTGCTTGTGAGGTTTGTATCTGCTTTTCAGTGCGTTTGGTCAGTTGGCATTGAGAAATCTTTGTTTTATTGTCCGCTCGTTCCTGATTTTCAGGTCGCTCTTCACAGGCCTTGCTGTTCTTCAGTGCGTTCTGTTAAGTGCGTTCTGACCAGCCGACCGTTTTGAAGCCATGTTACCTGTACGTACTCGTCGTCGAGCTCGTGCATTGTATGTGTTTGGTGCTGTAGTTTATTCTTCAGACCAAGACCAGTCCATGAACAGGGCGAGGAGGAGTTCATGGACCAAGAATTGGTTGCTCCAGCGTGACCAGTTCTGTCACATGCCATTGCTCCGTGAGATCCGTGAGAATAATCCTGAGGATTTCAGGAACTTTCTCCGGATGACGGACCCCATTTTTGACCGTTTGGTGGCTTTGCTGACCCCCTATATCAGCAGGCAGGATACCTGCATGAGGCAAGCCATCACTCCGGAGCAGAGGCTAGTTGCCACGTTGCGGTACTTGGTGACAGGGAGAAGCCTGCAGGACCTCAAGTTCTCGACAGGCATCTCCCCCCAGGCTCTGGGGATCATTATCCCAGAGACCTGTTCTGCCATCATCCAGGTCCTGCAGAAGGACTATATTAAGGTAAGATTTTTTTTCTTTTATTAGCATCACATGTTCTTTTATTTAATCTTTGATAATGTAATGTATTTCTTAGCTCAAACACTACTTACCATCATTGCAATATAGTGTGAATGTCCCCTTTTTCTCCTCACACATGCTGGATTTTTTTCCTGTTCTTTTTTGTCATGCATGTATATTTGCCTTCAATAACCTCCCCAGCATACAATGCTGGGCACATATCCACCTAGTCTACTCAGTTTGAATGTATTTTGTCAGCTGCATTGTATTTTGTTTCCCCTAAACTCAATCCAAATAGTGTGCTTATAATTAGCAATTAGCTTGATTTCCCAACCCCCCCCCCACCTAAACTCAATCCAAATAGTGTGCTTCTAATTAGCAATTAGCTTGATTTCCCAACCCCCCCCCCACACCTAAACTCAATCCAAATAGTGTGCTTATAATTAGAAATTAGCTTGATTTCCCAATCCCCCCCACCTAAACTCAATCCAAATAGTGTGCTTATAATTAGCAATTAGCTTGATTTCCCAACCCCCCCCCCCTCCCACCTAAACTCAATCCAAATAGTGTGCTTATAATTAGCAATTAGCTTGATTTCCCAACCCCCCCCACCTAAACTCAATCCAAATAGTGTGCTTATAATTAGCAATTATTTTTTTATTTTTTTGGGTTTTTTAAAATCCTTTTTTTTGTTTTTGTTTTTGTAAATCATTTTTTTTTTTTTTTTGTAAAAAAGTTTTTTTGTTTTATTTTAAAAAAAATCATATTTTTTTATTTTTGTTTTTTTAAAAACATTTTTTGAATTTTTTTTTTATTTTTTTGGTATTTTCTCAAAACAGGCCTCCTTTTTTAAATGATGTTAAACAGGCATATAATTTAACAGAAAATAATAAAGAGAAGGCCCAGAATGGGGTCAGCAAACCAGGAAATGAAGGACATGATCGATGTTTTGCGGTTTCAAAAAGGGCATTTAGATTCGACCCAAATCATCAATTAGCTTGATTTCCCAACCCCCCCTCCCCCCACCTAAACTCAATCCAAATAGTGTGCTTATAATTAGCAATTAGCTTGATTTCCCAACCCCCCCCCCCCACCTAAACTCAATCCAAATAGTGTGCTTATAATTAGCAATTAGCTTGATTTCCCAACCCCCCCCCCACCTAAACTCAATCCAAATAGTGTGCTTATAATTAGCAATTAGCTTGATTTCCCAACCCCCCCACCTAAACTCAATCCAAATAGTGTGCTTATAATTAGCAATTAGCTTGATTTCCCAACCCCCCCACCCCCCTAATAATTTGCTAGAATGTTCTGTGGTGTTGATTTTTAAAAAGCAAATATATATTGCACTTTGCAAAATGCATGTGCACTCTACAAGTGCATTTGCTCCAGTGCTTTAGTAAATGAGCAGAAGCTCTGCTGATTTCCATCATCAAATCATATGCAAGCCACAAAGTGTTTTCATTAACTGCCCTTGCATGTGATTGTGTACTCCTTGCAACATGAAAGCCTTTTTACCTTACCTCATTTACTTTAAGCTGGGGAGCAACTGCACTTGCAGAGTGCGACAACTGCAGTCTTGTAGCCTTTTTAGTCCATAAATCCCTGCGTGTCCTAAAAGTAATATTTTTTGGAATTTCACCACCCCCTAAAATGTAATCAATGTTCCATCAGAGGGGGTGAGCAATCTGATAAGTGTGCCTTTCCATATTATTTCTTCCAGAAGATTGAAATTATTTAATGTTATACTGATGCTGGGGAATAATGTTTTTAATTGTATAATTTTCTTGCAATGTTATCTTCAAAATTACTGATTTTTGTTTTCTTGTTTGATTCCCCAGTTTCCTTCAGCGCCACAGGAATGGCAGACTGTGGCATCCCATTTTGCCACCCGTTGGGACTTTCCCAATTGTGGAGGGGCTATAGATGGGAAACATGTCCACATTGTGCCACCACCCCATTCGGGGTCATACTATTTTAATTATAAGGGGTTCCACAGTATTGTTTTACTGGCGGTGGTGTCGGCACACTATGAATTTCTATATGTGGACGTGGGGAAGAGTGGCCGGATGGAGGATGGAGGAGTATTTGCCCAGACGGAGTTCTGCCAGCGTCTCCAGAGTGGTGGCCTGGGATTGCCACCTGATGCAGATAACGTGGAAGGACTCCCCTTTGTCTTCATTGCCGATGAAGCCTTCGCTCTGAGCAAGCACCTCATGAGGCCATTCCCCCAAAGAACCCTCACCCCGGAGAGGAGGGTTTTTAATTTCCGGCTGGCCAGAGCTAGAAGAGTGGTTGAGAATGCGTTTGGGATTCTGGCCAGCCGGTTCCGCCTGTTTCAAACCTCCATTAATTTGGCGGAATACAAACTTAATTTATCATTTTATCGTGCTGCATCCTGCACAACTCTTTACACAAACATTCTCCAAATTATATGGTGCCAGTTGGGCCTGAGGCCAGACTTATCGGTGACAATCTTACGGGCCTGGATACTGTCCGTACTGGCTTGGCCCCCCAAAGTGCCCGTCAAGTTAGACAGCAATATGTTAATTATTTTATGGGTAGGGGGGCCATTGCAATGGGCCAGGATATCTAAATATTTAAAATAAAAAAAATCTTGATGAAATCTTGAATTATATTTATTGCTTGCCTTTCTTTTGGGCTTTCTCCTAGGTTATGGTCGAGCAGTTGTAGTGCCAACTGTATTTTCCTTGTAAATTTCTAAATAAGCTCCATTGCCACTGTAAACAACTTTTTTCAATTTATAACCAAACTGATACTGAGCATTGAAATAACAAACCACACATTTATTTAATTCCTAAGCAGATGTTTTTAATCTTTGGTATCCATTCAGTTATGCATTTAGTATAAAATGTTCCTAGACAAAAATATAAAGATATATTAATAAATTTCGAATAATATAATTATAGTTAAATATTTTTAGATAATCAAAAATAAAATTTGTTGGGCATTTTGATTTTAGCAAACAGGCCTTTTTTTTTTTAAATCCTTTTTTTATTTTTTTGGGTTTTTTAAAATCCTTTTTTTTGTTTTTGTTTTTGTAAATCATTTTTTTTTTTTTTTTTTTTTTTTTGTAAAAAAGTTTTTTTGTTTTATTTTAAAAAAAATCATATTTTTTTATTTTTGTTTTTTTAAAAACATTTTTTGAATTTTTTTTTTATTTTTTTGGTATTTTCTCAAAACAGGCCTCCTTTTTTAAATGATGTTAAACAGGCATATAATTTAACAGAAAATAATAAAGAGAAGGCCCAGAATGGGGTCAGCAAACCAGGAAATGAAGGACATGATCGATGTTTTGCGGTTTCAAAAAGGGCATTTAGATTCGACCCAAATCATCAATTAGCTTGATTTCCCAACCCCCCCTCCCCCCACCTAAACTCAATCCAAATAGTGTGCTTATAATTAGCAATTAGCTTGATTTCCCAACCCCCCCCCCCTCCCACCTAAACTCAATCCAAATAGTGTGCTTATAATTAGCAATTAGCTTGATTTCCCAACCCCCCCCCCACCTAAACTCAATCCAAATAGTGTGCTTATAATTAGCAATTAGCTTGATTTCCCAACCCCCCCCCCCACCTAAACTCAATCCAAATAGTGTGCTTATAATTAGCAATTAGCTTGATTTCCCAACCCCCCCACCTAAACTCAATCCAAATAGTGTGCTTATAATTAGCAATTAGCTTGATTTCCCAACCCCCCCCACCCCCCTAATAATTTGCTAGAATGTTCTGTGGTGTTGATTTTTAAAAAGCAAATATATATTGCACTTTGCAAAATGCATGTGCACTCTACAAGTGCATTTGCTCCAGTGCTTTAGTAAATGAGCAGAAGCTCTGCTGATTTCCATCATCAAATCATATGCAAGCCACAAAGTGTTTTCATTAACTGCCCTTGCATGTGATTGTGTACTCCTTGCAACATGAAAGCCTTTTTACCTTACCTCATTTACTTTAAGCTGGGGAGCAACTGCACTTGCAGAGTGCGACAACTGCAGTCTTGTAGCCTTTTTAGTCCATAAATCCCTGCGTGTCCTAAAAGTAATATTTTTTTGGAATTTCACCACCCCCTAAAATGTAATCAATGTTCCATCAGAGGGGGTGAGCAATCTGATAAGTGTGCCTTTCCATATTATTTCTTCCAGAAGATTGAAATTATTTAATGTTATACTGATGCTGGGGAATAATGTTTTTAAATTGTATAATTTTCTTGCAATGTTATCTTCAAAATTACTGATTTTTGTTTTCTTGTTTGATTCCCCAGTTTCCTTCAACGCCACAGGAATGGCAGACTGTGGCATCCCATTTTGCCACCCGTTGGGACTTTCCCAATTGTGGAGGGGCTATAGATGGGAAATGTGTCCACATCGTGCCACCACCCCATTCGGGGTCATACTATTTTAATTATAAGGGGTTCCACAGTATTGTTTTAATGGCGGTGGTGTCGGCACACTATGAATTTCTATATGTGGACGTGGGGAAGAGTGGCCGGATGTCGGATGGAGGAGTATTTGCCCAGACGGAGTTCTGCCAGCGTCTCCAGAGTGGTGGCCTGGGATTGCCACCTGATGCAGATAACGTGGAAGGACTCCCCTTTGTCTTCATTGCCGATGAAGCCTTCGCTCTGAGCAAGCACCTCATGAGGCCATTCCCCCAAAGAACCCTCACCCCGGAGAGGAGGGTTTTTAATTTCCGGCTGGCCAGAGCTAGAAGTGTGGTTGAGAATGCGTTTGGGATTCTGGCCAGCCGGTTCCGCCTGTTTCAAACCTCCATTAATTTGGCGGAATACAAACTTAATTTATCATTTTATCGTGCTGCATCCTGCACAACTTTTTACACAAACATTCTCCAAATTATATGGTGCCAGTTGGGCCTGAGGCCAGACTTATCGGTGACAATCTTACGGGCCTGGATACTGTCCGTACTGGCTTGGCCCCCCAAAGTGCCCGTCAAGTTAGACAGCAATATGTTAATTATTTTATGGGTAGGGGGGCCATTGCAATGGGCCAGGATATCTAAATATTTAAAATAAAAAAAATCTTAATGAAATCTTGAATTATATTTATTGCTTGCCTTTCTTTTGGGCTTTCTCCTAGGTTATGGTCGAGCAGTTGTAGTGCCAACTGTATTTTCCTTGTAAATTTCTAAATAAGCTCCATTGCCACTGTAAACAACTTTTTTCAATTTATAACCAAACTGATACTGAGCATTGAAATAACAAACCACACATTTATTTAATTCCTAAGCAGATGTTTTTAATCTTTGGTATCCATTCAGTTATGCATTTAGTATAAAATGTTCCTAGACAAAAATATAATGATATATTAATAAATTTTGAATAATATAATTATAGTTAAATATTTTTAGATAATCAAAAATAAAATTTGTTGGGCATTTTGATTTTAGCAAACAGGCCTTTTTATTTATTTATTTTTTAAATCCTTTTTTTATTTTTTTGGGTTTTTTAAAATCCTTTTTTTTTGTTTTTATAAATCATTTTTTTTTTTTTTTTTGTAAAAAACTTTTTTGTTTTATTTTTTAAAAATCATATTTTTTTATTTTTGTTTTTTTTAAAAACATTTTTTGAATTTTTTTTTTTGATTTTTTTGGTATTTTCTCAAAACAGGCCTCCTTTTTTAAATGATGTTAAACAGGCATATAATTTAACAGAAAATAATAAAGAGAAGGCCCAGAATGGGGTCAGCAAACCAGGAAATGAAGGACATGATCGATGTTTTGGGGTTTCAAAAAGGGCATTTAGATTCGACCCAAAACATCAATCATGTCCTTCATTTCCTGCTGCATACGATCCAGCCATTTACGCATTTGATCGATCTCTCCATTGCAGGCCATTATTTGAGCAATTAGCCGTTGGGCACTGTCTGTGGTGAAATAGTCACTTGTTGGACCTAAAGTGGAATGAAAAAAAAGATGTGTTTAGAATTATGCACACATACATAGTTTACCTTACCATAAAGCTGGTGTCTCAGACACTGACCTGGTGGGGTGCCCATGTCGCATAATTCCTGAACATCCTCGGGGGTGGCGCTGTTGCTTGACTCAAGCACAACCAGATCACCTAAAATAGAGTAGAAAAATTACATAAAAGAAAAGGCAGCCATGCATAGATTACCGTAAGCTGGTGTGTCAGACACTCACCTGGTGGGGTGCCCATGTCGCCCACCTCTCCTTCCTCCACATCCTCAGTGGGGCTTGGGCTGATTTCCCAAGTATGTTCTTTTGCTTGGGGGGACTGTGTTCTTCTTGTTGGCTGAGTGATTTTTCCGCTATGTGAAGCAAAAAATTAATATACTTAGCACACAGATATTTTAGTACATAGTAATCTTCAAACATTTGTAGTGAAGTGGTGTACAAATGGTCTGTTTGTGTAGAGTTCCTAGTTGACATAAATATTTAAATTTCTAAAGACATATCGGATAGATAGATATCTAGATATCAATATCTAAATATAGTTACAAATCTTTTGATCTCTCTCTCTATATCTATAACTAAATATAAATCTAAATATCAAACAAAATCTAAATAAAAAAATATATATAAATTTAAATATTAAAAAACAATTAAATAAATATATATATATATATACATACATACATATACATATATATACATATATACATATATATATATATATCTATAGATATGTAACAAGGTTTATTAAAAGATCATTTCAAACGATGAGAAAAAATCGGATAGGAATGAAAAGCACATGGAGCAGTATACAAGGTAATAAACACAAGATAAAAACACGACAAGTACTTACTTTTTTTCAGCACGTTACGGATCCGTCTGTACTGATCCGGCTCCCTAAGTTTGAGGTCGGACCATCTTTTTCTAATTTGATCCTTGGAGCGCTGTACCCCAAAATAAGCCTGTAACGTCTTCACCACCTTCGCCATTATTTTGGCTTTGCGCAAATTTGGCCGGGCGTACGGCCCATACTTCCCATCATAATCCTTTTTTTTAAGAATGGCCACCATTTCCACCATCTCTTTAAAGGACATATTGGAGGCCTTAAATCTAGGCATCACAGATCTTGACGTTCCGGCCTCCGGGCTTTCTTCGCTACCTGAGGTAGTACGCACCTGATGTGTCTCCGCCATTATTCACCCCACTACGCGCCGTAAATAAAAATGGGCGGAGAACATGAGTTAAAATCGAACGTCAGGGGCGGGCGACGCAGGCGGAGTTTCACACATGCGTAGTGTATAAAGAGGGGCCTTGTGCACGTGTCGTACGTACGTTCTGTGCGTAGGTGATAGTGGACCGGGAAGCTACTAAACAAAGATAATTTTAAATTTATATTTTTGGTCAAGACTTTGTAGCAAGCAGCCTATATGGCTTGACAGATTGATGAGGCCTACATAGGGAGAAGATGATGAAGGATTAGCAGAAACCTAATAAGTGTTTTTTGTCTTGTGACTTTATCTTTTACAGACATTATGAATCCCCTATTTAAGGATCGAGAGTTCCTTACTGCTTTTATTTCTAAATATAGAGAGATGAGGAATTTGTGGGAGGTGAAACACCCTCAGTATTATGCAAAGTATGTGAGGAAGTCAACGCTGGAGAGACTTCTGTCCTTTGTCCAGGCGACCATCCCGGAAGCAACAATGGAGACATTGCTCAAGAAAATTGGGATCTTGAGGAATATGTATAAGAGGGAGCATAAGAAGATCCAGGAATCAATGAGATCAGGAGCATCAGCAGATGATGTTTATGTACCCAGGCTGTGGTACTACAATCAACTCCGTTTTCTGGATGACCAGACTGAAGCCAGGGCATCACTTTCAACCCTTCCCTCCACCCTTCCCTCCACCCCAGCAGAGGCTGATGAGGAGCAAGCTGGGTCTTCCATCCTGGATGAACCGGATATGACCATGTGGAGTCAGGTAAATTATTTTAAACAATATTTACTGTACTAATATTAATGATGTTAACTGGATGTTATAATTGTCTCAAAGAATTTTGCCCTCAAAATTGTGTATACATATCAATTGACAGTAGTGGCTAAATATGTTTGGCACCTGCTTGAAAAAATTAGGGTGTCTGATTAGACTCTTTTATTAAAGAGATGTATTCACATTGAATTTGCTAGTCATGAGAAGCAAATTGTGTGTCATTGATGAACCCCAAAAAATATACTAAAACTATGTCCTTTTTTTTATACACAGGATGAGTCCATCCAGGAGGAATGTGTGGAAAGTGGCAGGCAGGAGGAGACCGGGCCCATGGACAGCCTGGAGGAGGCCGGATTCTCCATCATCCTGGAGGAGGCTGGGCCCAGTGTCAGGCAGGAGGTGGCTGGTCCCAGTGAGGTGGCTGGGCCAAGTGAGGTGCCTGGTCCCAGTGAGGTGGCTGGGCCCAGTAGGAGCCTGACCGAATCCCAAGTGCCTCCCCTCCGCCTTCCCAAAAAAAGGGCCAGGAAGGGGACGGTCACACAGGAGGCATCCCTGCGCCTCATGCAAGAGGCCACCCGTTTTTTGAGGAGCCCCCCCGAAGCGGAAGAGTCCTATGGCTGCTACTTAGCCAGCAGGCTTCTTCAAATGGATTGGGAGCAGCGCCTCATTTGCGAGCGACTATTTGGGGAAACAATCCAGAAGGGGCTGCAGGGCACGCTAACACGAAACACCCAACTACATGAGGCAGCCCCCCTCCTCCTCCTCCTCCTCCTCCTCCTGCCACAACTGAAACACCAGAGCCACAGCCTCCAAAGAAGGCTACAGGGTAGGCTGCAGGGAAGGCTGCAGGGCAGCGTGGAGGAAAGGCTGCAGGGAAGAGAAGAAAGTGATGACCTGGGTTCAGTCTGGTCTGACAGAAGACGCAGGCTGTTGTAGTACCACAGTCTGGGGACATCTATATCATCTGCTGGTGCTGTTGATCTCTGGGATTCTTGGACCAGATTGTGCTCCCTCTTATATGGACTCCTCAAGATCCCAATTTTCTTGTCCACTGACTTTTTCCAGCGTTGACTTCCTCTTTATTTTATTTTGACCATGAATAAATGGATCTTTTTTGAGTTTATGAAAAGACTTTATGTGTTTTCTTTTAAATCATTGATTTTACACACAATGTTAAATTAACAAGGGACAACAATCTCATTGAGTTTGCAAAAACACACCAAAAATACATTAATAATGTTAATAATGTTCGAGTGGTAAGTCTTTAAAAAAAAAGATTCATAACCAAAAACGGTTCTTTGGGTTAACTTTATATAAAAAAAATAAAAAATCACTATAAAAACAAAACTAATAAAGGGTTCTTTGTGGTAACTTTACAAACATAAAAAAATAAATTAAAAAAATGGGTTCTTTGTGGTAACTTTACAAACATAAAAAAATAAATAAAAAAAAAAAAGGGGGTTCTTTGTGGTAACTTTACAAACACAAAAAAAACAAAAAAAAAAATATAGAGATAAACAGAAAAAAAGTTCCACAACAATCATAAAATAAATATCTGGATAAAAATTACAAGAAAAGATGACTCCACCAAAAAAAAAAAAAAAAGTGTAAAAAGTATTATTAGTATGGAAACATTGTTTTTAAAAAGCATACTATATCATTCATGAGATCAAAGAGAAAAAGAATCCAGAAATCAGTTTGGGAGAACTCTGTTTGAATATGAACAGCAAAACACCTTCGTTTTTTATAGCATTCGTAAAGAAGACATTAAATGCGCTGCATTCAACGATCACAGATTTTGCAGCGTGAGGAATGTGCTACCTACAATACGAACACTAGTTTTACTAGACCGAGTGCTTCCGTTTAGTTTTTGCTTATGAGCATGCGTCGTTTTTTTGTCCGTCGGACTAGCACACAGACGAGCGGATTTCGGGGTCCGTCGTAGTTACGACGTAAAGATTTGAAGCATGTTTCAAATCTAAAGTCCGTCGGATTTGAGGCTGAAAAAGTCCGATCGGATTACCAGCCAGCTTTAGTCCGTCGGCGTCCGTTGGACTTTTGTAGCTGAAAAATCCGACCGTGTGTACGCCCCATTAGGCACTGGTGGTGGCGCCCAGAACCAAAAATGTTCTTACAAGCTATCAGCGTGATGATTGAGGAGGAAGAGGATAATTACTCAGGGATAGTCACTCAGCATCAGCATAGGCAGTCTTTGAAGGGATCTGAGATTTAAAAAAAAATGATTCGGTTACATCAGCATCAGGTGCTTGGTAGCTGGTGGTGATCCAAGACTGATTCATTTTTATGAAGGTCAGTCGATCGACCGAGTCGGTGGACAGACGCACCCTGTGATCGGTTACCACGCCTCCAGCAGCACTGAATGTGTGTTCCGAAAGAACGCTGGATGCAGGACAGGCCAGTAGCTCAATTGCATACTGTGCAAGCTCTGGCCAGTGATCCATCCTCAAGACCAAGTAACCCAGAAGATTTTCGGTGGGAAAGGTGTCCAAGTCTGATCTTGCCCCTAGGTATTCCTGCACCATGTAAAACAGACGCTGGCGATGGTTGCTGGAACCGATCATACCTTGGGGCTGCGGACCAAAAAATTGTCTGAACGCATCGGTCAGACGGCCACCTTCTCCACCGCTCCTTCTTTGACTGACCGAAGCCTCAGCAACACGTTGTCCAGAAACAGGAGTTTGTAACCTCCCAGTCTCTGGGAACGCGTTGCACAGACCTTTCTGCAAGGCCTCCCGAAGATGTTTCATCCTCTGCTCCCTCTGCGATGGCAAGATAAGGTCCGCAACCTTACCCTTGTAACGTGGATCAAGGAGGGTTGCCAGCCAGTATTGGTCCTTTTCCTTGATACCACGAATACGAGGATCCTTACGCAGGCTTTGCAGGATCAGGGAGGCCATGCAGCGTAGGTTTGCTGAGGCATTCGGTCCAGAGTCCTCTGGGTCACTAAGGACGTCATGGTCCGCAGCCACCTCCTCCCAGCCACGTACAAGTCCATGTGTTTCTTGGGACTGATCCCTTAAAGACTGCTGCTGATGCTGAGTGCCAGGCTCCACCTCCATACTGATACAATCTTCCTCCTCCTCCTCCTCCTCCTCGTCCTCTTCCTGTGTGATCGGCAGGCACGCAGGAACACTGTCTGGATAAAGAGGCCTTGAGAGCTAAGGAAGTCCTCCTCTTCCTGCCTCTGTTCTGCCTCAAGTGCCCTGTCCATTATTCCACGCAGCATGTGCTCCAACAGGTGGACAAGGGGGACAGTGTCACTGATGCATGCACTGTCACTGCTCACCATCCTCGTGGCCTCCTAAAATGGTGACAGGACAGTGCATGCATCCCTGATCATGGCCCACTGGTGTGGGGAAAAAAAACCAAGCTCCCCTGACCCTGTCCTGGTGCCATAGTCGCACAGGTATTCATTGATGGCCCTCTGCTGCATGTGCAGCTGCTGCAGCATGGCCAACGTTGAGTTCCACCTGGTGGGCATGTCACAGATTAGGTGGTTCTTGGGCAGGTTAAACTCCTTTTGGAGGTCCGTCAGCCTAGCACTGGCATTATATGACCGGCGGAAATGCACACAGACTTTCCTGGCCTGTCTCAGGACATCCTGTAAGCCCGGGTACCTGCCCAAGAACCACTGCACCACCAAGTTAAGGACATGAGCCAAACAGGGCACATGGGTCATTTGTCCCTGTCGGAGGGCAGAGAAGAGGTTGGTGCCATAATCGCAAACCACCATTCCTGCCTTAAGTTGGCGTGGCGTCAACCACCTCTGAACCTGCCCCTGCAGAGCTGACAGAACCTCTGCCCCAGTGTGGCTCCTGTCCCCCAAGCACACCAGCTCAAGCACCGCATGGCATCTTTTGGCCTGCGTACTTGCGTAGCCCCTTGAACGGCTACGGAGCACCGCTGGTTCCGAGGACAAAGCACAGGAAGAGGCCGAGGAGGAAGAAGAAGAGGAGGGGGTGGAGGAGAGAGGTGTGTCACAATCATTAGCATTTTGGAGGCGTGGTGGCGGAACAACCTCCAACACTACTGCACCTTGTCCTGCATCCTTCCCAGCTGCCAGCAGAGTCACCCAATGTGCCGTGAAACTTAGGTAACATCCCTGTCCATGCCTGCTGGACCATGAGTCAGCGGTAATATGCACCTTACCGCTGACCGACCTGTCCAGCGAGGCATGGACATTGCCTTCCACATGCCGGTAGAGAGCCGGAATCGCCTTCCGTGAGAAAAAGTGGCGTTTGGGTACCTGCCACTGAGGAACCGCACATTCCACAAACTCACGGAAGGGGGCAGAGTCTACCAACTGAAAAGGCAGCAGTTGAAGTGCTAGCAATTTTGCCAAGCTAGCATTCAACCGCTGGGCATGTGGATGGCTGGGAGCAAACTTCTTTTGGCGGTGCAGCAGCTGGGGCAGGGAAATTTGCCTGGTACAATCTGACGTCGGTGTACCAAAAGCAGATTGCCCACAAGTACTTGGCTGTGACTCACCTAATTCTACACCTTCATTCCTCTCAGTGCAGGTCTCAGAGAGGACTGAAGGTCTAGTGGGGTTGGAAATCTCAGCTGATGAGGAGCAAGGAGAGGTCCTCTTTGTTCTTTGGTGTGGGTCTTTTAGATACGCTTGCCAACGAACTGCATGGCAGGTCAACATATATCTGGTCAAGCATGTGGTACCCAAGCGGGAGATGTTTTGGCCACGCGAGATACGCTTGAGACATATGTTGCAAATAGCAGCGGTGCGATCTGATGCACTCGTCTCAAAAAAGGCCCACACCAAAGAACTTTTTGAATAACGTGCAGAGACTGCAGCGCCCTGCACATGTGGAGCTTTGGGGTGTGATGCAGTCAATGTGCTGCCCTTAGGCTGGCCCCTGGAGGGCATCCTGCCTCATTGGTGATGTGCCGCCTCCTCCTTCTCCTCCTCCTCCTCCTCTCTCCTATCAGGCACCCACGTTAAGTCAGTGACCTCATCATCCCCTCCCTCCTCATCACTGGAGCAAACCTGGCAGTATGCTGCAGCAGGGGGAGCATGACTGCCAGATTTCTGTCCTTCTTGGGCACCCCCTCTGTCCGTGCTCATGTTACTGCCTTCATCGAGCTCAGTATCATCATCAGAGCCTTCCAAATGCTGGGCATCCTCCTGGAGCATGTACCCAACACTGTGGTCAAACAGTTCGAGGGACTCCTCAGGAGGACATGGTGGGGCTAGGGAAGGAGTCACTGATGACATTGAGCCGAGGGAAGAGGCCGCTGCTTTGCCAGACAAAGTACCCTGGGCATGGGTGAGAGAGGATGAGGAGGATAAGGACGGTTTGGTCATCCACTCGACCAAGTCTTCCGCATGTTGTGGCTCAACACGGCCAGCTGCCGAAAAAAAGGCCAAGCGTGTCCCACGGCCACGTGCTGATGAGGATGCACCGTCTCCACGACCAGCACTAGACACAGAGCCTGCTTGCCCTCTCTTATTGGCTTGTGACTGTCTGCCTCTCCTTCTTGGCCTTCCAGACATACTAATGGCCTGTAGCTGCACTAAGCTGGGATATATATATATATATGTACTGATACTGCAGCTAGCAAAATCAACTGCCTGCCTGTAGTATGAGAACACCACCAACCTTCTACAGGTAGCTTTAGCTGAACACTGTGAGGTGGACGCACCCCACTAACTTGTAGGTTTAGCTGAACACTGTGAGCAGGACGCACTGCACTAACTGTAAATAGTCTAGCTGCCTGACTGTGGTACTAATAGGATCAAAAGAACACCAGGATTTTTCTTCAGGTAGCTGTATTTACTGTAACAAGACAAGCCTGCCTGTCAGTAAGAAGATAACAGGAACGGATCTAGCTGAACACTGTGAGCAGGACGCACCCCACTAGCTTGTAGGTTTAGCTGAACACTGTGAGGTGGACGCACCTCACTAACTTGTAGGTTTAGCTGAACACTGTGAGCAGGACGCACCCCACTAACTTGTAGGTTTAGCAGAACACTGTGAGCAGGACGCACTGCACTAACTGTAAATAGTCTAGCTGCCTGACTGTGGTACTAATAGGATCAAAAGAACACCAGTAATTTTCTTCAGGTAGCTGTAAATACTGTAACAAGACAAGCCTGCCTGTCAGTAGGAAGATAACAGGAACGGATCTAGCTAAACTGAATACAGTGTATATATATGCAACACCTGGGATGCATATATATATACACAATACACTGTAAGTGCAGCTAACTGACTGACTGTCCTGCCTAATCTAGCTAACTCAAATGAAATGACACTGTCTCTCTCTCTCTCTCTCTCTCTCAGCACACCGGAACACACTGCACAGGGCCGCCGTGCAGGCGGCCTTATATAGTGTGGGGCGTGTACTAAATCCCCTGAGCCATAATTGGCCAAAGCCTCCTTGGCTTTGGCCAATTACGGCTCTCTGTTCAGGCGGCGCTGTGATTGGCCAAGCATGCGGGTCATAGTGCATGCTTGGCCAATCATCAGCCAGCAATGCACTGCGATGCCGCAGTGAATTATGGGCCGTGACGCGCCACACGAATTTGGCGCAAACGGCCCATATCGAACAGCCGATGTTCGAGTCGAACATGGGTTCGACTCGAACACGAAGCTCATCCCTACTCTATATCTGAAAGCTGGTTAAGATGCTGCTCTGGATGTGTGCTGGTGAATGATGAGTGTATGGACACCCCTTGCCTGTTTTATACCCCTTCATGAAGATGTTAGAAAGAAGAAGCTACAGAATGGCGACATGGGAGCTGTCACGGAAGAATGATGTTGGTGTGTCACACAGTAACAAAGCGGCACGTGTTGGGAAACACAGCACGTTAGGACCGTTATGGACTGTTCCACAGGAGCTGGTTCTGAGGCCTATGTTGAGAGGCGCAACATGCGTTAAGACATTTATGGACTGTTCCATAGGGGCTGTTTCTGCACATGTTGAAAACACGACACGTTAAGACAGTTAAAGACTATTCTATAGGTACTGGCTTGGAAACACATGTTGGGGAGGAAACAGTTATGGACTGTTCAATAGGAGCCGTGTCTGAAGAAGGGTGGTATGCGCCCTTTAGGCGCAAAGTGGCATATGTTGGATAGCAACATGGTTTAATATCTTACTTCTGGTATTTCACTTCCTGTTTGACACAGCCAGGTAGGAATGAAACACATCAAAGCTTTGTGATCAGAAGAACAATGCCTTGGCTCAAGCCCACCTGCTGTGACATGTGTAAGTACAAAGTTTCAAAGAGACCACTGCTGCCAAGATGTCTATTGAAGATCTGACACAGGGCTAATAGAGACGCTGGCCCTGGTGGACAATATAGCATGCTTTCTGGAGAATGGGCAGACATTTGGGAGGGATACATCTCGGCAATGTATATTGGATAAAAGGCAAATGGGGGTGGCTACGAGTGGGCGTGTATGTTTGATGAAAGGAACACACAGGCATTTTTTTCTTTTACTTGGTTGCTGAGAAGCCTGCTGTAAGGGTGTCCCTCTGCTTTCTTGGGACCTTTCTCTGACCGAGGGCTTGGGCCGATATTCCATGTAGCCGAGACCCCTTTTATCATCCAGAACCCGCAGAGGAAGCCATGTGTGATAAGTATCTTTGATATTTCATCGTTGTTATATGTTGTAGAGATATTCTGTTAGTATAGTGTGTTCTGATTGGAAGCTATGTAACATTGTAATACCCTTTTAGTACTTTTATGATAGTTTCCTAACTCCTTGGAAAATAAAATAAGATATTGTTTTACTAGCAACACCGTGTGTTTGGTTTCATAGCTAACCTGGTATTATTGTGATATTAACAATAGCATGTGCTCAGAGTTTAATAGAACAACTAATGATAGGGACTAGACAAATTAATACACAGATATAATATTAATAATTATATCGATTATTTCACCTCCCTTCATGCAGACACAACGGTCCAAATTCCTACAGCGACTGGTGTTGTGGAGAAACCCCTCTGTGTCCATGAATATAACCAAAATATGGGGGGGGGTGGACCTCAACAACCAGTTTTTGGCACCGTACCTAGTTGCCCGTAAGGCCAGACGCTGGTACAAAAAAGTGTCTGTTTATTTATTTCAATTGGCTTTGCTGAACGCTCATGTGCTATACAGAGCTTCAGGACGGACTGGATCCTTCCTTAAATTCCAGGAAGAGATCGTCAGAGCCCTTCTGTTTCCAGATGGTGCTCTACCTCACCTTCCCAATCCAAATGCAGTAAGCCGGCTGCATGAGAGGCATTTTCCGTATGTCCTCCCGAGTACCCCTACCCAACGAGCCCCCCAAAGAAGATTTAGTGTCTGCAGCAAGCGCAGATATAGGCGTGACACCCGCTATTATTGTCCCTCCTGTCCTGACAATCCTGGTCTTTGCATTGGTGAATGTTTTGAATGCTACCATACACTAGTTGAGTATTAGCGTAGGGTACAGCACTGCACAGACTAGGACACACTTTCACAGGGTCTCCCAAGCTGCCATTGCATTTTGAGAGACCCAAACTTGGAACAGTTATGCCCCGTACACACGGTCGGATTTTCCGATGGAAAATGTCCGATCGTGTGTGGGCTCCATTGGACATTTTCCCTCGGATTTTCCGACACACAAAGTTGGAGAGCAGGAGATAAAATTTTCCGACAACAAAATCCGATCGCGTCAATTCCGACCGTGTGTGGCCTGTTCCGACGCACAAAGTGCCACGCATGCTCAGAAGAAATTCCGGCACGGAACAGCTCGTTCTGGTAAACTTAGCGTTCGCAATGGATACAGCACTTTCGTCACGCTGCAATGTCAAAAATGGTTTAATACAGCGCACTCTCTTCTTATTTATAATGTGCGAAGAATTAAGTAGTTTTGCTGCTCATATTCACACACACTTCACACAAAGTTTTTTTTTTGTTTTTTTTTTGTTTTTTTATTGGGATTCCCTGAATATATTGTTATTAGTTGTCACATCTGACAGAATGTTTTTTTTTTGTTTTTTTTTTTGGAGATTTTAAGCCTTTTTTTTTTAGATTTACTGTTTGTATTTTTTCCAAGGCTGATTTTTGTTCAATGTTATTTTTATTTTTACTCCAGAATATTTTTGTGTGTGTTTTGTGTGTCAAGTTACCACAACACCATTGATATCTTTTATTATTTAATCTCAAGGAGATTGTTTGTTGTTGGTGTCCCTTGTTCATTTCACATTGTATATTTGAAATGTACCTGAATCCTCACAAACAAACTGTCCTTTTTGAAGTAAAACACACATAGGCAAGTATAATTCAAACAAAAAATCCTTTATTAAGGTCTCAGAACCAAACAAAGAGGGAGGCAACACTGGATCAACAGGAGAAATTAGCGAAGCCTGGGACCCCCACGGCAGACATCAATTCTTGAACATCAAAATTGGTGGCCTGAGGAGTCCATATGTAAGGGAGGGCAGTCTGGTCCGGGATTCGCAGAGATCTGGAAAGCAGCAGATGACATGTGTGTCCCCAGGCTGTGGTACCACAAGAGGCTGCATTATTTGGCCGACCAGACTGGATCCAGGGTCCTCACTTTCTGGTCTTCCTTCCACGCTTCCTTCCTGGCTGTGGCTGTGCAGTTGGAGATGTGGCAGGAGGAGGAGTAGGACCTGGAGGAGGAGGAGGAGGACTGGGAGGACCTGGAGGAGAAGGAGGAGGAGGAGGAGGACCTGCAGGAGGAGGAGGAGGACCATCGCAAAGGTGTGTCTGAGCTGTAATTTGGCCCCTCATACCTTTCTTAAGAGCCTCCAATATGAGCGACTCACACATGACTTGTTGTCCCTCCTCCATCCTCTGCATTTTATAGGCAATGATGGCAGCAATGTCCTCCTCTATGGTGTGTCGTGCTCCCAGGACCTCTGTAGCCCTCCAAAAGAGTCCTCTGCCAGCCTCCTCTAGGGCACACCTCCTACTGCCACTTTGTCTTTCCAGGGGGGGTGGAGGGACCTGCAGATCAGCCAGCCGGCTCGGCCTGGCCACCTCCTGGCTGAGACTTCCCTGTGTATGAAAAAGGGACATGGTTGTAATGTTTTGCATCATCAATCACAATCCTAAATTAGTACATCCCAATTAACATCTAGTTAACATCATTGATTGGACAAGCAGAAATATTTAGAGGAATGCTATACCTGGCTAAATCTGGGCTCCTCCACATGCGGCCTGGAAGGCCCAGGTTGGGTGTCAGAAGCCTCAGCCGGGGGGGAAGGAAGCGTGGAAGGAAGACTGGAGAGGGATGGCCTGGGTTCAGTCTGGCCTGCCAGAAAATGCAGCCTGTCGTAGTACCACATCCTGGGGACATAGATGTCATCTGCTGCTCCGGATCTCTGTGAATCCAGGACTTTCTTGCGCTCCCTCACATATGTGCTCCTCAGGCCACCAATTAAGATCTTTAAATAGGTGATGTCTGCCGTGGGGATCACCTGCTTCACAATTTCACACAATTGCTCCAGTGCTGCCTTCCTCTTTGCTTGGTTCTTGTAATGTGGGTGGTTAATCTCCCACAGACATGGCAGCTCCCTTAACATATCTATGAATCGTGAGGTCATTGTCTTTCACTAGCATATCCATGTTCACTGCAAGACACAACACAAGACAAAGCCTAATGTCAGACAAAACTCCCCTAATCTTGTTACAATATAGGCCTCAATGTAGAAGCAGTATAGGCACAAGTTTGTCTCTTACCTTCGTTCTTACGATCGGCGTGTCCAATGCTCCTTCCTCCGCTCACAGATCGTACGTAATACGCACGTGTGTTAGGCTTTATATACACTGCGCATGCATGTAACTCCGCCCACCCCTGACGTTCTTTCTATTCTATTCCCCGCCCCTTTTCGTTTGGTGCAGTGGGGGAAGAGCACATGGCGGAGTCACAGCAGGTGCGTGATAATTACAGGAACGAGGAGGAGGAGGAAGAAAGCCCGGATCAGGACACGTCCCGATCCAGAAGGAGACATTTTAAGGCCACAAATATGTCCTTTGGGGAGATGTTGGAGATGGTGGACATCCTGAAGAAGGCCGACTATGACGGGAAGTATGGGCCTTACCCCAACCCCAATATCAGAAAGGCCAAGATCATTGCGAAAGTGGTCAAAAGTCTTCACAGGAATTTCGGGGTAATCGAAAGATCAGCTCAGGAAGCGGTGGTCGGACCTGAAATTAAGAGAGCCAGAGCAGTACAGAAAGATCCGGAGAGTGCTTCAAAAAAGTAAGTAGTTGTACTGTGTTCCTATTCTTTTTGTCTTTATTACGTTTGTGCTGCTCCATATGCTTTTCTTAATTGTACAGTTTAAAAGGGCAACTTTAATGTTCATGGGCCCATTATTCGTTCGTATCAAACATTTTTCTTTCGGCCTCTAAAACACCATTGTTTAGGCCATATGCATTTTCCCACATTTTTTAGGGCCTACTTGGATGCCAAATATTTGTTTGTGTAGATGGGTTTGTTACTAGAATGAAATGCAAACTAGATTCTGTGTAAGGAGAGGACACTGAGCAGCTGTTTTCACATCTGGGCACTGGAGCACTAGTGTGGGACACCAGAACACCATTTTTATTAGGGGGGCCACACAGGTGCTCCAGTGTATACTATAGGGGTGTCTCCATCTGTGAAGCTTGTACTAAACAGGTAAAGTATTGCAGCTTGACAAAGGGCAATAAAAAAAAGTCATCTTGGAACTTGGCTAAAATAGACAATTGTACCCCACTTCCAAGCAATGTTTCCTATTTATAGTTCTGCCATCAAATATCTGTGTGCTAATTATACCATTTTTGTTTTACATAGGGGAGAAAAGACTCGGAGGACACCCCTCATCCGAGGAGACCACAGACCAACCACCTATGGAAGAAGGTGAAATACCCCCAACCCAAGAAGAGCAGGGGGAAGAAGAAGATGTGGTGGAAATTGGCACCACAACAGGTGAGTGTCTGCGACCACAGGCTCAGGTAAGAGATGGATGTCCGCAGATTTTTGATACCTGTTTTTGTTTGTTTTCTCTCTTTTTAGGTGATCGTGATGTGAGGGATCGAGATCCTTTCACATCTGAAAGTGCCCAGATCCTGATCAGGGAGATCATGGGATGTAGAATTGCAATGTAGAATTGCAAAACATCCAAAAAAAAATAAATGATGTGATTCAAAAAAATAATAACATCATTGATGTTTTGGGGCGAATTTAAAACCCCACAAAATCACTTTTTTTATTGTGGTCCAATTTTTTCAATATTTTTGCAATGTTTTGAAAAGCCGAATTTGGAGGATGCACACAGTGTGCCAACATGTGCTATCTGCCATCACGGGAGATCAATGGACGCGTTTTGGGGGTGCAACCCCTTCCTCAATAATAAAGTAGCTGAGAGGAAGGGCTTGCTCCCCCAAAACACGTCCCTTGATCCCCCATGATGGCAGATAGCACATGTTTACATTCGTAAATTGGTGTGCATCTTCCAAATTTGGCTTTTCCAGGGGTGATTTCCCCCCATCGGAACGCAATATCAAACACAGTTCCTAAATACTAATGTCTGATATTGCCTTCAGGTTTTACCTAATGTGAACTTTGTAAGTTCAAGTTTATTGTCTTTCTTGTTGGTTTTACACAGGCCTGTTTTATCGTAAATGGACATTTCTATTTTTGATAATGCCACCCCAAAAATTGTTATACAACAAACATGTTGGTTTGTTTTAAAAACCTTTGGTAAATGCACATGTGATCGTGCAGGTATAAATAAGTTTGTTAATCAAGAATGTGTGGATTATTGTCTCAACACTACAACACTTTTGGGGTGATATAATTGCTGTTTTCTGCGAAAATGGGGGTTATTTCCTAAGGACAAATCCTCTTTGCACTACAAGTGCAGGTTCAGTGCAGTTGCAAGTGCACTTGTAGTGAAATGTGTTTTTGCATTTAGTAAATAACAGCCAACAGTGCTTTGTATAAGGTTACACAATCACGCCATTTTCTGCACTCAACACATTTCTGTCAGTGTCAGCTAAAACAAACACAAGCAGTAAATGTCCACAAAGAATTTCTTTTTTTTTTATTATAAAAAGGCTTCACATATTTGCTGGCATATTGATGGCCCCCCTACCCGCAAAGAACTCCAGGTAGCGTAACCGGACATCACGGGCACTCAGGGAGGGCAAGCCAGGACGGCCGCTTTCAAGCGCCGTCAGTGTGGTTTCATGTATCATTCCGGCCTCAGGCCCAACTGAGCCAGCATAGTTGGCCGAATGTTTCCTTAAAAAGTTATGGAGAATACAGCACGCCAGTATAATATGATTCAGTTTATACTCCGCCATATGGATGGGTGTCATAAATAGGCGGAACCGGCTGGCCAGGATTCCAAATGTGTTCTCCACCACTCTTCGGGCTCTGGCCAGCCGATAATTAAAAACCCTCTGTTCCGGGGTGAGGGTCCTCATCGGGAATGGCCGCATCAGGTGGTCCCCCAGCGCAAACGCTTCATCAGCAACAAACACGAATGGTAGTCCTTCCACATTGTCCTCTGGAGCTGGCAAGTCCAAGCTGCCATTCCGGAGACACCTGTAGAACGCCGTCTGGGCGATGACTCCACCATCGGACATCCGGCCATTCTTCCCCACGTCCACATACAGGAAGTCGTAATTAGCCGAAACCACCGCCAACATCACTATACTATTGAACCCCTTATAGTTGAAATAGTACGACCCCGAGTTGGGTGGTGGGACGATGTGGACGTGTTTCCCATCAATTGCCCCTCCGCAGTTAGGAAAGTCCCACCGCTGGGCAAAGTGGGAGGCCACAGTCTGCCATTCCTGTGGCGTGGAAGGAAACTGTTGAGAGAAAAACAATAAACATTACTATTTTTGATCAGAAACATGGCAAGCAGATTAGACACAAACATTATGGGTCAACCTCCAGATAGCATTTATTAAGGGGAATTTAACAACGCCAAAGTATAAGGTACACCTATCATATTCCCCTTCCCCCCTCTCATGGGCCATTTCTAACATTATGGGGTGTGTGGAAATCTTGGACAGGTAACCCTCTTCACTTCATTGAGAGATGAATGCCTAAATAATGGGTATTACTTGGAACAGCCCCTCCTTAGTTACACTATTGGCAGCCCACTGGACAGGTAAGAAGTGTCATAATACAAAGATATAAATACACACTGTATACATTTGAGGACATTTGGACATTCTGCTATTACCTATAAAGATAATAATAGGATACTATCCTATACTCTTCTGGAATCCCTGACTACGGCTTTACCTCGACTATCCTTTGGCAAATTCCTGTCAAGCCCCCGTGCACATATACATAGCCCAGGTAGCTTATTACCCTGTTACTGTGGGCTGTGTGCATTTGCAAGGGTGAGCATACATCTCTGCATCATGGACTCCAACCTAGGTAAGCCCTTACATAATGAACTGAACAACATGGAGTCCGCAGAGCTGTACAAGATTCTCACCTCCCTTGTTCTGCAAGTCTCCATGAAGGTATGTGACCGCGTGGTTGGCGATCGGAAATTCCGACAACTTTGTGCGACCGTGTGTACGCAAAACAAGCTTGAGCCAACATCCGTCGGAAAAATCCTAGGATTTTGTTGTCAGAATGTCGGAACAAAGTCCGACCGTGTGTACGGGGCATTACAGTTACAAAAAAAAAATAAACACAAAAAAATATAAAATAAAAAAAACAAAAATAGTTGTCGTTTTATTGTTCTCTCTCTCTCTCTCTCTCTCTTTTTCTCTCTCTATTCTCTATTTGCTTAGCAGGTACGCCATTCAGTTGCAGGGCATATTTATTTATCTTGACAGCAACAGCGTGTAAGGGCTTATCTAGGTTGGTGTCCATGATGCAGAGATGTATGCTTACCCTTGCAAATACACACAGCCCACAGTAACAGGGTAATAAGCTACCTGGGCTGTGAATCTGTGCACGGGGGCTTGACTGGAATTTGCCAAAGGATAGTTGAGGTATACCTGTAGTCAGGGATTCCAGAAGACAGAATAAACGATAAGCAGAGCCAAGGTCAGAAGCCGGAGTCAGTCTTGGAGCGCTGTAATTAGAACACTGGAACACAGGAATACTGGAACACAGGAATACTGGAACACAGGAACCTTAGGCAAAACAGAAAACAATGAACTGACACAGCCCTCAGAGTGAGGCAGTATTTTATACCTAGCTGATTAGGTAACCTGCCTCAGCTGATCCAGGAGTAACAGGTACTGATTGCAAGGAAAGATGCAGAGAAAAGCCCTTAGTACTTCCTACAGAACTAGGCTTGGCTGTAAAGCAGGCAAAATTAAGAACTGAGGAGTGGCTCAGAGGCAAAGCAACAGGAGCACTAAACAGGTAGTTATGAGTTCAATACCTCCTTGAGCCACTTGGGGCGTGAGCACACCTGGCTGTCTGCAGGGCACGGTGGGGACAATTCCCTCCCCTTAGGAATACCCTCAGAGCATGGAACAGCCTTATTTCCTTTGGGCTTTCTTTGTGTTAGAAGTTCCAGCTGGGGAGACTTTCATCGATTGCAAGGCTCTTTAAAAAATGGTTCTGCTTATGGACTATGGTGCCATTCAAGGCATACGTACAGTCAGGAGGTAGAGGGGGCACAGGAACTTCTAGCTGGAACATGGGCACAGGGACATCAGACCAGGCAGGTACCAGAACATCAGACTGGGTAGTAGACACTGGGACATCAGACTGGGGCACATGAACTTCAAGCTGAATAGCAGGCAAAGATTCAGGGGTAACAGGAAGGATCCTAGTAGTAACCACTTGCTGAAACTTTGGCCGAGGTGGATGAGTTGGGCAGAGAGAGATAAGGTGCCCTCTTACTAAATAGAGTCCATAGCCTCTCCTCCACTCTCTCTCTCTCCCTTAGACAGCTTGGACCGGATGGACCTGATCTCCATGGGTTCCACATCATCCAGGGTAGGAGTGGGTAAAACCTCAGGAGCTTCTAGGCTTAGAGGGATTAGGGCTTCATAACTTGGCACAGACTAGGATGGCTTGGAGTCGTATCTGTACAGGGTATTCCTGTCCCTGGGTACCCGTAGGCCACGTGAACTAGGAGCAGACTTGGGAACACTGGTTTTCTTAGAAACTGCAATATAAGAGCCCAGAGCAAACATGAAAGCTTCCTAGCTGTCCAAGACTGGACTCCATTCCTGTAAAAGCTGATGAGCCCATGTTTTGCATTGTCCAGTGAGCAGGTTGATGGAAGCGCAAATCTTTATATAGTCAGTGGCAAAGGTCCTACGCTTAAGAGCAAACAACAGCTCACAATCCATCTTAAAGCACACGAATGATGCTCGGCTACCGTCAAACCTCTGTGGCATCACCACAAATGGCTCAGGACATGCTGGTTCCGGGGATGGGTATAATGTACCTTTAAATAACAGAACTTCTTGCTGTAATTCCAAAACGGTCTGGCCCAGGCTGGAGACTTGCAGAACAAGGGAGGTGAGAATCTTGTACAGCTCTGCGGACTCCATGTTGTTCAGTTCATTATGTAAGGGCTTACCTAGGTTGGAGTCCATGATGCAGAGATGTATGCTCACCCTTGCAAATACACACAGCCCACAGTAACAGGGTAATAAGCTACCTGGGCTATGTATATGTGCACGGGGGCTTGACAGGAATTTGCCAAAGGATAGTCGAGGTAAAGCCGTAGTCAGGGATTCCAGAAGACACAATAAATAATAAGCAGAGTCAGGGTCAGAAGCCGGAGTCAGTCTTGGATAGCTGTAACTAGAACACAGGAACACAGGAATACTGGAATACAGGAATACTGGAACACAGGAATACTGGAACATGGGAATACTGGAACACAGGAACCTTAGACAAAACAGGAAACAATGAACTGACCCAGCCCTCAGAGTGAGGCAGTGTTTTATATCCAGCTGATTAGGTAACCTGCCTCAGCTGATCCAGGAGTGACAGGTACTGATTGCAAGGAAAGATCCAGGGAAAGCCCGAAATACTTCCTACAGCACTAGGCTTGGCTGGAAATCAGGCGGAGTTAAGAACTGAGGAGTGGCTCAGAGGCAAAGCAACATGAGCATTAAAAAGGTAGTCAATACCTACTTGGGGCGGGACCACAACTGGCCATCTGCAGGGCACGGTGGGGACCGTGACTCCAGCGCTGTAGGAGGTGATTTCACCACCACAGTTAAAAACAAAATGGTGCATGTATGCCCATCATTAGAAGTGGGTGGAGGAAGGGAGGTATTCTAATGGTGGGCATACCCACCAATCAATCTCTTATTTTCGTTCAGTACATGAAAAAAAGATTACAATATATGCCCAAAAAGGACCAGCAACGTACTCGTATGTTGCTGAAGTTTGAGTGGTTATACCAGAATGATGCCTGCGAGTTTAGGTATTATCTTGGTACCATTCTTTTCAGCCAGTGGTCGGCTTTCATGTAAAAGCAATCCTAGCGGCTAATTAGCCTCTAGACTGCTTTTACAAGCAGTGGGAGGGAATGTCCCCCCCACCATCTTCCATGGTTTTCTCTGGCTCTCCTGTCCCAACAGAGAACCCGATAATGCAGCCGGCAATTCGGCTAGCTGACCATAGAGCTGATCAGAGATCAGAATGGCTCCAATCATCTCTATGGCCTAAGAAACCGGAAGCTACAAGCATTTCATGACTTAGATTTTGCCTGATGTAAACAGCGCCATTGGGAAATTGGGAAAGCATTTTTTCACACCGATCTTAGTGTGGTCAGATGCTTTGAGGGCAGAGGAGAGATCTAGGGTCTAATAGACCAAATTTTTTTCAAAAAAGAGTACCTGTCACTACCTATTGCTATCATAGGGAATATTTACATTCCCTGAGATAACAATACAAATTATAAAAAAAATTAAAGGAACAGTTTAAAAATAAAATACGCAAAAAAAATATTTAAATCTAAAAAAAAAAAAAAGCACCCCTGTCCCCTCTTGCTCTCACACAAAGGTGAACGCAAGCGTCAGTCTGGCATTATATTTAAACAGCAATTGCACCATGCATGTGAGGTATCACCACGAAGGTCAGATCGAGGGCAGTAATTTTAGCAGTAGACCTCCTCTGTAAATCAAAAGTGGTAACCTGTAAAGGCTTTTAAAGGCTTTTAAAAATGTATGTAGTTTGTCACCGCGGCGAGTTTGTGCGTAATTTTAAAGCAATTTTAAAGTAATTTTAAAGCATGTCGTGTTTGGTATCCATGTACTCGGCCTAAGATCCTCATTTTTATTTCATCAAACATTTTGGCAATATAGTGTGTTTTAGTGCATTAAAATTAAAAAAGTGTGTTTGAAAAATCGATGCGATTCGAAAACCAAGCACCGCCTTCAGAATTTCTAAGGGCATACATTTTTGATTTCACTCCTCACTACCTATCATAGTTTTGAAGGCCATAAAATGCCAAGATGACACAACTCCCCCCCCCCCCAAATGAACCCATTTTGGAAAGTAGGCACTCCAAGCTATTTGCTGAGAGGCATGTCGAGTCCATGGAATATTTCATATTTTGACACAAGTTGCGGGAACAAGACAATTTTTTTTTTTTTTGCACAAAGTTGTCACTAAATGATATATTGCTCAAACATGCCATGGGCATATGTGAAATTACACCCCAAAATACATTCTGCTGCTTCTCCTGAGAACGGGGATACCACATGTGTGAAACTTTTTGGGAGCCTAGCCGCATATGGGACCCCAAAAACCAAGCACCGCCTTCAGGCTTTCTAAGGGTGTAAATTTTTTATTTCACTCCTCACTGCCTATCACAATTTCGGAGGCCATGGAATGCCCAGATGGCACAAACTCCCCCAAAATAACCACATTTTGGAAAGTAGACACCCCAAGCTATTTGCTGAGAGGTATGGTGAGTATTTTGCAGACCTCGCTTTTTGTCACAAAGTTTTGAAAATTGAAAAAAGAAAAAAAAATACATTTTTCTTTTTTTTCTTCATTTCAAAAACAAATGAGAGCTGCAAAATACGCACCATGCCTCTCAGCAGATATCTTGGGGTGTCTACTTTCAAAAATGGGGTCATTGGGGGGGGTTTGTTCTATCTTGGCATTTTATGGCCTTCAAATCTCTGATAGGTAGTAAGGAGTGAAATCAAAAATTTACGCCCTTAGAAATCCTGAAGGCAGTAATTGGTTTTCGGGGCCCCGTACGCGGCTAGGCTCCCAAAAAGTCCCACATATGTGGTATCCCCATACTCAGGAGAAGCAGAAGAATGTATTTTGGAGTGTAATTCCACATATGCTCATGGCATGTTTGAGAAATATATCATTTAGTGTCAACTTTGTGCAACAAAAAAAAAAGTTTGTCATTTTCCCGCAACTTGTGGCAAAATATCAAATATTCCATGGACTCAACATGCCTCTCAGCAAATAGCTTGGGGTGTCTACTTTCCAAAATTAGGTCATTTGGGGGGGGTTTGTGCCATCTTGGCATTTATGGCGTTCAAAACTGTGATAGGTATTGAGGAGTGAAATAAAAATTTACGCCATTAGAAATCCTGAAGGGGATGCTTGGTTTTCGGGGCCCCGTACGCGGCTAGGCTCCCAAAAAGTCCCACATATGTGGTATCCCCATACTCATGAGAAGCAGCGGAATGTATTTTGGAGTGTAATTCCACATATGCCCATGGTATGTGTGAGCAATATATCATTTAGTGACAACTTTGTGCAAAAAAAGTTTGTCATTTTCCCGCAACTTGAGGCAAAATATAAAATATTCCATGGACTCAACATGCCTCTCAGAAAATAGCTTGGGGTGTCTACTTTCGAAAATGGGGTCATTTGGGGGTGTTTTTGCCATCTTGGCATTTTATGGCCTTCAAAACTGTGATAGGTAGTGAGGAGTGAAATCAAAAATGTACGCCCTTAGAAATCCTGAAGTCGGTGATTGGTTTTCGGGGCCCTGTACGTGGCTAGGCTCCCAAAAAGTCCCACACATGTGGTATCCCCATACTCAGGAGAAGCAGAAAAATGTATTTTGGGGTGTAATTACACATATGCCCATGGCATGTTTGAGCAATATATCATTTAGTGACAACTTTGTGCAAAAAAAAAAAGTTTATCATATTCGCGCAACTTGTGGCAAAATATAAAATATTCCATGAACTCAACATGCCTCTCAGCAAATAGCTTGGGGTGTCTACTTTCCAAAATTGGTTCATTTGGGGGGGGGGGGTTGTATCATCTTGGCATTTTATGGCCTTTAGAACTGTGATAGGTAGTGAGGAGTGAAATCAAAAATTTACGCCCTTAGAAATCCTGAAGGTGGTGCTTGGTTTTCGGGGCCCCGTACGTGGCTAGGCTCTCAAAAAGTCCCACACATACGGTACCCCCATACTCAGGAGAAGCAGCAAGATGTATTTTGGGGTGTAATTCCACATATAACCATGGCATGTGTGAGCAATATATAATTTAGTGGCAACTTTTTGTAAAAAAATTTTTGTCATTATTCAATCACTTGGGACAAAACAATTAAATATTCAATGGGCTCAACATGCCTCTCAGCAATTTCCTTGGGGTGTCTGCTTTCTAAAATGGGGTAATTTGGGGGGGGTTTGTACTACCCTGCCATTTTAGCACCTCAAGAAATGAGATAGACAGTCATAAACTAAAAGCTATGTAAATTCCAGAAAATGTACCCTAGCTTGTAGACGCAAACCAATAAATATACACTTATTGCATTTTTTTTTACCAAAGACATGTGGCTGAATACATTTTGGCCTAAATGTATGACTAAAATTGAGTTTATTGGATTTTTCTTATAACAAAAAGTAGAAAATATAATTTTTTTTCAAAATATTCAGTCTTTTTCCGTTTATTTCACAAAAAATAAAAATCGCAGAGGCAATAGAATACCATCAAAAGAAAGGTCTATTTGTGTGAACAAAAGGACACAAATTTAGTTTGGGTACAGCATTGCATGACCATGCAATTTCCAGTTAAAGCAGCCCTCTGCCAAATTGTAAAAAGTCCTCTGGTCTTTAGGCAGCTAAATGGTCTGGGGCTTAAGCGGTTAAATTAAGATGTATCGCTTCAGACCGTTGAACTATTGTTGGCAGAGAGTTTAATATGAATTTTTGTAGTATAAGTTTGTGGGCTATGTATATAGATCTTAGCCACATCACAAGCATTTCGACCAGGAGAATGTCTTCCGATACAATCCATAGTAAAGCTATATTTGGATCAGAATGAACATGTTTAGAACAAAAGGTATTTAAAGTATCAAATACATATTCCCAGTATCGATGCAGTTTGGGACATCGCCACAACATATGTATAAGTGTACCCATTTCAGCCGTACACCTTGGACAATGTGATGCTGTTGCTTCACCCCATGAATGTAGCTACAAAAGGTGGACAGCAGCAGCCAAAGGTTCAAGGGCCAAAGCAAATAGTAAAGGTGATAAAGAACATTCCTGTCTTGTTTCTCGTTATAGTGAAAAGGGGGCCGATACATGTCTATTTACCTGAACCCGTGCTATTGGGGCAATGTAAAGGAGTTGTATCCACCTTATAATCTGGGGTTCAAATCCAAACTTCTCGAGACAGTGCCATAGAAAATTTCATTCTATGCTATCAAAAGCTTTTGCCGCAACAAGCGACAATTTAGCTCTATTACCTAAATTATCAGACGGAAATTGCAGATAATATATGTTTGGGATAAAACCTGATTGATCTAAATGCACTATCTTAGATATTACTTTTGTCAGTCTAGTGGCTAACACTTTTGCCAATAGCTTCACATTTGATGTAAGTAGTGATATTGGGCGGTATGATTCTGGATTTTAGGAATCTTATCAGGTTTAATAGGACTATAATAATCGCCTCATTCATAGAGAGAGGGAGATGGCCACACATAAATACTGTATTAAATACCTTTAACAATTCAGGCAGCAGATTAGCTCCATTAACTATATAGACCTCCCTGGTAACCCATCTGCACCTGGGGATTTATTATTAGACAAACTGGCAGAAGCAGCCTGGAGTTCCTCAGAGTCAGAGCTTTGTCCAGCATCTCCCTATCTGCTACAGACAATCTGGTAATGTGATAGAGTTGAGAAACAATTGCAGTTCAGCCTTTTTATAAGATGCTTTACTACTGTACAGGTTCTTAAAAAAATCAAAAAACCCAGATGATATCTCTAAAGTAGTAAGTGCAATTTTTGTTGGAGATACTTGCAATTCTACCACTTGTGTTGCTGGTGTTTGAGCTTTTACTATTGCTGCTAAAAGGTGACCCGTATTTTGCCGATCCTCAAAATAGGGTTGCTAAAGAAAAAAGCATTTCTGCTTTTTACAGGAGATGCAGTCGTGCTCCAAAGTTTGCATACCCTGGCAGAAATTGGGAAATGTTGGCATTAATATTGAAAATATGACTGATCATGCCAAAAAACTGTCTTTTATTTAGGGGGAGCAATCACATGAAGCCATTTATTATCACATAGTTTTTTGGATACTTTTTTAATCATAACAGAAATCACCCAAATGGCCCTGATAAAAAGTTTACCCTGGAATGTTTGGCCTTGGTACAGACACAGAAGGTGGCACACAGAGGTTAAAATGGCAATTAAAGGTTCATTTCCCACATGTGTGGCTTTTTAAATCACTATTTGTGTCTGTGTATAAATAGTCAATGAGTTTGTTAGCTCTCACATGGATGCACTAAGCAGGCTAGACACTGAGCCATGAGGAGGTAGAAAAGAACAGTCAACAGACCTGTGTAACAAGGTAATGAAACTTGACTACAAAGATGGAGAAGAATATTAAAAGCATGGGGATCTCTTGATATTAAGCTAAGGTCAGGTAGATCAAGAAAAATTTCAGCCACAACTGCCACAGGAACTGTTCGGGACACAAAGAATAACCCACAGGTAACCTCAGGAGAAATACAGGCTGCTCTGGAAAAAGATGGTGTGATTGTTTTTAAGGAGCACAATACAATGATACTTGGATGATAGTATGGATACACCTCTGTATATCTTGCACGCTTCAAGTGGTTTAAATTATATGTATTTAAATGTGTTCCCTACAGGCAAATATTAGATGGAGAAAACTGTTTCAATGTGGGAAAAAAAGGTGTGGCTGATGCAGGATGAAATGCAATTTTACTAGGATATGAAGAGCATCATTTAATTTAAAGTCAACCATCTGTTTCTCCACTCTACTGTGCCAGAATGTCAGGGTCACTTGTGCTCAGTGGGACCCCATGGGATAGTGCAAAGGGTGTTAGGGTTCTCCTCCCCCTTCCCTCTCTATTTTGAAGTTTACTACTGGCTACCACAACTGTGCCCCCTGCATAGCAACAGGCTCAAATTGGCTTATTTTGGCAGGCACTTCTCAGCCTGCGCTGCAGAAGCACAAAAATTCAGACCAGACCACAGCTGACTGGATGGATGAACACCATTCACATGAGAGTAGGGAAAGTCTACTTCATCACCTCATAGATAAAGTTGAAGATGAAAGGAAAATGAAAGGAGTGGCTGAGACGCTGCTTGGAAGAAGATTCCTGGGTCACTTTTTCCCCTGAGAAGATGCAGAGCCAATATGGAAGAAGCGGCTGCTGACATGTGCAATACATGCAGCCAGTCTTTTAGGTGCAGGAAGAGACAGAAGATGGATTCCTCATTCATGCTGCAACTACCAGTATATGGCTGGAGGTGTACCAAGTTCACTTTCTGAAGCAGCTAATAGTGGACAACATAATCTTATTACCTTTTCCGCTGTTGAGAATCGTTCTACCCCTAGCATTAATGATCTATGGATGTTATTGGTAATTCTTTATCTAATGTTTTGGTTAGGTTGAAAGGGACACAAAATAGTGGTACATCTCAAATCAATTCAAAGGATTCATAAGCTGGTAAAACATTTACACAGTTAAGTCTTCAGGGAGAACATGCAAGATATAGGCTTAATTTGGTATAGTTCAATTAAACCTTTGTCTTTTGGTGCTGAAAATAACATTATTGATGGTACTCTTTTAAATGCCTTTAACCCCTTGGTAATACGTCTTTTACTCAGCTTAACTACTGTCCTCCCACCCACAGTAGTTTTACTGCGGGCAGGCAGCAGCTGCAGGCCAGGCAACCTACCAGGACTTTTTTTTCCAATGCGTTTCGCCCCTCCCACGGGGCAAATATCCTTGATGATGCCCTGTGGGAGGGGCAAAACACGTTGATGCAATTTCTAGTTCCATAACCAACTACGTCACTTCCGCACGCCAAGCTGCGGCAAACCGGGAAAAGCCCTTGCTAATATTGAAATGCCTTTTTGTTCCTGACATTTTGTAAGTGAATTTTAATTGTGCTAATAAACCTATTTTAGACAGTACTTTACAATGAATACCTTCTCTCTTCTTTGAGTCTGGTGGAATTCAAGCTGTTCTTAGGAGCAGCAACTAGAAGACCCAAATTAAGAATACCAAAAAAGTCCTGTGGCACCCTCACTGCCAGACATAAGCTTATCTGACCCCCAGACTGAAAAGCTGAGGGTTCATTTTTTCTGGTGAGTAGGGATACAAGAGGGGATTGTGGAACACTATATGGCATGTTTACCTGAAGCACTTCAGCACTATTTTCTATTAAATTTGAAGCACCAATCACTTTATAGGAGGACAATATGCTTATTGATTGCATCACTATTTGAATTAGGATTTTTTTTTACAATATTTGGACTTTTAATATATATATATTTTTTTGTTGCTTTAATTACTTATTTATTTATCATATGTGTATTTGTATTATATTATTTGGCAACACTGTAAGCGCTGTAATAGTGAAAATTTATCCTCTTAATTATGAAGCTTCGGATGTTTAAGTTTCTGTGTCCTACGCTTCTTTCTATGAGGCTCCTGTCTTACTGAGGTATGTTGGTAGGTCTTCCCTCTTATCCAAAGTGTATATTAAGTCAGCCTTTTGTTTACTACCTATATCCCTAAGGTTTCAATTCCCTGTGATTTCATTTTGAGGGTATTATCTATTTTTATAAATGTATGCCTATAAGCTTTTCTCTGTTGTGCTTTTATTTTGACACCTTCTCTACATTCTTGCAATGGGTTTTATCTAAAATTGCACCAGTTGGTGGTTTCCTGAACTATTTGGATGATTTTCTACTTGTAGGTCCTCCTACTTTTCCCATCTGTTCTGAGTCTTTATAGTGTTTTTTGGATAATTTTGATTAATTTGGCATTCCACTTGCTCAAGAAAACACAGTGCTCCCAAATACTATTATTCACCATGAATTAATTGATTGTGGAATTTAAATTGAAACAAGTACAATAGTTTGTAGGCCCTTTTGCCTTTGCGGCAAGGGGAATCCCGGTCACTAGGGATGAGCCAAACACCCCCCGGTTCGGTTCGCAGCAGAACTTGCTAACAGGCAAAAAATTTGTTCGAACACGCAAACACCGTTAAAGTCTATGGAACACGAACATAAATATTCAAAAGTGCTAATTTTTAAGGCTTATATGCAAGTTATTGTAATGAAAAGTGTTTGGGGACCTGGGTCCTGCCCCAGGGGACATGCATCAATGCAAAAAGAATTTTTAAAAATGGCCGTTTTTTCGGGAGCAGTGATTTTAATAATGCTTAAAGTGAAACAATAAAAGTGTATTTTCCTTTAAATTCGTACCTGGGGGGTGTCTATAGTATGCCTGTAAAGGGGCACATGGTTCCCGTGTTTAGAACAGTCTGACAGCAAAATGACATTTCAAAGGAAAAAAAGTCATTTAAAACTACTTGCGGCTATTAATGAATCGTCGGTCCAACAATACACGTAAGAGTTCATTGATAAAAACTGCATGGGTTTTCCCCACAGGGGAACCCCGAACCAAAAAAATAAAAAAAATGCATGGGGGTCCCCCACACCATTTTTTTTTAAATTCGGTGCGGGGTTCCCCTTGATATCCATACCAGACCTGAAGGGCCTGGCATGGAATTTAGGGGGACCCCCACGCCATTTTTTTTAAAATTTTGGTTAGGGGTTCCCCTGAGGGGAAATCCCATGCCGTTTTTATCAATGAACTTTTATGTCTATTGTCGGTGTCAGGAAAGTCCTGTCAGTATCAGACGCCTGTGCCTGTGCGGGCAGTTGAGCGCATGCGCGCGCGCCAGGCGGGCTATTTAAACTGATCTGTCACATGAGAATCTTGCTATCTGCTCTACAGCGTTACGTGTGCATTTCCTGAGAACCTGTTTGATGTACTAGACCCGGCTTGTTCTTGATTATCCTAGCTGTCTGCCTGCATCTGATCCCGGCTTGTCTCCGACCATCCCTGCTTTCTGCCTGCATCCGACCCCGGCTTGTCTGACCACTCTTCTGCCTGACCCTTCGGCTCATCTACAGTCCGCTTGGCTATCGATCCGGCTTGTCTGACCTTCCAGTCTGCTGCACCAGTGTTCCAGTCTGCTGTCCTGTGTGTTCCAGCCTGCTATGCAGTTCCAGTCTGCTGTGTGGTTCCAGTCTGCTGCACCAGTGTTCCAGTCTGCTGTCCTGTGTGTTCCAGCCTGCTATCCAGTTCCAGTCTGCTGTGTGGTTCCAGTCTGCCGCACCAGTGTTCCAGTCTGCTGTCCTGTGTGTTCCAGCCTGCTATCCAGTTCCAGTCTGCTGCACCAGTGTTCCAGTCTACCTACCAGCTTAGCTTAATCTCCACTGCACAGTGTTTCCAGAGTTCCAGACCTACCTCCTGCTGTTGATCCTGCCCGGCACTCGTGCCACTCCTCACTCTTGTGCTTCCTGTATACCCTACCAGGGCCCTCGAGTCAGAGCCACAAGAGAGGCCATCCCCTGCAAGTCGAGCTCGTCCACAAGGTACGTGACAGTCGGACTGACAATTAATCATAGCCGCGAGTAGTTTTAAATGACTTTTTTCCTTTGAAATGTCATTTTGCTGTCAGACTGTTCTAAACATGGGAAACATGCGCCCCTTTACAGGCATACTATAGACACCCCCCAGGTACAAAATTTAAAGGAATATTACACTTTTAATGTTTCACTTTAAGCATTATTAAAAACACTGCTCCCGAAAAAACGTCCCTTTTTAAAACTTCTTTTGTAGGACCCAGGTCCCCAAACACTTTTTATGACAATACCATGGATATAAGTGAAGCGCTTACCCCCGAAGGAGCGGCTAAATAATTGTTATATCCGTAATTCACGTTTACCACCCAACCCTCGCAGCCCATAGATTCATAAAACACAGTCCATAATGCTTTTTCTCTTGCTTTATTAACTAACATGAACTGGGATGGGAGAAGGACTTCTTTTGAGATGCTCTTTTGTTACATTATCATCTTTTCACTGTCAATTACCGAGAAACTAGAATCATTTGCGGATAATTGAGAAATCACTTTGTGCGATTTCTTTAATCAGAGAAGATGGAAGTAGATTTGATAGAGAATAATTGATAAAGAGTCACTCTGAATAACTTCTTCATCTGCATGACTTTTCAAGAACAGTCCGTATCTCTATATGTGTGCTTGCAGCTTCACCGCTACCTTTTTACCACTACTTCCCATCTGCATGGTACCTCCAAGTTGAGCCCAGAAAGAGTCACTCTGAATAACTTCTCCTGCCCGACTGATTGGAATCCCGGGGCATTGCTGAACCCAATGACACAGGCCATCACCTCCTGTCTCACTGACTTGCGTACCAACATCCCTCAGCCTCTGGTAGTACCCTTCCCTTGGGCTTTCACTCACGTGATCAATAGTCCATGTGCCACTCATAAACAATCGATCGCCCAGTTTCCTTCCGCTTTGCTGCTACTTCTCCCGCAATGATTCTTAGTTCCTTTTCCTCCTTTATGGCCCGCTCCCTTCCCCGCAGGGAGCGGCCAACGACACCAGCGACTACATGCTGTAAGGTGTGGTGTCATTCCCCACCATTCTTGCAAGGGGGGAGCTCCGTTGGCTCCCCGGAGGGGGAACCTCTCCCCTCCGGGAACCAGGCTGGCTTCTTCTCGCTCGAACAGGCCTCGACCCGGAACTGCCATGTGACCCCGCTATGAGAGTCCCGGGCATTACCAAGCAAATTAATGATTGGCCGAGACCAGCATACAAACTACCTGCCACTCAAATGAGAAATGAACAAAAACAGGCCTGCTGTAATAGCACAAGCCTGTCTAAATTTACCTGACATAGTAAACTACCAGGAAAGGTCACCTACCTAAAAGTAGGTGCCCGCTACATAACCCTTTAAATTAGGCACTTTTGATTTCTCCCATAGACTTTTAAAGGGTGTTCCGCGGCTTTCAAATTTGCCACGAACACCCCAAATTGTTCGCTGTTCGACGAACTGGCGAACAGCCGATGTTCGTGACGAACATAAGTTTGACTCGAACTCGAAAGCTCATCCCTACCGGTCGCTAGGATTTTCTCTACATAAATTGCTCTGGCTACAAAGGGCCTAAAAAAACCCTTACTAACATGTTACTATTTTTAAAAGCTTCAAGGAGGATTTAAAGAATTGGGGTGCATTTGAAAGTAATTTTAATGTTTCTATGATTTGGCAAGAAGAAATAATTGACCATTTTGTAATAAGTGGGGATGGTGCTGCACTAATCCTCAAGTGAGCTGCAATATCTCAGTGTACTAGGATGTCATGGGTTGACGAGCTTGCTTGCTCCTCAACCCATGACATCCTAGTACACTGAGATATTGCAGCTCACTTGAGGATTAGTGCAGCACCATCCCCACTTATTAGTTAATGTTAACACCAGGGTTTTAGGCTGGACCCCATTCGGTGCACGCTGCTTTTCCTTATCTATAATCACCCTACCACCTCTCCTTGGTAGCGCAGGTATATTATCTCCTACACTGAATTGACCATTTTGATCTAGGCTTCTTTACAGGTGCCGCCAGGTGAACTGGCTTCAGTGCTTTCCTAAATCGTGATTGGTGTGCCTTCAAATGGCATGTGAGTTGGATAATTATGGATAATTTACATAATCTGTTTTTTTTTAGAATTTCCTATCATAGTCTCAGTTGGAATTTGGTATGATATTTTTCAAAACTGTTAAGTACGCACAGACAATAAAGGTGTGCTCTTTGCCATAAATTTCTTATCTTGTAAGTCAGAATTGGTTGTCAAATTACCCCACTTTCTATTATTACATTGTACGAGGTATAACATCTGTCTGAAAGCTAAACAAGTATCTGGAGTTTTTAATACCAATACAGATGCATTATCTGATTGCTTATAATCTCAGGAATTTAGTTTCAGCTAAATCTTAGGAGGACCACCTTCATTCCTGGTACAAATGGTGTTCTTTCTGTTCAAATATGCAAAATGATTGTATCAAGGTCAATGCTTATATTGTGTAGTGGTGTAGTTGCCACTAGTAACAAACATCCACCATATCACCCTGTTGCCAGACCTCCATATATCACATCTGAGACAATGAACAGTCTTTTGCTTTGTTTTTGTTTATTGGGGGGGGGGTATAACTTGGTTGGGGAAAGGGGTATATGGGATGCCCATAGATCAGATCACTTTGCCATCATATTTAAAGTCTTTATAGATCAGAACCTAGTTTGAGCCTGAAGAAATTATGTGCATCTATAACAGCTACAGTCTCTTCCCTGCATCACCATGCAGACTATTGCTCCTCCTCTGCGTAACTCCTGCAGGCTATTGCTCCCAGAAATTCCTCATCAGTTACCATGTAAAGATAAGGACTTCACCCATGACCAAGTAAGGGTGAAGTTTCCAGAAAGCCTCTCCTCCTGCACAAACATATACTGAAGCACATTAATTTCCTGTCACATCTTCTTCTATGTGCAAAAGATCCCACTCTGAATAGTCTCTAATGCTGACTCTGGTTGCTTGCTGCTACTAGGCCAGAGGCCTGCTGTACCTCTCCCCGGAGGCCTAGTAGTTTAAAAGCATGTGTTGGACTACTGTTCCCAGCTAGCCCAGCTTGCAAATCCTGTGCCCTCGGGCCACATCAATTTGACACTATTCCCCATAGTCTCTCCTCTGATCCAGGAGTCTCATCAATGACCGTGTATTGATGAGGACTTCACCAATGACCGTGTAAAGGTGAAGTTCCCTCACCGTTCTCCCCGGGCCTCCTCCTGCGATCTGCACACACCCCCCCAGATGGGGGTGCCCTCTTGCTACAGTCTAGTACTTTATTCTCTACTTCAACTCTCTCCAGTGGCATGTTACCTCAGTTTATATAGGAGGCCTGCCCCCTGCCAATACCAGTTGGGGATTGGTCAGGGCTCCCACATGAGCTGCCTGCCACTCTAGTTCCAGGCCCTGCCCCTCTTCCAGAACATTCTCCCTGGAAGCAGGGGAGGTGCCGCAGAACTAGAGCACAGGTGGTCACACCCACTGCTACTCTAACCACTCCCTGCCCCCAGATCAAAAAAGACAGGCCTAGCTTAAAGCATAGGCCTGCCAAAATGTACCTGTGCTGACAGTTTCCCTAGCAAAAAATCATATGCTAGCACCTACCTATATGTAGAGGGTGCTACAATTGCATTATCTTTTGTTTCATATTTACCACATTTGAATCTTAGTCCTGCTTCAGTTCACAAAACTGTAGCAGGTGTTTTGTTTTTACTAAAAGTTCTGGGTCTTCCCACCCTTTCCTCCTTTTTATCAGGTCAGTCAAGTCCTTAAAGGGTTCAAGAGGTCTCATTCTGCCATAGATAACAGGTACCCTATTTCAATTAATCTTTTGGGTAAACATTATTTTTTAACAAGAGAATGCCTTTAATATTAATCTAATAACAAACATGTTATACCTACATGCTCTGTGCAATTGTTTTGTACAGAGCAGCCCTGATTCCCCTCTCGTGCACATCGCTGGATCGAGATGGGGCACAGGTAAGTAATAAGGGGGGTTCGGGGCACTGATGCACACAGAAGGGTATTTTTTTTACCTTCATGCATAGAATGCATGAACTTAAAAAAAAACGTAAGCCTTTACAATCACTTTAAAGTGGATGTAAGCCTGACATTTTTTTTTTTTCATGAAGACTTCTACCTGGTACAGTAGAGGATGTCAAGTCATCTGTGGCCAGTCTTGCCTCAAAGAGTTAATCCAGCTCTGAGCAATCCTCTTGTCTTTTTTTAGTAAGATAAAAATGACACACAGATAAGTTTGTGTGGCCACATCCCCCACTGCTGTGACTGGCATCTGATTTCTTTATCTCCTGCTTGAGAGCAGAGAGTGCCTCTATGATTTCAGCTTCATATCCCTCCTCCTTTCTTCTCCAGCTTTTCCAGGATTGGCTGCTACACACCTCAGCATGATTATGCTGAAGTCATGTGGTGCCCTTCCTGAGTTTTGACTGGATGTGAAAATAACTTCTAAAATTGAAATAAATTCTAAAATAAATATTATCTGAGGGTGGTTATAGACTTCCTCTATTTATTCCATATATGTATTAATTTGTCTATTCCTATAGTTAGCTAGTCTATTAAAACTCTGATAATGTTACTGTTGATAGCACCATAATATAAGGTTAGCTATGAAAACAAACACACTGCTTAATAAAACAATGTCTTATTTATTTCCAAAGAAAATAGGAAAATGCTAACATGAAAATACTATAGAGTATATAACAAAAGAACATCAAAGGTACTTATCGCAAGGCTGTCCCCTAGACATGGTCTCATCAGCTGGGCTCAAGATGGTAACAGAGAGAGCCATGAGACTCACAGAGCCATTACGCTTTTTACACATTCATTCAGACCTGTAACCACACCCCACTAGCCTCATGTCCAATGAGATATTGCCAAGAGGTAGTCCTTTTAATATATTATATTTCTGTCCGTCCTGCTGATTTTGGCCTCTAGGTGCAGTTCTTAGCTGGCCCTTTAATCTTCTGTAGCAGGACATTCATCAATCATCTTGTCAGCCATGGTCCTTTTTGAAGCTTGCTTGCAGAGTGCTATCACATCAGTTGGCCAGGAGCCAAGCTTTTGTTCAGCCTTGCTCTTCTTTCAGATGAAGATTCTGATATGCTGCAAAGCTTTGATGTGCAACTTGTTACATTCAACACAGCCCCCAAGAATGTGGAGGCTTGGTATATTCAGATTTCATATTTCAAGCACATCTTGCATTATGCAATTAAACATGTTGCCTTCTAACATACGCCGCTTTGCGCCTAAAGTATGCACATCACCCTTCTTCAGACACGGCTCATATGGAACAGTCCATAACTGTCTTACCATGTTGTGCTTCCCAACATGTGCCACTTTGCCACTGAGTGACACACCACCATCATTCTTCGGTGACAGCTTCCATGTCACCATTCTGTGTCTTCTCCTTTCCAGTATCTTCACAACAGTGTGCACTACAGGCAAGGGGTGTTCATTCACTCACCATTCGCCAGCACACACTCAGAGCAACATATTAACCAGCTTTCAGATACAGTGTCTCGAGGAGGGCCTTACTCAGCCTTATTATTAACCCAATATACATGTATATCACAATATACTATAACATAAATTAACCCATTACCAAAATATATGCATATATATGTGACCCATCAAATTATGCATCCTGCTCCCAACCTCCTATAACTCTTTACTGTAAATACGGGTTGGGATTAGGTAGGCTTGCTCATAATGGCCTTTCCTACCACAATTTTAGCACGTCAGCGGTATTTCAGGGCCCTGAATTGGCAGCAAAGCTTCTAAATTGTACAAAGAGACCTTACCGTCAATTCGTCCCTCAACTTGCATAGATAAATGGGAGATCCTTCTATATAAATGTTGAGTCCAACAACACATAACAACTTGAAACAATGACAAACCCACAAAATTCCATCCCCGTGCCTGGATTTCAGAAACTATGCCCAGGGTATACAATGCACCTCTATCTACTGTTAGGTTCAAGGAACAACCTAGTTCCATGACTAACATTATATCGGTATCCTTTAGGACAAAGAAAAAAACTTGTCTATGTCCCAAATAATACCCAGGCGCTTCCTTCCCAGCAATGATCTCTCCTTCCAGAACCCAGAGTGAAATATCTTTCCAACATTTCTCGTTCACCACTGTATTGACCTGGCATACAAAGGTCATCATGGTCCGACAGAAGAAAATATCAACCTGCCTCCAGCTTCCATCCTCTCTGATCACATGTGGGTAATTTAGCCTCAGATGCAACAAGGTAGAATCCCCAGTCAGCAAGCCTATTGATACCACTGAATACACAGATTTAGTCTGCACTTCTGTATATTGGATCAATGAGGAAGCATAACATCTCTTACAATCCAAACTAGCACAGCACATCCAGGCATTCAACCACCACCTTGGATTAGTGTAAGAGATGTGTTTTGGTAAAATCTTACTGAGCTGTGATGCTAACTCATAGGGCCACTGCCCCTCATACAGAGACTGTACAATCAGCTTAAAGTTGGTTAATACCTCCGCCTGCCCATGCGTGCACGCCAGAGCCCATGACAGAGTTCTGTCCTGTACCATCACAGTCTCTACCAACATGGTTGACAAAATCTGGAGCAACTTTAACCTGAGTATTTATGTGACTTTGTTGAATGTTATTAAGGATGCCACAAATCTCTCAGAGTACCAAAGCCCCATTTACTGTCTGAAGCTATGGCTGAGAGTTTGTTATTCAGGATAACGATGTCCACTCCATTAACAACACCCATCCCAGCTTCTATTCCCCCCAATATAGTGTTGAATTCATCCCTCCTCTTTTGGTTACTCCTCAGAAATAAGCGTCCTAAATGCCTTCTGTATCCGCACATCTCTGGGAGTAAGCCACTGGTACAATGACCGCACTTGATTCAGTGTATACTCTGCACATATAGAGTAATAGGCTTTTATCAACCATTGTGAGATGTTGAAGCACCATGTGGTGAAGGCATACTGTGCCTTGATAGCCAGCGTTTGTTCCCTTTATCTAATGGAGCATGCTCCTGTGTGTTGTCACTGCCATTACCTGTGCAAGGTTCCAAACTCTCAGGTGAGACATCAACCAGGCGTATATCCAGCTCTGGTGTCCCGCATGTCCAGTAACCGAGAACCTCTCTGTAAGACTGCTAAGATTGAGACACCACCCCTACAAGGAAATTTTCACCCCATTAATGTGTCACCTGGCACCCGCTAGTCTGGCCAACAGACACCTTATTATGCATAAGTGCCACCCTCCTGGGTACCTGCACCATATTAATTCAGTTATGCCAATACATGTCTCACATTAAAAACATGATTTCCTTCTTTCAATTCCTCTCTCCAACAAAAAAACAAACAAAACATATTTTACATTTCTTGTTCTGAAGGATTGGATAGGTTATATTCCTTCCCCAACCATTGCACTTGTATTCACAATACATTTGCATTCGTAAATGACAGGAAAGACTCCAGCAAAATGTTTCAAGTCTTGTTGACGGGCACAGTCTTTCAGATTCAGCATTAGCACTAAATTGTCCATAAGAAAAAGAAACTTTATTGACATGGACATTAACTGTATTGTTCATTTAAGCATAAGAGACTTCATTTTGTTCTCACTGTTGAAATGTATTCTGTAACCTTCACCTAACACACAGACACATCTTCTGCTAGAAGCTCTCTCTCTGTCTCCACTTCCCCCTCCCCTCTCAAGGTTTTACTTTTGCAATTGTTCTATTCGTTAGCTTTTAACCCCTTCCCGCCGAGCGTACGCAGATGTGCGTACTCAGCTTTCCGGGGTTATACCGGGATGATGCCCGCAGCTGCAGGCATCATCCCGGTACTGTTTTTTAGAGCGGGCGATCGGCTTTCCAGGTATAACAACCGATGCGGCTAAAAGCCGCTTGGCTGTTATACCGGTGGTGCGGGAGGAGACATTCGATTGGGAGGCCCGATAACCAATCGTTTTCGGTGATCTGAATACTTTGAAGTGCAAAGGAGGGATCGGGGGTCTTTTAGACCCCCGATCCCTCCATAAAGAGTACCTGTCACCACCTATTACTGTCACAAGGGATGTTTACATTCCTTGTGACAGCAATAAAAGTCATCAAAAAAAAAATTTTTTAAACACAATTTATAAATATAAAAATAAATAAAATATATAAGAATTTTTTTTTTAAAGCGCCCCCGTCCCCGCGAGCTCGTGCAGCAAAGAAAACGCATACGGAAGTCGCGCCCGCATATGTAAACAGTGTTAAAATCACACATGTGAGGTATTGGCACGATCGTCAGAGTGAGAGCAATAATTCTAGCACTAGACCTCCTCTGTAACTCTAACCTGGTAACGGTAATAAAAAATTAAAGCGTCACCTATGGAAATTCTTACCGTAGTTTGTCGCCATTCCATGAGTGCGTGCAATTATAAAGCGTGACATGTTTGGTATCTATTTACTCTGCGTAACATCATCTTTCACATTATAAAAAAAAAATTGGGGTAACTTTACTGTTTGGATTTTGTAAAAGTGTCCCTTTTCCCAAAAATTTGCATTTAAAACACCGCTGCACAAATACTGTGTGATATAAAATATTGCAACAATCTCCATTTTATTATCTAGATTCTTTGCTAAAAAATATATATAATGTTTGGGGGTTCTAACTAATTTTCTAGCAAAAAATATGGATTTTAACTTGTAAACACCAAACTTCAAAAATAGGCTTAGTCATGAAAGGGTTAATAACATATTTCTATTTGTTAGTTTTTAATAACATCTCACACCACCCCTTTCTTATCTATGTATAAAATAGCATAATAAATGTTGGCACTGAACGGACATTTCAAACACAGTGATTGTGTCCTGTGAATCTGTTCCTGCAGCTGCAGTATTAACTTCTGTTTTTAGAGTCCCAATCAGAAATAATTCCATAACAGTTTTGGCGAGTCATATCAGGAGTTTGGCAGAGTCTCCAGAAGGAACCACACTTTGATCGGGATCGTTGGGAATGCACACCTCTAAATGCCGGCTAGGTAAGCTGTCCTTAAAGTGGATGTAAACCACTTCATATCATACTGTAGAGTATAAGATTTCCTATCATTTGAGCCCAGTCTTGCCACACAGAGTTAATCCATCTCCTCTTTTATTGTTCAGTGAGAGAAATCTTGACAAACTGAAAAAAACTTTGTCAAATACTCCCCCTTGCTGTGAGTGACAGCCTAAGACACATTCATGATTTTTTAATTCCCTCCCCCACTCCTTTCTTCAGCAGCTCTGCAAGGATTGGCTGTTCCACACCTCAGCATGATCTGGCATGCTGAAGTCATGTGGTTACTTTCCTGTCTTTTTACTGGATGTTAGAGATCATAGCAGAAGTTCAGTTAGAAATACACAGGAGAAAATGCATATTGACAAGGGGAGTGTAGAGGTGGGCGGGGAGTCTACTGACATCACGACTCCACCCACCGAGCTCCAGACAACAGACCCACCCACAGAATCTGCAGTTTTTCAGCTCTCATAACAGACAGAGGGGAGACATTTGACAGGTAAAGATACATGCAGGAGGCATATATATCCTTATAGATAACCCCTATGGCAGTAGTTTAGAAAGGATGACATTGGGTTTACATCCACTTTAAGCTTGCTATATTTCTGCCTTTCCTATGTATCCTATCTGTCAGTTCTCAAGGAAACCAGACCACTCTCAGACCTTTCTGGTTGGGTCTTTCACCTTCAATGGTTGGACTGTGTGTGGATAGGGAGAATCCTCTGCAGTTCCCTGCGTAGACTCCTTGTGGGCGACCTGGGTCAGAGGCACATGGTAGGGTCAGATTAAATCCACAGAGAAGAGAAGAGATGAAGAGGGTCTCTTAATGAGTGTTTTGTCTATTGTCGTAAACCCCTTCTATCCACTTAGATAAGTGGAGACTATTCTTGTAAATCTGCAGATTTGCTGTACTATTTGTTTTAGAAGCAAGCAGATATAGGCATAGTAGAGAAGGCAGGACAGTCATTATGGGCATTAAATTAAATAAGGGAATGAAGGGTGAGAGGCCTTCAGAAAATGCCCAGCGCAAGATGAGCACTAGAGAATATATGAACCGAAGGTACGGTTCCACCTATACTGAGCCCATAGATAAATGGGTAGAATGGACAAAGGGAACAGCCAAACCTTTAAAATCCAAAGGGACTTTTGATTTACAAGTATGGCAAACTTTTCTGCAGGATTATGGCCCACTACTGTGCAGTGAAGGAATGTAGAGAATAGCTTGCACATGGGAGACAGAAGCTAAAGTAGCAAATCAAACTGGCTTGACGGAGATGTTTAATAAAAGAACTGCCCAGATTTACTAAGTTTGGCCAGAAGACTCTGTAGAGGAGGACCCCCCACCTTATGTGGCTGCCAGTTTGGCTTTAAGGGGTCCACCCACAAAAGCACAAGAATTAGATTACATGGAACACACAAAAGATGAGCTGGGCAATATAGTAGAGAGCAGAGGTTTAACAGCCCCATATCAACCTACAAAGAGGGATTTGGCTGGTATCCTAGAAACAGATGATTGGCATAAATCAAAAGGCACATATGCAAAATGAGATCGCTCTGAACTTAAGGCTTTGGCCAGAGAAAGAGAGATAGAGTCTGAACTTCCTGAGCAAACCATCATTTCCAAATTGTGGCAGCAAGAAGAAGAGAGATGGAAGGGAGACGCCACCCCTTCTGCCCCTGGCACAGAGCAATCTGTTGCAGTTTATCCTGTCAGAACCCAATTTGTTTTTGAAGGTAATGCTATTGACAGTAAGTCTCAAATTAAATGGCATGTACCTTTTAGTCCCCAAGAAATGAGAGCCATATTACAGGGATTGGGAGGTCCTAGAAGGAATCCAATTGGGTTTGCAAACAAACTTAGTGCTGCACAGGAAGCATATGAGGCTTCTGCTACTGACATTCATCAGCTTCTTATTAAAGCAGTGGGAAGCAACATGTCTGGCTATATACTTAAAGAATATGGTGTAGACATCAAAAATGTAGATAAGATGGTTAGTGGATGGGAGGTTTGTGAGACATTGAAGGAAAAATTGCCCCAAATATATGGACAAACCAGACATGCTGAATTTATGAATGCTAAGCAAGGGAAAGAGGAAGCAGCAGGGGCTTATTGGAGGCGGTTAAGTGATATGGCTGATGAAGCAGGCCTTAAAATAGAGGAAGAGAAGGCAGGAGAAACTGCAAGTCCATCTACACAACTGGTGAAACAAAGGTTTCTTGATGGTTTAATACCCCAGTTGAAAGAAAAGTTGTTCACAGCAAGGCCTGAGGCAGGCAATATTTCTATTTGAGACCTCCTGCCTATCCTGTTATCCCTAGAAAACAGGATAAAACCAAAAAGACAGCAAACCCAAGGTTATGTACATGGGAAGGCAGAGAGGAAAAGGAAGAGGCAAAGGCAATTTCAGAAATCATGGCAATCGGGGACCAATTATATGCTACAATTGTAATGGGGAAGGACACATAGCCAAACTCTGCTATCTTCCTGACTGTAGACTGGAAAGGAGCTTAGCGGCACCTCATGCTGATCCCAGTTCTCTGCCAAAAGCAGTGGATCAGGCATAGGAAAATGGCATGCCAGTATCAATCATGTTAAATAGGGGAAACAATGGTCCTGAGGCAAGCGTAAAAGTATTTTTACAAGAACTCCCCTATCCTGGAGGAGAAACTGAATTAACCTGTTTAATAGATACTGGTGCAATCCAAAGTGTTTTTAATATAGAGGACTTAACTCTAGGATTATTATCTACAAATGTTATCTCTGGTGTTGGCCTAACCGGGACCTCTACTGATTTGGTTGAGTCTAAGCCACTTAAACTCAGGCTAGAACAGCAAACATGAATTGTCACTAAAGTGTTAGTTTCAGACACAGTTCCTACCAATCTTTTAGGAGCTGACATTTTGAACCAAATTTTAGCAAACATAGACTACATTCCTACAGGAGTCCTAGTGGTCAGTAGTCTGTCAGGAAAAGTTTTAAATTCTGCCTGTATTCTGAGTATTTTTAATCCAAGGCTCCACTCCACCATTTCCACCAGAATTGAAAGTGATTCCCGCTGATTTATGGGCCACCAGCAAATATGATGTAGGTCTGCTGGATTGCACCCCAGTCATGATAAAAATTAAACCAAGAGCCCATCTCCCACAGATTAAACAGTACCCACTGAGTATTGCTCAGACTGAGGGGATAAAGGATCAAATCACTCAACTGAAAGCCACACGGGTTGTGGTTCCAATTAAGTCCCAAGCCAATACACCCCTGTTCCCAATTGCAAAGAAGCCGGATAAGAAGGGTGGTCAGGTGACATACCACATGGTGCATGATTTGAGAGCCATTAACAATATAATTGAGGCAGATACCCCATTCGTACCCAACCCCCGCACTTTACTAAGTGGAATACCTGCCTCCAGCACCTGCTTTACAGTGATTGATCTTGCAAATGCTTTCTTTTCTGTGCCCCTGCACCCAGATTGCTGGCACCTTTTTTCATTTACCCATGATGCCCAAAAGTTAGCATGGACAAGATTGCCCCAAAGCTGTGTGAGTAGCCCCTCTGAATATAATACTGCGTTAAAGTAAGTATTGGGCCAATGGTCCCACTTACACCCAAACACAGTTTTGGTTCAGTACATAGACGATTTGCTTACTTGTTCTGATACAAAGGACATTTGTAGCAGAGAAACAGTAAGCCTTCTCATGTTTCTCTATAACCTTAACAACAAAGTTAGCAAAGATAAGCTACAATACTGCCAAGAGAAAGTGATCTTCCTGGGTCACTGCATTTTACATGGAATCCGTCACCTAACCCTAGATCGAGTTAAAACTCTACAAAAATTTGAAAAGCCAAGAAATGTACAGCAACTACGTGCCTTCCTGGGGTTAGGGGGATATTTTAGGGACTGGATTCCAAATGCATCAGAATATATGGCTTCTCTATATGGGGCTACCACTAGTAACCCTTTCAAACTCACATGGGACAATGAATTGCAGATGAAGGAGCTTATTAAAATTTTGTCTGAAGCTCCAGCCATTGGACTTCCTGACTATACTAAGACTTTCTCATTGTTCTGTCATGAAGTCAGTGGATTTGCTGCAGGTGTACTCACCCAGCTAAATGGAGACAAACAGAGGCCTGTGATGTATGTATCAGTCTCATTAGACCCTGTCATCAAAGGCTCCTCCAGTTGTATGAGAGTCACAGCAGCCTACATTTTGCTGCTAGACAAAGTAACTGAGCTTGTACTAGATTCTGCTCTCATCCTGTATGTGCCACATGCAGTACAGGAAATCATGAATCAAGTAAATACCAGACGTGTGTCTGCCAGTAGATTTGACAAGTACCAGTCTGCTCCTTTTGCTCCATCGAATTTAACAATCAAACGATGTGTTACTTTAAATCTGGCTACTCTTCTTCCTATAATTGATGAAGAAGATGCAACAAATGGTACTGATGTAGAACCTGAGTTTTTCTCATGATTGAATGGCCCTGGTGGAGGTAGAAAGGGCCTCTGTCACACCAGCAAAAGATGAGCCTTTATCAGATTGTGACACACACTTATTCGTGGATGTCTCCAGATTTTACACTGATGATGGTCAGCCACACACAGGGTTTGCTGTAACCACTACAGACACCATTTTACATCAGGAAGCATTGATACCCAAGATGTCAGCACAGGAAGTGGAGTTGTGTGCTGTAGTCAAAGCATGTCATCTCCTAGAGAATCGAAGGGGATACATTTACACTGACAGCAGATATTTGAGGCCTTTCAGAAACCAGCAAAAGTTGCTATCTTGAAGGTTAAAGGACATGCAAGGAGAAATGACATGACAGCCAGAGGAAATGCTTTAGCGGACGAAACGGAAAACGATGCTGCCCTTATGGCATTTGGAGTCACACCCACTGTAGGGGTTGCCCAGGTAGTGGGGACAAATTTCACTCCTCAAGAGCAGTGGGATGTAGAAACTTTAATTCAGTTGCAGAACCAGGCCCCTGATTAAGAGAAGGATAAGTGGATCAAATGTAATGCTACCCAAAATCAGCAGGGTCTGTGGAGCGCTGACAACAGGTGGTGTCTACCCAGGAGTTTGTACCCAGTTTTAGCACAACTGGCACATGACGGCAGTCATCTTGCTAAGGGCATGATGGTGGCACTTACTGATTGCTATTGGATAGCGCCTGGATTTAGTGCATTTGCAGCCAGGTTTTGTGCTTTATGTCTCACTTGTGCTCTGTACAATGCAGGGAGGCCTGTCCATGTTCCCCAAAAGCATTCTCCTAAGCCAGATTTCCCTTTTCAAAGAATTCAAATAGACTACATTCAGATTCCCACAATAGGCACCTATGAGTACGCTCTAGTGTATGTTAACATGTTTTCAGGTTGGCCTGAGTGCTGGCCGGTAGCTAAAGCAAATGCAAAAACAACAGCAAAGAAGATTTTGAACGAAATAGTTTGTAGATATGGGGTTCCTGAAACTATTTTGAGTGACAGAGGAACTCATTTTACTGGGGAAGTAATGAAAGAGGTAATGGAAGCCCTTCACATACAGCAAGCTTTCCATACACCTTATCCTCCACAAAGTAGTGTTAAAGTTGAGAGACTTAATGGAATTTTGAAAAACAGATGTGCAAAAATGAAAGCAGATACAGGAAAAGGATGGGTGGAAGCTTTGCCATTAGCCCTATATTCTGTACGAACTACCCCTAAACAACCACATGGGCTGTCCCCCTATGAGATTTTTTTTTGGAGGGCCACCCAAAACAGGGCTAGTTGCAGGCTTCTCACTCTAGTCTGTTAGAATATGTTCAGATTTTGCAAAGAACATTGAATAAAATACATGAAGGTGTTTATAAATCTATCCCCGACCCAGATTCTGTTTCAGGTATTCACAGAATCCAACCAGGTGACTGGGTAGTGGTCAAGCGACACGTCAGAAAGCCACTAGAACCAAAATTTGACTGACCATATTTGGCGCTTTTGACAACCAGTTCCGCTGTCAAGTTGGAAGGAAAGCCCACCTGGATTCAAGCCAGTCACTGCAAGAAAATCCTGAAGTGATGATATCCTTTGAAAAAATTATGATGATGTTTCTTTTCTTTTTGTTGTTTGTGACTGAGACATGGAAAAATAACCCTTTCATCCAAATGTTATACTTGTATGCAACCCATAGCGACGCTAGTAACTGCTGGGTGTGTTCTCACTTACATCCCCAAACAGGAACAATACCCATGATAGCAATGCCTCTACAACTTCAGTGATCTAAACAGGACCAGAATAAATTGCTCATACATAGTCTTCACAGCTAATGAGCACAGATTAGTAACTTTGATGGTTTCAAAACAGATAGACACTCCACAGATTTATTTAAACATTACATGCCAGTTTAACACTAAATTTACATGGTTAGGCAATTCAGATTGCAGCGCAGAAAAGATTACAGTATATGGAGGAAACTATGGTCAATATTATTATATCCCAGATCCAGAACTAAATAGAACCCTTTATAGTACAAATTGCTCACAGTTCCCAATATGTGAAAATATCGGTTACCTGAAATTCCATGTTATTGCTTCCATTTTTTTAGGAGCAGGTATACCATCCATACGTAGAGGGTTATATTATATATGTGGAAATAAAGCTTACGCCTGGCTTCCTACTAATGTTACAGGTACATGTTATATTGGGAAGTTAGTACCTGCTTTGGCTGTTCGCAAAGATACAGTGCGACTAGATCAAAGTCCAGAATACCCTTTAGTGTTCAAAAGAGAGCTTTTCACTGAATTTGACATGGCATGGCCATGGTTCCCTTCCTGGACAGAATGGGGAATTGAAGCAATGAAAAGAATAAATAATTACACTAGAATTGTAGATGAGATCATTAGTCTTACTACCACTGATATAAGTTTATTAAGTGAAGAAATGGCTCAGCTTAAAAAAGTAGTATTATAGCACAGATTAACACTAAATTATCTCACTGCAGCTCAAGGTGGGATGTTTAAGGTATTTCACACTGACTGTTGTATATACATTTCTGATAATGAGGACAGGCATCTTGCTGAGATAAGAGAACTACAGAAGAAGGCCGGAGATATTGCTAAAGATGGATGGAACCCCTTTAAGGGTTTAGGAGGTTTTGGTGACTTTTTATATGACAGAGCAACATGGTTACAGAAACTGGGCGTTACTTTGTGATGTTCCTATTTCGTTATATTTGTTATTTACTTTCTCATCAGGCTATGTCTCTGTGTGACTACCCGCTGTACCAACAAATGGTCCAACAGCCCTGATGAAACCATTATTGTAAGAAAACTAGGAGAGAGCTAAACATGACAACGTCTCTCTGCGCCAATGTAACAGGAGTTACCAGCAATCGGCTGAATGTAACATGGAGAAGAATGGTGTCAAATAAACAAAAGGAGGGAAATGACATGGACATTCACTGTATTGTTCATTTAAGCACAAGAGACTTCATTTTCTTCTCACTGTTGAAATATGTTCTGTAACCTTCACCTAACACACAGAAACATCTTCTGCTAGAAGCTCTCTCTCTGTCTCCACTCCCCCCCTCCCCTCTCAAAGTTGTACTTTTGCAATTGTTCTATTCCTTAGCTTTTAATAACGTATTTCTAGTTGTTGGTTTTTAATAACATCTCACACCACCCCTTTTTTATCTATGTATAAAATAACATGTAATAATAAATTTGGGCACTGAACGGACATTTTAAACAAAGTGATTGCGTCCTGTTATTCTGTTCCTGCAGCTGCAGTATTAACTTCTGTTTTTAGAGTCCCAATCAGAAAAAAATCCATAACACTTATATTGCAAGTATTAATCTGGATCTTTTCATTTGTCCCTTCTCCCCTGAATGTTCATCAGAACAAATTTGCGGTGTGGTATGGCACAGACAAACTGCCAACCAGATGAACATCTTTCATCTCTGTTCCAGAAACCTCTCCAATCTCGCTCCACCAGGACTCTGGAAGTGAAAAACAAGAGCAGAATCAAATTCTTATCCACAATATCTGCTTGCTTGCTATGCTTACTTATAGTTCCCTCCTTGGAACCCAGGAACTTAGTATTCCTGGCTTCTGCAACTCTGAACAAATTATCAAAACAACCATGATTTCTTTAGGATGAAGCCACTCTAAAATGGATCCCCATGGTAAGAGCAAAAAATAAAAAATGAATATGAATGTTGCTTCTCAAAAATTCTCAATTTAAACGCAAAAAAACCCCCTATGCATTTAGCTGTACCTTAAAACCTATGCGCTAACTCCCCTTTCAGCTGGAATGAAAATAAAAACAAAGTAGAAAACTACAATAACTCCAGGGGCTAGAATGTGTCAGGAAAAGCCCTCTTGCAAATATCCTAGCAAACTAAAGTTTAGAGGAATGCCTGTGCACAGAAGCGCCACCCGGCGCTCGCGCGCGTGCAATAGCGCCAATAGCGCCAAAAGCGCTAACGTGCGTACGCGCATGCGCAATAGCGCCAATAGCGCGGCAGTGCGTACGCGCATGCGCAATAGCGCCAATAGCGGCGCCCTGTGACAGCACTTGGCGCCAAAGAGGCTATTTAAGGAGGACTGTTCCACTGCTGCCTTGCTGTCTGGTCTACAGCGTTCCTGAAGACCCCTTGTGCCCTGTTACTTGCATATTGCTACCTGATACCTGTTGGACTGTTCCTGACTACTCTGTTTGCTGCCTGCCCTGATCCCGGCTTTTGGACTTTGACTACTCTCCCGGATTTACCTTCTGTACCTGATCTGCCCGCCTGTGTTTGACCCGGCTTGCCTGTACCCTGCTGTCTACATCCTGCTGGTGGACTACAAGACACCTCCCTGCTGTCTACATCCTGCTGGTGGACTACAAGACACCTCCCTGCTGTCTACATCCTGCTGGTGGACTACAAGACACCTCCCTGCTGTCTACATCCTGCTGGTGGACTACAAGACACCTCCCTGCTGTCTACATCCTGCTGCCAGACTACAGGACACCTTCCAGCTGACTACCTGATTCAGCTCTCTGCTCCAGCCTTCCAGTCAGGCACTTGTGCCCCTGTCATCACTACCAGGGGTTCCCGAGTCGGAGGTATACGAGAGGCCGTTCCCTGCATTCCGGGCTCCACCTACCAGGTACGTGACAGAATGGCTTCCTACCAACTCTTGTCTTAAACGTATTCAGCTGCTAATTGAGGGCATATACAATGACCCCCCTTTCAGGTGGGCTAAACCTAACAATGTTTCCACCTGAACAAAACAAAAATAAAATAAATGAATAAACAAATAACAAAAAATAAATAAAAAAAATAAATAAAAAAATGTAAACAAAAATTAATTTAAAAAAAAACAATTAAAAAAATGTATATATTTTTTTTAAATTAAAAATAAGAGGAGGAAAAAAACATAATAATCATAACAGAAAAAAATAACAATCCAGAGGCTTATCCTTGAAAATACTAAAAATATATCAAGGTCCTCTATAATACTCCAAACATGAAGGGCAAATCTCTGAAACTCACATCCAAATCTTATTCACAGCAAAGAAACATTAACCATAAAAGTCTTACCATGTATGCAGCTCACTAAGGGCAGCTAAAATTGTTTTCCTCAGTGCTATATCAGAATGAACATGCGGCTACCTCCATTTTGAGTTTACGCAACTGTTCTACATAGTGATGCCTTTCCTGTCTTAATTGGCTATATTTTGTAGTCTATAGTTTGTAGTCTCAAACGGAAAACGGGTTTGATTACTATGGCCTCTATGCCTTGGATTGCTACCCCTCGCAGAATAAACTTCATAACGCCTTGGTGTATGTTTCGGGTAGTGTGATTTCCTTTGTATATTATAATTTGCCATCAAACAATACCTAGCTATGTGACCCCCCTTTTTGCAAACAAAGCATTTGAGAGCTGGTCTCCCTACATAGGCCCTTCTCTGAGCATATGACGATGGAGACTCAAATTGATTTATAACATTACTATGAACGGAATCAACAGACTTTACACTTTCATTGTCTGAGGAGTCACTAGCAATGGAGTCATCATACGTCTCCACTGTTTCAACCCCTGAATCAATTTCAAGCGCAGTTACCGCACTTTTATTTAAATATTCCTCATTCAGATCTCCAAGATTGATTCCCACCATAGGAAAATAACTTGCAGGAAAACTAGTATTTGGCTTTTCTACATGTTGTTCCAGAGCCTCTATCTTTGCTAAGCACAGAGCATGTGCGGAGGAGAACTCCATGGCAGACTGGGCTTCATGTAATTCCTTCCTAAGCAATATTATAATAATGCTTATTCTCAGCCTCTCTCTGATTCAAAGAGGCAATACAACTTTCTCTTTGTTTACACGTTTCCTCTAATTCATTCATTTTTTGTTCCAATACACATTTCTCACACTAATTGTTCAATGTGATCACAGACATTTGCATCTGCATTTGCAACCATTGTTAATATATTCTTAGTTATACTTTGTACCTGCTCCATTAATTGCTTTCTCTCAGTATACCATTGGCCTTCTTTCGCTATAGCAATGTCTTTCATTTTCAATAACATGCATACAACATTGGCCATCTTCGCTTTCCTGCCTTTTTTTGAAGACTTTTTATGTTTTATCTGATTATTATGAATATTACTCCTGTATTGATTTGTATTGTAAGTGTACCGTCTGCCCTCATGTTGTAAAGTGCTGTGCAAACTGTTGGCGCTATATAAATCCTGTATAATAATAATAATAACATTACATTGTCTCAATAACTCATTAAATTGGTGCATTAAAGCGTTTTCTGTCACAGTGCTGAAATTAACACAGGCATGTCTCTTAAGAAAATCTTCAATGACCTCCATTGATGTGCTAATTAGTCTAAACTGAAGGTTGCTCAACCGGTCTATACACAGCAGCTGCTTAGACAATGCACACAGACAAAAACACATAGATAAAAGCTAACTTTTACTTGTAGTTCTACACCACACACATTACCTTGGGGAGTTGCAGACTAGAATATAGGGATGAGCCAAACACCCCTCTGTTCGGTTCGCACCAGAACATGTGAACAGGCAAAAAATTTGTTGCAACGCGCGAACACCGTTAAAGTCTATGTGACTCTAACAGAACATGAATAATCAAAAGTGCTAATTTTAAAGGCTTATATGCAAGTTATTGTCATAAAAAGTGTTTGGGGACCTGGGTCCTGCCCCAGGGGACATGGATCAATTAAAAAAAAAGTTTTAAAAATGGCCATTTTTTCGGGAGCAGTGATTTTAATAATGCTTAAAGTGAAACAATAAAAATGTCCCCACCCCCCTCTGATGTCACGGGGAATGCCACAGGGAAGTCCCCATCAAGTCCCTGTGCGTCAGAGGGGGGCGGGGTCACCGGGTGGCCTGCCCTCCGTTATTTAAGAACCATCAGAAGACGAGAAGCGACACACAGCAGGAGCATCCCATCATGGATGCGGAGCGGCCCGAGAAGAAGAAGGGAAGAAGACGACTCGGAGAAAGATGCCGGACAAAAACACCGGAGGAAGAACTAGAAGAACCAGAAGAACCAGAAGAAGAAGAAGATGGAGGAAGAAACCAAAGGAAGATAGAAGAAAGAAGGTAGAAGTAAGAAGATAGAAGATAGAAGAAAGAAGATGGAAAAAAGAAGACTTTAAATAAAGAAATTGTCAAAAACTGTCTCTTGTCATTTTTAACATTTTGGACAGTTTTTTTGTGAAATGGTAGGGGTACTTTTGTACCCCCTTACCATTTCACACAGGGGGGGCTGGGATCTGGGGGTCCCCTTGTTAAAGGGGGCTTCCAGATTACGATTAGCCCCCCGCCCGCAGACCCCCACAACTACCGGGCAAGGGTTGTGGGGATGAGGCCCTTGTCCCCATCAACATGGGGACAAGGTGCTTTGGGTGGCTACCCCAAAGCACCCTCCCAATGTTGAGGGCATGTGGCCTGGTACGGTTCAGGAGGGGGGGGGCATGGTTGCGTGCTCGGATAAGGTTTTGGTATGGATTTTTGGGGGGACCCCACGCCATTTTTTTTTTTTTTGGCGCGGGGTTCCCCTTAATATCCATACCAGACCTAAAGGGGCCTTGTATGGACTTTAGGGGGACCCCCACGCCATTAAAAAAAAAAATTTGGTTCGGGGTTCCCCTGTGGGGAAATCCCATGCCGTTTTTATCAATGAACTTTTATGTGTATTGTCGGACCGACAATTCATTAATAGCCGCTAGTAGTTTTAAATGACTTTTTTTCCTTTGAAATGTCATTTTGCTGTCAGACTGTTCTAAACACGGGAAACATGCGCTCCTTTACAGGCATACTATAGACACCCCCAGGTACGAAATTTAAAGGAATATTACACTTTTATTGTTTCACTTTAAGCATTATTAAAATCACTGCTCCCGAAAAAACTTCAGTTTTTAAAACTTTTTTTTCCATTGAGCCATGTCCCTTGGGGCAGGACCCGGGTCCCCAAACACTTTTTATGACAATAACTTGCATATAAGCCTTTAAAATTAGCACTTTTGATTTCTCCCATAGACTTTTAAAGCGTGTTCTGTGGCTTTTGAATTTGCCGTGAACACCCCAAATTGTTCGCTGTTCGGCGAACTGGTGAACAGCCGATGTTCGAGTCGAACATGAGTTCGACTCGAACTCGAAGCTCATCCCTACTAGAATACTGTAATCACTGAGCAGAAAATGATATCACCTGTGATGTATTTCTGTTATCTTGCAAACCTGGCCTGTTAGTGGGCCCTGAGGACAGGGTTAATGACCACTGCCCTAAAGCATTAGTTTGCATTAGAAAATGATTTACATTCTTATATTTAAAATCTTTTATTTATAGTAGACCAGACTTCATGTATGCTACGATTTGGTTCATTACTCTACATGTGATCTGGGTGGATTAATACATTCCCATTATATGCAATCTTTTACGAGCCACAGTTAAGTATTGCAAGGTGAGTTCTTTGTGATCCATAAACCTTTTTTCCAACACACCTAACCGTTTTAAAGCTTTGTTTTTTCTGATTATTTTTATTTAAATATTCTTAGGTTTAATAATCCTATATATCATCTGTGAGCACCTTTTTCTGGTCTATATTCCTCCGCCATTTGACTGTCCAGTGTTAACTTATTGTGAAATTTTTTTCATTGATGTGGGTCTCATGGTGAGTTTGGCTATATTGTGTCTATATGGCTCTTTGGTACTGTTTGGGAATGTTTAGGGTCTGTTTATTGTTTTTGTATCTATGGCTGCTTCTCAGCAATCCATTAAATAGCATATGCATGTGCGTTTTTAGCACTTATACATGATTCGAAAGATGTTTCATTTTGCTTCGTGGATATTACTTTGTTTTTTGTGTATTTTTTTTATAGAGTACATTCCTCATGAATACAACTCCTAAACATGTAGAGTGTGAGATTGGAACTATGTTGATTGAGATCCCTCATGTAACAAAGGACACCTCATCTATTGCCCAATCTGTATTAAAGGAAGTTATGTTTTGCTAGAATTGTGTTGTGTCCTTTATGGACAAAAAAATTGTCCTTGTTTTCTTTCTTTATTCTTTCCCCTTTTTTATGGGTGATTCATGATCTGCCACCACAGGCTATGGCTGAAGAAGTGCAGTACTCTCTTTGGTAAAACAACCTCTAGGAGTGTAAAGTATCAGTGTGTTCCACTTGAAAACAAGAGCTCCCTACAGTATGAAATGTGTGCTACACATATAATGAATAACTGTACCTATGTCCTATGATTTCAAATATAGAAAGAAACATTACTGGAATTTCTCTAAGGTAATAGCATATCATGGTCAGGGGTCAGGCTTGGAGACCAGTAACTATAGCAGTAGAAAGACTCCCACCAACCAACAGGATAAGTACAAAAGCAGGTCACCCTGGTGGATGAAGCAGGCCCATCTGACGCATAAGGTCTAAACACTAACAGGTATTCGCCAGAGCTCCTGATGGTGGAGATGGGTTTTGTTGCTTGTTAGTACCAGGTCACGGCCCTCAAGATCACCCTATGAGAAGGTGAGCAAGCCAGGTTCCAGTAGTAGGTATAGCAGGTATGGGTCAAGCAGAAATGCAATCAGTAAACAAGCCAAAGTTTGGTAACAAGTGATTACTAGAATGGATCAAGCAGAAGCATAGTGAATAAACAAGCCAACGGTTGATAACAAATGGTTACAAGTTAGGATCAAGCAAGGCATAATCAAGGAACAAGGAAAAGGTCAATAATGAGTGGTAGTGAAGATGCAAATGGCAGCAGGAGTGACAGGAGCGAGATATGGGCTGAAGGAGAGCACAATAATCAGGCAAAAAGGAAATACAGAGACATAGCTTAAATTAGGAAGTTTATGGGAGTAGCAAAGAGTTCAAGGTTCCTCAGAAAGAAGGTACCAGGCAAGATTGTCCAAGGGATCAGACAGGGAGCTGTTCAGCATCTTAGTTTGCACAGTTAGAAAAGCTACACCCAGGCATTACAGAGGTTGTAGGGTTTAGATCTGGATCCTGACAGTACTCCCCTTTTTACAAGACATCTTAGGACCTAGTTTGTGAGGGAACCTTTGGTGGAACACTTTTGTCAATCTGGGAGCATTGGCATTCTCCTCAGGCTCCCAAGAATTTTCTTCTGGTCCATAGTCTTCCCATTGAAACAGATATTGTAATATGTTCCTAAATATCCTGGAATCAATAATTCTTTCAACCACAAATTTTTCTTCAGTCTGTACCTCAACAGGTGGAGGAAGTGGGAGAATAGTTCCAGAAAAAGGATCATGAAATGTTTTTTTTTCTGCTCAAATCATTCCAATCACCTTTTTCTTTTCAATATTTTTATTGATGTTTTGCAATACAATCATGACAATGACAATCCATATAATAAAATCCTCTCGCTGGCCAAGCTAGCCAGGAAAGCAAAATACATTGAAACAAAAGAGAGATCTCAAGCATGGAGATTGAACCATTAAGGCACTTACATGTCTTCAAATGTAGTTCTATAGTCACAGTTAATACCTGCCCATTTTGTAACTTAGGAATTATAATTTGCAAGGGGGGGGACTATAACCAGTGGGATAACTCAACAAGAACAAAAGAAAACATTATTTCACAGGATATGATGGTCCCCAAAAACGGGCAACGCTAGGCATGTGTGTGTTGAGTAACTTAAAGTGGACTCCTTCTGGTGTCCATGGTTATTCTGACCAAGGGAAAACAAAGAATTTTGTCCCCTCATGTCCGTTGCTTAGGTTAATGTGTTACCCAAGTATATCACTGCAGATATTGGTCTATAGGGATGAGCTTCGTGTTCGAGTCGAACCCATGTTCGACTCGAACATCGGCTGTTCGACCGTCCGTCGAATTGCGAACGATATGGGCCGTTCGCGCCAAATTCGTGTGGCGCGTCACGGCCCATAATTCACTGCGGCATCGCAGTGCATTGCTGGCTGATGATTGGCCAAGCATGCACTATGACCCGCATGCTTGGCCAATCACAGCGCCGTCAGTAGAGAGAGCTGTAATTGGCCAAAGCCAGGGTGGCTTTGGCCAATTATGGCTCAGGGGATTTAGTACACACCCCACACTATATAAGGCCGCCTGCACGGCGGCCCTGTGTAGTGTGTGTTCCGGTGTGCTGAGAGATAGAGAGAGAGAGAGACAGTGTCATTTGATTTGAGTTAGATAGATTAGGCAGAACAGTCAGTCAGTTAGCTGCACTTACAGTGTATTGTGTATATATATGCATCCCAGGTGTTGCATATATATATATACACTGTATTCAGTTTAGCTAGATCCGTTCCTGTTATCTTCTATCTAGACTATTTAGTGCAGTGTGTCCTGCTCACAGTGTTCAGCTAGATCCGTTCCTGCTATTTACATTCAGTGCAGTGCGTCCTGCTCACAGTGTTCAGCTAGATCCGTTCCTGCTATTTACATTCAGTGCAGTGCGTCCTGCTCACAGTGTTCAGCTAGATCCGTTCCTGCTATTTACATTCAGTGCAGTGCGTCCTGCTCACAGTGTTCAGCTAGATCCGTTCCTGCTATTTACATTCAGTGCAGTGCGTCCTGCTCACAGTGTTCAGCTAGATCCGTTCCTGCTATTTACATTCAGTGCAGTGCGTCCTGCTCACAGTGTTCAGCTAGATCCGTTCCTGCTATTTACATTCAGTGCAGTGCGTCCTGCTCACAGTGTTCAGCTAGATCCGTTCCTGCTATTTACATTCAGTGCAGTGCGTCCTGCTCACAGTGTTCAGCTAGATCCGTTCCTGCTATTTACATTCAGTGCAGTGCGTCCTGCTCACAGTGTTCAGCTAGATCCGTTCCTGGTATTTACATTTAGTGCAGTGCGTCCTGCTCACAGTGTTCAGCTAGATCCGTTCCTGCTATTTACATTCAGTGCAGTGCGCCCTGCTCACAGTGTTCAGCTAGATCCGTTCCTGCTATATACATTTAGTGCAGTACGTCCTGCTCACAGTGTTCAGCTAGATCCGTTCCTGCTATTTACATTCAGTGCAGTGCGTCCTGCTCACAGTGTTCAGCTAGATCCGTTCCTGGTATTTACATTTAGTGCAGTGCGTCCTGCTCACAGTGTTCAGCTAGATCCGTTCCTGCTATTTACATTCAGTGCAGTGCGTCCTGCTCACAGTGTTCAGCTAGATCCGTTCCTGCTATTTACATTCAGTGCAGTGCGTCCTGCTCACAGTGTTCAGCTAGATCCGTTCCTGTTATCTTCCTACTGACAGGCAGGCTTGTCTGGTTACAGTATATAAAGCTACCTGAAGAAAATTACAGGTGTTCTTTTTGATCCTATTAGTACCACGGTCAGGCAGTTAGACTATTTACATTTAGTACAGTGTGTCCTGCTCACAGTGTTCAGCTAGATCCGTTCCTGTTATCTTCCTACTGACAGGCAGGCTTGTCTGGTTACAGTATATAAAGCTACCTGAAGAAAATTACAGGTGTTCTTTTTGATCCTATTAGTACCACGGTCAGGCAGCTAGACTATTTACATTTAGTACAGTGTGTCCTGCTCACAGTGTTCAGCTAGATCCGTTCCTGTTATCTTCCTACTGACAGGCAGGCTTGTCTGGTTACAGTATATAAAGCTACCTGAAGAAAATTACAGGTGTTCTATCCCAGCTTAGTGCAGCTACAGGCCATTAGTATGTCTGGAAGGCCAAGAAGGAGAGGCAGACAGTCACAAGCCAATAAGAGAGGGCAAGCAGGCTCTGTGTCTAGTGCTGGTCGTGGAGACGGTGCATCCTCATCAGCACGTGGCCATGGGACACGCTTGGCCTTTTTTTCGGCAGCTGGCCGTGTTGAGCCGCAACATGCGGAAGACTTGGTCGAGTGGATGACCAAGCCGTCCTCATCCTCCTCATCTTCTCTCACCCATGCCCAGGGTGCTTTGTCTGGCAAAGCAGCGGCCTCTTCCCTCAGCTCAATGTCATCAGTGACTCCTTCCCTAGCTCCACCATGTCCTCATGAGGATTCCCTCGAACTGTTTGACCACAGTGTTGGGTACATGCTCCAGGAGGATGCCCAGCGTTTGGAAGGCTCTGATGATGATACTGAGCTCAATGAAGGCAGTAACATGAGCACGGACAGAGGGGGTGCCCAAGAAGGACAGCAATCTGGCAGTCATGCTCCCCCTGCTGCAGCATACTGCCAGGTTTGCTCCAGTGATGAGGAGGGAGGGGATGATGAGGTCACTGACTCAACGTGGGTGCCTGATAGGAGAGAGGAGGAGGAGGAGGAGGAGGAGGTGGCACATCACCAACTAGGCAGGATGCCCTCCAGGGGCCAGCCTAAGGGCAGCACATTGACTGCATCACACCCCAAAGCTCCACATGTGCAGGGCGCTGCAGTCTCTGCGCGTTATTCAAAAAGTTCTTTGGTGTGGGCCTTTTTTGAGACGAGTGCATCAGATCGCACCGCTGCTATTTGCAACATATGTCTCAAGCGTATCTCGCGTGGCCAAAACATCTCCCGCTTGGGTACCACATGCTTGACCAGACATATGTTGACCTGCCATGCAGTTCGTTGGCAAGCGTATCTGAAAGACCCACACCAAAGAACAAAGAGGATCTCTCCTTGCTCCTCATCAGCTGAGATTTCCAACCCCACTAGACCTTCAGTCCTCTCTGAGACCTGCAGTGAGAGGAATGAAGGTGTAGAATTAGGTGTGTCACAGCCAAGTACTTGTGGGCAATCTGCTTTTGGTACACCGACGTCAGATTGTACCAGGCAAATTTCCCTGCCCCAGCTGCTGCACCGCCGAAAGAAGTTTGCTCCCAGCCATCCACATGCCCAGCGGTTGAATGCTAGCTTGGCAAAATTGCTAGCACTTCAACTGCTGCCTTTTCAGTTGGTAGACTCTGCCCCCTTCCGTGAGTTTGTGGAATGTGCGGTTCCTCAGTGGCAGGTACCCAAACGCCACTTTTTCTCACGGAAGGCGATTCCGGCTCTCTACCGGCATGTGGAAGGCAATGTCCATGCCTCGCTGGACAGGGCGGTCAGCGGTAAGGTGCATATTACCGCTGACTCATGGTCCAGCAGGCATGGACAGGGACGTTACTTAAGTTTCACGGCGCATTGGGTGACTCTGCTGGCAGCTGGGAAGGATGCAGGACAAGGTGCAGTAGTGTTGGAGGTTGTTCCGCCACCACGCCTCCAAAATGCTGATTGTGACACACCTCTCTCCTCCACCCCCTCCTCTTCTTCTTCCTCCATGGCCTCTTCCTCGGAACCAGCGGTGCTCCGTAGGCGTTCAAGGGGCTACGCAAGTACGCAGGCCAAAAGATGCCATGCGGTGCTTGAGCTGGTGTGCTTGGGGGACAGGAGCCACACTGGGGCAGAGGTTCTGTCAGCTCTGCAGGGGCAGGTTCAGAGGTGGTTGACGCCACGCCAACTTAAGGCAGGAATGGTGGTTTGCGACAATGGCACCAACCTCCTCTCTGCCCTCCGACAGGGACAACTGACCCATGTGCCCTGTTTGGCTCACGTCCTTAACTTGGTGGTGCAGCGGTTCTTGGGCAGGTACCTGGGCTTACAGGATGTCCTGAGGCAGGCCAGGAAAGTCTCTGTGCATTTCCGCCGGTCATATAATGCCAGTGCTCGGCTGACGGACCTCCAAAAGGAGTTTAACCTGCCCAAGAACCGTCTAATCTGTGACATGCCCACCAGGTGGAACTCGACGTTGGCCATGCTGCAGCGGCTGCACACGCAGCAGAGGGCCATCAATGAGTACCTGTGCGACTATGGCACCAGGACAGGGTCAGGGGACCTTGGTTTTTTTTCCCCACGCCAGTGGGCCATGATCAGGGATGCATGCACTGTCCTGTCACCATTCGAGGAGGCCACGAGGATGGTGAGCACTGACAGTGCATGCATCAGTGACACTGTCCCCCTTGTCCACCTGTTGGAGCACACGCTGCGTGGAATAATGGACAGGGCACTTGAGGCAGAACAGAGGCAGGAAGAGGAGGACTTCCTTAGCTCTCAAGGCCCCCTTTATCCAGACAGTGTTCCTGCGTGCCCGCCGATCACACAGGAAGAGGACGAGGAGGAGGAGGAGGAGGAGGAGGAGGAAGATTGTGTCAGTATGGAGGTGGAGCCTGGCACTCAGCATCAGCAGTCTTTAAGGGATCAGTCCCAAGGAACACATGGACTTGTACGTGGCTGGGAGGAGGTGGCTGCGGACGTTGTTGTCCTTAGTGACCCAGAGGACTCCGGACCGAATGCCTCAGCAAACCTACGCTGCATGGCCTCCCTGATCCTGCAAAGCCTGCGTAAGGATCCTCGTATTCGTGGTATCAAGGAGAAGGACCAATACTGGCTGGCAACCCTCCTTGATCCACGTTACAAGGGTAAGGTTGCGGACCTTATCTTGCCATCGCAGAGGGAGCAGAGGATGAAACATCTTCGGGAGGCCTTGCAGAAAGGTCTGTGCAACGCGTTCCCAGAGACTGGGAGGTTACAAACTCCTGTTTCTGGACAACGTGTTGCTGAGGCTTCGGTCAGTCAAAGAAGGAGCGGTGGAGAAGGTGGCCGTCTGACCGATGCGTTCAGACAATTTTTTGGTCCGCAGCCCCAAGGTATGATCGGTTCCAGCAACCATCGCCAGCGTCTGTTTTACATGGTGCAGGAATACCTAGGGGCAAGATCAGACTTGGACACCTTTCCCACCGAAAATCCTCTGGGTTACTGGGTCTTGAGGATGGATCACTGGCCAGAGCTTGCACAGTATGCAATTGAGCTACTGGCCTGTCCTGCATCCAGCGTTCTTTCGGAACGTACATTCAGTGCTGCTGGAGGCGTGGTAACCGATCACAGGGTGCGTCTGTCCACTGACTCGGTCGATCGGCTGACCTTCATAAAAATGAATCAGTCTTGGATCACCACCAGCTACCAAGCACCTGATGCTGATGTAACTGAATAATTTTTTTCAGATCCCTTCAAAGACTGCCTATGCTGATGCTGAGTGATTATCCCTGAGTAATTATCCTCTTCCTCCTCAATCATCACGCTGATAGCTTGTAAGAACATTTTTGGTTCTGGGCGCCACCACCAGTGCCTAAGGCCCAATTTTTCTGCCCCTGTCTAACAGGGGCGTGAAATTACAATTTTTGATGCAATACTTTGCAGCAGGGCTCGTTCCTGCGTTCCAACTAGAGTGTCTGTGAGGGGTTGCAGTGTTGTGGCACCAGCACCAGTGCCTAAGGCCCAATTTTTCTGCCCCTGTCTAACAGGGGCGTGAAATTACAATTTTTGATGCAATACTTTGCAGCAGGGCTCGTTCCTGCGTTCCAACTAGAGTGTCTGTGAGGGGTTGCAGTGTTGTGGCACCAGCACCAGTGCCTAAGGCCCAATTTTTCTGCCCCTGTCTAACAGGGGCGTGAAATTACAATTTTTGATGCAATACTTTGCAGCAGGGCTCGTTCCTGCATTCCAACTAGAGTGTCTGTGAGGGGTTGCAGTGTTGTGGCACCAGCACCAGTGCCTAAGGCCCAATTTTTCTGCCCCTGTCTAACAGGGGCGTGTAATTACAATTTTTGATGCAATACTTTGCAGCAGTGCTCGTTCCTGCGTTCCAACTAGAGTGTCTGTGAGGGGTTGCAGTGTTGTGGCACCAGCACCAGTGCCTAAGGCCCAATTTTTCTGCCCCTGTCTAACAGGGGCGTGTAATTACAATTTTTGATGCAATACTTTGCAGCAGGGCTCGTTCCTGCGTTCCAACTAGAGTGTCTGTGAGGGGTTGCAGTGTTGTGGCACCAGCACCAGTGCCTAAGGCCTAATTTTTCAGCTCCTGTTCAACAGGGGCATGTAATTACAATTCTTGATCTAATATTTCACAGCAGGGCCCTGTGAGGGCTTACAGTGTTTTGGCCACAGCAACACCTAAGGCCCAAATTTCTGCTGAGTATATAGGGCAGGACCCTACTTTCAAACATCTAACTTACAAACGACTCCTACTTGCAAACGGAAGGAGACAACAGGAAGTGAGATGAAATCTACCCATAGGAAGGGAAATTCTCTCATGTAAGAGTTAATATGGGAAAACAATTTCTCCTTTCCACTGATGCTTTCCAATCCTTGTTCCACAAAAAAACCCAAATTTTCAAAAAACATTTTTCATTGGGACAAAAAAGTGAGGTGAAATCTTCTGAAGAGGAGGAAAGACGCAAAACAAATGTCACGGGTGATAACCCTTCCCTATGTTTTCCAAAAAGCTTAGAAAAGATTTTTTGGCTGGAGCTAAACACATTAAAAATGTTCAAAATTACAAACAGATTCTACTTAACAACAAACCTACAGTCCCTGTCTTGTTTGCACCGCCTGTATACTGCTGTTCAGAGTATATAGGGACCTTTCCTTATTTTAATTTGGGTGCGGGGTTCCCCTTAATATCCATACAAGACCCAAAGGGCCTGGTAATGGACTGGGGGGTACCCATGCCGTTTGTCTCACTGATTTTCATCCATATTGCCAGGACCCGACATGACATTAAACCCGCAAGCAGTTTTAAATGAGATTTTTTCCTTTAAAAATGACATTTGGTGCAGGGACTGTTCTAAACATGGGAAACACGCGTCACTTTACAGGCATACTATAGACACCCCCCAGGTACGATATTTAAAGGAATATTTCACTTTTTTTTTTTTACTTTAAGCATCATTAAAATCACTGCTCCCGAAAAAACGGCCGTTTTTAAAAGTTTTTTTTGCATTGATACATGTCCCCTGGGGTAGGACCCGGGTCCCCAAACCCTTTTTAGGACAATACCATGCAAATTAGCCTTTAAAATGAGCACTTTTGATTTCGAACGTTCGAGTCCCATAGACGTCAATGGGGTTCTAACGTTCGTGCGAACTTGCGGTCCGTTCGCGGGTTCTGGTGCGAACCGAACCGGGGGGTGTTCGGCTCATCCCTATTGGTCTACATGAGAAAAATTCAGTAGGGATGACTCCCTAAGCATGATATCCGAGATCATCATCCCACCCCTATGGGTGCTCACTGTGGAGTGAGAGAGCTCCAGGACTAGGGATGAGCCGAACACCCCCCTGTTCGGTTCGCACCAGAACATGCGAACAGGAAAAAAATTCGTTCGAACACGCGAACGCCGTTAAAGTCTATGGGACACGAACATGAATAATCAAAAGTGCTAATTTTAAAGGCTAATATGCAAGTTATTGTCATAAAAAGTGTTTGGGGACCTGGGTCCTGCCCCAGGGGACATGAATCAATGCAAAAAAAAGTTTTAAAAACGGCCGTTTTTTCAGGAGCAGTGATTTTAATAATGCTTAAAGTCAAACAATAAAAGTGTAATATCCCTTTAAATTTCATACCTGGGGGGTGTCTATAGTATGCCTGTAAAGGGGCGCATGTTTCCCGTGTTTAGAACAGTCTGACAGCAAAGTGACATTTTGAAGGAAAAAACACATTTAAAACTACCGCGGCTATTGCATTGCCGACAATACACATAGAAGTTCATTGATAAAAACGGCATGGGAATTCCCCACAGGGCAACCCCGAACCAAAATTAAAAAAAAAAAATGATGTGGGAGTCCCCCTAAATTCCATACAAGGCCCTTCAGGTCTGGTATGGATATTAAGGGGAACCCCAGCCAAAATTTAAAAAAAAAATTGACGTGGGGTTCCCCCTAAATTCCATACCAGACCCTTCAGGTCTGGTATGGATTTTAAGGGGAACCCCGCGCCAAAAAAAAAAAAAAAACGGCGTGGGGTCCCCCTAAAAATCCATACCAGACCCTTATCCGAGCACGCAACCTGGCAGGCCGCAGGAAAAGAGGGGGGGACGAGAGTGCGCCCCCCCCCCCCTCCTGAACCGTACCAGGCCACATGCCCTCAACATTGGGAGGGTGCTTTGGGGTAGCCCCCCAAAACACCTTGTCCCCATGTTGATGAGGACAAGGGCCTCATCCTCACAACCGTGGCCGGTGGTTGTGAGGGTCTGCGGGCGGGGGGCTTATCGGAATCTGGAAGCCCCCTTTAACAAGGGGACCCCCAGATCCCGGCCCCCCCCCTGTGTGAAATGGTAAGGGGGTACTTACCCCTACCATTTCACTAAAAAACTGTCAAAAATGTTAAAAATGACAAGAGACAGTTTTTGACAATTCCTTTATTTAAATGCTTCTTCTTTCTTCCTTCATCTTCTTCTTCTTCTGGTTCTTCTGGCTCTTCTGGTTCTTCCTCCGGCGTTCTCGTCCAGCATCTTCTCCGCGGCGTCTTCTATCTTCTTCTCCTCGGGCCGCTCCGCACCCATGGCATGAGGGGGGAGGCTCCCGCTCTTCTCTTCATCTTCTTCTCTTCTTCATCTTCTTCTTCATCTTCTTCTTCTTCTTCTTCTTCCTTCTTCTCTTCTTCCTGTCTTCTCCGGGCCGCTCCGCAGCCATGCTGGCATGGTGGGAGGCTCCCGCTGTGTGACGGCGTCTCTTCGTCTGACGGTTCTTAAATAACGGGGGGCGGGGCCATCCGGTGACCCCGCCCCCCTCTGACGCACGGTGACTTGAGGGACTTCCCTGTGACGTCACGGGGAATGCCACAGGGAAGTCCCGTCATGTCACCGTGCGTCAGAGGGGGGCGGGGTCACCGGGTGGCCCCGCCCCCCGTTATTTAAGAACCGTCAGACGAAGAGACGCCGTCACACAGCGGGAGCCTCCCTCCATGCCACAGCATGGATTGCGGAGCGGCCCGGAGAAGACAGGAAGAAGAGAAGAAGAGAAGAAGGAAGAAGAAGAAGAAGAAAAAGAAGAAGAAGAAGATGAAGAAGAAGATGAAGAAGAGAAGAAGATGAAGAGAAGAGCGGGAGCCTCCCCCCTCATGCCATGGGTGCGGAGCGGCCCGAGGAGAAGAAGATAGAAGACGCCGCGGAGAAGATGCTGGACGAGAACGCCGGAGGAAGAACCAGAAGAACCAGAAGAAGAAGAAGATGAAGGAAGAAAGAAGAAGCATTTAAATAAAGGAATTGTCAAAAACTGTCTCTTGTCATTTTTAACATTTTTGACAGTTTTTTAGTGAAATGGTAGGGGTAAGTACCCCCTTACCATTTCACACAGGGGGGGGGCCGGGATCTGGGGGTCCCCTTGTTAAAGGGGGCTTCCAGATTCCGATAAGCCCCCCGCCCGCAGACCCTCACAACCACCGGCCACGGTTGTGAGGATGAGGCCCTTGTCCTCATCAACATGGGGACAAGGTGTTTTGGGGGGCTACCCCAAAGCACCCTCCCAATGTTGAGGGCATGTGGCCTGGTACGGTTCAGGAGGGGGGGGGGGCCGCACTCTCGTCCCCCCCTCTTTTCCTGCGGCCTGCCAGGTTGCGTGCTCGGATAAGGGTCTGGTATGGATTTTTAGGGGGACCCCACGCCGTTTATTTTTTTTTTTTTGGCGCGGGGTTCCCCTTAAAATCCATACCAGACCTGAAGGGTCTGGTATGGAATTTAGGGGGAACCCCACGTCAATTTTTTTTTTAAATTTTGGCTGGGGTTCCCCTTAATATCCATACCAGACCTGAAGGGCCTTGTATGGAATTTAGGGGGACCCCCACATCATTTTTTTTTTTTTTTTTTTGGTTCGGGGTTCCCCTGTGGGGAATTCCCATGCCGTTTTTATCAATGAACTTCTATGTGTATTGTCGGCAATGCAATAGCCGCGGGTAGTTTTAAATGAGTTTTTTCCTTCCAAATGTCATTTTGCTGTCAGACTGTTCTAAACACGGGAAACATGCGCCCCTTTACAGGCATACTATAGACACCCCCCAGGTACGAAATTTAAAGGGATATTACACTTTTATTGTTTGACTTTAAGCATTAATAAAATCACTGCTCCTGAAAAAACGTCCGTTTTTAAAACTTTTTTTTGCATTGATCCATGTCCCCTGGGGCAGGACCCAGGTCCCCAAACACTTTTTATGACAATAACTTGCATATAAGCCTTTAAAATTAGCACTTTTGATTTCTCCCATAGACTTTTAAAGGGTGTTCCGCAGCATTCGAATTTGCCGCGAACACCCCAAATTGTTCGCTGTTCGGCGAACTTGCGAACAGCCAATGTTCGAGTAGAACATGAGTTCGACTCGAACTCGAAGCTCATCCCTATCCAGGACCTTGCCCGGCGCAGCCTCCTGCCTTTCGCCCCTCGGCCCCTCCTGGGAGATGCACTAGCAGGGAGGCTCCCAAGACACCCAGGTTTGGGCTGATGGGTCCCTTTCTGTGAGTGTATGACCAAAAGTGGCTATCTGTTCCCTGCGCTGGGTTATCTAGTGTATATATGAGGTCGAACCGTGGGGTGTTTACTGAACAGTTTACACCCTGTCAAACTAGTAACTTTTGATAGATATCAAGAAAGAGAGAAAGGAGAAGAAAGGAGAAGATAAATTGTTGGGGTAGGAAGAGAAGGGAGTGGGATAGGATGTAGGATAAAGGAGTGTGGTCTCGCTGGGAAATCCTTCATGTTTGTAGGTGACCCATGTAAAGCGGGATCCTGATATATGTGGCCCATGGTTCCCAGATCCCCTCAAAGCGCAGTTTTGCCACTGTTTGTTCCTGTGTCATGTTCCATGAAATTTTCCATTTGGCAGCCAAGATTGGCACCATCTGAGTTTTCCAGGCTTTCAATAATGTGATCTTGGCTCCCAGACACATAAAGAAAATGAGTTGTTGTGTGGTCTTATGCTGCGTACACACGGTCGGACTTTTCGGCTACAAAAGTCCGACAGCCCGTCCGACAGACTTTCGACGGACTTTTGGCGGACTTTCTAACGAACGGACTTGCCTACATACGATCACACAAAAGTCTGATGGATTCGTACGTGATGACGTACACCAGACTAAAATAAGGAAGTTGATAGCCAGTAGCCAATAGCTGCCCTAGCGTGGGTTTTTGTCCGTCGGACTAGCATACAGACGAGCAGATTTCTGGGTCCGGCAGAGTTACGACGTAAAGATTTGAAGCATGTTCCAAATCTAAAGTCCGTCAGATTTGTGGCTGGAAAAGTCAGCCGAAAGTCCGGGGAAGCCCACACAAGCTCGGATTGTCCGCCGGATTTGGTCCGTCGGCGTCCGTCGGACTTTTGTAGACGAAAAGTCCGACCGTGTGTATGCGGCATTAGGAGTACTGTGCACTCTGCGGTTTAGTAGGATGTATGTGGGATCTTGAGGAATGTCGATTTCAGTGACTTTTTGTAAAAGGTGAAGAAATGTTTAAGATACCTTTAGATGATCTGCTGAAGGCTTGAAACCACATATCAGGGTCCAGCTGGATGTCCAGATCGGACCCCCAAGATCGAGCGTATATCCACCCTATCTGCTAGGGAAGCATAAATAATGGAGATCCTGCCCTTTTGAGGTGCTATATAAGAGCACCATTGTTCCTACATAGTGGCTTTGGGAATGTTCAGTTTGTCAGTCCAAAGAGTGTGGAGGTAGTGCCTGATCTGTGAAAGTCAGAATTTTTTTGAGGCTGGCATTTCCTCAGGCAATGACCCAGTGAAATAGGGCCATTAGGTGTAAAGAAATGGCCTATTCTGGAAAGGCCTTTGTTCAGCCACCAGTGAAACGCATCCCTGGAGGGATTATGAAATTAGGGTTATGACATAGGTGCGTGAGGGGCTTTAGGGGAGATATAAGGTGTGCGTTTTTGTGTAGCTGATCACAAAGCGCTAGGGAGTGAGATAACGTAGGGGCTAATATGACAGGTCTGTGTTTCGCTGGTCTCCATACTCTACCATACTAAGAAGTCGAGTGTGTAATGAGGGACTGCCTGCCTCTCAAGGGAGACCCAGTCAGGTCTGAAACTCTTGGCGTAAATAGCAGAAAACTGGGCTAGCTGTGCTACCTGGTAATAGAGCCATAAGTTTGGAAGGCCTAATCTGCCCTGAGTCTTAAGTCGGAGTAGGATGTCCCTTGCGAAGCGATGGCCTCGGTCTTCCTAGACAAATTCATAACCCTAGATTGAAATTTAGACAGGATAGATTTTTTAATAGGAATGGGGAGAGTGTGGAACAAATATAAAAGACGAGGTAATAGATTCATTTTGACTGTGTCTAGTCTACCTAGCCAGGACAAGTCCTCCTTTGATCATTTAGTTAGGTCAGCCTCTAATGAGCAGAACATGGGAGGGTAGTTGGCAGTGTATAGTTGCCAGTGCATTTAGTCAGTTTGATACCCAGATAGGGGATTGCGTCTACTGCCCAAGTGAAGGGAAAGTGTTGTTTAAGTTGGTCGATTAATGTCGTATGAACCGATATGTTAAGGGCTACTGATTTAGACACATTAACCTGGAGACCTGAAATGGTTCCGAATTCCTGGAGAAGTAGGAACACATAGGGGTGGAAATTATGTCATCAGTGAAGAGGGCACACTTATGTTCCTCACTAGACCCCTCAATAGACCCCTTTAATGTTCTTATTCGCTCTTATGGCTCTTATGGCTATGGCCAGTGTCTCAATCGCAATTGCGAAAATCAAGGGCGATAGAGGACAGCCCTGTCTGGTTCCTCTGTGAATGTCGAAGGACGTAGAGTAGTGACCAAATTAGTCGCACCTGAGCTTTAAGAGTTGAGTAAAGGGAGTGTATTATTTTAAGAAATCCGGCTCCAAACCCCCATCGTTCTAGAGTATCAAAAAGATAGGGCCACGACACAGAATCGAAGGCCTTCTGCAGGTCCAACGACATCAGGTAGCCGTCCTGAATGGGGCCCCCGTCCCACTGGGATTGCAGAAGGGAAATCAGACCAATTGCCCTTCGGACCTGGTCCGGTCCCTGTCTTCCCGGGATGAAGCCCACCTGATCCCTGTGGATGTAACTAGATATGAAGCTTGACATCCTGGTTGCTAGGAGTTTTGTCATAATTTTGAGATCGTTATTAATTAACGAGATAGGATGGTAGTTACCGACCTTGCTTGTGTCTTTACCAGGTTTGAGTATGACTGATATAAAAGCTGAGTTTGAATCGCTAGGAAGGGTGGCTCCATCCCAGAGGGAGTTGAAGAACCGAGCCATGTAAGGTGCCAGTTGTGGGCCGAACTTCTTATAATGGCAGACCGAGAAGCCATCAGGCCCAGGGGCTGAGGCTAACTTCAGGGATTTAATAAATTCCAGTATTTCATCTGATGTGAAGGGTTTGTCAAGTAGCTCTCGGTGCATTTGCTTTAGGTGGGGTATATTAAGGTACTGAAAAAACTTATCTCTGCCTTTTGAATGTGTGTGAGGTAATTTTTCATATAGGCATGAGTAAAAGTCATGGAATGAGTCCATAATTCCCGCTGGGTTCTGTGTTAAAGTGCCTGTCGTGGTATGAATTTTGGGGAAGACCAAGGTGTGAGTTTGCGGACTTAGTTTAGCTGCAAGCTTGGAGCCTATTTTGTCCTTCTGATAGGAATAGCGTGCCCCTGTCCATCGCAGATGCTTTTCTGCTGAGGTGGTGAGGGAGAGATTTAGTTTAACTTGTGCCGAGTCGAGCTTGGCCAGGCTGTCCAGGGTAGGGTTGCGCTTATGGCGCTTACTCTGCAGAAGGAATTCCTCTGTGAGCTGTAAGACTTCTGCCTTGCTTTCTCTTTTGAGTTGTGATGAGAGCTGTATGAGTCTACCCCTCATCACTGCCTTGTGTGCTGCCCATAGAGAGCCTGGCGACAACATTTTCAATAAAGTATTTAGTTAAGGCTGTTTCTAATAATTTGCAGTGGGCCGGATTGCTCAAGAGCGTTTAGTTGAGACGCCATCTAAAGGGTCCTCTCTAACCCGACCCTCCCCAGAGAGTCAGTGTCATTATGGAATAATCAGATAGGGACGTGTCATATATTTTGGAGGTTTCTACCCCTGGGATTATGTGTGAGGGGACAAAGATGTGGTCTATCCTAGAAAATGTATTATGAGGAACAGAGTAGTGCATATAGTCTCTAGTTCGGGGGTTCATCTCCCTCCAGATGTCGATCAGGCCGAACGATTGTATGGTCTGAGCTACCCTAAGGCTGCGTTTGGGAGGCCTCTTGGTTTTTGGCTTCAGGGGGTTGGATTTGTCTGAGGAGTGATCAAATGGAGTGTTGGAGTCTCCCCCCAGGATCACTGTGCCCAGAAAATGGGGCTTCAAAGTCTTAAGAGTAGTATCGAAAAATTTGTTTTGATGTGTGTTTGGGGCGTGATATTAGACAAACGTGTAAGTCCCCCCATTGATTGGTCTGGTAACTAGGATGTAACAACTGTCAGGGTCTTTAATGGCTTTTGAATGTGAGAAGTGTATTTTGTTCAAGAAGCAAACCACCACTCCTCTCGTTTTGTTGACCGCCTTAGCTAAGTGAAAGTGCATGAAGTTTTTATGGTGCAACGTGGTATTGTAGGTTGCAGGAAAATGTGTCTCTTGGAGCAGCGCTTCATATGTCTTTAGTGTATGTAACTGTTGCATTATTTTGCACCTCTTCACAGGGGAGTTGAGGCCCTGTACGTTATGGGAGAATATCTTGAGTTTCAAATCCATCTGTGTGAAGTCAGTCATGGAGTGGTTGTTGGTCATGTACTATGTGCTTGTAAATCTTACCGGTCATTGGTGCTGTCCCTGGCAGATAGGAGATGACCCTCGGCTACTTTGTGCACTCGTCCTGCTTTCTGGGAAGTAGAAGATCCAGCGAGACCCTGAAGCTGAAGGAGGAAGTGGGAGGGGGGAGGGATGGGGAGGGAAGGGGAGAAGAGGATGGATAAGTGTGAAAGTATGAAAGTAGAGAAAGAGAGAGAGGAGTGAAAGAGAGAAGCATTAGTGCATCATACAATAATAACCCCAAACCCACTAGGACCAGGAAGGGACCCTTCCTTGCCTGGTCCTGAACCTAGAAGAAAATCAAAACGACCCAAGGAGGTCGTGTGTATCTGACTCTGACAGGAGAAAGAACTGGAATCCACCTATCGGAGTCAGAGGGAGGTGCACTGTGACCACTCCGGTCAACCCCACCTTGGAGGTTATCGCTGACAATATAAAATTCTTGAAGTCTGAGCCCTGTTGGCACTAAAGTGAAACATCTACAAATCTCTTTAGACCATCCCACACCTCCCCAGCAGGCAACCCACGTCAACCCAGTATACAACAATTGGGAGTGAAAAGCGAGATGTTGGCACCCGCTGCCCGCCATGGGAAAGGGCGAGACAGCCACCCGTAGCAAAAAAGCTGGCCCTCCTAGGAGGGAACAAATGACCCAGTAAGGGGGGGGCAGGAGGTGGGAGGATCTCTTAAAGTCACATCTGCTGTACCCTGGGCTCCACTATTCCATAAAGATAGGAAACAGAAAATAACTACTGCATGGAGCTGGGTACTTGGTCAAATAAATTTGTGGTTGAACCCCCTGAACAAGAATACTAGAGTAAACTTGGAAAAAGTAAGAAATCCTGACATTAAGGACTGTTCAAAAAAGCCTATGGTATGAGGAAAAAAAAAAAAGAAAGATAAATAAGATAAATACAGGAACAAAAACCAAGAAACCTGTAGAACTGTGGTAGTGCTGCATTGGGCAGCAATTGGAAGCAAAAATCCCTAAGGATCCGTGGGCCATTCCTGAGGTTTATTCAGGATAAGCAAGTCACCACTGCTATGGCAACAGTTAGGCCACAATCTCAGTCCAAAAGGAAGTCAGAAGACTCATGAGTTATGAAAAGTTCATATTCTTGCTCATTGTGGAAAGGATTCTCTTGATCTTTTAGACCAGAGTGGCGCGGAGCTCCCAGTCTAAGCAGACAGATCTCTGTTCTGTCAGGAGAGAGGAGACAGATCTGCTGTTCATACTGATTATGAACTGCGATCTGTCTCCTCCTCCAGGCAGGCCCATTCACCCACAGTTAGAAACAGTTAGAAACACTCCCTAGGACACACATTTAACCCCTTGATTGCCCCCTAGTGTTAACCCCTTCCTTGCCAATGACATTTATACAGTAATCCGTGGCTATTTAATCAGTGGCTATTTTTAGCTCTGATCCCTGTATAAATGTCAATGGTCCCAAAAAAGTGTCAAAAGTGTCTGATCTGTCCGCTGCAACGTCGCCGCAGATCACCGCCACTACTAGTAAAAAATAAATAGATAATAATAAAAATGCCATAAATCTATCCCCTATTTTGTAGATGCTATAACTTCTGTGCAAACCAATATACAGTGCCTTGCAAAAGTATTCACCCCCTTGGCATTTTTCGTGTTTTGTTGCCTCACAACCTGGAATTAACATGGATTGTTTAAGGATTTGCATCATTTAATTTACAGAACATGCCCACAACTTTGAAGATGTTTTTTTTTTACTGTGAAGCAAACAACAAATAGGGCAAAGTAACCGAAAAAGTCAATGTGCATAACTATTCACCCCTAAAGTCAATACTTTGTAGAGCCACCTTTTGCGGCTATCACAGCTCCAAGTCGCTTTGGATAAGTCTCTATGAGCTTGTCAAATCTTACCACTGGCATTTTTGCCCATTCCTCCTTGCAAAACTGCTCTAGCTCCTTCAAGTTGGATGGTTTGCTCTTGTGAACAGCAATCTTTAAGTCTGACCTCAGATTTTATATTGGATTGAGGTCTGGGCTTTGACTAGGCCATTCCAACACATTTACATCCCCTTAAACCACTCAAGTGTTGCTTTAGTAGTGTGTTTGGGGTCATTGTCCTGCTGAAAGGTGAACCTCCGCCCTAGCCTCAAATCACACACAGAGTGGTACAGGTTTTGCTCAAGAATATCCCTGTATTTAGCACCATCCATCTTTCCCTCAACTCTAAGCAGTTTCCCAGTCTTGACTGCTGAAAAACATCCCCACAGCATGATGCTGCCACCACCATGTTTCACTGTGGTGTTCTTTGGGTGATGTGATGTGTTGCGCCAGACATAGCATTTTCTTTGATGGCCAATACGTTAAATTTTAGTCTCATCAGACCAGAGCACCTTCCTCCATTAATTTTGGGAGTCTCCCACATGCCTTTTCACAAACTCAAAACGTGCCATTTTGTTTTTTGCTTAAAGTAATGGCTTTCTTCTGGCCACTCTGCCATAAAGCCCAACTCTATGGAGCGTAGGGCTTATTGTCGTCCCATGTACAGATACTCCAGTCTCTGCTGTGGAACTCTGCAGCTCCTCCAGGGTTACCTTAGGTCTCTGTGCTGCCTCTCTCATTAATGCCCTCCTTGCCTGGTCATGAGTTTTGGTATGCGGCCGTCTCTTGGCAGGTTTGCTGTTGTGCCATGTTCTTTCCATTTGGTTATGATAGATTTGATGGTGCTCCTAGGGATCATCAAAGATTTGGATTTTTTTATAACCTAACCCTGACTTGTACTTCTCAACAACATTGTCCTTTACTTGTTTGGAGATTTTCTTGGTCTTAATGGCAGTGTTCGGTTAGTGGTGCCTCTTGTTTAGGTGTTGCAGCCTCTGGGGCCTTTCAAAAAGGTGTGTACATGTAATGACAGATCATGTGACACTTAGATTGCACACAGGTGGATTATTTCACTAATTATATGACTTCTGAAAGTAATTGGTTGCACCAGAGCTTTTTATGGGCTTCATAACAAAGGAGGTGAATACATACGCACATGCCAATCATCAGTTTTTTATTTCTGAAAAATAGTTTTATGTATATATGTTTCTAAATTTACTTCACCAACTCAGACTATTGTGTGCTGATCCATCACATACAGTTCAGATTTAAAAAAACATTGAACTAAAGGCTGTAATGTAACAAAATAGGTAAAAAGCCAGGGAGGGTAAATACTTTTGCAAGGCACTGTACGCTTATTGCAATTTTTTTACCAAAAATATGTAGAAGAATACATATCAGCCTAAACTGATGAAGAAATTCGTTTTTTTTTTCTTTTTTTTTTTTGAATATTTATTATAGCAAAAAAGTAAAAAATATTGTTTTTTTTTTTTTGTTTATAGAGCAAAAAATAAAAGCCGCAGAGATGATAAAATACCAAAAAAAGAAAGCTCTATTTGTGGTAAAAAAAGGACATAAATTTTGTTTTGGTACAGGGTCGCATGACCACGCAATTGTCAGTTAAAACGACACAGTGCTGTATCGCAAAAAATGGCCTGGTCATTAAGCGGGTAAATCCTTCCAGTCCTTAAGTGGTTAAGAAAATCCTTTTTTTGGAAGTGTTATGCCACCCCTCCACCAGTTGCAGTACAGGTTGAAGAAGAATTTTTAGTTCAAACAATTCATTCATTGTTGGCGTACGATGGGGCAAAACATGTCCCCATCGCAACGCCCTGTACCTGGAGGTAGTGGGAACCATCAAAGCAAAAAACATTGTGATATAGTATGAATTCCAAAGAATTCAAAATAAATTCTGTATATTCAGGCTTACATTCACTAAATTGTGACAGTACATGACGGACCATCACAAGACACTTCGTGTGGGGTATACTGCAGTAAAGGGACTCAACGTCTATGGTGACTAGTAGGACACCATCCGAGATATGCAGATCCCGAAGGGTTTGCAGAAAATGTATGGTGTCACGTATATAGGATGACAGGCATTCAACGAGTGGTTTTAGATGATTATCTACCACTCGGCTGAGGTTTTCAGTGAGATTGCCACAGCCAGAGATGACAGGTCTACCAGGTGGTTTTCTTTTTTGTTTATGTAATTTTGGCAACGCGTAGAACGTAGCTTCTCTAGGGTAACTTGTTCTGATGAATTTCCACACATGTTTGGTTATGACATTTTGATGGAATGCTGTATCCACAAAGCTATAAAAATGCAGAGTGAATTTGTCAAGTAGGGATCGTTCAATTGGTTGGTACAATTGGAATAAGAGAGTATGTTCATGCACATCTCGATGTATTGGACATTGTCCATAACCACAACATTGCCACACTTGTCGGATGGTTTGATCACAATGTCGAGGTTACGGGCCAACGCATTGAGTGAAGCTCGTTCATCATGATCAAAATTGCCATGTGATTTAGGAAAGTTTTTCACATTCCCAATATCTGCTGTCACAAGTTTTAAAAAAACAGAAGCATTGTGATTTGGGCTTGGTGATGGGTATAAGGTAGATTTCTTTTTCAGTGATAAGTCAGGAGCATGTGCTTCTTTTTGCGTAAGGGTTATATCATCAACCGCTAAAAGGAGGGCCTCTATATCAATTGAATCTATGAGGTCTACAGATTCATTCTCTGCTAATAGAACAATCAAATCATCAAGTGCTTGTTTGTCTTGGCTGGGTTGTCCAGAATCTGGATTTGGTTTTTGCGCATATAAGCTTTTTAGTAAAATTTTACGAATAAAGAGATGGATGTCCACGTTTTTGTTTGTTGATTTTGTGAATTTTGGGTGGATGGGATTGGGTTGTCTTTTGGTGGGCCTGTGAATAGCCTCTCATTTGGTCTAAAAAAGTGGCAGGAGGCACACATTCTGAACGTGTAACTATTGAAGTGGTGGGTACAGAAGACCCAGAACTGTTGGCTGAAGTGGATGTATCTGATATGTCACTATTGGTAGTGGACCGAGAGTGACTACCATTACCTGTCCTTGGAAGGGAACCCTCTATTTGGGAGGATTGATCATGTGATTCATCACCACGCCGGTGATGGTTTTGTCGTTTCTTACCTCTATGTTGAGAGGGAAACTGTGAAGGAGAAAAAGTACATGAGTGCACAAGAAAATCATGATTATTAGTGCGTGCATTTCTACCAAGTTTAGCCGAAAATCTAGCATTGGTTTGACTTGATTGCCATTTATAGGCTTTTCCATCTTCGAAAGCCTTTCTATCCCATTTTTTTCTTTTTTGATTAAAATATTTTTATTAAATTGTTCCAAGTGACATTTAAGTTTTTCAAACTCAGCATAGAGAGAGTGCGTTTTGAGAGGCAACATAAGTGTTTCAATTTTTTCCAATTTCTCATCCAGACCTATTATACGTTTTTGATACTCATTAATTAACAATGACATCATATTTTTTGAGCATAGTTTTAAATTGTCCTCCCAGGCAGCCTTGAAACTGGGGTCGAGGCTGTCAAAGGTAGGGAAAATTTGTACCCTGAGCCCAAAAGGGTTCAGGTTTTCACTGGTGTACTCTTCAAAAGATTTAACATGTCAATGTAGTAAAGACTTTTTCTCCAGGGTCTGGTGCAGGGTTGAAAAAAATGATAATAGTTCAGAGTCAAGAGTCTCTTTTTGTTCTAAATCCTTGTGTAGTTTAGACATAAAGGTCGTCCATTGGTCTCCCTGGTAGGACGCCATTGAAAAAGGGGAAAAAAAGGGAAAGAAAAATAAATAGCAAATAGTAAAAAGAAGGAGTATGAGTCTAAGTAAGTACCATTACCTAAATCAATGTGCACACAACAATTCTTAAGAGACATGGGACTTACACAGGTATTTGCTACCCAAATATTCAAGAGAAAAAGAGTGGTATGAGAATTGAGAAGTGTGCTAGCCTGCCAACATCCTAAATAACATTGTAGAGAAAAAAAATGCAACAGAGTGCATTAAGGGGACCCCCACTTGGACTTTTAAAGGCATAAGAAAGTAATAGAGAGTAAATATGTGTCAAAGGCACAAGGGTGCCAACTTTATTTATACAAAAGTAGATTTTGTTAAAAAGGTTCGCAAGATTCACTCTTAAAGACAATATATCAATGAGGTAATGTAAAATTTAAATATACAATTTACATAACCCAAAGCTAACAATCCAAATTGCTGCCCAATTAAAATTGGGTTCAGCCCAGTAGAGGATTGGTAGCTAAAATTTACATCCCGACATGTTTCGGAAAATCGCATTGAAATGTATCTTTCCTTCTTCAGGGGAAGTTTTTACAGTTGGGTAAATTAATCTCTTGTCTGTAACACAAATACATATGTATAAATAGTAATGTTGGCATAGTAACATACTAAAAGACATTAGAGCATTGTCTATAGCTTATTATGCCATTATACAGAGTGACAGAGTGTAAAGTACTTACATATTTTTGACTCATTGAGAATTTTGAAAGATAAAAACAAACAGAGAAGTACATGCTGGCTGCATAGGTCCACACACATGGCAAAAAATTGTCCATGTGTTCATGAGCCGATCCGCTGAAGCGCATTTACAAGAGACGCCTGATTCATCCAACAGCGATAAAATTATTGCCACTGGGGGAACAGATGTAACATTAAAATTAAAATTCCCCTTATCATAAAGATAATCAAGAGAGTAAAAGAAAAACTGCAGCAAACACAGGGACACAAAGCTATGTCCACATGTAGCCTGTCACATTTGTATTATTTACCTCGAGTTGTAGGGCTGTGTATGTTGCTGACATCACGGTGTCGGCCAGTGAACTGACACAAGCCATCTGCGTGCCAGCATTTAAATACCTGATCTCATTTGGCGATAGCCAATGAGGCAGTCCATTCCGCCAGATCAGCTGCATAGAATGCAGCTGATTGTGGAAGTCAAGGCGTCTCTCTGAAGGAGAGGTGCGCGGTGTAGCCACGCCAACAAGGGCGCAATGACGTCACGCGTCTCCGGCGGGTAGACGCTCGCCGCTCGTCATGGAGACGGAGCAGGGGCGGACACAGAGTCTAGTCTGTCATAGGCCCATCCTGCACCAGTGGAGCTTACCCGCCGGGTGTCTGCGTATACGCAGAGCGGCATGAACACGGGGCTGGGGGTCACCAAGTGGAGAAAGATGTAATAGCGGCCAGCAGGTTTACATAAAAGAACAGAAATAACAAAAATAACAGCAATGGATACAATGGTAGTACATCAAGCATGGCATTGAGCATCAAAAACATATATCAATGGATTTCAAAGAAGAAAAAAAAAAGGAAAAAGGAAGGAAGTTTCAAGGGCTTCATTCAGAGAGTGTGTTTCAGAACCAGGGAGCTCAGAGATTCAATTCACAGACCCCAGAAGTAAATCCAGGGAGGAATGAACGAAAATTGAAGGTCTTGTTTAATTCAGGTGGTGAATAGGGATGAGCTTCGAGTTCGAGTCAAACTCATGCTCGACTCGAACATTGGCTGTTCGCAAGTTCACCGAACAGCGAACAATTTGGGGTGTTCGCGGCAAATTCGAATGCCGCGGAACACCCTTTAAAAGTCTATGGGAGAAATCAAAAGTGCTAATTTTAAAGGCTTATATGCAAGTTATTGTCATAAAAAGTGTTTGGGGACCTGGGTCCTCTCCCAGGGGACATGGATCAATGCAAAAGAAGTTTTAAAAACGACCGTTTTTTCAGGAGCAGTGATTTTAATAATGCTTAAAGTCAAACAATAAAAGAGTAATATCCCTTTAAATTTCGTAGCTGGGGGTGTCTATAGTATGCCTGTAAAGGAGCGCATGTTTCCTGTGTTTAGAACAGTCTGACAGCAAAATGACATTTTGAAGGAAAAAACCCATTTAAAACTACTCGCGGCCATTGCATTGCCGCTCCGACAATACACATAGAAGTTCCTTGATAAAAACGGCATGGGAATTCCCCACAGGGGAACCCCAAACCAAAATTTAAAAAAAAATGACGTGGGGGTCCCCCTAAATTCCATACCAGGCCCTTCATGTCTGGTATGGATTTTAAGGGGAACCCCACGCCAAAAAAAAAAAATGGCGTGGGGTCCCCCCAAAAATCTATACCAGACCCTTATCCGAGCACGCAACCACGCAACCTTCTTCTCCTCGGGCCGCTCCGCACCCATGGCATGGGGGGAGGCTCCCGCTCTTCTCTTCATCTTCTTCATCTTCTTCTCTTATTCTTTTCTTCTCTTCTTCTCTTCGTCATTTTCTTCTCCGGGCCGCTCCGCATCCATGCTGGCATGGAGGGAGGCTCCCGCTGTGTGACGGCGTCTCCTCGTCTGACAGTTCTTAAATAACGGGGGGCGGGGCCACCCGGTGACCCCGCCCCCCTCTGACGCACGGGACATGACGGGACTTACCTGTGGCATTCCCCGTGACATGTCACGGGGAAGTCCCATCAAGTCACCGTGCGTCAGAGGGGGGCGGGGTCACCGGGTGGCCCCGCCCCCATTATTTAAGAACCGTCAGACGGGGAGACGCCGTCACACAGCGGGAGCGGAGCGGCCCGGAGAAGAAAGTGAAGAAAGAAGAAGAGAAGAAGAGAAGAAGAGAAGAAAAGAATAAGAAAAGAAGATGAAGAAGATGAAGAGAAGAGCGGGAGCCTCCCCCCCTGCCATGGGTGCGGAGCGGCCCGAGGAGAAAAAGATAGAAGACGCTGCGGAGGAGATGCTGGACGAGAACGTCGGAGGAAGAACCAGAAGAACCAGAAGAAGAAGAAGATGAAGGAAGATAGAAGAAAGAAGAAGCATTTAAATAAAGGAATTGTCAAAAACTGTCTCTTGTCATTTTTAACATTTTTGACAGTTTTTTAGTGAAATGGTAGGGGTAAGTACCGCCTTACCATTTCACACAGGGGGGAGGGCCGGGCTCTGGGGGTCCCCTTGTTAAAGGGGGCTTCCAGATTCCGATAAGCCCCCCACCCGAAGACCCCCACAACCACCGGGCAGGGTTGTGGGGATGAGGCCCTTGTCCTCATCAACATGGGGACAAGGTGTTTTGGGGCGCTACCCCAAAGCACCCTCCCAATGTTGAGGGCATGTGGCCTGGTATGGTTCAGGAGGGGGGGCGCTCTCTCATCCCCCCTCTTTTCCTGCAGCCTGCCAGGTTGCATGCTCGGATAAGGGTCTGGTATGGATTTTTGGGGGGACCCCACGCCGTTTTATTTTTTTTCTGTGGCGCGGGGTTCCCCTTAAAATCCATACCAGACCTGAAGGGTCTGGTATGGAATTTAGGGGGACCCCTACGTCATTTTTTTTTTAAATTTTGGCCGGGGTTCCCCTTAATATCCATACCAGACCTGAAGGGCCTGGTATGGAATTTAGGGGGACCCCCACGTCATTTTTTTTTAAATTTTGGTGTATTGTCGGAGCGGCAATGCAATAGCCGCGAGTAGTTTTAAATGGGTTTTTTCTTTCGAAATGTCATTTTGCTGTCAGACTGTTCTAAACACAGGAAACATGCGCCCCTTTACAGGCATACTATAGACACCCCCCAGCTACGAAATTTAAAGGGATATTACACTTTTATTGTTTGACTTTAAGCATTATCAAAATCACTGCTCCTGAAAAAACGGCCGTTTTTAAAACTTTTTTTGCATTGATCCATGTCCCCTGGGGCAGGACCCAGGTCCCCAAACAGTTTTTATGACAATAACTTGCATATAAGCCTTTAAAATTAGCACTTTTGATTATTCATGTTCGTGTCCCATAGATTTTAACGGTGTTCGCGTGTTCAAACAAACTTTTTTCCTGTTCGCATGTTCTGGTGCGAACCGAACAGGGGGGTGTTCGGCTCATCCCTAGTGGTGAAGTAGCCTGTAGATTGAATATCCACCTTACTTCACATTGGAGGAGGCAATCAGCTGCATTCTATGCAGCTGATCTGGCGGAATGGACTGCCTCATTGGCTATCGCCAAATGAGATCAGGTATTTAAATGCTGACACCCGGATGGCTTGTGTCAGTTCACTGGCCGCCACCGTAACATCAGCAACATACACAGCCCTACAACTCGAGGTAAATAATACAAATGTGACAGGCTACATGTGGTCATAGCTTTGTGTCCCTGTGTTTGCTGCAGATTTTCCTTTACTCTCTTGATTATCTTTATGATAAGGGGAATTTTAATTACTTATCCGTTTGTTACATCTGTCTCCACAGTGGCAATAATTTGATCGCTGTTGGATAAATCAGGCATCTCTTGTGAATGCGCTTCAGTGGATCGGCTCATGAACACATGGACAATTTTTTGCCGTGTGTGTGGACCTATGCAGCCAGCATGTACTTTTCTGTTTGTTTTTATCTTTTAAAATTCTCAATGAGTCAAAAATATGTAAGTACTTTACACTCTGTCACTCTGTGTAATAACATAATAAGCTATAGACAACGCTCTAATGTCTTTGCTATGTTACTATGTCAACATTACTATTTATACATATGTATTTGTGTTACAGACAAGAGAATAATTTACCCAACTGTAAAAACTTCCCCTGAAGAGGAAAAGATAGATTTCAATGCGATTTTCCGAAACATGTCGGGATGTAAATTTTAGCTACCAATCCTCTACTGAACCCAATTTTAATTGAAAATAAACAAAAAAGTCAGTGCTACTACCCATACATCACATAGAAAGCAGAGATCCCGGGTGCTCGATCCACAGTCGCTGGCTGAGTAGGGAAATAAGGAAAAGATGATCCGCTCTCCGGTGATTGCTCTTAAAAAGTGTAATATGTATTGACAAGACACAGTGACCAAACTTTTGTATTTTTTATCAATGTAAGAGTCCAGCCTGTTTACCTAATAAAAGTATTTGTAAGTTTTGGACATACTACACTATTGGAGTTCTCTCTTTCTCCCACCCCTTCCCCTCCCCCCCCCCCCCCCTGGGAGTGCACGAGCATTACAAAGACATGGGTTTAGAGTTTCCACACAAGTACAACATAAGCTGGAACAGAGGACCCCCTGGTGGTAGATGTCAGAATAGCGGAACAGACTTTCTTACAGAAATACATGCTGATAATTCAAGGAATTAAAGCGGAGGTTCACACAAAAATTGAACTTCCGCTTTTCGGAACCCTCCCCCCCTCCGGTGTCACATTTGGCACCTTTCAGGGGAGAGGGGGGTGCATATACCTGTCTAAGACAGGTATTTGCACCCACTTCTGGCATAGACTCCCACGGGAGTCTACGCCCCCTCCTGTCCCCACCGCGCTGTCTGCTGGGACACACATGGGTCCCAGAGACAGCGGGGACTAGTTAGGAAGCACAGCGCGACTCGCGCATGCGCAGTAGGGAACCGGGAAGTGAAGCCGTAGCGCTTCACTTCCTGATTCCCTTACAGAGAATGGCGGCTGCAGCACCCGAGGACCGAGGGACGATTCAGTCTCGGGTGCCGACATCGCTGGACCCTGGGACAGGTGAGTGTCCTTATTTTAAAAGTCAGCAGCTGCAGTATTTGTAGCTGCTGATTTAAAAAAAAAATTTTCGCGGGACTCCCTCTTTAAGGTGAGAGTTCTGTGAGCTCATTGATGAGATTATACACCTCTCACCCTTAGACCCCGTTCACACAGGGACGACTTGTCAGGCGACCTAGTCGCCTGACAAGTCGCCTCCCGTTCTGTGCTATGGAACCGTTCTAAGGGGAGCGACGCAAGTCACTCCGACTTAGAAAAAGGTTCCTGTACGACTTCGGGGGCGACTTGGGGCGACTTGCATAGACTTCTATACAGAAGTCGTTTTGCAAGTCGCCCGGGCAGTCGTTTGCAGGTCGCCTCGGTGAGGCGACCTGCAAGTCGTGTTGCCCCTGTGTGAATGGGGTCTTAGGATGTGTGGTTTATCTAGCCTATCTATGAGAAGCATTTTGGACAGTAATTGGAAAGCTGCCTGAATAGAAGATGATTTTCTAATCACCACATTGACTTTTGTAATTTTTTACTTTGGATGTCCCTGGATCAATGCATTAGTTTATTAATTAATTCTTTATACTAATGAACAATATTTATTTGTCACGTTTTGCACCTTATTTATCTTTATTGCTGTAATGCGCGGGATCATTATTGATTTATTTATTTATGAGTGTGATGTGAACGCTATTAGACCCTGCTGCAGACAGTTCTTTATTGTATTTGATTGCACCTTAATTGCACATAACGCACTTTTGATTATTTTACCACATTTCTGTGGTGGTTCTTCTTTTACTATTTTTCTAAGTCATATCATTTAGCATATTAGACAATTTTTTAACACATCACAGTAACGCAAAGGCTCTCCATTTTAAATTTTAGCTACCAATCCTCTACTGAACCCAATTTTAATTGAAAATAAACAAAAAAGTCAGTGCTACTACCCATACATCACATAGAAATCAGAGATCCCGGGTGCTCAATCCACAGTCATTGGCTGAGTAGGGAAATGAGAAGAAGATGATTCGCACTCTGGTGATTGCTCTTAACCACTTAAGGACCGGCCTCGTTTTGGATTTTAGGTGTTTACATGTTTAAAACATTTTTTTTTGCTAGAAAATTACTTAGAACCCCCAAACATTATATATGTTTTTTTTTCTAACACCCTAGAGAATAAAATGGCAGGCATTGCAATACTTTTTTTTGCACCTTATTTGCGCAGCGGTCTTAAAAGCGCACTTTTTTTTGGAAAAAATTCACTTTTTTGAATAAAAAAATAAGACAACAGTAAAGTTAGCCCAATTTTTTTTATAATGTGAAATATAATGTTACGCCAAGTAAATTGATACCCAACATGTCACGCTTCAAAATTGGGCCCGCACGTGGAATGGTGTCAAACTTTTACCCTCAAAAATCTCCATTGGCGACGTTTAAAAAATTCTACAGGTTGCATGTTTTGTGTTACAGAGGAGGTCTAGGGCTAGAATTATTTCTCTCACTCTACCGGTCTCGGCGATATCTCACATGTGTGGTTTGGCCACTGTTTTCATATGCGGGCGCTACTCGTGTATGCGTTCGCTTTTGCGCGCGAGCTCGTCGGGACGGGGGGTTTTTAAATTTTTTTTTTTATTTTTATTATTTATTATACATTATTTTATTTATTTTTACACTGCTCAAAAAAAAATTGTGTCACTTTTATTCCTATTACAAGGAATGTAAACACCCCTTGTAATAGAAAAAAGCATGACAGGACCTCTTAAAAAAGACCTCAGATCTCATATTTACACTAAAATGCAATAAAAAAAAAGTCATTTAAAAAAATGACATTGAAAAAAATATGCATTTAAGAGGTGTGGGCAGAAGTGACGTTTTGATGTCGCTTCCGCCCAGCAGTGTCATGAAGACGAGTGGGTGCCATCTTAGCCTCACTCATCTCCAGGCACAGCACTGAGTAGGACGCGATTGCCTCCGCTGCTACCGATGGCTCCGGTAAACGGCGGAGGGCACCGGATCGCGGCGGGAGGGGGGCCCTCTCCCGCCACCGATAAAATGATCTTGCTTCAGATCCGCCACAGGGACCACTTTTATCAGAAAGCCAACCGCTGCACGAAAACAGGGATACCGGGGTTATGGCAGCTAGCTGCTGCCACAACAACGATATCCGCCGGCAAAGTTTGGATGTACAGTGTGACTATTTCTCACATACCTTATAGTGATAATAAGTACATGTGTGCACACACTCATGCACATATACATGATTAAAACACACCATGAGATTCAAAAAACATTAAATACAAAAAGTAAAAAATAAACATAATAATCCAGATATGTGAAAAAAGACCAGAGGAGGAACAGATAGAAGGCTCTGGGGAGAGGCATGCTTAATGTAAGTGCAAATCCAGATCCCACCTCAGGTTTAACCTGAGGCGATCTAGTATTTAATCTAAAAATCCACCATGCTTCTCTCCCCAGTAACCTTCTCTCCCTATCACCTCCTCTGGGCGAGTGAGACAACCGTTCTATTCCTCTGGTGTCTTTTTTCACATACCTGGATTATCATTTTTATTTTTTACTTTTTGTATTTAATGTTTTTTGAATCTCATGGTGTGTTTTAATCATGTATATGTGCATGAGTGCATGCACGAGTGTGTGCACACATATACTTATTATCACTATAAGGTGTGTGAGAAATAGTGGCATACATATGGATCACCCAATATGCAGTATAGCTGATTCCCCTTTTTTGGATAATTGCCTGTAGTCAATTAAGACAATTAATGGGTGGAGCCAGTGATCCTTAGAGCTACTATTTGTTTGAAAGTTTCATGTCTGTAATGTGGTTATGACTAAGGCCTTATAGGCTGAAACGCGTCAACTGTTCTCATTTGCGTTTGGTCACTGTGGCTTGTCAATAAATATTAAACTTTTTAAGAGCAATCACCGGAGTGCGGATCATCTTTTTCAATTTTAATTGGGCAGCAAGTTGGATTGTTAGCTTTGGGTGATATAAATTGTATATTTAAATTTTACATTAACTCATTGATATATTGTCTTTAAGAGTGAATCTTGCGAACCTTTTTAACAAAATCTATTTTTGTATAAATAAAGTTGGCACCCTTGTGCCTTTTACACATATTTACTCTCCATTACTTTCTTCTGCCTTTAAAAGTCCAAGGGGGCGTCCCCTTAATGCATTCTGTTGCATTTTTTTTCTCTACAATGTTATTTAGGATGTTGGCAGGCTAGCACACTTGTCAATTCTCATACCTCTCTTTTTCTCATGGTCAGAAATATAGCAATGTAGTAATTGCTCCAATAACTGATTGGCTCATTCTGCAGCCCCATTAAACTGCGGGTGATACGCAGAGGAGAAAGCAAGCTGAATTCCCAACTGTGCACAAAAGGCTCACTAGAACCGGGACACAAACTCACTACCCCTGTCCGAGACAATCACCTTTGGTAGCCCATGTAAGCAAATGATTTCCCGAGCAAAAATGGAAGCCAGTTCTTTAGAAGTGGGCAACTTCTTAAGTGGAATACAATGACACATCTTTGAGAACCAGTCAACCACCATAAGGACAACTGTGTTGCCCTGGGAGTTGGGTAACTCCACAGTGAAATCCATAGACAGGTGGGTCCAGGGCCTCTCTCTATTGGGTATGGGTTGTAGGAGGCCCACTGGAAGGTGTCGTGGAGTCTTACTCTGAGCACACACGGAACAGGCAGCTACAAAGACAGTTACATCAGAACGTAGACTAGGCCACCAGAATTGTTGGGAAATGGCCCAAACGAGTTGATTCCTCCCAGGGTGGCCAACAGCCTTGGGAGAATGGTAAGTCTGGAGCACGGCAGTACAGAGACTCTCTGGGACAAAGCAGCGGTCACAAGGTTTCTCAGGCAGAGCATGGACCTGAGCAGCAAGAATTTTGTCACCCAAAGGAGAAGTGAGACTGGTGCGAATCGTAGCCAGAACACAATCAGGAGGGATCACAGGAATTGGAACCGAAACTTGGAAGTGGAGGAAAATTGTTGTGACAAGGCGTCAGCCCTTACATTCTTAGTACCGGGTAAGAATGAGACAATGTAATTGAAACATGACAAGAAAAGAGCCCATTGCACCCTTCTGGGAGAGAGGGGTTTAGCCTCAGACAAGAATGTGAGATTCTTATGGTCAGTAAGAATGAGAACCGGCACAGTGGTACCTTCGAGAAGATGTCTCCATTCTTTAAGGGCTAAAATGATTGCCAACAGCTTTCCGTCACATATCTCATAATTGCACTCCGCAGGTGACAATTTCTTGGAAAAGTAGCCACAAGGATGCATAGTGCTCTCAGAGGTAGGACGTTGAGACAGAAGGGCACCAACACCAGTCTCAGAAGCATCAACCTCAGGGATAAAAGGTAACGCAGGATCAGGATGTGCCAACACAGGAGCAGAAACAAAGGCAGCCTTGAGACTCTCAAAGGCCTTAATGGACTCCGGAGACCAACTCTGTGGGTTACCGTCCTTTCTGGTCATATCAGTCTGAGGCTTGACCAGAGACGAGAAGTTACGAATTAACTTCCGATAAAAGTTGGGAAAGCCCAGGAAACGCTGCAGAGGACGTAAACCCACAGGTCGGGGCCACTGTAGGACTGCTGAGAGTTTCTCTGGGTGGATCGAAAATCCAGCAGTGGAAATGACAGGAATTTAATCTGTTCATGATGGAACTCGCATTTCTCCAGTTTACAATAGAGATTGTTCTCTCTTAGTTTCTGAAGCACAGAACAGATATCTGTGTGGTGGCTCTCCAGGGACTTGAAAAATATGAGGATATCATCGAGATAAACCACCACACATAACTGCAACAAATCTCAGAGGACATCATTATTAAATGATGCCAGGGCGTTACAAAGGCCAAAAGGCATTACGAGGTACTCATAATGGCCTGTTCTGGTATTAAACGCAGTTTTCCACTAGTCGCCCTCCTTAATTCTCACGAGATTGTATGCCCCTCTCAAATCAAGCTTCCTGAAAACCGCTGCTCCTTTGAGGTGGTCAAATAACTATGTAAATCAATGGAATCGGATAGGCATTCTTAATCGTGAAACGATTGAGACCCCTATAATCAATACAAGGTCTCAGTTCACCACTCTTCTTCTTCACAAAGAAGAAACCAGCACCAGCAGGAGAATAGGATTTGCAGATGAAACCTCAAGAAAGTGCACCTGCAACATACTCCTCCATGGCCTTATCCTCCAAGACCTACAAAGGATAAAACAGGCCATGAGGTGGTATGGCCCCAGGTGGAAGGTCAATTGCACAATCATATGGCCGGTGTGGAGGCAAACTACCGGCTTGACCTTTATCAAAGACATCGCTAAAATTGCGGTACTCCTCTGGCAGGGAGGAGAGTGAAGAGGTGCACAGGACCTTGGCTATCTTCTAGAAGTATGTCTCACTGCATTGTGATGACCAGGAGAGAACCTCAGCACAGAGCCAATCAAAAGAGGGGTTGTGCCTCTGTACCCAAGGATAACCAATAAATAGCGGAAACTTGGGTGAGGAAATAACTTGGAATTGGATTATCTCATGGTGAAGAGCCCCTATGGCCATGGACAATGGAATCGTCTCATGAGTCACATGGGCAGGCTGTAGAGGTCTCCCGTCAAGAGTCTCAATGGCAAGTGAAGCGTCATGCAGCTGCAGTGGAATAGAATGCTTTGAAACAAAGAGAGCATCAATAAACAGGCCTGCAGCCCCAGAGTCGATTAGAGCCTGTATCTCGACAGATGACTCAGCCCAAGAAAAGGTAACCAAAACCAGGGGCTTATCCTTCTGGATAACTGGGGATGAAACAATGCTACCTAAGGTCTGTCCGTGACAGGGCTTCAAGTTTTGGGCGTTCACTGGACAGGTAGGACAAGACTTCAAAAAGTGACCTGCCTGGCCACAATGAAGGCACAATATCTCCCTCCTCCTAAAGGTTCTCTCATCCGCAGAGAGACAAGTGAAACCCAAGTGCGTGAGTTTACCTTCACTGACCGATTCGGTACCAGGAGGCATGGGATGAGAGGGAAGCATGGGTGGGACTGCAAGGCTCGGAGACAAATGTACAGAAGGCTTCCGCAAGCGCTCCTTAAAAGAGAGTCTTTCTCTGAGTCTGGAGTCAATGAGGATGGCAAACGTGATCAACTTCTCCAGCTCAGTGGGTATATCTCGGGCTGCTATCTCATTCTTGATGGTATCCGAGAGACCATGAGAAAAAGCAGCCACAATGGCCTCATTGTTCCACGCAACCTCTGCTGCCAGAGTACGGAATTCAATGGCGTACTCTGTTTGATGGACATGAGGTACTTGGCAGCAGAAGCGGAGCATGCGGGAACATCAAATACCCTTTTAAACAAAGCCACAAACTCAGGGTAGCTCAAGACAACAGGTTTTTGCGTCTCCCATAGAGGGTTTGCCCAGGCCAAGGCTCTCTCAGAAAGCAAAGATATCACAAAACCTACTTTGCTTCTGTCCGTGGGAAAAGCCTGGGGCAGCATCTCAAAGTATATCTCAACCTGGTTGAGAAACCCTCTGCATTGGACTGGATCACCCCCAAATCGCTGGGAAAGCGGAGCGGAACCAGACATACCTCTTAGAGAGGTAACACTCGAGGCGGGTGCCTGCACAGAGACCGGCGCAGCAGCAGGGTCGGCCTGCAACATAGGTTGAACCGGGGCGGCCACAGTGGGAGATTCCTGGTGAGCCATGTAACTCAAGAGCGTTTGTTTTAATAATCAAAATTTTTATTTCCATTTTATAAATACAACAAACTTCATACATTATTTGTTACTAATTACATATTACATTACATCACATCACACACTTGTCCCCCCCCTCCCCATCCCTTATTGACCAAACTAACCTAACAAGTGTTGTTGCCTTTTACCCACAAAAAAAAAAAAAAAAAAAAGGAAATATGAAATGTACATAACTGGATAAAAAGTGTACGTGTTTCTCAATTTAATTTACTTAGTGTAAAAGGCCCTTATTGGCCAAACGATTCCAACTAGTGATTTTACCCTTTACCAATTTGGGAGAGAAAAAAAAACTCCATTACGTGATTACCGATTCCATCACCCAAAAGGAGAAAAAAAAAACCCACGCACAAAACAAAAGGGGGAAAAAAAGGAAAAGACAACACCACCCCCCCCCCCAAAAAAAAAAAAAAAAAAAAAGGGAATATAAAATAGTTGTGTTTGAATAAAAAGTGTACGTGTTTATCAATTTTATTTAATTAGTGTAAAAGGCCCTTATTGGCCAAACTATTCTACTAAGTGTTATTACCCTTTACCCATCGTGTTATCAAAAAAAACAAAAAAACTCAAGAGCGTTTGTAACGCCATTCCGAACTGATTCATGTGGTGATCCAGTTCATTTATTCTGGAAAAAATATTACCAACAAGTGGATTGACTGCATCTTCTGAATTCATGGCCTTTGCCTACTGTCAGAAACCATGAAATCAGACTGAGACAGAAGTACAGTTAAATCCCACTTGTTTAATTATAAAAGTAAAAAGAACAAACGTAGTCAAAACATAGCCAGAGTTCAGTAACCGGAACAGATAGTCAGCCAAGCCAGAAGTCAGGGATCAAAGTAGTGGAACAGCAAGCAGGATCTGGAGCCAGAAGTGATGTCAGCAAAGCCAGTCTTTAAACAGGAACGCAGGAGATGTTTCTTGTGATGTTGACCAAGGCAAGGGCAGAGACACTTGGACTGGACGGCTTAAGTAGGAAGGACTGACGAGCAGGATATGAACAACAGCTGAGTAACTGTGGAGAGAGATGGGAGCTGGCAATTAGCTGACAGCTGAGTGGCCATCTCAGAGAAGGAAGGGCTGAGCCCAGCCCTGACACTCTGCGTTTGTTCCTGTACATGCCAATCTGTTGGCACAGCGCCTTGGTTTGCTCCTGTGCAATAGCGTTAGCTTGCTGTTGTACAGCATTGGCTTGCTGCTGTACAGTGTTGGATAACACTAATTGTTTGAGGATTTCCTCCATGTTTAGTCACTCTAGGTACTGGCCCTTTAAGTAGTAACTTACTACAGCTGCCCACATTCTCCACCAGTGTAACCTGGGGGGACAGGTAGCAAGTACAACGCTCCCTGGAATAAGCAGTATTTTAGGCACAGACACCAAATCCAGTGAGGTAGTGACAAACAGTGTTTATTGTTGATATATACAAATATTTTATATATAGGTGCTGTCCAGTGTTTCAGAAAAACAAACAGAACAAAAATAGCCAATCAAAAACCTAGCCATATCTTGGCACTAACTATATAAAATACAGGCCCTCTCTACCAGGCTGAGCAAGCCTACAGCTTGTCAGCTTCCACATAAACTGCTTAATAGCTTTCACCAACCTGTTGCTCTCACAGATCAAAGTTGTCTGATCTTCCCAGGCAGAGAGCAAAGACTGTCTGTCTCAGTGAAGCTTAAATTAGCCTGTGGGAAAGAACCAAGATCCTAACTGTACCACGGAACAGAGATCCCTGAATGTGTATGAGAGGAGCCTGGGAGACGTATAAACCCCAAACAGGACTTTTCCCCAGCTCTCCCTGGGACGCTCTGCTACAGCTCCTGCTTCATCTATTCACATGGCTTGTTGAACTAAGGTTAGCTGCAAGGGGGCTTTTTGGTTAACATTGTGTATTGTGATTTATGTAACTTGTGAGGAGCCATTTTGACCTCTCTTTTGATGTCTCTTTATTAAGAATCATTTATGTGGTTTGATCCATCTCCCAGCCATAATTGTTCTATATATAATGTTTTCTTTTGTGTTGTTTCTGTGTTTGTCTTTGTCTTCTCCCCTCTAGATCCTTTAGCAGGGCAAAGTTCTTCCTTGTTTTAACATATGATTAACTGTATATTGCACTATATATATATATATATATATATATATATATATATATATATATATATATATATATATATATACACTATATTTTGTTTACACTCACTAGATCTGTACAGTCAGATATGGAGACCAAAGCCCTAATGAAGCGGTGGATACCGCAAAACATGGAGGCAAACTCCATGCTATGTCTGACTGATTATCTCCCTATGGATTTTGTATGGTTGGGCTCTATGTTGCCCACATATTTACATTTTATCTTTTATATTTTTTGTATTAATAAATAATATGTCTTTTTCTATCTGATATTTTTTTATATTTGTATATTTGTCCAGGGACCCAAATCTATGCCCTAAATGCCCAAATCTATCAGTATCTTTGTTCTTTTTACATACTGAGTTGGTGCTCTCTGGTCATGAGGTCGTTTTGACAACCCAATTGGGCCCCTATTTCTACCACATTTTTTCTGTACAAGTCAAAAAATAAAAACAGCTAATTTGCTCCAGCAGGGGAAAAAATCCTTCCTGATCCCCCAAGAGGCAATTGGATATTCCCTAGATCAACTTTACCGATAAATGTTAGTATTGAGTTATATTATGGACATTTAGGAAATATTTAGATAAATAGATTAAAATGCAAAATTTAAATTTAGCTGACAAAAAAACATTTTTTTTTATATTTTTTGTTCAGCCCTGACCAATATGTACAAGTCTGTATAGATTTCCCGGTAAAAATATTAAAAACTGAATGCTAGTAAAAAATAAATAAATAAATAAAAACTGATAGCCCAATTGTAGTAAATAGTATTCAAAAACAAAATCACTCACCTTCAATCCAGAGATGCCTGTGCAGTAATTTTATTTTCTCTGGCAGATTTTCTATTTATTGTAGGCTACTTATTAAAAAAAAATCAACGTACTCATCACTAAATCTACTTTAAATAATTACCACGTAAAACCATCTCTGTTTGTAGATTTGTAAAACATTATACTGATGCAATAAACAGAAATTTCTTGTGACTTGTTGACTAAAAGAAGGACATTCACATATGCTCAATTTATCTTCTTAGCTTCTCAAGTAGTGAAACAAGCACAGTAGCCAAATGAATTGATATAAATCTTTAACTAACACCACAATTTAACTAACACATTAGATAATACAATTCACTGACACTTTGCCTGCATAAAAAATGATACATTTGCCTTCATGCTGTTGGTAATTCATCAAACTCTTTAGTCACTGGGAGTTAATTTTTGTGAAACTACTCTGACACTTAAAAGTGTTTGATGAATCATCCCCTTAAAAAATTATTTGCAATCTGGAGAGGACCTCTGAAAAAGCTACTGCTTGAGAGTGTTTATTTATGGTAATTGAGATAGCAGCACTTCTCTGCATATAGATAAAAACGAAATATAACATATTAGAATGAATTAACGTTAAAGCTAAATTCCAGGCAAACAGCTTATCACACACAGGAAAAAATGTGAACTGTTTTACCTGACTGTTCAACCTATCTTATCTTTTTTACATCTCTGCCTCTCCACATTTCCAGGCAGATGACAGATTGGGGTTGAGTGCAAAATCTGGTTCAGCTCTTTTCTTTTTTTGTCAAAGTTTAATTGAACAAGCTGCAGTTAGAAGTTGATTGGCTCTGTTGATCAAGGGGGACCTGGAGGGCAACTTGGTGACTCTTTTTAGTTATTATGCTCCTAATAAAGATCAGTTGACTTTCCTGCATAACCTATTTCAACAGCTGTCCCCCCACTTTGATGGAACGCTCTTGACGGGTGGAGATTCAAACATCACTTTGGACTCCACTCTAGATAAGACATGCCCACCGGGCTCACAAATTTTGAAGCCTACAAAATTGAGTACCAAATTTACGAAATTGCTGCACGACCATGACTTAGTGGACGTATGGAGAGAGTATAATGTTGCCAAACGCGACTATACCTTCTACTCCCATGTTCATCTGATTTATTTGCGGATAGACCATGTCTTCATGTCTGCCTCATCCCTACCTATCTGCACTTCCTCCAAGATTTTAGACACACCATGGTCTGACCATTCACCTGTAGTGGTCTGCCTATCTTCTTTGTGAAGCCCCATGGCCTCATATATCTGGCACCTCAGCCACCCCGCGACATGCCTTGACATTGAACTTGCATTGAAGGAATATTTCTCCCTGAATCCTGACTTTATCGGAAGATCACAAAGACCTTTTGGATAAAGACATTACAATAGAGGAGGTTCTGACTGCTATTAAACATGCCCCAAAGGGTAAAGCACCAGGTCTCGACAGGTTCATGACACTATATTACAAAAAATTTGCTTCAATTCTAGCTCCCCCTTTGATGCAATAGATTAATGCCATACAAAGAGTTGCCCTAATAGACTTGGACTCTATTAGAGCACTTTTTACTCTGATCCCCAAACCTCACAAGTATCATAGTGATGTAGGCAACTACCTCCCAATATCTCTAATCAACAATGACTTGAAACTGTTCACAAAAATTCTTGCAAACAGATTGTTGACTTTTGGCAGACTTCATACACTCAGATCAGGTGGGCTTTTTGTAACATAGACAAGGCAGCAGATCAGGTCCAGGGGGCAATAGATGTTGTCCATTGATATTCGCAAAGCATTTGACTCTCTCTACTAGCCTTTCCTTTTTCGAGTATTGGAAAGGTGGGGGTTTGGCCCTAAGTTGATAGCCTCACTCCATTTTCTATATAGCTCTCCCACGGTCCAGATAGTAATGCGTAGTCATAGATCCATTTCACATCTTTTCGGGCACTCGCAAGGGATGCCTTTTTTCTCCTCCTGTTCATTATAACCATTAAAACCCTAGCAATGGCTATCCACCAGAATCCTAATATCCAGGGCAAAGAGAGTGGGGGTAGGAGTCACAAATGCACTCTATTCGCAGATGGTCTATTGTTATTCATTACCTCCCCCCATACCACCTTGCCGAATTTGCTGTATATCTTGGATCATCACTGCTCGACACTGCAGAGCCTCCAGAACCAATATCCCTTTCTCTGGCAGCGAACATCTCTTTCATATCTAGGAAGTCACCTAACTCCCAGCAATACCTCACTTTATAAGGCAAATTACCCGACTCTATTTGCTAAACTTTTGGAGGACATGAATGCATGGTCTGACGCGAGCTTGTCCTGGAGGAGGAGAATCACTTCAGTAAAGATGACAGTCCTACCTAGCTTGTTATATTATTTTAGAACTTTGCTTATCTAGGTCCCCGTTGCTGCAACACCGCTATTTCAATCAAAAATCTTTCAGTTTATTTGGGGAACTAAGGGAAGCAGAATATCACAACCCACAATGTATGCCCCCAAGGAAATGGGAGGCTTGAGAGTGCCAGCTTTTAGGAAATACTATGTGGTGGCACAGTTAGCTCAACTTTTCCAACTTCATAGTAAACACTATAGGCCAGACTGGGTGAGCTTAGTGGCCCAAGCTTGTTCTCCACTTACAATAGATTTATTCTTGACTCCCTTGAGACATTGTAAAATGATCTGATGCACTACGCTCTCCCACTCCATTTGTTTGTGGGACATTGGTTGTAGGAGATGGCCCCTGTGCTCTACTCATGCACCAGCAGCTCCTCTCTTTGGCAAACCCCTTGTTCCCACCAGGTTTACAATCTATAGGTTTTGGCTGGTGGTTAAATAAGGGCCTCTACTGAATAGGGGACTACTTAGACCACAGAGGGATACACCCCCATCATACTTTGTAAATAGTCTGGAGATGCCCCCCTCAGAGACATTCCATTTACATCAAATGTATCACTTCCTTAAAACATTACAGAAAAATAGCTTAGACCTAGCAAAAAATGCAAATCATTTTTTTACTTTTTTGAAATGCATTTTTCTGGGTATTTTTTTTGCTTTTCTGTCTCTCACTGTTAAAATAAACCTACCATTAAAATTATAGACTGATCATTTCTTTGTTCGTGGTTAAACGTACAAAATCAGCAGGGTATCAAATACTTGTTTCCCTCACTATACACTGGGGATGGAAAGTATTCAGACCCCCTTAAATTTTTCACTCTTTGTTATATTGCAGCCATTTGCTAAAATCATTTAAGTTCATTTTTTTCCTCATTAATGTACACACAGCATCCTATATTGACAGAAAAACACAGAATTGTTGACATTTTTGCAGATTTATTAAAAAAGAAAAACTGAAATATCACATGGTCCTAAGTATTCAGACCCTTTGCTGTGGCACTCATATATTTAACTCAGGTGCTGTCCATTTCTTCTGATCATCCTTGAGATGGTTCTACACCTTTCTACACCATTTGCTAAAAAACACCTGAAGGACTCCAAGATGGTGAGAAATAAGATTCTCTGGTCTGATGAGACCAATATAGAACTTTTTGGCCTTAATTCTAAGCGGTATGTGTGGAGAAAACCAGGCACTGCTCATCACCTGTCCAATACAGTCCCAACAGTGAAGCATGGTGGTGGCAGCATCATGCTGTGGGGGTGTTTTTCAGCTGCAGGGACAAGACGACTGGTTGCAATAGAGGGAAAGATGAATGCGACCAACTACAGGGATATCCTGGATGAAAACCTTCTCCAGAGTGCTCAGGACCTCAGACTGGGCCGAAGGTTTACCTTCCAACAAGACAATGACCCTAAGCACACAGCTAAAATAACGAAGAGGTGGCTTCACAACAACTCTGTGACTGTTCTTGAATGGCCCAGCCAGAGCCCTGACTTAAACCCAATTGAGCATCTCTGGAGAGACCTAAAAATGACTGTCCACCAACGTTTATCATCCAACCTGACAGAACTGGAGAGGATCTGCAAGGAGATATGGCAGAGGATCCCCAAATCCAGGTGTGAAAAACTTGTTGTATCTTTCCCAAAAAGACTCATGGCTGTATTAGATCAAAAGGGTGCTTCTACTAAATACTGAGCAAAGGGTCTGAATACTTAGGACCATGTGATATTTCAGTTTTTCTTTTTTAATAAATCTGCAAAAATGTCAACAATTCTGTGTTTTTCTGTCAATATAGGGTGCTGTGTGTACATTAATGAGGAAAAAAATGAACTTAAATGATTTTAGCTAATGGCTGCAATATAAACAAGAGTGAGAAATTTAGGGGGTCTGAATACTTTCCATCCCCACTGTATAAATAGTTATCAATAAAGAAACCTCCAGACGAATGTTGCAGCAAAGTCCAAGGGGCCCCTGAGGATGATCACGATGCAGCGTCCCTCTTTGTGTCAGAGGCCTGAAGACAAAATCAGTGGTGATGGGGACATCCTCCAACTGCTGTCTGGTTAGAGTCTCTAACTGCTGTCTGGTTAAAGCCTGGAACTCAGCTTCTCACACACAGAAATCTGACATGCAACAGGAGCTCTAACCACCAGAAGTGGCTGTCAAATGCCTAACCTGGTTCTAGTCTATGCTGATTATCAGACCAGACCAGAAGAGACAGAGTTAACTAAAATAGCAAGAGCTTTATATACACTATATTACAATAAAAAGGTTCACCTACTAATATACTGGAAGGTGACCACTACATACATACAGTAGCACAGACTTAGCTATCTGGCACTATGCATGTGAGTTAATAGCAATAAGACAGTAATACTCTATCTGTTACAAGGGGCATGTGGCTGAGACTTTCTCTCTTTCTTTCTCTCTCCAATTCCTCCTTATGGGGTTTCTGATCCAGAGATACAGAGACAGGAAGTGATGTACACATGTAATATCAATGAACAGCAGAGTCACTTGCAGACAGTAGAGGGCAGCATATCTCTACAGAGCTAATAGCCCTACATAATGACATACATGGCTCAATGCAGTGTCTTAGTTGTCAATAGACATTGCAAGATTGTGGTGGGAGCTGCAGACAGAGCATAATAGTTTGACGGGTAGGGAAGAAAGTAGCTTTGAGCAAAAATGATCCAAAATACATGGAAATGTCAAATCCAAGTAACTTTTTATGAACTATACCTATGCCTAAAACGTCAATATTTTGTAGCCAGAAGCTGGCTGGTTGCCTTATAGAAAAAAAATCTAAATTGCAATGCTAAGTGTCTATTTAATGTGAAGTAGTTGATACATGTCAGCATTACCATTTAACATTATTATTTTGAGTAAAAACATATCTTTTTCTTTCCATTATTAAAACCCATATATCCTGTGCATTTAACCAATATCACACAATCATAACAATATTTACATTAGGTTGGATTCTTTTATACTTATATGTAAAAAAACATTAAGAAGCTCTATAGTTTCCATTTAATTATTAAAACTCAAAATTGTATGTCCTTAGACCAGTTAGATTGCTAAACAACTAGGTGTGTATAGGTTTATAGCTATTTCAGGCAGGTTTATCAAATTACAATATCTCACAAAAGTGAGTACACCTCTCACATTTTTGTAAATATTTTATTATATCTTTTCATGTGACAACACTGAAGAAATGACACTTTGGGCCCAATTACACTCAGTGAGTGTACAGCTTGTAAAACAGTGTAAATTTGCTGTCCCCTCAAAATTACTCAACACACAGCCATTATTGTCTAAACCGCTGACAACAAAAGTGAGTACACCCATAAGTGAAAATTTCCAAATTGGGTCCAATTAGCCCCCCCCCCCCCTGTGTCATGTGACTTGTTAGTGTTACAAGGTCTCAGGTGTGAATGGGGAACAGGTGTGTTAAATTTGGTGTTATCACTCTCACTCTCTCATACTGGTCACTGGAAGTTCAACATGGCACCTCATGCCAAAGAACTCTCTGAGGATCTGAAAAAAAGAATTGTTGCTCTACATAAATATGGCCTAGGCCAGTGATGGCAAACCTTGGCACTCCAGATGTTTTGGAACTACATTTCCCATGATGCTTATGCACTCTGCAGTGTAGCTGAGCATCATGGGAAATGTAGTTCCAAAACATCTGGGGTGCCAAAGTTCGTCATCACTGGCCTAGGCTATAAGAAGATTGCCAAGACCCTGAAACTGAGCTGCTGCACGGTGGCCAAGACCATACAGCGGTTTAACAGGACAGGTTCCACTCAGAACAGGCCTCGCCATGGTCAACCAAAGAAGTTGAGTGCCTGTCAGTACTCAGACCATAAGCCACACACTGCATCAAATTGGTCTGCATGGCTGTCATCCCAGAAGGAAGTCTCTTCTAAAGATGATGCACAATAAAGCCTATAAACAGTTTGCTGAAGACAAGCAGACTAAGAACATGGATTACTAGAACCATGTCCTGTGGATGAGACCAAGATATACTTAATTGGTTCAGATGGTGTCAAGCATGTGTGGCGGCAACCAGGTGAGGAATAAAAAGACAAGAAGGTCTTGCCTACAGTCAAGCATGGTGTTGGGAGTGTCATGGTCTTGGGCTGCATGAGTGCTGCTGGCACAGTGGAGCTACAGTTCATTGAGGGAACCATGAATGCCAACATGTACTGTGACATACTGAAGCAGAGCATGATCCCTTCCCTTTGGAGACTGGGCCACAGGGCAGTATTCCAACATGATAACGATCCCAAACACACCTCCAAGATGACCACTGCCTTGCTAAAGAAGCTGAGGGTAAAGGTGATGGACTGGCCAAGCATGACTCCTGACCTAAACCCAATTGAGCATCTGGGGAGCATCCTCAAATGGAAGGTGGAAGAGTGCAAGGTCTCTAACATCCACCAGCTTCGTGATGCCGTCATTGGAGGAGTGGAAGAGGAATCCAATGGCAACCTGTGAAGTTCTGGTGAACTCCATGCCCATGAGGGTAAGGCAATGCTGGGAAATAATGGTGGCCACTCAAAATATTGACATTTTGGGCCCAATTTGAACAGTTTCACTTAGGGGTGTACTCACTTTTGTTGCCAGCGGTTTATACATTAATGATTGCGTGTTGAGTTTTTTTTGAGGGGACAGCAAATGTACATTGTTATACAAGCTGTACACTCACTACTTTACATTGTAGCACAGTGTCATTTCTTCAGTGTTGTCACATGAAAATATATAATAAAATATTTCCAAAATGTGAGGGCTTCTGACAAAATTCTCACTTTTGTGAGATACTGTACATGTTAGCCCTTCAATGAATTGGGCTCTTATTAAGGATGTGTGCATGTTTCTAATTTATATTTCCTTGTTTTATATTGATATGTATAAATAAGATTGTTTGATAAACAAATTAAATACATTTAGATTAATTTTAAATAACCTACTAAACTACTAGTTTAATTGTAAATAGCAATAACCTAGTAAAGGCTAAAACAATGTTAATGTATAGATACTTATTTGTAAATTACATTTTTGATTGGATGAATTCATTAGCTTTCTTAGGTTGATGTTAGTTAATAATCACAGCTTATGTGTTGTTTCATATATTCATATATGTGGTTAATTTATTTGATTACTGATTGCACCAATTATCAATTCTTCAGCTATGTTTGATTAATTGACTTAGCTTATAAAATAATGCTGTTTATATATTTTTTGTTAAAAAATGTTATTATTGTATGGTCAATTTGTTAGATTAGGTGAAGTTGTATGGTTGACTGAATAACTTGATTATATTATTTAGTTTGTATATGTTTGTGTAGCTGTGAGTAAAATGTGCCCACAATCATTCCTGCAGAGTAAACAATGACTGATTAAAATGTTTCTAAATCTAGAACTTTTTTTTATATTGTAGTTTACCAATCCTTAACCACTTCAGCCCCGGAAGATTTGGCTGCTCAATGACCAGGCCATTTTTTGCAATACGGCACTGCGTCAGTTAAACTGATAATTGCGCAGTCGTGCGACACTGTACACAAACAAAATAGACGTTCTTTTTTTCCCACAAATAGATCTTTCTTTTGGTGGTGTTTGATCATCTCTGTTGTTTTTATTTTTTGCACTATAAACAAAAAAAGAGCGACAATTTTGAAAAAAACATAATATTTTGTACTTTTTGCTTTAATAAATATCCCCAACTTTTGTTTAAAAAAGCTAATTTTTTCCTCAGTCGATATGTATTCTTCTGCATATTTTTGGTAATAAAAATTGCAATAAGCGTACATTGATTGGTTTGCGCAAAAGCGTCTACAAAATAGGAGAAAGATTTATGGCATTTGTATTATTATTTTTTTTTTACTAGTAATGGCGGTGATCAGCGATTCTTATCAGGACTGCGACATTATGGCAGACAGATGGGGACACTTCTGACACATTTTTGGGACCATTGACATTTATATAGTGATTAGTGCTATAAAAATGCACTGATTACAGTGTAAATGTCACTGGCAGGGAAGGGGTTAACACTAGGGGGGATCAACGGGTTAACTGTGTTCCCTCGTGTGTGTTCTAACTGCAGGGGGAGGGGACTGACTAGAGGAGATGACAGATCGTTGTTCCTAGCTAGTAGGAACACACAATCTGTCTCTCCTCTCCTCACATAACAGGGATTTGTGTGCTTACACACATGTCCCTGTTCTGGCTCTCGTACCCACAATCACATATGGTTGGCGGTCGTGGCGACCCCGGCCATGCAAATCATCACCCTCGCAGTGCAGCTTAAAGGGCCGACGTACAGCTACGATGGTTCACGGGAACGCGCCGACCTGCCGTAGTATAATGACGGCGGCTGGTCAGCAAACGGTTAAATGTGGTGATTGCATTTGTTTATTCAAGATTTTCTTTCTTTGTTTTCATCTGGTGATCTTGTCCTAGGGTACCACTGCTCACACAATGTACTATATTAGGAAATGGCAAGGTTGTTTTGAGATAGGAAGCATGCTAAGACAACAGATCACCACCACCTCTCCTCAATTCCATAACACTGGGGAAATTGTTCTGTTGTTCACAGAGTTGAACTGAACAGGGTTGATAATACTGCTTGACATAACACTGTAGAGTGCACAGGAATTTATGAATAGCAGCTAGACATGTGCGGTTCGTTTCTTTCCGAAATAATATTCACACAAATTTTTCGTTATTTGGAGATTCGGATACAACCAAATACCTGAAACAGTACAAAGTTTACCAAATGCTCCAAATAACACAATTAAATTTGTCTCAATTTCCAAAATTCTAATTGAAATTCGATTCAAATTTTACATCGAATTCCATTCGAAGTCAAACTGTAAACATATTTCTGAAATCAAAGACTGTGTGTTATTAGTACCATTTCAAAATAATGCTGTTTTTGTTAATTAAGAAATTAGGACTTTGGAGCAGACTTTATAGGTACCAGAAAAGGAATACAAGGTATTATTAGAAAAAATAAATACATTTATTAAACATAAATATATAAAAAAAGACAGTAACACATTAAAAGCAAATGGTATTTGGCTCTCAATAAGAGAGGCCGCACATAGATTTGTGTATGTAGTCCCTATTATTGCTTGGACAAGGCTGTTTTTGTTAAGCCAAAGGTGATTTTAAGAGTCATTGTAATAATTTGATGAAGATTTTTGTTTTGATTGTTCACTTTGCCGCATTCGAATTGAAAAAATATATAAAAGTTTTGATGCGACCGATTCAAAATTTATCGTTTCGAATTGATAAAAACGGTAAATTCAAAGAAAATTCGAAAGAAGACATAAAACGAATTCTGAATACGAATCCTGAATACGAATTGAATGAATCAACCGAATGTAACCCGACTAGCCGACGCAGTTATACTGCAGCAGGATGGCTCCCCTGCACGAACCGTCGTAGCTGTATGTCGGCCCTTTAAAACGCTATAGCAAGCACGTGCGTGCTGCCAGAGGCGCACGTGCATGCCTGCAGTGTGTCTCCGACGCGCAGGCATACAACTGCATACAATTGTGCATACAACTTTACAGAACAAGTTAGCGCCAAACCTATCAAGTGGTTAATAGGTTTAAATTTCCGTTTATTGGAACAAAGGTGTGCCAGATACAATTACTAATCAGCTCTAAGAATACTCACATGACAGGTGAAACTCTTTTGACAAACACCACCAGTCCTGCAGTGTGCTTACTTCTGCTAATGGGAGAGAAGTTCTATAAGTGTATGTCAACACAAGTCACCCAGAAAACAATAAACAAAGCATCAAAATAAACAAAGATTTGCAATGGCATTCCTATGCAAAGGCAGATCATCCACCCAAATTACGGTAACATTTTTACTAAACATTGTTTGCATACTTGCTAACAGGAAGACTCAACCAACTACCACAGAGCTCCACAATGCCGTGGTAGTTCATTGCTGACAGCCAATAAGGATGTTGGGACTTGTAGTCCATTCACACACAGAAATGTGTGTATAAATGACGCGGCCTTGTGGGCGGAGCCCCGCATGGTAGCACTGTTTTCAAACTGCGGGTGGCGGCTGCAGCACTGGGAACATGTTACACGTTCCACCCTAAAATCGTGTGGAACATGTAACATGTAAAATTTTCCAAAAGATGAACTTATCCTTGTCTAAAATTTTATACTTTTGGGAATATTTTTATTGACTTCCAAATAGTTTAACAAATCTTATATAGTATTATTTTATAGAGCATCGAAGTACTGAATTTACAATAATCAAATAAAGGTAATGTTATGCCCCATACAATTGATTGGAAATTCCACCAGCAAAAGTCCGATGTGAGCTTTTGGTCGGAAATTCCGACCGTGTGTATGTTCCATCTGACTTTTGCTGGCGGAATTCCCACCAGCAAAAGATTGAGAGCAGGTACTCTATTTTCCCATCGGAAAATATTGGAAATTGCGTTCGTCTGTATGCAATTTCGACGCGCAAAAAAACACGCATGCTCAGAATCAAGTACGAGACGGAAGCGCTCGGTCTGGTAAAACTAACGTTCGTAATGGAGATAGCACATATGTCACGCTGTAAATTTTTGTATCTCTTAATGCAGAACATTCTTTTGTTCATTATAATGCTAGAAGAACGAAGTTGTTTTCCTGCTGATATTCACACAGAGTTCTGACAAACTTATTTCTTTATTATTTCTTGTGCTGACAAAATACATTGTTAAGTGACTAGGCTAGGTGTATATGGGCCCAGGATAGTATGCTGGGGAGGTTTGTGAAGGCAAATATGCATGAAGGACAAAAAAGGAGCATTAAAAGCTTACAGCATGCATGAGGCTAAAGAGGACATTCACAGCATATTACAATCATGGTAATTAGGGAATAATGAAAGAAAGACAATACATTAGCAAACATTAAATACATAGAATGTGATGCTAAAAGGAGAAAACTTAACTTAATATAGTCCTTCTGCAGGACCTGTATAATAGCAAAACAGGTCTCTGGAATAATGATCCCCAGAGCCTGGGGGGGAGATGCCTGTTGAGAACTCGAGGTCCTGCAGACTTCTCCCTGTCGCCAAGTACCGCAACGTGGTGACTAGTCTCTGCTCGGGAGTGATGGCTTACCACATGCAGGTGTCCTGCTTCATAATATAAGGGGACAGCAAAGCCAACAGACGGTGAAAAACGGGGTCCGTCATCCGGAGAAAGTTCCTGAAATCATCAGGATTATTCTCCTGGATCTCCCGCAACAAAGGCATATGACAGAATTGGTCACGCTGCAGCAACCAATTCTTCATCCATGAACCCCTCCCCACCCTGTTTATGGACTGGGCTTGAGTCAAAGCAAGAAACCCAACACCAAGCCCCACGCATAGCATGAACTCTACGACGAGTACGTAACCGTAACATGGCTTCAAAGCGGTCGACTGGTCAGAACGAACTAACAGAAAGCACTGAAAAACAGAAAGGCCTGAGAAGAGCGAGCTGAAAATCAGAAATGAGCGGACAAGAACGCACTGCAAAACAAATACATACTATAATAATAATAATACGCACTGAAACAGAGATGCAAACTGACTACATGCACTGAAGAACAGATACGAACGCACAAGCACAAACTGAAGAGCAGTAACCATCTGAAAAGCATGAGGCTGAAAAGCACGGATTGTCTCTCACCAAACTTCTACTAACACGAGATAATAAACAGGAGATTAGCAGAAGCAGCCCAAAGGGTGGCGCGCTTCATATGGAACTTCCCTTTTCTAGTGCCGTCATACGTGTTGTACATCACCGCATTCTTGACAGTCAAAATTTCAGAGAACTTTTGTGTGACTGTGTGTATGCAAGCCAAACTTGAGCGGAATTCCGTCGGAAAAACCAATCCAAGGTTTTTCCGACGAAAATTCCGATTGTGTGCATGCGGCATTAGACTGTTACAGTATAAAAATATTGACAATTGTATTTTACATTTGAGACCATTATACTATTGTAATACCAGTTGTAACACTGTATCTTATTATACCATAAGATCATATAAGCGCTACACTTTTCTTTTATATAGTTTTTACCACTTTTTGCCAACCAATCTTTTGCTGTGTCAGCTGCTAAACACAGCGCGGTTTTGTTCACATATATTCACTTAAGTCATATAACACTTTCCTAGTGAGGAGGAGGGAATCAGTACTATTGATGTAGTGGGGGGACTTATAAACGAATCTATAATCCAGGGGTATGCAACCTTAAAGAAGTGGAGATCTACCTGAAAAACATGGGAGAAGTCAAAGATCACACGGCACAGTGTTGCCTCCTCAGACCTGATTTAAACCTCTAATTGCTGCATTACTGTGTTGCAATCACGTACATTGCATGGCAATCATGGTGTTAAATTGCTTTTTGGAGGAGCAGCAGTGCCTGCTGCACTTGTGAATGAGCCCTTAGTTGCATTCAGCAGCTGCAGCCTTAGGGCTCATTCACACTTAAAGTTGGTAAAATCGGGATAAGAGGTGGAGTGCAGTTGGTATCAAACCGCTTGGCACAGGAGGCAGCAATACAGAGGAGGCATCAGCTTATTCGGCTTTTGCTCCCTACTTAGTGTTGCCACCTATCCAGGATTCACCCAGACAGTCTGGGTTTTGATTCATGTGTCTGGGTTTCAGTCTTCCTGAAACCCGGACACATTTTTCAGACAGAAATGTGACTTGGAACAAGGCTTGACAGGGGGGTGAGGGGGCACTATGTGCACCACGTAACTATTCTATAATCTATCAATAATAAGGGGGCTAGATATTTATCCACTTCCAGAGGAATGAGCAAAGAGGTACATTAGTACTTCTTACACTTTCCTACAAAGAGGTAAATGTAAAAAACACACCCACACCATGAAAAAGTCCTTTAATGACTTTACAATAAAGAATACAATTAAAAATTGCCACTAATGCCCACCCCCTCAGTCCACGTCCACCTTCTCTCTCAGCAGCCGGTGCATGTTTGATGCTGTGGGGACAGTGGGTCAGCAAACCAAAGGTGTGATCTACCAGTCACAAGATGGCCGTTGACTGGTTGATCGTGTTTTGACTGGTTGCTGACCCGGTCTAGAAATATAAGTCCTCATCAATTACAATGACCTGTTACCCGGCAATGTTTCTCTGCTGCACTTCTAGGGCTTCTCTGTTGCAAAAACATAGTAAAAACACAAATGCATTTTTGTCACATTTTTTCCATGTTTCCACTGCATCTTGTACCTGTGAAAAAAATAACCTGACTCAAAAACTGCACCAAAAATGCAACCACGTGTATGTTTTTGATGAGTTTTTGCTGAATTTATTGATGTGCTTTCCATTCATTTCAATGGGGAGGTGCATTGTTGGAGCATTTTTTTTATCGCACCAAAAATGCTGCATGCAGAACTTTTAAAAACACAACTGTCCCACAACTGACTGGTGTAAAGAGTACAACAGGATTTATTGGTCATGCATTTTTCTTTGGCTTTTGGTAAGGCAAAAACGGAAGAATATCTTATTAGTGTGAAAGGGCCTCAATACTTTATGACAGACCCCTGGCATTACTGTAATATAAAATTTACATTATAGATCCGGAGGAGCAATTTGCAACACTGTGCAGAACAGGCAACCTTGAAAGAGTTGTTAAAGAGCAGGTGATTAGTAGGGTTGATGTGTAGGGCAGAGGGGTGAGTCAGGATTATCAGGTAGGAAGATGGGTTACTGTAGTCAGGGGGAGTGGTAAGGGCTCACAGAAAAGAAAGGCCAGCCCTGGGTTTAAGCTCCCAAACATATTTGCCAAGTTGGGTGAAGATGTGGGGGTGGCAAGCTTTCGGATGGCAGCTCTAAATGTCACTGCTACCCCTAACAGCTGGGAAAGTAGCCCATCAAGTAATGGTGGTGAGGGTAGTGCAGGAAGGCCTAGACAGTTTGTGTTAATAGGGCAGGGATATGCAATTAGTGGACCACCAGCTGTTGCAGAACTACAAGTCTCATGAGGCATAGCAAAACTCTGACAGCCACAAGCATGACACCCAGAGGCACAGGCATGATGGGACTTGTAGTTTTGCAACAGCTGGAGGTCCACTAATTACATATCCCTGTAATAGGGGATTCTATAATCAGAAGGACTGATAATTTATCGCCTGGATCACCTCAACCAAATGGTTTGTTGTCTCCCTGGTGCCAGGATTCAGCATGTGGTGGATCAGGTTGATAGATTACTGGGAGGGGCTGGGCATGACCCAGCTGTCCTGGATGGAACCAATGTCAGAATATATAGAAGATGGAGGATCCTTAAAGAGGAGTTCCACCCAGAGGGTCCATTAAAAAAAAAATTAAAAGTCAGCAGCTACAAATACTGCAGCTGCTGACTTTTAATTGGACACTTACCTGTCCCTGGGTCCAGCGATGCGGGGGATCGAAAGCCCCGCTCGTCCCCCCCTCCGCTCGTCGGCGCTGGCATTTCAACTGTGGGTGCCGGGCTGTGGCTTCACAGTCTGGCACCCACTGCGCATGCGCGAGCGGCGCCGCGAGCCGTGATTGGCCGCTCAATCACCTGGGACTAATGGGTCCCAGATGATTGACAGGAGGGAGGGAGCAGAGCCAAGCCCTTCCTGTGCCGAGGGGGAAGTGATGTCATCAGCCCAGGCAAAGGAAGAGGCAGACTACGAGGGACCACCTAGCAACAGGCATTTAGAGGTAAGTAAAAAAAAAAATATTCAAATTTTTTTGTGCTTTTTTTTTAGAATTTTTCAGGTATTTTTGTTTTTTTGGGTGGAACCCCACTTTAAGAATCAATTAAAAAAACTAGGCTGAAGGAAATGACCTCCAAGGTGATATTCTCTGAAATATTGCCTGTGCCATGCTCAATACAGGAAAGACAGGGGGAGATTAGAGAACTGAATGCATGGCTAAAGAATTGGTGTATAAAAGAGCGATTTGGGTTTCTAGAGCACTGGGCTGACTTTTCTTAAGGTTACAACCTGTATGCTAAAGATGGTTTGCACCTAAATGGAAAGGGGTCTGCTGTTCTGGAGGAGAGGTTTATGGGAAGGCTGGAGAAGTATTCAAACTATGATTGAGAGGGGAGGGAGAATTAGATTATTATGGAGCAGACAGGTCAGACAGGGGTCAGTCCCTACTGGTGGTTGAAATGGGGAAAGGTGGGAGGATGGCTTTGGCTATGGCAAGTAAACAGAAGGTTCCCATGTTACAAACAATCATTATAGGCCATTATAGGCTTACCTATAGGTAAAAGTCAGAGGTGCGAGTTTACTCCCACTTTTTTTTTTTGTTTCAATCATTTTTATTGCAAATATGCCAGAAAATTTGCAGTAATACAAAACAAGCGCCAAGTCAGCCCACGCAGGGGCTGTGACTGGCGACATAAGAAACATAGATTCAATCATTCATATTATTTAATAGTACAAAAACATAGAATAAAATGTGTGGTTTATACAAGCCCATTCTTGTGTTTCTACCCTCATTCCATACAAAATTGTATCTCTACTACTAATTCATTACTCCATTTTCTTTATTTTATTCCACCCTTCCTCCCCTCCCCTCCCTGTACCTCCCCCCCCTCCATCACAACAAAACTTTCCTATTACCTTTAGTGTTTCATTCACCACATTCACAATTGCCACTAACTTCCCCCCTATCCAATGTTCTTGATTATCTAATTGTATTATCATTGATTTTACAGGCCATCTTTCTGTCTCTCTCTCCCTTCTCCCCTTCCCTGCACACTTCCTTCTCGTCTTCCTTTCCCTCGGCTGTCTCTTGCTCCCTCTTCCTCTCTACACTTCCCCCCTGTCTCTACATCTGAAGCCTTTCTACTATCAATTGGTGCGGGGCCAGGTCCACATCCCCCAACCATGACTGCCATATCTTATCGAATTTACCCCTATCACTTCTACGGCTATAAGCCAGTCGTTCTCTGGGGCGAAGCAAATTGACGTAGGCAATCCATTGCTTCACTGTAGGCACCGTTGGGGCCGTCCAGTACTTTGCAATAAGTTTTCTGGCAAGGTACATCAGTCTAGTTAACATAAAGTACTTTCCTCCCGGAAACATTTTTGCATTTATGGCTCCAAGCAAGTATACAGTCGGGTTTAGGGGGATGGGAACCCGCGCCAACCTCGAAATGTGCTGGGAGACCTCATCCCAGTATCTATACAGCTTTGGGCACCTCCAAATTAGATGGATGAAATCCCCTCTGTGTACTCTACACTTAGGGCACAGTGGGGAGTCTCCTCGTCCCCATTTATAAAGCTGTACTGATGTTCTATAGGCCCTATGGAGAATAAATAATTGTGACAGTCTTTGGGTTGCGGAAAGCGACACCACCGGAATAGCCTCAAGCGCCATTTCCCATTGTTTTTCTTCTATCTCTCCTATATCCTCTACCCATTTATTTCGGCACTTTAACAGAGTATGATCCTGAACTGACCTCAGCAACTCCCTATATATTTTTGATATTAACCCTTTCCTTGTGTCTGCCAAAAAAACCTCACTCAAGAGTGATACTGTTGGTACTGTCTGAGAATGTGTTATTTGTTGTGCCTGTAACGCATGGCGAAGTTGGAGATATTGATAAAAACCCCTCGGGTTCAAATGGAATTCCCTGCATAGTTGTTCATATGTCTTCAACACCTCTCCCTCATATAATTGTGGGAAGAACTGAATCCCCTTTTCTTTCCAGTGTGTAAACCCTTGTAGTTCCTGGATCTCGGGGTATCTTCTATTATGCCAAATCGGCGTGAATGGGAGCACGCCTGTTATTTTTAGCGCTTTCCGAACCTCTCCCCATACCTTTTTAAAGAGCGTATTTAAAGGTTCTACCCCCTTCATACTTGGCAAGTCCATTTCCAAATGTGAGGCCGCTTCTAGCGTGGGTTCCAATATGGTCACCAGTTTATATGTAGGGTCCTCATTCCCCTTTCGACCCCACCCTGCCATTTGTTGTAGCTGTGATGCCAGGAAATACAGCTTAGAGTTGGGTATTGCCAGCCCTCCTCTATCCTTTTCATATTGCAATGTTTCCAAGCTAATTCTGGGTGCCTTTTTTTTCCATATCAGTTCCCTCATTAGTGTATCAACTCGCTTGAACCACTTTTTTGGTATCCATATCGGTGAATTATGGAAGACGTATAATTGCTGTGGTGCCCACACCATTTTTATTAAGTTTGCTCGTCCTATAACTGATAGGGGGAGCCTACACCAGCTATTGCTTTTTTCTTTCTGTCTAGAGAGCAATGGCTCTAAATTCAACCGAAGATACTCGGCCGGATTCGGGGACACCATTACTCCCAGATACTTAAAGCTATTAACTATTGCTATTTGTTCTGCTCCCACTGGTAGTCGGTCCCTCGGCTGGCCTATGGGCATTAGAGTTGATTTTGACCAGTTAATATCAAAGCCTGAGAAACTGCCGTATTCTCCCACTATCTCCATTACTGCCCGCAGAGATGAGGTCATATCGCCCAGATATATAAGTGCATCATCTGCGTACAAAGATATTTTTTCTTCTCTCTGATATCTACGGAACCCCACCACCTCCGTTGAGTTCCGGATCATTATGGCTAAAGGCTCTATTGCCAAGGCGAACAGCAATGGAGACAGTGGGCAACCCTGTCTAGTCCCCCTATGCAATTCAAATGGAGGCGAAAGATTATTATTGATGCGTATTCTGGCTCTGGGTTTGAAATACAGTATCTCTACCCAAGATACAAACTTACTTCCCAAACCAAATCTTTTCAGTGTTTCCATGAGGTAGGGCCACTCCACACTATCAAACGCTTTTGAGGCGTCCAGTGACAGAATGGCCCTACCCCCCGGATTGTCCACTGGCATCTGTAGGTTCATGTAGAGTCTCCTTATGTTATCCGATGTAGAGCGGGTAGGTATAAAACCAGACTGATCACAATGGACCAGCTTGCCAATCACTCGAGATAACCTTTTAGCCAAAACACTGGCAAACAATTTAACATCCGCATTTAATAGCGAAATTGGGCGGTATGAATCCAAAAGGAGTTTATCTTTCCCAGGCTTTAAAATTACTGTTATTATTGCCTCTTGCATGCTATCTGGTAGGTAACCCACTTCCTCAGCCTCCCTTATGGCCTGCAATAATGATGGTAAGAGGTCTTCCCTATAATGGGAGTATACCTCTGCCGGAATCCCGTCTGGGCCTGGTGATTTATGGTGTTTTGTCCCCTCCAGTGCTTCTCTTAATTCCACTAATGTGATTGGGCAGTTTAACAATTCCCTGTCTGCCTCCGATAACTGCGGGAGCGGACAGGTTTGTAAGAACTGTACCAAATCAGATGGAATATAACTAGATTTACTGGAGTACAAATCCCTGTAAAACTGCTGAAAGCTGCTCAAAATGTCTGAGCTAAGGGTCTGCCTCTCCCCAGATTTAGCCCTCACGGCCAGGATATTAGTAGAGTCTCGTTGCTCTCTGGCTATAAGGGCTAAAAGACGGCCAGTGTTTTCCCCTTCTTCAAAGTAACTTTGTTGCTGAAAGTATCTTCCCTTCTCTGCTACTGATAACCAAACCGAGTTATATACCACTTGTGCCTCCTTCCAGGATTCTTGATTAGGTTTTGATGGATCTCTTATTAAGGCCTGTTCCCTTTCTTTCAGTTCTTCCCGTACCCTGTTCTCCCATTCCCTGGAACGTGTTTTAATTCCCGCAATTTCTTTAATGAGACATCCCCTCAAGAATGCCTTGAGTGTATCCCATACTACCACAGCACTAGCAGATCCCCTATTAAATTGCAGGAACTCCCGTAGTGCCTCTCTTGTTCTATCTACCTGCGGAAACAAAGTTAACCAGTAGGGGTTCACCTTCCATAATGGTCGCCCCAGCATTCCAGTGGTGTCTAACCGTACCCAAAATGGGGAATGGTCGGATAGTAGGCGTGGCTCATACGCTGAGTCCTCTACTAGCTGCAAGAGTGCCTCATTCCCTAAACCCAGGTCAATACGGGAAAAACCATCGTGTGTTGCAGAGTAACATGAATAGCATCTGTCCTTTTCATGTCTCTCTCTCCATACATCCCGGAGTCCTATTTCCGTAAGCAGGGCAGCAAAAGCCGTCCTGCCAACTGTCTGTCTCATAATTCTAGGTGTCAAAGACATTCTATCTTGGGAGTTGTCTAAAATGTTATTATAGTCACCCAGTGCTAACACCGGGACATCCGGATGTAAGGCTATAAATTGTGATAGACACCCAAGTGGAACTGGTGAGAATGGTGGGGGTATGTATATAGATGCAATTATGCACATTAGTCCGTTAATTTTACATAGCAAAAAAACAAATTTTCCTTCCTTATCCACCCTCTGTTCTATGCATTCAAAGGAGACATCCGAGGAGACCACTATACTAACTCCCCTTGAGTATGAGGTGTGCTTGGAATGGAACTGTGTCGGGTATCTCCTTGAACGCAATAGGTGAACAGAGTCTGGACACAAATGTGTTTCTTGTAAACAGATTATCTGAGGTTTCATTTTATCAAAATATCTAAACATTGCACTTCTCTTGTCTCTATCTCTCAACCCTCTCACATTCCATGTCATTAGAAGTAGACCCTTTTTTTTCCCCTTTTCCTTACTCATATAGGGAATCATACCAATTCAAATAATTTTAAGGCCAGAGACAACAACATAGGCAAAAAGTGAAAATACAATTATCCTTCTGAGTTTTACCTACCCCTTGGGTCCCCTCAATGTGTAATACGTATCTATCAGCCTTCCTCCTAATCCCCCCACCATCAGTGGTGAAATGTAAGAGGTATTCGTGAATAAACTTATGTTTGTGGTGTTTTTCACTATTTGTTTGAGTTGTACCTTTCCCACCCGCCCCTCCCCTACCTCCCTTACCACCCTCCCCTCTCCTCCCCCTTTCCCACCCCTTACCCTCCTGCCTCCCCCACCCTCTCTCCCACCCACCCCCTACCTTCCCTCCCTGCCCAACTGGGCCTACCCTAGGGGCTATGTTCCTGACCTCCCACTTACTCTCATTCCCCAAACTGCACTGGCATACCTTACCCGTGCCATACATTTCAATACCCCCTTGCCCCAGGGGTCCCTATCTCGCCCCCTCCCCCCCTCTCCGACCTTGTTAGTGCTATTCATGTGTTCTAATTTTTGTACTTATAAACAAAACAATTTATCGTGTCAGCTCAATGTGTTCTAAAGAGTGTATATCAAACCTTTGCTAATTTATAATCCTATTCCTTCGACCTTGTTAGTGCTATTCATGTGTTTTAATTTTTTATGTTCATAAGCAAAATAATTTATCGTGTCGACTCAATGTGTTTTAATAAGTGTATTCTAACCTTTGCTATTTTATAATCTGTCCCTGCATCACTCCCTGATTCTTATTTTTACTTGTGGTTTGTTATTTACTTATTTCTTTAATGTGTTACTTATTGTCTCTGTTTCCCCTTTCCCTTCCCTCCTCCCTAATGCCTCAAAAAAAAAAAAAAAAAACAAGATCTAATTAGTCTCTAGTCTCTCTTCTCCTACATTCCGTATTGTTCTCTCTGTATTCTCCAGCCATTCTTCCACATTTCGGGGGGAATCAAAAAAAAGTGTCCCATTCCTTGTAGTTATTCTCATGCGGGCGGGGTACAGTAATGCATAGTCCATCTTTTTTTGCTGTAGCACACGTTTAATCGGCATGTATGCCGCCCTGAGTTTTTGCAGGTCCGGAGAAAAGTCCTGATATAATGAAATTCTTACCCCCCTATATAGGATCTCTCTCATTTCTCTCGCCTTCCGAAGCAAAGATACTTTATCTCTGAAATTGAACATTTTCATGATTATAGGTCTCGGGTACGCCTTGCCCTGTCGGGGTTTAAAGGGGATTCAATGGGCACGTTCAATGCCGAAGAAAAGAGAAAAAGATGTAGTCCCAAATGTCTCCTTGATCCATCCCTCCAGAAATTCTATAGGGTCAGATCCCTCGCTCCGTTCAGGCATGCCTATTACTCTTATGTTGTTTCTCTGGTTTCTATTTTCTAGTTCATCTATTTTAGCTGATTGATTTTTTATGTATTTCTTCATATCAGTTATATCTTGTCTAAGCGGGGATAGCACGTCTTCCACAGAACTTAATCTCTCCTCTAGGGCTGTTGTTCTTCCCTCCGTTTCTTTCAGTCTGCTGCCCATCACTACCAGTTCCTCCCTTATGCTTTTTAACTGAGTAGCCAAACCGGAAATTGATTCCTTACATGCAGTTATCGCATACAGGAGGTCCCTCATTGTTGGCTCTTCCACTCCTCCACTTTGGCCTCCCTCCATATCTGCCTCGGTTATATTAGGTAGCCTTTTGAATTCTGTGTCACCACTTGTAGTATCAAGTTTTCCCGCCCCGTGGCCTTTTGTGGGCGGCACTGCGATTGGACTTGTTACGGCCGATATTAACCCGCTACTTTGGCTTTTCCTACCCGCCAAGGTACCTGTTTGAATTAATTGTTGGGATTTTACTGGTGATAGGGAGGTCCTAGTAAAACGTTCTAACTTTGTTGCTGCCGCTGCTGCAGCTGCTGCTGCGACTTTCACTTGGTTTGTCTGATTTTTTGCAGAGCGTGTAACCTGACCTCCTACTTGCTGTGACTGATTTTGTAACTGATGCTGGTTTAATTTTTCCTCTGCTGCCCGCTTTCCAGCCATGCTATTATATCATGGGGAAGAAAAAAGTAGGAGGAGGGAAAGAAAAACAAAAAAAACACCTTTCCTTTTAGTAATTTGAGATATAATGTATAATTATTGCAATCCCGGTCTGCTGATTTTACTTAAAAATGGTATCGCCAAGGTAGCACTCTGTTTATGTCTGTCACCACAACATCAGCCCAATAGCTCATGGGGCAGTGGACAGACGCATGGACAACACAGTTTCACTTACAGCTGATGTTATAATAAGCAGCTTGCATCCACCGTTCCACTGGTTCTATTTATATTGTAAGAAAAAGGAGCCTCATACACCAGCTCCCCGTCCGTCTCCCACTTCGGACTGGGGCTGCTATTTTCCTCTATTTCAGGTGCTGCCTCTTTAAGATCAATAAGTAATGAGGCAACAAGTTTCTATTTAACCAGGGTTTCACATTGCAAACTCAGTTAAGTTTCTTCAAGAACCAATCAAGAACCAACTCTTCAACCAAGAACCAGGAATGAAAGTCATCCACAGCAAACATGGTATATGAGGAAAAAACAGAGGAAAGTTTTCACCTATATCTGGCGTCTTCTTGGTCACTCTCCAGTTTCATAGCGTTACGTTGTTAGTTTTATTGGGTTACTTTGTTCGCTGCTTCTGCTGTTACTGTGTTCGGCCTGCTCGATTGCTACTGACAGCCAGGGGGAGGCCTCTCACGCCACCCCTATGGCTCCGTCTTCCTGGCTCTCTCACCGCCACACTCACTGACACCACCGCTGCTGAAGCTGCTGTAGCCGCTACCGAAGCGTCTCCTCATTTGGCCGCTGGCCCGCTGGTAGGGTCTCTCACACCCCACCTCAGCTCCATCCACCGAGTCTGTGCCGGGATCAGGTGTGCTCAGTAGCTCAGTAGCGCTGTAGTTTAGCTGGATTCCGCTGCTTACGCTGCTGCCGACATACCGGTAGTCTCCTCAGCCTGTAGCTTAGCTGGTCAGAGCGGAGGGAGAGGAGATCTCGCACACCCTCTCACTCCCACATCCGGTGAGTTTACTCCCACTTTAATATTGCTGGCTATAATCTCTTTCGGAAAGACAGGGTAAAACAGAGGGATGGTAATGTCCGTCTCTATGTGAGAAGTGATCTCAAAGCGAGTGTGAATAAGAACCTAGTTGAGAGAGAGTGTGATGAGGCTGAAGCCTTATGGGTGGAATTGCACATGTATGTGTGTGTGCACTACAAAGGTAATCATTGAAGTTTGTGATAGGCCACCCAGTGTCAATGAAGAGGTGGAGGCTCAGCTCCTTGCACAGATGGAAAGAAACTGACTGGAGTAATGGCACTGCAGGAACAGTTAAAGGGGAAAAAAATATAAACCTAGACAAAGACAATTTTATGGTACAGTTCATAGGGGCCCTTACTAGGAATGATGCTCTACTGGACCTGGGAATCTAAAACCATGCAGAGCTTAATACTAATGTTCATAAAAAAAGAACATCTGGGTAGCAGCGACCATAACATGGTTTCATTTAAATACTTAAAGCGGAGTTCCACCCAAAAGTGGAACTTCCGCTCATCGGATTCCCCCCCCTCCGGTGTCACAATTGGCACCTTTCAGGGAGGAGGGGGGTGCAGATACCTGTATAATACAGGTATCTGCACCCACTTCCGGGAAGAGACTCCCGTGGGAGTCACGCCCCCTCCCACACTCCCCCGCTGTCTCCTGGGAAAGACACAGGTCCCAGGAGACAGCGGGACCATTGAGAATGCGCAGCGCGACTCGCGCATGCGCAGTAGGGAACCGGGAAGTGAAGCCGCAATGCTTCACTTCCTGATTCCCTCACTGAGAATGGTGGCGGCAGCACCCGAGGATTGAGAGACGGTTCGGTGTCAGGTGCCGACATCGCTGGACCCTGGGATAGGTGAGTGATCTTATTTTAAAAGTCAGCAGCTGCAGTATTTGCAGCTGCTGACATCTAAAAAAAAAATTTTCGCCGGACTCCCGCTTTAAGGACCAAGACCATTTTTCCAACTTGGTGTTTACAAGTTAACCGCTTGACGACTGGCTCACGCCGATATACGTCGGCAGAAGGGCACGTACAGTGGTGGTGAGTGGGTGACTGGGGACAAGGAGAAGGCACATTTATAAATACCTTCTTCAGCTCTGTATATACAAAGGAGCATGGAGGAGCTCATGTCCATAATGAGGATGATATTGACACAGCCCCAAATAATCCACAACGACTCAAAATTGATATAGTGCAGAAATATTTAGACAGAATAAAGGTGAATAAAGCACCTGGACCATATGGCATACACCCACAGATCCTAAAAGAATTGAGCTCTGTCATTTCAAAGCCATTGTTTTTAATTTTTAGGGACTGGCATAGCACCACTGGATTGGCGTAAGTTCAATGTAGTGCTCATAGTTAAAAAGGGATCAAAGTCTTTAACAAGTAACTATAGACCTGTTAGTTTAACTTCTATAGTTGGGAAGATACTGAAAAGTTTAATAAAGGACCACATAGATGAGTTCTTGATGGAAAAAAATATTTTAAGCAACAGACAGCATGGATTCATGAAAGACAGAAGTTGTTCGGTCAGTTTTGGGCACCAGTTCACAAAAAGGATATCAGGGAATTAGAGAGAAGGTCAACCAAACTGATAAGTTTTGCCACCCATAGTTGATTGTTTTCTTCAGTTGCACTAACAGGGACTGAAATGCCCCAGGAAAGCTCTTTCTATGCTGAGCTAATCAAAACGACCACAGCTGATCACAGTCGAAAGTCAAATGGCCTTGTGTTCCATTGAGAATGAGATTAGCGTCACCTGATTGAGGTTACTAGTCATTGTTAGGAGGGGGTGATCCTTTTTTTCTGACATGTTGGTGTTATATCTTTCACTTACTTATTTTAAACGGGGGTTGATTCTTTTCTATACCCACTGTATATACAGTATATATAAAATACTTTACAGGAACAAACTCTTTAATGTTCTCACTCCATTCTAACAGGTACCATATGGCCAATTATTTGTAGAAACCAGTTAATAAGTATTGTGAGAGAAAAATGAGGAATCCACACAAATAAGGAATTAAGGAAAACTAAGAATATGTCAACAAGCCAGAGCTTGCATGTGAACTGATAGGTTCACATGCAAAGCATACATGGAAAAATGCCTGTTTGGCAATAGAGAGCTAAATATGTTTGCTTAGGGTATACAATTAGCTTAGGACAGTACAAGTACACATTTTTGCATTAAGACCTTTAAGTAGCTGCAACATTGATGCCTCCCACCACACCAGCTGTGATTAAGCTTCCTGTTCTCCCTATAGCATTCCTTCCTTATTGGCTTTGCTTTGTAAAAGCCTCCTCATTTCCTTAAAATTTGGCAATGACAAATAAAAAGCCAGAAATATTCAGCACACATCATATCTTGCAATTGAATACAGATTCATATAAAAGACAAAAATATTTCACATGTTTCAGAAAGAACACTGCCCTTAATAGGAGTTATGACAAGATTGGTGTTTTGTCTAAAAGGTATGCGCTACTTGTGCCTGTATTATGCATAAAATAAATACCAGGAAGCTGTTTATTACACAACCCAGGAGTGATCCCTCAACTGTTTTGTCATTGAAGCTTGGAGCTTTGATTGTGCACTGAGGGAAAACTAATATCAACTAAGCAGTCAGTTTTATTTTCATTAATCACCTGTTCTCTCTAAGCTAACTTAGCTTAGCTACATTTTTTTATCCATTAGATGGCGTTTTAGTTTTTCTTTCCTTATAAAAATTCTCTAACATTATGGTTTATTTATTAAATATACTGTATATAAGTAAGTGGAATAAGCCTACTGTAAATAATATTATTATTATTAAATGTGAAGAAAAAAACTGTCTATGTTTGGAGATTTTTGTCGACTTACAGTTTTATTGTGATTTTCTTAATGCAGAGTATTAATAACATATTATTAAAGTGATATTAAAGCTTCCTTTTTAAATTAAAATAATTAGCATGTCATACATACTTGCTCTTTGCAAAGATTTTGCACATTGCAACCCCAATCCTCCTTTTGACAGGTCCCACATTCCCACGCTCCTGGCTTCTCCCCCTGCTGAGTACCCCACTGGAAAGCTCACTTGTAAGACTTCCTGTCTGCATCTGTTCACACAGATAGTGGGGCTCAGCCTTGCTCCCTTGTCATAGGATTAGGTTAACAGGGGTGAGAGCCAATGGCTCCCCTTGCTATTAATCTTCTTAGTGAGGTGGGACAGAGGTAGGAGAGCCACTGGTCACCTGCACAGCGCTGGACTTAGAATGGCCTTATGTAAGAAAAAGGGGGGCAGGGGGTGATCCTCTGCAACAGAAGGCAATAAAACCTTTAGGCTTTAGAACCACTTTAAAGTAGAATCAGAATGATGACAAGATATGAAAAAAGATGGGTAGGCAGTATTATTGTTGGAATACATTGTTTGTGTATTTTTTGCAACAACTACATCAGCCAGTAGATGGCAGTGTCTATAGGTTTGTAGCTGCATCTATGGTACTGTGTACTCTAATGCCTTTTCTCTGATAATACATTTCCTATTTTCTGTCTACAGTTAAGCAACAGTAAAGCCCATATGGACTGTGCTGCAAAAGCTGCGTTAACACACTGTTTCTGCTGTTAAAGCAGATTGTGCACTGCACAACTATGTGCGTGTGTGCAATATGTTTTTGAGGATTCCCATAACATGGGGGGGGGCACAGTGGACTATTACTAGGGGCGCCAGCTGTGGTACACAGATTTGAGAAGAATTCAAAGCATTCAGAGTTACCTTGGCAGCTGGAATCTATATAATGTCAAGTAGCACTTTTTTTTGTTCAATTAATATCCTGTGCTTCCCAAAGTGTGAAGTGCGCTGTTACAAATAACAAAAAAAAGGTTGTTTCCATTTGTGGTGTCTGTTACTTTGCTCTCCTAAGCTAATCTTAGCTTCCCAACATGGGGACAAGGTGCTTTGTGGTGGGGGGCAGAGCACCTGTGCCCCAAAGCACCCCACCCCCCCATGTTGAGGGGATGTGGCCTGGTATGGTTGAGGAGGGCGGGCACTCACTCATCCACTCCCCTTTCATGGCCTGCTGGGCTACATGCTCGCATAAGGGTCTGGTATGAATTTGGGGGGACCCCACGCCGTTTTTTTCTTCTTTTCATTTTTTAGGCATGGGGTTTCCCTTAAAATCCATATCAGACCCTAAAGGGCCTGATATGGATTGAGGGGGGGGGGGGGGCACACGCTGCTTTATTACTATATTTTGATTACTCAAAATTAACAACAAAAATAAACAATACGTTATGCCTCGTACACACGATCAGATTTTCCGACGGGAATTGTGTGATGACAGGCTGTTGGTGGAAAATCCAACCGTTTGTACGCTCCATCGGACAATTGTTGTCGGATTTTCCGCAGACAAATGTTGGATGGCAGGCTTTAAAATTTTCCACAGACAAATGTCTGTTCTCGGATTTTCCGATCGGGTGTACACAAGTCCATCAGACAAAAGTCCAAAGTACAAACATGCCTTGTAACACGGTCTTGTAAACTAGCGTTCGTAATGGAGAATTAACATTCGTGACGTTGCAAATTATGAAATCTCGAAATGCAGTGCACATTCTCTACTTCTTTATTGGGATAATAATGAAGCTGCTTTGCTGGTGATACTGATGGAGTTCTTCCAAACGTATTTTAAAAAGCTTTTATTTTCTAGTGATATCAAGAATAATATTATTATAATTGTTTTTTTTGGGGCAAGTTACCACAACACCATTATCCTATAGTTTTTAAGATCAAAGATACAACTATGTTGGTGTCCCTTGTTGATTTTACATTGTATTTTTTTAAATGTAACTGCCTACTCCCAAACTGTCATTTGAAGTAAAACACATAGCCAAGTATTATTCTCCACAATTTTTTTATTGTGCATTAAAAAAAGAAAACAAATAAAATCAGACATGCTATCTGCCAATAGAACTTAACCAAAAAGTGCATTCTATGCATCCAAAAATATAGAAAATATACCAAATCAAATCATTATTCAACCAAAAAATAAAAAAAAGCCTCATGCATGTGTCCTGCTTCTTAATACAGGGGGTCAACAATGCCAAACGTTGGTGAAAGCAGGGGTCCGATATCCGGAGATAATTCTGAAAATCATCCAGATTATTCTCCTGGAGTTCCTGCAGCAAAGGCATATGGCATAATTGGTCACAATTAATAAAGCAACCAATTTTTGGTCCAAGAAATCCTCCTCCTCCTGTTCCTGGACTGGACTTGGGTCAAAGCAATAACTCCAAGGCCAATAATAAATAACACATTATCTCCTCCGATTCCGCATGTTTGGTTGACGAATGGCCATTCAGAAACTAACTGAAAAGCACAAAATGAAAATCGCAAAATGAAAAACGCAAAATTAAAAGCGCAAAATGAAAAGCGCGAATCAACACTCACCAAACTTCTACTAACGCAAAATTAACAAAAGGAGCCCAAAGGGTGGTGCCTGACAATTGAACTTCCTGTTTAGCGGCTCGTAGTACATCTAGTACGTCACTAAGTTCGTGTTTGTTGGCCGACAATTGTGTACCGTTTGTATGCAAGACAAAATCCAGGCACACGCCCTTCGGACAAAAGTCCGACGCTTTGTCTGCAGAAAATCCGATCGTGTGTACTAGGGATGAGCTTCGAGTTCGACTCGAACATCGGCTGTTCGCAAGTTCGCCGAACAGCGAACAATTTGGGGTGTTCGCGGCAAATTCGAATGCCGCGGAACACCCTTTAAAAGTCTATGGGAGAAATCAAAAGTGCTAATTTTAAAGGCTTATATGCATGGTATTGTCATAAAAAGTGTTTGGGGACCTGGGTCCTACCCCAGGGGACATGGATCAATGCAAAAAAAGTTTTAAAAACGGCCGTTTTTTCAGGAGCAGTGATTTTAATAATGTTTAAAGTGAAACAATAAAAGTGTAATATTCCTTTAAATTTCATAGCTGGGGGTGTCTATAGTATGCCTGTAAAGGGGCGCATGTTTCCCGTGTTTAGAACAGTCTGACAGCAAAATGACATTTCAAAGGAAAAAAGGTCATTTAAAACTACTCGTGGCTATTGCATTGCCGGTCCGACAATACACATAGAAGTTCATTGATAAAAAACGGCATGGGAATTCCCCACAGGGGAACCCCGGCCAAAATTAAAAAAAAAAATGATGTAAGGGTTCCCCCTAAATTCCATACCAGGCCCTTCAGGTCTGGTATGGATATTAAGGGGAACCCCAGCCAAATTTTTTTTAAAAATGACGTGGGGGGTCCCCCTAAATTCCATACCAGACCCTTCAGGTCTGGTATGGATATTAAGGGGAACCCCGCGCCAAAAAAAAAAAAAACGGCGTGGGATCCCCCAAAAATCCATTCCAGACCCTTATCCAAGCACGCAACCTGGTAGGCCGCAGGAAAAGAGGGGGGACGAGAGAGCGGCCCCCCTCCTGAACCGTACCAGGCCACATGCCCTCAACATTGGGAGGGTGCTTTGGGGTAGCCCCCCAAAACACCTTGTTCCCATGTTGATGAGGACAAGGGCCTCATCCCCACAACCCTGGCCGGTGGTTGTGGGGGTCTGCAGGTGGGGGGCTTATCGGAATCTGGAAGCCCCCTTTAACAAGGGGACCCCCAGATCCCGGCCCTCCCCCCTGTGTGAAATGGTAAGGGGGTACAAAGGGGGTACCATTTCACTAAAAAACTATCAAAAATGTTAAAAAAGACAAGAGACAGTTTTTGACAATTCCTTTATTTAAATGCTTCTTCTTTCTTCTATCTTCCTTCATCTTCTTCTTCTTCTGGCTCTTCTGGTTCTTCCTCCGGTGTTCTCGTCCAGCATCTCCTCGGCGTCTTCTATCTTCTTCTCCTCGGGCCGCTCCACACCCATGGCATGCGGGGAGGCTCCCGCTCTTCTCTTCATCTTCTTCTCTTCTTCATCTTCTTCTCTTCTTCATCTTCTTCTCTTCTTCATCTTCTTCTCCGGGCCGCTCCGCATCCATGCTGGCATGGTGGGAGGCTCCCGCTGTGTGACGTGTCTCCTCTTCTGGTTCTTAAATAATGGGGGGCGGGGCCACCCCGTGACCCCGCCCCCCTCTGATGCACAGGACATGACGGGACTTCCCTGTGGCATTCCCCGTGAGGTCACAGGGAAGTCCCGTCAAGTCACCGTGCGTCAGAGGGGGGCGGGGTCACCGGGTGCCCCCCCGTTATTTAAGAACCGTCAGAAGAGGAGACATGTCACACAGCGGGAGCCTCCCACCATGCCAGCATGGATGCGGAGCGGCCCGGAGAAGAAGATGAAGAAGAGAAGAAGAAAAGAAGATTAGGAAGAGAAGAAGATGAAGAGAAGAGCTGGAGTCTCCCTCCATGCCATCGTGGATGCGGAGCAGCCCGAGGAGAAGAAGGGAAGAAGACGCCGCGGAGGAGATGCTGGACGAGAACACCAGAGGAAGAACCAGAAGAACCAGAAGAATCAGAAGAAGAAGAAGATGAAGGAAGATAGAATAAAGAAGAAAAAAGAAGCATTTAAATAAAGGAATTGTCAAAAACCGTCTCTTGTCATTTTTAACATTTTTGACAGTTTTTTCGTGAAATGGTAGGGGTACTTTTGTACCTCCTTACCATTTCACACAGGGGGGGCCGGGATCTGGGGGTCCCCTTGTTAAAGGGGGCTTCCAGATTCCGATAAGCATGTGGGGGTGGCCTGGTACGGTTCAGGAGGGAGGTGCTCTCTCGTCCCCCCTCTTTTACTGCGGCCTGCCAGGTTGCGTGCTCGGATAAGAGTCTGGTATGGATTTTTGGGGGGACCCCACGCCGTTTTTTTTTTTTAATTTTGGCGCGGGGTTCCCCTTAAAATCCGTTTTTATCAATGAACTTCTATGTGTATTGTCGGACCGGCAATGCAATAGCCGCGAGTAGTTTTAAATGACTTTTTTTCCTTTGAAATGTCATTTTGCTGTCAGACTGTTCTAAACACGGGAAACATGCGCCCCTTTACAGGCATACTATAGACACCCCCCAGCTACGAAATTTAAAGGAATATTACACTTTTATTGTTTCACTTTAAGCATTATTAAAAACACTGCTCCTGAAAAAACGGCCGTTTTTAAAACTTTTTTTTGCATTGATCCATGTCCCCTGGGGCAGGACCCGGGTCCCCAAACACTTTTTATGACAATAACTTGCATATAAGCCTTTAAAATTAGCACTTTTGATTATTTATGTTCGTGTCCCATAGACTTTAATGGTGTTCGCGTGTTCGAACAAACTTTTTTCCTGTTCGCATGTTCTGGTGTGAACCGAACAGGGGGGTGTTCGGCTTATCCCTAGTGTGTACGAGGATTTAGTGAAAGTGAAAACAATACTTACATTTGTCATTCTGAAGTTTGGAGGAGCAGCTGCTCCACTCTGGCAAGATGATTCTGGAAATTTCAAACAATGCTTGTTTTTTTTTTGGACGTCTTTATATTTCAGATCCCCAATGTCATATATCTTGGGTCTCTCTCTGACAAGTTGGATCAGCTCCTCACAATCCACTGTTTCTTTGGACTCTGCAGACACTTTTCTGCCTCTTTTGGCCATGGCTGCACACTTAAGAACAGGAAACAAACAGGAAAGTTGCTCAGATGACCTGGGGGAGGGAGGAGGTGTAGGAGGAGGGGAAGAGCATTCCTGTTCAGAACAGAACACATTCGCACCGCACTGCCTAGAAAATGCGCACAATCTTTGTGCAATGAGGAGTGCGGATGCAGCGCACATAATTGAACCACACCCATTCAAAATAACATGTTTTAAAATGTTCTGCTTACACCGCATCCAATTCGCAATAGTGTGAACCCAGCCTTAAGGGATCAGACATCAAACATGCCTTTTCTTCACCCTTTAAATCGAATGCGTTGAGGGCTGTAAATCACTGAAAAGCCAATCCCATGAGTAAGAGAAATACTACTTTCCAACTAGTAGCTTGAGAGCCAAACATTGCTCTTTGCAATTGCTCTATTTTGACATTCCTGTCTAGGGAATATCTATTCCATTCTATGCATCTCATAATCATGCAGCGAAACAGACACTATCTGATTTATGCCATTTCATTAAGCTGTTTAACACTATTTTTAACAAAGGAAATTTGAATAATATCTTTTCATACTTAGTGTGGTTTAGAACCAATTTTACTGTATTTAAATGTTAATCATTAAATATATGAGGTTGATATATAACTAGACCCGTCTTAAAAAAAAACACTAAAATATAGTATGCCTCATCTCTCAATACATGAATGTCAGAATTACATTGTTGATATCATATAAAGTCTCTCCTATAATAAACTTCTTTACAATGCTTAGAAAGAATAATGGATCTTTTTTTGTAAAATGTCACAGATTAAATTTCAGGATTCACCTTTTGCCTTCAGTAATGCACTTGTGTCTTATAATTTATATTTCAACTTTTATGGCATGTGTAACCTTAAAACCTGTGAAGTTTTTCACTAGTCTTCATCCTGTATATGAAATTATACATTTTTCAAAAAATATATATTTTCCAGATTTTTCCTGTTGAATAAACTAAATTTAAGTAAAAGAATAATACTGATTGCTGAATTCTCCAAGGAAAATAGGTAATGTATCATTGCAGGATATTGCCTAGATCAAACATTTCTGGTGTTATTACTTATAAATATTAATAGCCAGTTATATTCCGGGCAATTATATTTGTATCCAGGATTTGTCTTTTAATACTGAGTTGGCTAGAACTAGTTCCTGAGGGAGTCTAATCCACATTTTTACAGCTCTTACTGTGAAGAAGCCTTTTTAAATGTGGACGTTAAATCTCGTTTTCTCCTTAAACCAAATAACTTTATACCAACTTGTATGGATTTACACATGCTGATCATATCCCGCCCTCAAATGTTCTTTCCTAAGGGAGAAAGTCTTTAGGATATATTGGCCATGGACCAATGAACCTGCAACAGCAGAGCAAAGTGGTCAGTCAAGTCTTCAAGAAGCTGACTTTCTTCAAAAATGAGGCATAAAAAAGCTTTATTTCTGCTTCTCATTCCTAATATCACAGATGATGTCAGTAACCTCACCAATGGTTGTTAAGAAGAAAAATAAAGAGACTTCACCATCCACAGCCATCAATATTACCACTGCCGACTTTGTTTCCTATGTCGTTATAATGTGCTGCTTACTATCCCCTATGATTTATCCTTATTCAAGCACTTTATCAAGTACAAAAAGGATGCAAAATGATGGTAGACTCAAAATGAACCTTAGTTAACATATTCACAAAAAACTAAAATACCTCAAAAAACCTTAAAACTCCATATGCAATTTTATTATTGTTGTAATTTAAAGTTGTATAAAGCTTTTACTTTTAAAAAGTGACATTTTTTAGATGATTCTTGTAATAGGTCATATCTATCTTAAAAAGGGAAAAATAAACTGAGGTGCCTGAACTTCTGAAATTGCCAGTCTATCTTCAGCAATAACAAGAGCCTCTGCTTTTGAAGTTATTTAAAGAATCAATTTTCTAACCATTGGAGTTTGCAAAAGATTTAGATAGCTATCCACACATGCAATGAAAAATACTTTCACCCCATCCATCTTTTTGGAAATTACATACAATTTGATTAACTTTGCTATTATTGGGAAAAAAAATATGCAGCTAAAATGTGTGCAGCCAAGCTATGCATGGAAAAGTACAAAATACATTTCTTGCCAGCTTTCTAGAATAGTGAACAGATGTGCCCACCTACACCATGTTGTTTAAAGGTCTGACCATTAAAGGTGATGGGCTCTTAGACATTTAAAGAAGATTTAAGAATATAAATGTAGCTTAAACCATAGAAGCATTACATTGATAATTTATACAAACTAACAAATGTGCATAAGTTGATATGTATCACTTTAGTACACCTTGTTAGGCTTTAAAAAATGAAGTTTTTCAGCCCTTTTCTGTAATCTGCACAAGGAAGGGGATAATTCTTAAAGCTGTATTAAACCCAAAAGGGAACATTTATAATATTGCAGCTTGCCAATTCTTAGATGTGATGGCTGCATCTATTTTCTTTTTTAAGCTTTCTTTCTTTTAGTTTCATCTGGTGATCTGACTAGTGAGTATTTTGTTTTTCAAAAGAATAAGCTCGCTTGCAGTTGTATTAATTACACGGACAAGACCAAACAATTCAATGCTGATAGGGGTGCTTACGATGATCAGTTTTATTTATTTATGTCTTTATTGAAGAAAAAAAATCTGTAACAGCTTCTAAAGTATTTGCTGGAGTTTGACTTCAATTTGTTAGTGTATTTAAACCTGCTAGTACATCTAACACTCCCCTCCTATCCCCTCGGTCATGTACCAGGTCCAAGGCCAAGATGCTGAGAGGGCTCCCTTTGTGGCTAAGTGCAGTGCTGCTCCGGAAGTAGTACAGGGAGAACATTGCCCAGAGAAGCACGATTTGCCAGTTACTGTGGTTTGAAGAGCTGGTTACCGGAAGGTAGCTGGAACAAGCAGGGTGGACTGTAGAGTAGATGTGCTTGAAAGGTACCGGGTGAACTTGGCAGAGGAGAAAACTGGGAACAGAACCAGGAGCCAGGCCAGGGGTCATACACAAAATCAGTTCAGGTAGATCACTTCAGGTAGCAAGACTGGAACAAGCTAGGGCCGTACACAGTGAGACAGATATGCAGCAGAGTCGTGAGCCAAGCCAAGATCAAACACAGTGGAGGACAGGAGCGAAGTCAGGAGTACAAGCCAAAGGTCAAGCCAGGAGATCAGGATCACAGGTCAGAGCAAGCCAGGTCAGTAACGGGAAATCAAGTATCAGGATATATAGGAGCACAGGAACACAGGGGAGCTGATGATAATACATCAATGCACAGGTCTCAGCAGCAGGTTTATATAGGCCAGGAGAAGCCAGCATCTGTCATATTGTGCATGCATCTATACGCACGGGAGTGCACCTGATGTGGCCATGATGGCAACTGGCAAGATTGCCAGTTCTTCTACCATTTCCCTGATGGACCAATGTCTTCTCAACCCCATTGGGTTACCAGGTCAAGACGTAAAGGATAATTTTCTAATGGCCAATATACTTAAACTGTATTCACCACTTTTTACCCAAAACAAAATATTAGGTATAACAGAGATACCTTTACATTTAAATGCTAACACTTGAAATCTCAAAGTGACTTTGCTGATTAACATGGAAACATAACAAATAATAACATTTTGTCTGTGGAATATATCTCATCTAAAGGTTACAATGAGCAGCTTTTTATAGGAAAGGGGAAATAGGAAACTAGACTGTGAATACCGTATTTAGCGGCGTATAACACGTGGCGGCGTATAACACGCACCCCAAGTTTAGGAGGGAATTTTATGGAAAACAACTTTTAGGAGGGAAGTTTAAGGAAAAAAAACTTACATTTAAATGCCCATCAATGCAGCCTTATCAGTGTCATTGCAGCCTTGTCAGTGTCATTGAAGCCTTGTCAGTGCAGCCTTGCCCCAGTGCAGCCTTGCAGCCATGTTAGTGCAGCCTTGTTAGTGCAGCCTTCCCCAGTGTCCATTGCAGCCTTGCCTCAGTGCAGCCTTGCCCCAGTGCAGCCTTGTTAGTGCAGCCTTCCCCAGTGTCCATTGCAGCCTTGCCCCAATGCAGCCTTGCAGCCTTCCCCAGTGTCCATTTCATCCTTGTCCAGATTTAAATATGGCGCCACAGAGATCGCAGGGACTCAGCGGAGCAGAGCGAGGGCCGCCAAGATCGCAGGGACTGGGCGGAGATACACATAGCCGAGTGTACATATGATGGACATAACACAGGCCCAATGGCGGGACTGGGCGTGACTGTGAGCATAGCCGAGAAGAGCAGAGTACACTCGGCTATGTGTATCTCGGCGCGATCGCTCTGCTCACAATCAGCGGAGGTCGGCGGAGGTCGGCGGAGATCGGCGGGGATTGGCGTATAACATGCACCAACGATTTTCCCCTGATTTTAAGAGGAAAAAAGTGCGTGTTATATGACGATAAATACGGTAGTTAAAGTTAATGTGCATGTATGACAAAATGTTTTTTTAGTTTTGGATAGAGCAGGGAAGGGTTAAAGTCCCTGAGAGTTAATTCTTTGCTGCCTGCGTACTATTGTGGAAATTACCTTTCACTTCCTGTCCCAGACAGGAAATCTCCCAAAGTATAGGGAATTCCCCTCCTATGCAGCTGTTCCTAGAACAATTGTCCCCATTGGAAGATTTTGTCTTTTTCCGGGGACAACAGTAAAATTTTGGATTTCCCCTTCACTTTCTTTCTTGGTGACAAGGGTCAACAGCACCAAAAGAGGTGAAAATCTCCCCAATGGTGACACAGACAACAGTAGAACCTTGACAATGGGTCTAAACCTACTCTATCAAAAAAAAAAATGGTTTTCCTGTAAAATATATGTTAACCCATAGAGGACTAAAGGAGTTGGAGGTGAAGACTCCACTTTTTTTGTTCAAAATATTGGGGGATTTTTTGTCTTTTATTTTGCTTTGTGGTTGATTGGAGATCTCTGGTAATATTTGTCTGCTTTCCCAACCATAATAAACTGTACTGCAAAGCTTCCCTTAAAAAAATTGACTTCTGTTTTAAGGATGTTGTTTCTTTTTGGATTGGATACTTTGTCACTGCAAGATCAAATCAAAGTTTGACTTGCATTTGTTTCTTTAAAATGTTATCTCACTAAAGCCTTGGTTAGAATGACCCTGCAGACCCCTACACATGTGCAGACACCCTACAGGTCTCTTGCAGGTCCCTGGCAGAGACCCTACAGCATATCTGTGCATGTGTGAGGTCTGACAAACTGCCTCCTGGTATGTGTGATGTAGCCTTTCCAGGAGGCAGCTTGTGCGACCTTGCACATGCACAAACATGCTGTAGTGTCTCTGCCATATCCCATAGGTTTGGCAAAAACTCACATGCTCCAGATCTCAATTAAAGATGGCAGCATGGGAGAAGAGTGGCAAAGGGAGAACTTGAGCACCATATAAAACAACACAGGAATCCATGGAATAAGTATGTTTTTTTTCTATTTTGAGACAGTGATACAGTGGCTTGAAAAAGTATTCATACCCCTTGAAATTTTCCACATTTTGTCATGTTACAACTAAAAACATCACAACATGTATTTTATTGGAATTTTGTATGATAGACCAACACAAAGTGGCACATACTTGTTAAGTGGAAGGAAAATGATAAATGGTTTTCAAAATGTTTTACAAATAAAAATGTGAAAAGTGTGGCGTGCATTTCTATTTAGCCCCCCTGAGTCAATACTTTGTAGAAGCACCTTTTGCTGCAAATACAGCTGCAAGTCTTTTTGGGTATGTCTCTACCAGCTTTACACATATAGAGAGTGAAATTTTTGCCTATTCTTCTGTGCAAAATAGCCCAAGCTCTGTCAGATTGGATGGAGAGCGTCTGTGAAGAGCAATTTTCAAGTCTTGCCACAGATTCGCAATTGGATTTAAAAATGGACTTTGATTGGGCTATTCTAAAACATGAATATGCTTTGATCTAAACTATTCTATTTTAGCTCTGGCTGTGTGTTTAGGGTCATTGTCTTGCTGGAAGGTGAATCTCCACCCTAGTCTCAAGTCTTTTGCAGACTCTAATGCCCTATACACATGATCGGACATTGATCGGATATTCCGACAACAAAATCCATGGATTTTTTCCGACGGATGTTGGCTCAAACTTGTTTTGCATACACACGGTCGCACAAAGTTGTCTGAAAATCCGATCGTTCTGAACGCGGTGATGTAAAACACGTACAACGGGACTATAAACGGGGCAGTAGCCAATAGCTTTTGTCTCTTAATTTATTCTGAGCATGCGTGGCACTTTGTGCGTCGGAATTGTCCACACACAGTTGGAATTTACGCGAACGGATTTTGTTGTCGGAAAATTTTATAGCCTGCTCTCAAACTTTGTGTGTCGGAAATTCCGATGGAAAAAGTCCGATGGAGCCACACACGGTCGGAATTTCTGACAACAAGCTCCGATCGCACATATTCCGTCGGAAAGTCCGACCGGGTGTACAGGGCATAACAGGTTTTCTTCTAAGATTGCCCTGTATTTGGCTCCATCTTTTTTTATCAACTCTGACCAGCTTCTTAGTCCCTGTTGAAGAAAAGCATCCCCATAACATGATACTGCCACCACCATGTTTCACGGTGGGAATGGTGTGTTCAGGGTGATGTGCAGTGTTAGTTTTCAGTCACAAATAACGTTTTGCTTTTAGACCAAAATGTTAAATTTTGGTCTCATCTGACCAGAGCACCTTCTTCCACATGTTTTCTGTTTCCCCACATGGCTTCTCATAAACTGCAAACGTGACTTCTTATGGCTTTCTTTCAACAATGGCGCTCTTCTTGCCACCCTCAAGAGTTACCATGTGCCTCTTGGCTGCTTCTCTGATTAATGCTCTACTTGCCCAGCCTATCAGTTTAGGTGAATGGCAATACCTTGGTAGGTTTGCAGTTGTGTCATACTCACAAAGCTCGGGATATTGTTTTAGAACCTAACCCTGCTTTAAACTTCTCCACATCTTTATCCCTGCGTGCTAGCGTTGAGGGGCTCTATGTGCGGCCAGTAGGCCGCAGCCCCTTTCCCACAACTTTGTGGGACGGTTCTGCGGCTTATGTGGGGTCCAGGCTGGGCTCACTCCTCTAGCTATCGCAACTGGCCTTCCGCTGTTATACCATCCAGCCTTAAGTCATTTACATTCTGGCCTAGGCAATGCATACACTTGTTGCAATGCATGGCCCCAAGGTGCCACTGGGGGGAGCCCTTAATCCTTTCTTCCCACTGGGACACTCGCCCGCTCGGTCATGCTCTCTGACAGCCGCTAACGGGGGCCGGGCAGCGATGCGCGTGCACCCTGTCACGGCTGAGTCAGGTGATGCGGAAGTCTCATACTGCACACCTGACTGGGGCGTGTATATAGGGCACTAGCTGCAGCATTACATCATGGAAACTACCTCCATTTTTGGATCTCCATATCCGGACGAACTTTTACTCTATAACACAACCTGGTTAGGTAAGTACTTATTGTTCTTACTTAGCGGCTGGTGGTATTTGGATTGACTTACCGTAGACATTCCTATTTTTACAGATGGTGTGGATCTAACCTACTTTGCACTCTTTGTGCTTTAAGTTTTAACGATATGCTTATAAAGACTCCTATATGATGCAACTTTCCCTGGATTTAGTGTTTTTACAGCTCTATTAATACTGGTATTACTTTCATTAACTGAGTTTAGCTATCAGGTGAGACTATATTCTATTAGATACACACTGTGAGTTTTTTCTTTTCCCAGACCCCCCCTAATAACCACCCCTTTCCTTTTCTAATTCCTTTCCTCCTCCTTATCCCCCTTTCCCCTCCAACAACCCTCCCTTTTTTTCCCCCCTCTCCCCCCTCCTCCGCCCCCTTCCCCTCTTTTAGTACCACTTTTAATTTGATTTTCGCGAAACATGTAAAGCTTATTTTATTGTTACATTATAGTTCAGTTATACATGTCAATCATGACATGTTTTTGACATCTATGACCAATATTGGAGAGGTTTAGCTGCCACTGTAGTAACACTGCAGTATTTTAATATTTTTTTTATAAAATAATTTCTATGTATTAATTATTAATAAAAAATGTATTGTTTTCTTATGATTGGTGCCTAGAAAGTAATTTTTTTCAATATTTGACAAATTGACGTTTAGGCACTGCGCTACTACAAGCTCCCACAGTTCCATCCTGTGTTGGTGCTTTGATAACTCTTATGCTGCGTACACACAATCGGACTTCCCGCCAACAAAACCGTGGATTTTTGTTCGAAGGATGTTGGCTCAAACCTGTCTTGCATACACACAGTCACACAAATGTTGGCCAACAATTACAACACATACGACGAGCAGATAAAAAGGAACTTCAATAGCCAGTGCGCCACCCTTTGGGCTCCTTCTGCTAAACTCGTGTTTATCTCGTGTTAGTAGAAGTTTAGTGAGAGACGATTCACGCTTTTCAGCTTCGTGCTTTTATGTTAGTTTCTGCTCTTCAGTTTGTGCTTGATGGTTCGTTTCTGTTCTTCAGTGTGTGTTATCAGTTCGTTACTGTCTTTCAGTGCGTTCTATTTATAGTTCACTTCTGATTTTCAGTGCGTTCTTGTCCACTCGTTTCTGATTTTGAGCTCGTTCTTCTCAGGTCCTTTCTGATTTTCAGTGAGTTCTGTCAGTTCGCTCTGAGCAGCCGTTCATTTTCTAGCCATGTTCATGCTGTTGTTGGGCTTGGTGTTGGAGTTATTGCTTTGACCCAAGTCCAGTTCATGAACAGGGGGAAGAGGAGTCCCTGGACCAAGAATTGGTTGCTTAATCATAACCAATTCTCTCATTTGCCTTTGTTGCGGTACTTGGCGATAGGGAGAAGTCTCCAGGATATCAAGTTCACGACTGGGATCTCACCCCAGGCTCTGGGAATCATTATTCCAGAGACCTGTTCTGCCATCATTCAGGTCCTGCAGAAGGATTATAGTAAGGTAAGTTTTATCCTTTAACATCACATTCTATGTATTTAATGTTTGCTAATGTATTGTATTTATTTCATCACTCCATAATTACCATGATTGTAATATGCTGTGAATGTCCTCTTTGTCCTCATGCATGCTGTAAGTTTTTACTGCTCCTTTTTTGTCCTTCATGCATTTTTGCCTTCACTAACCTCCCCGGCATGCTACCCTGGGCCCATACACACCTAGCCTAGTCACTTACCAATGTATTTTGTCAGCTCCATTGTAGTGCTTACCCTAAACACCCCCTAAAATGTGTCCAAATGTTATTGTTGTCCTTAAATTCAGGCAGAGTGCAAGAGGCTTTTTTTTGGGGCCAAAACTTATTTGGAACCCTCCCTCCCCCCAACCGCTAAGTCAACTGATACCAATCCTCTATCTGCTGACTTTGCCAAACCCATACACACTATACCTACCTCCTTTGTGGTCATATTTATGGATGAATTCACCAAAGCATGTGGTGCAAGTGCCTGCCTGAATACTTTCAAATGGTACTGTTTAAAGTTGTGTTCTCCTATTATCTTGATAGGTAATTACAGAATGTAAAAATGTGCTTCAATTTGGACAGTGTGTACTCATATTTTGGATTATGACACTTCTTACCTGTCCAGTGGGCTGCCAATAGTGTAAGTAAGGAGGAGCTGGCCAAACTAACACACATTATTTATGCATTCAGCTCTTAATGAAGTGGAGAGGGTTACCTGTCCAAAACATCTCCCCCACCATAAAATTTTTACAATGGCCCATCAGAGGGGGTTAGGAATCTGATAAATGGACCTTATACTTTTGTCTTTAAATACTCTTTTCAATAAATTTATACTTATGTTGGCCATTAATGTTTGTGTCTAATTTGCTTGCAATGTTATGTGGAAGTACTATTCTTTTTTGTTTGACTCCACAATTTCCTTCCAACCCACAGGAATGGCAGACTGTGGCCTCCCAATTCGACCAGCAGTGGGACTTTCCCAACTGCGGTGGTGCGATAGAGGGGAAGCATGTCTGGATCATCCCACCCCCCAACTCGGGGTCATACTACTTTAATTACAAGGGGTACAGCAGTATTGTGATGTTGGTGGTGGCGACAGTGAATTACGAGTTCTTATATCTGGATGTTGGGAAGAATGGCCGTATGTCAGATGGTGGAGTGATCACACAGACGGAATTTTACAGGCGTCTCCAGAACGGCAGCTTGGGCTTGCCACCTCCAGCGGATAACATGGCTGGCCTCCAGTTTGTTTATGTGGCAGATGAGGCCTTTGCGCTGGGGGACCATCTGATGAGGCCGTACTCCATGAGTACCCTGACCCTGCAGCAGAGGCTGGCCAGAGCCAGAAGAGTGGTCGAGAATGCCTTTGGCATAATGGCCAGCCGGTTTCGGCTTTTCCAAACAGCCATCAATATGGCCGAATACAAACCATATCATTATGAGCTGCTGCATTCTTCATAATTTCCTGCGGAAGAATGCAGCCAACTATCTGGCCTCAGTTGCGACTGAGGCAGACTCACCGGCACAAACAATGACGGCGCTTGAAACTGGCTGTCCTGGCTTGCCCCACCAAAGCAATGCACGGAAAAGCTATGTCGAGTACTTCACGGGTAGGGAAACAATTAATTTACCAGAGAATCTGGAAGCTCTTTAAAATAATGTTTTTTGAAAACTAAACTCATATTTCATTTCATTTACTGCTTGTGTTTATTATCTGTCTCCCACCAATGGTCTTTTATTTTTGTCCATTTTCTTCAATAGTGCAAACGTAACTTATTTGATACATGAGGTGACAATCTCTTCTTCAGCTAACTATTATGTTGTGCAGTGGGTCTGCTACACACACGCACAATGTTTTTGTTGTTAATGTATGTAATGCATTAATGATAAAAATAATCATCCTTTTCAACTCCATGAATTAATTGCTTGTAGTCCCTAAAATGGCCTGATTTTGGGAAATTTTACAGCACAGTGGGGGTTATTTACTAAAGGCAAATTCACTTTGCACTACAAGTGCACTGAAAGTGCACTTGTAGTGCAAAGTGGATTTGCCTTTAGTAAATACCCCCCATTGCCACTGTAACTACACCAACTTACTAAATATACTGGTATTGAGCATTGAAATAAGAAGCCACACATTGTTGAGTGTAAGACATTTTACTCCAAGCACATTCACATGTGTGTTATAAAAGATTTTTTTAACAAACCAACATCTTTGGTGTATAACATGTATGTTTGACAGTATATAGCCTTTTTTGGTGGCTAAACACCAAAAAACCAGAACATACACATCTCCAACTCAAGAACTTACACAGTTCAACTTTGCTAAAGTGAAGGCCATATGAGACATTAGTATGTCAAAACTGTCTTGATTTTGCCTTCGTCAGATGGGGTGATCTCACCCTTGTAAAAGCCAAATTTTGAAGATGCACACACATTGTGACTCAAAATTTGCATTTCCCTCATGTTCCTATGCCTAAAATGTGTGTCTTTTACCTACATCTAATTTTCTAAAGCCACAAAACACACAGTGTGTCAACATGTGCTATCTGCCACTATAGGATATCAATGCATGTGTTTTGTGGGTGCAACCCCTTCCTCCAAGCTAAAGTAGGTGAGAGGAAGGGGTTGCACCCCCAAAACAGGTCCATTGATCCCCCATGATGGGAGCTAGCACTTGTTGACACACTGAGCCTTAATACAGAAAGGACAATCCACTTTGCCCTACAAGTGCACTTGCATTGCACTTGTAGGGCAAAGTGGTTTTGCTTTTTTAAATAAGCCACAGTGTGTCAACATGTGCTAGCTCCCATCATCGGGGATCAATGGACAGGTTTTTGGGGTGTAACCCCTTCCTCTCACCTACTTTAGTTTTGAGGAAGGGGTTGCACCCACAAAACGCGTACATTGATATCCCATGATGACAGATAGCACATGTTGACACACTGTGTGCATCTTCAAAATTTGGCTTTGCAATTACTTTAAAACTTTTAAAAAACGTACAACAATGACAAAATTTACATTTTTGGGGGGTTTTAGATTTTTCCTAAAACATCAATGATGTTGGTCAGTCTTTTTTGAGCATCATTGATATTTTGCTTGACCTTTTCTAAATCCTGATTGCACACCATTATCTCACTGATGAGTGCTTGTGCACTTGCACTGTTGAAGTGAATTTCTTCTTCCACAACATCCACATGACCTAAAAATAAAAAAAAACATGTATTATAAATATGCAGGCATACATCTATTACCTTAAGCTGTGGTCTCAGACACTGACCTGTTGTGGACACCATTTCGACCACTTTCTGAACCTCTGCATCCACATCCTCAGGTTGTGTGCTGAGTTCCCCTTCTTCAGGAGATGTGGGGTTCCTGGTGTCCTCAGTAGGGATGAGCCGAACACCCCCCTGTTCGGTTCGCACCAGAACATGCGAACAGGAAAAAAATTCGTTCGAACACGCGAACACCGTTAAAGTCTATGGGACACGAACATGAATATTCAAAAGTGCTAATTTTAAAGGCTAATATGCAAGTTATTGTCAATAAAAGTGTTTGGGGACCTGGGTCCTGCCCCAGGGGACATGGATCAATGCAAAAAAAAGTTTTAAAAACGGCCGTTTTTTCAGGAGCAGTGATTTTAATAATGCTTAAAGTCAAACAATAAAAGTGTAATATCCCTTTAAATTTCGTACCTGGGGGGTGTCTATAGTATGCCTGTAAAGGGGCGCATGTTTCCCGTGTTTAGAACAGTCTGACAGCAAAATGACATTTTGAAGGAAAAAACTCATTTAAAACTACCGCGGCTATTGCATTGCCGACAATACACATAGAAGTTCATTGATAAAAACGGCATGGGAATTCCCCACAGGGCAACCCCGAACCAAAATTAAAAAAAAAAAATGATGTGGGAGTCCCCCTAAATTCCATACAAGGCCCTTCAGGTCTGGTATGGATATTAAGGGGAACCCCAGCCAAAATTTAAAAAAAAAATTGACGTGGGGTTCCCCCTAAATTCCATACCAGACCCTTCAGGTCTGGTATGGATTTTAAGGGGAACCCCGCGCCCAAAAAAAAAAAAAAAAACGGCGTGGGGTCCCCCTAAAAATCCATACCAGACCCTTATCCGAGCACGCAACCTGGCAGGCCGCAGGAAAAGAGGGGGGGACGAGAGTGCGGCCCCCCCCCCTCCTGAACCATACCAGGCCACATGCCCTCAACATTGGGAGGGTGCTTTGGGGTAGCCCCCCAAAGCACCTTGTCCCCATGTTGATGAAGACAAGGGCCTCATCCCCACAACCGTGGCCGGTGGTTGTGGGGGTCTGCGGGCGGGGGGCTTATCGGAATCTGGAAGCCCCCTTTAACAAGGGGACCCCCAGATCCCGGCCCCCCCCCTGTGTGAAATGGTAAGGGGGTACTTACCCCTACCATTTCACTAAAAAACTGTCAAAAATGTTAAAAATGACAAGAGACAGTTTTTGACAATTCCTTTATTTAAATGCTTCTTCTTTCTTCCTTCATCTTCTTCTTCTTCTGGTTCTTCTGGCTCTTCTGGTTCTTCCTCCGGCGTTCTCGTCCAGCATCTCCTCCGCGGCGTCTTCTATCTTCTTCTCCTCGGGCCGCTCCGCACCCATGGCATGAGGGGGGAGGCTCCCGCTCTTCTCTTCATCTTCTTCTTCATCTTCATCTTCTTCTTCATCTTCTTCTTCTTCTTCTTCTTCTTCTCTTCTTCATCTCTTCTTCCTTCTTCATTTCTTCTGCGGGCCGCTCCGCATCCAAGCATGGAGGGAGGCTCCCGCTGTGTGACGGCGTCTCTTCGTCTGACGGTTCTTAAATAACGGGGGGCGGGGCCATCCGGTGACCCCGCCCCCCTCTGACGCACGGTGAATTGACGGGACTTCCCTGTGACGTCACGGGGAATGCCACAGGGAAGTCCCGTCATGTCCCGTGCGTCAGAGGGGGGCGGGGTCACCGGGTGGCCCCGCCCCCCGTTATTTAAGAACCGTCAGACGAAGAGACGCCGTCACACAGCGGGAGCCTCCCTCCATGCATGGATGCGGAGCGGCCCGCAGAAGAAATGAAGAAGGGAGAAGAGATGAAGAAGAGAAGAAGAAGAAGATGAAGAAGAAGATGAAGATGAAGAAGAAGATGAAGAGAAGAGCGGGAGCCTCCCCCCTCATGCCATGGGTGCGGAGCGGCCCGAGGAGAAGAAGATAGAAGACGCCGCGGAGGAGATGCTGGACGAGAACGCCGGAGGAAGAACCAGAAGAGCCAGAAGAACCAGAAGAAGAAGAAGATGAAGGAAGAAAGAAGAAGCATTTAAATAAAGGAATTGTCAAAAACTGTCTCTTGTCATTTTTAACATTTTTGACAGTTTTTTAGTGAAATGGTAGGGGTAAGTACCCCCTTACCATTTCACACAGGGGGGGGGCCGGGATCTGGGGGTCCCCTTGTTAAAGGGGGCTTCCAGATTCCGATAAGCCCCCCGCCCGCAGACCCCCACAACCACCGGCCACGGTTGTGGGGATGAGGCCCTTGTCTTCATCAACATGGGGACAAGGTGTTTTGGGGGGCTACCCCAAAGCACCCTCCCAATGTTGAGGGCATGTGGCCTGGTACGGTTCAGGAGAGGGGGGGGGGCCGCACTCTCGTCCCCCCCTCTTTTCCTGCGGCCTGCCAGGTTGCGTGCTCGGATAAGGGTCTGGTATGGATTTTTAGGGGGACCCCACGCCGTTTTTTTTTTTTTTTTTGGCGCGGGGTTCCCCTTAAAATCCATACCAGACCTGAAGGGTCTGGTATGGAATTTAGGGGGAACCCCACGGCAATTTTTTTTTTAAATTTTGGCTGGGGTTCCCCTTAATATCCATACCAGACCTGAAGGGCCTTGTATGGAATTTAGGGGGACCCCCACATCATTTTTTTTTTATTATTTTGGTTCGGGGTTCCCCTGTGGGGAATTCCCATGCCGTTTTTATCAATGAACTTCTATGTGTATTGTCGGCAATGCAATAGCCGCGGGTAGTTTTAAATGAGTTTTTTCCTTCCAAATGTCATTTTGCTGGTAGACTGTTCTAAACACAGGAAACATGCGCCCCTTTACAGGCATACTATAGACACCCCCCAGGTACGAAATTTAAAGGGATATTACACTTTTATTGTTTGACTTTAAGCATTAATAAAATCACTGCTCCTGAAAAAACGTCCGTTTTTAAAACTTTTTTTTGCATTGATCCATGTCCCCTGGGGCAGGACCCGGGTCCCCAAACACTTTTTATGACAATAACTTGCATATAAGCCTTTAAAATTAGCACTTTTGATTTCTCCCATAGACTTTTAAAGGGTGTTCCGCGGCATTCGAATTTGCCGCGAACACCCCAAATTGTTCGCTGTTCGGCGAACTTGCGAACAGCCAATGTTCGAGTAGAACATGAGTTCGACTCGAACTCGAAGCTCATCCCTAGTCCTCAGGTGTCACGATTCTTTTCTCCCCTATGTGAATACAAAAATGGCATACTTAGCAGACAGATATTTGAGGCTAGAAATAGTAATATGAAACAATGCTTGAAAGTGTCGTCCAATTGTCTGTTTTGGCAGAGTTCCAAGCTAAAGACATGATTTTTTCCCTTACAAAAGCTGGAATACTTACCTGTTTTGTGCAAGTTTCACACATGGAGAGACCCCTAGTATCCAGTGGAGCACCTGCATGGGACACTATAAAAAGGTTGTTATGGTGTCCCACACTAGTGCTCCTGCATCCAGATGTGTAAACAGTTGCTGAGTGTCCTCTCCTTACACCAAATCAAGTTGTCATTTCATTCTAGTTTCAAACACATCTAGACAACAATGTAATAAACTTCTTTTAATCAAAATGGGCATGAAAAAATGTAGTTAACCTGCATCTGCCAAAAACGCTGTATTAGTGGTTGAACGAACAATGTTTAATACGAACGATTATAATGTACCCATGGACCTCAAACTTTTAAACTGTACATCAGTAAAGAAAAGCACATGTACCAGCACGAAAGTAATAATAATGATAGGAACACACAACAAATATTTACTTTTTTGCAGCACTTTCTTGATCCTTCTATACTGATCCTGCTCCCTCAATTTCAGGTCTGACCAGCATTTCCTCAATTGCTCCTTGGATCGTCGTACCCCTAAAAGTCCTGTGCAGACCTCTCACAACTTTAGTCATGATCTTGGCCTTTCTCACATTTGGGTTTCTGTATGGTCCATGATTCCCATCATAGTCTGTCCTCTTCAAGATGTCCACCATCTCCACCATCTCTTCAAAGGATATATTTGAGGCCTTAAATCTCCTCCTGGATGTGGAACTGCCTTGCTCCGGGCTTTCCTCGTCGTTGTTGAGAACAGCACACACCTGCTGTGTCTTCGCCATGTGCTCTCCCACTGCCCCGAAAGAGAAGAGGTGGGGAATACACTAGAAAGAAGGACGGGGCAGAGTTTCATGCATGCGCAGTGTATATAATGCATAACACGCGGGCGATGTACGTACGATCTGTGAGTGGAGAACGGAGGATCGTTTTGTTCAAACTAAGGTACAATTGTAACTTGGGGCATCAGTGGTTAGTAGCTTATACTGCTTAAAGATTGAGGCCTATATTGGGACAAGATTAGAAGAGTTTAGCCTGATATTAGGGATTGTCTTGTGTTGTGTCTTGTAGATATAATGGTGGATAAATTCACAGACCCTGACTTCCTGCCCAACTTCATAGACAATTACAGGGAGCCGCCATGTCTCTAGCAAGTCCAATGCAGGGACTAGGGATGAGCTTCGTGTTCGAGTCGAACCCATGTTCGACTCGAACATCGTCTGTTCGCCCGTTCGCCGGATTGCGAACGATATGGGCCGTTCGCGCCAAATTCATTTGGCGCGTCACGGCCCATAATTCACTGCGGCATCGCAGTGCATTGCTGGCTGATGATTGGCCAAGCATGCACTATGACCCACATGCTTGGCCAATCACAGCGCCGTCAGTAGAGAGAGCTGTAATTGGCCAAAGCCAGGGTGGCTTTGGCCAATTATGGCTCAGGGGGTTTAGAACACGCCCCACACTATATAAGGCCGCCTGTACGGCGGCCCTGTGTAGTGTGTGTTCCGGCGTTGAGATACATAGATAGACAGAGAGACAGTGTCATTTCATTTGAGTTAGCTAGATTAGGCAGGACAATCAGTGAGTTAGCTGCACTTACAGTGTATTGTGTATATATATGCATCCCAGGTGTTGCATATATATATATATATATATATATATATATATATATATATATATATATATATATATATATATATATATATATATATATATATATATATATATATACTGTATTCAGTTTAGCTAGATCCGTTCCTGTTATCTTCTTACTGACAGGCAGGCTTGTCTTGTTACAGTATTTACAGCTACCTGAAGAAAATTGCTGGTGTTCTTTTGATTCTATTAGTACCACAGTCAGGCAGCTAGACTATTTACAGTTAGTGCAGTGCGTCCTGCTCACAGTGTTCAGCTAAAACTACAAGTTAGTGCGGTGCATCCTGCTCACAGTGTTCAGCTAAAACTACAAGTTAGTGTAGTGAGACCTCTGCACAGTGTTCATCTAAAACTACAAGTTAGTGGGGTGCATCCTGCTCACAGTGTTCAGCTAAAACTACAAGTTAGTGCGGTGCGTCCTGCTCACAGTGTTCAGCTAAAACTACAAGTTAGTGTAGTGAGACCTCTGCACAGTGTTCATCTAAAGCTACAAGTTAGTGCAGTGCGTCCTGCTCACACTGTTCAGCTAAAACTACAAGTTAGTGGGGTGCATCCTGCTCACAGAGTTCAGCTAAAACTACAAGTTAGTGCGGTGCGTCCTGCTCACAGTGTTCAGCTAAAACTACAAGTTAGTGTAGTGAGACCTCTGCACAGTGTTCATCTAAAGCTACAAGTTAGTGCAGTGCATCCTGCTCACAGTGTTCAGCTAAAACTACAAGTTAGTGGGGTGCGTCCTGCTCAGAGTGTTCAGCTAAAACTACAAGTTAGTGCGGTGCGTCCTGCTCACAGTGTTCAGCTAAAACTACAAGTTAGTGAAGTGAGACCTCTGCACAGTGTTCAGCTAAAACTACAAGTTAGTGCGGTGCGTCCTGCTCACAGTGTTCAGCTAAAACTACAAGTTAGTACGGTGCGTCCTGCTCACAGTGTTCAGCTAAAACTACAAGTTAGTGGGGTGAGACCTCTGCACAGTGTTCAGCTAAAACTACAAGTTAATGCGGTGCGCCCTGCTCACAGTGTTCAGCTAAAACTACAAGTTAGTGTAGTGAGACCTCTGCACAGTGTTCATCTAAAACTACAAGTTAGTGCAGTGCATCCTGCTCACAGTGTTCAGCTAAAACTACAAGTTAGTGCGGTGCGTCCTGCTCACAGTGTTCAGCTAAAACTACAAGTTAGTGGGGTGAGACCTCTGCACAGTGTTCAGCTAAAACTACAAGTTAGTGCGGTGCCTCCTGCTCACAGTGTTCAGCTAAAACTACAAGTTAGTGGGGTGAGACCTCTGCACAGTGTTCATCTAAAACTACAAGTTAGTGCAGTGCGTCCTGCTCACAGTGTTCAGCTAAAACTACAAGTTAGTGCGGTGCGTCCTGCTCACAGTGTTCAGCTAAAACTACAAGTTAGTGCGGTGCGTCCTGCTCACAGTGTTCAGCTAAAACTACAAGTTAGTGGGGTGAGACCTCTGCACAGTGTTCAGCTAAAACTACAAGTTAGTGCAGTGCGTCCTGCTCACAGTGTTCAGCTAAAACTACAAGTTAGTGCGGTGCGTCCTGCTCACAGTGTTCAGCTAAAACTACAAGTTAGTGGGGTGAGACCTCTGCACAGTGTTCAGCTAAAACTACAAGTTAGTGCGGTGCGTCCTGCTCACAGTGTTCAGCTAAAACTACAAGTTAGTGCGGTGCGTCCTGCTCACAGTGTTCAGCTAAAACTACAAGTTAGTGGGGTGAGACCTCTGCACAGTGTTCAGCTAAAACTACAAGTTAGTGCGGTGCGTCCTGCTCACAGTGTTCAGCTAAAACTACAAGTTAGTGTGGTGCGTCCTCCTCACAGTGTTCAGCTAAACCTACAAGTTATTTTTTTGCGAGCTCTGCACAGTGTTCAGCTAAAGCTAAACCTGTAGAAGGTTGGTGGTGTTCTCATACTACAGGCAGGCAGTTGATTTTGCTAGCTGCAGTATCAGTATATATATATATATATATATATATATATATATATATCCCAGCTCAGCCCAGTCACAAGCCAATAAGAGAAGGCAAGCAGGCTCTGTGTCTGGTCGTGGAGACGGTGCATACTCATCATCACGTGGCCGTGGGACACGCTTGGCCTTTTTTTGGCAGCTGGCCATGTTGAGCCGCAACATGCGGAAGACTTGGTCGAGTGGATGACCAAGCCGTCCTCATCCTCCTCATCCTCTCTCACCCATGCTCAGGGTACTTTGTCTGGCAAAGCAGCGGCCTCTTCCCTCGGCTCAATGTAATCAGTGACTCCTTCCCTAGCCCCACCATGTCCTCCTGAGGAGTCCCTCGAACTGTTTGACCACAGTGTTGGGTACATGCTCCAGGAGGATGCCCAGCGTTTGGAAGGCTCTGATGATGATACTGAGCTCGATGAAGGCAGTAATATGAGCACGGACAGAGGGGGTGCCCAAGAAGGACAGCAATCTGGCAGTCATGCTCCCCCTGCTGCAGCATACTGGAGCATCTCCCGCTTGGGTACCACATGCTTGACCAGACATATGTTGACCCGCCATGCAGTTCGTTGGCAAGCGTATCTAAAAGACCCACACCAAAGAACAAAGAGGACCTCTCCTTGCTCCTCATCAGCTGAGATCTCCAACCCCACTATACCTTCAGTCGTCTCTGAGACCTGCACTGAGAGGAATGAAAGTGTAGAATTAGGTGTGTCACAGCCAAGTACTTGTGGGCAATCTGCTTTTGGTACACTGACGTCAGATTGTACCAGGCAAATTTCCTTGCCCCAGCTGCTGCACCGCCGAAAGAAGTTTGCTCCCAACCATCCACATGACCAGCGGTTGAATGCTAGCTTGGCAAAATTGCTAGCACTTCAACTGCTGCCTTTTCAGTTGGTAGACTCTGCCCCCTTCCATGAATTTGTGGAATGTGCGGTACCTCAGTGGCAGGTACCCAAACGCCACTTTTTCTCACGGAAGGCGATTCCGGCTCTCTACCGGCATGTGGAAGGCAATGTCCATGTCTCGCTGGACAGGGCGGTCAGCTGTAAGGTGCATATTACTGCTGACTCATGGTCCAGCAGGCATTGACAGGGACGTTACCTAAGTTTCACGGCGCATTCGGTGACTCTGCTGACAGCTGGGAAGGATGCAGGACAAGGTGCAGTAGTGTTGGAGGTTGTCCCACCACCACGCCTCCAAAATGCTAATGATTATGACACACCTCTCTCCTCCACCCCCTCCTCTTCTTCTTCCTCCATGGCCTCTTCCTGTGCTTTGTCCTCGGAACCAGCGGTGCTCCGTAGCCGTTCAAGGGGCTACACAAGTACGCAGGCCAAAAGATGCCATGCGGTGCTTGAGCTGGTGTGCTTGGGGGACAGGAGCCACACTGGGGCAGAGGTTCTGTCAGCTCTGCAGGGGAGGGTTCAGAGGTGGTTGACGCCACGCCAACTTAAGGCAGGAATGGTGGTTTGCGACAATGGCACCAACCTCCTCTCTGCCCTCCGACAGGGACAAATGACCCATGTGCCCTGTTTGGCTCACGTCTTTAAGGTGCAGCGGTTCTTGGGCAGGTACCCGGGCTTACAGGATGTCCTGGGGCAGGCCAGGAAAGTCTGTGTGCATTTCCACTGGTCATATAATGCCATTGCTCGGCTGACGGACCTCCAAAAGGAGTTTAACCTGCCCAAGAACCGCCTAATCTGTGACATGCCCACCAGGTGGAACTCAACGTTGGCCATGCTGCAGCGGCTGCACACACAGCAGAGGGCCATCAATGAGTACCTGTGCGACTATGGCACCAGGACAGGGTCAGGGGAGCTTGTTTTTTTCCCCACGCCAGTGGGCCATGATCAGGGATGCATGCACTGTCCTGTCACCATTTGAGGAGGCCACGAGGATGGTGAGCAGTGACAGTGCATGCATCAGTGACACTGTCCCCCTTGTCCACCTGTTGGAGCACACGCTGCGTGGAATAATGGACAGGGCACTTGAGGCAGAATAGAGGCAGGAAGAGGAGGACTTCCTTAGCTCTCAAGGCCCCCTTTATCCAGACAGTGTTCCTGCGTGCCCGCCGATCACACAGGAAGAGGATGAGGAGCAGGAGGAGGAGGAGGAGGAGGAAGATTGTGTCAGTATGGAGGTGGAGCCTGGCACTCAGCATCAGCAGCAGTCTTTAAGGGATCAGTCCCAAGAAACACATGGACTTGTACGTGGCTGGGAGGAGGTGGCTGCAGACCATGTCGTCCTTAGTGACCCCGAGGACTCCGGACCGAATGCATCAGCAAACCTACGCTGCATGGCCTCCCTGATCCTGCAAAGCCTGCGTAAGGATCCTCGTATTCGTGGTATCAAGGAGAAGGACCAATACTGGCTGGCAACCCTCCTTGATCCACGTTACAAGGGTAAGGTTGCGGACCTTATCTTGCCATCACAGAGGGAGCAGAGGATGAAACATCTTCGGGAGGCCTTGCAGAAAGGTCTGTGCAACGCGTTCCCAGAGACTGGGAGGTTACAATCTCCTGTTTCTGGACAACGTGTTGCTGAGGCTTCGGTCAGTCAAAGAAGGAGCGGTGGAGAAGGTGGCCGTCTGACCGATGCGTTCAGACAATTTTTTGGTCTGCAGCCCCAAGGTATGATCGGTTCCAGCAACCATTGCCAGCGTCTGTTTTACATGGTGCAGGAATACCTAGGGGCAAGATCTGACTTGGACACCTTTCCCACCGAAAATCCTCTGGGTTACTGGGTCTTGAGGATGGATCACTGACCAGAGCTTGCACAGTATGCAATTGAGCTACTGGCCTGTCCTGCATCCAGCGTTCTTTCGGAACGCACATTCAGTGCTGCTGGAGGCGTGGTAACCGATCACAGGGTGCATCTGTCCACCGACTCGGTCGATCGACTGACCTTCATAAAAATGAATCAGTCTTGGATCACCACCAGCTACCAAGCACCTGATGCTGATGTAACCGAATAATTTTTTTTTAAATCTCAGATCCCTTCAAAGACTGCCTATGCTGATGCTGAGTGACTATCCCTGAGTAATTATCCTCTTCCTCCTCAATCATCACGCTGATAGCTTGTGAGAACATTTTTGGTTCTGGGCGCCACCACCAGTGCCTAAGGCCCAATTTTTCAGCCCCTGTTTAACAGGGGCGTGTAATTACAATTTTTGATGCAATACTTTGCAGCAGGGCTCGTTTCTGCGTTACAACTAGAGTATCTGTGAGGGGTTGCAGTGTTGTGGCACCAGCACCAGTGCCTAAGGCCCAATTTTTTAGCCCTTGTTTAACAGGGGCATGTAATTACAATTTTTGATGCAATACTTTGCAGCAGGGCTCATTTCTGCATTCCAACTAGAGTATCTGTGAGGGGTTGCAGTGTTGTGGCACCAGCACCAGTGCCTAAGGCCCAATTTTTCAGCCCTTGTTTAACAGGGGCGTGTAATTACAATTTTTGATGCAATACTTTGCAGCAGGGCTCATTTCTGCGTTCCAACTAGAGTATCTGTGAGGGGTTGCAGTGTTGTGGCACCAGCACCAGTGCCTAAGGCCCAATTTTTCAGCCCCTGTTTAACAGGGGCATGTAATTACAATTTTTGATGCAATACTTTGCAGCAGGGCTCATTTCTGCGTTCCAACTAGAGTATCTGTGAGGGGTTGCAGTGTTGTGGCACCAGCACCAGTGCCTAAGGCCTAATTTTTCAGCCCCTGTTCAACAGGGGCATGTAATTACAATTCTTGATCTAATATTTCACAGCAGGGCCCATTTCTGCATCCACCAAGAGCGAGTGAGGACTTACAGTGTTTTGGCACCAGCACCACCACCACCACCACCAAAGGCCCAATTTTTCTGCCCTTGTTCAACAGGGGCATGTAATTACAATTCTTGATCTAATATTTCACAGCAGGGCCCTGTGAGGGCTTACAGTGTTGTGGCCACAACAACACCTAAGGCCCAAATTTCTGCTGAGTATATAGGGCAGGCCCCTACTTTCAAACATCTAACTTACAAACGACTCCTACTTGCAAACGGAAGGAGACAACAGGAAGTGAGATGAAATCTACCCCTAGGAAGGGAAATTCTCTCCTGTAAGAGTTAATATGGGAAAAACATTTCTCCTTTCCACTGATGCTTTCCAATCCTTGTTCCACAAAAAACCCCAAATTTTCAAAAAACATTTGTCATTGGGACAAAAAGTGAGGTGAAATCTTCTGAAGAGGAGGACAGACAGCAAAACAAATGTCACAGGGGTGATAACCCTTCCCTATGTTTTCCAAAAAGCTTAAAAAAGATTTTTTGGCTGGAGCTAAACACGTTAAAAATGTACCCGTTCAAAATTACAAACAGATTCTACTTAACAACAAACCTACAGTCCCTGTCTTGTTTGCACCGCCTGTATACTGCTGTTCAGAGTATATAGGGCCTGGTGGCCCCACACCTTTCCTTATTTTAATTTGGGTGCGGGGTTCCCCTTAATATCCATACAAGACCCAAAAGGCCTGGTAATGGACTAGGGGTTACCCATGCCATTTGTCTGACTGATTTTCATCCATATTGCCAGGACCCGACATTACATTAAACCCGCAAGCAGTTTTAAATGAGATTTTTTCCTTTAAAAATGACATTTTGTGCAGGGACTGTTCTAAACACGGGAAACACGTGCCACTTTACAGGCATACTATAGACACACCCCAGGTATGATATTTAAAGGAATATTTCACTTTTTTTTTTACTTTAAGCATGATTAAAATCACTGCTCCCAAAAAAACGGCCGTTTTTAAAAGTTCTTTTTGCATTGATACATGTCCCCTGGGGCAGGACCCGGGTCCCCAAACCCTTTTTAGGACAATACCATGCAAATTAGCCTTTAAAATGAGCACTTTTGATTTCGAACGTTCGAGTCCCATAGACGTCAATGGGGTTCTAACGTTCGTGCCAATTTTCGGTCCGTTCCGGGGGTGTTCGGCTCATCCCTAGCAGGGACTATTCGAACAAGCAAAAGAGGAAGGAAGCACTGGATAAACTGTTGGAATTGGTGAAGCCTGTGTATCCCACGGCAGACATCAACTATGTGAAGGCCAAAATCGGTAACCTGAGGAGCACATATAATAGGGAGTGCAAGAAGGTCCAGGATTCCATGAGATCCGGAGCAGCAGCAGATGACGTACAGTATATGTCCCCAGGCTGTGGTACTACGACACACAGCATTTTTTGTCAGACCAGACGGAACCCAGGCCATCACTATCAACACTTCCTTCAACACTTCCTTCCCCATCAGCTGAGGCACCTGAAGTCCAACCTGGGCCTTCCACCCAGAAATAAGATGTGGAGGAGCCCAGCTTGACCCCGGTATAGCATTGTTGAACATATTTCTTGTCACAAATTGAATAATGTTAACTAGATTTTATTGATTACTAATTTCTGATTTAACAAAATGGCTTACATATCAATAGACAGTAGTAGCCAAAAATGATTGGGACAAGAATGAAAAATACTGTGGTCAGAATGGTAGTCTTTTCTATTTGTTAACATTCAATTTGCAATAGTCATGAGCTCAAAATTGTGTGTGATTGATAACCAAAAACCTAAAACTATGTACAATTTTCATAAACAGGAAAGTCTCAGCCAGGAGGAGGCTGTGGAAAGCAGCCTGACAGAATTCCAGGTTCCTCCCCTCCGCCCTCCAACCAAAAGGACCAGGAAGGCAAGGAATCTTGAGGAGTCCATGGCTGCTTTCTTAAAACAGGCTAATGCGGCACTTAACATGACCCCTGGTGGCCACGAGGCATTTGGATTTGTCACTGCAAGCAAACTAGAACACATGGATAAGGGCCAACGCATTATCTGTGAAGAAATTATTTTGAAGGCCCTAAACAAGGAGACAAGGGTCGAACTCACAACTCAAACCCACCTGTGTAAGTTGGACCATACTCCTCCACCACCTCCAGCAACACCACCAACACCACAGCCACCCCACCTACCACAGCAGCATGGAAGGAAGTGTGGAAGGAAGTGTTGAGAGTGATGGCCTGGGTTTGGTGTGGTCTGGCAAAAAATGCAGGCTGTCGTAAGACCACAGCCTCGGGACATAAATGTCATCTGCTGCTACTCTGGATCTCTCTGAGTCCTGGACCGCATTGTGCTCCCTATTAAATGGACTCCTCAGGTTACTAATTTTTACAGTCAAATAATTGATGTCTGCCCTGGGGTACAAAGGCTTCACCAACTGCAACTGTTTCTCCAGCGTTGCCTTATGCCCCGTACACACGGTCGGATTTTCCGATGGACAATGTCCAATCGGAGCGTGTTGTCGGAAATTCCGACCGTGTGTGGGCGCCATCGGACATTTTCCATCGGATTTTCCGACACACAAAGTTGGACAGCAGGAGATAAAATTTTCCGACAACAAAATCCGTTGTCGGAAATTCCGATCGTGTGTGGCCTGTTCCGACGCACAAAGTGCCACGCATGCTCAGACAGCTCGTTCTGGTAAACTTAGCGTTCGCAATGGATACAACACTTTTGTCACGCTGCAATGTTAAAAATGGTTTAATACAGCGCACTCTCTTCTTCTTTATAATGTGACAAGAATGAAGTAGTTTTGCTGCTCATATTCACACACACTTCTCACAAAGTTTTATTTGTGTTTTTTTATTGGGATTCCCTCAATATATTGTTATTAGTTGTCACATCTGACATTTTTTTTTTTTTTTTGGATTTTCAGCCTTTTTTTTTCTTTAATGTTTGGATTTTTTCCAAGGCTGATCTTTGTTCAATGTTATTTTTATTTTCACTCCAGAATATTTTTGTGTGTGTTTTGTGTGTCAAGTTACCCCAACACCATTGATATCTTTTATTATTTAATCTCCAGGAGATTGTTTGTTGTTGGTGTCCCTTGTTCATTTCACATTGTATATTAGAAATGTACCTGAATCCTCACAAACAAACCATCATTTTTGAAGTAAAACACATAGGAGAGTATAATTCAAAACACAAATCCTTTATTAAGGGATCAGAACCAAACAAAGAGGAAGGCAACACTGGAGAAACAGGAGAAATTAGTGAAGCCTGGGACCCCCACGGCAGACAACAATTCTTCAACATCAAAATTGGTGGCCTGAGGAGTCCATATATAAGGGAGGGCAGTCTGGTCCGGGATTCGCAGAGATCCGGATAGCAGCAGATGACATCTGTGTCCCCAGGCTGTGGTACCACAAGAGGCTGCATTTTTTGGCCGACCAGACTGAACCCAGGGCAATCACTGTCTGGTCTTCCTTACACGCTTCCTTCCGGGCTGTGGCTGTGCAGTTGGAGATGTGGCAGGAGGAGGAGTAGGACCTGGAGGAGGAGGAGGACTGGGGGGACCTGGAGGAGAGGGAGGAGGAGGAGGAGGACCTGCAGGAGGAGGAGGAGGACCATCGCAAAGGTGTGTCTCAGGTGTAATTTGGCCCCTCATACCTTTCTCAAGAGCCTCCAATATGAGGGCCTCACACATGACTTTTTGGCCCTCCTCCATCCTCTGCATTTTATATGCTATGAAGGCAGCAATGTTCTCCTGCATGGTGTGGGGTGCTCCCAGGACCTCTGTAGCCCTCCAAAAGAATGCTATAGCCGCCTCCTCTAGGGTACTCCTCCTACTTCCACTTTCTGTTTTCAGGGGGGGTGGAGGGACCTTGATATCAGCCAGCTGGCTCGGCCCGGCCACCTCCTGGCTGAGACTTCCCTGTGTATGAAAAAGGGACATGGTTTTAGTTTTTGCATCATCAATCACAATCCTAAATTAGTACTCCCAACTAACATCTAGTTAACATCATTGATTGGACAAGCAGAAATATTTAGAGGAATGCTATACCTGGCTCAATCTGGGCTCCTCCACATGTGGCCTGGGAGGCCCAGGTTGGGTGTCAGAAGTCTCAGCCGGGGGGGAAGGAAGCGTGGAAGGAAGACTGGAGAGGGATGGCCTGGGTTCAGTCTGGCCTGCCAGAAAATGCAGCCTGTCGTAGTACAACATCCTGGGGACATAGATGTCATCTGCTGCTCTGGATCTCTGTGAATCCAGGACTTTCTTGCGCTCCCTTAGATATGTGCTCCTCAGGCCACCAATGAAGATCTTTAAATAGGTGATGTCTGCCGTGGGGATCACCTGCTTCACAATTTTACACAATTGCACCAGTGCTGCCTTCCTCTTTGCTTGGTTCTTGAAATGGGGGTGGGTAATCTCCCACAGACAGGGCAGCTCCCTTAGCATCTCGAGGAATAATGACATGAAGTCAGTATCTTTTAATAAGATATCCATGTTCACTGCAAGACACAACACAAGACAAAGCCTAATGTCAGACAAAACTCTCCTAATCTTGCTACAATATAGGCCTCAATCTAGAAGCAGTATAGGCACAAGTTTGTCTCTTACCTTCGTTCTTACGATCGGCGCGTCCAATGCTCCTTCCTCCACTCACAGATCGTACGTAATACGCACGCGTGTTACGCTTTATACACACTGCGCATGCGTGTAACTCCGCCCGCCCCTGACGTTCTTTCTAGTCTATTCCCCGCCCCTTTTCGTTCGGCGCAGTAGGGGAAGAGTATGATGGCGGAGTTACAGCAGGTGCATGCTAATTCTAGCAACGAGGAGGAGGAGGAGGAAAGCCCGGATCCAGGCACGTCCCGATCCAGAAGGAGACGTTTTAAGGCCACAAATATGTCCTTTGGGGAGATGTTGGAGATGGTCGACATCATGAGGAAGTCCGAATATGACGGAAAATATGGGCCTTACCCCAACCCCAACATCCGAAAGGCCAAGATCATGGCAAAAGTGGTCAGGAGTCTTGAGAGGAATTTCGGGGTCCGAAGATCTAAAGATCAGCTCAGGAAACGGTGGTCGGACCTGAAGTTGAGAGAGCCAGAGCAGTACCGAAAGATCCGGAGAGTGCTGCAAAAAAGTAAGTAGTTGTGCTGTGTTCTTCCTATTCTTTCTGTCTTTATTCCGTTCGTTCTGCTCCATATGCTTTTATTAATTGTAACGTTTAAAAGGGCAACTTTAATGTTCATGGGCCCATTATTCGTTCGTATCAAACATTTTTCTTTCGGCCTCTAGAACACCATTGTTTAGGCCATATGCATTTTCACACATTTTTGGGGCCTACTTGGATGCCAAATATTTGTTTGTGTAGATGGGTTTGTTACTAGAATGAAATGCCAACTAGATTGTGTGTAAGGAGAGGACACTGAGCAGCTGTTTTCACATCTGGACGCTGGAGCACTAGTGTGGGACACAAGAACACCATTTTTATTAGGGGGGGCACACAGGTGCTCCAGTGTATAGACAAGACTCGGAGGACACCCCTCATCCGAGGAGACCAGAGACCCCCCACCTCTGGAAGAAGGGGAAATAACATCAACCCAAGAAGAAGAGCAGGAGGAAGAAGAAGATGTGGTGGAGATTGGCACCACAACAGGTGAGTGTCTGCGACCACAGGCTCAGGTAAGAGATGGATGGTGGCAGATTTTTGAGACCTTTTTTTTGTTCTTTATCTCTTTTTAGGTGATCGTGATGTGAGGGAGAGAGAACGTTTCACATCTGAAAGTGCCCAGATACTGATCAGGGAGATCATGGGGTGTAATCTCGAATTGCACAACATACAGCAACAAATCAGTGATGTTATTAAAAAAAATAATAACATCATTGATGTTTTGGGGTGAATTTAAACCCCACAAAATCACCTATTTTATTGTGGTCCAATCTTCCAAAATTTTTTACAATGTTTAGAAAAGCCAAATTTGAAGGATGCACACAGTGTGCCAACATGTGCTATCTGCCATCACGGGAGATCAATGGACGCGTTTTGGGGGTGCAAACCCTTCCTCAATTCTAAAGTCGCGTTGAGGAAGGGCTTGCTCCCCCAAAACACCTCCCTTGATCCCCCCTGATGGCAGATAGCACATGTTGACATTCGTAAATTGGTGTGCATCTTCCAAATTTGGCTTTTCCAGGGGTGAGTTCCCCCCATCTGAACGCTATATCAAACCCAGTTCCTAAATACTGATGTCTGATATAGCCTTCAGGTTTTACCATATTTGAACTTTGTAAGTTCAAGTTTTTTGGCTTTCTTGTTGGTTTTACACAGGCCTGTTTTATCTGAAATGGATATTTCGAATTTTGATAATGCTACTGCAAAAATTGTTATACAACAAACATGTTGGTTTGTTTTAAAAACCTTTCGTAAATGCACATGTGATTGTGCAGATATAAAAAAGTGGCTTACTCAAGAATGTGTGGATTATTGTCTCAACACTACAACACTTTTGGGGTGATGTAATTGCTGTTTTATGCAAAAATGGGGGTTATTTCCTAAGGGCAAATACACTTTGCACTACAACTGCAGGTTCAGTGCAGTTGCAAGTGCACTTGTAGTGAAATGTGTTTTTGCATTTAGGAAGGAGCAGCCAACACAGTATTTTATAAGGTTACCCAATCACGACATTTTCTGCACTCAACACACTTCTGTCAGGGTCAGCTAAAACAAACACAAGCAGTAAATGTCCACAAAGAATTTTTTTGGGTTGGTTTTTATTTTAAAAAGTTTTCACAGATTGTCTGACATATTGATAGCCCCCCTACCCGCAAAGAATTCAAGGTAGCGTAACCGGACATCACGGGCACTCAGGGAGGGCAAGCCAGGACGGCCACTTTCAAGCGCCGTCAGTGTTGATGGATTTGGATTTCTGGCCTCAGGCCCAACTGAGCCAGCATAGTTTGCTGAATGTTTTCTTAAAAAAATATGGAGAACACAGCACGCAAGTATTATATGGTTCAGTTTATACTCCGCCATATGGATGGGTGTCAGAAATAATCGTAACCGGCTGGCCAGGATTCCAAATGTGTTCTCCACCACTCTTCGGACTCTGGCCAGCCGGTAATTAAAAACCCTCTGTTCCGGGGTGAGGGTCCTCATCGGGAATGGCCGCATCAGGTGGTCCCCCAGCGCAAATGCTTCATCAGCAACGAACACAAATGGGAGACCTTCAACATTGTCCTCTGGAGGTGGCAAGTCCAAGCTGCCATTCTGGAGACGCCTGTAGAACTCCGTCTGGGTGATCACTCCACCATTGGACATCCGGCCATTCTTCCCCACGTCCACATACAGGAACTCATAATTAGCCGACACCACCGCCAACATCACTATACTATTAAACCCCTTGTAATTATAATAGTACAACCCCGAGTTGGGTGGTGGGACGATGTGGACGTGTTTCCCATCAATTGCCCCTCCGCAGTTAGGAAAGTCCCACCGCTGGGCAAAGTGGGAGGCCACAGTCTGCCATTCCTGTGGCGTTGAAGGAAACTGTTGAGGAAAAAACAATAAACATTACTATTTTTTCACAGAAACATGGCAAGCAGATTACACACAAACATTCTGGGTCAACCTCCAGATAGCATTTATTAAGGGGAATTTAACAACAACAAAGTATAAGGTACACCTATCATATTCCCCCTCCCCCCCTCATGGGCCATTTCTAACATTATAGGGGGGGAACTCTTGGACAGGTAACCCTCTTCACTTCATTTAGAGATGAAGGCCTAAATAAAGGGTATTACTTGGAACAGACCCTCCTTAGTTACACTATTGGCAGACCACTGGACAGGTAAGAAGTGTCATAATACAAAGATATAAATACACACTGTACACATTTGAGGACATTTGGACATTCTGCTATTACCTATCAAGATAATAATAGGATACCAAAAACTTAAACAGTACCATTGGAAAGTATACAGGCAGGCCCTTGCACTACATGCTTTGGGGAATTCATCCATAAATCTGACCAGTAAAGAGGTGGGTATAGTGTGTATGGGTTTGGCAAAGTCAGCAAATAGATGATTGAGGATAGAGAATTGGGATCAGCTGACTTAGCAGTTGGGGGAGGGAGGGTTACAAAAAATTTGGGGACACCACAAAAAAAAGCCTCTGGCACTCTGCCTGAATTTAAATCAAAAATAACATTTCCTAACATTTTAGGGGGTGTTTGGGGTAAAGCACTACTATGGAGCTGATAACATACATTGTTAAGTGACTACATGAGGTGAATATAGGGCCAGGAGACACCATGCTGGGGAGGTTAGTGAAGGGCAAATATGTATGAAGGACTGAAAATAATAATTACATAAAAATCCAGCATGCATGAGGACAAAGGGGACATTCACAGCATATTACAATCATGGTAATTAGGGAATGAGGAAAGAAATACAATATATTAGCAAACATTCAATACAATAAAATGTGATATTAAAGGATAAAAATCATATATTCATATATTCCTTCTTCATATATTCCTTCTGAAGGACCTGGATGATGGCAGAACAGGTCTCTGGGATAATGATCCCCAGAGCCTGGGGGGAGATGCCTGTCGAGAACTTGAGGTCCTGCAGGCTTCTCCCTGTGGCCAAATACCGCAAGGTAGCGACCAACCTCTGCTCCGGAGTGATGGCTTGCCTCATGCAGGTATCCTGCCTGCTAATATAGGGGGTCAGCGAAGCCAACAAACAGTGAAACACGGGGTCCGTCATCCTGAGAAAGTTCCTGAAATCATCAGGATTATTCTCACGGATCTCACGGAGCAAAGGCATATGACAGAACTGGTCACGCTGAAGCAACCAATTCTTGGTCCATGAACTCCTCCCCACCCTGTTCATGGACTGGACTTGTGTCAAGGTCAGGACCCCAACACCAAGCCCCCGCACAGCACGAACTCTACGAGGAGTACGCATACGAAACATGGCTAGAAAACGGTCGGCTGCTCAGAACGAAGTAACAGAACGCACTGAAGAACAGCAAGGCCTGTGAAGAGCGACCTGAAAACCAGTAACGAACGAACAAGAATACAATGACTCCTTAAAGTCACGCGGAACTTGCTTGCACGTACTGAAGAGCAGATACAAACCCACAAGCACAAACTGAATGGCAGAAAACGGTCTGAAAGCCACGAGTCTGAAAAAGCGCGAATCGTCTCTCACCAAACTTTTACTAACACGAGATTAGCAAAAGGAGCCCAAAGGGTGCCGTGCTTGGTTCTGAACCGGCCTTTTCTAGTCTCGTCGTACGTGGTGTACGTGACCGCGTGGTTGTCGATTGGAAATTCCGACAACTTTGTGCGACCGTGTGTAGGCAAAACAAGTTTGAGCCAACATCCGTCGGAAAAAATCCTAAGATTTTGTTGTCGGAATGTCCGAACAAAGTCCGACCGTATGTACGCCCTATTAATCTTTATTTTGTTCTGACCTTGTGCTCCCTATTAAATTTCAAATTTTTGTTTGGACAAATACTTGGCTATGTGTTTTACACCAAAAAGGATAGTTTGTTTGTGAGTAGGCAGGTACATTTTGAAAATACAATGACAAATTAGCAAGGGACACCAACATAGTTGTATCTTTGAGGTTAAAAAATACAAGATAATAATGGTGTTGTGGTAACTTGACACACAAAAAGAAAAATAAAAAATTATGGAGATCACTAGAAAAAAAAATATTCTGGAGATCACAAGAAAAAATAAAAATAAAATTATGGAGATCACTAGAAAAAATAAAAAAATATTATTCTGGAGATCAAGAGTAAAAAAAAACAACAAAAAAAAATATTATTCAGGAGATCACTATAAAGAATAAAAAATCAATTTGTCAGAACTCTGTCTGAACTCTGTCTGAATATTAGCAGCAAAGCAACTTCATTATTATAGCATTATAAAGAAGAAGAGAATGTGCTGCATTGAGAGATTTCATAATTTGCTGTGTGACGAATGTGATATTTCATTACTAATGCTAGTTTTACAAGACTGAGCGCTTCTGGCTCGTACTTGATTGCGAGCATGCGTGAACTTTTGTGCGCAGACTTGTGTACACACGATCGGACTTTCCGACAACAAACTTTTGTTGGCGGAAAATTTGAGAACCTGCTAGCCAACATTTGTTAGTGGAAAGTCTGACAGCAAATGTTCGATGGATCATACACATGATCGGACTTTCAGCCAACAAGCTCACATCCAACATCTCCCATCGGAAAATCCGACCATGTGTATGCAGCATTAGATTTTTCCCTGACCTGTCTGCTGTGTTCCAAAACATGCGAACAGGCAAAAAATTTGTTCGAACACGCGAACACCGTTAAAGTCTCTGGGACACGAACATGAATAATCAAAAGTGCTAATTTTAAAGGCTTATATGCAAGTTATTGTCATAAAAAGTGTTTGGGGACCTGGGTCCTGCCCCAGGGGACATGTATCAATGCAAAAAGAAGTTTTAAAAATGGACGTTTTTTCGGGAGCAGTGATTTTAATAATGCTTAAAGTGAAACAATAAAAAGTGTAATATTCCTTTAAATTTCGTACCTGGGGGGTGTCTATAGTATGCCTGTAAAGGGGCGCATGTTTCCCGTGTTTAGAACAGTCTGACAGCAAAATGACATTTCTAAAAGAAATTTAATTTCTTTGTTGGCGGTGATCGAGGCACAATGTTCCACATTTTCTGGGACTGCCCAAGAATCAAACCGTCCTGACAGGGGTCGACTTCTACCATTAAAGTAAAGTAAAGGAAACCCGGCGGCGTGTCTGCTGCACCTCACAACACGGCCCATAAAAAAATATAAGGCCTCTCTCGTTATCTGGTTGTTGAATGCTGCAAAGGCCTGTATTCCTCTGCATTGGAGATCTGTGATTCTGCTCTCGAGGTCTCTTTGGTACTCCAAAATGAATGAACTTAAGGACATGGAGGATCTTACGGCGGCCTTATACAATCGGGAGGAGACCTTTCGGGACACTTGGAGGCCATGGCAACACTTTGTATACACAGATGCTTATTTACGAGAGACTTCGCAACCCGGATGAATTCTTGGGTTTTGCCTGATTTTGGACATGGGCGAGCGACCCTGCTATCCCACTTTTCTGGTCCTATGTCTCTTCACTCCCACCTTTCGCCCCCTCCACCCTTCCTTTGTAATTTTCCTTTTTTACCCCTTCTTTTTCCTTTTTTGTAGCTAAGTGCCCCAAAGACACTTTTTCTTGGCACCTGGGGCCCCCTAAGTGACCCCAGAATTTTTTCTATTACATATCTTAGAGGCACTATTTGTTGCCTCTAGCTAAGCCAGTAGTTCTGTTGGCTGATAACTGATTTAAAGTTTGTTTGATCTCTAAGCTCTGATGGCTGCGATCTGTTTTGCTGTTTGTTTTACTGTTATATGCTTATTATAGCTGAGCAGTCCATATTATGCATAATTTACACTGCATGTTGGTTATCTATGTACCCCTTTATGCTCTTTCCTGCTTGACTTGTATTGTACAATTCTGGGTACACAAACAAAATAAAAGAATTAAAAAAAAGGTGACATCCTCACCTGTTAGTTTGCTTGTAATTAGTGTGTGTGTATAAAAGCTCAATTAGTTTCTGGACTCCTGACTGACCCTTGCATCTTTCATCATGGGGAAAGCAAAAGAATTGTCAAAGATCTGCGGGAAAAGGTAGTTGAACTGTATAAAACAGGAAAGGGATATAAAAAGATATCCAAGGAATTGAGAAGGCCAATCATAAGAGTTCAAACTCTAATGAAGAAGTGGAAAATTAGGGGTTCTGTGGAAACCAAAGCACGGTCAGGTAGACCAACTAGGATTTCAGCCACAACTACCAGGAAAATTGTTCAGGATGCAAAGAAAAACCCACAAATAACTTCAGGTGAAATGCAGGGCTCTCTGAAAACACGTGGGATGGCTGTTTCAAGATGCACAATAAGGAGGCACTTGAAGAAAGATGGGCTGCATGGTCGAGTCGCCAGAAGAAAGCCACTTACTATGCAAATGTCACAAAGTATCCTGCTTACAATACACCAAAACAGCACAGAGACAAGCCTTTAAGCCTTCTGGCACAAAGTCATTTGGAGTGATGAGTCCAAAATTTAGCCTTTTGGCCACAACTATAAATGCTACATTTGGAGAGGAGTCAACAAGGCCCATGATGAAAGGTACACTATTCCTACTGTAAAGCACGGAGCTGGATCGCTGATGTTTTGGGGATGTGTGAGCTACAAAGGCACAGGAAATTTGGTCAAAATTGATGGCAAGATGAATGCAGTATGTTATCTAAAAATACTGGAGGAACAATTGCATTCATCAGCCAGGAAGATGTGCATGGAACGTACTTGGACATTTCAACATGGCAATGATCCAAAACACAAGGCCAAGTCGACCTGTCATTGGCTACAGCAGAACAAAGTGAAGGATCTTAAGTGGCCATCTCAGTCTCCTGACCTCAGAATCATTGAGCCACTCTGGGGAGATCTCAAACATGCAGTTCATTCAAGACAGCACAAGAATTTACAGGAACTGGAGGCTTTTTGCCAAGAGGAATGAACAGCTTTACCATCTAAGAAGATAAAGAGTCTCATCCACAAATACCACAAAAGACTTCAAGCTATCATTGATGTTAAAGGGGGTAATATACGGTATTAAGAACTGGGGTATGTAAACTTTTGATCAGGGTCATTTAGGTAGTTTCTGTTGCCATTATGATTTAAAAAGAGTAAACACAGTTGATTGATAATAAATGGCTTCAGCCAAACACTTACAATGAGTGTTATCATTCATATTCTCTGAAAAATTGCCAAGAAATCATAAATTCTGCCAGGGTCATGTAGACTTATGAGCACAACTGTATGTGTGTGAATAAATAAAAAAAAAATATATATATATATATATATATATATATATATATATATATATATATATATATATATATATTTTTTTTTTTTGTGTGTGTGTATTCATATCTTTTGTTGTCATTCCATTTCCATTGCTAAATTATAAACCAGTACAGGGCTGTTTTGTAATTCAGCAATATATTCTCAACAATGAATCTCTCAGAAAAAAAGAAAGCCCACATAACTGTGGGGAGAGGGCTTTTAAAAAAATAAAAACTTTTAGAGCAAACAGTGTAGGGTTTCTCTTAAAATTATAACATGACACCTATCCAGAAATGCAGCCTGGGTTGCTAGGAAAGGGAGGGGCAGTGACTATGCCTCTTACATTCCTCCACAGCTGAATGACACCCCCATGCAATAAACAGAAAGATGTCACTGCACCTAAATGCATGACCTATTACAGCATGACTGTTACCTTGCTCAGGCAGGAACTACTTTGACACTGCCACTATGCTGTGCCCAACATTCTGAAGCAGGAAGATGGCTTCTATCATAAAGGAACATTTTATATTACAGATATTATTTTTATTTACACATACTGTTATTTTATATATGAAGGTACGAAGGGGTATATGGGGGTGTGTCAGTGTGTTCATAAAGGTATACATGAGCAAATATATACTATATATATATATCTATATAGATATCTATATAGATGTATAGATATATAGATATCTCTATATAGCTATATACAGTGGGGACGGAAAGTATTCAGACCCCCTTAAATTTTTCACTCTTTGTTATATTGCAGCCATTTTCTAAAATCATTTAACCACTTAAGGACCGCCTCACGCCGATGTACGTAGGCAAGGCGGCACGGGCAGGCAAAATCACGTACATGCACGTGATTTGCCTCCCGCGGGTGGGGGGTCCGATCGGACCCCCCCCGGTGCCCGAGGCGGTCCTGTTTTGTCCCCCGGCGATCGGAGGTGAGGGGGAGGCCATCCGTTCGTGCCCCCCCCCCCCTCGCGATCGCCGCCGGCCAATGGGAACATTCCTTTGCTGCTGTATGCTAAACAGCAGCAAAGGAAATGATGTCATCTCTCCTCGGCTCGGTATTTTCCGTTCCGGCGCCGAGGAGAGAAGACTGAAATGTGAGTGCACCAACACTACACACACAGTAGAACATGCCAGGCACACAAAACACCCCGATCCTCCCCCGATCGCCCCCCAATCACCCCCCAATCACCCCCCCCCGTCACAAACTGACACCAAGCAGGTTTTTTTTTTTTCTTCTGATTACTGCATTGGTGTCAGTTTGTGACAGTTACAGTGTTAGGACAGTTAGGGTTAGCCCCCTGTAGGTCTAGGGTACCCCCTAACCCCCCCTAATAAAGTTTTAACCCCTTGATCACCCCCCCCACCAGTGTCACTAAGCGATCGTTTTTCTGATCGCTATATTAGTGTCGCTGGTGACGCTAGTTAGGGACGTAAATATTTAGGTTCGCCGTCAGCGTTTTATAGCGTCAGGGACCCCCATATACTACCTAACAAATGTTTTAACCCCTTGATTGCCCCCTAGTTAACCCTTTCACCACTGTTACGGGTGACGCTGGTTAGTTCGTTTATTTTTTATAGTGTCAGGGCACCCGCCGTTTATTACCGAATAAAGGTTTAGCCCCCTGATCACTCGGCGGTGATATGCGTCGCCCCAGGCAGCGTCAGATTAGCGCCAGTACCGCTAACACCCACGCACGCAGCATGTGCCTCCCTTAGTGGTATAGTATCTGATCGGATCAATATCTGATCCGATCAGATCTATACTAACGTCCCCAGCAGTTTAGGGTTCCCAAAAACGCAGTGTTAGCGGGATCAGCCCAGATACCTGCTAGCACCTGAGTTTTGCCCCTCCGCCCAGCCCACCCAAGTGCAGTATCGATCGATCACTGTCACTTACAAAACACTAAACGCATAACTGCAGCGTTCGCAGAGTCAGGCCTGATCCCTGCGATCGCTAACAGTTTTTTTGGTAGCATTTTGGTGAACTGGCAAGCAAGCACCAGCCCCAGGCAGCGTCAGGTTAGCGCCAGTAGCGCTAACACCCACGCACGCACCGTACACCTCCCTTAGTGGTATAGTATCTGATCGGATCAATATCTGATCTGATCAGATCTATACTAGCGTCCCCAGCAGTTTAGGGTTCCCAAAAACGCAGTGTTAGCAAGATCAGCCCAGATACCTGCTAGCACCTGCGTTTTGCCCCTCCGCCCGGCCCGGCCCAGCCCACCCAAGTGCAGTATCGATCGATCACTGACACTTACAAAACACTAAATGCATAACTGCAGCGTTCGCAGAGTCAGGCCTGATCCCTGCGATCGCTAACAGTTTTTTTGGTAGTATTTTGGTGAACTGGCAAGCACCAGCCCCAGGCAGCGTCAGGGAAGTGCCAGTACCGCTAACACCCACGCACGCAGCATACACCTCCCTTAGTGGTATAGTATCTGAACGGATCAATATCTGATCCGATCAGATCTATACTAGTGTCCCCAGCAGTTTAGGGTTCCCAAAAACGCAGTGTTAGTGGGATCAGCCCAGATACCTGCTAGCACCTGCATTTTGCCCCTCCGCCCGGCCCAGCTCAGCCCACCCAAATGCAGTATTGATCGATCACTGTCACTTACAAAACATTTAACGCATAACTGCAGCGTTCGCAGAGTCAGGCCTGATCCCTGCGATCGCTAACAGTTTTTTTGGTAACTTTTTATTGAACTGGCAAGCACCAGTGGCCTAGTACACCCCGGTCGTGGTCAAACCAGCACTGCAGTAACACTTGGTGACGTGGCGAGTCCCATAAGTGCAGTTCAAGCTGGTGAGGTGGCAAGCACAAGTAGTGTCCCGCTGCCACCAAAAAGACAAACACAGGCCCGTCGTGCCCATAGTGCCCACCACTTCTGCAGCGCCCGTACTTCCCCCATTCACATCCCCAACCAAATGCAGTCGGTTGCATGAGAGGCATTTTCTTTATGTCCTCCCGAGTACCCCTACCCAACAAACCCCCCCAAAAAAGATGTTGTGTCTGCAGCAAGCGCGTATATAGGCGTGATACCCGCTATTATTGTCCCTCCTGTCCTGACAATCCTGGTCTTTGCATTGGTGAATGTTTTGAACGCTACCATGCACTAGTTGAGTATTAGCGTAGGGTACAGCATTGCACAGACTAGGCGCCATTTCACAGGGTCTCCCAAGATGCCATCGCATTTTGAGAGACCTGAACCTGGAACCGGTTACAGTTATAAAAGTTAGTTACAAAAAAAGTGTAAAAAAAAATAAAAATATATAAAATAAAAAAAAATAGTTGTCGTTTTATTGTTCTCTCTCTCTCTATTCTCTCTATTGTTCTGCTCTTTTTTTACTGTATTCTATTCTGCAATGTTTTATTGTTATTATGTTTTATCATGTTTGCTTTTCAGGTATGCAATTTTTTATACTTTACCGTTTACTGTGCTTTATTGTTAACCATTTTTTTGTCTTCAGGTACGCCATTCACGACTTTGAGTGGTTATACCAGAATGATGCCTGCAGGTTTAGGTATCATCTTGGTATCATTCTTTTCAGCCAGCGGTCGGCTTTCATGTAAAAGCAATCCTAGCGGCTAATTAGCCTCTAGACTGCTTTTACAAGCCGTGGGAGGGAATGCCCCCCCCCACCGTCTTCCGTGTTTTTCTCTGGCTCTCCTGTCTCAACAGGGAACCTGAGAATGCAGCCGGTGATTCAGCCAGCTGACCATAGAGCTGATCAGAGACCAGAGTGGCTCCAAACATCTCTATGGCCTAAGAAACCGGAAGCTACGAGCATTTTATGGCTTAGATTTCGCCGGATGTAAATAGCGCCATTGGGAAATTGGGGAAGCATTTTATCACACCGATCTTGGTGTGGTCAGATGCTTTGAGGGCAGAGGAGAGATCTAGGGTCTAATAGACCCCAATTTTTTCAAAAAAGAGTACCTGTCACTACCTATTGCTATCATAGGGGATATTTACATTCCCCGAGATAACAATAAAAATGATTAAAAAAAAATGAAAGGAACAGTTTAAAAATAAGATAAAAAAGCAAAAAAATAATAAATAAATAATAAAAAAACAAAAAAAAAACACCCCTGTCGCCCCCTGCTCTTGCACTAAGGCGAATGCAAGCGGAGGTCTGTCGTCAAACTTAAACAGCAATTGCACCATGCATGTGAGGTATCACCGCGAAGGTCAGATCGAGGGCAGTAATTTTTGCAGTAGACCTCCTCTGTAAATCTAAAGTGGTAACCTGTAAAGGCTTTTTTTTTTGTTTTCAAAAGATTTTATTAAAGAAAAGAAAAGAGTTCACATACATTGAAAGAGGATATTCAATTCTTTCAGGGTACAATATATTTTAAAAGGATAAAAGTACAGAGTAGTCTATCACATTAAAAACCATATAGTAACACCATCTTCTCCTGAACTGCTCTGAGTGTAACAAAGGAGAAGTTATACCCGAAGAGTTGGGTGTGTAGTAATTATAAAATGAAAAAGAAAGAAGAACAAACAAAACAAAAAAAAAGGGGAAAAATCATACTAGAAACAATAATTTGGTCAGGAGTGTTCAGTCTTGAAGTCTTAGTAAGAACCATGGATTCCATTTGGCATTGTATGCAGGAATAGAGTCATGTAATGTATGAAAAATTTGCTCAGATATCATCATACCATCAATTCGCGCAATAATTTGCGCGAATGGAACAGCAGCGGATTTCCAGGGAAGAGCTGTGCACCAGACCATAGCTATACATATTGTGTGAATTAACCTCAGGAGAGGTTTTGGAATTTCAGGAATATCTTGGAAAAAGAGGCAATGGAGGTGAGTGAGACTGATGGGGTGACCCGCCAGTCTATCTACCAGTTTAAAGACCTCTCTCCAAGTAGGTTGAAGTTTTTCACACTCCCAAAAAATGTGCATGTATGAACCCAAAAGCGTGCACCCCCTGAAACATTTAGGGGAAGTTTGTGGGTATATTTTGTGGATACGGGATGGGGTATAGTACCATCTTGTCATGAGTTTTATAGCTGTCTCCCTAACGGCAAGGGATTTGGTACATTTGCGTATATTTAACCAACCTCTTTCCCAATCCAAAGCGTCCTGTTCTAAGTTTAGTTCTTGGTCCCATTGAGACCTATATTTCAGGGATGGGACATCCACAGCTGACTCCAAAAGTTTATAGATCAGTGAGATGAGACCCCGCTGTCGGGGGGCCTCATGGCATAGATCCTCATATAGGGTCGTGTCAGTCTCTGAAGGGTTGGGGTAGTGTTGTTGAAAAAAGTGACGTATTTGAAGGAAGCGGAAAAACTCCCTGTCTGGAATATTAAATCTGGTTTTTAATGACGAGAATGTGGTGAATTTGGAGTTTACCTGGAAATCCCTCAGAGTGATTAAGTTGTGTTGTGTCCATTCTTGGAAAGACTCTGGGTGATAGTAAGCTGAGGGGAATCTAGGGTCACCGAGAAAGGAGGCTCCCTGAGGGGACTGAGTAGAGAGGTTGAACCTATATTTGTAGGAGTTCCAAAGTTTTAACCCCAGAGACACAACCATATTTTTGGAGGAGATATCTGGAAGGGAGGGGATAGAGGACCACATTATCCCAGGGAGAAATAGGGGAGAAATAGATTCTTGTTCGAATTTGACCCACGGGACCTTAGAATTTTGGATATTCCATTGGGCTTGTTGAGCATATCTGCTGGCCAGGTAATAAAGCCAGATTTGGGGGACCCCCAATCCCCCGCTTCTAGCAGATCGGTAAAGGGTGTCCCTAGCAAATCTGGAGGGTTTGTCCTGCCAAATAAATTTATTAAGTTGTGCCTGAAGGTTCAGCAGATATGATTTGGAAATTCTAATTGGGAGGGATCTAAAGAGATAGAGTAACCTGGGGAGGATCACCATTTTGAGGGCTGTTATTCTACCCATAAAGGAGATGTGAAGTTGGGACCACATTTTCAGAGTCCTTTTCAGTTTGGAGATCATAGGAGGGTAGTTAAATTCAAAAAGTTTGCTGAACTCTCCCGTCAAACAGATGCCCAGATAGGATAGGTGGGCATCTGCCCATGTAAAATGAAAGGAGTTTTTAAGGTGTTGGAGTTCCGTTGGAGAAAATCCCACCGGTAGGGCTACCGATTTCGTAACATTGATCTTAAGACCAGAGACTCCAGCAAAATTCGATAGGGTCTGAAGGAGATTGGGGAGGGAGATGAGGGGGTTGGTCAAGAACATGAGGACATCGTCTGCGTACATGCAAAATTTGTATGTAGAGGCACCTTTTGAATACCCTGAAATATCTTGGTTGGTGAGTATGGCAATAGCTAGGGGTTCTAGGGCCAGGGCAAAAATCAGGGGGGAAAGTGGACACCCCTGCCTAGTGCCCCGACCAACTGAAAAAAACTCAGAGCAACAGCCCGGAATCTTAATGCGAGTTTTGGGATTGAAATAAAGGGCATGGAACCTGTGCAAAAATTCATTGCAGAAGCCCATACGCTGCAGAAGGACGGAGAGGTAGTTCCAGGAGACGCTATCAAACGCCTTATGTATGTCAAGGCTGAGCATGAAGAGTCTCCTGGAGCTCTGATTTGCATCTTGAATTATGTTGGAAGCTAACCTGATGTTATCAGTTATAAATCTATGGGGAATAAATCCTGATTGGAAGGGGGAGATAAGGGAGGAAATAATGGAGGCCAACCTATCCGCTAGAATTCTACTAAAAATCTTTAAGTCATTATTCATGACTGAAATTGGTCTATAATTTTGGGGAAGTAGGTGATTTTTATTGGGTTTGGGGATCAAGGACATGTTTGCTAATAGCATCTCATCTGGGAAGTTACCCCCCTGTAGGACCCAGTTAAATAACTGTACTAAGTTGGGGGCTAGAAGAGTGGCAAATTTTTTATAGTATATGGCTGAAAAGCCATCTGGGCCTGGGGCAGAGCCCACCTTAAGGGATTTGATTACTTTAAGCACTTCTGAAGTAGTAATGGGGGAGTTAAGTTTCTCTGTTTGTGAAGGGGAGAGGGAAGGTAAAGGGACATTTTGAAACCAAGTATTTTCAGTACTAGTGGGGGGGGTTTGAACTGGCGCTAAAAGGGAGGAGTAGAAGCGTTCGAAAATGTGAAGCACTTCTTTAGGATGAGAGGTGGAAAGACCCGCTGTGGAGGTCAATTTGTATACATGTGTGGGGCGGGAGGCTTGGTTGAGTTTCCTAGCGAAAAGGGTTGTAGTGGAATTATTATGCAGCAGAAATTTGGCTTTGGACCATCTAAGGTCTTTCTCAGTCTTGGAGGATAGGAGAGAGTTTAACTCTAGACTCTTTTGGTCTATAGTTTTCCTGGTAGATTCCAAGCATAACAGAGCGGTGTTTTTATATAAACGGTCCAATTCTGTCGTGAGGTCAAGGATTTTTTGTCTGTGCATCTTATTATGGGAAGAGGCAATACTGATAAGCTTTCCCCTTATAACTGCCTTGTGGGCAGACCATATTATAGCAGGTGGGGTTTCTGGGAGATCATTAAATGAAAAGTACTCCTCAATGGACTTAGCTGTCTCAGATTCAGCCACTAAATCCGAGAGCAAAGCTTCGTTCAGTCTCCAGGTGTGTGGGGTGGGAGCGAGGCCTATGAATTGTGTGGTGAAAGAGGTGATATGATGATCCGACCAGACACAAGGTCGGATCGTAGCATTCGATGAGTTGGCTAAAATAATGGGGGTGGTGTAAATATAATCCAACCTAGCATAGCTGTTATGTGGATGTGAGTAAAAGGTGTATCCCTTTAGTCCCATATTATGCGTTCTCCAGGTATCTATTAGCTGGTGGTCCACCAGACCTTGTGAAAGAGACTTCGGGAAGGCTTTAGAAGAGATCGTGGAGGAGGATCTGTCCAGTGTTGGGTTAGCAACTAAGTTGAAGTCACCCCCTATTATCATATGAGGTGAGTTCAAAGAAACCAATTTGCCAAAGAAGGATTTGAAAAAGGATGCAGGTGCGTCATTAGGGGCGTAAACACTAGCTATGGTTATTTCTTTGTTGTGGATCAACCCTTTGATAATGACGAACCTGCTATCCTTGTCTTTATGACAATGCTTAACCTCCATCGGTAAGGAGGTATGTAGTAGTATGGCGGCACCCCTGCTTTTGGTTGCATGTAGTGAATAAAATGCTTGGGGAAAATTCCTGTGAAGGAATTTTGGGTGTGAGGTGTGGGAGAAATGAGTCTCCTGGATTAGGAGAATCTTAGCGCCAAGATGATTATATTGATCGAAGGCTTTGCGCCTTTTGACTTTTGAGTTGAATCCCTTCACATTATGGGAGATACATGTGATAACCATGATATATCATAGTCAAACTATCACAGCTGAAAGATTTTATAGTAAAGCCTACACGGAGGGTAAGCTGAGCTTGTAAGTTAAAGTGTAAGAAGTCAAGCAGGAGTACCGCCATTACAATATTAAATAAAATGCAAATATAGCATCTAAAGACGTGAATCTTAAATGCATAAGGATACTTAGCAATATTTATAAAGAGACTGAACATTAGGTATCGAATTGACTGACCAAAGAAACGAAAAAGGAGAAATTTTTGATAAAAAAAGAAAAATATAAAGGAAAAAAGGCCCAGATTCGGGCTACTAGAAGAAGACATAAAGTCAAACTTTTAAACCGGATCAGTGAAGGTTGTAAAAAAAAAACCTTTCTACCTGATAAAAAAACAAACAGTTCACAAGCGAGACAACTAGGTCTCGTACCCAGCTGGACTGCAACGCCTCTAAGTGAGGCTGCAGAGTGTGTAGTCAACGGGGCTTACTGTGCCCCAAGGCAAAAAACGGAAAAAAAAAGAGTTACTTTGCTGGGTGGGGAGAACATATCGCGGCACCGAGGGACGGCCACCATCCTAAGGAAAGTACTTGTGGTGCTGAGCAACTGACGGGAACTTCTAGCGTAGTTGTTCTGCGAGGCCCTCTCCGGCTTCATAACGAATCCTCCTTCTGTCTCTCCTGGGCGGAGGGGTTTGCCAGATGGGAGCTGGACGGGGTGTTGATGGAAGGCGACGTAGCGCAGAGGCATCCAAGAGGCCGAGCTTCACCAGAACTTCTTGGCCCTCACGAAGAGAGGAAGCAGCAAACGTTGTACCATTATGGGGGACCAGCAGTTTGAAAGGGAATCCCCATCTGTATCGAATGTGTGCAGACTGTAGCGCTGTGGTGATCTCCTTCAGGCCTCTGCGTCTGTCCAGAGTTGCTGGGGAAATATCTGGGTAAATCTGGATAGTATGATTATCCAAAGTAATGCGTTGGTTGTTACGAGCAGCCCTCAGGATTTCTTCTTTGGTGAGGAAGTCCTTCATACAGAGGATCACATCTCTGGGGGGCTTGTCATCAGGTGGTTTAGGGCGGAGAGCCCTATGGATGCGATCACACTTGAAGGCCGCAGATTCGTGGTCAGGGAGAAGTGACTTGAATAAACGGATCACAGTTGGGATTAGTTCCGTCTCAGATTCAGGGATGCCTCTGAGTCTCAGGTTATTACGTCTATTCCTATTGTCGAGATCTTCGACTTGGGCTTGTATTGTATTGAGGGCCAGAGATAGAGATTCGTGGTCATGACTAAGGTCATTATAAGCCAGGGCTAGCTCATCGTGTTTAGTTTCGAGGAGTTCAGTACGTGAGCCCAGGGCTGCTATCTCTTGTGACAGAGTATGGGAGGTTTTATGCAGCTCCGTTTGGAATTTGGTTGCCAATTTTGTGTACATGGCTTCCAGACTACTGTCCAGGTTCGCCTTAGAAAGGGTGGGGTGGTACTCACTTGAGCTGTGTTTGTTAGGAGAGAGGTCCGGCTGCGGTGGAGTGGATGGAGCCGGAGAGTTACCTCTTCCCGCGGCGCCATCTTGGGCCATGCTGTAGCGTTCCCGCGTGCGGAGGAGATAGTGGGTTAAAGTATTCTGAGAGGAGCCCCGAGATTTCCTCCGCTTCGACGGCATGCACCAAGCATATGTGGCTTGAGGGGTGCAAAAAATAATGAGGTTCGAGCTGTTTATGGCCCTCAGGAAGCCTATAGTGTCCCGGGTGTAGCGGAGCTACTGTATCAGGCGTCCATCTCCTTCTGCGCCGCGCATGCGCCCCCACCTGTAAAGGCTTTTAAAGGCTTTTAAAAATGTATTTATTTTGTTGCCACTGCACGTTTGTGCGCAATTGTAAAGCATGTCATGTTTGGTATCCATGTACTCGGCCTAAGATCATCTTTTTTATTTCATCAAACATTTGGGCAATATAGTGTGTTTTAGTGCATTCAAATTTTAAAAAGTGTGTTTTTTCCCCAAAAAATGCGTTTGAAAAATCGCTGCGCAAATACTGTGTGAAAAAAAAAAAATGAAACACCCACCATTTTAATCTGTAGGGCATTTGCTTTAAAAATATATATAATGTTTGGGGGTTCAAAGTAATTTTCTTGCAAAAAAAAATTACTTTTTCATGTAAACAATAAGTGTCAGAAAGGGCTTTGTCTTCAAGTGGTTAGAAGAGTGGGTGATGTGTGACATAAGCTTCTAAATGTTGTGCATAAAATGCCAGGACAGTTCAAAACCCCCCCAAATGACCCCATTTTGGAAAGTAGACACCCCAAGCTATTTGCTGAGAGGCATGTCGAGTCCATGGAATATTTTATATTGCGACACAAGTTGCGGGAAAGAGACAAATTTTTTTATTTTTTTTTGCACAAAGTTGTCACTAAATGATATATTGCTCAAGCATGCCATGGGAATATGTGAAATTACACCCCAAAATACATTCTGCTGCTTCTCCTGAGTACGGGGATACCACATGTGTGAGACTTTTTGGGAGCCTAGCCACGTACGGGACCCCGAAAACCAAGCACCGCCTTCAGGCTTCTAAGGGCATAAATTTTTGATTTTACACTTCACTGCCTATCACAGTTTCGGAGGCCATGGAATGCCCAGGTGGCACAAAACCCCCCCAAATGACCCCATTTTGGAAAGTAGACACCCCAAGCTATTTGCTGAGCGGTATAGTGAGTATTTTGCAGACCTCACTTTTTGTCACAAAGTTTTGAAAATTGAAAAAAGAAAAAAAAAATGTTTTTTCTTGTCTTTCTTCATTTTCAAAAACAAATGTGAGCTGCAAAATACTCACCATGCATCTCAGCAAATAGCTTGGGGTGTCTACTTTCCAAAATGGGGTCATTTGGGGGGGGGTTTTGTGCCACCTGGGCATTCCATGGCCTCCGAAACTGTGATAGGCAGTGAAGAGTGAAATCAAAAATTTTCACCCTTAGAAATCCTGAAGGCGGTGATTGGATTTCGGGGCCCCGTACGCGGCTAGGCTCCCAAAAAGTCCCACATATGTGGTATCCCCATACTCAGGAGAAGCAGCTAAATGTATTTTGGGGTGCAATTCCACATATGCCCATGGCCTGTGTGAGCAATATATCATTTAGTGACAACTTTGTGCAAAAAAAAAAAAAAGTGTCACTTTCCCGCAACTTGTGTCAAAATATAAAATATTCCATGGACTCAATATGCCTCTCAGCAAATAGCTTGGGGTGTCTACTTTCCAAAATGGGGTCATTTGGGGGTGTTTTGTGCCACCTGGGCATTCCATGGTCTCCGAAACTGTGATAGGCAGTGAAGAGTGAAATCAAAAATTTACACCCTTAGAAATCCTGAAGGCGGTGATTGGTTTTCGGGGCCCCGTACGCGGCTAGGCTCCCAAAAAGTCCCACACATGTGGTATCCCCATACTCAGGAGAAGAAGCTGAATGTATTTTGGGGTGCAATTCCACATAGGCCCATGGCCTGTGTGAGCAATATATCATTTAGTGACAACTTTTTGTAAATATTTTTTTTTTTTTTTGTCATTATTCAATCACTTGGGACAAAAAAAAAATATTCAATGGGTTCAACATGCCTCTCAGCAATTTCCTTGGGATACTTTCCAAAATGGGGTAATTTGGGGGGGTTTGTACTGCCCTGCCATTTTAGCACCTCAAGAAATTACATAGGCAGTCATAAACTAAAAGCTGTGTAAATTACAGAAAATGTACCCTAGTTTGTAGACGCTATAACTTTTGCGCAAACCAATAAATATACGCTTATTGACATTTTTTTTACCAAAGACATGTGGCCGAATACATTTTGGCCTAAATGTATGACTAAAATTTAGTTTATTGGATTTTTTTTATAACAAAAATTAGAAAATATCATTTTTTTCAAAATTTTCGGTCTTTTTCCGTTTATAGCGCAAAAAATAAAAACCGCAGAAGTGATCAAATACCATCAAAAGAAAGCTCTATTTGTGGGAAGAAAAGGACGCAAATTTCGTTTGGGTACAGCATTGCATGACCGCGCAATTAGTAGTTAAATCGACGCAGTGCCAAATTGGAAAAAGACCTCTGGTCCTTAGGCAGCATAATGGTCCGGGGCTCAAGTGGTTAAATTCATTTTTTTTTCCTCATTAATGTACACGCAGCACCCCATATTGACAGAAAAACACAGAATTGTTGACATTTTTGCAAATTTATTAAAAAAGAAAAACTGAAATATCACATGGTCCTAAGTATTCAGACCCTTTGCTGTGACACTCATATATTTAACTCAGGTGCTGTCCATTTCTTCTGATCATCCTTGAGATGATTCTACACCTTCGTTTGAGTCCAACTGTGTTTGATTATACTGATTGGACTTAATTAGGAAAGCCACACACCTGTCTATATAAGACCTTACAGCTCACAGTGCATGTCAGAGCAAATGAGAATCATGAGGTCAAAGGAACTGCCTGAAGAGCTCAGGGACAGAATTGTGGCAAGGCACAGATCTGGCCAAGGTTATAAAAAATTTGTGCTGCACTTAAGGTTACTAAGAGCACAATAATCCTTAAATGGAAGACGTTTGGGATGATCAGAACCCTTCCTAGAGCTGGCCGTCCGGCCAAACTGAGCTATCGGGGGAGAAGAGCCTTGGTGAGAGAGATAAAGCAGAACCAAAAGATCTCTGTGGCTGAGCTCCAGAGATGCAGTCAGGAGATGGGAGAAAGTTGTAAAAAGTCAACCATCACTGCAGCCCTCCACCAGTTAGGGCTTTATGGCAGAGTGGCCCGACGGAAGCCTCTCTTCAGTGCAAGACATATCACAGCCCGCATGGAGTTTGCTAAAAAAACACCTGAAGGACTCCAAGATGGTGAGAAATAAGATTCTTTGGTCTGATGAGACCAAGATAGAACTTTTTGGCCTTAATTGTAGAAAACCAGGCACTGCTCATCACCTGTCCAATACAGTCCCAACAATGAAGCATGGTGGTGGCAGCATCATGCTGTGGGGGTGTTTTTCAGCTGCAGGGACAGGACGAATGGTTGCAATTGAGGGAAAGATGAATGCGGCCAAGTACAGGGATATCCTGGACGAAAACCTTCTCCAGAGTGCTCAGGACCTCAGACTGGGCTAAAGGACAATGACCCTAAGCACACTGCTAAAATAGCGAAGGAGTGGCTTCACAACAACTCCGTGACTGTTCTTGAATGGCCCAGTCAGAGCCCTGACTTAAACCCAATTGAGCATCTCTGGAGAGACCTAAAAATGGCTGTCAACCAACGTTTACCATCCAACCTGACAGAACTGAAGAGGATCTGCGAGGAGGAATGGCAGAGGATCCCCAAATCCAGGTGTGAAAAACTTGTTGCATCTTTCCCAAAAAGACTAATTGGCTGTATTAGATCAAAAGGGTGCTTCTACTAAATACTGAGCAAAGGGTCTGAATACTTAGGACCATGTGATATTTCAGTTTTTCTTTTTTAATAAATCTGCAAAAATGTCAACAATTCTGTGTTTTTCTGTCAATATGGGGTGCTGTGTGTACATTAATGAGGAAAAAAAATGAACTTAAATGAATTTAGCAAATGGCTGCAATATAACAAAGAGTGAAAAATTTAAGGGGGTTTGAATACTTTCCGTCCCCACTGTATATACACAGTATATTTTTTTTATACCTAATACTGCTTTAAACTCCTCTACAACTTTATCCCTGACCTGTCTAGTGTGCTCCTTGGCCTTCATGATGCTGTTTATTCACCAAGGTTCTCTACCAAACCTTTGAGGGCTTCACAGAACAGCTGTATTTATACTGAGATTAAATTACACACAGGTGGACTCTATTGGTGACTTCTGAAGACAATTGGTTCCACTAGATTTTAGTTAGGGGTATAAGAGTAAAGGGGGCTAAATACAAATGCACGCCACACTTTTCAGATATTTATTTGTAAAAAAATTTGAAAACTGTTTATCATTTTCCTTCCCCTTCACACCTATGTGCCACTTTGTTTTGGTCAATTACATAAAATCCCAATAAAATACATTTACGCTTTTGTTTGTTGATCCTTTGGGAACTAACAGTCTCTTTAGTTAGTTCAGCAACAGCCCATTACAGGCTAGGAACTCTCAGTCCCTTGGGAAAAGCAGCACACATGGTGTGAACCGCTTCCTGCAACACCATCTGCTTCCCTGTAGACATTGTTTCAAGCTCTACTTTCCTTCCAGAAATGCTAGCCTACCTGGCTGTCACTTCACCAGCCACTCCTCAGCTGGCATGGCTCATGGCTATTTAAGGGCTCCTTAATTCTCTGCCAGACCCACTTCCTGGGGATTGGCTAAGGGCCCTCAAATATGCAAGAAAACCCCTCCTAGCTTCAGCCCACTAACTTCCAGGATATTCTCCAACATTCTAGAATCGGGGAGGCACCAGAGAGCTGCCAGGATGAGTCATCCAACCCTAACCTCTAATAGCCCTGATCCAGATTTCATGACTCTGGTTTATCCTTGGGCCAGACTAAATTTGCCTGCACTACCACTAGTAGTACACTAGCGAATGCTACATATATATACTGTATATAAATATAATATATATAGATATGCTGTATATATGTGTGTAGGCAAATGCGCTGTGCTGTTTCCTTAGCTTGTAATAATGGGCTCATATGTAGTGGTTGCAGTTTTTAGTGTTGTGGCAGACTGACAATTTCCTGTTCTGAGTCACACAGCGTCCAATGCATGTGTTGTCATCTGCTCTGTGTTGCATCACAAATGTGGGAGTGCTAAATTTGATTAGAAAAATACATTTCCAGGTGCACCAGTGAGTTTTTTGTGTCTGTGTCTGCTTATTTGTCTCTGTGTCAGATATAATTACTGTGAAGCTCTGACCTGGATCAGTGCTAGACTGATGCCCCGTACACACGGTCGGATTTTCCGATGGAAAATGTCCGATCGGAGCGTGTTGTCTGAAATTCCGACCATGTGTGGGCTCCATCGGACATTTTCCATCGGATTTTCCGACACACAAAGTTGGAGAGCAGGAGATAAAATTTTCCGACAACAAAATCCTATCGCGTCAATTCCGACCGTGTGTGGCCTGTTCCGACGCACAAAGTGCCACGCATGCTCAGAAGAAATTCCGGCACGGTACAGCTTGTTCTGGTAAACTTAGCGTTCGCAATGGATACAGCACTTTCGTCACGCTGCAATGTCAAAAATGGTTTAATACAGCGCACTCTCTTCTTCTTTATAATGTGAGAAGAATTAAGTAGTTTTGCTGCTCATATTCACACACACTTCTCACAAAGTTTTATTTTTGTTTTTTTATTGGGATTCCCTGAATATATTGTTATTAGTTGTCACATCTGACAGAATTTTTTTTTTATTATTTAATTTTTTTTGTGATTTTAAGCCCTTTTTTTTTTTAGATTTAATGTTTAATTTTCAAAGGCTGATCTTTGTTCATTGTTATTTTTATTTTTACTCCAGAATATTTTTGTGTGTGTTTTGTGTGTCAAGTTTCCCCAACACCATTGATATATTTTATTATTTAATCTCAAGGAGATTGTTTGTTGTTGGTGTCCCTTGTTCATTTCACATTGTATATTTGAAATGTACCTGAATCCTCACAAACCAAATGTCCTTTTTGAAGTTAAACACACATAGGCAAGTATAATTCAAAACAAAAATCCTTTATTAAAGGCTCAGAACCAAACAAAGGGGAAGGCAACACTGGATCAACAGGAGAAATTAGCGAAGCCTTGGACCCCCACGGCAAACATCAATTCTTGAACATCAAAATTGGTGGCCTGAGGAGTCCATATGTAAGGGAGGGCAGTCTGGTCCAGAATTCGCAGAGATCCGGATAGCAGCAGATGACATCTGTGTCCCCAGGCTGTGGTACCACAAGAGGCTGCATCTTTTGGCCGACCAGACTGGATCCAGGGTCCTCACTTTCTGGTCTTCCTTCCACGCTTCCTTCCGGGCTGTGGCTGTGCTGTTGGAGATGTGGCAGGAGGAGGAGTAGGACCTGGAGGAGGACTGGGAGGACCTGGAGGAGAAGGAGGAGGAGGACCTGCAGGAGGAGGAGGAGGATCATCGCAAAGGTGTGTCTGAGCTGTAATTTGGCCCCTCATACCTTTGTTAAGAGCCTCCGATATGAGCGACTCACACATGACTTGTTGGCCCTCCTCCATCCTCTGCATCTTATAGGCAATGATGGCAGCAATGTCCTCCTCCACGGTGTGTCGTGCTCCCAGGACCTCTGTAGCCCTCCAAAAGAGTCCTCTGCCAGCCTCCTCTAGGGCACTCATCCTACTGCCACTTTCTCTTTTCAGGGGGATGGAGGGACCTGCAGATCAGCCAGCCGGCTCGGCCCGGCCACCTCCTGGCTGAGACTTCCCTGTGTATGAAAAAGGGACATGGTTTTAGTTTTTGCTTCATCAATCACAATCCTAAATTAGTACTCCCAACTAACATCTAGTTAACATCATTGATTGGACAAGCAGAAATATTTAGAGGAATGCTATACCTGGCTCAATCTGGGCTCCTCCACATGTTGCCTGGAAGGCCCAGGTTGGGCGTCAGAAGCCTCAGCCGGGGGGGGAAGGAAGTGTGGAAGGAAGAGTGGAGAGGGATGGCCTGGGTTCAGTCTGAGAGAGAGGGGGGGGTGGTGCTGCGCTAACCAGAGGTGTCTCTGCTTGTGGGAATAAATATTATATCCTGATATTCATAGATCACAAAAAATTAAATGGTGAAAAACATCAGCAAATCGCATAGGTTGAAATAAATATGGTGATTCAAAATAAATATGTGGATCCAATCAATGCTTGTAGATATAAGAATAAATACTGGTGTAAGGTTAATTAAAAAAGTAATAACAACCAAATAACATATATTAAAATGTGTAAAAATTCAATATGACCAATAGTGCTCGTGCTCTTGTGACTAAAAACTCAAAAATTAGACTCATACGTATGTTAAGGTGCAACAATGGGATATTGGATGAAGACAAACAGTCACAAATCAAGTGAAAAATGACAACCAAGTGAGATAAACAAAGAAAACGGAATGGTCGCTTTATCCTTATATTGCGACCCTGTGCAACAGTGCGACTATAATGTGAATGATCACGTATGTGGATAAACCACTCTGATCATTAAGTGTCCAGAATAAAAATAATTCAAAGTGTCCAAAGAAAAAATGTGTTCAACAAGCCAGTGTTTTTAAACGCAATCACTCCAATGACAGTGGGGTGTTATTTGTAAAACACTCTCTATCTTCTTCATGCAGCATGCACTAGTGTAGGCAGTGGCCCCTTACCTAGCGGTGCTAGGTCAACCGCATATGAGTTGTTAACTCTCGTGGTCCTGGGTCTCTCCTGTATCTCTGTGTCCAGACTTGCTGACTCTACAGGATCCTATATGGGGCTGGGATATGTCTAGCTGAGGTCCTGGGACAGTGCCGCTCCTAGCTCCTCCTCCACATCATATCTCCTGCTCACACACGCTGGCTCCGCGGCTCCTCTGCTCCTCACAAGAAACTTGGAAGGAAGGACGTACCCAGCTCATCTCCTCCCCCCCGGCCGGGGCATTCCCTCCCTTCGGGGAAACTTGTCACGTCCTTCGCTGTGTTTTCCACTCTTCTCAGAGTGACGGGAAGTTTCTTGTGAGGAGCAGAGGAGCCGCGGAGCCAGCGTGTGTGAGCAGGAGATATGATGTGGAGGAGGAGCTAGGAGCGGCACTGTCCCAGGACCTCAGCTAGACATATCCCAGCCCCATATAGGATCCTGTAGAGTCAGCAAGTCTGGACACAGAGATACAGGAGAGACCCAGGACCACGAGAGTTAACAACTCATATGCGGTTGACCTAGCACCGCTAGGTAAGGGGCCACTGCCTACACTAGTGCATGCTGCATGAAGAAGATAGAGAGTGTTTTACAAATAACACCCCACTGTCATTGGAGTGATTGCGTTTAAAAACACTGGCTTGTTGAACACATTTTTTCTTTGGACACTTTGAATTATTTTTATTCTGGACACTTAATGATCAGAGTGGTTTATCCACATACGTGATCATTCACATTATAGTCGCACTGTTGCACAGGGTCGCAATATAAGGATAAAGCGACCATTCCGTTTTCTTTGTTTATCTCACTTGGTTGTCATTTTTCACTTGATTTGTGACTGTTTGTCTTCATCCAATATCCCATTGTTGCACCTTAACATACGTATGAGTCTAATTTTTGAGTTTTTAGTCACAAGAGCACGAGCACTATTGGTCATATTGAATTTTTACACATTTTAATATATGTTATTTGGTTGTTATTACTTTTTTAATTAACCTTACACCAGTATTTATTCTTATATCTACAAGCATTGATTGGATCCACATATTTATTTTGAATCACCATATTTATTTCAACCTATGCGATTTGCTGATGTTTTTCACCATTTAATTTTTTGTGATCTATGAATATCAGGATATAATATTTATTCCCACAAGCAGAGACACCTCTGGTTAGCGCAGCACCACCCCCCCCTCTCTCTTTTACCATTTTCGTTTTGGGCTGGTGTTTGAGCCCTTGTTTTCGGTGCATGCAGCTTTCCAATAAGAGAAGTTGCACATAGTCTCAATTAACTGATTAGTAGACCGACTTCCCCAACTGGTAGCGCAGGAATAACCCTCGTCTTTTACTGGGTTCAGTCTGGCCTGCCAGAAAATGCAGCCTGTCGTAGTACCACATCCTGGGGAGATAGATGTCATCTGCTGCTCCGGATCTCTGTGAATCCAGGACCTTCTTGCGCTCCCTTAGATATGTACTCCTCAGGCCACCAATTAATATCTTTAAATGGGTGATGTCTGCCGTGGGGATCACCTGCTTCACAATTTCACACAATTGCTCCAGTGCTGCCTTCCTCTTTGCTTGGTTCTTGTAATGGGGGTGTTTAATCTCCCACAGACATGGCAGCTCCCTTAACATATCTATGAATACTGACATGAAGTCATTGTCTTTCACTAGCATATCCATGTTCACTGCAAGACACAACACAAGACAAAGCCTAATGTCAGACAAAAATCTCCTAATCTTGTTACAATATAGGCCTCAATGTAGAAGCAGTATAGGCACAAGTTTGTCTCTTACCTTCGTTCTTACGATCGGCGCGTCCAATGCTCCCTCCTCCGCTCACAGATCGTACTTAATACGCACGTGTGTTACGCTTTATATACACTGCGCATGCGTGTAACTCCGCCCGCCCCTGACGTTCTTTCTATTCTATTCCCCGCCCCTTTTCGTTCAGCGCAGTGGGGGTAGAGCACATGGCGGAGTCACAGCAGGTGCGTGATAATTACAGGAACGAGGAGGAGGAGGATGAAAGCCCAGATCCGGACACGTCCCGATCCAGAAGGAGACGTTTTAAGGCCACAAATATGTCCTTTGGGGAGATGTTGGAGATGGTCGACATCATGAAGAAGTCTGACTATGACGGAAAGTATGGGCCTTACCCCAACCCCAATATCAGAAAGGCCAAGATCATGGCGAAAGTGGTCAAAAGTCTTCACATGAATTTCGGGGTACGACGATCGAAAGATCAGCTCAAGAAGCGGTGGTCGGACCTGAAATTAAGAGAGCCAGAGCAGTACAGAAAGATCCAGGGAGTGTGCTGCAAAAAAGTAAGTAGTTGTGCTGTGTTCCTATTCTTTCTGTCTTTATTCCGTTCGTGCTGCTCCATATGCTTTTCTTAATTGTACAGTTTAAAAGGGCAACTTTAATGTTCATGGGCCCATTATTCGTTCGTATCAAACATTTTTCTTTCGGCCTCTAAAACACCATTGTTTAGGCCATATGCATTTTCCCACATTTTTTTGGGTTTACTTGGATGCCAAATATTTGTTTGTGTAGATGGGTTTGTTACTAGAATGAAATGCAAACTAGATTCTGTGTAAGGAGAGGACACTGAGCAGCTGTTTTCACATCTGGACACTGGAGCACTAGTGTGGGACACAAGAACACCATTTTTATTAGGGGGGGCACACAGGTGCTCCAGTGTATACTATAGGGGGGTCTCCACCTGTGAAGCTTGTACTAAACAGGTAAAGTATTGCAGCTTGACAAAGGACAACAAAAAAAAGACATCTTGGAACTCGGCTAAAATAGACAAATATACCCCACTTCCAAGCAATGTTTCCTATTCATAGTTCTGCCATCAAATATCTGTGTGCTAATTATACCATTTTTGTTTTACATAGGGGAGAAAAGACTCGGAGGACACCCCTCATCCGAGGAGACCACAGACCCCCCACCTATGGAAGAAGGTGAAATACCCCAACCCAAGAAGAGCAGGAGGAAGAAGAAGATGTGGTGGAAATTGGCACCACAACAGGTGAGTGTCTGCGACCACAGACTCAGGTAAGAGATGGATGGTGGCAGATTTTTGATACCTGTTTTTGTTTGGTTTCTCTCTTTTTAGGTGATCGTGATGTGAGGGATCGAGATCCTTTCACATCTGAAAGTGCCCAGATCCTGATCGGGGAGATCATGGGGTGTAATGTCGAATTGCAAAACATACAGAAAAAAATAAATGATGTGATTCAAAAAAATAATAACATCATTGATGTTTTGGGGCGAATTTAAAACCCCACAAAATCATTTTTTGGATTGTGGTCCAATGTTTTAAATCTTTTTGCAATGTTTTGAAAAGCCAAATTTGGAGGATGCACACAGTGTGCCAACATGTGCTATCTGCCATCACGGGAGATCAATTGACGCTTTTTGGGGGTGCAACCCTTCCTCAATTATAAAGTAGCGGTGAGGAAGGGCTTGCTCCCCCAAAACACGTCCCTTGATCCCCCGTGATGGCAGCTAGCACATGTTGACATTTGTAAATTGTTGTGCATCTTCCAAATTTGGCTTTTCCTGGGGTGATTTACTCCCATCTGAACGCAATATCAAACACAGTTCCTAAATACTGATGTCTGATATTGCCTTCAGGTTTTACCTAATGTGAACTTTGTAAGTTCAAGTTTTTTGGCTTTCTTGTTGGTTTTACACAGGCCTGTTTTATCGTAAATGGACATTTCTATTTTTGATAATGCTACCCCAAAAATTGTTATACAACAAACATGTTGGTTTGTTTTAAAAACCTTTGGTAAATGCACATGTGATTGTGCAGGTATAAAAAAGTTGGTTAATCAAGAATGTGTGGATTATTGTCTCAACACTACAACACTTTTGGGGTGATGTAATTGCTGTTTTCTGCGAAAATGGGGGTTAGTTCCTAAGGGCAAATCCACTTTGCACTACAAGTGCAGGTTCAGTGCAGTTGCAAGTGCACTTGTAGTGAAATGTGTTTTTGCATTTAGTAAATAACAGCCAACAGTGCTTTGTATAAGGTTACACAATCACGCCATTTTCTGCACTCAAAACATTTCTGTCAGGGTCAGCTAAAACAAACACAAGCAGTAAATGTCCACAAAGAATTTCTTTTTGTTTTTTATTATAAAAAGTCTTCACATGCCCTCCCCCAACTATATATATATGGGGGGAGTGGCCTGAGGAAGATGGAGTAGAGACACACGCTCGCAGAGGCTCCGTCCATCCCCCAGACCGTCCGGCTGTTTAAACTGCTTTATACAGCTAATAATGCAACGGGCAAACTAAGTGGACCTGAGCCCGGAAACCTAACCCGTAATGAGGAAGAGAGACAACAAACCCCAGCGAACACCTGTGCAGCCCGAGATCCAGCAATATTTCACACGAGCGGCGGTATTACGAAGCCGAACGGCAGAGAAACAGAGAGGCGCGGATTTTGAAAAACAGACGCCCAAAGCAGCACGTGAGAGCCTCGATCTAACAGAGCATACCCGACCGGCACCTCCAGAGAGGCTGGAATCAGAGGAGGGAGTGCAAGGCAACATGGATACACACCTGTTGGAGGAGACAGCTACAAGGTATGATGACAGAGATCTTAGAGCGCTCCTGCAAGCCCTGCCGACACGGGTGGACATAGAGAAGATGATTGCATGCTTGGAGGAGGCACATAGTAGAGAGATAAAGGCTGTTCAAACAGAGGTACAACAGATAGCTAATAAGCTTGAAGTGGAAAGCACCGCACTAGCTTCCCTGGAGATCCGGGTCAAACAACTGTAGCATGCACAGATAATACAATCTGGTTATGCCCCCTCACTGCAGCTCCGAGTGGAGGAAATGGAAGACCGCAGCAGGCGTAAAAATTTGAGGTTCAGGGGGGTACCGGAGGCAATAGGGAAGGAGGACTTGCAGCCCACGATTATGGCAATATGCCATCAGTTGGTCAACTTCACCCCTCCTCAGACCCTAGAAATTGAGAGGATACATAGATCCTTAGGACCCCGCTCAACAGACTTAAGTAGACCCCGAGACGTTATATGCTGTTTTCACCGTTACGGACATAAAGAACTGATTAGCCGTAAGGCATGGGATGCGGGTGAAATTATCCATAAGGGGTTCTCAGTAAAAATCTTACCAGACTTATCGCGAGCTACTCTACAGCGAAGAGCAATGCTACGCCCCCTATTGGACAGAATTAAGAACATGGGGGGGTCATATCGATGGGGTTACCCTATCTCACTAACTGTAAAAAGGGGTTCATCATCATTTAAGCTGAAACACCCCACTGACCTCCCAGACTTGTTTATTTTCCTGGGGGTGGATAATATGGCGATTCCAAACTGGCTACAACCCACCCCAGGGTCCATAGGAGCAATGAGACCTCCTCCGAGGGGGGATGATGAGTTAATACTGGGGAAGGGAGGGAATGAGGTTGCCCCTTAACAGGGAAGATATGAGAGGTGAGGGGTGGGGGGGGGTAGGATGCCCCCTGCCCAAGGGCCCTCTCCCCTTGCCTCCCCTCCCCCCCTCCTCACCATTGTGATATGTTTAATTTTTTTTTTTTCTCTTCTCCTCTCCCCCTTCTCTGGTTTCTTTTTTTTCCCTTCTCTCCCAATTTTCTTTTGTTTGGTGAGCTGCCGGGACATGAAATGTAGTAAATGGACTGGGACCACCTCTTATTTTGGAATTTTTTTTTTTTTTTTAAGGGGTACCCCCCTTTTTTTTTTTTTTCAAATATATATATACATTCTTCCCTTTTTTTTTTCTTTTTGGGGGATTGGTCGTGTGGGGGGTTTGCAGGGAATTAATCAAGGATATTACCACATAGAACTGAAGTTGGATTAATGACACTTATTGGTGTTTTATGCTGAATTACTCACGTTAGAAGTGTTTTGGTTTATGTATGTTGGTGGGGGTCACAGATATATTGAATCTGAACTAATTGAATAGAAAAGATTGTCACAGAGAGTTTTTTTTTTTTTTTTTTTTTTTGGATAAGGTCATGAAATAATGTCACAAATAATGTCACGAATGTTGATTTAAGCTATCAGAAAAAGAGGAGGTCTTTTTTTTTTTTTTCCCTCCCATATATACTGCACTAACATTGGTTGGAATTACGACACAGAAATGTCACTAAATGTAACTAAAGGATGAATTAATTCATTGGGAGGTGGGGGACTTTTCTCCCCCCCCCCTAATAAAATTTTTTTTTTTTTTTTTCCCTCTCCCCCCCATGGTATGGGAGGCTCATAAAGCCGTGATCCGGGGGATTTTGATTAAACATGGATCCAGGCGTAAGAAGGAACGAGAAAAACAGATAAAAAAGCTATTAGAGGAAATACAGGTCTTGGAATCTCAACATAGGAGGACACAGGCACCCGCTGCGGGGAGAGAATTAATGCATCTGAGGCGGCAGATCACGGACATCCTTCGATATAAAGCTAAGGCAAAAATACAGCTAGGCAGGAAAACAACATATGAACTGGGAGACAAATGTACTAAATTATTGGCTGGGAAACTTAAAGAAAGAGGTACGACAACATATATACCTCAAATAAAAGGGGGAAATGGACAGTTAATATCACTGCCAAAGGGAATAGCGCAGAGGTTTGGAGAATACTACTCCTCTCTATATAATCTGAACCCAATAGCTTCACCTCTTACCACAATGGAGGAAGACCTTTCCTCAGCACGGCTCCCACGGATATCATCTCCAGATCGTCATAACTTGGAAATGCCCATTTCCATCAAAGAAATTAGTGAAGCATTAAAAACAGTCAAACCTGGGAAAGCCCCAGGCCCTGATGGATTTTCCATACAATATTATAAGAGGTTTTTTTTCGATACTGGGTAATCAGATGACAAAGGTATATAATGAGCTGGGCTGAAGTGCTGCGCTACCCCCGGATGCGCTACTGGCACACATTTCAGTGATTCCAAAGGAAGGGAAGGATCCGGCGGAATGCGGCAGCTATCGGCCCATCTCGTTATTGAATGTGGATTTAAAGCTCTTCACCAAAGTACTAACCCTACGGCTCCAACCATTGCTTACCCAGTTAGTGGATTTGGATCAAGTGGGGTTTGTCCCGACCCGTGAGGCGAGGGATAATACTATTAAGGTACTTAACTTAGTGCAATACGCCAATGACACAAATATACCTTGCGTTTTTTTGAGCACAGATGCTGAAAAAGCATTTGATAGAGTAAATTGGCAATTTATGTTTGAGGTTCTTAAACAAATAGGAGCGGGAGACCGTATGACCCAATGGAGATCTGGAGTTTACACTACACCACAAGCATCAGTTAAAGTAAACGGAGTATTTTCGAAACCCTTTAAAATTACAAATGGCACGCGCCAAGGATGTCCGTTGTCGCCATTATTGTTTGCGCTTGCGTTAGAACCCTTACTTAACAAGATTCGCCAAAACCCGGATATCCAGGGGGTATGCTTGGGAAATAAGAACTATAAAGTATCAGCATATGCAGATGACCTGCTGTTTTCCATGTCTAACCCGCTTATCTCATTGCCCAATCTTATGAAAGAATTTAAGATCTATGGAGATCTATCAAATCTAAAAATTAACTACGCGAAATCAGAAGCGATGGGGGTGAGGCTGCCACCTCCAACACAAAAGGCCATACAGCCAAATTTCAATTTTAAATGGGTACCTGCGGTGCTAAATTACTTGGGTACATATGTACCATCAAAGATAGGAAATACTTTCACGGCAAATTTTATACAATTATATAATTCAGTACGGTTACTACTAGACAAGTGGCAACACGGACTACACTTGTGGTTTGGCCGCTGTAACATTATCAAGATGTGTATTCTACCAAAATTTTTGTATCTTTTTCAAGCGTTACCCATTACCATCCCGGTGGTTTTTTTTCATCAGATAAGTAAACTTTTTTCGAAATTTATATGGGCAAAGAAAAGTCCTAGGATTAGTAGAAGACTAATGACGATACCCAAGTGTTATGGGGGGGTAGCTGTCCCGGATGTATTTAAGTACTACCAAGCGGCTCACATAGGGAGATTAGTGGATTGGTGTAGACATGGGGAATCTAAGCGATGGGTAGACATGGAACAACAGCTGAGCCCCGTACCTCTACGTAGAGCACCCTGGTGCTATAAGGAGTTACCCCACACCCTTAGAAAACATCCCATTATAGGACCTACACTACGTATTTGTGCTAAGTTTTGCAGTATTCCCAGATTTTCCTCGACCCACTCACCTCTATACCCTATATTGGGAAACCCCAGATTACAACCAGGAATGGAAAAGGGAGCATTCAGTAAACTGGAGGAGAAGGGAGGGTCTCAAGTATCACATTTTGTGCAGTTGGAGGCTTGGCCAACAATTGCAGCACTGATTAAACCAGGAGGAGATTATGAAGTAAATTTCTGGCAAGCAATACAAATTCGACACTTCTTAGGGACCTTGGGACCACCAATAAATTATCGGCGTCAACTTACGGTATTTGAATTATACTGTGAGGAGAAGAAACCTCTCGCTTGGGTGATCTCTAAGATCTACTCACTGATAATTACCCCGTCGGAGGAGTTTGTGCTACCATCCATTAGTAAGTGGGAAAGAGATCTTAATAGAACTTTTAATCCAACTCAACGCAGGAAGATCATTTACTTGGCAATGAACTCGTCAATAAATACACGGACACAGGAATTAAATTACAAATTGCTAACTAGATGGTATTGCACCCCGTCGAGGCTCAGTAAATTTACAGCAGAAACTTCAGACCGATGCTGGAGATGCGGGAAAGAGGAGGGAACACTCCTTCATATTTTCTGGTCCTGTACTAAGATCAGAAAATATTGGTTAGAGGTTCAGAAAATTTCCCAAAAACTTACAGATTTCTTAATACCAGATGATCCCGCTTTTTTTCTGCTCCATTGCTCACCGATGCAAGTATATAAAAAGTCCGTGTTGTGCCACTTGGTAAATGCTGCCAAGACCTGTGTCACTATGTGTTGGAGAGATACAAGACCACCCTCTATTGCAAGGTGGCTTAATAAAGTCAGAGAAATTGGAGCCATAGAAGACTTGGTCCACGCAGCACAAAACAGAAAAGAACAATATGTACAAACTTGGTCAATATGGGACCGATTTGTATGTTCAGAAGAAGGGAAGAGAAAGATGGAAGATAGAATAGAAGAATGAGAATGTCTTAGGTAGAACTACTTTATATCTCGCTGTGTAGAGGGGAATAGGATGAGGAGGAGTAGGAGATTGGGTTTTTTTTTTTTTTTTTTTTGGGTATAGGTAGGGCCTGGGGTATTTAATAAAAGGAACTAAAGGGAGGATTGGAGAAATAAATAAGGAATAAGATATTGGGAATAAGCCGGGTAGTACCGAGGTCCTAATTTAGGTAAAATTATAAGGGTATAATCTATGAATGCTTATGTAGAGACTAAGGAACTTTAAGGAAATACTAGAAGCAAATATTAAGTACCGAATAGATGTATTTGTAAATGTTTAAATGTGATGTAACTATGTATTCTCCAACACCCTTTATATGAATAAATAAAGAATTGTAAAAAAAAAAAAGTCTTCACATATTTGCTGGCATATTGATGGCCCCCCTACCCGCAAAGAACTCCAGGTAGCGTAACCGGACATCACGGGCACTCAGGGAGGGCAAGCCAGGACGGCCGCTTTCAAGCGCCGTCAGTGTGGTTTGATGTATCATTCCGGTGTCAGGCCCAACTGAACCAGCATAGTTGGCTGAATGTTTCCTTAAAAAGTTATGGAGAACACAGCACGCAAGTATAATATGGTTCAGTTTATACTCCGCCATATGGATGGGTGTCAGAAATAGGCGGAACTGGCTGGCCAGGATTCCAAATGTGTTCTCCACCACTCTTCGGGCTCTGGTCAGCCAGTAATTAAAAACCCTCTGTTCCGGGGTGAGGGTCCTCATTGGGAATGGCCGCATCAGGTGGTCCCCCAGCGCAAACGCTTCATCAGCAACGAACACAAATGGGAGTCCTTCCACATTGTCCTCTGGAGATGGCAAGTCCAAGCTGCCATTCTGGAGACGCCTGTAAAACTCAGTCTGGGCGATGACTCCACCATCAGACATCCGGCCATTCTTCCCCACGTCCACATACAGGAAGTCGTAATTAGCCGACACCACCGCCAACATCACTATACTATTGAACCCCTTATGCCGCGTACACACGGTCGGACTTTTCGTCTACAAAAGTCAGACAGCCTGTCCGACAGACTTCCGGCAGACTTTCGGCGGACTTTCGACGGACTTGCGGCGGACTTTCTAACGAACAGACTTGCCTACACACGATCACACAAAAGTCCGTCGAATTCTTACGTGATGACGTACACCGGACTAAAATAAGGAAGTTCATAGCCAGTAGCCAATAGGTGCCCTAGCGTGGCTTTTTGTCCGTCGGACTAGCACACAGACGAGCGGATTTCGGGGTCCGTCGTAGTTACGAAGTAAAGATTTGAAGCATGTTTCAAATCTAAAGTACGTCGGATTTGAGGCTAAAAAAGTATGTTGAAAGTCCGGAGAAGCCCACACACGATCGGATTACCAGCCAGCTTTAGTCCGTCAGCGTCCGTTGGACTTTTGTAGACGAAAAGTCCGACCGTGTGTACGCGGCATTATAGTTGAAATAGTATGACCCCGAGTTGGGTGGTGGGACGATATGGACGTGTTTCCCATCAATTGCCCCTCCACAGTTAGGAAAGTCCCACCGCTCGGCAAAGTGGGAGGCCACAGTCTGCCATTCCTGTGGCGTGGAAGGAAACTGTTGAGGAAAAAACAATAAACATTACTATTTTTGATCAGAAACATGGCAAGCAGATTAGACACAAACATTATGGGGCAACCTCCAGATAGCATTTATTAAGGGGAATTTAACAACACCAAAGTATAAGGTACACCTATCATATTCCCCCTCCCCCCCTCTCATGGGCCATTTCTAACATTATAGGGGGTGTGTGGAAATCTTGGACAGGTAACCCTCTTCACTTCATTGAGAGATGAATGCCTAAATAATGGGTATTACTTGGAACAGCCCCTCCTTAGTTACACTATTGGCAGCCCACTGGACAGGTAAGAAGTGTCATAATACAAATATATAAATACACATTGTACACATTTGAGGACATTTGGACATTCTGCTATTACCTATCAAGATAATAAAAGGATCCACAAAGTTTAAACAGTACCATTTGAAAGTATACAGGCAGGCCCTTGCACTACATGCTTTGGGGAATTCATCCATACATCAGAGCACAAAACAGATGGGTATAGTGTGTATGGGTTTGGCAAAGTCAGCAGATAGATGAGTGAGGATAGAGAATTGGGATCAGCTGACTTAGCAGTTGGGGGTTGGGAGGGTTACTAAAAATTATTTGGGGACACCACCAAAAAAAAGCCTCTGGCACTCTGCCTGAATTTAAAGCAAAAATAACATTTCAAAACATTTTAGGGGGTGTTTGGGGTAAAGCACTACTATGGAGCAGAAAAAATACATTGTTTAGTGACTACAGGAGGTGAATATAGGGCCAGGAGACACCATGCTGGGGAGGTTATTGAAGGCCAATCTGTATGAAGGACCTAAAATAATAATTACATAAAAATCCAGCATGCATGAGGACAAAGGGGACATTCACATCATATTATAATCAAACATTCAATACAATAAAATGTGATATTAAAGGATAAAAATCTTACCTTCATATACTCCTTCTGCAGGACCTGGATAATGGCAGAACAGGTCTCTGGGATAAGATCCCCAGAGCCTCGGGGGAGATGCCTGTCGAGAACTTGAGGTCCTGCAGGCTTCTCCCTGTCGCCAAGTACCACAGGGTAGCGACCAACCTCTGCTCCGGAGTGATGGCTTGCCTCATGCAGGTATCCTGCCTGCTAATATAAGGGGTCAGCGAAGCCAACAGATGGTGAAACACAGGGTCCGTCATCCTGAGAAAGTTCCTGAAATCATCAGGATTATTCTCACGGATCTCACGGAGCAAAGGCATATGAGAGAACTGGTCACGCTGAAGCAACCAATTCTTGGTCCATGAACTCCTCCCCACCCTGTTCATGGACTGGACTTGTGTCAAGGTCAGGACCCCAACACCAAGCCCCCGCACAGGACAAACTCTACGAGGAGTACGCATACGCAACATGGCTAGAAAATGGTCGGCTGCTCAGAATGAAGTAACAGAACGCACTGAAGAACAGCAAGGCCTGTGAAGAGTGACCTGAAAAACAGTAACGAACGAACAAGAATACAATGACTAATTAAAGTCACGCGGAACTTGCTGCACGCACTGAAGAGCAGATACAAACCCAAAAGCACAAACTGAACGGCAGAAAACGATCTGAAAGCCACGAGTCTGAAAAAGCGCGAATCGTCTCTCACCAAACTTTTACTAACACGAGATTAGCAAAAGGAGCCCAAAGAGTGCCGCGCTTGGTTCTGAACCGGCCTTTTCTAGTCTCGTCGTACGTGGTGTACGTGACCGCGTGGTTGGCGATCGGAAATTCCGACAACTTTGTGCGACCGTGTGTAGACAAAACAAGTTTGAGCCAACATCCGTCGGAAAAAATCCTAGGATTTTGTTGTCGGAATGTCCGAACAAAGTCCGACTGTGTGTACGGGGCATGAGAGACCAAGAGTTTTTGTGATATGTAGTTTATTTACAGAAAAAATGCAAACAGGAGTGTCATGTGGCTATGCCTCATGTTTAAACACAAACATAAACTTTTGACACCAGGATGTGAAGATACTCTACTATAAGTGTGCACAGGACAACGGAAGACATAATGAAACTACATCATCAATGCACTTCTTATGCAGATAAAGAACACAAGATGCAAGTAGAAAGGTTTACTATGAATAAACCCAAAAACAGAAAAGAGAAAAAAAAACACAGTTGAAACCACAGCAGTTTGCTATAAAAATGTACAGTGCTTAGTGCAAGCTTGGAGAGACCAAAGATATTACCATACACCTGAAATCAAAAAGGTTGTGAACACAAATCTAACCATAGGAGGACAGACTGGGGATGTAAACAGTCCAAGCCAATTGACTGGCCCTCCTAAATAGCCTCACAGAGTATCCATAGTATACATTATTAATGCATTAATAAAATGAATACACACAAACACAGTATAAGCATTTTATTAAAACAAGCAAAAAGAAAAGAAAAAGACATGAATCACAGCACTAGAAAATGCCAGTTATGAACATTACCAACCAATAGAAAAAGGAAAGAAGTCAAGTCCCAAAGAGATTCTGGGTAAACTTTTAGAAGCAGTATTGTCTATCTAGCCTTTCCAGTGTTTGAAACCTGGGATAATTATCCATATGTCTGGCGGGAGCAGGTTTATTATTCCAGTTTGTTTATAAACTCCTCTTTTTCAAACTCCTGCTGTTCCAGTTGGGTTATGAACTAATTTTGGGCGGGGACCAAGGGAAAATCGTTCTGCGAATTGTGCGGCAGGAACAAACAATTTGTTCTGAAACTCTATAAAATATTATGTAAGTAGGGGGGGTGGTAGTTGCGCTGTGATAAAAGGGGAATGGGGAAAAGGAAAAAGGGGAGACTATACTATAGTGCATACATAGTGAATGTCAGATAACCTGAATACGTGAGTCAGATATATAAAGGGAAGGACTCACGGATGCAAATATATAAATGAAAGAATATATAAATAAAAGCACAAAAAAATTCACACTTAATATTGCATACCAAGAGTGCTGACATCAAAAATTATATATACCAGCAAGCAGTGCACATGGGTATGTGAATCAACATAGGAAGTGCATAAACCCAGAAAATATCAAATAAAAATCCCTTTAAACGTGTATTAATATGCTGACACTGTGGTCAGCTGATGGCATGAAAAACGAATAAATAGTTATCAGAAAAATATAAATAAATAAAAAAATATATATAAAAATATATTAAATAGTCCCAGTGGTAAGTGCTAGTAGCACGCCAGCACTTGGCGACTTGCAGACATAATCCAAAAGGTAAAAAATGTGTTAAAGTGTGCGGTATAAGAAACAGAACAATACAAAATATGTTACAGCGCACACATACAAGAATGACATTTCCTGCAGGGCTAGTTATAAACACCTGAACATATTCAAAAAATACAGGGGTTTGGTCACACTATATAGTCATATAGTGCTAAGCCCACTTACTGCGACAAAGTACCCCGAATTAGTGGGTCCTACACTAGTAATAGAATGGAAGATCCTTTGTCTCAACCATGGGAGCTGAACTCCTCTATGTGGGAGAACTGAAAGGGATACATCCTAAACACTGGTGGCCACTAAATAGGAGGTAATGAGGAGGGGGAGGGGTGCTCCAGCCCAAAAGACCTGGTCAGGGCCTATTACAATATACAAGAACATATTTTGGGGGCACACCATACAATGCGTTTAAATTCAAGATGGTGCTGCTATAAGACCTACAAACAGTACAAAATATTTTACAGTGCACACATACAAGAATGACATTTCCTGCAGGGCTAGTTAAAAAAGTTATAGCAGCACCATCTTGAATTTAAACGCATTGTATGGTGTGCCCCCCAAATATGTTCTTGTATATTGTAATAGGCCCTGACCAGGTCTTTTGGGCTGGAGCACCCCTCCCCCTCCTCATTACCTCCTATTTAGTGGCCACCAGTGTTTAGGATGTATCCCTTTCAGTTCTCCCACATAGAGGAGTTCAGCTCCCATGGTTGAGACAAAGGATCTTCCATTCTATTACTAGTGTAGGACCCACTAATTCGGGGTACTTTGTCGCAGTAAGTGGGCTTAGCACTATATGACTATATAGTGTGACCAAACCCCCGTATTTTTTGAATATGTTCAGGTGTTTTTAACTAGCCCTGCAGGAAATGTCATTCTTGTATGTGTGTGCTGTAAAATATTTTGTACTGTTTGTAGGTCTTATAGCAGCACCATCTTGAATTTAAACGCATTGTATGGTGTGCCCCCCAAATATGTTCTTGTATAAGAAACAAAAAACACATTTAAAAACAGCTGGGGGGTAATACATCCACGAGCGCCGAGCTCGTCACACTCAGCTAGTATGTGGCAACGTCACGTGACTTCTTCAGATCCTCCCAGCTGTTTTTAAATGTAAGTTTATGGAATTTTTGCCTACTTAATAAATTGTACGCTATACGGGATCACGCTATGTGCGTTTTTTGTTTCTTATACCGCACATTTTAACTCTGCCTGATGAGTGGTGAGGAGTAGGAAGCGGGGACAGATTGAGGATTACAGCCAGCATTTGGGATTATATGAGCTCGGCGCTCGTGGGTTGAGGCCTGCGCTCATTGCTCACAAGTGAGTGCAACCCCCCCACCCCCACCCCCTCCCCTTCTGTGTCCTGCTACCCCCCCTCACACCAGACGTCACGGAATTATACTATATGCTGTTTGTTTTGTCTCTCCATATGCCATACTGCATCCTCAACCAACGCCATCCATTGTACCACTGGATTATCCTATTCGCTGGTCTTCCACTACATATGCTGTATACCTTACAGCTGTAAGGTAAGCGGCCTGTGAACACGGAGGTGCCCCCACTGAAGAACACTCCCCTTCTTTCCACCATTGGCATTTGGTCTGCATTTAGAAATGTCACATTTGGTGGTGGGACTGTTGTTACATTTTTTACCTTTTGGATTATGTCTGCAAGTCGCCAAGTGCTGGCGTGCTACTAGCACTTACCACTGGAACTATTTAATATATATTTATATATATATATTTTTATTTATTTATATTTTTCTGATAACTATTTATTCGTTTTTCATGCCATCAGCTGACCACAGTGTCAGCATATTAATACACGTTTAAAGGGATTCTTATTTGATATGTTCTGGGTTTATGCACTTCCTATGTTGATTCACATACCCATGTGCACTACTTGCTGGTATATATAATTTTTTATGTTAGCACTCTTGGTATGCAATATTAAGTGTGAATTTTTTTGTGCTTTTATTTATATATTCTTTCATTTATATATTTGCATCTGTGAGTCCTTCCCTTTATATATCTGACTCATGTATTCAGGTTATCTGACATTCACTATGTATGCACTATAGTATAGTCTCCCCTTTTTCCTTTTCCCCATTCCCCTTTTATCACAGCGCAACTACCACCCCCCTACTTACACAATTGTCTTGCCTGTTTGGAGCAGTCTCTAGGTGTTGCAGCAGTGTCCCTTTAGAATAGGCTTCCGCTGACAGCGCAGGAGTTATCACTTTTTCACGCAATTTTCATCTATAAAATATTATGTCACAGCAAGAAAAAGGGCAGTGACTTAAAGTGTTTCTAAAACTTAAAAATTCTTTAACCTAATGCATTCCTTGCATTAAGGTAAAAAGTGTTAAAGTATCGCCCCCTCTAAAACTTACCTTACTCCATCCAACACTGTGCCCATCTGCAGCAGCTCTCTCCTTTCTCCCTACTCTCACAGGCTTTGCTTAGGCATCCATTGGTTCCTGCTGTTGTCAGTCATATCCTGTGATGAAGGAGCAGGGTGCAGGGCTGAGTCACATTGTGTGAGTCAATGGAGGGACCCAAGAAGAGAAGTATAAACCTGTTTGTTTTTTAAAAAAAAATACATTTAAGACTTTATATTCACTTTACTGAGAAGATGGTGGGGCTTCAAGTCAAAATAATTCATGTAAACCCTTTCTCTAGCAAATCAAAGCAAACTTTCCTAACAAAAAATTATGCAAGGCTGCAACATATACCTTTAAGAAATATGCATTTCCTATTTTGTTCTCGAGTCCCCAGGCCAAATAACTTGCTGTATACATTGCTCTATATTATGCATAAGGCACCTACATGTGCAAAGCAACCCATTAGCTCACTTCTCCAGCACAGTTCATTATTGACCTCACAAGCGCTGGCAGGGTTTTCACTGGCTTTCCTTGCTCAGCTCTATCCCATTCCTCTGGCTTCATTTTTAAAGGTGAAGAAGGGGAGGGTGAACATCGACATATTATTCTGCCTTGCTCGGTGCTGCTATGATTACATACTGTATTTGACTGGATCCTGACAGTAATGAACAAGGCAGCAAAGTAGCAATGTACCTGTCTGCTTACTATTCCTTAACTCTCTATTCTTACATGCTGATCATTGAGCCAGTGATATTGCCATACAGAAGGCAAAATAAGCATGAAACATCAACACAGCTGTTCTGATGATGTATTCAATGTTGCTTCCATCATGTACTATAGTTGCCTGGTTCCTAACAGAGCTGAACAGGGCAATTACATAGTTATTGTGCCTGGCTTATTATTTCTATATTGTGAGCACTATACAGCGGTACAGACTAACTATTTTCTTAAACAATTCTTATTGTAATTAACTACATCAGTGTCAACATGTCTCACACAGTGGATTGTAGGTAGGGAAAGAGAGTTGGACAGGGAGCAGAATCATTTCTGATCTGCTGCACTTAGTGAGGTGACACAGAACTCTCTCCTTCCCTGTCACTACCCATATTCCAAGCTGTACTGACTCTAATTGGGTATCCTCCATGTACAGGAAGACACGTAGGGCACCCTTCCAGCCCATCACACTGACTCCAGCTAGTGATAATTTTGTTGGACATGATATCACAGGGCTTAGAACTATAAAGGAGCACGTTAAAAAGAAAATTATTTTTGTTTCCTTTAATGGGGTCAGATTGAGCTATAGATATGTTTTTTTGTTGCCCGGAGTTCAGCTTTCCTAGACCCAAGATAAAAAAATCAGTTTTCTATGATGCGTTCTATCAAGTTTCCTTCAGGAAATGTTCAATATAATCATTAGATCCATGCTCAGACAGAGTCCAGATGTAATACAGATAATAATGTGAATACACTGTGATAGCATTATCATGCCGTGTCACACCATATTGCAATTTTTTATTTGTACTTTGTTTACTTTTCTACCAATGGTACTGGATTCCCAATACATGGGAATAACTGTTGAGATATACATCTATCCCTTATGCTTGCAAGGGTTTTGCAACAACCAGTTCTGCCATGATAACACTTAAAACACTTAAAATAATGGAACACAGACGATTTTTTTTATTTCTGTATTTGTATTATTTTTTTAAACCTAATCTAGCACACCTGGGCTGGCCATGAATAGCTAAATATTGCTCTAATGAAGTGGCGTAATATGATGTATGTGTTGGAAAATCTCTGTATTATATGCTCAAGCTCTCTTCTTCATAACAGAAGGGGTTAAAAGAGGTAACCATATAGTCTGTAGGGTGAACCATGCAATTATCGACAAATGTTCTGGGCAGTACAGGGACAAGCAGATGCCTTCCTTTCTTGTCATACTTAAGAGACATTGGTTAACAACAATTTGTGAAAATTTTGAAAATTCAGCAAAATTAAGCAACCCCTCCTGTGTCACTTAAGACAGCAGTGTAAATAATTTTAAAATAAAAAATAAAAAAAGTCAAGAACAGGTAGCAGGTGAACTGTACAACAGTAGAACAGTCATTACATTACTAGGGACCAGTGCTATGGATAGAAGTTTCCAGAAAAGAACAGCAGTGCAGGGAATTTGTTTTAAATTTGCTTAGTAGCTCACTAGTAATTCCCAGCATCAACATTTTTGGCATATACGATTTTAGGGCTTTGATTTATATTGTGGTTAAGGAGTCAGTAAATAATTAAATAAATAAATAAATGTATGATATTATTTTTATTTTATGTTAGTACCCCTATGCACAATTGCATTATAACCTCATGTCTAAACTGTTTATTAATTATTTATTTTTTTGCAGAGTTACAAATCTCAAATGTCTTACCAGTTTTTGTCTTAGGAGAAGCCCTAGGACTGTTTAGCATCAGAAAGATAATAATATGTAGGGATGAGCCCGATGTTCGAGTCGAACGTAAGTTTGACTTGAACATCGGGTATTTGCCTGTTCGCCGAACAGCGGACATTATGCGGTGTTCGTGGCAAATTCGAAAGCCGCGGAACACCATTAAAGTTGATGGGACACTAACATGAAAAACCAAAAATGCTAAATTTAAAAGGCTTTTTTGCAAGTTGTTGCCATTAAAAGTTTTTTCAGGAGCAGTGATTTTAATAATGCTTAAAGTGAAACAATAAAAATGAAATATTCCTTTAAATATCATGCCTGGAGGGTGTCCTTAGTATGCCGGTAAAGTAAGGTACCATGTTTAGAACAATACCACAGCAAAATTATATTTCTAAAGGAAAAAATCTTATTTAAAACTGCTAGTGGCTGTAATGAATTGTCGGATCCCGGCAATATAGATAAAAATAATTTTTAAAAACAGCATGGGGACCTGGGTCCTACCCAAGGGGGCGTGTATCAATGCAAAATTTTTTTTTTAAAATGGCTGTTTTTTCAGGAGCAGTGATTTTAATAATTCTTAAAGTGAAACAATAAAAATGAAATATTCCTTTAAATATCGTGTCTGGGGGGTGTCCTTAGTATGCCTGTAAAGTAGCTCATTTTTCTCGTGTTTAGAACAATACCACAGCAAAATGACATTTCGAAAGGAAAAAAAGTCATTCAAAACTGCTTGCGGCTGTAATGAATTGTTGGATCCCGGCAATATAGATAAAAATCATTGAAAAAAATGGCATGGGTTCCCCCCAGTCCATTACTAGGCCCTTTGGGTCTGGTATGAATATTAGGGTGAACCCCACACCAAAATGTAAAAAAAAATTTGTGGGATCCCCCCAAAATCCATACAAGGCCCTTCAGGTCTGGTATGGATTGTAAGGGGAACCCTGCGCCAAAATAAAAAAAATGGCGTAGGGGTCCCCCCAAAATCCATACCAGACTCTTATCCAAGCACGCAACCTAGCAGGCCGCAGGAACACAGGGGGGATGAGAGAGCGCTCCCCTCCTGAACTGTACAAAGCCACATACCCTCAACATGGGGATGATGCTTTAGGGTCCTTTATTTAAAAAAAAAACAAAAAAACTGTCCCACGATGTTCATTCATCTTCGATCACAGCGTCTCATGACCCGAGAAAAAACAAACAAAAAAAAGCTCACAGACTCCCACAACCAACGGGCAAGGGTTGTGGGGTTGAGGCCCTTGTCCCCATCAACATGGGGACAATGTGCTTTGGGGTCCAACCCCAAAGCACCCTCCCCATGTTGAGGGCATGTGGCCTGGTATGGTTCAGGAGAGGGGTTGCTCTCTCACCTCCCCCTCTTTTCCTGCAGCCTGCCAGGTTGCATGTTTGGATAAGGGTCTGATTTGGATTTTGGGGGGACCCCTACACCATTTTTTTAAAGTTTGGTGCGGGGTTCCCCTCAAAATCCATACCAGACCTGAAGGGTCTGGTATGGATTTTGGGGGGGGACCCCTACACCATTTTTTTTTTAATTTTGGTTCGGGGTTCCCCTAAATATTCATAACAGACCCAAAGGGCCTGATAATGGACTGAGGGGGGACCCTATGCTGTTTTTTTCAATGAGTTTTTTAATGTACTTTTTTTCTTTTAGAAATGTCATTTTGCTGTGGTATTGTCCTAAACACAGTAAAAATGCGCCACTTTACAGGCATACTATAGACACCCCCAGGCATGATATTTAAAGGAATATTTCATTTTTATTGTTTCACTTTAAGCATTAAAAAAATCACTGCTCCCGAAAAAATGGCCATTTAAAAAAAAAAAATTGCATTGATACATGTCCCCTGGGGCAGGACCCAGGTCCCCAAACACTTTTTATGACAATAACTTGCATATAAGCCTTTAACATAAGCACTTTTGATTTTTCATGTTCCTGTCCCATAGACTTTAATGGTGTTTGTGTGTTCTTCCAAATTTTTTGCCTGTTCGGTATGTTCTGGTATGAACCGAATCGCGGAGTGTTCGGCTCAACCCTAATCCCTAATAATATGCATACAAAGTTAATATCAGAGTGTTGGTCAGAATGACCAGAAGTTTTGAAGACTAGTTGGTCAAATTAAAAAAAGGTCACAAGTCCATGAAGTTAAAGATGGATTTTATTGGTTGAACTAGATAAACTTGGGTCTTTTATCAACCAGAAAAACTATGTAACTATGTAACCAATAAAAAATCACACAAATAGGAAACCTCCATATACACAAAAACCTGCTTTATGGGCTCCCCAAACTGTGTAAACAACAAGGGTTCTTTCACACAAGTTTTGTCGGAGATAAAACTGCGATTAAGCCATGCTTTTGAAAAGTTAATGAAAAGGGTGGAGTTATAGCGGTGACATCATCATGCCCCATGGGGTGATGGGTGCAGTTTATATGAAATGCCTTGTTGTTTCTTTTAAAAATGTGAGTATATGTTCAGTTTTAAATGAACTTACTTTTAACTTACTGCACCATGAGCGACCCCCTTCCTTTTACATGTGGGTCTTTGGAATGATCTATTCTGGAACTGTGCTTGGTGTTTGTTGGCGATATAAGGAGTGAGGAGCAGTGACATTACTGACTGCCTTAGTTGGCTGGCTGCAATTGCATTTGAGGGATGATCCATCCCAAAAGGGATTTCTCTCTCTCTTTTGGTAGACCTTCTGTTACAGAGGTCTATGCTTCCAGTAAAAGGCTTTTATATCCTCTTTTGGTGGTGTGCACATTGGTGATGATTTGAGGTACATGACCACTGATATTCTTGATAGGTACACAATTAGAGCACATTTGTTCCATCTAGCACTACACTATGTTGCACTTTCATCAACTTTTCATATCACTTATTTACTGATTTATTTTTTATATTTCACTTGATATGCATTTGGTATTGTATATATATTTATTATTTATGGTGAAAGTTATATTATTAATACATGTATTGAATTGTTTAGTTAATCCATGTTATTTATTATCTGGCAGCGCAACACATTTATTTTGGTGATATTTTTTGTATTATTGTGTGTAGATACAGTGAGTGCTGCTGTGATTTGGTGATATGATGTTTAGTGATTTATGGAATGACACTTCAGTGCAGAACACTCCCCTTTTTTGCTATAAGCCATGGTTTTACTACCTCCCCCAACTGCTACATGCTTTAGCTGAAGAAGATGTGGCTGTGGGTGTACAAATGTGATGACTGTGATGCTTTGCTTTTTGGCTGAATTAAACCCCCTGTCACTTTCATCAGACATAGCACCCACTAAACATGACCCATTTAATTAAATGGAGCCACTCTTCAGGTGACGCACTTTCATGCAATCCACACAGGTGTGACACACTAATGGAGGGATCAAGGGGTTAAAGCAGGTGGTGAAGAGGCGATACAATGCATCCGGGCCACCTATCAAATTCTCTTTAAAGATTGAACATGATTGAACACTCTTCAGAGACCACCACTAGTGCTAAAGAGCCCTAAGTCAGTTTTATTGTGGTACCCTGGTGGCTGTAGATCTTCTGTACATAATTGACACTGCATTTCTATTCTGCATTAAATAGTTGACATTGTTTTTTTTTCTATATAGGCTTGTAAAAGAGCAACATAGTTTTAGATAAAGCAAGGGAAGTTTGTCTCTGTTGCTACCCTAGGCTGTTGTTACAGAATATTTCTATAGTTGTGGACCTGAAAAAACTATGTAGAATAGCTTGGAAATTGTTATAATGTGAGCTATGAGATTTCTTACTTACAATCCCTCACCTACCCTCAAAGCAATTAGGTTTAAAAAAAAAAAATGAAACAGACGTAAAATATTGTTAATATTGTTGCTTTTTATTATTTAAAAAGTGCCATACACACAGATTAAGTATTTTCTTCTTCCACAGCAATCACATCATATTTTTTAAATATTTTGACACTGTTGTTCTTATGTAATTTGGAAATTAGATCCATTATTTACACATTGCAAGCTGAGAAGTATAATAAAAGCTGTTTTATACGGCATTATTTACAATGTAATTGTAGGTAGCGGCTCACTCAACAGGAGGAATCAATATTCAATCAAATATTACCAAAGAGAAAAGAATAAATGCAAAGCTTGATTTTTAGTGGAAATATGTTACATTGTTCTCAAATATATTATGCATTCACTGTACTCTGGCATTGCATTATTGTTTTCTCACAGGCCGAAGCTCTGCCTCATTAAAGAAAGCAGTAACGTTAGTGACATACATACTTGTCGTGTGTGACAGGTCCTAAAAATACCTTTGCTCCCTTTTGATGCTTGTTTGACATCATTTGGAAAAAGATATCATTGGCATACAAAATTTATCATCTTTGTGTAGCACAAAGGGCAAATACTTTGCACAGTGGCTTGCAATATGTTGTTTCCATTGTGTTAGCAAGAAACCCAGTCCCTAACTAAAATCTGCAATATTCACAGAGATTGAAACCATTCTACCACTTACATTTGGCTTGCTAGATATGTTCCTATTCATCACTTGCAGCTGCAGTTAAAGTATAACTAAAGGGAAAATGATTGCTTCAGTTTTAGAGTTAAGAGTGTTTAGAACACGTGTCAGGTTTTTATTTCTGTCTGTGTCCCCATTAGGTAGATTCACCTTCTTTATTTGTCTTGTTTACCATTATCACTGATAAAGAAAATCACCAGAACAGGAATAACTGAGAAATCTTCTAATGGAGACACTAGTTCTGGTGACCTGGTGACAATCAGTGATTCCCTCACTTTGAAGGGATTTCATTATACGTGTTGTTTTGGTTATGTGGCAGGAAGTGATGGAAAATCTCCCCAATGGGATACAGATGACAAACCAAAAAACTGACTGGAGTGGGTTATTACTCTCTCTTACCCTATACAAAATGATAGAAAAAAATGTCTTTAGTTCTGCTTTCAAGTGGAAGTCAGGGCACTGAAATAAAGACATTTATATACTGTAAATAAACGATGAAGGTACCAAACATAATCTTTCTAAAATGAGTTCATATGGATCTGCTCTCTCTGCTCTCCTGCTTCCTAGTTCAAATGGTGCAGTCTAGAAGCAGGGTTCACCGCAGAGGTGCAATTTGATAACACGTCATATAGATCAACATTCAGTGGGCACTACACAGGCAGATAATACCCAATGTACCTCCATGAGCACAGTGCACCCTCTGAGCAGTGGTCACACTAGAAGTGTCAGAATATTCTTCCTTTTTTTGCAGTGCCATCGCTACAACCCATTGAAACTATTGCCAGTATCAAGATCAAGAATGATTGCTTGATATAATGAGAATGCTGGCTGCAAAACAGTGGTGTAAAACGTAACGCATATTGATTAGAATTAAAAAAAGATTGCCTTGAATTCCACCTGCAAATATTTCTCATTATTGACAAAATGGATTTTATGTGTGTACTGTATACTTTTGAAAAAAAAAGGATATTGCACATCAATGTTGTCAGATTGCACCCACCCTTATTAAGGTTAGGCAAAGTACACCTCTGACCCCCCAACAGCAGCCCCAACTAGAACCACTCTAATGTTTTGTGCAATTTGGGCTTTCGCCCCCCAGATCAGTAACATTTATCCACATGTCTACTATATGCAGTGGTTTGATAACACACCAAGGCATGCAAATATACAACTAAATATTTTTTAAAATATTTTTCATATACTTGAGTGGAGTAATCATGAAATGTTATGCCCTTCTATGAGAGATAATTAAAAGCATGATCCACCATAGAAATCATGTTTCAAGTTAACCCATATTTAGGGTATAACATGAAACATGGTCACATTCCCCAACCCCCTACCCTCAAACCCCCTGCCAACTTACCTGGATAGCACAATGCTTCTTCCTGGGCTGCCATCTTGTTGTTTGAATTTAGCACGGCTGTGTGTGACTTTGCCATCTGAGGATCTGTGAATAGGAAGCTACACGTTTTAGCTACTACCTTGGCACAGGGACTCACAGATTACAATTGTTTCCTTCTTCTTCACATAACAAAAAGTCTATACCTCTCTACTGACTGCAGCTGAGATATAACCAATACATCATCCTGTGAGTTGCTTTCACAATACACTGATCTCAGTTGCAAAGGCTCCACTTCAAACTGTTTAATAAATTCACATTTTTTATTGTATTAATGTGGCTGCAAAATGCTTTTCAAAAGTTGGACTATGCAACACAAAACACTGCATCTGGAAACATATAGTTGACATGTAATTTACTACTGCAGTTATGACTAATGCAGTTAGTGGTATCATACGGCTGTTTTACGCAGCTGATGTGTTAATCCTCTTCCACTCTTTCATGCAGTAAAACAAATTGGGTGTTAAATTGAAATTTTTTATACTTTCATAGTCAGCGATTAAACATTTCAATCAGATTTAATTTGACAGTTATGTTTGTTTGTAGTGAATTTTCTTTACAAATACGAATTTAACTTTAACGATGCATTTTACTGTAATTGCTGTTCATGGTTAACATTTGCTCATTATGCATTTTCTACTAAAATTAAGATTTCTTTTTTGTTAAGTAAATGTCATCTACAATAGGTAGAGGTAGAATCATTCAGTATAATAAGATTAGCATGTAATGATCGTCTCTTCAGTTTAAAAACACACATTTTGTACTTGAAATTGTAATTGAAATTTCTATTTTTATAAATTAATTTTAGTGTTATTAGTGTAGCACAACTACACTTCTCAGTGTACTCCCTACCCCTACAATGTGGAGTTTCTGTAGTGACTTTCCTTGGATGGTGAGCAGGAGGAGATTACACTCTTCTTTATCAACTAAACCTATGATGTACATGCTACAAACTTGATGTATAAACCACACAGTATGACAGGTATGAATTTGGGATGAGCTTGCGGTTCTGTCTGAACCTAGTTTTGGACCAAACTTTGGCTATTCTGGTGTTTGAGTGAACAGAACTTTTTGAGCATTACACAGATGCACCCCTTCACAGGCAGGATTAGGGCATGCCAAGCATTTTTATTTTGAGGAATTGTGTATTTTTATTGTTCTACTTTAGGAATTAAAAAAAAACACTGCTACTGGCCAATTGGAATTTTTTTTGTTCTTGTTGCATTGGTACATGTTCCCCAAGGCAGTGCTTACCCCACCCAAATATGCTATATTATTACAACACCTTGCCTATTAGCTCAGAACATGGGCATTTTTAATTTGGCATATTCAGTTCCCATTGGTTTAAATGGGGTTCGGGTTCGGCATCCAAACTTCTTTATAGGGCGTACACACGGTCGGACTTTGTTCGGACATTCCGACAACAAAATCCTAGGATTTTTTCCGACGGATGTTGGCTCAAACTTGTTTTGCCTACACACGGTCGCACAAAGTTGTCGGAATTTCCGATTGACAACCACGCGGTCACGTACACCACGTACGACGAGACTAGAAATGGCCGGTTCAGAACCAAGCGCGGCACCCTTTGGGCTCCTTTTGCTAATCTCGTGTTAGTAAAAGTTTGGTGAGAGACGATTTGCGCTTTTTCAGACTCGTGGCTTTCAGATCGTTTTCTGCCGTTCAGTTTGTGCTTGTGGGTTTGTATCTGCTCTTCAGTGCGTGCAGTCAGTTCGTATCAGAGTTTTCTGTGTGATCTTACCTGCTCGTTGCGTGTTTTTCAGATCGCTCTTCACAGGCCTTGCTGTACTTCAGTGCGTTCTGTTACTTCGTTCTGAGCAGCCGACCGTTTTCAAGCCATGTTTCGTATGCGTACTCCTCGTAGAGTTCGTGCTGTGCGGGGGCTTGGTGTTGGGGTCCTGACCTTGACACAAGCCCAGTCCATGAACATAGTGGGGAGGAGTTCATGGACCAAGAATTGGTTGCTTCAGCGTGACCAGTTCTGTCATATCCCTTTGCTCCGTGAGATCCGTGAGAATAATCCTGATGATTTCAGGAACTTTCTCAGGATGACGGACCCCGTGTTTCACCGTTTGTTGGCTTCGCTGACCCCCTATATCAGCAGGCAGGATACCTGCATGAGGCAAGCCATCACTCCGGAGCAGAGGTTGGTCGCTACCTTGCGGTATTTGGCCACAGGGAGAAGCCTGCAGGACCTCAAGTTCTCGACAGGCATCTCCCCCCAGGCTCTGGGGATCATTATCCCAGAGACCTGTTCTGCCATCATCCAGGTCCTTCAGAAGGAATATATGAAGGTAAGATTTTTATCCTTTTATATCACATTGTATTGTATTGAATCTTTGATAATATATTGTATTTCTTTCCTCATTCCCTAATTACCATGATTGGAATATGCTGTGAATGTCCCCTTTGTCCTCATGCATGCTGGATTTTTATGTCATTATTATTTTATGTTCTTCATACATATTTGCCCTTCACTAACCTCCGCAGCATGGTGTCTCCTGCCCCTATATTCACCTCATGTAGTCACTTAACAATGTATTTTATCTGCTCCATAGTAGTGCTTTACCCCAAACACCCCCTAAAATGTTTGGAAATGTTATTTTAGCTTTAAATTCAGGCAGAGTGCCAGAGGCTTTTTTTTGTGGTGTCCCCAAATAATTTTTAGTAACCCTCCCTCCCCCAACTGCTAGGTCAGCTGATCCCAATTCTCTATCCTCAATCATCTATCTGCTGACTTTGCCAAACCCATACACACTATACCCACCTCTTTTGTGGTTAGATGTATGTATGAATTCCCCAAAGCATGTAGTGCAAGGGCCTGCCTGAATACTTTCAAATGGTACTGTTTTTGTATCCTATTATTATCTTGACAGGTAATAGCAGAATGTCCAAATGTCCTCAAATGTGTACAGTGTGTATTTATATCTTTGTATTATGACACTTCTTACCTGTCCAGTGGGCTGCCAATAGTGTAACTAAGGAGAGGCTGTTCCAAGTAATACCCTGTATTTAGGCCTTCATCTCTCAATGAAGTGAAGAGGGTTACCTGTCCAAGAGTTCCCCCCCCTATAATGTTAGAAATAGCCCATGAGAGGGGGGGAGGGGGAATATGATAGGTGTACCTTATACTTTGGCCTTGTTAAATTCCCCTTAATAAATGCTATCTGGAGGTTGCCCCATAATGTTTGTGTATAATCTGCTTGCCATGTTTCTGTGAAAAAATAGTAATGTTTATTGTTTTTTCCTCAACAGTTTCTTTCCACGCCACAGGAATGGCAGACTGTGGCCTCCCACTTTGCCCAGCGGTGGGACTTTCCTAACTGCGGAGGGGCAATTGATGGGAAACACGTCCACATCGTCCCACCACCCAACTCGGGGTCGTACTATTATAATTACAAGGGGTTTAATAGTATAGTGATGTTGGCGGTAGTGTCGGCTAATTACGAATTCTTGTACGTGGACGTGGGGAAGAATGGCCGGATGTCCGATGGTGGAGTCATCGCCCAGACGGAGTTCTACAGGTGTCTCCAGAATGGCAGCTTGGACTTGCCAGCTCCAGAGGACAATGTTGAAGATCTCCCATTTGTGTTCGTTGCTGATGAAGCGTTTGCGCTGGGGGACCACCTGATGCGGCCATTCCCGATGAGGACCCTCACCCCGGAACAGAGGGTTTTTAATTACCGGCTGGCCAGAGCCCGAAGAGTGGTGGAGAACACATCTGGAATCCTGGCCAGCCGGTTCCGACTATTTCTGACACCCATCCATATGGCGGAGTATACACTGAACTATATAATACTTGCGTGCTGTGTTCTCCATAATTTTTTAAGAAAACATTCTGCCAACTATGATGGCTCAGTTGGGCCTGAGGCCGGAATCCAAAATCCAACAACACTGACGGCGCTTGAAAGTGGCCGTCCTGGCTTGCCCTCCCTGAGTGCCCGTGATGTCCGGTTACGATACCTGGAGTTCTTTGCAGGTAGGGGGGCTATCGATATGCCAGACAATATGTGAAGCCTTTTTCAAATTAAAAAAAAAAAGAAATTCTTTGTGGACATTTACTGCTTGTGTTTGTTTTAGCTGACCCTGACAGAAATGTTTTGAGTGCAGAAAATGTCGTGATTGGGTAACCTTATACAAAGCACTGTTGGCTGGCATTTCCTAAATGCAAAAACACATTTCACTACAAGTGCACTTGCAACTGCACTGAACCTGCACTTGTAGTGCAAAGCGGATTTGCCCTTAGGAAATAACCCCCATTTTTGCATAAAACAGCTATTACATCACCCCAAAAGTGTTGTAGTGTTGAGACAATAATCCACACATTCTTGAGTAACCAACTTTTTTATACCTGCACAATCACATGTGCATTTACCAAAGGTTTTTAAAACAAACCAACATGTTTGTTGTATAACAATTTTTGTAGTAGCATTATCAAAATTCGAAATATCCATTTCAGATAAAATAGGCCTGTGTAAAACCAACAAGAAAGCCAAAAAACTTGAACTTACAAAGTTCACATTAGGTAAAACCTGAAGGCTATATCAGACATCAGTATTTAGGAACTGTGTTTGATATAGCGTTCAGATGGGGGGAAATCACCCCTGGAAAAGCCAAATTTGGAAGATGCACACCAATTTACGAATGTCAACATGTGCTATCTGCCATCATGGGGGATCAAGGGACGTGTTTTGGGGGAGCAAGCCCTTCCTCAACGCAACTTTATAATTGAGGAAGGGGTTGCACCCCCAAAACGCGTCCATTGATCTCCCATGATGGCAGATAGCACATGTTGGCACACTGTGTGCATCCTCCAAATTTGGCTTTTCAAAACATTGCAAAAAAATTTAAAAGATTGAACCACAATACAAAAAGTGATTTTGTGGGGTTTTAAATTCGCCCCAAAACATCAATGATGTTATTATTTTTTTTAATAACATCATGGTTTTTTTGCTGGATGTTTTGCAGTTCGGCATTACACCCCATGATCTCCCCGATCAGGATCTGGGCACTTTCAGAAGTAAAGCGTTCTCTATCCCTCACATCACGATCACCTAAAAAGAGATAAAGAACAAAAAAAAAGGACTCAAAAATCTGCCACCATCCATCTCTTACCTGAGCCTGTGGTCGCAGACACTCACCTGTTGTGGTGCCAATCTCCACCACATCTTCTTCCTCCTGCTCTGCTTGTGTTGGGGGTATTTCACCTTCTTCCATAGGTGGGGGGTCTGTGGTCTCCTTGGATGAGGGGTGTCCTCCGAGTCTTTTCTCCCTTATGTAAAACAAAAATGGTATAATTAGCACACAGATATTTGATGGCAGAACTAGAAATAGGAAACATTGCTTGGAAGTGGGGTACAATTGTCTATTTTAGCCGAGTTCCAAGATGTATTTTTTTTATTGCCCTTTGTCAAGCTGCAATACTTTACCTGTTTTGTACAAGCTTCACAGATGGAGACACCCCTATAGTATACACTGGAGCACCTGTGTGGCCCCCCTAATAAAAATGGTGTTCTTGTGTCCCATACTAGTGCTCCAGTGTCCAGATGTGAAAACCGCTGCTCAGTGTCCTCTCCTTACACACAATCTAGTTTGCATTTCATTCTAGTAACAAACCCATCTACACAAACAAATATTTGGCATCCAAGTAGGCCCAAAAAAAATGTGGGAAAATGCATATGGCCTAAACAATGGTGTTCTAGAGGCCGAAAGAAAAATGTTTGATACGAACGAATAATGGGCCCGTGAACATTAAAGTTGCCCTTTTAAACGTTACAATTAATAAAAGCATATGGAGCAGCACGAACAGAATAAAGACAGAAAGAATAGGAACACAGCACAACTACTTACTTTTTTGCAGCACTCGCCGGATCTTTCGGTACTGCTCTGACTCTCTCAACTTCAGGTCCGACCACCGCTTCCTGAGCTGATCTTTAGATCTTCGTACCCCGAAATTCCTGTAAAGGCTTTTGACCACTTTAGCAATGATTTTGGCCTTTCTGATGTTGGGGTGGGGGTAAGGCCCATACTTCCCGTCATAGTCGGACTTCCTCATGATGTCGACCATCTCCAACATCTCCCCAAAGGACATATTTGTGGCCTTAAAACGTCTCCTTCTGGATCGGGACGTGCCTGGATCCGGGCTTTCCTCCTCCTCCTCCTCGTTGATATAATTAGCACACACCTGCTCTAACTCCGCCATCATGCTCTTCACCCACCGCGCCGAACGAAAAGGGGCGGGGAATAGACTAGAAAGAACGTCATGGGCGGGCGGAGTTACACGCATGCGCAGTGTGTATAAAGCGTAACACGCGTGCGTATTACGTACGATCTGTGAGCGGAGGAAGGAGCATTGGATGCGCCGATCGTAAGAACGAAGGTAAGAGACAAACTTGTGCCTATACTGCTTCTACATTGAGGCCTATATTGTTACAAGATTAGGAGAGTTTTGTCTGACATTAGGCTTTGTCTTGTGTTGTGTCTTGCAGTGAACATGGATATGCTACTCAAAGATAATGACTTCATGTCAGTATTCCTAGAGATGCTAAGGGAGCTGCCCTGTCTGTGGGAGATTAACCACCCACATTTCAAGAACCAAGCAAAGAGGAGGCCAGCACTGGTGCAATTGTTGGAAATTGTGAAGCAGGTGATCCCCACGGCAGACATCACCCATTTAAAGATCTTAATTGGTTGCCTGAGGAGCACATATCTAAGGGAGCGCAAGAAAGTCCTGGATTCACAGAGATCCGGAGCAGCAGATGACATCTATGTCCCCAGGATGTTGTACTACGACAGGCTGCATTTTCTGGCAGGCCAGACTGAACCCAGGCCATCCCTCTCCAGTCTTCCTTCCACGCTTCCTTCCCCCCCGGCTGAGGCTTCTGACGCCCAACCTGGGCCTTCCAGGCAACATGTGGAGGAGCCCAGATTGAGCCAGGTATAGCATTCCTCTAAATATTTCTGCTTGTCCAATCAATGATGTTAACTAGATGTTAGTTTGGAGTACTAATTTAGGATTGTGATTGATGATGCAAAAACTAAAACCATGTCCCTTTTTCATACACAGGGAAGGCTCAGCCAGGAGGTGGCCGGGCCGAGCAGGCTGGCTGATCTGCAGGTCCCTCCACCCCCCCTGAAAAGAGAAAGTGGCAGTAGAAGTGCCCTAGAGGGGGCTGCTATAGGATTCTTTTGGAGGGCTACAGAGGCCCTGGGAGCACGACAGACTGTGGAGGAGGACATTGCTGCCATCATTGCATATAAAATGCAGAGGGGGGAGGAGGGCCAACAAGTAAGGCGCTCATAACGGAGGCTCTGGAGAAAGGTATGAGGGGCCAAATTACACCTCAGACACACCTTTGCAATGGTCCTCTTCCTCCTCCTGCAGGTCCTCCTCCTCCTTCTCCTCCAGGTCCTCCTAGTCCTCCTCCTCCTCCAGGTCCTACTCCTCCTCCTGCCACATCTCCAACTGCACAGCCACAGCCCGGAAGGAAGCGTGGAAGGAAGACCAGAAAGTGAGGACCCTGGGTTCAGTCTGGTCAGCGAAAAAAATGCAGCCTCTTGTGGTACCACAGCCTGGGGACACAGATGTCATCTGCTGCTATCTGGATCTCTGCGAATCCCGGACCAGACTGCCCTCCCTTATATATGGACTCCTCAGGCCACCAATTTTGATGTTGAAGAATTGTTGTCTGCCGTGGGGGTCCCAGGCTTCACTAATTTCTCATGTTGATCCAGTGTTGCCTTCCTCTTTGTTTGGTTCTGATACCTTAATAAAGGATTTTTGTTTTGAATTATACTTTCCTATGTGTTTTACTTCAAAAATGACAGTTTGTGAGGATTCAGGTACATTTCAAATATACAATGTGAAATGAACAAGGGACACCAACAACAAACAATCTCCTGGAGATTAAATAATAAAAGATATCAATGGTGTGGGGGTAACCTAACACACAAAACACACACAAAAATATTCTGGAGTAAAAATAAAAATAACATTGAACAAAGATCAGCCTTGGAAAAAATCCAAACATTAAAGAAAAAAAAAAGGCTGAGAATCCAAAAAAAATAAATAAATAAATATAAAACTGTCAGCTGTGACAACTAATAACTATATATTGAGGGAATCCCACTAAAAAAACACAAATAAAACTTTGTGAGAAGTGTGTGTGAATATGAGCAGCAAAACGACTTCATTCTTGTCACATTATAAAGAAGAAGAGAGTGCGCTGTATTAAACCATTTTTTACATTGCAGCGTGACGAAAGTGTTGTATCCATTGCGAACGCTAAGTTTACCAGAACGAGCTGTCCCGTCTCGGAATTTCTTCTGAGCATGCGTGGCACTTTGTGCGTCGGAACAGGCCACACACGGTCGGAATTGACGCGATCGGATTTTGTTGTCGGAAAAGTTTATCTCCTGCTGTCCAACTTTGTGTGTCGGAAAATCCGATGGAAAATGTCCGATGGAGCCCACACACGGTCGGAATTTCCGACAACACGCTCCGATCGGACATTTTCCATCGGAAAATCCGACCGTGTGTACGGTGCATTACAGTTTACCAAACTCTGTTCAAATTGAACCCAGGGCAGTTCAGCTTATCCCTAGCATGGATAAAAAAGGAGCTTTGAGAGGGTTCAGCAGTCTTTAATGAAATGGAAGACATTTACCACCCCAAGGAGAAAGAATATGACTTAACTACACTGGATTTAATTAAAGCATCATAATGTAAAACTGAATCTGGAGTATGCCAACAATATCTTCACATTTAAATCTATAATGGCTATAACACAGGTTATTACTATTATTATTATTTTTATTATTAATAATATACAGGATTAATATAGTGCCAACAGTTTAAGCAGCACTTTACAATATAAAAGGTAGACAGTACAGTTACAAAACAATAAAATACAAGAAGGTTAAGAGGGCCCTGCTCATAAGAGTTTACACTCTAATAGGGTGGGAAGGTGTTACAAAAGGTTATAACTGTGGGGGATGAGCTGATGGAAATGATAAAAGATTAGATGGAGGTGTAATAGGCTTCCCTGAAGAGATGAATTTTCAGGGATCGCCTAAAGGCAGCCAGAGTAGGAGATAGCTGGACAAATTGAGCTAGAGAGTTCCAGAGGGTGGGAGAAGCTCTGGAGAAATCCTGGAGATGAGCATGGGAGGAGAAGACTAGGGAGCTTGAGACCAGGAGGTCTTGAGAGGTGCAGAGAGAGCAGTTTGGGTGATATTTGGAGACAAGATTCATGATGTAACTCGGGGCACATTTGTGAATGGCTTTGTATGTTGTAGTTAGTTTTTTTTAATTTAACTTGCTGGGCAATCAGAAGCCAGTGTAGGGATTGGCGGAGAGAGGTAGCAGACACTGAGTGGTTGGTAAGGTAGATGAGTCTGGCAGCAGCATTCATGATAGACTGAAGAAGTGATAGCTCGGGATGGGCTTTATGTTCGGGTCGAACATGAATTCCACTCGATTATTGTCTGTTCGCCCATTCCCTGAACAGCAAACAATTTGGGGTGTTCGCGGCAAATTCGAAAGCCGCGAAACACCCTTTAAAAGTCTATGAGAGAAATCAAAAGTACTAATTTTAAAGGCTAATATGCATGGTATTGTCATAAAAAGTGTTTGGGGACCTGGGTCCTGCCCCAGGGGACATGTATCAATGCAAAAAAAAGTTTTAAAAATAGCCGTTTTTTCGGGAGCAGTGATTTTAGTAATGCTTAAAGTGAAACAATAAAAGTGTACTATTCCTTTAAATTTCGTACCTGGGGGGTGTCTATAGTATGCCTGTAAAGGGGCGCATGTTTCCCATGTTTAGAACAGTCTGACAGCAAAATGACATTTCTAAAGGAAAAAAAGTCATGTAAAACTACTATCGCTAGCGCCGGCTATAATGAATTGTCGGTCTGGCAATACACATAAAAGTTCATGATAAAAACAGCATGGAATTTCCCCACTGGGGAACCCCGAACCCCTTCAGGTCTGGTATGGATTTTAAGGGGAACCCCGCGCCAAAATTAATAAAAATGGTGTGGGGTCCCCCCAAAAATCCATACCAGACCCTTATCCGAGCACGCAACCTAGCAGGCCACAGGAAAAGAGGGGGGATGAGAGAGCGCCCCCCCTCTTGAACTGTACCAGGCCACATGCCCTCAACATTGGAAGGGTGCTTTGGGGTAGCCCCCCAAAGCACCTTGTCCCCATGTTGATGGGGAGAAGGGCCTCATCCCCACAACCCTTGCCCGGTGGTTGTGGGGGTCTGCGGGTGGGGGGCTTATGGGAATCTGGAAGCCCCCTTTAACAAGGGGACCCCCAGATCTCGCCCCCCCCTGTGTGAATTGGTAATGGGGTACAAATGTACCCCTACCATTTCATTAAAAAAGTGTCAAAAAGGTTAAAAAACACAAGAGACGGTTTTTGACAAGTCCTTTATTAATTTCTTCTTCTTTACACTTCCATTTTCTTTCTTCTGGTCTTTCTTCAGTGTTCTTCTTCTTCCTCCATCTTCTTCTTTTCCATCTTCTTCTTCCTCCGCTCTTCTCCTCCCGCATCTTCCTCCGGCTTCTTCTCTGCTCCGTCCGCAGGATTCGACTCAGTGGGAGTCTTCCGCCGTGTGACGCTTCGGTTCTTCTGACACTTCTTATATAACGGAGGGTGGGGCCACCCGGTCACCCCGCCCTCCTCTGACACACAGGGACTTCACGGGGACTTCCCTTTGGCTTTACCCGTGTTGTCAGAGGGGCTTCAATTCACTTTATGGTTATTACTTGCTTTGACTATTTTAGCTCTATATTCATTTCCTTACCTTTACAGTCCATTACGAATCCTTCTGTCAGACTCATCTATCTTGCCAAACAAATAAAAATTACTGCGCTGTCACAAAATGACAAGTGAAATGGTGAAATGGATGAAATATAAAATGAAATTAATATAGAAAGCCAAACTGCATCTTCCTGTGAGATACACACAAAATCAACAACTTTCAATATTAAGTTGCACTAAACCTCCATATAAAGTGAATCTGTGTGATAAAAATTGATTGTGATAAACTTCCATAAAGTAAATCCATGCAATAAAAAACTGATTAGTTATCACACCATAAATAATCCATTCTATGGAAGAAGAGTTTCTAATGTGAGATTGACACATGATACACCCAAGAATTGTGATGAAAAAAGATGCAACTTCCACCTCTACACACACTGCCGCTTATCGACTTTAAATGATCTCCTTTTATCGGAGATCACACAGTTTTTTGGCTTAATACCCAGCCTGGGTCTTTAAGATGTAAAGCAATGGTCCCAGCGTCTTCTCAGGTGTTATCCCTCAAAGATGCATGTTGCCAGATGGTCCCCATGAGGAAATAAAAACTTCCATTGTGTAAAATCTTGTGGGCAGAGATCGCTAGTGCTAGTTGTCCTGAAAGCGATGGCGATCCCCAGGAAGACTCTGCAGTGTTGCTACCACATCACACAACTTCTCCGATCTGACACTGCGGCTATCTATCTTACCAACTATTAAAAATCTGCTACCCCTCTCTGCTGATGCCTCCATTGGCTTCTGCTCACCTAATGAATACAATTCAAAATACTAACAACAACTTACAAAGCCATCCACAATTCTTCCCTGAGTTAAATCCTCTACCCTTGGATGAAAATACCTTTGTTCCTCCTAAAACAGTGGTACTTAACCTGCGGGTCGGGACCCCCCCCAGGGGTCGAATGACAATTTTCAAGAGGTCACCATATCCTGGGCTGTTCCTTAAGCTCACACCATTCTCCCAGCCTTTTCATGGCCGCCCAGCAGGGCTGTCCCTGGAGCATGTGGAAGCCCAGCTGGGCTGTTCCTGGAGCCCGTGGCCACCCACTCAGCCTCTTCCCAGCTGCTCATTCAGTTCACGGCATGGGTTGGGGGCAGAGACTAGAGGTCAGCTGACTGGTGAGGAATGTGAAGTGAGAGGGGCTGGAGGAGACCCTATCTCCTGATTTTGGCATAGGTGTCACTGCTGTGAGACACCACACAGCTGGAGACAGTGAAGTCGGAGACACAGTGAGTAACTCTACCTGTGATTAGAGTTGCCATTAAAAGTCCCCACTACAGTTCTCAAATCAGCAGATGACCTTGATCAAGAGCACCTAAGTTGGCTGATCAGAACTCCCCCCATCACTGCCACTCATCTCAACTCCCCACCAGCACTGCCACTCATCCCATTCCCACCACCCCCCAAGGCAAAAGAGAAGGAATAAAAATAGAGAATACATGGAAGGAAGAGGAAAAGAGGGGGAGGAACAAAGAAAAAGGGAGAGAAAGAATAAGAAAAAGACGGCTAGAGAGAGGGATGGGGGAAAAAAACAAGAAATTAGGATAGAGAGCAATAAAAGGGAAAGAAAGGAGAACAATGAGAGAGTGGTACATCCTAAAATGTACCATAAAGGGTTTTAATACTTTACAAGTGGAAGGGACTAAGGGTGCAACGGATCAAAAAACTCACGGTTCGGATCGTTCCTCGGATGAGGAGTCACGGTTCGGATCATTTTGGGATCAACAAAAAAAAATCTCCCCCACTGTAATATCCACGTCATCTCCCCCACTGTAATATCCACGTCATCTCCCCTACTGTAATATCCACAATCTCCCCCACTGTAATAATATCCACAATCTCCTCCACTGTAATAATATTCACAATCTTCCCCACTGTAATATCCACAATCTCCCCCACTGCTGTAATATCCACAGACTCCCCCACTGTATATACAGTATGAGTATAGGAATTAGGAAGGAAGACTAGTGTTGTTTAGTCTTACCTTACAGAGTAGAAGCCGCCAAGCTGGCCAGATCAGATCCACGAGTTGAGGGATGATGACGTCACCATGCACCGCTGCCACCAGGTGTACCAAGATGGCCGCCGCTCCGGAGCTAGGCCGAAGCTGCGGCCTTTCCTAAGGCCGAGGCAGCGGCGCACTCTGCGGAGCGCATGTGTGCCGATCTGAACAGGTTGAACCGTTCGGATCACGGATCGGTGACGATCCGTTGCACCCCTAGAAGGGACTAAGGGAGTGCTAAATATCTGTGGGTTAGGGGTGCAAATTACTTGTCTTGCCTTGGGTGCTGACAACCCATGTTACAAAATAATTTTACTGTTAGGGGCCCTTACAACTTGTGAAATTTTATCAAGGGGTCACGGCACTAGAAGGTTGAAAACCACTGTCCTAAGACCTCCTGCTCTCTAGCTCCCCATCACCTCCTCCCATACTTGCCATCAGGACTTCTTCAGAGCCTCTTCCTTTCTCTGGAACTCTTTACCCCAATCTTTCCAACTATCTCCTACTCTATCCACCTCCCTGAAAACCTATCACTTTAGAGAAGCCTATGCCCACAGATATTACTTTTTGTATCACTTGACCCTCCCTTTTATATTGTAATTTAAAAAAGTGATCACTAAAAAAGAGAGAATTAAGTGTACTGTGATCACTGTATCTATTGTACCTAGCAAATCACAAAAATAAGGTACAGAGGAAATTATTGATTCTATATCATGTGATCACTGTGACCAATCATAGCGTCACAAAAAATAGCATCAAAAATCAACAATTGGGTAGTGATAGGTTGTCAGGAAATCAGATTAGTAATTTGCGCCCCTTGAAAGCCTGAAGGTCCCTCTTGGATTTTGGGTTCCTCTATGCAGTCATGCTGTAAAAAAATTCTCACTCATGTGGTATCCCTATACTAAGGACAAGTAGTAAATGTGTTTTGGGTGTAATTCTAAGAATGCCAATGGTATAAGTGAGAAAACTTTTGTTAAAAAGTAAATTTTGTGAAAACAAAATTTTATTTACTCTCTTCATTTTCCCAAAAATCACAGCAAAACATACTGCTAATCAATGTTCAAAATACTTATCAGGCTTCTTACTACAGTAAATACCCTGGGGCGTTTACGTTTCAAAAAAAAAAAAGAGAATTTTGTGGCAGTTTGTACACATTTTACTCGGCCACAAGGAAGGAGAGACTTAGAAAGTGTTATATGTAACCAAATTAAAGTATCATTTTCCTGAGCCACAAGCAAGAAAAACAGAACTGATTTTTGGGCAGTTTTCTAAGATAAAATGTCAGGGGAGAGAGCATGCAGATTTCATCTTGATTAAATAAATAACAGTATCTTTTTTTCTGAGCAGAAGACTGAAAAATGACAGCTTTGCACAGCTTTAAAGCTTTTTTTGTTGATAGGCTGACCATAATACTTTCTTTTATTTTTTACATTTATAAGGTCCAAGCAATACAAATATACAAAGTTTTAGCAGAATGTTAAAAAAAACAAAAAAAAACACACACACACACACAAACATACACAGCAATGGTAATTAAACATGAATATTTATGTTAGTGCAAAAAAAAAAGTATCAAGGACAATAATTAATTTTTTGTTGTTGCAAATGCACTAATACGGCTACAATTCCCTTAAGCATGTTGGATGGGCTGCAATGTCTTAGATATTGAGCACACATATTGCATTTAGAAATATAAAATGAGTGTTAAATTAAAAGGAAAAAATAAACAGAATCTCAGCACACCTTGAAATCTACAGTTTCTGAGGGAGAGAACAAACAGATAACATTTAGAATTAGAAAACATGATGTCTTGTCTTGTAGACTGAAACTGTAAAAGGTGTGGGCAGGCTGCAATTTCTGGAAAGAGGGAGAGAGCATACAGATTTAAGATGGAAAAGGTTACAGATTTGAACCACTAATCTGGGTGATTGGACATACAGTGCCTTGCAAAAGTATTCGGCCCCCTTGAACTTTTCAACCTTTTGCCACATTTCAGGCTTCAAACATAAAGATATAAAATTTTAATTTTTTGTGAAGAATCACCAACAAGTGGGACACAATTGTGAAGTGGAATGAAATCTATTGGATATTTTAAACTATTTTAGAAAATAAAAAACTGAAAAGTGGTGCGTGCAAAATTATTCGGCCCCTTTACTTTCAGTGCAGAAAACTCACTCCAGAAGTTCAGCGAGGATCTCTGAATGATCCAATGTTGTCCTAAATGACTGATGGTGATAAATAGAATCCACCTGTGTGTGATCAAGTCTCTGTATAAATGCACCTGCTCTGTGATAGTCTCAGGGTTCTGTTGAAAGCGCAGAGAGCATCATGAAGACCAAGGAACACACCAGGCAGGTCCGTAATACTGTTGTGGAGAAGTTTAAAGCCGGATTTGGATACAAAAAGATTTCCCAAGCTTTAAACATCCCAAGGAGCACTGTGCAAGCGATCATTTTGAAATGGAAGGAGTATCAGACCACTGCAAATCTACCAAGACCTGGCTGTCCCTCTAAACTTTCAGCTCAGACAAGGAGAAGACTGATCAGAGATGCAGCCAAGAGGCCCATGATCACTCTGGATGAACTGCAGAGAACTACAGCTGAGGTGGGAGAGTCTGTCCATAGGACAACAATCAGTCGTACACTGCACAAATCTGGCCTTTATGGAAGAGTGGCAAGAAGAAAGCCATTTCCCAAAGATATCCATAAAAAGTCTTGTCTAAAGTTTGCCACAAGCCACCTGGGAGACACACCAAACATGTGGAAGAAGGTGCTCTGGTCCGATGAAACCAAAATCGAACTTTTTGGCCACAATGCAAAACGATATGTTTGGCGTAAAAGCAACACAGCTCATCACCCTCAACACACCATCCCCACCGTGAAACATGGTGGTGGCAGCATCATGGTTTGGGCCTGCTTTTCTTCAGCAGGGACAGGGAAGATGGTTAAAATTGAGGGGAAGATGGATGCAGCCAAATACAGGACCATTCTGGATGAAAACCTGTTGGAGTCTGCAAAAGACCTGAAACTGGGACGGAGATTTATCTTCCAACAAGACAATGATCCCAAACATACAGCAAAATCTACAAAGGAATGGTTCACAAATAAACGTATCCAGGTGTTAGAATGGCCAAGTCCAGACCTGAATCCAATCGAGAATCTGTGGAAAGAGCTGAAAACTGCTGTTCACAAACGCTCTCCATCCAACCTCACTGAGCTCGAGCTGTTTTGCAAGGAAGAATGGGCAAGAATTTCAGTCTCTCGATGTGCAAAACTGATAGAGACATACCCCAAGCGACTTGCAGCTGTAATCGCAGCAAAAGGTGGCTCTACAAAGTATTAACGCAAGGGGGCCGAATAATTTTGCACGCCCCACTTTTCATTTTTTTATTAGTTAAAAAAGTTTCAACAATCCAATAGATTTCGTTCCACTTCACAATTGTGTCCCACTTGTTGGTGATTCTTCACAAAAAAAAAAATGTTATATCTTTATGTTTGAAGCCTGAAATGTGGAAAAAGGTGGAAAAGTTCAAGGGGGCCGAATACTTTCGCAAGGCACTGTATTACATCTGGGTGACATAATTTAAGTGAGTGATTGAGTAGACATATAACATCTGGAAATAGAGAATTGGCGTCTTAAATTTGAAAGACAAAATTAACAGATTTGCAGCACACAAGTAAAGCCTTTATTGAATAGGCCACAATTTCTGAGAGAGAGACAAAAAAAATGCATTTAGAAATGAGAAAAAAAATGGGGTCTTGTTTTAGAGACTGAAATTGGAAAAAGGTTACAGATTTGCACCACAGCTATTAAGCCTGAATGGATAAGATGACATTTCTGAGTTTTTGAGGCCGTATATTGCATGTGGAAAGAGGAAGAAAGCATACAGATTGCAGTTGAAATAAAAAATGGTGGGGAGTCACTGTGTGGGAGGCTAGCACGACGGACATGCCGGGCTAGAGCTCCGCTCTGTGAGGGAGAATAAACCGCAAATAAAGGCAGCCCATGGACACAGAAACGGTAAAAATGATGTTACTATTCACCCTAGAGGTGAGGGGGACATTATTCAAGAATAATGGTGCTGGGAGGTGCCAGGAATAAAACCAAAACTAGCTCTAATAGCGGCACCCAGGCAAGACATACTATGAAAAGGGCCAGTCTCCTCAGGTAATTTTACCTCAGAAAAGAAACTCAAATCCAAGCAGCCAAAAGCTATCTCCTCAGGGGATTCTGACTCTGAACCTGATTCAAATATGTTACATTCTTCACAACAAAACTCTGATATTCCTGCTAACATTTTGAAACAATTTGAAAAAATGTTACATAAAGCATTACAACAAACATCAGAGCAAATTACTAGTAATCTGACTAGAGAGATCAGAGAACTGGGGAGACGCACTGAAGCATTGGAAATGAAAATGGAAGATATAGAAAATTCTACACAGGATGCTTTCTCTGAAATAGATGTCCTCAAAGAGGAAAATATTATTTTACAGAATAGACTGGAGGACTATGAGAATCGCGCCAGAAGATCAAATTTGCGATTCAGAGGCTTACCAGAATTAATCACAGATCTGCAATCAACAATCACAGCATTATGCCAAGAATTACTACCTGGCATTTCGGTGGAAAGGCTTGAAATGGACAGAGTACATAGGGCACTCATGCCCAAAAAAACTTTTGCCCCCCCCAGGGATATTATAGCAAAATTTCATTTTTTTCGTTCAAAAGAACAATTGCTAGAAGCGGCTAGAGGGAAAAATAATCTAACATTTCAGGAACATAGTTATCAACTATTTGCTCACTTATCCCAGTTAACAATATCTAAGAGGCGTGCAATGAAGCCTCATCTACTGGAACTTCAACGTCATGCCATTAAGTATCAATGGGGCTTCCCGTTCTCCCTAAAATTCACCCACCAGGGGACCAGATTCGCATGCAAAACTCCTGAAGAACTACAACATGTACTCCAAGACCTCAAATTGATTGACGGTACAACTATAGCCTCCACCTCACGTAGGAGATCAGCTTCTGCCTCCTCCATTCAGAAAACATCCTCCTCTGAGACAAAAAATGGAAACCATCATACACACAAAAGAGGACGATTCGCATCCTCACAACAAGAACAAGATGACGCCATGGACTAAGTAATATGCACTTATATAATATAGCCATTTCAGCTAAGACAGCACCTATTGGGAGAACAGAATTGTAATTACATTTTTGAATACTCTTCCTAAACCAAAAACTAATACTCCATCTAGCTCACTAGTGAGCAATTGGACATACACTATGAACTAGATTATCTAATTTATTAATTTATATCTTATTGGTATACGTTTATAATTAAAAAACAACATTTTTATTATGTTTTTAGGTTCGCTTTTTTGTTAGTTTTTATTTTATTTATTTATATTTTTTTATTTATTTATTTATTTATTTATTTATTTTTTTATTTTAGAAACATGGTATGGTATATGTTCAGATAATATTTTTACTTTCTGAACACCTAAATAGTCCCTAATGTATGGAGGACTGATTAAAATATTATATATATATATATATATATATATATATATATATATATATATATATATATATATATTTTTTTTTAATTTTTATGTATGTGTGTATGTATGTGTATGTATATGTGTGTGTATGTATGTGTATGTATATGTATATATATGTGTGTGTATGTGTGTGTGTATGTGTATATATATGTATATATATATATATATATGTGTGTATGTATATATATATATATATATATATATATATATATATATATATATATATATATATATATATATATATATATATATATATATATATATATATATATATATATATATATATTAATTATTTATTTATTTTTATATTATTATATTTCCTCCTCCTTTTTTGTTTCTCAATGGCTTTTTTGGTATTTTTTATTTTAGAAACATGGTATGGTAAGTGTTCAGACAATATTTATGCTTTCTGAACACCTAAACAATCCCTATTATATGGTGGACTGATTAAATTATTATATATGTATATGTATTTTTTTATTCTGTATGTGTGTATGTATATGTATATATAAATGTATATATATGTATACATTTTTTATTTTTTATTATTTATTTATTTATTTATTTTTATATCATTATATTTCCTCCTCCTTTTTTGTTTCTCAAGATAAAATTGTGAAATAATAAAATTTTTATTTTGAATTTAAGTTCCCTTTTTATAGTACTTTTTATTTTAGAAACATGGTGTGGTAAGCGTTCAGATAATATTTTTACTTTCTGAGCACCTAAATGGTCCCTAATGTATGGTTGACTGATTAAGTTAGCATGCATGTATGTATAGATATATATGTAGGTGTATGTATATATATATATATGGATAGATATATATATATATATATATATATGTATATTTTTATATATACAGTATATATATATATATATATATATATATATATATATATTATATATATATATATATATATATATATATATATATATATATGTATAAATTTTTTTGTTAAGTGTATATATATACATATACACATTTTTTATTTTTTATTTATTTTTTATTTATTTTTATATTATTATATTTCCTCCTCCTTTTTTTTGTTTCGGATGGAAAATCTTCCTTTAACTGAAGTTTATTTAAAATTCTTCATTAATTTGATATATACAGTTTTTGAGTAGTCTTAATTTCAGTTTAATTTACATTTCTTTGGTCACCCCAATAGGAAGGAAAGGGTTTCCTATCCTTTTCTATTGGTTGGACATCCAAATATGTTTCTGATATTACTGCACTCCTTTATTCCCATTTAATTTTTTCCCATTCGCTTTATATTTAATATAAACATGTACCCTTCAAAATAATAGACATTACCAATTATATGAAACTCGGGCTCTTAAATTTACAATTTTATACTTTACAATCTTCATATTTTTGTGATAAATTTTCTTTCTTTTTAAAGCGGTTGTATACCCGCTGTCATTTTTTTTTTTTTTTACACCTGCAAGGGAAAAGGCATAATGAGCTAGTATGCACCGCATACTAGCTCATTATGAGATACTTACCTTAGAACGAGGCGCCGGCATCTCACCTGGTCCACGCCGAGGGAGCCGACATCTCCCCTCGGCGTGTCTTCCGGGTATCGCGGCTCCGGCGCTGTGAGTGGCCGGAGCCGCGATGTCGTCACTCCCGCGCATGCGCGCGGGAGACTTCTGCCCGGCAAGCTCCGGAGTTTGCCGGGCTGTCAGCCGAGAGTCCCCTGTGCGCATGCGCCACTGCAGTTAGCGGCTCATTGCGAGGGGAATATCTCCTAAACCTTACAGGTTTAGGAGATATTTTTTTTACCTACAGGTAAGCCTTATTATAGGCTTACCTGTAGGTAAAAGTTACAAATATAGGTATACAACCGCTTTAAGGCGGATTCCCCCATGCACGGAAATCACATGTGCCTCACCATGCCTTCCTCGGATTCCCATAGTAATATATGGGGACCAGACAAAGGCCTCCTTTCCCCTGTTGGGAAGTCCTTGACCCCAACTCGGGTATTCTTCGAATCTACTTACATTTGTACTATACTCAAATGCTTTATAATTTTTATTGTTTCTTATTTCCTTTCTAAGTTATCCTACTATGGATCTGGCTATCTATCTCTTTGTTTCAAATCCGCGCAGGTCAGGCCGAATAGTCGCCGCACCCAGACAACTGGTAAGCGCATACTCTTGTTTCAATTACCATGGCTCCTTTAAATATTTTATCTCTGAATGTCCAGGGTCTTAATGTACCTCAGAAACGAGTAAAAGCCTTTCGGTCATTTCAGTCTAAAAAAGCACACATTGTATGTCTACAAGAGACTCACTTTAAGCCGACTTCAACCCCTAAATTTTTTAGTACTTCTTATCCCCAAGTTTACACCGCCTTGGCGCTCACTAAAAAACGTGGAACTCTCATTGCGTTTCATCGCTCTACCCCATTTACCTTACATTCAGAAATTAAAGACCCTGAGGGTCGCTACCTAATTCTAATAGGATACATTATGGACACAGCTGTAATGGTGGTCTCATACTATGCACCAAATTATCGTCCTGTACCCTTTCTATCGCACCTATTTAATATCATTAACACCCACAAAATGGGATCAATTTTTATATGTGAGGACTCCAACCAGGTCCTCCTTCCATTTCTTGACAAAACCCCTTATACCCCACCACGAACACAAGATGCTAGGTCTTTATCTCAACTTCTTTCTAGGCACAATTTGATTGACTCTTGGAGAGAATCTAATCCAGCTAAAAGAAATTATACATATTTTTCTAATCCACATCAAACTTTTAGTCGCATAGACCATATCTTTGTAACAATAGGGATGGTTCCTGAAGTAACTTTATCTAAAATTATCCCTATACCCTGGTCAGATCACAATGCAGTTTATACCTCTGTGGCTTCTACTATACCCAAGGGGCATGACCCTTCATGGTATCTTCCAGATGTGCTACTTAAACACCCCTCCCACTGTTTAACAATCCAACAGGCTCTAAATGACTACATAGAACATAAAACAAGTGACAAAATCTCCTCACTCACAATTTGGGAGGCACACAAACAAGTTCTGAGAGGAATACTTCAGCAACAAGCAGGTGTACTCAAACGGGATTGTGTAAAATTTGCTAGACAATTAGAAACTGAATTTAATGCATCATTCTTAGCTTTTCAAAACAATCCTAACCAGAAAGGGAAAATTCGCTTAGAGAAAGCCCGCCTAGAATATAATCTTTTCTTAACTGAATCTGCTGACTAGGGATGAGCCGAACACCCCCCGGTTCGGTTCGCACCAGAACCCGCGAACGGACCGAAAGTTCGCACGAACGTTAGAACCCCATTGACGTCTATGGGACTCGAACGTTCGAAATCAAAAGTGCTCATTTTAAAGGCTAATTTGCATGGTATTGTCCGAAAAAGGGTTTGGGGACCCGGGTCCTACCCCAGGGGACATGTATCAATGCAAAAAAAACTTTTAAAAACGGCCGTTTTTTCGGGAGCAGTGATTTTAACCACTTGCCGACCGCCTCACGCCTATATACGTGAGCAGAGCGGCACGGGCAGGCAAAATCACGTACCTGAAACGTGATTGCCTTCCCGCGGGTGGGGGGTCCGATCGGACCCCCCCCCGGTGCCAGCTGCGGTCGGCATTTGGTTGGGAGCGATGAGAGACGAGGGGGAGACCATCCGATCGTGGCCCCCCCCTCGCGATCGCTCCCAGCCACTGACAAACATCCCCTGCCTCTGTATAGTACACAGAGGCAGAGGATGTGATGTCATCTCTCCTCGGCTGTCAGTTTCCGTTCCAGCGCCGAGGAGAGATGACATGTAAGTAAGTGCACAACACAAACACACACAGTAGAACATGCCAGGCATACATTACACCCCCGATCCCCCCCCGATCGCCCCCCGATCCCCCCCCAATCACCCCCCCCCTGTCACAAACTGACACCAAGCAGGTTTTTTTTTTTTTTTTTTTTTTTTTTTCCTGATTACTGCATAGTGTCAGTTTGTGACAGTTAGCAGTGTTAGGACAGTTACTGTAACCCCCCTGTAGGTCTAGGGTACCCCCCTTACCCCCCCTAATAAAGTTTTAACCCCTTGATCACCCCCCCTCACCAGTGTCGCTAAGAGATCATTTTTCTGATCGCTGTATTAGTGTCGCTGGTGACGGTAGTTAGGGACGTAAATATTTAGGTTCGCCGTCAGTGTTTTATAGCGACAGGGACCCCCATATACTATCTAATAAATGTTTTAACCCCTTGATTGCCCCCTAGTTAACCCTTTCACCACTGATCACCGTATAACCGTTACGGGTGACGCTGGTTAGTTCGTTTATTTTTTATAGTGTCAGGGCACCCGCCGTTTATTACCGAATAAAGGTTTAGCCCCCTAATCGCCCGGCGGTGATATGCGTCGCCCCAGGCAGCGTCAGATTAGCGCCAGTACCCCCCCTAATAAAGTTTTAACCCCTTGATCACCCCCTGTCGCCAGTGTCGCTAAGCGATCATTTTTCTGATCGCTGTATTAGTGTCACTGGTGACGCTAGTTAGGGACGTAAATATTTAGGTTCGCCGTCAGTGTTTTATAGCGACAGGGACCCCCATATACTATCTAATAAATGTTTTAACCCCTTGATTGCCCCCTAGTTAACCCTTTCACCACTGATCACCGTATAACTGTTACGGGTGACGCTGGTTAGTTAGTTTATTTTTTATAGTGTCAGGGCACCCGCCGTTTATTACCGAATAAAGGTTTAGCCCCCTGATCGCCCGGCGGTGATATGCGTTGCCCCAGGCAGCGTCAGATTAGCGCCAGTACCGCGAACACCCACGCACGCACCGTACACGCACCATACACCTCCCTTAGTGGTATAGTATCTGATCGGATCAATATCTGATCCGATCAGATCTATACTAGCGTCCCCAGCAGTTTAGGGTTCCCAAAAACGCAGTGTTAGCGGGATCAGCCCAGATACCTGCTAGCACCTGCGTTTTGCCCCTCCGCCCAGGCGAGCCCAGCCCACCCAAGTGCAGTATCGATCGATCACTGTCACTTACAAAACACTAAACGCATAACTGCAGCGTTCGCAGAGTCAGGCCTGATCCCTGCGATCGCTAACAGTTTTTTTGGTAGCATTTTGGTGAACTGGCAAGCACCAGCCCCAGGCAGCGTCAGATTAGCGCCAGTACCGCTAACACCCACGCACGCAGCATACGCCTCCCTTAGTGGTATAGTATCTGAACAGATCAATATCTGATCCGATCAGATCTATACTAGCGTCCCCAGCAGTTTAGGGTTCCCAAAAACGCAGTGTTAGCGGGATCAGCCCAGATACCTGCTAGCACCTGCGTTTTGCCCCTCCGCCCGGCCCGGCCCAGCCCACCCAAGTGCAGTATCGATCGATCACTGTCACCCCGGTCGTAGTCAAACCAGCACTGCAGTAACACTTGGTGACGTGGCGAGTCCCATAAGTGCAGTTCAAGCTGGTGAGGTGGCAAGCACAAGTAGTGTCCCGCTGCCACCAAAAAGACAAACACAGGCCCGTCATGCCCATAGTGCCCTTCCTGCTGCATTCGCCAATCCTAATTGGGAACCCACCGCTTCTGCAGCGCCCGTACTTCCCCCATTCACATCCCCAACCAAATGCAGTCGGCTGCATGAGAGGCATTTTCTTTATGTCCTCCCGAGTACCCCTACCCAGCGAACCCCCCAAAAAATATGTTGTGTCTGCAGCAAGCGCGGATATAGCCGTGACACCCGCTATTATTGTCCCTCCTGTCCTGACAATCCTGGTCTTTGCATTGGTGAATGTTTTGAACGCTACCATGCACTAGTTGAGTATTAGCGTAGGGTACAACATTGCACAGACTAGGCACACTTTCACAGGGTCTCCCAAGATGCCATCGCATTTTGAGAGACCCGAACCTGGAACCGGTTACAGTTATTATAGTTAGTTACAAAAAAAAGTGTAAAAAAAAAAAAACACAAACAAAAATATAAAATAAAAATAGTTGTCGTTTTATTGTTCTCTCTCTCTCTATTCTCTCTCTATTGTTCTGCTCTTTTTTACTGTATTCTATTCTGCAATGTTTTATTGTTATTGTTATTGTTATTATGTTTTATCATGTTTGCTTTTCAGGTATGCAATTTTTTTATACCTTACCGTTTACTGTGCTTTATTGTTAACCATTTTTTTGTCTTCAGGTATGCCATTCACGACTTTGAGTGGTTATACCAGAATGATGCCTGCAGGTTTAGGTATCATCTTGGTATCATTCTTTTCAGCCAGCGGTCGGCTTTCATGTAAAAGCAATCCTAGTGGCTAATTAGCCTCTAGACTGCTTTTACAAGCAGTGGGAGGGAATGCCCCCCCCCCCCAACATCTTCCGTGTTTTTCTCTGGCTCTCCTGTCTCAACAGGGAACCTGAAAATGCAGCCGGTGATTCAGCCAGCTGACCATAGAGCTGATCAGAGACCAGAGTGGCTCCAAACATCTCTATGACCTAAGAAACCGGAAGCTACGAGCATTTTATGACGTAGATTTCGCCGGATGTAAACAGCGCCATTGGGAAATTGGGAAAGCATTTTATCACACCGATCTTGGTGTGATCAGATGCTTTGAGGGCAGAGGAGAAATCTAGGGTCTAATAGACCCCAATTTTTGCAAAAAAGAGTACCTGTCACTACCTATTGCTATCATAGGGGATATTTACATTCCCTGAGATAACAATAAAAATGATTTAAAAAAAAAAAAAAATGAAAGGAACAGTTTAAAAATAAGATAAAAAAATAATAATAATAAAGAAAAAAAAAAAAAAAAAAAAAAAAAGCACCCCTGTCCCCCCTGCTCTCGCGCTAAGGTGAACGCAAGCGTTGGTCTGGCGTCAAATGTAAACAGCAATTGCACCATGCATGTGAGGTATCGCCGCGAAGGTCAGATCGAGGGCAGTAATTTTAGCAGTAGACCTCCTCTGTAAATCTAAAGTGGTAACCTGTAAAGGCTTTTAAAGGCTTTTAAAAATGTATTTAGTTTGTCGCCACTGCACGTTTGTGCGCAATTTTAAAGCATGTCATGTTTGGTATCTATGTACTCGGCCTAAGATCATCTTTTTTATCTCATCAAACATTTGGGCAATATAGTGTGTTTTAGTGCATTAAAATGTAAAAAAGTGTGTTTTTTCCCCAAAAAATGCGTTTGAAAAATCGCTGCGCAAATACTGTGTGAAAAAAAAAAATGAAACACCCACCATTTTAATCTGTAGGACATTTGCTTTAAAAAAAATATATAATGTTTGGGGGTTCAAAGTAATTTTCTTGCAAAAAAAAATTATTTTTTTATGTAAACAATAAGTGTCAGAAAGGGCTTTGTCTTCAAGTGGTTAGAAGAGTGGGTGATGTGTGACATAAGCTTCTAGATGTTGTGCATAAAATGCCAGGACAGTTCAAACCCCCCCCAAATGACCCCATTTTGGAAAGTAGACACCCCAAGCTATTTGCTGAGAGTCATGTTGAGTCCATGGAATAATTTATATTGTGACACAAGTTGCGGGAAAGAGACAATTTTTTATTTTTTTTATTTTTTTTTGCGCAAAGTTGTCACTAAATGATATATTGCTCAAACATGCCATGGGAATATGTGAAATTACACCCCAAAATACATTCTGCTGCTTCTCCTGAGTACGGGGATACCACATGTGTGAGACTTTTTGGGAGCCTAGCCGCGTACGGGACCCCGAAAACCAAGCACCGCCTTCAGGCTTTCTAAGGCCGTAAATTTTTGATTTCACTCTTCACCGCCTATCACAGTTTCGGGGGCCATGGAATGCCCAGGTGGCAAAAAAAAACCCCAAATGACCCCATTTTGGAAAGTAGACACCCCAAGCTATTTGATGAGAGGTATAGTGAGTATTTTGCAGACCTCACTTTTTGTCACAAAGTTTTGAAAATTGAAAAAAGAAAAAAAAAATTTTTTTTTCTCGTCTTTCTTTATTTTCAAAAACAAATGAGAGCTGCAAAATACTCACCATGCCTCTCAGCAAATAGCTTGGGGTGTCTACTTTCCAAAATGGGGTCATTTGGGGGGGGTTTGTGCCACCTGGGCATTCCATGGCCTCCGAAACTGTGATAGGCAGTGAGGAGTAAAATCAAAAATGTACGCCCTTAGAAATCCTGAAGGCAGTGCTTGGTTTTCGGGGTCCCGTACGCGGCTAGGCTCCTAAAAAGTCCCACACATGTGGTATCCCCGTACTCAGGAGAAGCAGCTAAATGTATTTTGGGGTGCAATTCCACATATGCCCATGGCCTGTGTGAGCAATATATCATTTAGTGACAACTTTGTGCAAAAAAAAAAAAAAAAAAAAAAAAATTGTCACTTTCCCGCAACTTGTGTCAAAATATAAAACATTCCATGGACTCAACATGCCTCAAAGCAAATAGCTTGGGGTGTCTACGTTCCAAAATGGGGTCATTTGGGGGGGGTTTATGTCATCTGGGCATTTTATGGCCTTCAAAACCGTGATAGGTAGTGAGGAGTAAAATCAAAAATGTACGCCCTTAGAAATCCTGAAGGCGGTGCTTGGTTTTCGGGGCCCCGTACGCGGCTAGGCTCCCAAAAAGTCCCACACATGTGGTATCCCCGTACTCAGGAGAAGCAGCTAAATGTATTTTGGGGTGCAATTCCACATATGCCCATGGCCTGTGTGAGCAATATATCATTTAGTGACAACTTTTTGTAATTTTTTTTTTTTTTTTTTTTTTTTTGTCATTATTCAATCACTTGGGACAAAAAAAATGAATATTCAATGGGCTCAACATGCCTCTCAGCAAATTCCTTGGGGTGTCTACTTTCCAAAATGGGGTCATTTGTGGGGGTTTTGTACTGCCCTGCCATTTTAGCACCTCAAGAATCGACATAGGCAGTCATAAATTAAAGGCTGTGTAAATTCCAGAAAATGTACCCTAGTTTGTAGACGCTATAACTTTTGCGCAAACCAATAAATATACACTTATTGACATTTTTTTTACCAAAGACATGTGGCCGAATACATTTTGGCCTAAATGTATGACTAAAATTGAGTTTATTGGATTTTTTTTAGAACAAAAAGTAGAAAATATCATTTTTTTTCAAAATTTTCGGTCTTTTTCCGTGTATAGCGCAAAAAATAAAAACGGCAGAGGTGATCAAATACCATCAAAAGAAAGCTCTATTTGTGGGAAGAAAAGGACGCAAATTTCGTTTGGGTACAGCATTGCATGACCGCGCAATTAGCAGTTAAAGCGACGCAGTGCCGAATTGTAAAAAGTGCTCTGGTCAGGAAGGGGGTAAATCCTTCCGGGGCTGAAGTGGTTAATGATGCTTAAAGTAAAAAAAAAAAAGTGAAATATTCCTTTAAATATCGTACCTGGGGGGTGTCTATAGTATGCCTGTAAAGTGACGCGTGTTTCCCATGTTTAGAACAGTCCCTGCACCAAATGTCATTTTTAAAGGAAAAAATCTCATTTAAAACTGCTTGCGGGTTTAATGTCATGTCGGGTCATGGCAATATGGATGAAAATCAGTGAGACAAACGGCATGGGTACCCCCCCAGTCCATTACCAGGCCCTTTGGGTCCTGTATGGATATTAAGGGGAACCCCGCACCCAAATTAAAATAAGGAAAGGCCCTATATACTCTGAACAGCAGTATACAGGCGGTGCAAACAAGACAGGGACTGTAGGTTTGTTGTTAAGTAGAATCTCTTTGTAATTTTGAACGGGTACATTTTTAACGTGTTTAGCTCCAGCCAAAAAATCTTTTTTAAGCTTTTTGGAAAACATAGGGAAGGGTTATCACCCCTGTGACATTTGTTTTGCTGTCTTTCCTCCTCTTCAGAAGATTTCACCTCACTTTTTTGTCCCAATGAAAAATGTTTTTTGAAAATTTGGGTTTTTTTGTGGAACAAGGATTGGAAAGCATCAGTGGAAAGGAGAAATTGTTTTCCCATATTAACTCTTACAGGAGAGAATTTCCCTTCCTAGGGGTAGATTTCATCTCACTTCCTGTTGTCTCCTTCCGTTTGCAAGTAGGAGTCGTTTGTAAGTTAGATGTTTGAAAGTAGGGTCCTGCCCTATATACTCAGCAGAAATTTGGGCCTTAGGTGTTGCTGTGGCCACAACACTGTAAGCCCTCACAGGGCCCTGCTGTGAAATATTAGATCAAGAATTGTAATTACATGCCCCTGTTGAACAGGAGCTGAAAAATTAGGCCTTAGGCACTGGTGCTGGTGCCACAACACTGCAACCCCTCACAGACACTCTAGTTGGAACGCAGGAACGAGCCCTGCTGCAAAGTATTGCATCAAAAATTGTAATTACACGCCCCTGTTAGACAGGGGCAGAAAAATTGGTCCTTAGGCACTGGTGCTGGTGCCACAACACTGCAACCCCTCACAGACACTCTAGTTGGAACGCAGGAACGAGCCCTGCTGCAAAGTATTGCATCAAAAATTGTAATTACACGCCCCTGTTAGACAGGGGCAGAAAAATTGGGCCTTAGGCACTGGTGCTGGTGCCACAACACTGCAACCCCTCACAGACACTCTAGTTGGAATGCAGGAACGAGCCCTGCTGCAAAGTATTGCATCAAAAATTGTAATTACACGCCCCTGTTAGACAGGGGCAGAAAAATTGGGCCTTAGGCACTGGTGCTGGTGCCACAACACTGCAACCCCTCACAGACACTCTAGTTGGAATGCAGGAACGAGCCCTGCTGCAAAGTATTACATCAAAAATTGTAATTACACGCCCCTGTTAAACAGGGGCTGAAAAATTGTGCCTTAGGCACTGGTGGTGGCGCCCAGAACCAAAAATGTTCTTACAAGCTATCAGCGTGATGATTGAGGAGGAAGAGGATAATTACTCAGGGATAGTCACTCAGCATCAGCATAGGCAGTCTTTGAAGGGATCTGAAAAAAATTATTCAGTTACATCAGCATCAGGTGCTTGGTAGCTGGTGGTGATCCAAGACTGATTCATTTTTATGAAGGTCAGCCGATCGACCGAGTCAGTGGACAGACGCACCCTGTGATCGGTTACCACGCCTCCAGCAGCACTGAATGTGCGTTCCGAAAGAACGCTGGATGCAGGACAGGCCAGTAGCTCAATTGCATACTGTGCAAGCTCTGGCCAGTGATCCATCCTCAAGACCCAGTAACCCAGAGGATTTTCGGTGGGAAAGGTGTCCAAGTCTGATCTTGCCCCTAGGTATTCCTGCACCATGTAAAACAGACGCTGGCGATGGTTGCTGGAACCGATCATACCTTGGGGCTGCGGACCAAAAAATTGTCTGAACGCATCGGTCAGACGGCCACCTTCTCCACCGCTCCTTCTTTGACTGACCGAAGCCTCAGCAACACGTTGTCCAGAAACAAGAGTTTGTAACCTCCCAGTCTCTGGGAACGCGTTGCACAGACCTTTCTGCAAGGCCTCCCGAAGATGTTTCATCCTCTGCTCCCTCTGCGATGGCAAGATAAGGTCCGCAACCTTACCCTTGTAACGTGGATCAAGGAGGGTTGCCAGCCAGTATTGGTCCTTCTCCTTGATACCACGAATACGAGGATCCTTACGCAGGCTTTGCAGGATCAGGGAGGCCATGCAGCGTAGGTTTGCTGAGGCATTCGGTCCGGAGTCCTCTGGGTCACTAAGGACAACAACGTCTGCAGCCACCTCCTCCCAGCCACGTACAAGTCCATGTGTTCCTTGGGACTGATCCCTTAAAGACTGCTGATGCTGAGTGCCAGGCTCCACCTCCATACTGACACAATCTTCCTCCTCCTCCTCCTCCTCGTCCTCTTCCTGTGTGATCGGCGGGCACGCAGGAACACTGTCTGGATAAAGGGGGCCTTGAGAGCTAAGGAAGTCCTCCTCTTCCTGCCTCTGTTCTGCCTCAAGTGCCCTGTCCATTATTCCACGCAGCGTGTGCTCCAACAGGTGGACAAGGGGGACAGTGTCACTGATGCATGCACTGTCAGTGCTCACCATCCTCGTGGCCTCCTCGAATGGTGACAGGACAGTGCATGCATCCCTGATCATGGCCCACTGGCGTGGGGAAAAAAAACCAAGGTCCCCTGACCCTGTCCTGGTGCCATAGTCGCACAGGTACTCATTGATGGCCCTCTGCTGCGTGTGCAGCCGCTGCAGCATGGCCAACGTTGAGTTCCACCTGGTGGGCATGTCACAGATTAGGCGGTTCTTGGGCAGGTTAAACTCCTTTTGGAGGTCCGTCAGCCGAGCACTGGCATTATATGACCGGCGGAAATGCACACAGACTTTCCTGGCCTGCCTCAGGACATCCTGTAAGCCCGGGTACCTGCCCAAGAACCGCTGCACCACCAAGTTAAGGACGTGAGCCAAACAGGGCACATGGGTCAGTTGTCCCTGTCGGAGGGCAGAGAGGAGGTTGGTGCCATTGTCGCAAACCACCATTCCTGCCTTAAGTTGGCGTGGCGTCAACCACCTCTGAACCTGCCCCTGCAGAGCTGACAGAACCTCTGCCCCAGTGTGGCTCCTGTCCCCCAAGCACACCAGCTCAAGCACCGCATGGCATCTTTTGGCCTGCGTATTTGCGTAGCCCCTTGAACGCCTACGGAGCACCGCTGGTTCCGAGGAAGAGGCCATGGAGGAAGAAGAAGAGGAGGGGGTGGAGGAGAGAGGTGTGTCACAATCAGCATTTTGGAGGCGTGGTGGCGGAACAACCTCCAACACTACTGCACCTTGTCCTGCATCCTTCCCAGCTGCCAGCAGAGTCACCCAATGCGCCGTGAAACTTAAGTAACGTCCCTGTCCATGCCTGCTGGACCATGAGTCAGCGGTAATATGCACCTTACCGCTGACCGCCCTGTCCAGCGAGGCATGGACATTGCCTTCCACATGCCGGTAGAGAGCCGGAATCGCCTTCCGTGAGAAAAAGTGGCGTTTGGGTACCTGCCACTGAGGAACCGCACATTCCACAAACTCACGGAAGGGGGCAGAGTCTACCAACTGAAAAGGCAGCAGTTGAAGTGCTAGCAATTTTGCCAAGCTAGCATTCAACCGCTGGGCATGTGGATGGCTGGGAGCAAACTTCTTTCGGCGGTGCAGCAGCTGGGGCAGGGAAATTTGCCTGGTACAATCTGACGTCGGTGTACCAAAAGCAGATTGCCCACAAGTACTTGGCTGTGACACACCTAATTCTACACCTTCATTCCTCTCACTGCAGGTCTCAGAGAGGACTGAAGGTCTAGTGGGGTTGGAAATCTCAGCTGATGAGGAGCAAGGAGAGATCCTCTTTGTTCTTTGGTGTGGGTCTTTTAGATATGCTTGCCAACGAACTGCATGGCAGGTCAACATATGTCTGGTCAAGCATGTGGTACCCAAGCGGGAGATGTTTTGGCCACGCGAGATACGCTTGAGACATATGTTGCAAATAGCAGCGGTGCGATCTGATGCACTCGTCTCAAAAAAGGCCCACACCAAAGAACTTTTTGAATAACGCGCAGAGACTGCAGCGCCCTGCACATGTGGAGCTTTGGGGTGTGATGCAGTCAATGTGCTGCCCTTAGGCTGGCCCCTGGAGGGCATCCTGCCTCGTTGGTGATGTGCCGCCTCCTCCTCCTCCTCCTCCTCCTCCTCTCTCCTATCAGGCACCCACGTTGAGTCAGTGACCTCATCATCCCCTCCCTCCTCATCACTGGAGCAAACCTGGCAGTATGCTGCAGCAGGGGGAGCATGACTGCCAGATTGCTGTCCTTCTTGGGCACCCCCTCTGTCCGTGCTCATGTTACTGCCTTCATCGAGCTCAGTATCATCATCAGAGCCTTCCAAACGCTGGGCATCCTCCTGGAGCATGTACCCAACACTGTGGTCAAACAGTTCGAGGGAATCCTCAGGAGGACATGGTGGAGCTAGGGAAGGAGTCACTGATGACATTGAGCTGAGGGAAGAGGCCGCTGCTTTGCCAGACAAAGCACCCTGGGTATGGGTGAGAGAGGATGAGGAGGATGAGGACGGCTTGGTCATCCACTCGACCAAGTCTTCCGCATGTTGCGGCTCAACACGGCCAGCTGCCGAAAAAAAGGCCAAGCGTGTCCCATGGCCACGTGCTGATGAGGATGCACCGTCTCCACGACCAGCACTAGACACAGAGCCTGCTTGCCCTCTCTTATTGGCTTGTGACTGTCTGCCTCTCCTTCTTGGCCTTCCAGACATACTAATGGCCTGTAGCTGCACTAAGCTGGGATAGAACACCTGTAATTTTCTTCAGGTAGCTTTATATACTGTAACCAGACAAGCCTGCCTGTCAGTAGGAAGATAACAGGAACGGATCTAGCTGAACACTGTGAGCAGGACGCACTGCACTAAATGTAAATAGCAGGAACGGATCTAGATAAACACTGTGAGCAGGACGCACTGACTGCACTAAATGTAAATAGCAGGAACAGATCTAGCTGAACACTGTGAGCAGGACGCACTGACTGCACTAAATGTAAATAGCAGGAACGGATCTAGCTGAACACTGTGAGCAGGACGCACTGACTGCACTAAATGTAAATAGCAGGAACGGATCTAGCTGAACACTGTGAGCAGGACGCACTGCACTAAATGTAAATAGCAGGAACAGATCTAGCTGAACACTGTGAGCAGGACGCACTGCACTAAATGTAAATAGCAGGAACAGATCTAGCTGAACACTGTGAGCAGGACGCACTGCACTAAATGTAAATAGCAGGAACGGATCTAGCTGAACACTGTGAGCAGGACGCACTGCACTAAATGTAAATAGCAGGAACAGATCTAGCTGAACACTGTGAGCAGGACGCACTGCACTAAATGTAAATAGCAGGAACAGATCTAGCTGAACACTGTGAGCAGGGCGCACTGCACTAAATGTAAATAGCAGGAACGGATCTAGCTGAACACTGTGAGCAGGACGCACTGACTGCACTAAATGTAAATAGCAGGAACGGATCTAGCTGAACACTGTGAGCAGGACGCACTGCACTAAATGTAAATAGCAGGAACAGATCTAGCTGAACACTGTGAGCAGGACGCACTGCACTAAATGTAAATAGCAGGAATGGATCTAGCTGAACACTGTGAGCAGGACGCACTGCACTAAATGTAAATAGCAGGAACAGATCTAGCTGAACACTGTGAGCAGGACGCACTGCACTAAATGTAAATAGCAGGAACAGATCTAGCTGAACACTGTGAGCAGGACGCACTGCACTAAATGCAAATAGCAGGAACGGATCTAGCTGAACACTGTGAGCAGGACGCACTTACTGCACTAAATGTAAATAGCAGGAACGGATCTAGCTGAACACTGTGAGCAGGACGCACTGCACTAAATGTAAATAGCAGGAACAGATCTAGCTGAACACTGTGAGCAGGATGCACTGCACTAAATGTAAATAGCAGGAACAGATCTAGCTGAACACTGTGAGCAGGACGCACTGCACTAAATGTAAATAGCAGGAACGGATCTAGCTGAACACTGTGAGCAGGACGCACTGCACTAAATGTAAATAGCAGGAACAGATCTAGCTGAACACTGTGAGCAGGACGCACTGCACTAAATGTAAATAGCAGGAACGGATCTAGCTGAACACTGTGAGCAGGACGCACTGACTGCACTAAATGTAAATAGCAGGAATGGATCTAGCTGAACACTGTGAGCAGGACGCACTGCACTAAATGTAAATAGCAGGAACAGATCTAGCCTAATCTATCTAACTCAAATCAAATGACACTGTCTGTCTCTCTCTCTATCAGCACACCGGAACACACTACACAGGGCCGCCGTGCAGGCGGCCTTATATAGTGTGGGGCGTGTACTAAATCCCCTGAGCCATAATTGGCCAAAGCCACCCTGGCTTTGGCCAATTACAGCTCTCTCTACTGACGGCGCTGTGATTGGCCAAGCATGCGGGTCATAGTGCATGCTTGGCCAATCATCAGCCAGCAATGCACTGCGATGCTGCAGTGAATTATGGGCCGTGATGCGCCACACGAATTTGGCGCGAACGGCCCATAACGTTCGCAATTCGACGGACGGTCGAACAGCCGATGTTCGAGTCGAACATGGGTTCGACTCGAACACGAAGCTCATCCCTACTGCTGACAAATCCCTCAGGAAAACTAAGCATATGTTTTATAAGAATTCCAATAAACCAAGTACTCTCATGGCAAGGGCATTAAAGTCTATCAACAAATCTTATAAACCTATTAGACTCAAAATAGCAGACAATGTATACACCAGTAATCCTCTTAAAATCGTAGAGAAATTTAGCTCTCATTTGAAAACTCTATACACAGAGACAAATAAAACTAACATTGAGGAAGCTGATGCCTTTTTTTCACGTATCAACCTACCCAAAATGACGGAATCCCAAAAATTGTCAATAGAAAAACTCATAACTAGCGATGAAGTAGCAGAGGCTATTAAAACATTAAAAATAAATAAAAGGCCGGGACCAGACGGATTCACAGCCCTTTATTATCAAACTTTTACAGACATTATCTCACCTATGCTTGTTGAAGCGTTTAATGACCTATTAAATAATAAATCCTTTAGACAAGAATCATTATTGGCAATCATCTGCATGATTCCTAAACCTCACTCAGATGATACTCTATGTACAAATTATCGCCCCATATCCATGTTGAACATGGACATTAAAGTGTTGGCAAAAATTCTAGCAGCCCGCCTTAATATGATCATTGGTACCCTCGTACATCGTGACCAAGTAGGCTTCATGCCCTCCCGACAGGCAGGTGACAATGTACGAAGAGCAACCCTCTTGGCACACATAGCTAAAAAAACATCACATACCTGTTTGCTTTCTCTCACTTGACATAAAGAAGGCTTTCGATTCTATTGCATGGCCTTGAATTATACCTTGCAGAAATGGGGATTCGGTCCAAATTTTATAAATTGGATTACGGCTCTATATAACAAACCTAAAGCGTATGTCAAATACGCAGGCTATAAATCTGACTTCTTCAACATTGAGAGAGGCACAAGACAAGGATGTCCCCTATCCCCATTGATATTCGCCCTCCTAATAGAACCACTCGCACTAGTAATTAGATCTGACCCCACTATAACAGGGATAGAAATGGGAGGATTTCAACATAAGCTCTGTTTGTTTGCAGACGATATCCTCCTATTTCTTTCATCTCCACAAGTGTCAGGCCCAAACCTAATCCCAATTCTCAATAAATTTGCTAACATTTCTGGTTTATACATAAACCCTAAAAAATGTTTAGCATTGAACATATCTCTTTCTAACATTGAACTGACTTCAGCTAAAATTAGTCTTCCTTTCACATGGTTGAACAGATCAATCCCATACTTAGGCATACATCTTACAGCATCATTAGCAGATCTATTTTCAGTTAATTACCCTCCAATTTTAAAACAATTATCAAACTTAATGAAATCATGGTCTCATCTTCCATTATCGTGGTTCGGAAGAATCAACGCGGTAAAAATGACGATACTACCGAAATTACTGTACTTATTCAGAGTATTACCAATTCCTATTCCAGCTTATCACCTAAGAATATTACAAAGGAAAACATCGTCATACATATGGGGTTCCTCCAAACCACGCATACAACTACATACACTATATCTCCCAAAATTAAATGGAGGCCTAGGTTGCCCTAATTTTGCTTATTACTATAGGGCTGCACACATAGCAAGCCTGGCTAAATATCATGCGTATCAGGAGACCCCTTTATGGGTACATATTGAAGCCACAGAATGCGATCCTATTCCAATATCAAACTTACTATGGATCACTTCAAAAGATCGCATAGACCTAAAGAATCCAATTACTAAACACTACATTTCCCTTTGGGATAGATTCAAAAAGAATAACCATTTACAATCATCTCATAACCCGATGTTGTCATTCTATAAAAATCCTGCTTTCTATCCAGCATGGATATTCCCTAATTCCTTTAAAGAATGGGTATCTAGAGACGTACTGTGTATGTATAAATTTGTACATTCCTCATCATTCATCCCTTTTTCAACCCTTTGTGAGACATATGGTCTACCGCAGTTGGAATTATTTAGATACTTCCAAATTAAAAATTTCTTTGCACCCTTAGTGTCTACCACATCCCCATTAACACATATGACTAGTTTCAAAGAAGTTTGTAAAAAAGATCCGTATGCTAGAGGCACAATCTCTACTATATATTCTCACCTGCTGGTTTATTCCAGTAAAGACAAATTATCCTATGTCCAGAAATGGGAAGAGGACCTTGAACATACTTTTGATAATTCAGATTGAAAACAAATATGGTAAACAACAAAAACAGCTTCCCCTAATATATTGGCGGTTGAGGCCAATTATAAAGTTTTAACACGCTGGTATCTAGTACCTACTAGAGTAGCAAAATATGTGCAAAATTATTCGGTGCAATGTTTTCGGGGTTGTTTGGACCCTGGCACATACCTTCATATCTGGTGGTCGTGTCCATTAGCTCAAATATTCTGGAGGGGAATTTTTAACATTGCAACTAACCTTATTGGGAAAACAATCCCTTTCGATGCAGCAATGGCCCTTCTCAACTTAAAACCTGAATTCATAACGCATACCCAATTCAAATTGTTGGTATATCTCTTCACAGCAGCTAAACAGACTTTAGCAAAATCTTGGAAATCACCAACATTAGATATAAATGAAGCAAAAGCTAAAATGAATTACTATATGACTCATGCCAAGATGATAGCTATAGAATTGGACACGATCCCCAGATTTGAGGTAATATGGCAGCCTTGGATTACATATTCCATGCCAACCCTAGACAAGAGTGTTCTACTGCCATGGTAGTTGTGATAACATGATATAGGCTATATTTCAGCCCTAGTTGTTGTGGTGACTTTCGGCCTGACCTCGCGGATTCTTTCCCTTAACCTTCTTCTCTTCTCCCCTTCCTACTATACTTTCTATCCTTTCTTTTCCTTATACTATATTATTTTATGATATTGAAGCTCTAATTGATATTTAAATAATAATCTCAATTATTGTCTAGAAATAGAAATAAAACAAGGCAAACGATGTAGCAGAACTTACATAACTCATTTAATTCTATTCTTTTGAAATGGACAAAGACTCCAAAGTTCCATTTCTCTCCTATTTCTTTATTTCCTTTTAAAATATATTGCCTTGTGTTAGAATATATTGTCTTGTTTTACGATATTATTAATGAATTAACTATTCCTTAATTGTAAATGAGCTTCCTTATACTGAATTTATGTTATTATTCAATGTTATCTGTACATAATCTCCATACTCAATAAAACTATTTTGACAAGGAAATAAAAAATGGTGTCTTGGTGCAATATCAAACAGCAATTTCAACATTTATTGCAGACATCTCTGATAACCCTCCTATTGTCATTGTCATCATCCGTAGACTATTAACCTGATTTAGCCTGCTTCAACTGCAGTTATGAACTTGTTATGACTTGCAATCTGTTGATGGCTTGCATTTGGAAAATGTTCCTAAATTTCCTTCCTTTCTGTTCGGTATTCATGTATCGTATTTTGATAAAGCTTGATAAAATTTTTGAACAAGAAAAAATGGTGTCTTGTTTCAGAGGCTGAAGTTGAAAAGTTACAGACTTACACCACAGCTATTAAAGTGGTTGTAAACGCATATTAAAAAAAAAAAAGACCTGCACGGCATAATGATAAAGGCATAAAGACAAAGGCATAATGAGCTAGTATGCATCGCATACTAGCTCATTATGAAACACTTACCTTAGATCGAAGCTGTTGCAGCGGTTCTCGTACACCGCTGTGACTGGCAACATGTCTCCCAGAGTTATTTCCGGTTTGCGGTCTCCAGCTCTGTGATTGGTCAGAGTCGCGATGACGTCACTCCCGTGCATGCGCATGGGAGCTGCCGGTCACAGCACAGGCCCTTTAGAAGCAGCACAATCGAGCCGTTTCTTCACTGCTCATGCACCGATGACGTCTGCGCAAGCATATATGGTAAATATCTCCTAGATGGTGCAGGTTTAGGAGATAGTTACAGTACCTACAGGTAATCCCTATTATAGGCTTACCTATAGGTACAAGTGGTGTAACAGGGTTTACAACCACTTTAAGCCTGTATGGACAAGTTGCAACTGAGTGGACTGAGTGACTGAGCGGACATATAGCATCTGGAAATATAAAATTGGTGTCTTTTTGTCGTAAATTGAAAAGAAAAAAAATAACAGATTTTCAGCACAAGGTATTGAATAGGCCACAGTTTCCCAGGGAAAGTGAGCAAGGGCAACTGGAAATAGAAAAAAACAGTGTCTTAGTTCAGAGACTGATGATGGCAAGTTACAGATTTGCACCACAGCTATTAAGCCTGTATGGACAAGATGCAATTTTTGATCAATTGAGTGGGCATATTGTATCTGAAAAAAGTTGTTTTTTTTATTTTATATTAAACATTGTGCAAAATTGCACCACACCTTTGAAGCCTTGATTGGATAGGCTCCAATATATTAGGGCGAGCGTATGTATATTGCCTCTGCAACTAGAACATTGACTTCTTTTTTTTCACAGACTGAATAAGAAAAGTTAGACAAATTTGCTGCTAATCCTTTTTAAGCAGGCTACTTTTTCCATGGGAGAGAGAAAGTGGTATGAAGGTGGAAATAAGAGATTATTTTATTTTTTCCCCAGCATGAGTTAAGACAGTACATTTTTACAAATTTGCACCACAGCTTTTGCACCTGTTTGGACAGGCTACTATATGTCAACCATGAAACAAGCAGATGCATCTTCCAAATAAAAAAAATTTAATTGAAAATTATTAATTTTTCGTACACATGATAATATAAAAATATATATACTGTATTTACCAGCACAGCATTTACATTCTTTTGGACAGGTCAATAGTTTTCATGTGGATAACAGGCATATTGCATCTGGAAAAATATGTTCTATGTCTTTTTAAAATAGAAAAATTTGTAATTTAAAGTACACATTTTAAGCCTCTTTGGATACATTTCAGTAATAAATATAAAAGACTGGAACTTTGTGAAGACATAATATAAATATGGCACAGCTTTTCTGTATTATTTATGTCCTTATTTTAGAAAATATAATCATTTATATCAGTTTTTGAGTATTATTGTTGTCCTTTATTTCAGGCCTGTAGCAGACAAAAGGGAGGTTTAGGCTGTACAGGAAATAATTTGGGTGACTGATTAAACCTTTTACCTGTTATAAAGCCCCCCGCAGCAATAAATGTATGTCCAGAGAGGACACTGGTAGCCCAGCAGCTTGATTAAATAGTGGTCAAACTCTAGCCAGTAGTCCATCCTTGTACCCAGTAGTCAAGGGGGTCATTCAATGTCAGGGTGTCAACATCCACCCTTGACCCCATGTAATCCTCAACCATATGATGCACTTGCTGTTGATAGCTGCTGGTAGTAGACATCCCTGGGCACTGGGAACTGAAAAACTCCTCACTTGGTAAGCCACCCAACCCCTGTCTTTGCAACATTGTCTTTGAGATAGTATACTGCCAGCCTCTAGAAGGGAAGTTACTAGGGTTTCTTCACAGCATATCCTCCAGGTATTTCATCTTTTTCTCCAATTGTGAGGGAAAGATTAAACTTTATCCATTTAATGTTGATCCAGCAGGGTTGCCAACCAGTAATGGTCCCTCTTCTTGATACCAATAATTTTAGGGGTCTTTTAGTAGGCTCTTGAATAAGCCCATCTTATCCATTCAAATCTTGTCCTTTCAAATCCTTGGGGTCTATGAGGACAATATAAACTATCTCACCCAGCCACGTATCATTCCTGGGGTTTGTGAGAGATAAAATCCACCCCTGGAAGCCTGCTCCATGTCCTCCTCCTTCTCAACACTGCCATGGCAACTATACTCCTCCTCTTGCTCCTCCTGTGCCCGCTGAGGCCTCACTGAGATAGCATCTGGTTATAGCAAGCCCATAGACACCTTGAGTGTCCTGTCTATAATGCCACACAGTGTGTGCTCTAGTAAAAACACTACTACAATAGTGTTGCTGATGCCCGTATTACCATTCTTGCTGACTCCTTAATATAGTATTCATCTTGTATTCATCCTGTATGAGGAGCTGCCATACTCACACAGGTACACATTTATGGCCCACTGATGCATGTGTAGCCACTGTAGCATGGCCATAGTAAAGTTTCTTTTTTTTTTTAAATAGATTTTATTGAAAGATGTATCATACAGAGTATAGCATCAATGGTATCAGTGTATTTTTTACAAAAAAAAACAGTTATGCTGAAATGTAGTAGAAAAGCATAACAATGACAAAAAATTTGTAACCTAGGGGTGGGGTAGTATGGCCCCAGAGGTGGGGGGTAACAACAAGCATGTAATAAGAATTCAAGGGTATTAACCTTCTATTTGAGAAAGAAGAGGAAATAACTGGGTGGATCTAAGTAGGAGGGGGGGTCCCTAGGATTACCATGAGGATATTGATGGATGATTCCAAAATAGGGTGTGGGGTAGGGAGAGGTGAGGGGAGAAAAACAAAAAGGAAAAATGAAAAAAAGGGGGGGGGGTAGGGAAGATTGAGCACCAAGTTCATGTTATGGATGTAGACTGTAGCTGGGGGTAGACAGTGAGGTTAAAGCTGTGATTTTAATAATATCAGTCACCACCTTCTTGTGCGGAGAAAGATAGGGGGTTGGCGGGTGAGAGGAGGTCTCGCACGATAGTGTAGGACTTGACAGGAGTTGGATTCCTTGTGTTGCAGATCCTTGACTTGGAGGAAACAGCTCCACCTATGGTATAGGGGAAGGCTCATGATATGAGAATGAGAATTTCTCAAAATTCGCTATATCCATAGGAGTGAATGTTGAGGCCATAAAAGCACACCATTTGTGGTAGAAACGTGAACTGCTCTTTTCATGCATTAAATCCATGTTGATCCTGTCTTTGTAGAGTAGTTGTAAGAGATCTCTTTTGATTTGAGAGGTGTTTGGGCAAACGTTGGAGATCCAGTTTTTCAGGTTGGCTCTTCTAGCGAGTAGGAGGCATATCAGGGTCCAGTCTTTGCCAGAGGGGGTATAGTTGGGTGACCAGGGTAAAAGCTGGGGGTCCTAGTGACCAAAGATGAAAAGTAGGGGGTCTTTAGGTAGTTTCAGCAGGGTCACCTTAAAGATGTATGATAGAACTTGATCCCAGAAGGTAGAGATGTAAGTACATGACCAGAAGCGATGAGTTAATGAAGGCCTGGGGTGTTGACATAGGGCACATATGGGGGCAGTTTGCGCTTGTTTGTTTGAGAGGAAAGGTATATGAGCATGATGAACAATCTTGAATTGGGTTTCCCTCCAAGATTCGTTAGGCACTGTAACGAGCCCCTGCTCGCTCGGTTCCACTCTCCCGACACTCCTCTGCTGCTATAGAATCAGATTGCAGATGGCAACGTCTGATGGTTCAGTCACCCGATGCTCCGGGATTTGAACTACAGCTATGTGCCATTCGAATCCAGTTGTGATAGCTCAGAACAAACACCAGGCAGGCTGTATGTAAGTTCAAACAGGAATTTCCCTTTTATTGAAAGGAATACAGGCTCTTTTATACAGTAAAAGAGGAGGTGTATACCTCCTGCTCATATTACTCTGAACATACACCTGTGACCAGAAAAGTAATTAACATGGGCTAATTAACTAATCCCTTTAGACAGCCTAGATGACTCAGACATGACCTTTAGGCCAGACTGGCCATCTTGTAGCTCAGAAAACCCAATCAACATTACCACAAATCAACACAGATTCTTCTTCACACAACAGCAGAGTTAATTAACACAAACAACAATGGGGATCTAATGACTCTTAGATCCCATACTAGACTTATTTACAATATACATTCTAGCAGGCAACAGACAGACAGGTGGCTGGAATTGACATCAGCATCTCCTAACAGTATTTGTCCCAGCATTATGAATCAGCCACTATTTCTAATATGGCAAATCCAGGGTCCCCAGAGTCTGTGTGTCCTGGGGGACCAGGACCCGAATCCACAGTAATACCACCTCAAGGGTCCCCAGGCATACGGCTCACAAAGAGCACCGTTCCCCCAAATGCCAGGGCCCACGATCGATCGGCAAGAGGCTAGCATTCAGTCCCCTCCAAAAGTCTAGTCACAGGCACCAATTTGTGAATGGTTTTGAGGCCTTGAAGAAATTTATCTACTAGCTCGGTGTCTGGAAAGTCTTTTCCCCAGTTGGCTGCTGATGAGGACATTAGAGAAGGAGTGGATTTCAGGAGAAGAGGCTGATATATGTCTGATATATGTCCGATATTTTGTATGAGCCCTCTGAGAGAAGGGTGTCTGAGAAAGACGGTTTCAATCTTTTGCGATCCTCTCTGCAAGCGTTTTTTAGAAAGCTGATGCATTGACCATAGTGAAACATGTGTGACTGAGGAAGTGAGAACTTCTCAGCTAAAGTTTGGAAAGGGATGAGGCCGTTCCGCTACCAGGTAGCGTAGGGCTGACGTTCCAGACCTGGGGGAAAGCACGGGTTTCCTTGTATTGGAAGGTGGCTGGATATGAAGGGTGAGAGTTTAAGGCTTTTCTGGATTTCCCTCCAAGCTACGGCTGTGTCTCGGAGTAAGAGGTTATGTTGAAGAGCCGGAGGAATAGATTTCCACTTGCAGTGGAGGAGAGCTACCAAGGAGTATGGATGAACCATCTCAGTTTCCAAGGGAAAATTGGAGTAGCGAGATGTTTGAGCTACCCAGTCCAAACTTATCCTCAAAAGGCAGGCTAGATTGTAGGTTCTGACATTGGGGAGACTAATACCCCCTTCGCGTCTGGGAAGATATAACTTTGTGAATGCAATGCGTGGTCGCCTGTTTCGCCACAGGAATTTGGAGATGGCAGCATTGAGAGATTTTGTGTCCTTATGGTGCAGAAGCAAAGGAATGGTTTGGAGTGGGCGGGCAAAACTGACCATTTTCACTAGATGGCATCTTCCCAGGAGCGAAAGAGGCAGATCCATCCAGTTGTCTAGTTCTTGGGAAATTTTTGTAAGCAGAGGGGGATAGTTGAGGTGATAGAGAGAGGAGGGTAATTTCCCTATTTTTATTCCTAGGTAGGTGATGGGGGATTTTGCGACTGAGAATATGGAATTTGGAGTCCAGGAAGGGCTAGACAGGGTGCCTATGGGGGGGATTTCACTTTTGTTGTAGTTTATGCGAAGGCCCGAGCATAGTCTAAATTGATCAAAGATTGATTTATTCGTGAGAATGTCAGAAGGGGGGTTTGCTGAGAATATAAGGACATCGTCCGCGAAGAGTGAGGTACGAAGTTCATGTTTACCGATGTTAATGCCATGTGTGGGACAAACATCTAGACAGGGGTTCCAAGGCAATGTTGAAAAGGAGTGGGGATAGGGGGCAGCCCTGCCGAGTGCCTTTGTGGAGACGGAATTCATCTGAGAGGAGGCCTGCCGCTACCAGCCTGGCTGCCGGGGCGGTATACATGGTATTTATGAGGTGGGCGAAAGGGCCTGAAAATCCCATTTTAGTCATGACCATGGAAAGCCATTCAAAACTAACGTTATTGAAGGCTTTCTCCGCATCTAGGGTGATGATAGCATAATTTCCCTCTGGGTTACATTTGGCGTGTTCCAGGGCCATCATCACCTTTCTGATGTTCATGGTAGCCGTTCTGCCCTTCACGAACCCTGATTGGGCAGGGTGTATCAGAGAGGGTATGATGTCGGCTAATCTAGTGGCAATAATTTTGGAGAGGATTTTGACATCAAGATTTAGGAGTGAGATAGGTCTATATGAAAATCATGAGGGGAGGGGGGGGAAGAGGGGGGCAAAGGCAAGTAGGTATAGGTAGTTTGATCAGTCCAATTACTGATCAGTTCCTGACCATGCTCCTGTAAGGTGTAATTGCTGTAACCAAGGTAAATAGCATATAATGGTAGGATGAGGGGCAGGGAAAGGGGAAGGGATCTACGGTATAGGGTTACCGGAGGGGGAAAGTGGTTACCTTAGCAATTAATGGTCAGTACATTGGAAGGTGGTAACAAAGGTAACAGTTTATTAATTCATTATAAAATCACCTGGGTGAAGTGAACATACAGATATAAAATTATTGCACTATAGGATGCATAGGACTCCTAGCCAAGGTTTGCTAAAAAATGGACTAACGAACACGACAAACAACACACACACAGAACACACTACGGCACAGACACTGTCCGGACTAGTATATGCTGCTCGGCAACCAGGCAGTCAGATTAAGTCATGGCAGTAATAGATATGGACCAGTGTGAAATTTAGTGGGATGTGCTGCCGAGAAGCATATAAATGGAGCGGGGGGGAAGGAGACCCGGGGAAAGGGGGATTGGATGTGGACCAAGGGGATGGCTGGGCTGGTCTTGGCAGTGGAAAATGACCTGTAGAATTATAAACAAGCTGGATGGTCAATGGCAGTGAAGCTACAAGTCTATTCACAATGAAAATCACTCATGCAGTGTGAGCAGAGGTAATAGTCCAGATTGCTTAATAAGACTCGTTATACACTGTGATCAGCAGGCTTCAGGGCTATGCATGGAATGCAGTAAAGTGCGGTATAGGGTGCTGCAATGAGCGTATGGCAGATGCAGGGCCAAAGCTATGCATACAGCTGTATATTGTCCCCAACTTTAAGTGAGTTATGGATTGCTCATACTTTACCCTCCGCGAAGATTCCTGAGGGCTGGTTCACAGGCCATGCTGAAGATGACTGACAAGGTCCAAAGGACTGCCGGACCGGCACTGTGGCAACAGCCGTTAATCGCCTTGGAGGTATCCTGGCGTGTCCTATAGTAATGGAGATCCCTTTCTGGGCGCAGGTGGCATAGACAGCTCGAGGCTGTGTCAGCGTGTGCTGTGGGCTAAGTGATGCCTCGCAGCTGTGCAGCTCCTCGCACTCCGTCCGCTCGGGAGACAGCGCTAGTGCCGGTGATGACGTCAGAGCGTTTCGCTGTTGGTGGTAGCGTAGCTTCTTCCTGGATGTATGATTGGTGAGGCCAACATACACCTTTTTATTGTGGCGAGCTGGCTTCAGTATAGCCAATCGGCTGTGTGATTAGCTCAAATACGATATTTCCTAATATAGGACAGTATAGGCCATGTAATTCATTCACTCTTAGCAAACCAGCATATATGATATTGTGATTGCGACACTAAGTTTACGGCCGAACCCGTCACTTTTGTAGAGGCTTATGCTAACCATATAGCACAGACGTGTGATTGTTGGTGAAGAGATACATTAATATACAGTGCATATCATTAATTCACAGAGTAAGGGAGGGAAAAGACATGAGGTAGGGACAGGGAACACAGTTCACATGACATTGAGGGCAGCTCTAAGAATCATTTTGCAGGGGTTTGATATAATTTGTGTAGTTAGAACAGTGAAGCTGACAGATAGTTTCACTGAAATAAATCGAGTAAAGGTCATGGTCTATTTATTCATAGGTTTATTCATAATTTGAAGTGTTATCTTTTGGGGAATTTTATTTGGGGTGGTTATTGCCATATTTTAACTGGTATGGGTTCCAAGAAATGCCCAGGTGACATTTAAGTACTTAGAAAGGCCTGCAGGTTTAGTTCTGTGTTTAGCCCCAAAGGGGCAAGGGACTTCAGACGGTAGACCCACCGTTTCTCCTTTTGCAGGAGCACACGATCGAAGTCACCACGTCTACTGGATAGCTTCAGGGCATAGATGCCTGTTACCAGCATGCCCCTGGTGCTTCTATCATGCTCTAGTGCAAAATGTTTAGCTAATGGTTTCTCCGGAATTTTTTCTTTATCTTTGATCTCTCTTAAATGCTCTCCAATGTGTACTTTGAGGGGCCTCTTAGTTTTCCCCACGTAGATCTTGGGGCAAGGGCAAGTTATCATGTAGACAACCCTGGGTGTGGAACAGTTAATTAGATCTCGTATTTCAAACTGTTCCCTACCTAGGGCGTCAGAAAAGGTGGCTGTCCTATGTACCAGTGGGCAGATCTGGCATTTTTTTTGCAAGGGAACATCCCTTTACTACGTGGATAGTTAGCTAGCCAGGTAGGGTCAGGATTTTTTGTAAATTCGGATTTGACCAGCATGACGCCCAGGTTTCTGGCCCGACGGGCCACCAACATGGGCGAGGTGCCAACTATATTAAGAAGCCCTGGGGAATTGTTAAGGACGCCCCAGTGTTTCTCCAGGATGGAGCGAACCTCCCTCCACTGTGGTCCAAAGGTGGTAATTATCCTAGTTTGGTCACCACCTTCGGGTTTAGGGACAGTGGGGTTAGATGGATGCATCTTTAATAGACTTGGCCTGTCTCTTGCCGCAGCTTTTTTTCTTGCATTTCTAATTTGTCTATGTGAGTAGCCGCGTTCGCGGAACCTCGCAAAGAGTTCTAAGGACTCCCGTCTATAGTCACTAGACCTAGTGCAGTTCCTTTTTATTCACAGGAATTGGCCCACCGGAATGCCATTCAGTAGCCAATGTGGATGATGGCTGCTGGCACACAAGAGAATGTTTGCGGACGTTTCCTTGCGGAATGTACAAGTATGTAATTGACCATTTTGGAGCGTAATCAGTAGGTCCAGAAAGGACAAGCTTGTCCGATCAAAGTTATACGTCAGCCGTATGATTCATTGGTTGACGTTCAGTTGCATCATAAAGTCATGGAGGTCCTGTATGGTGCCCGTCCATATCATGGGGACATCGTCGATGTACCGCAGCCAGGTGTGTACGTGGCTGTGGTACATGGACGAAGGATAAACATCCTCTTCCTCCCACAGTCCCAGGTGGAGACAGGCATAGGCCGGGGCCTACCGGTCATTGAGGGCTCGTCTCTCGTCAATCGTTACATTGTCGATGGTTTTTTGGGTCCAGTTGACCTTCTCGAGGTCAGTCTGTACTAGTTCTAGAAAGATTTGTAGCCATTTATTTTTTGACAGAGTGGGTATTTTTTGGGACTGAATCTGTAAGTTTGCCTGTCGTCTTATTGGAACCTCTGTTGAAGCTAGACCCTCAATCTCTTGAAGAAGAGAGTGTAGGATATCTAGTGCTTGCTGATCATCAGTACTAAGAGGTGGGGAAGTGTCTTTAGGGGTCTCTCGGTCCGTATACAATGATTTTAAGAAAACTTTTCTTAAGAACAGTACTATATCTTTGTATACGGTGAATTCGTCCATATTGGATACTGGGGAAAAGGTCAGGCCCCTCTGCAGTAGGCTTATATGGTCAGGAGTTAATTCTAGGTCAGAGAGGTTAACCACCTTCATGTCGGTTTTTAATTGGGTAGTACCTGGCTGTGATAAAGATATCACTTTCTTTTTTGGCTCCTGGTACTTGTCCTTTCCTTGACTGTTTTTGTCGGTTTGCTGGTTCTGTCGACAGATTTGGTTGTAGGGGACGTCGCCTGGTTGTTGATTGGCGCCGGCCCCTCCTGTTCTAAAAAAGTCACTCTTTTGGTTATCTCGTCTTCTGAGTCACTCTGAAATTTGTGTCTAATTTGTCTAGGTTGTTGGCCACGTCCTCTACTTTTGGACCTACTTCGCCCGCGTTGTATTGTCAGGTCAAAGGCTTCATCTTTTTCAAAGTCCACAGTGTCACGCTTAAACTTACATTGTTTGGTTATTTTGAGATTAAGTTGAACTTTATCAATTTCCTTTTTAAGATTTTCATTTTGTTTAATGAATTCCTCCTTATCTTTAAATTATTCTAAACCTCTTGCGCTTTCCTCAATTTGTTCCTGTAGTGAAGCTAACTGCATTTTTTCTTCTTCAACAATTAACTCCATGACTGCCACGCCGTGGTTTACACAAAGTTCCTTCCATTTCTGTAGGAAACGCTCAGTGTGTAAGTGTTCAGCGGGAATAATTCTGTCTCTTAACCCTCTTGGTACTATTCGATGTGAAATATACATCTCCAGAGCTGATACATCCCAGCGCCGGTTAAGATGTTTAACCAACAATTTTTTGTGTTCTTTAAATTTATTTTTGATATCGTCATCTTGATTAAATGCTTGGGGTGTATCACTCTGGAAAGCAGTACTTATTTCACGATCGATTTCTTCACTTAGCATAAACGCCATTAATCGTTCTGTTTTGAACACCCAACAGTAGCTTTAATGGGTTACCTAAATAGTGAAATTCTATACAGACTCGCAAGAACTGACCTTAGTGATCAAAAAATGGTATAAAAACCATGAGGGGAGGGGTGGAAGAGGGGGGAAAAGGCAAGTAGGTATAGGTAGTTTGATCAGTCCAATTACTGATCAGTTCCTGACCATGCTCCTGTAAGGTGTAATTGCTGTAACCAAGGTAAATAGCATATAATGGTAGGATGAGGGGCAGGGAAAGGGGAAGGGATCTACGGTATAGGGTTACCGGAGGGGGAAAGTGGTTACCTTAGCAATTAATGGTCAGTACATTGGAAGGTGGTAACAAAGGTAACAGTTTATTGATTCATTATAAAATCACCTGGGTGAAGTGAACATACAGATATAAATTATTGCACTACAGGATGCATAGGACTCCTAGTCAAGGTTTGCTAAAAAATGGACTAACGAACACGACAAACAACACACACACAGAACACACTACGGCACAGACACTGTCCGGACTAGTATATGCTGCTCGGCAACCAGGGGCAGTCAGATTAAGTCATGGCAGTAATAGATATGGGTCAGTGTGAAATTTAGTGGGATGTGCTGCCGAGAAGCATATAAATGGAGCGGGGGGGGAAGGAGACCCGGGGAAAGGGGGATTGGATGTGGACCAAGGGGATGGCTGGGCTGCCGGACCGGCACTGTGGCAACAGCCGTTAATCGCCTTGGAGGTATCCTGGCGTGTCCTATAGTAATGGAGATCCCTTGCTGGGCGCAGGTGGCATAGATAGCTCGAGGCTGTGTCAGCGTGTGCTGTGGGCTAAGTGATGCCTCGCAGCTGTGCAGCTCCTCGCACTCCATCTGCTCGGTAGACAGCGCTAGTGCCGGTGATGACGTCAACGCGTTTCGCTGTTGCGTGGTAGCGTAGCTTCTTCCTGGATGTATGATTGGCGAGGCCAGCATACACCTTTTACTGTGTGTGTGTTGTTTGTCGTGTTCGTTAGTCCATTTTTTAGCAAACCTTGACTAGGAGTCCTATGCATCCTATAGTGCAATAATTTTATATCTATATGTTCACTTCACCCAGGTGATTTTATAATGAATTAATAAACTGTTACCTTTGTTACCACCTTCCAATGTACTGACCATTAATTGCATAGGTCTATATGAGCCTGGTTCTTGTGGGTCTTTACCTTTTTAGCCAATAATTTAATGATGGCTTGGTTACCCGTGGGTAGGTAGGAGCCCCCTGACCATATGTGATGATAGACTTTGTGGGGGGTGGGTTCTAAGAGTGTTTGTAGGGATTTGTAGCATTCACCCGTAAAGCCATCTGGGCCTGGGGCTTTGGATGGGGCTTGGTTTCTAATAGCATTGGAAATTTCAGAGAGGGAGATGGGTGCGTTTAGAGCATCTAATTGAGAGGGAGAGATTTGGGAGAGGGTTACTTTCTCAAGAAAAGAAAATGCTGTCGGTGTATCTATGGGGTCCGCTGCATAAAGGGAGGAGTAGTATTGTAGCATGGCTTCATTTATGTCCTTTTAAGTGGTTTTAATGTTACCCGATGAGTCTCGGAGGGATGTAATATAGGTCGGGCGGTTGGGCCCCTTACATAGTCTTGACAGGAGTTTACCTGCTTTATTGCCGAATTTGTGGAGGGTAGCATCCATGTGTGCTTTTTTGGTCAGTTCTAGAGTTTCGGCCCAAGTGTCAAAAGATTGCTTCGCTGACAGCCATGTCTTTCTATTGTTAGGGGAGTTGTCTATGTATAGGGATCGTTGGGCTTGATGCAGTCGGGAGCTGGCTAGTTTTTTAATTTTTGAGGGTGTTTCTTTTAAAAGAAGCAGCATAGGAGATGACACGTCCTCTAAGGAAAGCTTTGCCTGCTTCCCAAAATAGATTAGGGTTGTCAGAATGCAATGCATTGGGCATTGGTTGAGGTATATTCAGACCAAGCAATTTCCATGTAATGTGGAAAGTCAGAGTTATTGTGAAGGTAGGATGGGAATTGCCATATTTTGGGATTCGGGTGTCTTTCGTTGTCGAGATAGGTGCGTGATCAGATATAGCAATGTCGTGTATGTCAGCGTCAGATATCAGTGGGACAAGGTCATCTGAGCAGAAGAGGTAGTCAATCCTGGTGAAAACATTATGGGGGTTGGAGTAGAAAGTGAATTCTCTATCAGCTGGGTGACGGAGGCGCCAAATGTCGTGGAGATAGAGGGAATCCATCGTGGAGGCCAAAAGAGTTTGAGTATTGGGGTCTGGGGGGGGAGTGTGGGCGTTTAGGAGTCGATCTATCGTCTATCAGATGAATTGTGGAATTGAAATCCCTGCCGCTTATATGTGGGAGGTGTGGGTCCCGAAGGAGCCAGGTCGAAAGTTCACTAAAAAACTGTTTAGTGGGGTTACTGTGTGCGTAGATGTTGGAGACTATCAAATCTTTGGTCCCTAATTGAATGTGAGCTGAAATAAGGCGTCCCTGGGAATCTGATTTAACAGATAGGACCGTGCAGGGGAGGTTTTTATGTATGAGTATCAAAACCCCTGCTTTGCGTCTATTTGAATCGGAGCCTAGGACCGTGCCCACCCATAGTTTTTTCATACGGTAGAAGTCTGGGGTGGAAAGGTGGGTTTCCTGGAGTAGGGCAATGTCGGTCTTCAGTCTTTTAAGGTGGCAAAGGATTTTCATTCTCTTATTGGGGGAGCGAAGCCCTTTCACATTCCAGGAGACTAGTTTCATATTGGGGGGTCACTGGGGGGGTATGTGCAGGTGCTATATGAGTTGCGTGCGCTAGTATGTGGTGGTGGGCTGCAAGTACATGCAGGAATATGGGGGAGTTTAGACTGTCTGAAAGAATGGATTTATTGCCATTTGGTGTATATGTATCATAGGATGGGGGGTGCATAAGGAAGGGAGGGGTTCAGAAGGAGGGAGTTGAAAAAGAGAAACAATAAAACATATTCGAGAAACTTCACTTTTTTCCGCATGGAGTCACTGTGTAGGCCAGCTCCCATTGCAAGACCCATTGACTGCTGTGCTTAAACCCATGTTCAAGGGGTGGACGTATGCTGGCAGCTTGGGTTGTGCACAGGGAAAGTGGAGTGAGCTACACAGGGAAGCCAGGGGAGAAAATCATTGTATAAGATATAACAATAAACCAATTTAACAAGTCAGCAGTATGTATAACATTAGAAACAACTCGGCCTACCAGTAGTTGAGGTACCTGAGGAGGAGGAGAGAGTGAAACTGAGAGAGTAATAGAAATTTAAGTGAGAGTCATCTCGGTTAGGGTTGATCCGGCGTGTCCGGTTGAAGCGCAATAGTGAGTGAAGCCAGATTGGAGCCGTGAGAGTGCTCTTCAACAAGGTGTGGAGCGACGTTGGTCTGGGTCAGAGGCTCTAAACCGTTTTGGAGAGTCTTTGCGTGGGCTCCTTTGGTCTAGAGCATGGTTGACAGGAGCTGGTCTGGAAGAGGGGCTGAGGTGGGGACCTGTGCAATGTGATCTTAGGAAGGCCTCAGCCTCGGATGGATCATGAAAGGAGAGCTGGTCGCCATTAGGGGCTTTAAGTCGGAGGGTAGCTGGGAAAGCTAAGGTAAATTTGATTTGTTGCTGGTGTAGTTCCGAGCAGATTTGTTGGAAGGCTTTCCTTTTCTTGGATTCCTCAATGGAGTAATCAGCGAAAATCAGGATTTTTATTCCGTCGATCTGGAGAGATCTGGATTGCATGAATTTCTGTAAGATGAAAGCTTTGTCTGAGTAGTTGAGGTATTTGACGATTATGGATCGGGGCGAATTGCGATCAGAGTTAAAGGTTCCCATGCGGTGGGCACGTTCTACTGTGCAGGGGCCTGGAAGGCCTAGTGCTTCGGGAATGCGCCTCGCGCAAAGTCCGTGAGGGCTGAAGGCTGCAGCGATTCTGCAATGCCCACAAATCGCAGATTGCTCCTTCTGGATCTATTTTCCAAATCGTCCAGTTTCTCTAGAATGTATTTGTTTGTCTTGTATTGTGCCTGCTCTGTGGATTGTGACTGGTACAATTCTTCCTCTATATTAGCTATGCGATGTTCAGCCTCATTCAGCCTGGAGGTATGTTCCCCTAGCTGGGCCTGGAGCTGTTGCATGCCTGCGCTGACAGCTTTCTCCACAGAGGCTGTTATCATTGGGGAGAGAAGAGCTGCCACAGCCTGTGCAATCAGGTCTGTGTTGTGGGCCCCTATGTGCTGAGTTGGAGTGTCAGTTAGTAAGGAGGAGCGGGCCGAAGCACCGCTTACCTCCATGTTGGGCTCTGTTTCCTTGAGGGGCTCCGTGTAGGCCTCGATTTTCGGCTGTGCCGTTTGCGCCGTTGCGGCCGTGTATGATCGCGGGCTGTTTTTTTTCTACAAAGAGGTCCATCTCATGACCGGGTGTTAGGTGGAGGTGGTGCCGGTGAATGTGGCGGGTTTGCGGGCTTTGTAGGCCGGTTTATGGAGTCAAGCTGCAGGAGCTGAAGTGAAGAGCAGCTACTCCATGCGGCGCTAGAACCAGAAGTCTCGTAAAGTTTCAATAGGCGGGCATGTCACACAGGCCATTTGCAGACAGCTGTAGTTCACACTTTATTTCACTAAGCTAAACACCCAGCTAGGTATGACTGCCTAAAATGACTACAGACTCTTTTAGCCTCCCTCCTGTAAGCCAAAGCACGTGTGAAGGAAGTTTTGCACCACCAGGTTAGGAACATGCTCCAATCAAGGCACATGTGTGAGCTTTTCCTGCCAAAAAGCAGACAGCAGGTTGGGGCCATTGTTGCACACAACCTTTCCTGGCATGGGGTTAACAACCTCAGGGTCTGCCCCTGCAGAGCTGACTGAATATTTGGCCTAGTGTGGTTCCTGTCCCCCAGGCTTACCAGGTGCAACACTGTGTGACAATATTTTGCCTGAACCTTTGCATAGCCTCTTAAATGCTTGCAAGGACTGATGATTCAGAGGACAACTCACTCTAAGAGGGCATTGATCAGGCGTTGACTGCTCTTTTACCATCACTAGTTTTAAGGACACACATCACAACCTGCCCCACCTTGCATCCTTCCCAGACATCAGCAGAGTTACCCAGTGAGCTGTGAATGAAATATAATTTTCCTGCCCATATCTGCTGGATGTGTCCATGGTCAGGTGGACACTGCTGCTGACTACATGGTTCAATGTGGAAATTATTATTTTATATTATTATTATTATTATTATTATTATTATTATTATTATTATACAGGATTTATATAGCGCCAACAGTTTGCGCAGCTCTTTACAACATGAAGGCAGACAGTACACTTACAATACAAATCAATACAGGAGGGATCAGAGGGCACTGCTCATTAGAGCTTACAATCTAGAAGGGAGGGTCAAGTGGAAACAAAAGGTAATAACTGTGGGGGGTGAGCTGATGGAGAAAATGAAAATACAGTTGTTAGGTGTGGGTAGGGTAGGCTTCTCTGAAGAGAAGGGTTTTCAGGAATCGTCTAAAAGCTAATAAAGTAGGAGATAAGCAGACAGATTGGGGTAGGGCATTCCATAGGATTGGAGAGGCTTTGGAAAGTCCTGGAGGCGAGCATGGGAGGAGGTGATGAGGGAGCTAGAGAGCAGGAGGTCTTGAGAGGAACGAAGAGAATGAGTAGGTTGGTATTTAGAGACTAAGCTAGTGATGTAGCTGGGGGTGAAATTGTGGATGGCTTTGTACGTAGTTGTTAGTATTTTGAATTTAATTCTTTGGCCGAGCAGAAGCCAGTGAAGGGATTGACAGAGAGGAGTGGCAGACATAGAGCGATTGGTAAGGTGGATGAGTCTGGCAGAAGCATTCATGATGGATTGAAGAGGTGATAGACTATGTAGAGGTAAGCCAACAAGAAGGGAGTTGCAGTAGTCGAGGCGAGAGATGACCAGCGAGTGAATTAAGAGCTTTGTTGTGTCATTGGTTAGAAAAGGGCGTATTTTGGAGATGTTGCGGAGGTTGAGGCAGCAGGATTTGGACAGTAATTGGATGTGTTGCTTGAAGGAGAGTTCAGAGTCCAGGACTACACCTAGAACTTTGGCATGAGGGGATGGGCTTATAGTTGTGCCATCGATTTTGACAGAGAGATCAGGGGAAGGGAAAGGGGCATATGGGGGTGGAAAAATTATAAGTTTCGGTTTTGGATTGATCGAGTTTGAGGAAGTGGTGTGACATCCAGACTGATATATCTGATAGTAAATTGGTGATACGTGAGGAGACAGAGGGAGTGGGCTGAGGGGTAGAGAAATAGATTTGGTTGTCGTTAGCGTAGGGGTGGTATTGGAAGCCATGGGAGGCTATCAGTTGACCCAGGGAGGAGGTGTAGATTGAAAATAGGACAGGTCCAAGAACAGAACCTTGGGGGACCCCAACAGAGAAAGAAAGAGGAGAGGAGGAAGTAGAGTTGTAAGAAATACTAAAGGTGTGGTTGGATAAGTAGGAAGCGAACCAGCGAAGAGTACAGTCACGGAGACCAAAGGCGTGGAGTTTTTTGAGGAGGAGGTGTTACCTTTCACATGATAATGGATTTTAGCTATGACCTTACGATTGAAGAAATGGCAGCTGGGAACCTGCCACTGCAGTACAGCACTGACCACAAATTTGAAAGATGGATCAAGCCACCAGTTGGAAATGCAGGAGCTGTAAATCCAGTAACTTTTCCAAGCTGGCATTGAGCCACTGGACATGGGGTAGGTAAGGATTATGTTCCAGCAGCTGGGCCACTTGTATAACCAATGCTACATTTGGAGATGTCAGGGTGGGATTTGACAGAATCAGAGCAATCAGCCTACTAAACTTGCCCATACACTGTGTGGCACCATGCTGACTCACTTTCCCACTAGAAGATCCAAAAGTTAAACCTCTGATACTCCATACAAGACTTTCATCCCTACCACTGGTGGCTGCTGATGGGGAATCTTGAATAGGTGGTGAACTCTGGGGGAGTGGATGGGATGATAACAATGCTTGCACCCATTGACCTCTGCCATCCCATAGAATAGGTTGGCTGCTCCCTCCACTCCTCATTTGATGGAAATGAAAATTATCAACCTACAGAGGGCTGAATTAAAAGACACTCCAAAAATCAAAGTGAAAAAAAAATGCAACAGACTAGTCCATTTTGCTGAAATTTCATTGCAGAAACTCAGAATGGTACTCAGTAGTTTGTATGGCCCCCATGTGCTTGTATACATGCTTGACAACATTGGGGCATGCTCCTAATGAGACAACGGTGTCCTGGGATATTTCCTCCCAGATCTGGACCAGGGTATCACTGAGCTCCTGAACAGACTGAGGTGCAACCTGGCAGTGGTGGATGGGCCAAAACATGTCCCAGAGGTGTTTTATTGGATTTAGGTCAGGCGAGCACGGGGCCATTCAATGGTATCAATTTCTTCATCCTTCAGGTACTGGCTGCATACTCTCACCACATGAGGCCGGGCATTGTTGTGCACCAGTAGGAACCCACGACCCACTACACCAGCGTAGGATCTGACAATGGGTCCAAGGATTTCATCCTGATACCTAATGGCAGTCAGGGTGCCATTGTCTAGCCTGTAGAGGTCTGTGTCCCTCCATGGATATGCCTCCCCAGACCATCACTGACCTACCAACAAACCGGTCATGCTGAATGATGTTACAGGCATCAAAAAGTCTTCCATGGCTTCTCCAGACCCTTTCACATCTGTCACATGTGCTCAGGGTGAACCTGCCCTCATCTGTGAAAAGCACAGGGCACCAGTGGCAGACCTGCCAATTCTGGTGTTCAATGTCAAATGCCAATCAAGCTCCACGGTACCAGGCAGTGAGCACAGGGACCACTAGAGGACTCTCCTTAGCCATACAAACTGTAATGCACTGCAAGTGTCAGTGGCAATACTGAATATAGTACTGTATATAGCATACTGCATACTACATATAGCATAGCTGTAGTATTACACAACACTGCTAAGTAACTATCCCCTTGCAATATTCAGCTGTCCCTATCTCTCACTAAACTCCGGCAGCCTTTATAGTGTGCAGGCTTGGACTTTGGACAAAATCACTAGAGGTCAGGTAAAGAACTTTGGCCAATGATGGTTTGTGTGCATTGCATTTTGAAACATTAAGTGGGGAATTCCCACTGAATATGCTGAAAGTTTGACTTAATTCCAAATGTCCAAACAGAAAATGTTCAGTCTGAACTTAGTCATTTTTAATAGGAACTGTGGGGGTTATTTACGAAAGGCAACTCCACTTTGCACTACAAGTGCAAATTACAACTGCAAAGTGCACTTGAAATTTCCACTGAAAGTGCACTTGGAAGTGCAGTCGCTGTAGATCCGAGGGGGACATGCAAGGCAAATAAAAAACAGCATTTTAGCTTGCACATGATTGGATGATAAAATCAGCAAAGCTTCCCCTCATTTCAGATCTACCCTCCAGATTTACAGTGACTGCACTTCCAAGTGCACTTTCAGTGCAATTTCAAGTGCACTTTGCACTTGTAGTTTGCACTTGTAGTGCAAAGTGGATTTGCCTATCCTAAATAACCCCCTGTGTCTCTTTTTGTATTGCTTTTTTTTGTGCTTGTTGGCATTGTTTTGCATTGCAGTATTTTGTTTGTATTTTGACTCCCTTTAAAAAAGGACAATGCCTTTCATTAAAGCCCATAATACTCCACCAGGTGTGTCGATGAGTATTGGGTCAGGTATGGGTGGGTTATCACAGGGGAAGGACAGAAGATCTTGATTAACAGTGTATCTTTTGGGGGAGAGAGATACATGTTGGTTTCTCTTTTCATAGCAACCAGTGCTCTGCAGAAAAATTGTTCTCCCTAAAGCAGGGGGATAATATAAGATTTCAAGTGTACATAATTTTTACATACCTTTAATACAGTATCTGTTAGAGAATAACCATAGATTATATAAAATAAAACCTTTACTTGCTGCACTTCTTCAAGTTCCCCTTACATGCCAAAGAAACTTTTCCTAGAGCTGACCTAATTTGTAGTGCAGGACAAAAAAACGTGATCTCTGTGTAAGGCTAATTTCAAGGCATTGTACTCTACCAATACATTCCACACACTGGGGAAAATTTATTAAAACTGGTGTACAGAGGATCTTGTGCAGCTCTGCATAATAACCAATCAGCTTCCAGGTTTTATTGTAAAAGCTTAATTGAACAAGCTGCTTGGTTACTATGCACAGTTGCACCAGATTCTGAGTGCTCAAGTGTTAGTAAATCACCCTCTCTGTGACTTCACCAGAAGATTGCCATTTATATATTGAAAGTACAAGTCTTTTAGAATCCATTGCCCCATTTGTCCTATCTATAAGCTATTATGCAGAGATACAGACAACACAAACAATATGTGTACCACTGTCTGTCAGATAATTGGGCCATGAATGGGTAACATTATACTGTAGTACTGATAGCCTCACGTTCATTACAAAATTTTCATCCAAATTAGAATGAAGCTGGCTTGTACTTCAGAACAGCCTTGTTTATCTCTCTCTTTCACATATTTTCAGTATAGGCATGCTGTGCCCATCTGCTTATGGAACCATAAAAGCACACATTTAGCCTATAATTGCTTTTATTAATGTATGTAAGGTGTTCCCTTGAATAGTTCTAATTAACAGGTTTAAGCATAAAAAGGAAAACAGTCTTTAGGAAGACTGTAACAATAGAGTTTGAACATGTTATTATTATTGATATAGTTAATAGTAGTAATGCAATGTTACTAATCATAATGTTATTAATGATAACTTGATTAGCCTAAATTTAAGAAGATATATATATATATATATATATATATATATATATATATATATATATATATATATATATATATATATATATATATATATATATATATATATATATATATATATATCACATTTATCAGTGGTAGTTCATATCTCTTCTCTGGGAGATTTTAACACCTGTTGTGTCAGAGACTGGCGGCATCTGTTGTTTATCAACAAACAGCTGCCAATCCAGTGTGTCAGGAGCCCATGTAGCATCAGGTTTAGTTCATTTTTTACCACTACAGGAGATAGTAGAGAGGCTTTAAAGCTTGGCATGTTGTGAGAGAGACAGTTGATTTTTGAAAATGCAGGTTTAGAATCTTCTCCCTTTATCTTGGGAGGTATAGAGGACCTCAAGTGTGTTCCCTGTTACTTCAAAATAGGCCACACAATAGCAGCACATTTTCACCAGTAAAGTAAACTGCATTGCATAAAGTCAATGCACCTAAATACCAGAAACATTTCAGTTCCGCTACTTTTTTTTTTGTTGCAGCATTCCCCATGCACATTAAAAAGAAAGAGGGAGTAAAAAAAACACCTTTGGTGTCAGTGTCAATAATAGTAACCCCTTGCATTGGTGTCAGAAACCACAATGATAACTCCCAGCATTGGTGTCAGTGGAAGCAATAATAACTCATAGCATTGATATCAAAAATTACAATAACCCATGATTGGAGTCAGTGATTATAATAATAACCCCTCCATGTTCATGGTCAGTGGCAGGGCTGGTGATCAGCTGCTGTGCTATTTAAACTCCCTCCATTGGTGGTCAGTAGCAGTGACTGGGACTCCACTGCTGCACAGACCCTCTGGTGACCAATAGTTGGCAGACCCAGCCTAGCACACAATTAGCTGCACATAAACAAGCCAATGGGGGTTTAGACAGTTATAGGGCGTACACACGGTCGGACTTTGTTCGGACATTCCGACAACAAAATCCTAGGATTTTTTCAGACGGATGTTGGCTCAAACTTGTTTTGTCTACACACGGTCGCACAAAGTTGTCAGAAAATCCGATCGTTCTAAACGCGGTGACGTAAAACACGTACGTCGGCAGAGTGCGCAGGCGCGGGACTCCCAAGATGGCCGCGTAAGCCGGGAGCTCCGCTCTACCCAGCCCAGCAAGCCACCCAAGAGCTGGATTAAGGCCGCCTTTTCGCCCACCACTAGCGGAACCGGACCCGGGAACACCCGCTGCATCGATCCATGCCAAACAGCACGGTCTGCAGGGACCTGGGACAGCAGTTTTCAGCAGAGGATTCCCGGGCCTTATCCAAGATGGCGGCCGCAGCACAGCACAAGGAGCAGTATGCAGGGGGACACGTGGAAACCAGGCAAGTGATTGCTCCTGCCACTCTGGCCTACACACCCTTACCTGCTTCCCATAACCAGCCTATGGGGACCCCATCCCCGGCCTCCACAGTATCCCTCCTAGAGCGCACCTTTGAGAACTACTCCCTGTCCCCACTGAACGCTACACCACCACATCAGGGAGCTGGAACTTCCATAGGAGATCCGGAGGCTGCCATACCCCTCAACACAGGAGATTTATTCCTCAAACTGTCAGATCTACTAGACAGAGGCTTAGCAAACACAGCCACAAGAATCACAAACGAGATAAGAGCAGACTTTCAAAACTTGGGAGCAAGGATGGAAGCCATAGAACACAAATTAGACATTACAGTGTCCAGAGCTAACCAGAACACTGAGCACATTCATATTGTTCAAGAGCAACTAGAGGTGGCACTGAACAGAATCGATGACCTGGAGAACAGGTCGAGAAGGGACAATTTCAGAGTAAGAGGTATCCCCGAATCAATCACAGACGTCCCCAAAGCTATCCAGGATTTAATCAAATCCCTCATCCCTGAGCTGCCCCCCATCAAGTTGGAGCTGGACAGGGCACACAGGTCCCTGGGTCCCCCCAGAAAAGACGGATCCCCCAGAGATGTGGTCGTGAAGCCACACTTCTATAGTGTAAAGGAAGAAATAATGAAAATTTCACGCCAGCAATCCCGCATCCTTTTTCAAGGACAGGAAGTGCAAATTTTTGCGGACATCTCCCCCACGACCATCCAGAAACGCAGAGCCCTCAAGCCCCTTCTGCTCGTCCTCTCCCAGAAGGAAATTAAATATTGGTGGGCATTCCCTTTCGCCCTAAAATTTTCCCTTAAAGGCAGAACCCACTCATTCACCACGTTCACTGAAGGCGAACGAATCCTCCTCTCACTCAAGCTCATATCCCTAGATTCGGAATTGGACATAACCAACACTCAAGCGGGTTCCTCTAAACGCCAAACTCCCAACAGCCCCATCTCTCCAGCCTGGAAAGCTAATAAAAGCAGGCGACTGAAAGATCAATTACCAACCTGAGGAGGTCTTATACAAGACCCCGGCGACACCCTTCTTCCTCTTTGTGATCCACTGTCCCCAATCCATCTCATACCAGATGTTCTCCACCTCTCTCAGATCCTTCACAAAGAGGCCTTGTCCCCGCAAGGGGAAATTTTTCCATCCGCCCCTAACTCTCAAGTTTGCATCCCAACACCCCAGCGGGGCTACGCATCCAGTTCCCCAAGATCTACTATTGCCCCTATCTCTCACCTACGCCTCAAGGAGGATTAAAGATTTAGCCCATTGATCTCCACAAGAATGGCCTCATTGGTTCTTGAACATCACTCCCTCATCGTCCCTCTGGGCACCCCCAGCGTCAGCAGGATGTTCTGGCCCCTCTCCACAACCTCATTCCCTCACAACGGACTGGCTAAGTCCACAGTGGGACTTGGATTTCCCATACCACCTTCCTTCTCCATCCCCACAGAGGAATCCATTATGTCTACCAGGAAGACTCTATCTGTACTTCAGACCAGAGCGGCCCAAAGTTAAAAACACTTCAGTTTTTTTCAGATTTTGATACTCCTTTTTGTTCTCCGTATGCTTCTTGTTATCTATATTGTTACAAAGCTTATTTCTCTATGCAAGGTTTCAAGGGTGGCTTGGGCTGCGGTAGCTGCCCTGCGACTTCTTCCATCCTAAGAAAATGGAATTCCCATTCTCGTTCGATGGACTGGTGGTTCGATCCCAGGACCACCTTTTCCTGTTATTGGAGTTCAGAAAGGGGAATACCTTCCCCCCTCTCCGCCTCCGGCCTATTTCAGGTCATTTTGTACATATTCTCTTTCTCCTTCTGTCTCTATGTTTTAACCCATCTGTGCTTTTTTCTCCCTTACCCCCTCCTGCCAGGGTTGATGGATTGTCTGCAGCTCCTTCTCGTCCAGCATCTCCAGGTTCCAGACCTCGCTCCTCATTCGCCTCCTGCCCACCCCTCTTCAACTGGGTCAGGGTAAGTGTTCCACCATCAATAGCACACTCATCACTCAAAAAACATGCCTAACACCACTCCATCTCGCCCCCAGATAAAAATTATTTCCCACAACGTCCAAGGCTTCAATTCCCCAATTAAAAGAAGGAAAACCTTCCAATCATATCATAAACAAAGGGCTTCGATAGTAATGCTCCAGGAAACGCATTTCCCTTCTCGATTCTCCCCCTCATTCCTACATGCGCGCTTCCCCTCATTTTATTTGGCGAACGCTGAGGATAAAACCAGGGGAGTCGCGATCCTATTTGCTAAGGATTGCCAATTCAAAGTAAGCCAGACTCTTTGTGACCCCGAAGGCAGGTACATACTAGTAAAAGGTCAGATCGCAGACCAAACTTTCTCTCTGATCTCCTATTATGCCCCAAACAAGGGACAGAATGTATTCTTCACTTCGCTTTTCCAAACACTAGGTCCCCTCCTGGAAGGAACAGTAATCTTTGGAGGAGACTCGAATGTCGCCTTTGATCAGAGCCTCGATAAATCTAAACCCCCGGCTAAACAGCTCTCCAGGCCAACAAAAATCAGCTCCAAAATTGCTAAACTGATTCACCAACAGGGCCTCACAGATATCTGGAGAGAACTCAACCCCACTTCAAGGGACTACACCCACTTTTCAATACCCCACCAAGTATACTCCAGAATTGACCATATCCTGATCTCCTCCATGCATATTCCCGCCGCTATCTCAGCTAAAATTAAGGATACTCCCCTCTCCGACCACTCTATGATCTCTCTTTCTATCCAAGGCTCGCTTCTCAGACCCTTATCCCCCATCTGGCGTATTAAAGAACACATCATTAAAGACCCCATTCAGATATCGGAACTCACCAAGACACTAAAAGAATATTTTCTCCTGAACAACGTAGACAACATCTCAGCCGAGACCCTCTGGGCAGCCCACAAAGCCGTGATACGAGGCAAACTGATCCAAATATCCTCCCAACTCAAAAAGGAGAGAACCATGGACATTGCAAAATTGGAGAGAGATTTCCTCCTCTTACGCAAAAACCATAAAGCTAACCCATCCCTGGTTCAATCCGACCAGCTTGATGCTGCTCGGATTAAACTAAACCTGGCGCTCACGGTTAAAGCTGAGGATTCTCTGCGTTGGAATGGGGTGAAATTCTACCTGAATCAGGACAAAATGAGCACGATGCTGGCCTCCAAGTTATCCCCTAGGACCCGTCTCTTCGCCCTCCCCAAAATAAAACTACAGGATGGGACGTCTTCCCAAAATCCACATAGAATCCTGGATTCTTTCCAAGCATTCTACTCACAACTATACAGAGCAAATGAATCCAACGATTCACGAGCTATAGAAGCATTTCTAGAGCACCTCCCTATCCCCACTATACAAAAATCCCACAAAGATATTATGGAGGCTCAGATCTCAGTGGAGGAAACCTTGGAGGTCATAAAAAATCTGAAAGGGGGCTCGGCCCCAGGTCCAGATGGTCTTTCCAATCTTTACTACAAGACTTTTGCCGTGACTTTAGCGCCACATTTAACTAAAATGTTCAATTCCAAACGAAAGGGAGACCCCATAGACCCCCAGATGAATGCTGCCTTCATTACTGTCATCCCTAAACCCAACAAAAATCCGGATCAGGTAGAAAATTACAGACCAATATCACTAATAAATAACGATCTAAAAATCCTAACGAAAATTTACGCCAATAGATTAAATACATTCATCAACACTTATATCCACAAGGATCAGGTGGGCTTTATCCCCGGCAGACAGGGTCCTGACCAGGTAAGAAGGGCCATAGACATAGCCTCAATTTTGCATTCGGGATGGGACGGAGGCCCAAAGCAGGAGGGTCTCTTCCTCTCCCTAGATCTTCAAAAGGCCTTCGATTCTGTGTCCTGGCCCTTCATATTCGCTTCCCTTAAATTCTGGGGATTCGGAGAACATTTCATCGGAATCCTCAAATCTCTTTATTCAGAACCGGAAGCGAAAGTCAAACTACAGGGCTTCCTCTCATCCCCAATCAAAATTGCCAGGGGCACAAGACAGGGCTGTCCCCTTTCCCCACTCGTTTTCGCTCTAATAATAGAAACACTAGCCATAGCGATCAGGTCAGACCCAAACATTAAAGGTGTCAACTGCGGCTTGAATACCCATAAATGCGCCCTCTTCGCAGACGACCTTCTTCTATTCGTCACATCTCCAATTACCACCCTCCCCAACATTAACAGACTACTCCAGACATTTGGCGAAGTCTCAGGCCTTCGGGTCAACATGACCAAATCACAAGCTTTAAACATCTCCCTTAATCCAGCCCTAGTTGAGAGGTTAAAACTGTCCTTTAATTTTAACTGGAGTGACTCTTCAATTCGATACCTAGGTATAAACCTCACACCCAGCATAGACTCCCTCTACCAAGCTAATTTCCCTCCTATGTATCGTAGATTGGAGGAAGACATACGAGCTTGGTCTTTCCACAAATTATCATGGCTGGGGAGAATCCATGCCATCAAAATGACCCTGTTCCCCAGAATTTTGTACTTATTTAGAGCCCTCCCAATCGCGATTAACAGAAATCACCTCAAACACTTCCAGGGGAAGATCATAAAATTTATCTGGGGGGGGAAAGGTTATAGATTCTCGAGAAACACCCTTTATGCACCAAAGTCTAAGGGAGGACTGGGTCTCCCCGAACTATTCAAATACTACCAAGCAGCCAGACTGGCCCAACTCTCCACCTTATATTTCAGAGGCGAAAAACCCGACTGGATACAAATAGAACGCCAAGCGGTTCCTTCCCACACACTAGACTATCTACTCTGGACCCCCAGCAAATCTAGACCGCCCATCATGGCACCCACACTTTCACACTCCTTCAAACTTTGGGACACCCTGATTCAAAACCCAGCTCTGACCTCACAGCTCCGCCCTCTCTCACACATTTTCCGCAACCCCCTCTTCAAGCCAGGATTAGACATCAAATCCTTTCAATGGTGGCTTGATAAGGGAATGTACCGTATCGGACATTATCTCGTCGCCTCCGGTCCAATCTCCATGAAATATTGCGTTGATAAACTAGAACTCCCAGAATCCGAGAAATTTAGATTTCTTCAAATCTCCCATTTGATTCACACCATTTGGAAAGTCAAATCAACCCCCCCCAGTGTGCACACCTTATGAACAATGGTGTGGACAAGCAACAGAGCAAAAAGGAGGCATATCCCTGATTTATGAAGCCCTGTCAACTCCCACATCCAAATTTACATACATGACAGACTGGGAGAGGGACTTGGGCGAGTCTTGGGACCTGGAGAACTGGAATAGAATGAGCACAAGAGCCTACAAAGGTATAGTTAATATTGCATTAATAGAAGCTAACATGAAAGTCCTTACGAGATGGTATCTGGTTCCTTCCAAACTTGCACTGATGTTCCCTTTCTCGTCTCCTTTATGTTTTAGAAACTGCCAAGCCCAGGGTTCCATGTTACACATTTGGTGGGAATGTCCGAAAATCAGGGGGTTCTGGAACGGGATCTTTCACCTGATCAGGAAAATTACGGACACTCCCATTCCAAAATCCCCCCAGATAGCTCTCCTAAATGGTAATATTCCCAAAATTCCCAAAACAACTGCTAAACTTATCACTTTTATTCTGACAGGCGCCAAGCTTTCCATAGCAAAGGCTTGGAAACAACCAGGGGTCTCCCTGGCGTCTGCCAAGAGAAAGATCTCATGGATCATGTCTCAGGAAAATTTAGTTAGTACCATAGCAGACTCAAATAAAGCATTTTTGGTGGTTTGGGAACCCTGGGCGCGGCATGTAGGCATCTCTCTTATACCGGGAGTTGAAGCTTGACCTGGTGCTATTGTGATTTTGCAGTCTGTCAACACACCCCACCCCCATCCTCTCTTCTCCTCTGTCTTCCTTCCCACCTTTCCTTTCTCTCTTTCTTCTTAAATCTCAGGAAGTTGTTATTAAATAATTACTGTAAGTATACGGTTTCACACGGTTCCTTCCAGTTTTATATGCACTTGTTTGTATTCAGACGGTACCTCGACCCATTCCCCATGGGTCGATCTTCTAAGCTGGAACCCTCAGGATTTCTTTACGGCTCCCCTAGCCCCTTTAGCCTTCTGGCCAGAGAGAGCCTGGGAAGGTTCCCTCACGCAGTCTGGGACATTTTATCTCCCGGAAGGTGCGATGGGCCTTAACAGATTAGCCACTCACCTTATGGTTATCGAAGGCCACTCTCCGGTGCTCGACACAGTATGTTCCCGTTAGGGGTGTCGAGCCCACATGCAGCACTAGGTCTTGCCTTGTCATTCCTGAGGGTTCTTTTCTCCCTATCCTTACGTATAATCCTACGTTTTTGATCAACTTCTCTGTTATTGTTCATTATTTGAGCTTGGTCACAGAAGTGGGCTGCGCCCCACAGCATTGTCAGTCTATGAAGTGTAATGTACTGCTCTTCAATAAAACTTCTTTAAACGTAAAAAAAAAAAAAAAAAAAAACACGTACGTCGGGACTATAAACGGGGCAGTGGCCAATAGCTTTCATCTCTTTATTTATTCTGAGCATTCGTGGCACTTTGTCCGTCGGATTTGTGTACACACGATCGGAATTTCCGACAACGGATTTTGTTGTTGGAAAATTTTATCTCCTGCTCTCCAACTTTGTGTGTCGGAAAATCCGATGGAAAATGTCCGATGGAGCCCACACACGGTCGGAATTTCCGACAACATGCTCCGATCGAACATTTTCCATCGGAAAATCCGACCGTGTGTACGGGGCATTAGGCTTTTCTGAAGCCTGTGGTATAAAAAAAATATTAAGTGGAAAGAATGTCATCATGCTCATGTATAGGGATGAGCTTTGAGTTCGAGTCGAACTCATGTTTGACTCGAACATCGGCTGTTCGCCGGTTCTCCGAACAGCTAACAATTTGGGGTGTTCGGGGCAAATTCGAAAGCCGCGGAACACCCTTTAAAAGTCTATGGGAGAAATCAAAAGTGCTAATTTTAAAGGCTTATATGCATGGTATTGTCATAAAAAGTGTTTGAGGACCTGGGTCCTGCCCCAGGGGACATGGATCAAAATGGCGTGGGGTCCCCCCAAAAATCCATACCAGACCCTTATTCGAGCACGCAACCTGGCAGGCTGCAGGAAAAGAGGGGGGATGAGAGAGCGCACCGTACCAGGCCACATGCCCTCAACATTGGTAGGGTGCTTTGGGGTACTCCCCCAAAACACCTTGTCCACATGTAACAACCCCAGGCAAGGGTTGTGGGGGTCTGCGGGCGGGGGGCTTATCGGAATCTGGAAGCCCCCTTTAACAAGGGGACCCCCAGATCCCGGCCGTCCCCCCTGTGTGAAATGGTAAGGGGGTACAAAAGTACCCCTACCATTTCACAAAAAAAGTGTCAAAAATGTTAAAAATGACAAGAGACAGTTTTTGACAATTCCTTTATTTAAATGCTTCTTCTTTCTTCTATGTTCTATCTTCTTTCTTCTATCTTCCTTTCCTTTTCTTCCTCCATCTTCTTCTTCTTCTGGTTCTTCTGGTTCTTCCTCCGGTGTTCTCGTCCGGCATCTTCCTCCGTGGCGCCGGCATCTTCCTCGCTTCGTCTTCTGGGCCGCTCCGCATCCAGCATGTTTGGAGGCTCCCGCTGTGCCACAGGGAAGTCCCCGTCAAGTCCCCGTGCATGAGAGGGGGGCGGGGTCACCGGGTGGCCCCGCCCTCCATTATTTAAGAACCGTCAGAAGAGGAGAAGCGTCACACAGCGGGAGCCTCCCATCATGCTGGATGCGGAATGGCCCAGAAAACGAAGGGAAAAAGACGCCGGCGCCGCGGAGGAAGATGCCGGATGAGAACACCGGAGGAAGAACCAGAAGAACCAGAAGAAGAAGAAGATGGAGGAGGAAACCGAAGGAAGATAGAAGATAGAAGAAAGAAGATAGAAGAAGCATTTAAATAAAGGAATTGTCAAAAACTGTCTCTTGTCATTTTTAAAATTTTTGACATTTTTTTGTGAAATGGTAGGGGTACTTTTGTACCCCCTTACCATTTCACACAGGGGGGAGGGCCGGGATTTGGGGATTCCCTTGTTAAATGGGGCTTCCAGATTCCGATAAGCCCCCCGCCTGCAGACCCCCACAACCACCAGGCAAGGGTTGTGGGGATGAGGCCCTTGTCCCCATCAACATGGGGACAAGGTGTTTTGGGGGCTACCCCAAAGCACCCTCTCAATGTTAAGGGCATGTGGCCTGGTATGGTTCAGGAGGGGGGCACTCTCTCGTCCCCCCTCTTTTTCTGCGGCCTGCCAGGTTGCGTGCTTGGATAAGGGTCTGGTACGGATTTTTGGGGGGACCCCACGCCATTTTTTTAAAACATTTTGGCATGGGGTTCCCCTATTAATCCATACCAGACCTGAAGGGCCTGGTATGGAATTTAGGGGGACCCCCCCACTTCATTTTTTTTGTAATTTTGGTTCGGGGTTCCCCTGTGGGGAATTCCCATGCCGTTTTTATCAATGAACTTTTATGTGTATTGTCGGACCGGCAATTCATTATTAGCCGCGAGTAGTTTTAAATGACTTTTTTTCCTTTGAAATGTAATTTTGCTGTCAGACTGTTCTAAACATGGGAAACATGCGCCCCTTTACAGGCATACTATAGACACCCCCCAGGTACAAAATTTAAAGGAATATTACACTTTTATTGGTTTATTTCATGGTGTGATTAAAAACAATAGTTTATGAGGAGAGCATGACTGAAAAGCATGAAAACTGACACTGTACATGAGTAGGGATGAGCCGAACACCCCCCTATTCGGTTCGCACCAGAACATGCGAACAGGCAAAAAATTTGTTTGAACACGCGAACACCGTTAAAGTCTATGGGACACGAACATAAATAATCAAAAGTGCTAATTTTAAAGGCTTATATGCAAGTTATTGTCATAAAAAGTGTTTTGGGACCTGGGTACTGCCCAAGGGGACATGGACCAATGCAAAGTTTTAAAAACGGCCGTTTTTTGGGAGCAGTGATTTTAATGCTTAAAGTGAAACAATAAAAGTGTAATATTTCTTTAAATTTCGTACCTGGGGGGTGTCTATATGCGTGTGTCTATAGTATGCCTGTAAAGGGGCGCATGTTTCCCGTGTTTAGAACAGTCTGAGAGCAAAATTACATTTCAAAGGAAAAAAAGTCATTTAAAACTGCTTGCGGCTATTAATGAATTGCCGGTCTGACAATACACATAAAAGTTCATTGATAAAAATGGCATGGGAATTCCCCACAGGGGAACCCCGAACCAAAATTACAAAAAAAATTACTTGGGGGGTCCCCCTAAATTCCATACCAGGCCCTTCAGGTCTGGTATGGATATTAAGGGGAACCCCGGCCAAATTTTTTTAAAAAAATGGCTGGGGTCCCTCTCAAAATCTATACGTCTGGTATGGATTTTAAGGGGAAACCCGTGCCAAAATTAAAAAAAAAATGCCGTGGGGTCCCCCCAAAAATCCGTACCAGACCCTTATCCAAGCACGCAACCTGGCAGGCCGCAGGAAAAGAGGGGGGGGGAGAGAGCACCCCCCTCCTGAACTGTACCAGGCCACATGCCCTCAACATTGGGAGGGTGCTTTGGGGTAGCCCCCCAAAACACCTTGTCCCCATGTTGATGGGGACAAGGGCCTCATCCCCACAACCCTTGCCTGGTGGTTGTGGGGGTCTGCGGGCAGGGGGCTTATCGGAATCTGGAAGCCCCCTTTAACAAGGAAACCCCCAGATCCCGGCCCTCCCCCCTGTGTGAAATGGTAAGGGGGTACCCCTACCATTTCACAAAAAACTGTCAAAAATTTTAAATGACAAGAGACAGTTTTGACAATTCCTTTATTTAAATGCTTCTTCTATGTTCTATGTTCTATCTTCTTTCTTCTATCTTCTATCTTCCTTTGGCTTCTTCCTCCATCTTCTTCTTCTTCTGGTTCTTCTGGTTCTTCCTCTGGTGTTCTCGTCCGGCATCTTCCTCCGCGGCACCGGCGTCTTCTTCCCTTCGTCTTCTGGGCCGCATGATGGGAGGCTCCCGCCGTGTGACGTTTCTCCTCTTCTGACAGTTCTTAAATAACGGAGGGCGGGGCCACCCGGTGACCCCGCCCCCTCTGACGCACGGGGACTTGATGGGGACTTCCCTGTGGCATTCCCTGTGACGTCAGATCGCCCTATTTAAACCATTGATGCACTTTGCTCAGTGCTGTCCGATCTGCAACTCCCAGTACCTGTGCTTCCTGTTTACCTGTCTGAACGTTTGATCTCCCTGATACCCGGCTTGTCTATTGGATTCCTCTCTGCTATCTGCCTGCACCCGACCCCGGCCTGCCTTTGACTTTGAACCTGCCTGCTCCTTGTACTACGCTGCCTGCCTGTTGCCAACCCTGCTTGTGACCTGGACTTTGAACCTGCCTGCTCCTTTGTACTACGCTGCCCGACTGTTGTCAACCCTGCTTGTGACCCTGCTTGTGACCTGGACTCTGAACCTGCCTGCTCCCTTGTACTCTGCTGACTGCCTGCTGCCAACGCTGTCTGTGACTGGACCTGCCTACCCCACTCCTGTTCTGCATCTGCTGCCTGTGCTTCAGCTTGCCAAGGACCATCAGTTCACTTGCACCAGGATCCTGGGCCTTACCTCCGCAAGTCGCCAGGCTCTCATACCATTCTGTGCTCCCTTGCCTTCTGTTCATACTACCAGAGGCCGGGAACCAGATATGTAAGGGAGACCTACCCCTGCTGTATCGGGTTCGTCAGTCAGGTACGTGAAACTCTGACAGTATCGGACAGCCATGTCCGAGCCCAAGCAGGGAACTTCTCCCATGGAGGAACTGTGTAGACAACTGGCGGGTCTCACACAAGCTGTTAAGAGCCTTCAGGAAGGCTATACTAGACTGGAAAAGTGAGTCCAGGTGTTGTCTTCACCTGCTAACCCTCAAGTTGCTTCTGCTGCCGGACTCTCATGTGCACCCTCAGTGGTAATGCTACCCCCTGAGCCTAGGGTCCCTACGCCCGAAAGATTTGCTGGAGAGCATAGTAAATACCGGTCCTTCTGCAACGCCTGCGAACTTTACTTCGCTTTACAACCACGCACCTTTTCTTTGGAAGCGACCAAGGTGGGCTTTGTAATTTCTCTCCTATCCAGTGAACCGCAGACCTGGGCCCACCGTCTTCTGGAGCAAAAGTCAGCATTTCTAGATAGCCTGGATGCCTTCTTCGCCGCTATGTCTCAGCTATATGAGGACCCCCAGTTAAAAGCCACCACTGAATCCGCCTTGTACACTCTACAACAAGGGCGTAGACCTGCAGAAGATTATGTCCTGGAATTCAGGCGTTGGAGTTCGGATACGGACTGGAATGACGCTGCCCTGCGTTACCAATTTCATATGGGCTTATCTGATTGGCTTAAAGATGAGTTGGCACGGGTTGGAATACCCCAATCTCTGGATGACCTCATCAACTTGTCAGTTCAAATAGGTCAGTGCCTAAGGGATCGCCACTCCGAGAGATCCACCAACCAATTCCGTCCTACCTGGGTCCTCCCCAAGGTCCCTAGTGCTACCAGCTCTGTCGGCCAATGTCCTCATGCACCACATACCTCGGTCCTCGATGCGCCCGAACCAATGCAGCTCAGTCTTCTCCGCCTGTCTCTCACTCCAGAAGAGCGGCAACGCTGACATGTCAACAATCTGTGTATGTATTGCGGGGAATCTGGTCACTACGTGAGATCTTGCCCTAACAAGACACGTAAGTCCCTTTAACCTCTCCTAAGTATGCACCTGCCTTGCCTAATCCTGCTAACCACCTTGCTCTCTCCATTGTTCTACAGCTTCCAGGACAGGATCTGCCAGTCTCAGTCATAATTGACTCCGGAGCATGCAGCTGCTTCATTGACCTAACTTTTGCTGCTAATCATCGCATCCCTCTCCAATTGAAGTCGCAGGGACTTGCTGTACACTTTGCTGATGGCTCCACCCTAAGTTCTGGTCCTGTCACCCAGGAGACTATCCCTCTGCTGGCCATCATGGGCACTCATCATCGGGAACTTCTTCGATTGGACGCTATCTCTTCACCACTTTTTCCTCTCCAGTTATTGTCAACACCACTGCCTGCACAGTGCCTCCATAAAACCCACTCAACTCCTCTGCCTGGACATTGACACTGAATTGCAGCAGGCGATTCCCGCTCCATATCCAGAAGAGCGGCAACGCTGACGTGTCAACAATCTGTGTATGTATTGCGGGGAATCTGGTCACTACGTGAGATCTTGCCCTAACAAGACACGTAAGTCCCTTTAACCTCTCCTAAGTATGCACCTGCCTTGCCTAATCCTGCTAACCACCTTGCTCTCTCCATTGTTCTACAGCTTCCAGGACAGGATCTGCCAGTCTCAGTCATAATTGACTCCGGAGCATGCAGCTGCTTCATTGACCTAACTTTTGCTGCTAATCATCGCATCCCTCTCCAATTGAAGTCGCAGGGACTTGCTGTACACTTTGCTGATGGCTCCACCCTAAGTTCTGGTCCTGTCACCCAGGAGACTATCCCTCTGCTGGCCATCATGGGCACTCATCATCGGGAACTTCTTCGATTGGACGCTATCTCTTCACCACTTTTTCCTCTCCAGTTATTGTCAACACCACTGCCTGCACAGTGCCTCCATAAAACCCACTCAACTCCTCTGCCTGGACATTGACACTGAATCGCAGCAGGCGATTCCCGCTCCATATCGGGACTTTTCTGATGTATTTAGCAAAAAGGGGGTAGAGACCCTCCCTCCTCATAGACCTTATGATTGCCCGATATAACTGTTGCCTGGATCTGAAGTCCCTTTTGGAAGAATTTTTCCACTAACAGAGCAGGAGCTGGATACCCTTAAGGTCTATATTGATGAGAACCTAAAGAGTGGTTTTATCCGTCCATCCACTTCACCGGCCGGAGCCAGCATCTTCTTCGTCGAGAAAAAAGATCACTCTCTACGGCCTTGTATTGATTACTGGGAACTAAATAAAATAACCATCAAGAACTGTTACCCTCTTCCTCTCATGCCTGAACTTTTCCAAAGACTGGGTTCTTCACTAAACTAGATCTCCGTGGTGCCTACAATTTAATCCACATTAGAGAGGGAGATGAGTGGAAAACAGCTTTTCGTACCCGATTCGGGCACTTTGAGTACCTTGTCATGCCCTTTGGCCTGTGCAACGCACCAGCGACATTTCAACACTTTGTGAATGATATCTTCCGTGACCTTCTGGACTTGTATGTGATAGTGTATTTAGATGATATCTTAATCTTTTCCTCTTCAGTCATCTCAGGCATGTCTGAAATGTATTAACCTGGCTTAGGCAGCATGGTCTTTACGCCAAGTTGGAAAAATGTGAGTTTGAACTCCAGTGCATCCAGTTCCTCGGCCTAATTATTTCTATTAACGGCATTAAGATGGATCCCCAAAAAGTGGCAGCTATCCTGGACTGGCCCGCTCCCTCCAATAAGAAATACGTCCAATGCTTCATTGGCTTCGCCAACTTTTACCGGAAGTTCATAGGGGCTTTTCTGCAATAATTGCCCCCATCACTGAATTAACCAGGCAAGGGAACCGATTCTGTTGGTCCCCTAAGGCGCAAAATGCCTTTGAAAAACTTAAAGAGCTGTTTACTTCTGCTACCATCCTGAAACATCCAGATCCTGCCCTACCATTTGTCCTTGAAGTGGATGCATCAGAGTTCACAGTAGGGGCAGTACTTTCTCAGCAGCAGGGCGCCAAAGCCCTCCTCTATCCAGTAGCCTTTTTTTCTCACATAAGCTCTCCCCTGTGGAGAAAAATTACGACGTGGGAGATCGGGAGCTTCTGGCCATCAAGGCCACCCTAGAGGAGTGGTGCTACCTACTGGAGGGTGCTGCACATCCCATCCTGGTCTATACCGACCACAAAAACCTGGAGTATTTGAGAACCACCAAAAGATTGAGACCACGGCAGGCAAGGTGGGCCCTGTTTTTCTCCAGATTCCAGTTCCACATTATGTACAGACCTGGCTCTAAAAATATTAAGGCAGATGCTTTATCCCGCATGTTCCATGATTACAGAAAATTCTTACCTCCAGACACCATCCTTCCTGCTGGAAATTTCTTGCTACTTCAAGGGGACATCTTATCCCAAATAAGACAAGCCTCCATTGGTTGGTCCCCATCTACTGAAGACAATGTAAGCATGCAAGATGGTCTATTCTGGCACAAGGACAAAATGATGGTCCCAGAGAATCTGAGGGTGACAGTACTGGAACACTGCCACGACCATAAATTGGTCGGACATTTTGGTGTTCTGAAAACGACAGAGCTGGTACAACGTACATTTTGGTGGCCTCAGCTGGCAAACGACTGCAGGAGCTATGTGGAATCATGCACCACCTGTGCTCGGAATAACAATAGCTGAACAAAGACCTGGGGTCTACTAAGAGACTTTACCTGTCCCAGAAAGGCCCTGGAAGATGATTTTGATGGATTTCATCTTAGAGCTCCCTCTGGCAGAGGGCTTTTCCACCATCTTCGTCATCGTGAATAGATTGTCTAAGATGGCTCACTTTCTACCCATGAAAGGCACACCTTCAGCATTGGAAACAGCAAAAATTTTCATTAAGGAAGTAGTGAGACTGCATGGAGTTCCATCAAGTATTGTATCTGATCGAGGTGTTCAGTTCACTTCCAGGTTTTGGAAGGCTCTCTGTGGGTCACTTGAAATTGAATTAGCATTCTGCCTACCATCCCCAGACGAATGGGTAGATGGAGAGAACTAATCAGACTCTGGAACAATATCTCCGCTGCTTTTCTGTCTTTTCACAGGACGATTGGGTCTCTCTACTGCCTATTGCTGAGTTTGCGTACAACAACTCTGTGCACTCTGCCATTAAACAAACGCCATTCTTTGCCAACTATGGTTTTCACCCATCCTTCTTGCCTGGTTCCTTACCCAAGTGTGCGATTCCTGCAGTCTCCGAAACAATGGACTTCTTCCTCATCAACAATAAGTTACTAATAGAGACCATGGCTAAAACCCAGGAATACAATAAAAGGATGTTTGACAGGAAGAAGCGAGGGGAACTCATCCTAGAACCTGGTAACCAGGTGTGGCTGTCTACACTTAATTTAAAAATGGCCTGCCCCTCAAGGAAGTTGGGTCCCAAATTCATGAGTCCTTTTTAGGTCAAGAGGAAAATGAATGACGTGACTTATGAGCTTGACTTACCCGATACATTGAAAGTTCACCTAGTCTTTCACATGTCTTTGCTGAAACCTGTTATTCCCAATTCTTTTCCTGGTCGAAATATTGGTCCACCTGAACCTGTAATCGTTAACAATGAGGAAGAATTTGAGGTGGAAGCAATCCTGGATTGCAGGAAGAGGCATAACCAAACCCAATACTTAATCAAGTGGAGGGGGTATGAACCAGAAGATAATTCCTAGGAACCGGAAAGCAACCTGCATGCTGAGTGCCCACGCTGAGAGACTGGCCCAGATGGGCATCCGGAGGCTGCCCTTAAGGAGGGGGCACTGTCAGAGAGGTTCCCAGAACAGACTCAGTACTGGGCGCCCTGGGGTGCACCGGTGCATGCCGGCTCGCACCGGTGCGCACGATGTTTGGCGCCAATCGCCCTATTTAAACCATTGATGCACTTTGCCTGTTTACCTGTCTGAATGTTTGATCCCCCTTATACACGGCTTGTCTATTGGATTCCTCTCTTCTGACTCACGGGTCTTCTTCCGACTTTGGGGGTCTTCTTCCGACTTTGGGGGTCTCTTCGGCGTCTTCTCCCAGTGTCCGGATCTTCTGCCGGCTCCTCCGCTATCTTCTGCCGCTCTGCCATCGGATGACATGATCACGCCCCCTTATGAGATCACAGTCCCAGCATGCCCCGGGACTGTGACCTCATAAGGGGATGGGGTCTCCGCCTATATAAGTCCATTGCGGAGTGCTCAGAGAGCATTCCAGCTGGAGAGAGTGTCGTGTCAACATCTGAAGAAGAGAAGAGGGAAGAAGACAATCCAGAAGTCAGGGCCACCGCTAGCAAAAGAGCGGCAGAAGATAGTGGAGGAGCAGGCAGAAGATCCAGACACCGGGAGAAGATTCCGGAGGGACCCCCGAAATCAGAAGAAGACCCCCGAAGTCGGAAGAAGACCCCCGGAGCTGCCTAATAAATTACTTTAAAATCCTGTGTACTGTGTTTTTTTATTGACACTTTTTTCCCTAGGTGAATGGATAGGGGTACGATGTACCCCATACTCATTCACAAAGGGTGGGGGGGCCGGGATCTGGGGGCCCCCTTATTAAAGTGGGCTCCCGGATTCCAATAAGCCCCTCGGCCGCAGACCCCAACAACCAACGGCCAGGGTTGTCAGGAAGAGGCCCTTGTCCTCATCAACATGGGGACAAGGAGCTTTGGGGTGGGGGGGCCGCAGGGTGCCCCCCTCCCCCAAAGCACCCACCCCCATGTTGAGGGCATGCGGCCTGGTACGGCTCAGGAGGGGGGCGCTCACTCATCCCCACCCCCTTTCCTGACCGGCCGGGCTGCGTGCTCTGATAAGGGTCTGGTATGGATTTTGGGGGGACTCCACGCTGTTTTTTCGACGTAGGGGGTTCCCCTTAAAATCCATACTAGATCTAAGGGCCTGGTATGCTCCTGGAGAGGAACCCATGCTGTTTTTTTATTTAAAATTTTTCTCCCTCAAGATTCATACCAAACACAGTGCCTGGCATTGGCGGGGATCCAAGTCGGATCCCCGCACCAGTGGGAACCCGGCTCGCAAGGTGTCAATCTCGCTGATAAAAGTGGCAAGATTGACACAATATCAGACAACAATACAGAAGTTGACCAAATGGTGGTGGTAAAGAGCTAAAAAACCACGTGATTTGGTGAAAGTTGGCTGGAAAAGTCCTGTCGTCTGTATGCAATACAAACTTATGGCCAACGCCCTTTCTACAAAAATCCAAGGGAAAGTTTGTACAAAGTCCTGTTGTGTGTATGGGGCTTAAGAATGACCTGCTCAATCCAGTTCCATCCTTCAACCAAACTATATGGTAAGCAAAGTGCAATCCTTGGCTGCATGTGTTCGATATCCTTTGTATTGGTGTTCCATCCTGCCACCAAGAGTATGCTTTTTCTTGTGCTCCTTAACTGCAATTGCTCAGTGAGAACAACATAATATACTGACAGTAAAGGGATGTGTTAAATAGAGGAACCAACATAAGAAACTAGCCACCTGAGGGAGGCTAGTGAGAATCCTATAATTGGTGAAGGTGTTCACTTGTGCTGGATGAGAAGATGTTTATGAGTAGGGATGAGCTTCGTGTTCGAGTCAAACCCATGTTCGACTCGAACATCGTCTGTTCGCCGAATTGCGAACGATTTGGGCCGTTCGCGCCAAATTCGTGTGGCGTGTCACGGCCCATAATTCTTTGCGGCATCGCAGTGCATTGCTGGCTGATGATTGGCCAGTTAGTTTAGTGTGACCTCTGCACAGTGTTCAGCTAAAGCTACAAGTTAGTGTAGTGCGACCTCTGCACAGTGTTCAGCTAAAGCTATAAGTTAGTGTAGTGCATCCTCTGAACAGTGTTCAGCTAAAGCTACAAGTTAGTGTAGTGCACAGTGTTCAGCTAAAGCTACAAGTTAGTGTAGTGCGTCCTCCTCACAGTGTTCAGCTAAAGCTACAGTTAGCGTAGTGCGACCTCTGCACAGTGTTCAGCTAAAGCTACAAGTTAGTGTAGTGCGTCCTCTGAACAGTGTTCAGCTAAAGCTACAAGTTAGTGTAGTGCATAGTGTTCAGCTAAAGCTACAAGTTAGTGTAGTGCGTCCTCCTCACAGTGTTCAGCTAAAGCTACAAGTTAGTGTAGTGCACAGTGTTCAGCTAAAGCTACAAGTTAGTGTAGTGCGTCCTCTGAACAGTGTTCAGCTAAAGCTACAAGTTAGTGTAGTGCACAGTGTTCAGCTAAAGCTACAAGTTAGTGTAGTTCGTCCTCCTCACAGTGTTCAGCTAAAGCTACAAGTTAGTGTAGTGCGACCTCTGGACAGTGTTCAGCTAAAGCTACAAGTTAGTGTAGTGCGTCCTCTGAACAGTGTTCAGCTAAAGCTACAAGTTAGTGTAGTGCACAGTGTTAAGCTAAAGCTACAAGTTAGTGTAGTGCGTCCTCTGAACAGTGTTCAGCTAAAACTACAAGTTAGTGTAGTGCACAGTGTTCAGCTAAAGCTACAAGTTAGTGTAGTGCGTCCTCCTCACAGTGTTCAGCTAAAGCTACAAGTTAGTGTAGTGCGACCTCTGCACAGTGTTCAGCTAAAGCTACAAGTTAGTGTAGTGCACAGTGTTCAGCTAAAGCTACAAGTTCGTGTAGTGCGTCCTCTGAACAGTGTTCAGCTAAAGCTACAAGTTAGTGTAGTGCACAGTGTTCAGCTAAAGCTACAAGTTAGTGTAGTGTGTCCTCCTCACAGTGTTTAGCTAAAGCTACAAGTTAGTGTAGTGCACAGTGTTCAGCTAAAGCTACAAGTTAGTGTAGTGCGACCTCTGCACAGTGTTCAGCTAAAGCTACTAAGTTAGTGTAGTGCCTCCTCTGAACACTGTTCAGCTAAAGCTACAAGTTAGTGTAGTGCACAGTGTTCAGCAAAAGTTACAAGTTAGTGTAGTGCGTCCTCCTCACAGTGTTCAGCTAAAGCTACAAGATAGTGTAGTGCGGCCTCTGCACAGTGTTCAGCTAAAGCTACAAGTTAGTGTAGTGCATCCTCTGAACAGTGTTCAGCTAAAGCTACAAGTTAGTGTAGTGCGACCTCTGCACAGTGTTCACCTAAAGCTACCTATAGAAGGTTGGTGGTGTTTTCCTGATCCTATCACTAACGCAGGCAGCTACATTATTTTAATAATAAACAGTAAAGTGCAGCGCTAAAATTATATATGTTATAAAAAGAAATAAGATCTCACCAAGTGACATAACAACAATCAGTGAACAAACATTTACAAATCGATCAATAATAAACAAAACATAGATCACAAGTGCATGTGAAAAAAAATTATTGAAAAAGAAGTCCAAGGGTGCATGGGCGGAGCCTAGTGGAGCAGACATGCATTGTTAGAGCTCCGCACCGCTGAGGAGAGAAGAGAAGGACAAAGCGGAGCCTGCAGGCTCAAAAGGTATCCATTTGAACCTTTTTGCCCCAGGGAACAAACTGTGAAAGTTTGGGCAGGAAATATGGTACTGGGAGGAAGCCGTGGCAGAAATAAAAATCACCTCACAAAGAGCTCACAGGCACTCACTGCAACTAAAGCAGCTCCAGTCACCTCACAATATACAGCATCAGGGCGCTCTCACAGACAGAAAATGTCACAGCAAGACTCTCCATTTGAGTCAGATACAGAACAAATCCTCTCACAAACTTCTCCACAAGCCTCCTCAGCATCCCCAGTAATATTATTACAATTTGAAAAGATGCTTCATAAGGCTTTAAAACAAACCTCAGACCAAATAACAAACAGCCTAACCAAAGAAATAAGAGAGTTGGGAAACCGCACTGCAGCCTTAGAAATAAAAATGGATGAAATTGAAATTACAACCCAAGAAAATATAACAGAATTGGAACAATTAAAAGAAGAGAATTTAATACTTCAAACTAAGCTCGAAGATTATGAAAAAAGAGCCAGACGTTCAAACTTGCGCATAAGGGGAATACCTGAAACTGTGACAGACCTGCAATCTACTATTACTGCTCTATTACAAGAACTAAAGCCAGATATCCCTATTGAACGTTTAAAACTGGACAGAGTACACAGAGCCCTCACAGCCAAAAAGAAAGATGGACCCCCACGTGATATAATCACAAAATTTCATTATTACAGAACGAAAGAACAAATACTAATTGCTGCAAGAGAAAAAAAGGAACTTATTTTTCAAGGACACAATTATCAAATTTTTGCTGACCTATCCCAACTTACTATTACTAAAAGACGATCCATAATACCCCAACTAATGGAACTGCAACGCCACAACATTATGTATCAATGGGGCTTCCCCTTTTTAGTCAGATTTAAATACCAAGGTACAATTTACAGGAGCAAATCAGCAGATGAACTACAACAAACCCTTTTAAAATTAAATCTGACAGAACCCACAAGCAGCAACTCTCCCACACGCAGAAGAATGGCATCATCTTCACCTTCAGGCAGCACCCAGAAAATTTCAGAACAAAATGGGAATCATCATTCTCACAAAAGAGGCCGTTATGCCACATCATCCATGGACCAAGAAGATTCAATGGACTGACATCCTAATTCCTGATATCTCTTCATTTATTATACTAAGAGATGGTTCTCTATAAAAAACCTGTATTTATAGCTGAATGTAACTGCATTCTGATAGTCACACACTGTGTGGGATCATGTTACATTCCAGTTATATTTCTTATTACTTCTGATTCATATAGCCTTAGAATATATAAGTGAAATAAGGAAATTCTTGTTCAGTTATATATTTTCAGGTAATAACAATAGATGTATTACTTTTTAGGACAAATATGTTCAATAATCCAGAAGTAATGGAAGCTTTTTCTTTCTTTTCTTAAAACAAATATATTATTACCTAACTAGTTCCTAGAACTATGTTTTTGTTTATTCTAATCTGAAGCAATACAACCTCAATTTTATGAGTTAACATATCTAAACAGTTACATATGAATAAAATATGTAATTGTTTACTCTAAAAGGGTTAAAATCCCAAAATAATTCAAACTATCTTCATCAATACCAAAGTTATTAACAGTACCTTTCTAACTGAATTATTTAGCCTAGGGCAAGACTAACCATATACAACCACCCTGGAATAAATAATTTCAACAAAAACTATATTCTGCACTCCAATTAATGAATCATCATTTTGATGTCTTTTGACATAGCACTTCTCTCCTGTAAGCGGAAGATCCGTGTACCCCCATTAGCCCTCCTCATTCTCCCAACCATATTATGTGGGAGTGTGACGAAGGCACTTATTCCCCTGAGAGAGATATTTATTCTCTTTCACGGGTAAATTGTGATTACTTGCAAAAAATAATTTATACAATGTATCATCTAATCTCATATGTTTTTTGTTTACTCTTTACTCCAGAATTCACTGGTTTCTTTTCTATCTTTTCATCTCTTCAGTCCACACAGGTTGATCTGCGCAGTCAGCTCTGCATAACAAAAAGTAAGTCAAAACTATTTGATCTGTTGCCATGGCACCACTGAATATACTTTCCCTGAATGTTCAGGGAATAAATGTCCCTCAAAAAAGGACCAAAGCCTTCCGTACTTTCCATAACAAGAAGGCTCACATAGTATGCCTCCAAGAAGCACACTTCACCAAAGATTCTACTCCAAAATATATTTCTCCTTTTTATCAACAAATTTACACGGCTTCTGCCTGTACCAAACAAAGGGGTACTCTAATTGCATTTCACCGATCCACACCATTCACCTTATCATCAGAAATTAAAGACCCAGAAGGTAGATACCTGATACTCATGGGTTATATAATGGATACAGCAATCACAGTGATTTCCTACTACGCTCCTAACAAACAACCTACACCATTCCTCTCACATATATTACAAGTGATTAATACACACAAAATAGGAACAGTGATAATGTGCGGGGATTCGAACCAGGTCCTCCTCCCATTTCTAGATAAATCACCTTTTACACCATCCAAAATAACCTCTAGATTACCTTTTTCTCAACTTCTTTCCAAATACAATCTGGTAGATTCGTGGAGAGAAAGTAACCCAATGAAAAAGAAATTCACTTATTTCTCGCACCCTCATCAAACCTTCACCAGAATAGATCATATTTTTCTAACAATAGGAATGATACCAGAAATTATTGCATCAGATATAATTCCGATTCCGTGGTCTGACCATAATGCAGTATACACTACTAAAGCCTCAGCCATACCAAAAGCGCATGACCCCACGTGGTACTTACCGGACATAATGCTCAAACACCCACTACATCAGATGGCCATTGAACAAGCTTTAAAGGAATACATATCAATTAATAATACAACAGACATTTCCCCAATAACACTGTGGGAAGCTCATAAGCCTGTCTTGCGTGGTACAATACAAAGACAAATGGCACTATTTAAACGGGAACGCAAAAATCTAGCAAAAAAACTAGAACTCAATTTTAATGCAGCCTACATATCATTCCAAGATAATCCATCTCAGAGTACAAAATCTCATCTGGAAAAATCTAGATTGGAATACGATCTATTTCTCACTGAGTCAGTTGGTAAATCCCTCAAACGCTCCAAACACAATTTCTACATGAATACAAACAAACCAGGTACATATTTGGCTCGGGCATTAAATTCAACTAACAAATCTTTCAAACCAATACGTTTGAAATTATCAAAAAATGTTTATACTTGTAATCCAGTTAAAATAGTCCATAAATTTCACTCACATCTCGCAACTTTATACAAGACAAACAATGAATTTAATCCTACAGAGGCTGAATCCTTCTTATCAAAAATAACCTTACCTGAGTTGTCTCAGAATCAAAAAAGCAGTTTGGATGAGCCTATAACTATAGATGAAGTTGCTAACGCCATAAAAGACCTAAAACTTAACAAAAGACCAGGCCCGGACGGCTACTCGGCTTTATACTATAAAACATTCTCAGAAATACTCTCTCCCATTCTCACTGAAACTTTTAACAAACTTCTAGAAGGACATTCTTTTCGGCAAGAAACACTAATGGCAATTGTTTGTATGATCCCAAAACCCCTTTCTGATGATACTTCCTGTGTGAATTATCGGCCTATCTCTCTGTTAAACCTTGAAATTAAATTATTAGCAAAAATAATAGCAAAACGCCTCAATAGCATTATAGGAAAATTAATACATAGAGATCAAGTAGGCTTCATGCCAAATAGACAGGCAGGCGATAATATACGCAGGGCAGTGTTATTGGCACATATTGCTAAAAAATGGAAAATCCCTTTATGTCTTCTATCTCTCGATATTAAGAGGGCATTTGACACAGTATCCTGGCAATATATGCAATATTCACTACAAAAATGGGGTTTTGGACCCCACTTTTTAACATGGATCAAAGCATTATATAATAAACCCAAAGCCTATATAAAATATGCTGGATACAAATCTGATGCCTTTAATATCGAAAGAGGTACCCGACAGGGTTGCCCATTATCTCCCTTATTATTTGCCCTTATACTCGAACCCATGGCCCAATACATCAGAACAAACCAAACTATAACTGGCATTGAAGTAGGAGGTATTACACACAAATTATGTATATTTGCAGACGATATATTACTTTTTCTATCATCACCACAGGTCTCTGGTCCTAACTTAATACCAGCTCTTGATGGATTTGCAGCCCTATCCGGCCTTATGATTAATCCTAAGAAATGCCTAGTGCTTAATATTTCGCTCACAAACATGGAATTGATCCCGGCTAGGGCTGCACTCCCATTCACATGGGCAGAAAAATCAATCCCATATCTTGGAATTCATTTAACAGCATCTCATTCTGACTTATTCTCAACCAATTATCCTCCTGTATTAAGACAGATCACAAATCTAATAAAACAATGGTCGCAACTTCCTTTATCCTGGATAGGGAAGATTAATGCAATCAAAATGACTATTCTACCCAAATTGCTTTATCTATTCAGAGTCCTCCCTATTCCAATTCCTTCCTATTTTTTGAGAATAGTACAAAAAAGAGCAACTTCGTTTATATGGGGCTCTTCTAAACCACGTATACCTATACACACACTACATCTTCCCAAAAATAAAGGAGGCCTGGGATACCCTAATTTTACTAACTACTACAGAGCAGCACATTTGGCCAGTCTGTCCAAATACCATGCAAAACAGGAAATCCCATTATGGGTATTTATAGAGGCTTCAGAAAATGACCCTCTATTAATATCAAACTTGTTATGGCTTGATCCTAAAGACCGCTTTAAAATTCATAATCCCATAACTAAACACTTCTTATCTCTCTGGGATAAACTAAAAACCAAATATCAGTTACAATCTCCACACAATCCTCTCCTTTCTTTTATCAGAAATCCGGCCTTTTATCCGGCATGGATCTACCCAAATTCTTTTAAAGCTTGGACAACATCAGGCATTCAGACACTAAATCACTTCATAGCATCTAAATCATTCCTTTCATTCCCATCGCTTAGAGAAAAATATGATCTACCAAACTCTGAGATATTTAGATATCTCCAAATCAAAAATTTCTATACACCATTCCTAAAGGGGGATACACCATTATCCCAATTATCCATTTTTGAATCAATCTGTACAAAAGATCCATTTGCTAAAGGTACAATTTCATCACTTTATAATCAATTATATGGAGTAGTAAATCTTAATAGACCCTCTTACGTTCAGAGGTGGGAGGAGGACCTGGGACGAACTTTAGAAGACACAGACTGGTCTAACATATGGCTCACATCTAAGTCATCTTCACCCAACATCTTAGCACTGGAGACAAATTATAAAGTCCTAACTCGCTGGTACCTTGTACCTGCTAGAGTGGCAAAATATTCACCTAATACCTCAGCTCTTTGTTTTCGAGGATGCCCAGAAATAGGCACACATTTACACATATGGTGGACGTGCCCAGTAATCCAAACCTTCTGGAAGGAAGTCTTCGTGATTGCATCTAAAATATTTAAAAAAATAATACAACCAGATCCATATATAACTTTACTTAATCTAACACCGGAATGGTTAACACTCTCTCAATTCAAACTTATGATCCAACTAATAACGGCTGCAAAACAAACAGTGGCCAAGGCATGGAAATCTCCTACATTGGTACTAGCAGAAACAATTCACAGAATGAATAATACAATGTCCCATGCTAAGATGGTAGCCATCGATCAAAATCAAATTCCAAAATTTGAAAAACTTTGGCACCCTTGGATAAAACAACAGTTCCTGTCACATTTCAATGACTCTGTCCTGTTGCCATGGTAACAGATTAAATGACTTACAGAGACACCCATTCTAATGCCGCGTACACACGAGCGGACATTACGGCGGACTTTGCCCGGCGGACTGGATTTCGTCGGACAATTCGATGTGTGTGGGCTCCAGCGGACTTTGTTTTCTCAAAAGTTGGACGGAATTAGATTTAAAACTTGTTTTAAATTTATCCGTTGAAATCGAGTCCGGTCGAAAAGTCCGCCGTCTGTATGCTAGTTCGACGGACAAAAAGCCACGCTAGGGCAGCTATTGGCTACTGGCTATGAACTTCCTTGTTTTAGTCCGGTCGTACGTCATCACGTACGAATTCGACGGACTTTGGTGGATTGTGTGTAGGCAAGTCCGTTCATTCACAAAGTCCGTCGGAAAGTACGTCGAAAAGTCCGCCGGGCAAAGTCCGCCGTAATGTCCGCTCGTGTGTACGCGGCATAAGGCTTCAAAGAGAACTAAAAAGAATAATAAACTGACGAGCGGGACAACCTTGTGGACCATACCTCTGCCTTTCTACCCTTTTTCTTCTTTCTCTTTACTTTTCTCCACCTTACGATTAAAGCTCATTATCAGAATTTATTTGACCTATATACACTCTACCTGTAAACAATATGTATAGTAGGTATAAATCATTTAAATACCTACAAAAGTAACTAAGGAAATTATATATATCTTTAATTTAGGTTTATGTGAACCCAAGGTTTAATATTTGAAATTTCATGATATTTACCTATATAAACCCTACTGTAAAACAATGAGCTTACTTTATAGATCCTTGTAAACTTACTTTATGTATCTTTATAATATTGTATACTCAATAAACTTCTTTTGACAAGGAAAAAGAAGTCCAACAGTTCTTGATAAATCCACAGGTAAATAAAGAACACCCATCCAGGAAAAGATGTGACAAAGGTGCCTATAAATGATCCACCAAGAAGTGTGTAAGTAGAATCTGCTTACCGGACGGCGATGACTGCTATTACGGCAGTCTCGCCCAGCATAGGGATTATGGTCTCCCAAAACCAGGGGTACAATGCAGGACCGGTAGCTCTAACAATCCATCATTACCGGAAATACAAAACAGAACACTTCCATAGCGCAATATTGTATGATAAAGGAATTTATTTATAAAACGAAGGAATCACACTTACAATATTGCAGAAGGTATGCAGCATGAGAAATATCAAGCAGAGCGGCGGCGTCTCCGTGTACCGCGATTCACTTCCTGTATTCAAGCCCATCCGAGAACATGATGACGTCACTGTCGTAGGCTCCTCCCTACGTGTTTCGTCACGATAGGACGTCGTCTGGGGATTGGCCAATCCCCAGACGACGTCCTATCGTGACGAAATGCGTATGGAGGAGCCTATGACGGTGACGTCATCACGTTCTCGGATGGGCTTGAATACAGGAAGTGAATCGCGGTACACGGAGACGCCGCCGCTCTGCTTGATATTTCTCATGCTGCATACCTTCTGCAATATTGTAAGTGTGATTCCTTCATTTTATAAATAAATTCCTTTATCAAACAATATTGTGCTATGGAAGTGTTCTGTTTTGTATTTCCGGTAATGATGGATTGTTAGAGCTACCGGTCCTGCATTGTACCCCTGGTTTTGGGAGACCATAATCCCTATGCTGGGCGAGACTGCCGTAATAGCAGTCATCGCCGTCCGGTAAGCAGATTCTACTTACACACTTCTTGGTGGATCATTTATAGGCACCTTTGTCACATCTTTTCCTGGATGGGTGTTCTTTATTTACCTGTGGATTTATCAAGAACTTTTGGACTTCTTTTTCAATAATTTTTTTTCACATGCACTTGTGATCTATGTTTTGTTTATTATTGATCGATTTGTAAATGTTTGTTCACTGATTGTTGTTATGTCACTTGGTGAGATCTTATTTCTTTTTATAACATATATAATTTTAGCGCTGCACTTTGCTGTTTATTATACTTTTGGGAGTCAGATACTGGACTTTTTAGGGTGCTGGCAGCTTATCTAATTTACTTTTATCTCTTAAAATCCGAGCGCAGCTTTTACCCTGTTTTGTTTTTTTTTTATATATACATTATTTTAATGTTAGTGTAGAGCGTCCTCTGCACAGTCTTCAGCTAAAGCTACCTGTAGAAGGTTGGTGGTGTTTTCCTGATTCTATCACTACCGCAGGCAGCTACATTATTTACACGTTAATGTAGTGTGACCTCTGCACAGTGTTCAGCTAAAGCTACCTGTAAAAGGTTGGGGGTGTTTTCTTGATCCTATCACTACCACAGGCAGCTAAATAAGCTACAAGTTAGTTTTTTGCAAGCTTTGCACAGTGTTCACCTAAAGCTACCTGTAGAAGGTTGGTGGTGTTTTCCTGATCCTATCACTACCGTAGGCAGCTACATTATTTTAACGTTAGTGTAGTGGGTCCTCTACACAGTGTTCAGCTAAAGCTATCTGTAGAAGGTTGGTGGTGTTTTCCTGATCCTATCACTACCGCAGGCAGCTACATTATTTACACGTTTGTCTAGTGCGACCTCTGCACAGTGTTCAGCTAAAGCTATCTGTAGAAGGTTGGTGGTGTTTTCCTGATCCTATTACTACCGCAGGCAGCTACATTATTTTAACATTGGTGTAGTGCATCCTCTGCACAGTGTTCAGCTAAAGCTACAAGTTAGTGTAGTGCGACCTCTGCACAGTGTTCAGCTAAAGCTACAAGTTAGTGTAGTGCGACCTCTGCACAGTGTTCAGCTAAAGCTACCTGTAGAAGAATGGTGGTGTTTTCCTGATCCTATCACTACCGCAGGCAGCTACATTATTTACACGTTAGTCTAGTGCAACCTCTGCACAATGTTCAGCTAAAGCTACCTGTAGAAGGTTGCTGGTGTTTTCCTGATCCTATCACTACCGCAGGCAGCTACATTTTTTTAACTTTGGTGTAGTGCGCCCTCTGCACAGTGTTCAGCTAAAGCTACCAGTTAGTGTAGTGCGACCTCTGCACAGTGTTTATCTATAGCTACCTGTAGAAGATTGGTGGTGTTCTCATACTACAGGCAGGCAGTTAATTTTACTAGCTGCAGTATCAGTATATATATTTATATATATATATATATATATATATATATATATATATATATATATATATATATATATATATATATATCCCAGCTTAGTGCAGCTACATCTCACTGCAGGCCATTAGTATGTCTGGAAGGCCAACAAAGAGAGGCAGACGGTCACAAGCCAATAAAAGAGGGCAAGCAGGCTCTGTGTCTAGAGGCAACAGTGCTGGTCGTGGAGACGGTGCATCCTCATCAGCACATGGCCGTGGGACATGCTTGGCCTTTTTTTTGTCAGCTGACCATGTTGAGTGGCAACATGCAGAAGACTTGGTCGAGTGGATGACCAAGCCGTCCTCATCCTCCTCATCCTCTCTCACCCATGCTCAGGGTACCTTGTCTGGCAAAGCAGCTGCCAACACGGCCTCTTCCCTCGGCTCAATAGCATCAGTGACTCCTTCCCTAGCCCCACCATGTCCTCCTGAGGAGTCCCTCGAACTGTTTGACCACAGTGTTGGGTACATGCTCCAAGAGGATGCCCAGCGTTTAGAAGGCTCTGATGATGATACTGAGCTCGATGAAGGCAGTAACGTGAGCACGGACAGAGGGGGTGCCCAAGAAGGACAGCAATCTGGCAGTCATGCTCCCCCTGCTGCAGCCTACTGCCAGGTTTGCTCCAGTGATGAGGAGGGAGAGGATGATGAGGTCACTGACTCAATGTGGGTGCCTGATAGGAGAGAGGAGGATGAGGAGGCACATCACCAACGAGGCAGGATGCCCTCCAGGGGCCAGCCTAAGGGCAGCACACTGACTGCATCACACCCCAAAGCTCCACATGTGCAGGGCGCTGCTGTCTCTGCAAGTTATTCCAAAAGTACTTTGGGGTGGGCCTTTTTTGAGACGAGTGCATCAGATCGCACCGCTGCTATTTGCAACATATGTCTCAAGCGTATCTCGTGTGGCCAAAACATCTCCCGCTTGGGCACCACATGCTTGACCAGACATATGTTGACCTGCCATGCAGTTCATTGGCAAGCATATCTAAAAGACCCACACCAAAGAACAAAGAGGACCTCTCCTTGCTCCTCATCAGCTGAAATCTCCAACCCCACTATACCTTCAGTCCTCTCTGAGACCTGCACTGAGAGGAATGGAGGTGTAGAATTAGGTGTGTCACAGCCAAGTACTTGTGGGCAATCTGCTTTCGGTACACCAACGTCATATTGTACCAGGCAAATTTCCCTGCCCCAGCTGCTGCACCGCCGAAAGAAGTTCGCTCCCAGCCATCCACATGCCCAGCGGTTGAATGCTAGCTTGGCAAAATTGCTAGCACTTCAACTGCTACCTTTTCAGTTGGTAGACTCTGCCCCCTTCCGTGAGTTTGTGGAATGTGCGGTTTCTCAGTGGCAGGTACCCAAACGCCACTTTTTCTCAAGGAAGGCGATTCCAGCTCTCTACCGGCATGTGGAAGGCAATGTCCATGCCTCGCTGGACAGGGCGGTCAGTGATAAGGTGCATATTACCGCTGACTCATGGTCCAGCAGGCATGGACAGGGACGTTACCTAAGTTTCACGGCGCATTGGGTGACTCTGCTGGCAGCTGGGAAGGATGCAGGACAAGGTGCAGTAGTGTTGGAGGTTGTTCCGCCACCATGCCTCCAAAATGCCACTACTAATGATTGTGACACACCTCTCTCCTCCACCCCCTCCTCTTCTTCTTCCTCCATGGCCTCTTCATGTGCTTTGTCCTCGGAACCAGCGGTGCTCTGTAGGCGTTCATTGGGCTACTCAAGTATGCAGGCCAAAATATGCCATGCGGTGCTTGAGCTGGTGTGCTTGGGGGATAGGAGCCACACTGGGGCAGAGGTTCTGTCAGCTCTGCAGGGGCAGGTTCAGAGGTGGTTGACGCCACGCCAAATTAAGGCAGGAATGGTGGTTTGCGACAATGGCACCAACCTCCTCTCTGCACCCCGACAGGGACAAATGACCCATGTGCCCTGTTTGGCTCACATCCTTAACTTGGTGGTGCAGTGGTTCTTGGGCAGGTTACAGGATGTCCTGAGGCAGGCCAGGAAAGTCTGTGTGCATTTCTGCCGGTCATATAATGCCAGTGCTCGGCTGGCAGACCTCCAAAAGGAATTTAACCTGCCCAAGAACCGCCTAATCTGTGACATGCCCTCCAGGTGGAACTCAACGTTGGCCATGCTGCAGCGACTACACACACAGCAGAGGGCCATCAATGATTACCTGTGCGACCATGGCACCAGGACAGGGGAGTTTGTTTTTTTTTCCCAACGCCAGTGGGCCATGATCAGGGATGCATGCACTGTCCTGTCACCATTTGAGGAGGCCACGAGGATGGTGAGCAGTGACAGTGCATGCATCAGTGACACTGTCCCCCTTGTCTACCTGTTGGAGCACACGCTGCCTGGAATAATGGGCAGGGCACTTGAGGCAGAACAGAGGCAGGAAGAGGAGGACTTCCTTAGCTCTCAAGGCCCCCTTTATCCAGACAGTGTTCCTGCGTGCCCGCCGATCACACAGGGAGAGGACGAGGAGGAGGAGGATTATGTCAGTATGGAGGTGAAGCCTGGCACTCAGCATCAGCAGCAGTCTTTAAGGGATCATTTACAGTCCCAAGAAACACATGGACTTGTACGTGGCTGGGAGGAGGTGGCTGCGGATCATGTCGTCATTAGTGACCCAGAGGACTCCGGACAGAATGCCTCAGCAAACCTACGCTGCTTGGCCTCCCTGATTCTGCAAAGCCTGTGGAAGGCTCCTCGTATTCGTGGTATCAAGAAGAAGGAACAATACTGGCTGGCAACCCTCCTTGATCCACGGATAAGGTTGTGTACCTTATCTTGCCGTCGCAGAGGGAGCAGAGGATGAAACATCTTCGGGAGGCCTTGCAGACAGGTCTGTGCAACGCATTCCCAGAGACTGGGAGGTTACAAACTCCTGTTTCTGGACAACGTGTTGTTGAGGCTTCGGTCAGTCAAAGAAGGAGCGGTGGAGAAGGTGGCCGTCAGACAATTTTTTAGTCCGCAGCCCCAAGGTATGATCGGTTCCAGCAACCATCACCAGCGTCTGTTTTACATGGTGCAGGAATACCTAGGGGCAAGATCTGACTTGGACACCTTTCCCACCGAAAATCCTCTGGGTTACTGGGTCTTGAGGGTGGATCACTGGCCAGAGCTTGCACAGTATGCAATTGAGCTACTGGCCTGTCCTGCATCCAGCGTTCTTTCGGAACGCACATTCAGTGCTGCTGGAGGCTTTGTAACCGATCACAGAGTGCGTCTGTCCACCGACTCAGTCGATCGACTGACCTTCATAAAAATGAATCAGTCTTGGATCACCACCAGCTACCAAGCACCTGATGCTGATGTAACCGAATAATTTTTTTTGAAATCTCAGATCCCTTCAAAGACTGCCTATGCTGATGCTGAGTGACTATCCTGTTATACTGAGTAATTATCCTCTTCCTCCTCAATGATCATGATGATAGCTTGTAAGAACGTTTTTGGTTCTGGGCGGCACCAGTCCCACCACCAGTGCCTAAGGCCCAATTTTTCAGCCCCTGTTTAACAGGGGAATGTAATTGCAAGTTTTCATGCAATTCTTTGCAGCAGGGCTAGTTCCTGCACTCCAACTAGAGTATCTGTGAGGGGTTGCAGGGTTGCGGCACCAGCACCAGTGCCTAAGGCCCAATTTTTCAGCCCCTGTTTAACAGGGGCGTGTAATTACAATTTTTGATGCAATTATTTGCAGCAGGGCTAGTTCCTGCGATCCAACTAGAGTATCTGTAAAGGGGTTGCAGTGTTGTGGCACCAGCACCAGTGCCTAAGGCCCAATTTTTCAGCCCCTGTTTAACAGGGACATGTAAATAGCAAGAGTATCTGTGAGGACTTACAGTGTTGTGGCACCAGCACCACCACCACCAAAGGCCCAATTTTTCTGTCCCTGTTCAACAGGGGCATGTAATTACAATTCTTGATCTAATATTTCACAGCAGGGCCCTGTGAGGGCTTACAGTGTTGCGGCTAGGGATGAGCTTCGAGTTCGAGTCGAACTCATGTTCGACTCGAACATTGGCTGTTCGCAAGTTCGCCGAACAGCGAACAATTTGGGGTGTTCGCGGCTAATTCGAATGCCGCGGAACACCCTTTAAAAGTCTATGGGAGAAATCAAAAGTGCTAATTTTAAAGGCTTATATGCAAGTTATTGTCATAAAAAATGTTTGGGGACCTGGGTCCTGCCCCAGAGGACATGGATCAATGCAAAAAAAAGTTTTAAAAACGGCTGTTTTTTCGGGAGAAGTGAGTTTAATAATGCTTAAAGTCAAACAATAAAAGTGTAATATCCCTTTAAATTTCGTAGCTGGGGGGTGTCTATAGTATGCCTGTAAAGGGGCGCTTGTTTCCCGTGTTTAGAACAGTCTGACAGCAAAATGACATTTCAAAAAAAAAAACACATTTAAAACTACTCGCGGCTATTGCATTGCCGGTCCGACAATACACATAGAAATTCATTGATAAAAACAGCATGGGAATTCCCCACAGGGGAACCCCGAACCAAAATTTTTAAAAAAATGACGTTGGGGTCCCCCGAAATTCCATACCAGGCCCTTTAGGTCTGGTATGGATTTTAAGGGGAACCCCGCGCCAAAATATAAAAAAAAATGGCGTGGGGTCCCCCCAAAAATCCATACCAGACCCTTATCCGAGCACGCAACCTGGCAGGCCGCAGGAAAAGAGGGGGGATGAGAGAGCACCCCCCCTCCTGAACCGTACCAGGCCACATGCACTCAACATTGGGAGGGTGCTTTGGGGTAGCCCCCAAAACACCTTGTCCCCATGTTGATTAGGACAAGGGCCTCATCCCCACAACCCTTAAGAAGGGGACCCCCAGATCCCGGCCCCTCCTGTGTGAAATGGTAAGGGGGTACAAAAGTACCCCTACCTTTTCACTAAAAAACTGTCAAAAATGTAAAAATTACAAGAGACAGTTTTTGACAATTCCTTTATTTAAATGCTTCTTCTTTCTTCTTTTTTCTATCTTCCTTCATCTTCTTCTTCTTCTTCTTCTGGCTCTTCTGGTTCTTCCTCCGGTGTTCTCGTCCAGCATCTCCTCTATCTTCTATCTTCTTCTCCTCGGGCCGCTCCGCACCCATGGCATGGGGGGAGGCTCCCGCTCTTCTCTTCATCTTCTTCTCTTCTTCATCTACTTTTCCTTTCTTCTTCATCTTCTTCTCCGGCCCGTTCCGCACCCATGCTGGCATGGTGGGAGGCTCCCACTGTGTGACGCGTCTCCTCTTCTGACGGTTCTTAAATAACGGGGGCGGGGCCACCCGGTGACCCCGCCCCCCTCTGACGCACTGGACATGACGGGACTTCCCTGTGGCATTCCCCATGACGTCACAGGGAAGTCCCGTCAAGTTACCGTGCGTCAGAGAGGGGCGGGGTCACCGGGTGGCCCCGCCCCCGTTATTTAAGAACCGTCCGAAGAGGAGATGCATTACACATCGGGAGCCTCCCACCATGCCAGCATGGGTGCGGAGCGTCCCGGAGAAGAAGATGAAGAAGAGAAGAGGATGAAGAGAAGAGCGGGAGATTCCCCCCATGCCATGGGTGCGGAGGGGCCCGAGGAGAAGAAGATAGAAGACGCCGCGGAGGAGATGCTGGACGAGAACACAGGAGGAAGAACATGTTCGCATGTTCTGGTGCGAACCGAACAGGGGGGTGTTCGGCTCATCCCTAGTTGTGGCCACAACAACACCTAAGGCCCAAATTTCTGCTGAGTATATAGGGCAGGCCCCTACTTTCAAACATCCAACTTACAAACGACTCCTACTTGCAAACGGAAGGAGACAACAGGAAGTGAGATGAAATCTACCCCTAGGAAGGGAAATTCTCTCCTGTAAGAGTTAATATGGGAAAAACTTTTCTCCTTTCCACTGATGCTTTATCACCAATCCTTGTTTCACAAAAAAAAACACATTTTCAAAAAACATTTGTCATTGGGACAAAAAGTGAGGTGAAATCTTCTGAAGATGAGCACAGACAGCAAAACAAATGTCACAGGGGTGATAACCCTTCCCTAGGTTTTCCAAAAAGCTTAAAATAGATTTTTTGGCTGGAGCTAAACACGTTAAAAATGTACCAGTTCAAAATTACAAACAGATTCTACTTAACAACACACCTACAGTCCCTGTCTTATTTGCACCGCCTGTATACTGCTGTTCAGAGTATATAGGGCCTGGGGGCCCCACACCTTTCCTTTTTTAATTTGGGTGCAGGGTTCCCCTTAATATCCATACAAGACCCAAAGGGCCTGGTAATGGACTGGGGGGTACCCATGCCATTTGTCTCACTGATATTCATCCATGTTGCCGGGACCCGACATTACATTAAAGCCGCTAGCAGTTTTAAATGATTTTTTTTCCTTTAAAAATGACATTTTCTGCAGGGACTGTTCTAAGTACGGGAAACACGCGCCACTTTACAGGCATACTATAGACACCCCCCAGGTAGGATATTTAAAGGAATATTTTACTTTTTTTTTTTTTACTTTAAGCGTCATTAAAATCACTGCTCCCGAAAAAACGTCCGTTTTTAAAAGGTTTTTTTTGCATTGATACATGTCCCCTGGGGCAGGACCCGGGTCCCCAAACCCGTTTTAGGACAATACCATGCAAATTAGCCTTTAAAATGAGCACTTTTGATTTCGAACGTTTGAGTCCCATGGGGTTCTAACGTTCGTGCAAATTTTCGGTCCGTTCGCAGGTTCTGGTGCGAACTGAACCGGGGGTGTTCGGCTCATCCCTACTGATGAGGTTGAAGCTGGAATAATGGATAGGTTTACACATGTCTTTTATAAGTCCATGAGTTCATTTATCCTGGGAAGGGGTATAAATGGACTCATGCAGCGTCATTCACGCTGTTGGAGTCCCTGGGAGCCCTACACCTACACATGCAGTTGTTAAACAGGTAGATCTATTGAACTTATTAACAACACCTTTTGCATGCACTGCAATTGCATTGTACTACTTAATAATAAAAGGTGTGATATATTTAAGGCTTTATTCCCTTTTTCATCTTTACCTGCAGATTAATTTTCTTCATTTATGGTTGCTTCTATATTCCATTTTGCTTTGAAGTCTTTCTATCTACAGACTAAATAGCATGTGAAGGCAAGTTTTTTCTTTATTACATAAGCAGGAATTCTTAAATGATTGCACTTATAAAGGACCTTATCACAACTATAAGGTCTCTCTTATGCCCTAATGTCATCTTAGTTTCAGAGACCTGACTCTGGTCCTACACAGCCTAAATAATCATTGCTGTCAGCTGCATGGGATCATAGGATCCCAGTTATCCATTTAAAAGAAGTTTCTTATGTAAGCATATACTACCCCCTTTTTCCGTTGAAGGATTTTATATCCTAATTAAATATAAATATAGACATGCACTAAGATTGACATGTCATACTAACATTTTTCATTGATTCACAGAAAACATTGGTTTTAAAATCATATATAAGCTATTTACACCTCTCTGTGGGTGATCCGGCTTAGTTGGGAGTTCCTGCGGGCGGGACCATCTGTGTCCAGAAATTTGCTCTGATATCAGTTACCCACTGTAGATCTGGTTCTGAGTCCCCAAAACATTGGGGCTAGAACTTTTGGTTGGGAAATTCCTGCTATCTACACGGATGCATCTATGTATGTAATAATATGTGTACTTTAATATGTTCTTATGCAATTTTTTCTCTTGCTGATTTATCTTTGTATCTATTTACTATAAACAAAGTTCATGCATTTTCCTGAAGAAGCCATAAGGCGAAACATGTAGAATGTTTGTGTGGAAAACTGTATAAAGGAAGTTACTTTTTTAATGTTACTCTTTTCTGTAATAAAAATATATACTTTTTTGTAAAAATTTAGTGTGATATCTATCTGTATTTATACGACCCCCTAAAGTCCCATATTCCCCAATATGGTTTTTCTCCTCTGTTTATTTTTATCATGGTGGAAGAATTCACAGATATATGTGTTTGTTGTGGTCATACCCATGTTTATATTTGGTGAGCAGTGTGTGTAATTAGTATATTCACTGTCAATTTAAATACTACACTATGGTCCCCCTTTTGTTGCTCTGGTATGTGTGCTTAGTCTAAACACCAATCGGATATACCTCTGGTGGAGCTCAACATTTGGAGAAGCTGCACAGAGGCTGGAGTGGACATAAAAGGCTAAAAAACCCTACTTTTGCTGCCTGTAGTTTAAGCTGCCATTGATAATGGTGATTTTTCACTTTGATGGGTAATTGAAGCAATGGCGACCCTAGGGGGGGCAGAGGGGGCCCTGACCCCCCCCCCCCCCAACATTATGCTGTGCCCCACCATGTGCCCCCCCAAAAAAAAAAAATTTTTTATTTTTTATTTTTTTTACAAAAAATCAATGTCTAAGAGGGAGAGAGTCCCCCGTCAGCTCCTGCGGGTGATTCCTCCCCCCTCCCCTGTTCGCTGACACTGCATAATGCGAGCGTTCACACAACCACGGACGCCCGATCTGCTCCTTCACCTGCATCCTCATTGGCAGGGAGAAGAGTGAGTTGCAGGAAGGACTCCACCAGGACTCTCAGTTACTGAAAAAACAGACTGATTTCTCCTGTCCTTAGGACAGGAGGACCAGCCTGTAAATTCCAAGAGATGCCAGACCAGCGCTGTCAATAGCAGGGGCAGGACAGCAAGAGGAGGCTGGGGAACCCCACAGTGGCAGAACACCAGGGCCCGGAGGCAAGACAACCTTTGCAACCCTGAAAGTTCTCCCACTGCTTTGGATCCTTATATTTTCTTGATATGCTGGTGACATATATCTCTTGTTTTCTGCCACCCTGGGGGACCCCAATACAGTAGGAAGGGAGCTCACTGCAGAACATGTGAAAGGGCCCGTTGAGGGGTCGTAGTAAAGGGCCCCAGGATATATATATATATATATATACATTTTATAGTTGCCCCCCTACTTTTGTCCCTGTCCCCCCATGTGCCCCCCTAAATTTGAAAGCTGGAGACGCCACTGAATTGAAGTTTCATGGATCATTTGATGCACATATTATGGTAAAGAGGGACATACATTGAAGTTGAATTTGAAGAAGACTTTTTTGCACACTATCTGTTTACAGTACATATTTATTGTTTTTTGCCAATATTTTTTTACCGTGAACATTATTTTGGGTTTTTGTATGTCAAAAATTGATGTTAGCTGCCTAGTTATTGAAATTCTTAGTGCTGGTTTTTATTATTTTATAGTGGGGTAGAAAGACAGAAAGTACTACACATGTATTTTGATGAAATTTTTTTGGACTTATGTAGCATGGACAGTGACCACAACTGATCACACAACTGTATATAGTGAGACATAATAACAAGTATTAAAAAATTGAAAAAATGTGTATACCGCGCTACCTGATAAGAAAAAAATGTAAAAAGCTGCAGCTCAAAAATGTGAGATATACACAAATAGAATAATAATATAAAAACGTGAGCAGTGCTGCAAAAAGTGAATACAATATATGAAAATTATATAAATAAATATAAGCCGAGGATCCGTGATGGACCCAAAGAATGAACAATATGAGTAACAAAAAAACAAAAAATTAGTCCCAACAGTGAAAAATGTGGAAATGATAAAGAATCTGTGAATAGAATCATCCAAAAAGTGTTCAGAAGAAATAAAAGTGAGGTCAATCGATCACACAGACAGCAACTTGTGAGAAGATCCACCACCGTATGTGCTAAACGCTTACCAGACGGCAAGCTTTGGTAAGCTTGTAGGTAGCCTGACACTCAATGGTAAGTAATGCCACACCATGGCTTCTCAGTGAAGAGCCAGAAACACACAGGGTAGCTCCATCCAATAAGGCGATCAGTAGGCAGCAGCCCCAGATCAACTTGACCGGAAGTGCCTGTCCTTCTCCTCCCTGGTAATAAATTAGGCATATATGAGGACTGTGGCAGACCAACTTTCAGAGTTTCTATTTCCCAAAATATATTAAGAAATGTGAAGATTTCAGCAAACATTTGCCATGTGGGCAAGAAATATTGGAGTCAATGAGAAAGGAGTAATCACTGAGGCTTTAAGTAGTTTTTAGAGGGGTCAATTGGATGTAATTATTTCCTGTTGGTTACAGAGCCTCCTTTCAACTGTCTTGGCCAACAAGGTGTATCCCTAGACCATTGCAGAGGTATCCAAGTGTAAGTGAACCTTCTTGAGTCAGAAAGTTTTTTTTTTTCTTTTAAGCCTTTTCCCAAAATATAGATAACAATGTGTTCAATTTAGATCCATCTCTATATGTTTTGAATGTCATTGAATATGCTTGAATAAAAGCAATATGTGCATTTGCAATGTTAACACATCTGTGTAAAAATAGATTTTAAGAATTAAAAGGTAATATGCTCTTCTCTAGACCAGGGGTACTCATCCTTTCTGAAGCTCGAATCACAAATGTTGGTGTTCTTTAACTTTGAGACTTTAAATATGAGACGTTGTTAGTATTTTGTGGCCGAACAATATACCAGTAATATGTTACTATATTGCTCCTAGAACAGTGGTTCTCAACCTTCTAGTGCCGTGACCCCTTGATAAAGTTTGTGGGGACCCCTAACAGTAAAATTATTTTCGTAGCGTGGGTTGTCAGCACCCAAGGCAAGACAAGTAATTTGCGCCCCTAACCCACGGACATTTAGCGCTTCCTGAGTCCCTTCCACTCGTACAGTATTAAAACCCCTTTTGGTACATTTTGGGATGTACCACTCTCTCTTTGTTCTCCTTTCTTTCCCTTTTATCTCTCTCTATCCTAATTTCTTGGGGTTTTTTTTTTTGTTTTTTTCCCCATCCCTCTCTTTAGTCATCTTTCTTGTTCTTTCTCTCCCTTTTTCTTTGTTCCTCCCCCTCTTTTCTTCTCCCTTCCATGTATTCTCTTTTTTATTCCTTTTCTTACTCCTTGGTGGGGGGTGGGGGGTGGGGGGAATGGGATGAGTGGCAGTGCTGGTAGGAAGTTGGGATGAGTGGCAGTGCTGGTAGGAAGTTGGGATGAGTGGCAGTGCTGGTGGGAAGTTGGGATGAGTGGCAGTGCTGGCGGGAAGTTGGGATCAGTGGCAGTGCTGGGGGGATTTCTGATCAGCCAACTTAGGTGCACTTGATCAAGGTCATCTGCTAATCTGAGAACTGTAGTGAGGACTTTTAATGGCAACTCTAATCACAGGTAGTGTTACTCACTGTGTCTCCGGCTTCACTGAGTCTCCACCTCTGTGGTGTCTCACAGCAGTGACACCTATGCCAAAATCAGGAGATAGGGTCTCCAGCCCCTCCCACTTCACATTCATCACCAGTCAGCTGACCTCCATGCCGTGAACTAAACGGTCAGCTGCAAAGAGGCTGAGTGGGCGGCCGCGGGCTCCAGGAACAGCCCAGCTGGGCGGCCACAAACTCAAGGGACAGCCCTGCTGGGCGGCCACGAGAGAGGTGCGGGATTTAGGTACAGCCCAAGATTCGGTGACCCCTGGCAAATTGTCATTCGATACCCAGGTTGAGAACCACTGTCCTAGAATGTCATCACTTTCTAATAATCCATCAAGAAATGTCTGAACCACAATTGTGGCCCTAGTCCAGAAGTTGGACCTGTGCTCTAAACCACAGGAATTGGGAAATACAGCAAGTACAAGGGTTTTGTTTAACTTTTCCTATAATATATATATATATATATATATATATATATATATATATATATATATATATATAATGAACTTGAGATATTAAATGAACCGGGAATTCTTTAAAATGTAATATATAAACATAGATCTGTTTCAAACTACTTAAGACAGGTATAAAGGCAATCAATTTAACCATTGCATAAGTGACGAGAATCAACACTGTGTACTTATTAAAGAAATCCCACACACCATTTGCAAAATAATTTTGCAAATGCCATATACTAGAGATAATTGAGTATTTTTCTTCATCCCAGGAGGCTGATTTGTTCTTCTTTGTTAATAGAATTCATCTGGTAAATAGGTTATTTAATTCTGAAAGCCCTGAAACTTCTAGTGCCGTCTGAGTAGAATACAAATATTTTATATAATCTTTAGTAATCAGAGCTACTCATCTCTCAGTTTCTGCCGAGATGTTATGCATTTGCATTCTTCCATGGAACTGTGATAGTGCAATGTAGCATAGAATGGATGCAAATGATTCATAAACAAGATGAAGATTTCAGAGAGGGAAATAAAATAAGAAATAGGATTGGCTGGAAACTGTAATGTATTTATGCATAAAGGTCCTAAATGTCTAGTAATAAGTATTTTTTGGGGTCTGCTCAAACTAGTAAGCACAGCAGGTTTATTCCACTTTCCATTTGTGGTGATGAACGGTTTACTATATGGCATGTACAGTATTGGACCAGCTAAGTAAATATGTATTCATTTTCAGAAGAATTACAAGCTGATTTATGTTTAAAAAATGCAATAGCATCCATGAATAAATATGTAAAAGCTTAAAGCAGAGTTACAGTCCTTTTTGTGTTCATTAAAAGCCAGCAGCTACAGAAAGTGTAGCTGCGGACTTTCAATAAACACACACTCACCTGACCCCTGATCCAGCAATGCAGCCACCCAGGCGAGGAGGGGGTGAGGAGTCCTTACAGCAGAACAGAAGAAATAAGGGGTATATTAGTAACCAGCAGTAGACTTTTTATGCACAATCATCTAAATAAAATGATCTTCTATTGATGGCACTGTATTTATTCCACACATTAGGGGAAGTTTTGTCTTCTATTAATTCTACTGAGTTCACATTATGGAAAAAATGATAAATGCACATATATTTTTCTCCCAAAAAATTAGCATTTACTATTTTTTCCTACAAGAGCCTGAAGTACATTGCACCCATGATCAGTGGATTGTGGGTGCAATGTCCGGCTCCTGCCCACAGCTTTTTGCCTATATCTCCATACTGGCTTTCAGTTAGGAAGCTGAAGGAGAGTGAATAAATTACGAGTGTGATAATCCATTAAGAACAACCAAGATGGCAGATCAGACTAGAAGTTACTTATTCACAGATCCCTTTGAATGAATGACTGGGCTGTGCAGGAGGAGCTCCAAATAGCCGTATCAATTTTAAATGTAACAGCAGCTGCACAGGAGAAGAACCTTTGCCAGCTGTCATGGGGAAGGGGAGGCTCAGGGGGTAAGGGGGATGATGGAACATGTTACAAACTAAAAACAGGTGTACATGTAACATGTTCTAAAGGTGAACTTAGCCTTTAAGTAGAATATATTAAATATATTCCAGCAGTGTCATAGTTAAGCCCAACTTCAACTAAAATGCATCTTGTTTTGAGTAAAGTAGGGAAGGAATACGGCCTTTGCTTTTTATGTCCCCATTGGTGGACTTTCCCCTCATTTCCGAAATCCAGGAAATCTATTCCTCAATACATAGGAACCTCACCACTGTCACATCTTATGTTAAATTGGATTTACTTGATAATAAATGTGGCACTTGCTCCAACAACTTGTGACATACTGTAAATATAAATGAAAAAATACATAAAATGTGAATTAATCATTACTACACTGGTGTTAAGTTAATAAAAACATTTATATATATATATATATATATATATATATATATATATATATATATATATATATTTATGGTCGGAGCCCTCCGTCCTGACAGATATGAAACACATAAACACGTCACAAGACTAACAACATAAATAGACCTGAAGTGTGCCCTGGCCTGCTGTATGGTAAACCCAGATCTGCTGGGCGGTATGCCAGAGAAGGGCGCATACCTTAAGAAAGTAATGGATATTTCTGTAGAGAAATTGCTTGAAGAGAAGTACCTTGAGAAGGGGAATGGGTGGGTGGGTACCGCGCACTGGAACCAACACAGACCATCGTGGATGGTCTGGTTATATATCCTCCAGGCTCCTCCCATAATTTCAGGCCGGTAAACCGGCCTTCCTATTTATGGTCGGAGCCCTCCGTCCTGACAGATATGAAACACATAAACACGTCACAAGACTAACAACATAAATAGACCTGAAGTGTGCCCTGGCCTGCTGTATGGTAAACCCAGATCTGCTGGGCGGTATGCCAGAGAAGGGCGCAAAAAGACTTGGTTTAGGGAGGTAATGTTTTATTTAAGTTTATGGTCATCTTACAGAGCGAGCTTGCAAAAGGCTCATGACGTTTCTACTTGTGGATTGGGAATGTAGCGAGCAAAGCAGGTGGATTTCCACCTTCCCATTTTCCTGATCACGTGGTCCGGGACTCCGTTTCGTGAGGCTGCTGATGTTGTTCCAATGCGGAAAGAATGTCCAGAATAACGGTTGGGGTCAAGGCCTAAGTTGCGCAGAAGGATCCTGACGTGCGTAGTGAACTGGTTGGTACTAAGCGGGGTGATCGGGAACGGCAGCAATGGGCTGTCCTGCGAGGGATCAGATAAATGGGCTAATAGACGATCTAGGATGGCTACGGGGCACCAGGCGTTGTGCGTTCTGAAGAGCTTGATGTCAACCCCTGGACCGGATTGTTGTGTTTTGGACACCTCGAGGTGTATTGTGAAGTGGCTGTGGTGACGCGTGAGGTGGCGTCTGCGTAAGGCCCTATGACTGGTGCTGCTGACTGTGAATTCGCTGGGTCGAAGAAAGCCATAAAATGCCAGGTAGATGGCTGCTTGGATGACCAAGCTGGGCAAAAACCCGAAAGGTGAGCGTGAGAGTATAGTGGACATGTCTCGAAACATGGCACTGGTGACTGGTAAGCGTTTACCGCTAACTTGGGGTTTCTGCTTGTGGATGCCTCGGAGGATGGCCTTGACCGCATGGGTAGCGAACAAAGATGGTTTGTTAGGATCTAGTAAAGAGGTGAAATGCTGGATGCCAGCTAGGTAGAGTCTAATAGTGTTGTAGGATAACTTCAGCTGAGTGTGGCAGTATGAAATGAAGGCCAGGATATGATGGAGATCTCCTGGTATAGCCCCGGGGTTAGCCGCTAGAAACCTGTGATAGCTTTTCCAGGCAGCATGGTAGCCTTTCAGGGTATTGTGAGATAGTGACTGGTTAATCAGACTAGTGGCGTCATGAAGATGTCGCTTTAATCCAGGGTTAGCTGTGACCAATGTGGGATAGCAGACATGGTCGGGTCGGCTCCAGGTTCCTGCGAAAAGAAGGTTGTGAAGTTAAAACGAGATAGCGCGTTGGCCGAAGTGTTGCATTTACCGGGGATATGGACACAGAGGACATTAAATTGGTGCTGTAGTGAGAGTTGCACCAGCCTGCGTAGGAAGGACATGATGGCCAAGGACTTGGAGCGACCTTTATTTATAATAGAGGCTGTGGCTTGATTATCTGTGGAAAATGTCACTGTTTGTCCTACCCAGTTGTTGCCCCAGACGTGGGCTGCTGCAACAATGGGGTAGACCTCGAACATCGAGGAGGATTGACTGAACCCGGGGATCGAGAGTATTTCTGGCGGCCATGGTGCTGCAAACCAGTGGTGGCCAAAAATAGCTGCAAAACCTGTGGAGGCTGCGGTGTCCAAGATTATTTGAGGTGAAGTGGGAGACGCTGATGGGATAAACATCGAAATGCCGTTCCAGTTTGTTAGAAAATCGTCCCACATGGCTAGGTCAGCTACGGCTGCCTTGTCTAGTTTAAATATTAGGTCAGGGTCTTGTACCTGGGAAAGGAACACCAGGAGACGTGAGACGAAGGATCGCCCTTGAGGGATGATCCTTATGGCAAAGTTCAGCATGCCAAGGAGGGATTGTAGTTGCTTTTTTGTGCAGCCTTGCGTATTAGTAAATGTGTGGATGACTGTCCTGATGCGGGTCAATTTGTCGGGAGGCAGGCTAGCTTGCATGGTGTGAGTGTTGAGTATGATACCCAAGAAGGTGACGATCTGTGCCGGGCCTTCTACTTTCTTATCCGCTAAAGGTACGTTAAGATTATGAAAGATTGTTCTAAGGCTGTTTAGATCAACTGGGGGCTCGTTGGGTTTCTCTATGAGTAGGAAGTCGTCTAAGTAGTGGATCACTTTCTGACAGGACGCATGTTGTGAGAGAATCCAGGAAAGGGACTGAGCGAAAGTGTCGAATAGCCACGGGCTGCTTTTGGAGCCGAACGTTAACTTGGTGGCGAAATAGTATAGGCCTTTCCATTTGATTCCGTGCCATCGCCATAGGCACGGATCAATTGGCAACAATTTGAATGCGTCCGAGATGTCTGCTTTAGACAACCAGGCGCATGCTCCTGCGAGAATGATAGATTGAATAGCTGAGTCTACCGTTGAATATTTAAGTGAAAACTCTTCTGAAAGGTATTAGGGAATTTAAACTGGGTATGTGGGAACAATGAGGCGCGGACAAATCATAAACTAAACGGAGTTTATTTGAAAACTTGCCCTTCACAAGGCCGATAGGGCTGACTCTCCATACAGAAAAAGGTGATTGTGTAAAGGGGCCGATTATGTATCCCCGGTCTAGTTCTGTTTGCAGCAGGGTGGTGATGGTTTCCTCGTCGGTAGCGGCTGAAAGCAGGTTTTTGCATTCGTGAGTTGTGTTTGGGAGTGTAATAAGTCCGGTGTGAAAGCCTGTCGTGAATCCCCGGATGAGAAAGGCTGCCAGTGAAGGTGTTGGGTGTGAGGTGAGGTAAAACGCGAGCCATCCGACGTGCACTCGGCTTAGTCATTCGGGTTTAGGCTGTTTCACAGCGCAGGCGTACCTGGGGTGAGCTTTGTGGCATGTGAGACAGACATGAAGTAGTTTGCAGTGGGGGAAGTTACAACCCCCAAAGTTGAAGTTATTGCATATGGCTGCTCCCCCTAGTGCCTGGATGGGTCGTCCTAATCTGTCTGCCTGAGCCGGCTGAGTAAATGCCGTTGAGTAACGAGTGGCGCTGGGAAAGAAGGGAGGGTTGGGGGGGCGTCTGCCACCTGACTCGGAGCACCAGTTGGCCGTATGGGTGGACGACTGGCAGTTAGTACAGAGTGGGGAACGTAGGCCAGCGAAATGGTGACAGAACAGCTCTGTATCGATGGTACTCCAGTTGGTTTTTACCTGAAACTGGGAAAGTCTGGCTGCTGCTTTTGCTGAAAATGACCTGTGATAGTCATAAAAGAAGCACCCCCCATATTTATAACCTAGATCTACTATTGCGTGTAGGTATAGGTCCAGCTCCTCTCTCCTGTTGGGGTTGATCGTGCATAGCACGTCTCTGAACATGCCAAATGCTAGTACAAACTCTGCAATATTGAGTTTGCGGGTAAGCCTATGGTCTTTGGCCTTTAAAACGACGGAAACGTCCCCCCACGAATAGGACTTGTTTTCGGCTGGGTCGTGTACTGCGATGAGGAGGGATGCTAAGTTAATGTCCTTCCCATCCATGATGTCCTTCCTGATGCCTGCTGGGACGAGATGTGCGGGGAGGACGTAGGTATAGATGTCGGGCGTACCTGTAAGGAGAGGCATGGGGGTGGCGGTGGTTACTGTAGATGGTGAGGGTGCAGCTTGATGTACCTCCAGGGTTCCCACTCTTGTCTGGACATCGGTGACTGCTGCCGATAGTGTGGTCACCAAGGAGTGCAGCTGAGTGATTGCTGATGAGATTGACTGTAGTGATGCCTGGGTGCCCGATTGGGCTGCCGCTGGCGGAGAAAACAGCAACCTGAAAAGCTCAGCTTTCCTAGCAGTCGCAGGGAAGGGTATTCCCCTGCGCCGTAGTTCAGCTGTAAGCTTGGGGATGGTCCAAGCTCTGAGATACTGTAAGTCGTCGTTTGCTGAGTCTGCCCCAGGTGACGACGGGGTGGAGGCGAGGTCCTCGCTGCCGGCCTGCGACATGGTGTCCGCTAAGATAGGGGGGGAAATGCGTATGTTTTTTTAGACAAGTTTAAAAAGGTAGGAGGGGATAGATTTATTTATTTATTTTTTTTTGAATTACGCACCTGCCTTGAAGCCCTAGTAGTGGAGTTTTAGTTTTTTGGGGTCGAGACTTGGGTCGACCGGGAAGCTGAGGAAGATACTGTCCACACCTGTTGCAGAATGGATCAACTGAAGAACTCTACTGACCTGAAAAAAGGGGGAAGGGATGGAGAAATCGATGAGTAGCCGTGTTGCTACAGGAGATGAATGGCTGTATGAAGCCATTTCGTAAATGTTTGCGGTGTTTACAAAGTGAAAGAGTTTTTTTTTTTTTTTTTGCAGAAATTTGATTATGTAGGAAAACCGTGCGCGGCATTGGTAAAAATAGGTGGTGTGAGTTGTGTGTTTTATGGTATTTGTTGTGAGAGACCCGAATCGGTGAGCCGGTGCTACGACTGGACTCGGATTGGATGGTGGGGTTTGTGGTGCCGAGGATCCTGAATCATTTGAGCCGGTATGCGACTGGACTGGGATTGGTCAGTGCAAGTTGGGTTGGCGAGAATCCGAATCGTTTGAGCCGGTGCTACGACTGGATTCGGAATGGGCGGTGGGGTTTTTTGTTGTGCCGGGGATCTTGGATCATTGAGCCGGTATGCGACTGGGCTGGGATCGGTTGGATGAAAGAAGCACACTGTTGGTGAGTGCTTGTGTATGCTGAAGATCCGAATCACTGGGCTGCTGTTGCGACTGGACTCGGATCGGTGGGATGAAAGAAGCACACTGTTGGTGAGTGCTTGTGTATGCTAAAGATTTGAAGCATTGAGCCGCTTTTGCGACTGGACTCAGATCGGTCGGATGAAAGAAGCACACTGTTGGTGAGTGCTTGTATGCTGAAGATCCGAATCGTAGAGCCGCTGTTTGCGACTGGACTCGGATCGGTGGGATGAAAGAAGCACACTGTTGTTGAGAGCTTGTGTATGCTAAAGATTTGAAGCGTTGAGCCGCTTTTGCGACTGGACTCAGATCGGTCGGATGAAAGAATCACACTGTTGGTGAGTGCTTGTATGCTGAAGATCCGAATCGTTTGAGCCGCTGTTGCGACTGGACTTGGCCGTTCAGATGAAAGTAGCATACTGTTGGTGAGTGCTTGTGTATGCTGCAGGTCCGAATCCTTGAGCCGCTGTAGCAGCTGGGCTCGGATCGGTCGGATGAAAGAAGCACATTGTTGGTGAGTGCTTGTGTATGCTAAAGAAGCATATTGTGGGTGAGTGCTTGTGTGTGCTAAAGAAGCATATTGTGGTTGAGTACTTGTGTGTGCTAAAGAAGCATATTGTGGGTGAGTACTTGTGTATGCTAAAGAAGCAAATTGTGGGTGAGTACTAGTGTATGCTAAAGATCTGAATCATTAAGCCGCTGTTGCGACTGGACTCAGATCGGTCGAATAAAGAAGCATATTGTAAGTGAATGCGTGTGTGGCTGAAGATCCGAATCATTAAGCCGCTGTTGCGACTGGACTCAGATCGGTCGAATAAAGAAGCATGTTGTAAGTGAATGCCTGTGTGGCTGAAGATCCGAATCATTGAGTCGCTGTTGCGACTGGACTCGGACCGGTAGGATGAAGAGGCACTGTTAGTGAGTGCTTGTGTATGCTAAGGATGCGAATTGTTGTGCCGCTGTTGCGCCTGGACTCAGCTCGGTCGAATGGGAGAAGCGCACTGTTGGTGAGTGCTTGTGAAGGTGTAGTGTCAGTTTTAGATGACAGTGGGGGTTTTTCGTAAAAGGTGTATGGTTTAGTAGCGGGGGGGGGGGGAATGATGTATGGAACAAGGTTTCGGGACTTGTGGGCGGCTTGTCCCGTGCGTGGGTCCGTACGGATAAGGTAACAATACGTTCTATAAGCGGTAACAATACCTCCTACCTGCGCCGGTGTAACGATCGAAAGTCAGGGACTGCGAACGGGGAACAGCGACGCTGGAACTGGAGCGTAGGAACTTGCTAACATGCGGTGGTTTCCTCGAAAGTCGGCCTGGTGACGTAGGTACCGCGCACTGGAACCGACACAGAGCATCGTGGATGGTCTGGTTATATATCCTCCAGGCTCCTCCCATAATTTCAGGCCGGTAAACCGACCTTCCTATATATATATATATATATATATTGCAAGTGAAAACCAAATACTCAATGTGAAAGTGTTTAGTGACTCCTTGTGTTAACAACCCTTCTGTGGGTTGATATCACAATATCAGTGCTGTAAATAAAATGCAAAACATAATTAATGTGCTAGCCAACTGCAGTTTCTAATATATCTCATATAGAGATTAACACCACACTTCCAGTGCTATCAAACCAGTCCCATTCCAAACCAGGTGCTCATTAAAAGCATTCACAACCACAATATTTTAGAAAGTCCAAAATTCATATATCCTAATCCACGTGTTTTCACCTCGCTGTGTTCACAACACCGTGCACCACCCTTGTGTTAAAGGTGCCGCTCACCTTCAATACAGACCCATACTCTCGTATAGGTCTAATTGCGTTTGGTAAAAAATCCTCCTGAAGGGTTTCCTCTCTTGTATATGTACAATCTCCACAATATATTCCAAACTGGTGATCCTCCCATAGTGTCAGACTGTACCAAATACTTTATTTAAAATAAGTATAATGCCCTGTACACACGGTCGGATTTTCCGATGGAAAATGTCCGATCGGAGCGTGTTGTCGGAAATTAAGACCGTGTGTGGGCTCCATCGGACATTTTCCATCGGATTTTCCGACACACAAAGTTGGAGAGCAGGAGATAAAATTTTCCGACAACAAAATTTGATCGCGTCAATTCCGACCGTGTGTGGCCTGTTCCGACGCACAAAGTGCCACGCATGCTCAGAAGAAATTCCAAGACGGAACAGCTCGTTCTGGTATACTTAGCGTTCGCAATGGATACAGCACTTTCGTCACGCTGCAATGTTAAAAATGGTTTAATACAGCGCACTCTCTTCTTCTTTATAATGTGACAAGAATGAAGTAGTTTTGCTGCTCATATTCACACACACTTCTCACAAAGTTTTATTTGTGTTTTTTTATTGGTATTCCCTGAATATATTGTTATTAGTTGTCACATATGACCTAATTTTTTTTTTTTTAATTTAATTTTTTTGGGGATTTTAAGCCTTTTTTTTTAAAAAAAATGTTTGTATTTTTTCAAAGGCTGATCTTTGTTCAATGTTATTTTTATTTTTACTACAGAATATTTTTGGGTGTGTTTTGTGTGTCAAGTTACCCCAACACCATTGATATCTTTTATTATTTAATCTCAAGGAGATTGTTTGTTGTTGGTGTCCCTTGTTAATTTCACATTGTATATTTGAAATGTACCTGAATCCTTACAAACAAACTGTCCTTTTTGAAGTAAAACACATAGGAGAGTATAATTCAAAAAAAAAATCCTTTATTAAGGGCTCAGAACCAAACAAAGAGGAAGGCAACACTGGATCAACAGGAGAAATTAGCGAAGCCTGGGACCCCCACCGCAGACATCAATTCTTGATCATCAAAATTGGTGGCCTGAGGAGTCCATATGTAAGGGAGGGCAGTCTGGTCCAGAATTGGCAGAGATCCGGATAGCAGCAGATGACATGTGTGTCCCCAGGCTGTGGTACCACAAGAGGCTGCATCTTTTGGCCGACCAGACTGGATCCAGGGTCCTCACTTTCTGGTCTTCCTTACACGCTTCCTTCCGGGCTGTGGCTCTTCTGTTGGAGATGTGGCAGGAGGAGGAGTAGGACCTGGAGGAGGACTGGGAGGACCTGGAGGAGAAGGAGGAGGAGGAGGACCTGCAGGAGGAGGAGGAGGACCATCGCAAAGGTGTGTCTGAGCTGTAATTTGGCCCCTCATACCTTTCTTAAGAGCCTCCGATATAAGCGCCTCACACATGACTTGTTGGCCCTCCTCCATCCTCTGCATTTTATATGCAATGATGGCAGCAATGTCCTCCTCCACGGTCTGTCGTGCTCCCAGGACCTCTGTAGCCCTCCAAAAGAATCCTATGGCAGCCTCCTCTAGGGCACTCCTCCTCCTGCCACTTTCTCTTTTCAGGGGGGGTGGAGGGACCGGCATATCAGCCAGCCGGCTCGGCCCGGCCACCTCCTGGCTGAGACTTCCCTGTGTATGAAAAAGGGACATGGTTTTAGTTGTTGCATCATCAATCCCAATCATAAATTAGTACTCCCAACTAACATCTAGTTAACATCATTGATTGGACAACCAGCAATATTTAGAGGAATGCTATACCTGGCTCAATCTGGGCTCCTCCACATGTGGCCTGGAAGGCCCAGGTTGGGCGTCAGAAGCCTCAGCCGGGGGGGGAAGGAAGCGTGGAAGGAAGACTGGAGAGGGATGGCCTGGGTTCAGTCTGGTCAGCCAGAAAATGCAGCCTGTCGTAGTACAACATCCTGGGGACATAGATGTCATCTGCTGCTCCGGATCTCTGCGAATCCTGGACTTTCTTGCGCTCCCTTAGATATGTACTCCTCAGGCCACCAATTAATATCTTTAAATAGGTGATGTCTGCCGTGGGGATCACCTGCTTCACAATTTCACACAATTGCACCAGTGCTGCCTTACTCTTTGCTTGGTTCTTGAAATGGGGGTGTTTAATCTCCCACAGACAGGGCAGCTCCCTTAACATATCTACGAATACTGACATGAAGTCATTGTCTTTCAGTAGCATATCCATGTTCACTGCAAGACACAACACAAGACAAAGCCTAATGTCAGACAAAACTCTCCTAATCTTGTTACAATATAGGCCTCAATGTAGAAGTGGTATAGGCACAAGTTTGTCTCTTACCTTCGTTCTTACGATCGGCGCGTCCAATGCTCCTTCCTCCGCTCACAGATCGTACGTAATACGCACATGTGTTACGCTTTATATACACTGCGCATGCGTGTAACTCCGCCCGCCCCGACGTTCTTTCTATTCTATTCCCCGCCCCTTTTTGTTCGGCGCAGTGGGGGAAGAGCACATGGCGGAGTCACAGCAGGTGCGTGATAATTACAGGAACGAGGAAGAGGAGGAGGAAAGCCTGGATCCGGACACGTCCCGATCCAGAAGGAGACGTTTTAAGGCCACAAATATGTCCTTTGGGGAGATGTTGGAGATGGTCGACATCATGAAGAAGTCCGACTATGACGGAAAGTATGGGCCTTACCCCAACCCCAATATCAGAAAGGCCAAGATCATGGCGAAAGTGGTCAGGAGTCTTCACAGGAATTTCGGGGTACGACGATCGAAAGATCAGCTCAGGAAGCGGTGGTCGGACCTGAAATTGAGAGAGCCAGAGCAGTACCGAAAGATCCGGAGAGTGCTACAAAAAAGTAAGTAGTTGTGCTGTGTTCCTATTCTTTCTGTCTTTATTCCGTTCGTGCTGCTTTTCTTAATTGTACAGTTTAAAAGGGCAACTTTAATGTTCATGGGCCCATTATTCGTTCGTATCAAACATTTTTCTTTCGGCCTCTAAAACACCATTGTTTAGGCCATATGCATTTTCCCACATTTTATTTGGGCCTACTTGGATGCAAAATATTTGTTTGTGTAGATGGGTTTGTTCCTCGAATGAAATGCAAACTAGATTCTGTGTAAGGAGAGGACAATGAGCAGCTGTTTTCACATCTGGACACTGGAGCACTAGTGAGGGACACAAGAACACAATTTTTATTAGGGGGCCACACAGGTGCTCCAGTGTATACTATAGGGGGGGCTACATCTGTGAAGCTTGTACCAAACAGGTAAAGTATTGTAGCTTGACAAAGGGCAATAAAAAAAATACATCTTGGAACTCGGCTAAAATAGACAATTGTACCCCACTTCCAAGCAATGTTTCCTATTTCTAGTTCTGCCATCAAATATCTGTGTGCTAATTATACCATTTTTGTTTTACATAGGGGAGAAAAGACTCGGAGGACACCCCTCATCCGAGGAGACCACAGACCCCCCACCTCTGGAAGAAGGGGAAATAACACCAACCCAAGAAGAGCAGGAGGAAGAAGAAGATGTGGTGGAAATTGGCACCACAACAGGTGAGTGTCTGCGACCACAGGCTCAGGTAAGAGATGGATGGTGGCAGATTTTTGATACCTGTTTTTGTTTTGTTTCTCTCTTTTTAGGTGATCGTGATCCAGATCCTTTCACATCTGAAAGTGCCCAGATCCTAATCGGGGAGATCATGGGGTGTAATCTCGAATTGCAAAACATACAGCAAAAAATCAATGATGTGATTAAAAAAAATAATAACATCATTGATGTTTTGGGGCGAATTTAAACCCCACAAAATCACTTTTTGGATTGTGGTCCAATCTTTTAAATCTTTTTGCAATGTTTTGAAAAGCCAAATTTGGAGGATGCACACAGTGTGCCAACATGTGCTATCTGCCATCACGGGAGATCAATGGATGCGTTTTGGGGGTGCAACCCCTTCCTCAATTATAAAGTAGCGGTGAGGAAGGGCTTGCTCCCCAAAAACACGTCCCTTGATCCCCCGTGATGGCAGATAGCACATGTTGACATTCGTAAATTGGTGTGCATATTCCAAATTTGGCTTTTCCAGGGGTGATTTCTCCCCATCTGAACGCTCTATCAAACACAGTTCCTAAATACTGATGTCTGATATAGCCTTCAGGTTTTACCTAATGTGAACTTTGTAAGTTAAATTTTTTTGGCTTTCTTGTTGGTTTTACACAGGCCTGTTTTATCGTAAATGGACATTTCTATTTTTGATAATGCTACTCCAAAAATTGTTATACAACAAACATGTTGGTTTGTTTGAAAAACCTTTGGTAAATGCACATGTGATTGTGCAGGTATAAAAAAGTTGGTTAATCAAGAATGTGTGGATTATTGTCTCAACACTACAACACTTTTGGGGTGATGTAATTGCTGTTTTCAGCAAAAATGGGGGTTATTTCCTAAGGGCAAATACACTTTGCACTACAAGTGCAGGTTCAGTGCAGTTGCAAGTGCACTTGTAGTGAAATGTGTTTTTGCATTTAGTAAATAACAGCCAACAGTGCTTTGTATAATAATAAGGTTACACAATCAGGACATTTTAGGGACTCAACACATTTCTGTCAGGGTCAGCTAAAACAAACACAAGCAGTAAATGTCCACAAAGATTTTCTTTTTTTGTTTTATTATAAAAAGGCTTCACAGAATTGCTGGCATATTGATATCCCCCCTACCCGCAAAGAACTCCAGGTAGCGTAACCGGACATCACGGGCACTCAGGGAGGGCACTCAGGGGGGGCAAGCCAGGACGGCCGCTTTCAAGTGCCGTCAGTGTGGTTTGATGTATCATTCCAGCCTCAGGCCCAACTGAGCCAGCATAGTTGGCCGAATGTTTTCTTAAAAAGTTATGGAGAACACAGCACGCAAGTATAATATGGTTCAGTTTATACTCCGCCATATGGATGGGTGTCAGAAATAGGCGGAACCGGCTGGCCAGGATTCCAAATGTGTTCTCCACCACTCTTCGGGCTCTGGCCAGCCGGTAATTAAAAACCCTCTGTTAAGGGGGGAGGGTCCTCATTGGGAATGGCCGCATCAGGTGGTCCCCCAGCGCAAACGCTTCATCAGCAACGAACACAAATGGGAGTCCTTCAACATTGTCCTCTAGAGCTGGCAAGTCCAAGCTGCCATTCTGGAGACACCTGTAAAACTCCGTCTGGGCGATGACTCCACCATCGGACATCCGGCCATTCTTCCCCATGTCCACATACAGGAAGTCGTAATTAGCCGACACCACCGCCAACATCACTATACTATTGAACCCCTTGTAATTATAATAGTACGACCCCGAGTTGGGTGGTGGGACGATGTGGACGTGTTTCCCATCAATTGCCCCTCCGCAGTTAGGAAAGTCCCACTGCTGGGCAAAGTGGGAGGCCACAGTCTGCCATTCCTGTGGCGTGGAAGGAAACTGTTGAGGAAAAAACAATAAACATTACTATTTTTTCACAGAAACATGGCAAGCAGATTAGACACAAACATTATGGGGCAACCTCCAGATAGCATTTAGTAAGGGGAATTTAACAAGGCCAAAGTATAAGGTACACCTATCATATTCCCCCTCCCCCCTCTCATGGGCCATTTCTAACATTATAGGGGGTGTGTGGAAATCTTGGACAGGTAACCCTCTTCACTTCATTGAGAGATGAATGCCTAAATAATGGGTATTACTTGGAACAGCCCCTCCTTAGTTACACTATTGGCAGCCCACTGGACAGGTAAGAAGTGTCATAATACAAAGATATAAGGACACATTGTACACATTTGAGGACATTTGGACATTCTGCTATTACCTATCAAGATAATAATAGAATGCAAAAACTTGAAACAGTACCATTTGAAAGTATACAGGCAGACCCTTGCACAACATGCCTTGGGCAATTCATCCATAAATCTGACCAGTAAAGAGGTGGGTATAGTGTGTATGGGTTTGGCAAAGTCAGCAGATAGATGATTGAGGATATATAGAGAATTGGGATCAGCTGACTTAGCAGTTGGGGGGAGGGAGGGTTACTAAAAATTATTTGGGGACACCAACAAAAAAAAGCCTCTGCCACTCTGCCTGAATTTAAAGCAAAAATAAAATTTCAAAACATTTTAGGGGGTGTTTGGGGTAAAGCACTACTATGGAGCTGATAAAATACAATGTTAAGTGACTACATGAGGTGAATATAGGGCCAGGAGACACCATGCTGGGGAGGTTAGTGAAGGGCAAATATGTATGAAGGACCTAAAATAATAATTACATAAAAATCCAGCATGCATGAGGACAAAGGGGACAGTCACAGCATATTATAATCATGGTAATTAGGGAATGAGGAAAGAAATACAATATATTATCAAACATTCAATACAATAAAATGTGATATAAAAGGATAAAAATTTTACCTTTTACCTTTTTTTTTTGCAGAAATTTGATTATGTAGGAAAACCGTGCGCGGCATTGGTAAAAATAGGTGGTGTGAGTTGTGTGTTTTATGGTATTTGTTGTGAGAGACCCGAATCGGTGAGCCGGTGCTACGACTGGACTCGGATTGGATGGTGGGGTTTGTGGTGCCGAGGATCCTGAATCATTTGAGCCGGTATGCGACTGGGATCGGTCAGTGCAAGTTGGGTTGGCGAGAATCCGAATCGTTTGAGCCGGTGCTACGACTGGATTCGGAATGGGCGGTGGGGTTTTTTGTTGTGCCGGGGATCTTGGATCATTGAGCCGGTATGCGACTGGGCTGGGATCGGTTGGATGAAAGAAGCACACTGTTGGTGAGTGCTTGTGTATGCTGAAGATCCGAATCACTGGGCTGCTGTTGCGACTGGACTCGGATCGGTGGGATGAAAGAAGCACACTGTTGGTGAGTGCTTGTGTATGCTAAAGATTTGAAGCATTGAGCCGCTTTTGCGACTGGACTCAGATCGGTCGGATGAAAGAAGCACACTGTTGGTGAGTGCTTGTATGCTGAAGATCCGAATCGTAGAGCCGCTGTTTGCGACTGGACTCGGATCGGTGGGATGAAAGAAGCACACTGTTGGTGAGAGCTTGTGTATGCTAAAGATTTGAAGCGTTGAGCCGCTTTTGCGACTGGACTCAGATCGGTCGGATAAAAGAATCACACTGTTGGTGAGTGCTTGTATGCTGAAGATCCGAATCGTTTGAGCCGCTGTTGCGACTGGACTTGGCCGTTCAGATGAAAGTAGCATACTGTTGGTGAGTGCTTGTGTATGCTGCAGGTCCGAATCCTTGAGCCGCTGTAGCAGCTGGGCTCGGATCGGTCGGATGAAAGAAGCACATTGTTGGTGAGTGCTTGTGTATGCTAAAGAAGCATATTGTGGGTGAGTGCTTGTGTGTGCTAAAGAAGCATATTGTGGATGAGTACTTGTGTGTGCTAAAGAAGCATATTGTGGGTGAGTACTTGTGTATGCTAAAGAAGCAAATTGTGGGTGAGTACTAGTGTATGCTAAAGATCTGAATCATTAAGCCGCTGTTGCGACTGGACTCAGATCGGTCGAATAAAGAAGCATATTGTAAGTGAATGCGTGTGTGGCTGAAGATCCGAATCATTAAGCCGCTGTTGCGACTGGACTCAGATCGGTCGAATAAAGAAGCATGTTGTAAGTGAATGCCTGTGTGGCTGAAGATCCGAATCATTGAGTCGCTGTTGCGACTGGACTCGGACCGGTCGGATGAAGAGGCACTGTTAGTGAGTGCTTGTGTATGCTAAGGATGCGAATTGTTGTGCCGCTGTTGCGCCTGGACTCAGCTCGGTCGAATGGGAGAAGCGCACTGTTGCTTGTGAAGGTGTAGTGTCAGTTTTAGATGACAGTGGGGGTTTTTCGTAAAAGGTGTATGGTTTAGTAGCGGGGGGGGGAATGATGTATGGAACAAGGTTTCGGGACTTGTGGGCGGCTTGTCCCGTGCGTGGGTCCGTACGGATAAGGTAACAATACGTTCTATAAGCGGTAACAATACCTCCTACCTGCGCCGGTGTAACGATCGAAAGTCGGGGACTGCGAACGGGGAACAGCGACGCTGGAACTGGAGTGTAGGAACTTGCTAACATGCGGTGGTTTCCTCGAAAGTCGGCCTGGTGACGTAGGTACCGCGCACTGGAACCGACACAGAGCATCGTGGATGGTCTGGTTATATATCCTCCAGGCTCCTCCCATAATTTCAGGCCGGTAAACCGACCTTCCTATATATATATATATATATATATTGCAAGTGAAAACCAAATACTCAATGTGAAAGTGTTTAGTGACTCCTTGTGTTAACAACCCTGCTGTGGGTTGATATCACAATATCAGTGCTGTAAATAAAATGCAAAACATAATTAATGTGCTAGCCAACTGCAGTTTCTAATATATCTCATATAGAGATTAACACCACACTTCCAGTGCTATCAAACCAGTCCCATTCCAAACCAGGTGCTCATTAAAAGCATTCACAACCACAATATTTTAGAAAGTCCAAAATTCATATATCCTAATCCACGTGTTTTCACCTCGCTGTGTTCACAACACCGTGCACCACCCTTGTGTTAAAGGTGCCGCTCACCTTCAATACAGACCCATACTCTCGTATAGGTCTAATTGCGTTTGGTAAAAAATCCTCCTGAAGGGTTTCCTCTCTTGTATATGTACAATCTCCACAATATATTCCAAACTGGTGATCCTCCCATAGTGTCAGACTGTACCAAATACTTTATTTAAAATAAGTATAATGCCCCGTACACACGGTCGGATTTTCCGATGGAAAATGTCCGATCGGAGCGTGTTGTCGGAAATTAAGACCGTGTGTGGGCTCCATCGGACATTTTCCATCGGATTTTCCGACACACAAAGTTGGAGAGCAGGAGATAAAATTTTCCGACAACAAAATTTGATCGCGTCAATTCCGACCGTGTGTGGCCTGTTCCGACGCACAAAGTGCCACGCATGCTCAGAAGAAATTCCAAGACGGAACAGCTCGTTCTGGTAAACTTAGCGTTCGCAATGGATACAGCACTTTCGTCACGCTGCAATGTTAAAAATGGTTTAATACAGCGCACTCTCTTCTTCTTTATAATGTGACAAGAATGAAGTAGTTTTGCTGCTCATATTCACACACACTTCTCACAAAGTTTTATTTGTGTTTTTTTATTGGTATTCCCTGAATATATTGTTATTAGTTGTCACATATGACCTAATTTTTTTTTTTTATTATTTAATTTTTTTGGGGATTTTAAGCCTTTTTTTAAAAAAAAAATGTTTGTATTTTTTCAAAGGCTGATCTTTGTTCAATGTTATTTTTATTTTTACTACAGAATATTTTTGGGTGTGTTTTGTGCGTCAAGTTACCCCAACACCATTAATATCTTTTATTATTTAATCTCAAGGAGATTGTTTGTTGTTGGTGTCCCTTGTTAATTTCACATTGTATATTTGAAATGTACCTGAATCCTTACAAACAAACTGTCCTTTTTGAAGTAAAACACATAGGAGAGTATAATTCAAAAAAAAAATCCTTTATTAAGGGCTCAGAACCAAACAAAGAGGAAGGCAACACTGGATCAACAGGAGAAATTAGCGAAGCCTGGGACCCCCACCGCAGACATCAATTCTTGAACATCAAAATTGGTGGCCTGAGGAGTCCATATGTAAGGGAGGGCAGTCTGGTCCAGAATTGGCAGAGATCCGGATAGCAGCAGATGACATGTGTGTCCCCAGGCTGTGGTACCACAAGAGGCTGCATCTTTTGGCCGACCAGACTGGATCCAGGGTCCTCACTTTCTGGTCTTCCTTACACGCTTCCTTCCGGGCTGTGGCTCTTCTGTTGGAGATGTGGCAGGAGGAGGAGTAGGACCTGGAGGAGGACTGGGAGGACCTGGAGGAGAAGGAGGAGGAGGAGGAGGAGGACCTGCAGGAGGAGGAGGAGGACCATCGCAAAGGTTTGTCTGAGCTGTAATTTGGCCCCTCATACCTTTCTTAAGAGCCTCCGATATAAGCGCCTCACACATGACTTGTTGGCCCTCCTCCATCCTCTGCATTTTATATGCAATGATGGCAGCAATGTCCTCCTCCACGGTCTGTCGTGCTCCCAGGACCTCTGTAGCCCTCCAAAAGAATCCTATGGCAGCCTCCTCTAGGGCACTCCTCCTCCTGCCACTTTCTCTTTTCAGGGGGGGTGGAGGGACCGGCATATCAGCCAGCCGGCTCGGCCCGGCCACCTCCTGGCTGAGACTTCCCTGTGTATGAAAAAGGGACATGGTTTTAGTTGTTGCATCATCAATCCCAATCATAAATTAGTACTCCCAACTAACATCTAGTTAACATCATTGATTGGACAACCAGCAATATTTAGAGGAATGCTATACCTGGCTCAATCTGGGCTCCTCCACATGTGGCCTGGAAGGCCCAGGTTGGGCGTCAGAAGCCTCAGCCGGGGGGGGAAGGAAGCGTGGAAGGAAGACTGGAGAGGGATGGCCTGGGTTCAGTCTGGTCAGCCAGAAAATGCAGCCTGTCGTAGTACAACATCCTGGGGACATAGATGTCATCTGCTGCTCCGGATCTCTGCGAATCCTGGACTTTCTTGCGCTCCCTTAGATATGTACTCCTCAGGCCACCAATTAATATCTTTAAATAGGTGATGTCTGCCGTGGGGATCACCTGCTTCACAATTTCACACAATTGCACCAGTGCTGCCTTACTCTTTGCTTGGTTCTTGAAATGGGGGTGTTTAATCTCCCACAGACAGGGCAGCTCCCTTAACATATCTACGAATACTGACATGAAGTCATTGTCTTTCAGTAGCATATCCATGTTCACTGCAAGACACAACACAAGACAAAGCCTAATGTCAGACAAAACTCTCCTAATCTTGTTACAATATAGGCCTCAATGTAGAAGTGGTATAGGCACAAGTTTGTCTCTTACCTTCGTTCTTACGATCGGCGCGTCCAATGCTCCTTCCTCCGCTCACAGATCGTACGTAATACGCACGTGTGTTACGCTTTATATACACTGCGCATGCGTGTAACTCCGCCCGCCCCGACGTTCTTTCTATTCTATTCCCCGCCCCTTTTTGTTCGGCGCAGTGGGGGAAGAGCACATGGCGGAGTCACAGCAGGTGCGTGATAATTACAGGAACGAGGAAGAGGAGGAGGAAAGCCTGGATCCGGACACGTCCCGATCCAGAAGGAGACGTTTTAAGGCCACAAATATGTCCTTTGGGGAGATGTTGGAGATGGTCGACATCATGAAGAAGTCCGACTATGACGGAAAGTATGGGCCTTACCCCAACCCCAATATCAGAAAGGCCAAGATCATGGCGAAAGTGGTCAGGAGTCTTCACAGGAATTTCGGGGTACGACGATCGAAAGATCAGCTCAGGAAGCGGTGGTCGGACCTGAAATTGAGAGAGCCAGAGCAGTACCGAAAGATCCGGAGAGTGCTACAAAAAAGTAAGTAGTTGTGCTGTGTTCCTATTCTTTCTGTCTTTATTCCGTTCGTGCTGCTTTTCTTAATTGTACAGTTTAAAAGGGCAACTTTAATGTTCATGGGCCCATTATTCGTTCGTATCAAACATTTTTCTTTCGGCCTCTAAAACACCATTGTTTAGGCCATATGCATTTTCCCACATTTTATTTGGGCCTACTTGGATGCAAAATATTTGTTTGTGTAGATGGGTTTGTTCCTCGAATGAAATGCAAACTAGATTCTGTGTAAGGAGAGGACAATGAGCAGCTGTTTTCACATCTGGACACTGGAGCACTAGTGAGGGACACAAGAACACAATTTTTATTAGGGGGCCACACAGGTGCTCCAGTGTATACTATAGGGGGGGCTACATCTGTGAAGCTTGTACCAAACAGGTAAAGTATTGTAGCTTGACAAAGGGCAATAAAAAAAATACATCTTGGAACTCGGCTAAAATAGACAATTGTACCCCACTTCCAAGCAATGTTTCCTATTTCTAGTTCTGCCATCAAATATCTGTGTGCTAATTATACCATTTTTGTTTTACATAGGGGAGAAAAGACTCGGAGGACACCCCTCATCCGAGGAGACCACAGACCCCCCACCTCTGGAAGAAGGGGAAATAACACCAACCCAAGAAGAGCAGGAGGAAGAAGAAGATGTGGTGGAAATTGGCACCACAACAGGTGAGTGTCTGCGACCACAGGCTCAGGTAAGAGATGGATGGTGGCAGATTTTTGATACCTGTTTTTGTTTTGTTTCTCTCTTTTTAGGTGATCGTGATCCAGATCCTTTCACATCTGAAAGTGCCCAGATCCTAATCGGGGAGATCATGGGGTGTAATCTCGAATTGCAAAACATACAGCAAAAAATCAATGATGTGATTAAAAAAAATAATAACATCATTGATGTTTTGGGGCGAATTTAAACCCCACAAAATCACTTTTTGGATTGTGGTCCAATCTTTTAAATCTTTTTGCAATGTTTTGAAAAGCCAAATTTGGAGGATGCACACAGTGTGCCAACATGTGCTATCTGCCATCACGGGAGATCAATGGATGCGTTTTGGGGGTGCAACCCCTTCCTCAATTATAAAGTAGCGGTGAGGAAGGGCTTGCTCCCCAAAAACACGTCCCTTGATCCCCCGTGATGGCAGATAGCACATGTTGACATTCGTAAATTGGTGTGCATATTCCAAATTTGGCTTTTCCAGGGGTGATTTCTCCCCATCTGAATGCTCTATCAAACACAGTTCCTAAATACTGATGTCTGATATAGCCTTCAGGTTTTACCTAATGTGAACTTTGTAAGTTAAATTTTTTTGGCTTTCTTGTTGGTTTTACACAGGCCTGTTTTATCGTAAATGGACATTTCTATTTTTGATAATGCTACTCCAAAAATTGTTATACAACAAACATGTTGGTTTGTTTGAAAAACCTTTGGTAAATGCACATGTGATTGTGCAGGTATAAAAAAGTTGGTTAATCAAGAATGTGTGGATTATTGTCTCAACACTACAACACTTTTGGGGTGATGTAATTGCTGTTTTCAGCAAAAATGGGGGTTATTTCCTAAGGGCAAATACACTTTGCACTACAAGTGCAGGTTCAGTGCAGTTGCAAGTGCACTTGTAGTGAAATGTGTTTTTGCATTTAGTAAATAACAGCCAACAGTGCTTTGTATAATAATAAGGTTACACAATCAGGACATTTTAGGGACTCAACACATTTCTGTCAGGGTCAGCTAAAACAAACACAAGCAGTAAATGTCCACAAAGATTTTCTTTTTTTGTTTTATTATAAAAAGGCTTCACAGAATTGCTGGCATATTGATATCCCCCCTACCCGCAAAGAACTCCAGGTAGCGTAACCGGACATCACGGGCACTCAGGGAGGGCACTCAGGGGGGGCAAGCCAGGACGGCCGCTTTCAAGTGCCGTCAGTGTGGTTTGATGTATCATTCCAGCCTCAGGCCCAACTGAGCCAGCATAGTTGGCCGAATGTTTTCTTAAAAAGTTATGGAGAACACAGCACGCAAGTATAATATGGTTCAGTTTATACTCCGCCATATGGATGGGTGTCAGAAATAGGCGGAACCGGCTGGCCAGGATTCCAAATGTGTTCTCCACCACTCTTCGGGCTCTGGCCAGCCGGTAATTAAAAACCCTCTGTTCCGGGGTGAGGGTCCTCATTGGGAATGGCCGCATCAGGTGGTCCCCCAGCGCAAACGCTTCATCAGCAACGAACACAAATGGGAGTCCTTCAACATTGTCCTCTAGAGCTGGCAAGTCCAAGCTGCCATTCTGGAGACACCTGTAAAACTCCGTCTGGGCGATGACTCCACCATCGGACATCCGGCCATTCTTCCCCATGTCCACATACAGGAAGTCGTAATTAGCCGACACCACCGCCAACATCACTATACTATTGAACCCCTTGTAATTATAATAGTACGACCCCGAGTTGGGTGGTGGGACGATGTGGACGTGTTTCCCATCAATTGCCCCTCCGCAGTTAGGAAAGTCCCACTGCTGGGCAAAGTGGGAGGCCACAGTCTGCCATTCCTGTGGCGTGGAAGGAAACTGTTGAGGAAAAAACAATAAACATTACTATTTTTTCACAGAAACATGGCAAGCAGATTAGACACAAACATTATGGGGCAACCTCCAGATAGCATTTAGTAAGGGGAATTTAACAAGGCCAAAGTATAAGGTACACCTATCATATTCCCCCTCCCCCCTCTCATGGGCCATTTCTAACATTATAGGGGGTGTGTGGAAATCTTGGACAGGTAACCCTCTTCACTTCATTGAGAGATGAATGCCTAAATAATGGGTATTACTTGGAACAGCCCCTCCTTAGTTACACTATAGGCAGCCCACTGGACAGGTAAGAAGTGTCATAATACAAAGATATAAGGACACATTGTACACATTTGAGGACATTTGGACATTCTGCTATTACCTATCAAGATAATAATAGAATGCAAAAACTTGAAACAGTACCATTTGAAAGTATACAGGCAGACCCTTGCACAACATGCCTTGGGCAATTCATCCATAAATCTGACCAGTAAAGAGGTGGGTATAGTGTGTATGGGTTTGGCAAAGTCAGCAGATAGATGATTGAGGATATATAGAGAATTGGGATCAGCTGACTTAGCAGTTGGGGGGAGGGAGGGTTACTAAAAATTATTTGGGGACACCAACAAAAAAAAGCCTCTGCCACTCTGCCTGAATTTAAAGCAAAAATAAAATTTCAAAACATTTTAGGGGGTGTTTGGGGTAAAGCACTACTATGGAGCTGATAAAATACAATGTTAAGTGACTACATGAGGTGAATATAGGGCCAGGAGACACCATGCTGGGGAGGTTAGTGAAGGGCAAATATGTATGAAGGACCTAAAATAATAATTACATAAAAATCCAGCATGCATGAGGACAAAGGGGACAGTCACAGCATATTATAATCATGGTAATTAGGGAATGAGGAAAGAAATACAATATATTATCAAACATTCAATACAATAAAATGTGATATAAAAGGATAAAAATTTTACCTTCATATACTCCTTCTGCAGGACCTGGATGATGGCAGAACAGGTCTCTGAGATAATGATCCCCAGAGCCTGGGGGAGATGCCTGTCGAGAACTTGAGGTCCTGCAGGCTTCTCCCTGTCGCCAAATACCGCAGGGTAGCGACCAACCTCTGCTGTGATGGCTTGCCTCATGCAGGTATCCTGCCTGCTAATATAGGGGGTCAGCGAAGCCAACAAACGGTGAAACACGGGGTCCGTCATCCTGAGAAAGTTCCTGAAATCATCAGGATTATTCTCACGGATCTCACGGAGCAAAGGCATATGAGAGAACTGGTCACGCTGAAGCAACCAATTCTTGGTCCATGAACTCCTCCCCACCCTGTTCATGGACTTGGCTTGTGTCAAGGTCAGGACCCCAACACCAAGCCCCCGCACAGCACGAACTCTACGAGGAGTACGTAGAAAACGGTTGGCTGCTCAGAACGAAGTAACAGAATGCACTGAAGAACAGCAAGGCCTGTGAAGAGCGACCTGAAAAACAGTAACGAACGAACAAGAATACAATGACTACTTAAAGTCACGCGGAACGTGCTTGCACACACTGAAGAGCAGATACAAACCCACAAGCACGAACTGAACGGCAGAAAACGATCTGAAAGCCACGAGTCTGAAAAAGCGCGAATCGTCTCTCACTAAACTTTTACTAACACGAGATTAGCAAAAGGAGCCCAAAGGGTGCCGCGCTTGGTTCTGAACTGGCCTTTTCTAGTCTCGTCGTACGTGGTGTACGTGACCGCGTGGTTGGCGATCGGAAATTCTGACAACTTTGTGCGACCGTGTGTAGACAAAAAAAGTTTGAGCCAACATCCGTCTGAAAAAATCCTAGGATTTTGTTGTCGGAATGTCCGAACAAAGTCCGACCGTGTGTACGTCCTATTACACTCACATTTTAAAAGACCCCTAAAAGGGTATATATTGAAGTTGAGTGGCCACTTTAGCACATTTATTATCAAGTTTTCTCCTGTCTCCCTTTGATGATGTTATACCTGTGGGAGACTACATGCTGCCAGAGTGTGACTTCCTGATTCCTCAAGGCTCCAGGAACTGCCTCTCTCCAACTGAGCGGCTGGAAACCACTCCACACACCCACAACATTACCATGATGACAGTCCGGATGACAGCCCGGAGATCTATATACAGATGAGCCCATATTTATCTTTTATTCTGTAAGTGTTTTAATCCTGCCTATGCTCTAAATCTTTGGGATACTGCACTTAGTTTGGTTCCTCCTTCTCTCTCTCTTGTTTTTTTTGATTTACACCTAGCCCTCATAACTCTTAGGATAGCAGCCGCAGTTGATCCTTTATTTAGTATACCCCATATCACAGCCCAGTGATTTTTAAAGTCCGCCACCCATCCCATGCCATTGTGTTTTTTAAAGAGACATTTGTTTTTTTTCAGTTGGCTGCAATATGTCTGAATACAGTTCTAATGCTCCAGTTTTTTTCCCCACAATATATTCAACAATGGTTATCCTCCCATAGTGTAATGCCCCGTACGCTCGAGCAGAATTTCCATTGGAAAAATCTTGGATGGTTTTTCCGACGGAATTCCGCTCAAGCTTGGCTCGCATACACATGGTCACACAAAAGTTCTCTGAACTTTCGACCGTCAAGAACGCGGTGACGTACAACACTATGAGGAGCCAAGAAAAAGAAGTTCAATGCTTCCGAGCATGCGTTGAATTGTTTCCGAGCATTTGCGCGTCGGAATTGCATACAGACAAACACATTTTTGGATAAGAACTTTTTCCGACCGAAAAATAGAGAACCTGCTCCCAATCTTTTGCTGGTTGGAATTCTGCCAGCTAAAGTCCGATGAAGCATACACACGGTCGCATTTTCCGGCCAAAAGCTCTCATCTGAGTTTTTCTGGCGGCATTTCCGATTGTGTGTACGGGGCATTAGACTGTACCAATTGCTTTATTTAAAATAAGTATTACACTCACATTTTAAAAGACCCCTAAAACGGTGTATGCTCTTTGAGAACAGTATCCTCTCCCTCGAACTTCCGGTCTCGGCCGTGACACAGAAGTGAGGTCACCCGACTCCGCCCCATGCGTTGCATCACTGCTCATGCAACTTCTTCAGGAGTAGCCATCCTTAGGAGGATTTTTTACCAAACGCAATTAGACCTATATGAGAGTATGAGTCTATGTTGAAGGTGAGTGGCCACTTTAGCACATTTATTATCAAGTTTTATATGTTTATTGTATATGTGAGGACACATTGTATTAATGTGAGCTGCTGCTTGACACACATCACTATTCTATCATTTAGTTATTCATTTGAAATAGTAGCAAATAGGATTCCTACTATATAAATCTAGTTCTACACATATCAAAAATACTAATTCTGATGTGGTGTTCTCTTTACTAGATTATAAATACAAAAGACTAAAAGTAAGGGTAAACCACTTCCTGACCGGCCACTGTATATATACGTTGGCACTTTAAAGATGGTTATTTCGGTAACGGCAGCAGCTGCTGCCATAACCAAGATATCCATCTCTTCAGTGAGCGATCCGGTTTACGATAATGGTGGTCTCTGCGGCGGATTCACCGTGAGATCACAGTTATCGGCAGCGGGAGAGGGCCCCCCGCAGCTCTCTTGTGCCCTCCGCTGCTTATCAAAGCTGTCAGTAGCGGCGGAGGTGATTGGGTCCTCTTCCTAGCTGGGTATTGATACGAGTGAGGGTAAGATGGCCCCCACCCGTCTCCATACCATAGCAGGGCAGAAGCGAAGTCAAAATGTCACTTCCGCCCATACCTCTTAAAGGGACTTTTTTTTGTCATTTTTTCAAATGACAAAATTTTTTTTTTTATTGCATTTAAGTCGAAATATGAGATCTGAGGTCTTTTTGACCCCAGATCTCATATTTAAGAGGACCTGTCATGCTTTTTTTCTATAACAAGGGAGGTTTTCATTTCTTGTAATAGGAATAAAAGTGACCCAATAAAAAAAAAACAACAGTTTTAAAATCAATAAAATAAAGTAAAATAAATAAGAAAAAAAAATATTTTAAAGCGCCCCGTCCCGACAAGCTCAGACGCAGAAGCAAACACATATGTGAGCAGCGCTCGCATATTAAAAATTGGTGTTCAAACCACACATGTGAGGTATCACCGCGATTGTTAGAGCAAGAGAAATAATTCTAGCCCTAGACCTCCTCTGTAACTCAAAACATGCAACCTGTAGACTTTTTTAAACATCGCCTATGGAGATTTTTAAGGGTAAACGTTTGACGCCATTCCACGAGCGTGACATGTTGGGTATCAATTTGCTCGGCGTAACATTATCTTTCACAATATAAAAAAAATGTGCTAACTTTTATCTTATTTTTTAATTCAAAAAAGTGAATTTTTTACAAAAAAAGTGTGCTTGTAAAACCGCTGCACAAATACGGTGTGACAAAAAGTATTGCAATGACCGCCATTTTATTCTCAAGGGTGTTAGAACAAAAATGTATAATGTTTGTAGGTTCTAAGTAATTTTCTAGCAAAAAAATGTGTTTTTTACTTAAGGCCCAGAGTCACAGAGTCTGAAAAACAGGCTCGGCCTGTACTCCTGAACTACAAAAAATACACATCTTTATTATCACACAAATTACAGAACACTTATTAACCTTCTGCCATTAAAAAATGACAAATCTGTTATTAACCACTTGCCGACCGGGCCATTGCCGAAAGACGGCAACAGCGCGGTCGGCTAGTTCTGGGTGGACGTCCATGGACGTCATTCCAGAATGATGCTCCCGCGCGCCCCCTGGGGCGCGCACTCGGGAACATCCGTGACCGCCGGGTCCGGAGGACCCGGTGCATCACGGATTACGGTAAATAGCCGCTGATCGCGGCCGTTTACCACGTGATCGTTCCGTCAAATGACGGAGCGATCACATGTAAACAAACCAGCGTCACGTCATGACGCTGGTTCCTCCCTCCCCTCTCTGTACCGATCGGTACAGTGCGGAGGGAGAGGGGAAGAGATGGCAGCGCTGTGGGCTGGATGTTTAGTGCCCACAGCGCTGTTCAATATACATAATGGCAACACTGTGCAATACTCTGCATCACTGTACAATACTCTGCATCACTGTGCAATACTCTGCATCACTGTACAATACTCTGCATCACTGTGCAATACTCTGCATCACTGTACAATACTCTGCATCACTGTGCAATACTCTGCATCACTGTACAATACTCTGCATCACTGTGCAATACTCTGCATCACTGTACAATACTCTGCATCACTGTACAATACTCTGCATCACTGTGCAATACTCTGCATCACTGTACAATACTCTGCATCACTGTGCAATACTCTGCATCACTGTGCAATACTCTGCATCACTGTACAATACTCTGCAACACTGTGCAATACTCTGCAACACTGTGCTATACTCTGCAACACTGTGCAATACTCTGTAACACTGTGCAATACTCTGCAACACTGTGCTATACTCTGCAACACTGCAAAACTCTGCCAATACTCGCCAATACTCTGCCAATACTCGCCAATACTCGCCAATACTCTGCCAATACTCTGCCAATACTCGCCAATACTCTGCCAATACTCGCCAATACTCTGCCAATACTCGCCAATACTCGCCAATACTAGCCAATACTCTGCATCACTGCGCTATACTCTGCAAAACTCTGCCAATACTCGCCAATACTCGCCAATACTCTGCCAATACTCTGCCAATACTCTGCCAATACTCGCCAATACTCTGCCAATACTCGCCAATACTCACCAATACTCTGCCAATACTCATTTTCAGTTTTTTTTTATTTATAGCGCAAAAAATAAAAAACCCAGCAGTGATTAAATACCACCAAAAGAAAGCTCTATTTGTGGGAAAAAAAGGACATAAATTTCATATGGGTACAGTGTTGCATGACTGAGTAATTGTCATTCAAAGTGTGAGAGCACCGAAAGCTGAAAATTGGTCTGGTTAGGAAGGGGGTTTAAGTGTCCAGTTGTCAAGTGGTTAAAAGCCATCCACGAGATTCCCCACACATTCATACTGCAACCTTATGATACCTGGTTGTCATAATACTCCTCACAATAATGTTACAACAATTCCTTATGTATCCTTCCACAGCACTGCATCCATTTGCTATAAGTCAGGTCCATAAATATTGGGACATCAACACAATTCTAATCTTTTTGGCTCTATATACCACCACAATGGATTTGAAATGAAACAAACAAGATGTGCTTTAACTGCAGACTTTCAGCTTTAATTTGAGGGTATTTACATCCAAATCAGGTGAATGGTGTAGGAATTACAACAGTTTGTATATGTGCCTCCCACTTTTTAAGGGACCAAAAGTAATGGGACAGATTAACAATCATCCCTCAAACTTTCACTTTTTAATACTTGGTTGCAAATCCTTTGCAGTCAAATACAGCCTGAAGTCTGTAATGCATAGACATCATCAGACGCTGGGTTTCTTTCCTGGTGATGCTCTGCCAGGCCTCTACTGCAACTGTCTTCAGTTCCTGCTTGTTCTTGGGGCATTTTCCTATCAGTTTTGTCTTCAGCAAGTGAAATGCATACTCAATTGGATTCAGGTCAGGTGATTGACTTGGCCATTGAATAACATTCCACTTCTTTCCCTTAAAAAACTCTTTGGTTGCTTTCGCAGTATGCTTCGAGTCATTGTCCATCTGCACTGTGAAGTGCCTTCCAATGAGTTCTGAAGCATTTTGCTGAATATGAGCAGATAATATTGCCCGAAACCCTTCAGAATTCATCCTGCTGCTTTTGTCAGCAGTCACATCATCAATAAATACCAGAGAACCAGTTCCATTGGCAGCTATACATGCCCACGCCATGACACTACCACCACCATGCTTCACTGATGAGGTGGTATGCTTTGGATCATGAGCAGTTCCTTTCCTTCTCCATACTCTTCTCTTCCCATCACTCTGGTACAAGTTGATCTTGGTCTCATCTGTACATAGGATGTTGTTCCAGAACTGTGAAGGCTTTTTTGGATGTTGTTTGGCAAACTCTAATCTGGCCTTCCTGTTTTTGAGGCTCACCAATGTATTACATCTTGGGGTGAACCCTCTGTATTCACTCTGGTGAAGTCTTCTCTTGATTGTTGACTTTGACACACATACATCTACCTCCTGGAGAGTGTTCTTGATCTGGCCAACTGTTGTGAAGGGTGTTTTCTTCACCAGGGAAAGAATTATTCGGTCATCCACCGCAGTTGGTTTCCGTGGTCTTCCGGGTCTTTTGGTGTTGCTAAGCTCACCGGTGCGTTCTTTTTTTTTAAGAATGTTCCAAACTGTTGATTTGGCCACACCTAATGTTTTTGCTATCTCTATGATGGGTTTGTTTTGTTTTTTCAGCCTAATGATGGCTTTCTTCACTGATAGTGACAGCTCTTTGGATCTCATATTGAGAGTTGACAGCAACAGATTCCAAATGCAAATAGCACACTTGAAATTAACTCTGGACCTTTTATCTGCTCCTTGTAAATGGGATAATGAGGGAATAACACACACCTGGCCATGGAACAGCTGAGCAGCGAATTGTCCCATTACTTTTGGTCCCTTAAAAAGTGTGAGGCACATAAACAAACTGTAATTCCTACACCATTCACCTGACTTGGATGTAAATACCCTCAAATTAAAGCTGAAAGTCTGCAGTTAAAGCACATCTTGTTTGTTCAAATACATATACTGTATACGGTTCTCATTGCACAAAAAGTGTGGATACATTGTCCATTACTTTTTTGTTCATACAAATATGGTATAATTTGGGAAATCTCTCCAGTGTGGACACAGATAAAACACATTTTAAAAAGTAGATACGGGCTATTGCTGTGTTTGTCCTTCTAACCCGGTGACACCATGCCTTGTGTGGATATAACAAGGACTGGAAGTAAGGGACAATATATCCAATTGGGAAATTAAACATTTCTTTGGCTGCAAGAGCTGATTAGGTGCAATTTGGCTGCTAATTTTCCAGCATGCCCATTCAACAGAAGCCGGTCTAACATTCGGGCGGGCTGTTGTACACACTGGCCAAATTTTGTCTGGTTTCTGTTGAAACAGCTGATACCAGCTGATATTTGGCCCATATGTACCAGCCTTAAGAGTCCTCTTGCAACACCCAGTTAAGAAATTTTACTTTACTATGTTGTTAAATACAGTATAATGTAAATAATGTATTTATACGTAAACTGTTGTTGCCTAAAATACTCCCTGTGTCACTTTTTTTCTCATGTATGTATATCTGAGAGTCTTCACTTTAATATGGATTATACCACATTGTTCAATCAGTTGGGAGACCTCTGAATGCATTCTAATTTTTTTCTGCATTTTGGGCATGTGACTCCTTTAGTCGTGTGACTACATAAAGTCAGCCCTTCTCTGTGCCCATTTTATTTATGATAGTAATTCTCTCCTGTACTTCACTTTGCTCTAGAATGCATGATTGTTTCATGCACACATCTGCTCTGCTTTATTCTCCCTTAGGTTTTATCTGTGTAATTCAAATAATCATAAGGAACTCTATCAGGATTAACCTTATAAAGCCAAGTGCGGTGCGGTGAATGCCAGGAGTCCGGAGGGAGAGACGCTGGATGGGAGTGATCTAGGGTGGGCACGCTGTCTATTAGCCCTGGCCCCTGGAAGAATCAAGAGGTAACAGCGGTAGAATTGTGATATTTATAAACTGATGCACTGCACTGTGAATGCTTAACTGGGAAGCCAGAGGAGCGTAAAAAACTCTAATAATTAGCAACACTTTAACCTGCCAAGGAACTTTCTGACACTTTTCTTTATATATTACCTTACACTGCTGCACAGTTATATCATGACCAGGAAAAAAGGGGAGGAACAGCTCCAGCAGTCTCAGGAGAGTTCATCAGCCCAGACCACCCGCTCATCTAAGGAGAAGGGGAACCAAGCAGCATCTGCAATGGCAGCAGCAGCCAAGTTAGAGAGGTATGCACACACTCCCCTCACATTCTCCAGCTAAGGGTAACCAGCCACCCCATGAGAAGACAAAGTTGGGATGCACTGGGGAAAGATAGAGCCTAGGCAAAATGCCACTAACACTGCCAGCTAACATTAAAACAGCGAATAAAAAAAGCCCAGAGAGGGACCCCCTGGAAAAAACTATCGAAACTACCCCTGATTTAAGTGCAATTAGTGAACCTGAGCCCACACTAAAAGAGGTATTGTGTGCAGTTAACGCTTGTAGGGGATCATGGAATGATCTGTGTGATCAGTTAAGGGGCCTCAAGGAAGAGCTACGTTCCATGAGTCAAGAACTTCAAAAAGCTGTAGAGAGGACCTCCATTTTGGAGGAGAGGCTAAGTCAAGTTGAAGACATTTTACATCCAATGCAGCAAGAGTTTAAAATAATGCAAACCCAGCTAGACGCACATAAATTCAAAATGGACGAAATGGAAAATAGGCTGCGCAGACACAATGGGAGGGTAATGGGCCTCCCAGAGAGAAGCAAAGGTTCCTGTCCTGAAGCGTTTATGGAAAAGTGGCTTAGGGAGGTTTTTGGGACTGAGACATTTTCACACCTTTTTGCCATTGAGAGGGCACATAGGGTGCCCACTAGGATTATTTCACAAGGAAGTCGCCCTAGACCATTGATCATGAAGCTGTTTAGCTACAAAGATAAGGTGACACTGATGCAAAAATCCAGAGAAAAGGGGGACATTTTCTACAATGGAGTCAGAATTTCACTGTATCCCGACTATTCTCCGGACTTGCAAAAGAGAAGGGCAGGATTTGCGAACATTAAGCGAAGTTTACGGATCCACAAAATACCATCAAAGTACCATTGTTGTACCCAGCGCGTTTGTGCATAGAGGCCTTAGGGGCAACACATTTTTTTGATTCTGTTGGTGGGGTCACAAAGTGGCTCGAAGATAACAAAAATAACTTTTAGAGCTGGAGTACAAAGAGTTTGAATTATTAAGATGTTTAACGGGGCTGGGTTTTTTTTTGGCAGTGGGGGCTGGAGGGGGAGGGGAAGGTTGGTGAAAGTTTTCAATGAGAGATTGCAAATAGTTGTGGGTTGGTGTTTTTTGGTAATACTGTTGCACAGGATTTGGGTTGGGGGAGAGGGGGGAGGGAGGGGAGGGCAAGTAACGAAGGTTAAGGGAAATGACCTACTGGTTTGCTGGGTGAAGGAGTATCGGATGGAATGGGTTGAAGGGGTTAGAAAGGTCACAAGGTATGTCCCCAGGGTTGGCCATGACAGGCAAGGGGGGGGAGGGGTCATTTAAGGGAAAGGGAGTAATCAAGATTCAAGTAATAATAAAGGGTTACACTGTATTGGAACAAGGGATGGGGAGAGAAAAAAAAATGGCACATAGATATTTGAGTCACTTATTTACACAAAAAAATAAAAAAGTAAACTTAGAAGGCAATGGGGATGGGAAAGTGGGAGCAGGGGTTCCCATTTCTTGTTCTCCCCTTCTCTTCTCACAGTAATGGCATTGATTGTTGTTTTGGAGGTCACAATTGATTTAAAACAAATGATACGCTGCCTGACAAAAAGACAGGAACACTCGACAGGTTGGATCTGGCAGAAGGGTTGTTTGTGCTCTCAGTTATTTAAGTTATTCTGTTTTTTTTGTGCTGGTTGCTCTTTCTTCTTTTTTTCTTATTATTATTTTATTTGCTTTTCTTTGTTAATGCTGCCTAGAACAGTAGGAATAAGCTCATGGAACATTAGGGGGATGGGTGACCCTATCAAAAAAGCCACTGTATTTTCAGAATTGGAATCCCATGGTACCGAACTGATATGTTTGCAGGAAACACACCTGACTAAAGAGTCTAAATCATTAATTAGGAACAAGAAATTTCAAGTACAATTTCACTCAGTGTACTCCTCTTACTCAAGGGGAGTGAGTATATTGGTTAAAAAAGGGGTGGCGTTTTCCTGCAGGGATGTCAGGATTGGCACATTGGGCTGTTACATTTTTTTGCATTGTTTTATAGAGGGTAAACCATTTGTTATAGCAAGTTTGTATATTCCTCCCCCATTTAAGTTGGAGATCCTGTACCGCTTGCTAGAGTATGTGGAGGATAAAGCTGACACCCCGATTATAGTGGTGGGGGATTTTAATGTGGTCCTCAATAGTTGCCTGGATAGGTTCCCACTAGGGGCTCGGGCGGAAAGAGCGATAGAGGGACGGTTTGCCCAGCTCCTCGAGGAGATTGGGTGGTGTGACCTTTGGAGAACCGGTAACCCAAATGACCGGCAGTACTCTTGCTTCTCAGGGTCACACCACACACTCTCTTGTATAGATCTGGCCATAGGCAATAGAGAAGTACAGCCCCTTGTAAACCAAATAGAATATCGGCCAAGGGGGATATCAGACCACTCACCCCTGATGCTGTCGTGAATGTGCATGATAGACATACTCAGAGATTGTGGACAATAAACCCAACATGGCTGGAGATAATAGGGGGTACAGAAGAAAGTTTCGCAAGATTAAAAGAGTTTGTAGAATACAATTCGGGATCGGCATCTGAGGGGGTGGTCTGGGACTCTTTAGAAGCATTCCTTAGGGGGCTTTTAATTCAACGGAAAAGGTTATGGGGTATTCCTGCGCTATCGTAAGACGGGGTGAGGGAGAAAAGGAAAAGCCCAAAAACAAAGTGAAACAAGGAAAAGCAGCCTACACCGAATAGGGTACAGCCTGTTCCTCGCTAAAATGAAGATGAGTAAAGATGTGGTGCTGCGCTAATCCTTTAGATGAACACTTATTCTATGTGTAATACCTCAGTGATGGTGGGTATCTCCAAGCATAAAAATAAAAATGAAAGTAAAATATATAGCAGTAAACTAGTACCAAAAATGTGACACTGTAATAAAAGCATAAAGTGGTGGTATGTCTTCCAGCAGCGTATAACAATAGACCTATTATACAGAAATTCTACTAGTTCTAACAATAAAAACACATAAAATTGGTGAAAAGTGACTAGTGCTTCTGAATAATTCTAATACACACAGAATACATAAAAAAATTATATAACAAACTAACTTTAGACGTAATCAGTCTCTGGCTGGACTGACATTACACCTGTGACTTAACACACTCCCTGGTGTATACATACAAAGTGAATCGTGCTTAAAGTGCATAACATAGAGTGACAGTCTTGATATGGCTGAGTGATATAAAGTTCATTCGTATGCATGCAAGTAACAAGTGCTCCTCTTAAAAAATGATCAATAATTCAAAGTCCACAGAATATGAGTGGTTCACTTGGTGCTAAATATGCGTGACAGTAGTGGTGACTCTTCATGCAGCACAGCACACACTGGTGGGCAGTGGCCCCTTACCTGAAGGTAATGGGGTACTCGCATTTAGCCACTTAAGGGCATGGCAACCTTTCGTTGTGGAGGCGGTGGAATCAACCAGCTGTAGGGGGTTGGTGGGGATGTCGTCCTATCCTGGTCTATAACCTATGCGGGCATCTATTCCTTCAAGTAGTGTCCCAGGGTCACCCAGATAAATCAAAAGAAGGAAGCCCACGATGGTGTAATATTGTATGGCAAGCGTATAACTCTTTATTAAAAACGTATGTACTCACATTACAATCACTGATACCGGGTGGAGATCCGACGAGCAGCGAGCTCGTAATGCAAAAAACAGTCATAGAGTGCCTGTCCCGTCCCTACGCGTGACGTCACGGTCAGGAAGACTTCTTCCCCTGAAGAAATCACGTGACCGTGACGTCACACGTAGGGACGGGACAGGCACTCTATGACTGTTTTTTGCATTACGAGCTCACCGCTCGTCGGATCTCCACCCGGTATCAGTGATTGTAATGTGGGTACATACGTTTTTAATAAAGAGTTATACGCTTGCCATACAATATTACACCATTGTGGGCTTCCTTCTTTTGATTTATCTGGGTGACCCCGGGACACTACTTGAAGGAATAGATGCCCGCATAGGTGATAGACCAGGATAGGATGACATCCCCACCAACCCCCTACAGCTGGTTGATTCCACCGCCTCCACAACGAAAGGTTGCCTTGCCCTTAAGTGGCTAAATGCGAGTACCACATTACCTTCAGGTAAGGGGCCACTGCCCACCAGTGTGTGCTGTGCTGCATGAAGAGTCACCACTACTGTCACGCATATTTAGCACCAAGTGGACCACTCATATTCTGTGGACTTTGAATTATTGATCATTTTTTAAGAGGATCACTTTTTTGTTGCATGTGTTACTTGCATGCATACGAATGAACTTTATATCACTCAGCCATATCAAGACTGTCACTCTATGTTATGCACTTTAAGCACGATTCACTTTGTATGTATACACCAGGGAGTGTGTTGAGTCACAGGTGTATGTCAGTCCAGCCAGAGACTGATTACGTCTAAAGCTAGTTTGTTATATAATTTTTTTATGTATTCTGTGTGTATTAGAATTATTCAGAAGCACTAGTCACTTTTCACCAATTTTATGTGTTTTTATTGTTAGAACTAGTAGAATTTCTGTATAATAGGTCTATTGTTATACGCTGCTGGAAGACATACCACCACTTTATGCTTTTATTACAGTTTCACATTTTTGGTACTAGTTTACTGCTATATATTTTACTTTAATTTTTACTTTTATGCTTGGAGATACCCACCATCACTGAGGTATTACACATAGAATAAGTGTTCATCTAAAGGATTAGCGCAGCACCACATCTTTACTCATTTTAATTCAACGGGTAACAAAGGTAAAGAAGCAATCAAGGGCAAGGGGAGAGTACATTAGAAAAGAGGTGACGGAATTAGAGAGACAATATGTGATGGCCCCAAATCCAGAGAAGCAGGAGTTATGGGTGAAAAAGCAACAGGAGTACAAAATTGAAACAATCAGAAACGCTGAAAATAGGAGACTTCCAGAGGCAGAAGTGTTTTGGAGAGGGGGAAAGAGTGGGTCGAATGCTGGCATTATTAGCCAACACTAAATCTCCCTCCTCATCAATCTCTATGATCAGGACTCCCATTGGGGAAATCTCGTCCGACCCTCTGGTGATTAAGGAGACATTCTTTGAATTCTATAAAGAACTATACAAGTCACGACGGCACTTAGAACGTGGAGAGATAGATAGTTTCCTAGAGGGTGTTGATTTGCCGACTCTCTCTGAAATAGATAAGACCAGACTAGAATCTCCCATAACCCTGGACGAACTGAAACAAGCAGTAGCGGACATGCCCAATCAGAAATCCCCGGGTCCTGATGGACTGCCCTTGGAAATTTATAAATATTACGGGGAGGTGCTACTTCCAACGCTTCTGACACTGAACTGGGCAGCTACAGAAGGCAGACTGCCCTCTTCGATGTCAGAAACCAACATAGTATTAATACAGAAAGAAGGGAAAGACCACCTCGATGCATCCTCATACAGACCGATCTCATTGCTATGCTCTGACATTAAAATCCTGGCAAAAGTAATGGCAACTAGGTTAAACAAATGTATTTCAAGACTTGTACACCCGGACCAGGCAGGGTTTATCCCTAACAGGTCTACCAGTGTAAACATTAGAAGGGCATATTTGAATCTCCAGGCCCCAGCAGGGAACAAGGGTTCCAGAGCTGTCTTGTCATTGGATATCACCAAGGCATTCGACAGCCTGGAATGGGGGTATCTCTGGTGGGTACTGGAGAGATTCGGTTTTGGCCCTCTGTTTATCAGATGGCTGAAAACCTTATATTTTCACCCAAGTGCCAGATTAAAAATCAATAATGAATACTCAAAAAGGCTACCTCTTGAGAGGGGGACGAGGCAGGGGTGTCCGTTATCACCCCTGCTGTTCGCCCTGGCAATGGAGCCACTTGCAGAAGTAATGAGAAGTTTGATCGGACTGCAGGGATTCAAGAGGAAATGCGGGGAAGAAAGGATAGCATTATACGCTGATGATGTGCTACTCTTCTTGGGCGATATGGGGTCAACCTTAGAAAAAGTGATACAGCTGGTGGAGGGGTTTGGGAGATTCTCGGGCCTGGTAATCAACTGGGGGAAGTCAACGCTCTTGCTGATAGATTTAACTACTAGCGCCCTTCCTGGCGGTATATCCCGGTTAAAGGTAACAGAGAAGATGAGATATCTGGGAATAGTTATGTCAAATGACCCTAACCAATATATTGGAGACAACTTAGTAAAGGGAAGAAAAAAGAAAAGAAAGAAAAAAAAATTATAAAGCCAAGTGCTGTGCCGTCACTGTGTCCGTGATAGCCTTTTGGTGTATTGGTGTGGGTCGGAGACCCATGTTCTGGGTGCAGATTCTCCCAGTTAGTATAAACTAAAATCTAGCATTGTTTGTGCTGTAGTAAGATAGTTACTCTGCCTTTAAATACTGTATACAGTAAGTGTATTTACTGACCTGTGGTACAGTGTGTTTGTGTTGTTCTTTTTAAATATGGCGGCTGTGTTTTCTCCACTTTGTGATGAAGCCACCACATGTGACCTGCCTATTGCAAGGGAAGAGATAGAAGAAAGTGGATCTCTATTCAAAGGACACAGACTATGTTAATGCAGTATCCCCACCTTAAGGCTTCATATATTGACTATACAATGTTCATGTTAGAGAATATATATAAAATTTCATGGTTCACTGGATATTACTTGTTCTTACTATTTAATATACAGTATGGTCTTTCAAATACAATACCGTATGGATTATTTTCTATACTGTAGTAACTGACATTATGTTAGAGATTGATAGAGATTCTTTTCTGTTCTTATAGATAAATGGGGGCTCTGCTCCTTAATACCACACAAGAGACACCATAACATATCAGTAGCCTGCAGTGGGTATCTGTAGCACACCTAGAGATATTTTTAAACTGGTTGTGAGTTTCTATTTTAATCTTAACACCGTTTTTTTCAAAACAAACTGCACAGGAAAAACCAGGGATGAAAACACTTAATTTAATAAGTACATGTACCTTTCTAAAACAGTGCAACACTATTAAGATGTGTATGAAACAATAAATATATCGTCTGACAGTCAATTCAAACTCTTTATTTTAAAATGAAATGTTTAAAATGTAAGCTACAACTAAATGCTTAAACATATATTTAAACAAATACTTTTACCGTTTATGTACTGTATGTGCCAGTGGCCAACTTTCTAAATATAGAGGGTGGTAAATATAGGGGGTCTCAAGCGTGGCCCCAGACTTGTCTAGAGCAATATTCTTCGAAATGTGGCCCATGGGCTGGATGTGCTTGCCTTTATCAGGCCCTTGGACACTATTCTTCCCACTGATGCAAGGCATTTCTTATACACTAACAATAGGGTACTATTTCTACTTTTTAGCAAGTATTGTGACACTTATAGCCATCATCTGCAATGTCTGAACAGAAAGGAAAAGAAGCGACTGGATATCGGACTGTGCAGGCCAGAAAAAAGGAGTTATGATATTTTGGTAAAATATAAATTTTATTCAATTGAACAAGTTAAAAAGTAGCAAAATAGGTAAAACCAAATGTGCTGATGAGATATACAATAGAGAAAACGAGATTGAGTGCTGAGCCAACAATCCGCATGTTCCAACGCATTTCACCAAATTGCTTCGTTAGGGCTTATGAGGTGCACATATCACACATCTATAAAGAAACAACATCATTAACAAAACATTCATATGAATTACATATAACCAACATCATTTGTAGTTATCTACTTGTCCTGCAAGACCGACCTCAATGTAAGACAAAACCAGCATAAAACTCCCTGGGTGGGCGCCGGAGAGTCAAAGATGGTCAACAGGGGACCGTCAAGATATGCAGGATGAATAAATACCAAAACAAAGACAGTAGAAAAAATAGGGATCATAGATGTCCTAAATATAGTGTCTATAGGGGCTATGGTGGGGTATAGTACAAATACCTACTTGGGCCATGTATTATGTAAACATTGGTCCTGAAAACTCAGATTTACAGTCAAGAAATCGGACCTCAAAATAGTGTATGATGAATCTGGAAGGTACTATTTCTACCACTGGCCCAATAATGGGGCAGTATTCTTCCCACTGATACCAACTGCAGGGCCCTGTTCTTCCCATTGATGCCAACAATAGGCACTATTCTTCCCACTGACTCCGATCATGGGTCACTATTTCTTCCCCTAATACCAACCATGGGGCAATATTCTCCCCACTATTACCAATGATGGGGCAATATTCTCCCCACTAATACCAATGATGGGGCATTCTGTACTCCCATCCATGCCAGGGCATTTTCAACTTCCACTGGCCACAGTCTGGCCTTCTCAAAGTCTGAAGGACAGTGAACTGGCCCTTCATTCAGAAAGTTTGGAGACCCTTGGTCTAGAGCAGGGGGCTCAAACTGGCGGCCCTCCAGCTGTTGCAAAACTACAAGTCCCATGAGGCATTGCAAAGCTGACAGTTACAAGCATGACTCCCACAAGCGGAGGTATGATGGGACTTGTAGTTGCGCAACAGCTGGGGGGCCACCAGTTTGAGACCCCTGGTCTAGAGGATGACACATCAGCTATGGGGACACTCACAGAATTGCATTGCAGTAACGCATTGTGCCACACATTGCATACAATGGTGCAATGCAGTGTTATTCAGAATGCTGACATATGTGCATTACAATGCACTGTGACATACTGAAGTACCATTTTTGATATTTTCCAGTAGCAGTACATTTTGTCGCAATACACTTAACCAGTTCAGGACCAGTTATACTGTGGCAGGTTGGCTCGGCTGGGCGAAGCGTCGTAGCTGTACGGCAGCCACGACAATCGGATTTGCTTCAGAACCGATCAGTCTCCAGGCCCAGGCCAATGATTTCTGGCCTGGACCTGGTGATCCCTTCTGACAAATTAAATCCTCCCCTGCCTGTGTAAGTGTAAACACAGGCAGGGGAAGTGAAGTCATCTTCCCTCGTGGAACTCTTTTCCATTCCAGAGAGAGGAGAGAAGACATTTCAGAGTAAGTTGCACCAACACTACACTGACACAGTACACATAGGCATGCTTGTTACCCTCCAATCACCCCCCCCCCCAGTTAACCCCTTCACTCCCTGTCACCCAGTGCAGTGTTCATTTTTTTTTATCACTGTACTGGTGTAATTTGTGACAATAATCAGTGTTAGGGTACTTAGTGGTAGGCCCAGATAGGTCTAGGGATCCCCCTAAACCACCCTAATAAAGGTTTAACCCCTTGATCACCCCCTGTCACCAGTGATCACTGTATTAGTGTCATGGGTGACGCTGGTTAACTATTTATTCTTTTATAGCGTCAGGGCACCCGCCATATATTACCTAAATAAAGGTTTAACCCCCTGATCACCCGGCGGGTGATATCAGTTAGGTTTTAGCATCAGTAAGGGTCTGCGTCGCCCCAGGCAGAGACAGATTAGTGCCAGTAGCGCTAACACCCACACACGCACCATACACCTCCCTTAGTAGTATAGTGCCTGAACAGATCAATATCTGATCTGATCAGATCTATACTAGTGTCCCCAGTAGTTTAGGGTTCCCAAAAACGCAGCATTAGTGGGATCAGCCCAGATACCTGCTAGCACCTGCCTTTAGCCCCTCCGCCCAGCCCACCCAAGGCTGAGTATCAATCGATCACTGTCACTTACAAAACACATAACTGCAGCATTCGCAGAGTCAGGCCTGATTCCTGCGAATGCTAACCCTTTTTTATTGGTAGCGTTTGAAGCAGTCGCTAACAGTCAGATGCTCTTTTTTCCTTTGAGTCTCACTAGTGTACCGGTAAATTTAGAAGCCAAAATGTTCAATCAAAGGTACACTAGTGAAGAGGCCTACATGTTTCTGAGCCTGACAGATGAGAGTGAAGAGGAAGTCACCCACCTGTCCAATTCTGGCTCAGAATATGACCCAATAGACAGCAGCGGCACCCTGACAGATAGTTCTGACGACTGAGTAGTGGTCCCTGCCAAGGTCAGGCATACCCAACCCCGTTCTTCTGCTGTTGTCGAGGTGCAAGAACGGCAGGGCTCTCATATGGAGCCAGTACTAGTGCTGCTCATCCTTCTGGTGAACTGGCAAGCCCCAGCGGCCTAGTACATGCTGGTCATACATCCAGAACTGCAGTATCAAGTGGTGACATGGCGAGTCCCATAAGTGCAGTTCAAGGTGGTACTGTGGCTAGCACAACTAGTGTCCTGCAGGCACCAAGAAGACAAAGACAGGCCCGTCAAACCCATAGTGCCCTTCCTGCTGCATTTGCCAATCTGAATTGGGAGCCTACCACTTCTGCAGCACCTGTACTTCCTCCATTCACTAGCCAACCTGGAATTCAGGTGGAAACAGTTGATTTTACATCACTTGATTTTTATTCGCTGTTTTTCACTGAAGATCTCTATAGATCTATTGTGGACCAAAGCAATTTGTATGCTGGTCAATTCATCGCCGCTAATCCCCAGTTGACCCTTGCCAGAGATTGGAAACCTATAACAGTTTCTCAACTTAAATTCTTCCTCGGCCTATCCCTCCTCACCAAAAGTGAGTTGTGGTCATATTGGTCCACTAATCCAGTTCACCATTCACCATATGCCCGTGTTCTCTGCCTCCATGACCAGGACATGATAGGAGCAGATCTTGTGGTTCATGCATTTCATTGACAATGAACTCTGTCGTCCTTGGGGAGACCCTGGATATGATTGGCTCCACAACATTCGGCCCCTCGTAAACCACTTCAGCCAGCAGTTTGCAGCCTTGTTTACTCCCGATCAAGTTGCCTGCATTGATAAGTCCCTGATTAAGTTTTCTGGCCGCTTGTCTATCAAGCAGTATCTTCCCAGCAAGCATGCCAGATATGGGGTCAAGATGTACTGTGACAGTGCAATAGGCTATACATATAGTTTTATGGTTTACAAGGGAAGAGATAGTCACATGGAGCTGGAGAACTGCCCTGACTACATAGGGAGCACTGGTAAGATTGTGTGGGACATGGTGTCACCCTTATTCAGAAAGGGGTACCACTTGCACGTGGACAATTATTACACAAGCGTTCCACTTTTTAGTCACCTTTTTGATTGTGGAATTGGCACATGTGGCACTGTGCGATCGGATCGCCGGGGTATCCCCCAATGGCTTTTAGGGTACTGACTTAGACGGGGGAGAGAGTGTGCTTGAAATGTAATAATTTGTTAGCAGTGAAGTGGAGGGATTCTCTGAATGTGACAGTCCCAATTCCTACGGTGACTGGTGTTGTGGAGAAACCCCTCTGTGTCCACGAATACAACCTTAACATAGGAGAGGTGGACCTCAAGGACCAGTTGTTGGCGCCATACCTAATTGCCCGTAAGGCCAGACGCTGGTATAAAAAAGTGTCTATATATTTATTCCAATTGGCTCTGCTGAATGCTTTTGTGCTATACAAAGCTTCAGGATGAACTAGATCCTTCCTAGAAATTCCAGGAAGAGATCATCACAGCCCTTATGTTTCCAGACGGTGCTATGGCCCACCTTCCCAACGCAAATTCAGTGAGCCTGCTGCATGAGAGGCATTTTCCGTATGTCCTCCCTGGTACCCCTGCCCACAGAACACCCCAAAGATTTTGTGTCTGCAGAAAACACAGATTTAGGCGTGACACCCGCTTTTATTGTCCCTCCTGTCCTGACCAACCTGGTCTCTGCATCTGTGACTGTTTCAAACGCTACCACACTAATGGAGTATTAGCGTAGGGTACAGCACTATACAGTCCTTGGGCACACTTACACAGGGTCTTGAAAGATGAGATGGCCATTATATTTTGAGAGATCCTAATCTGGAACATTTACAGTTTACAGTTTGTATAAAAATGCAAAAAACAAACAAACACAAAAACACAAAAAAAGAAAAAAAAAGCTAAAAATAGTTGTGGTTTTATTTTTCTTCTCTCTCTATTGTTCTCTCTCTTATGTTCGCTCTCTGTTGTCCGCTCTATTGTTCGATCTCTATTGTTCTATATCTATTGTTCTCTCTCTATTGTTACTGTATTTTAGAACTGTAATGTTTTATTTTTTACTATGTTATTATGTTATACTATGTTATTTTGTTTTATTGTTAACCATCATTTGCTTAGCAGGTATGCCATTCAGCTGCATAACGGGTTTATTTATTCTGACAGCAACAGTGTTTGTTCCCACGATACGTAAAGCCGTGACTCCAGCGCTGTAGGAGGTGATTTAACCACCACAGTTAAAAAAAAGAGCATATATGCCAAAGCATGAGGGCAGAGGTGGAGGAGCGATTTGCTCCTAACATTAGGGGCGGATTGCCCCATGCTTCGGCATATATTTTTTATCCACAGATTGCGTTAACATTTTTTTTATTTTTACTATGTTTTATATTAAATTATATTGTATATTAAAGCAAATTCCCCATACAAAATAATGGAAACTCAGATGATTGGTTCCACAACTATTTATTCATAAGTGCAACTATTTATTCATAAGTAGCAACTCACATGGTTGATGACTAAAGGGTAACTCCACTTTTGTGGGGAAAACAAATAGCAAATACAGAAAAAATAATATAGCGTATACAATTGCAACACAAGTCATATTGTAATTGAATATTATTAAAAATTACCTTCCCTTTTTAATTTGCAGCCTCTATAATTTTCTAAAAATGCAATGCAATATGGCTACCTGGAGTTCTTCTGTACACAGAATGTACAGAATACCCCCCCAAAAACAAAATTTCCTGCTTGTGTGATTGGCTCACCAATTTTCCCAGAAGTCTGCACTAAGATACAAGTCAGATTTCAGGCATCCCCTGGAACAAAAATGTAATTTTTGGTGAGATATTCCCAATAGGAACACGACTAAAGGGATGCAGGCCCAACAGATTTCCTCATTAGAGCTTTGTAGGTGCACAGCTGATTGATAATTATGAAATCACTCCCACTAGACTCACTTTCCCACATAGGCACAGAGAAGTTGATGTCAGTGCAGAGGATGGTCTATGTGGACATCTTTCCCCCGGATGCCTGTTTTAATCATAAACCACGTGAGTTGCTAAATGTTGTACTTTCATTAAATGTAACCATATTGCTATACTTAGAGGGGTCACGCTTCTCTTTTATACCCAGTTGTGACGTGATGCTACTTGTATATCAAGACATCGCTCATTTATCAAGTTAAAATTTATAAAAAAACACTCGCAGAGCAGGTTTCGCTGTATTCACACCTTTTTTTTCAGTGAAGATTCCTTTAGAAAATCAGTCCAATAGTGTGAACAGGCCATTGGATAATGGCAAGTTGGCACAGACAGAAATTATTATGTCAGCAATATTTCCATTTTATAATTTTTTTATATAACCAAATTAACTGATTTATTATGTTTTACTCATTTTCCAATTCGTTTTTTTTACCCTTTTTGTTCCATGTGGGATGAGGGGGCTGCATCTGGTAGGCATGGATCTAAAGCAATATCTTACTTCCAATAGTGACTAATTGTCCACAGCACAACAGCACAGTGATCCTCTCCTGCTTTTCCCTAGCCATGGGATTAAAGGCCAAGTTCATCTTTTCAGGCAGAAGTTTAATGTCTTTTCTGCCCAAGCCATCCCAAGGTGTTTATCTCTCCCTTACTTAGTTCATGGCAGCTTTGACACTGCAACTCTTGGTTCAAGATTTTCAAAAATGCACTCTGAGCCCATCATTTCCTGGAGCATCATGTGACCATCCAGGGAACTTCATATCCCATCATGCACTGTCATATTGCATTACAGAATAGGGAGTAATTACCTCTCTTGACCACACCTCCTAAACAACCTCTCTCCTCCTATACCACCTCCTTATTTATTGCCACCCACTTTCTTACTTCTTCCAGTAAAGTGGTCATACACCTGACAATCTGCAAACTCCTTTAGATCTACCATCAGCTATGAAGTTCAAGAAGCTGCCTGATTTGATACAAATGTAATTGTATTTGTTTATGTGGGTCCTCATATTCCATAGTTTTGGTAAATCTAAAGAAAATTTATATCTGATTGTGCAATCTGATTGCTTAGTGTGTGACCTGCTTTACAAGTACATGGAAGGGAGTGGGTATAGAAATTCAGCTGTTATTGTGGTAACACACCAGTTTTATTTCCAGGCTCCATGCACATCTAATGTAGTGGACGTGCAATAGCAAAGTAGCTCATGAGACATTTTGTTTTGTTACTGCTTGCATGTTTTTTCCCACGCACTTTGCCAAGTTTGCTGCACATTTTTGCACACTACAAAATGTGCATTCGCTTCTGCATTTGGGGTGCTCTTAACAATTAATGGCTCCGAAGGTGCAACTAGTTCATTTTAGGTGTATAAAGGTGGCCATACATTATAAAATCTCTGTACAATCTTCTTTAGATTTACCAAAACTACCGTATTTATCGGCATATAAGAAGAAAATATATTACAGCGCACACATGCAAAAAAGACATTTACCTCAAGCAAGGCTAGTTTAAAACACCTAAGCATTTCTAGAAAAACATTTTCAAAAAATATGGGGATTTGGTCACACCATATTGCTATATGGTGCTAAGCCCACTTACTGCGACAAAGTACCCCTTAATCAGTGGGTCCTACACTATCCATGGAGTGGGAGAACCTGCATCTCTGAACCATGAGAGCATTACACTCTTCTAAATGGGAGAATCATAAGGTCTCCACCCATGACACAAGTGGACACTAATTAAAGGTACTAATGTTATGTAGTGAGGTGCTCCGCACCCAAAAGGATTAGTGTAGGACCCACTGATTATGGGGTACTTTGTCGCAGTAAGTGGGCTTAGCACCATATAGCAATATGGTGTGACCAAATCCCCATATTTTTTGAAAATGTTTTTCTAGAAATGCTTAGGTGTTTTAAACTAGCCTTGCTTGAGGTAAATGTCTTTTTTGCATGTGTGCGCTGTAATATATTTTCTTCTACTGTATGGTCTTATGGCTGCACCATCTTTAATGCATTTTTTAGAGTGTGCCCCCCAAATATCTTGTTTGTGTATCGGCATATAACACGCACTTTTTTCCCCTGAAAATCAGGGAAAAATCGTGGGTGCATTTTATAGGCCGATCCCCGCCGATTTCTGTGTCATCGGAGCGATCGCGGCAATTGCCGCGGTCGCCGCCGACATACACAGCCGTGGGTAGATTAAAAAATGGCGCCGAGACTGCAGGGAGCCGAGATACACATACCCGAGTGTTCTCGGCTTTTTCCGGCGCCGCCGTCATGCCCAGTCCCGCCCCTGGACCTGTGTTATGTCCATCATAGGGCGGGACTGGGCGTGACTGTGAGCGGCGCCGAAAAAAGCCGAGAACACTCGGGTATGTGTATCTCGGCTCTTGTCGGATCCGAGATGCAAGAAGATGGTAAGGTACAAAACAGTCAATCAGTAGAGGAAGACAATGGCTGTGCAATGAGGAAGAACTGTGCTCACTGACAATGATTGCCAATGATTGCATGTAACTGCAGAGGTGGGCGGTAGCAATCTCCTGGAAGGGGAGGGCAGGTGCAGACTGTGTGTTAGTGAGGGCAGCTGCTGAACTATTTCCTTCTAATTTTTTTTACATCCCAAAGGACGAATACTGGAAGTAATGGAGGAGTTTGCTATAGGAGACACTAGATACTGAGGTAAAGCCTGCTCTAGAATATAGAGAAAGCTTTTCAGTTTCTGCAATTAATAGCATATTAGTACATAGGGAAGCTGAAATTTAAAAAAGAAGTGCCATAACATCTGACACGACATTACTTCCTATGTAAACACAATGTGGATTCATTGTTCCACATTATGCCTCCTATGCTCTAATACTGTGCACTCCTGGTTTGAGGTCTAGAGCATAGCAGGCAACATATTGAGTGATAGCTGGCTGCTTGTTGGGAACTTCAGGTATAAGTGGCATTCCTTTGGAAACTAAAGACAAGAAGGAGAAGGGGATACACTCAATTAAACCAATGCTGTTTCATTTACTACTCTACTGAAAAAAATAGTTTGCAGCATTTTTTATTTAGCATTTAGTATTAGCAAGCACCACGAAGACTTTAAAATTTACATTTTTATTTACATTTTGGTCCACCAACTTGCTAGTAAATAACTGTGTAAACTATATCCCTTCTATAGTTTTTAAAGGTAATGCCCCGTACACACGGTCGGATTTTCCGATGGAAAATGTCCGATCGGAGCGTGTTGTTGGAAATTCCGACCGTGTGTGGGCTCCATCGGACATTTTCCATCGGATTTTCCGACACACAAAGTTGGAGAGCAGGAGATAAAATTTTCCGACAACAAAATTCGATCGCGTCAATTTCGACCGTGTGTGGCCTGTTCCAACGCACAAAGTGCCACGCATGCGCAGAAGAAATTCCGACACGGAACAGCTCGTTCTGGTAAACTAATGCCGCGTACACACGGTCGGACTTTCTATCCTACTTGGTCCGGCACACTTTCCGACGGACTTTGTCCGCCAGGTGCGCCGGACTTTGTCCGCCAGGTGCGCTGGACTTTAAAATGGACGGACTTGCCCACACACGCCCGGACTTTCCGGCGGGCTAAGTCCGCCCGTCTTTCCGACGGACTTTCGCCGGAGTTCCGGCGGACTTTCAGAATGAACGGACTTGCCCACACACGGACAAGTCCGTTCATTTTGAACGTGACTCAGGTGCGACGGGACTGGAAAAGGATGTCAATCTTGCCGCTTTTATCGGCGAGATTGACACCTTGCGAGCCCCGTCGCGGGGCATACCAGGCCCTTAGGTCTGGTATGGATTATAAAGGGATCCCCCTACGCCGAAAAAACGGCGTGGGGTCCCCCCTAAAATCCATACCAGACCCCGATCCGAGCACGCAGCCTGGCCGGTCAGGAAAGGGGGTGGGGACGAGCGAGCGCCCCCCCCCCTCCTGAGCCGTACCAGGCAGCATGCCCTCAACATGGGGGGTAGGTGCTTTGGGGGAGGGGGGTGCCCTGCGGGGCCCCCCCCACCCCAAAGCACCTTGTCCCCATGTTGATGAGGACAAGGGCCTCTTCCCGACAACCCTGGCCGTTGGTTGTCGGGGTCTGCGGGCGGGGGTTATCGGAATCTGGGAGCCCCCTTTAATAAGGGGGCCCCCAGATCCCGCCCTCAACCCTATGTGAATGAGTATGGGGTACATGGTACCCCTACCCATTCACCTAGGGAAAAAGTGTAAGTAATAAAACACACTACACAGGTTTTTAAAATATTTTATTAAACAGCTCCGGGGGGGGGATCTTCCTCCGGCTTTGAGGGTCTTCTTCCGGCTTCGGGGGTCCCTCCGCTTCATCTTCTCCCGGCGTCCGGTTGGTTCTTCTCCGCTCTCTTCTCTCTAGTTCTTCGGCCGGCTCCTCTGCTGTCTTTAGGTAGCTCTCTTGCCAGCAGAGGTCTGGACTTCTGGGCTTCTTGTCTTCTCTTCTCTTCTCCAGATGTTGACACGACGCTCTCTCCGGCTGGACTGCTCTCCGAGGGCTGCGTTGTGACTTATATAGGCGGAGACCCCGCCCCCTTTTGATGTCACAGTCCCTGGGCATGCTGGGACTGTGACGTTTTAGGGGGCGTGATCACTGGGTGATGTTGACCACGCCCCCTAAAACATCACAGTCCCAGCATGCCCAGAGACTGTGACATCAAAAGGGGTGGGGTCTCCGCCTATATAAGTCACAACGCAGCCCTCGGAGAGCAGTCCAGCAGGAGAGAGCGTTGTGTCAACATCTGGAGAAGAGAAGACAAGAAGCCCAGAAGTCCGGACCTCTGCTGGCAAGAGAGCTACCTAAAGACAGCAGAGGAGCCGGCCGAAGAACTGGAGAGAAGAGAGCGGAGAACCAACCGGACGCCGGGAGAAGATGAAGCGGAGGGACCCCCGAAGCCGGAAGAAGACCCCCGAAGCCGGAGGAAGATCCCCCCCCGGAGCTGTTTAACCACTTCAATACCAGGCACTTAGACACCTTCCCGCCCAGCCCAAATTTCACCTTTCAGCGCTGTTGCAATTTGAATGACAATTGCGCGGTCATGCTACACTGTACCCAAACAATTTTTTTATCATTTTGTTCCCACAAATAGAGCTTTGTTTTGGTGGTATTTGATCACCTCTGCGGTTTTTATTTTTTGCGCAACAAATAAAAAAAGACCGAAACTTTCGAAAAAAAACAAGTTTTTCTTTGTTTCTGTTAAATTTTTTTGTAAATAAGTACGCTTTCTCCTTCAATAATGGGCACTGATATAGCTGCACTGATGGGCACTGATACGGCTGCACTGATGGGCACCGATGAGGTGGCACTGATGAGGTGGCACTAACGGGCACTGATGATGGGCACTGATGGCACTGATGGGCACTGATAGGTGGCACTGGTATGTGGCACCGATGGGCACTCATAGGTGGCACCGATGGGCACTCGTAGGTGGCATTGATTGGCATATATGGGTGGCACTGATGGGTACTTATGTGTGGCACTGATGGGCACTGATAGGTGGGCACTGATGGGCACCGATGGGCAATGACAGGTGGCACCGATGGGCAATGACAGGTGGCACCGATGGGCAATGACAGGTGGCACCGATGGGCAATGACAGGTGGCACTGATATAGCATTGCTGGGCAGATCTGGGCATTGCTGGGCAGATCTTTGGAATAATAGTGCCAATCAGTGCCCATTTGTGGGCACTGATTGGCACAGATTGGGCACATGTGGATGGCCATGGGGTACATACCTGGCCATCCACGTTGCCCCTTCCCTGGTGGTCCTAGTGGCATCCCTGGTAGTCCAGTGGGGTGATCTGCGGGGGGGCTGCGCTGATAAACAATCAGCGCAGACCCCCCCTGCCAGGAGAGCCGCCGATCGGCTCTCCTCTACTTGCGTCTGTCAGACGCGAGTGAGGAAGAGCCGATCAACGGCTCTTCCTATTGACAGCGTGATCAGCCGTGATTGGACACGGCTGATCACGTGGTAAAGAGCCTCCGCCGGAGGCTTTTTACCAAGATCAGTGTAGAGGTGTGTCAGACTGACACACCGCTCCACCGATCGCCGCGATGCGCGCCCCCGGGGGCGCGCTGCGGCATGTTATCCTGAAGGACGTCATATGACGCCCAGTCAGGATAACACAACCACTTCCCGGACGTCAATCCGCTATAGGGCGGGCGGGAAGTGGTTAATAAAATATTTTAAAAACCTATGTAGTGTGTTTTATTACTTACACTTTTTCCCTAGGTGAATGGGTAGGGGTACCATGTACTCCATACTCATTCACATAGGGTGGGGGGCCGGGATCTGGGGGCCCCCTTATTAAAGGGGGCTCCCAGATTCCGATAAGCCCCCGCCCGCAGACCCCGACAACCAAGGGCCAGGGTTGTCGGGAAGAGGCCCTTGTCCTCATCAACATGGGGACAAGGTGCTTTGGGGTGGGGGGGGGGCCCCGCAGGGCGCCCCCCTCCCCCAAAGCACCCACCCCCCATGTTGAGGGCATGCGGCCTGGTACGGTTCAGGAGGGGGGGCGCTCGCTCGTCCCCACCCCCTTTCCTGACCGGCCAGGCTGCGTGCTCGGATCGGGGTCTGGTATGGATTTTAGGGGGACCCCACGCCGTTTTTCGGCGTAGGGGGTTCCCTTTATAATCCATACCAGACCTAAGGGCCTGGTATGCCCCGCGCTTGCCGCAATAGGAAAATTTGTTTTTCCTATTGCAGCGAGCGCGAGATGCAATACCCTGCCCTCGTGTTGTATCTGGTCCGTCGGACCAGCATACAGACGAGCGGGCTTTCCGTCGGACCAGCACACACACGAGCGGACTTTCCGCCCGAAACTGAGTCTGGCGGAAAGATTTAAAACTTTTTTCAAATCTAGGTCCGGCGGGCTTTTGGGAAAAAGTCTGCCGGAAAAGTCCGCCGGTGCCTACACACGGGAGGATTGTCCGGCACACTCTGGTCCGCCGGACCAAGTATGCCGGAAAGTCCGACCGTGTGTACGCGGCATTAGCGTTCGCAATGGATACAGCACTTTCGTCACGCTGCAATGTTAAAAATGGTTTAACACAGCGCACTCTCTTCTTTATAATGTGACAAGAATAAAGTAGTTTTGCTGCTCATATTCACACAGACTTCACACAAACTTTTTTTTTTTTTTATTGGAATTCCCTGAATATATTTATATTTATATTTATATAGTTTGACTCCAGAATATTTTTGTGTGTGCTTTGTGTGTCAAGTTACCCCAACACCATTGATATCTTTTATTATTTAATCTCAAGGAGATTGTTTGTTGTTGGTGTCCCTTGTTAATTTCACATTGTATTTTTGAAATGTACTTGAATCCTCACAAACCAACTGTCCTTTTTGAAGTTAAACACACATAGGCAAGTATAATTCAAACAAAAAATCCTTTATTAAGGGCTCAGAACCAAACAAAGAGGGAGGCAACACTGGATCAACAGGAGAAATTAGCGAAGCCTGGGACCCCAACGGCAGACATCAATTCTTGAACATCAAAATTGGTGGCCTGAGGAGATCCGGATAGCAGCAAATGACATCTGTGTCCCCAGGCTGTGGTACCACAAGAGGCTGCATCTTTTGGCTGACCAGACTGGATCCAGGGTCCTCACTTTCTGGTCTTCCTTCCACGCCTTCTTCCCGGCTGTGGCTGTGCTGTTGGAGATGTGGCAGGAGGAGGAGTAGGACCTGGAGGAGGAGGAGGACTGGGAGGACCTGGAGGAGAAGGAGGATCTGCAGGAGGAGGAGGAGGACCATCTGTGAGTTTGCAAAGGTGTGTCTGAGATGTAATTTGGCACCTCATACCTTTGTTAAGAGGCTCCAATATGAGCGACTCACACATGACTTGTTGTCCCTCCTCCATCCTCTGCATTTTATAGGCAATGGTGGCAGCAATGTCCTCCTCCACGGTCTGTGGTGCTCCCAGGGCCTCTGTAGCCCTCCAAAAGAGTCCTCTGGCAGCCTCCTCTAGGACACTCCTCCTCCTGCCACTTTCTCTTTCCAGGGGGAGTGGAGGGACCTGAAGATCAGGCAGCCGGCTCGGCCCAGCCACCTCCTGGCTGCGACTTTCCTGTGTATGAAAAAGGGACATGGTTTTAGTTTTTGCTTCATCAATCACAATCCTAAATTAGTACTCCCAACTAACATCTAGTTAACATCATTGATTGGACAAGCAGAAATACTTAGAGGAATGCTATACCTGGCTCAATCTGGGCTCCTCCACATGTTGCCTGGAAGGCCCAGGTTGGGCGACAGAAGCCTCAGCCGGGGGGGGGAAGGAAGCGTGGAAGGAAGACTGGAGAGGAATGGCCTGGGTTCAGTCTGGCCTGCCAGAAAATGCAGCCTGTCGTAGTACCACATCCTGGGGACATAGATGTCATCTGCTGCTCCGGATCTCTGTGAATCCTGGACTTTCTGGCGCTCCCTGACATATGTGCTCCTCAGGTCACCAATTAAGATCTTCAAAAATGTGATGTCTGCCGTGGGGATCACCTGCTTCACAATTTCACACAATTGCTCCAGTGCTGCCTTCCTCTTTGCTTGGTTCTTGTAATGTGGGTGGTTAATCTCCCACAGACATGGCAACTCCCTTAACATATCAATGAATAGTGACATGAAGTCATTATCTTTAACTAAGATATCCATGTTCACTGCAAGACACAACACAAGACAAAGCCTATTGTCAGACAAAACTCTCCTAATCTTGTTACAATATAGGCCTCAATCTAGAAACAGTATAGGCACAAGTTTGTCTCTTACCTTCGTTCTTACGATCGGCGCGTCCAATGCTCCTTCCTCTGCTCACAGATCGTACGTAATAAGCACGTGTGTTACGCTTTATATACACTGCGAATGCGTGTAACTCCGCCCGCCCCTGACGTTCTTTCTAGTCTATTCCCTGGCCCTTTTCGTTCGGCGCAGTGGGGGAAGAGCACATGGTGGAGTCATAGCAGGTGCGTGCTAATTATAGCAACGAGGAGGAGGCGGAGGAAAGCCCGGAGACAGAAACGTCCCGATCCAGAAGGAGAAGATTTAAGGCCACAAATATGTCCTTTGGGGAGATGTTGGAGATGGTGGACATCCTGAAGAAGGCCGACTATGACGGAAAGTATGGGCCTTACCCCAATCCCAATATTAGAAAGGCCAAGATCATGGTGAAAGTGGTCAAAAGTCTGCACAGGAATTTCGGGGGAACTGCGATCGAAAGATCAGCTCAGGAAGCGGTGGTCGGACCTCAAATTACGAGAGCCAGAGCAGTACAGAAAGATCCGGAGAGTGCTGCAAAAAAGTAAGTAGTTGTGCTGTGTTCATATTCTTTTTGTCTTTATTACGTTCGTGCTGCCCATATGCTTTTCTTAATTGTACAGTTTCAAATGTCAATTTTAATGTTCATGGGCCCATTATTCGTTCGTATCCAACATTTTGTTTCCCCTCTAAAACACCATTGTTTAGGCCATATGCATTTTCCTACATTTTTTAAGGCCTACTTGGATGCAAAATATTTGGTTGTGTAGATGGCTTTGTTACTAGAATGAAATGCAAACTAGATTCTGTGTAAGGAGAGGACACTGAGCAGCTGTTTTCACATCTGGACACTGGAGCACTAGTGTGTGACACCAGAACAACATTTTTATTAGGGGGGGCACACAGGTGCTCCAGTGTATACTATAGGGGGGTCTCCATCTGTGAAGCTTGTACTAAACAGGTAAAGTATTGCAGCTTGACAAAGGCCAATAAAAAAAATACATCTTGGAACTCTGCTAAAATTGACAATTGTACCCCACTTCCAAGCAATGTTTCCTATTTATAGTTCTGCCATCAAATATCTGTGTGCTAATTATACCATTTTTGTTTTACATAGGGGAGAAAAGACTCGGAGGACACCCCTCATCCGAGGAGACCAGAGACCCCCCACCTATGGAAGAAGGTGAAATACCCCAAACACAAGCAGAGCAGGAGGAGGAAGAAGATGTGGTGGAACTAGTCATCACAACAGGTGAGTGTCTGCGACCACAGGCTCAGGTAAGAGATGGATGTCCGCAGATTTTTGATACCTGTTTATGTTTGGTTTCTCTCTTTTTAGGTGATCGTGATGTTAGGGATGGAGATCCTTTCACATCTGAAAGTGCCCAGATCCTGATTGGGGAGATCATGGGGTGTAATTTACAATTGGAAAACATCCAGAAAAAAATAAATGATGTGATAAAAAAAAAATAATAACATCATTGATGTTTTGGGGCGAATTTAAAACCCCACAAAATCCCTTTTTTTTGTGTGGTACAATGTTTATAATCTTTTAGCAATGTTTGGAAAAGCCTAATTTGGAGGATGCACACAGTGTGTCAACATGTGCTATCTGCCATCACGGGAGATCAATGGACGCGTTTTGGGGGTGCCACACCTTCCTCAATAATAAAATAGCGGTGAGGAAGGGGTTGCTCCCACAAAACACGTCCCTTGATCCCCCGTGATGGCAGCTAGCACATGTTGACATTCGTAAATTGGTGTGCATCTTCCAAATTTGGCTTTTCAAGGGGTGATTTGACCCCATGTGAACGCAATATCAAACACAGTTCCTAAACTCATGTCTGATATTGCCTTCAAGTTTTACCATATGTGAACTTTGTAAGTTTAAATTTTTTATCTTTCTTGTTGGTTTTACATAGGCCTGTTTTTTTAATCAATGGACATTTCTATTTTTGATAATGCCACCCCAAAAATGGGTATCCAACAAACATGTTGGTTTGTTTGAAAAACCTTTTGTAAATGCACATGTGATTGTGCAGGTATTAAAGAGATTGTTAATCAAGAATGTGTGGATTATTGTCTCAACGCTACAACACTTTTGGGGTGATGTCATTGCTGTTTTCAGAGAAAATGGGGGTTATTTCCTAAGGGCAAATCCTCTTTGCACTACAAGAGCATTTTCATTGCAGTTTCAAGAGCATTTGTAGTATAAAAAGTGTATACGCCTTTAGTAAATAACAGCCAACAGTGCTTTGTATAAAGTTACACAATCACGTCATTTTCACGACTCCACACATTGCTGTCAGGGTCAGCTAAAACAAACACAAGCAGTAAATGTCCACAAATAATTTGTTTTTTTTTGTTTTATTGGAAAAAGGCTTCACAAATTTGAAGGCATATTGATGGCCCCCCTACCCGCAAAGAACTCCAGGTATCGTAACCGGACATCACGGGCACTCAGGGAGGGCAAGCCAGGACAGCCGCTTTCAAGCGACATCAGTGTTTCAGGTATCACTTCGGCCTTAGGCCCAACTGAGCCAGCATAGTTGGCTGAATGTTTCCTTAAAAAGTTATGGAGAATACAGCACGCCAGTATAATATGGTTCAGTTTATACTCCGCCATATGGATAGGTGTCAGAAATAGGTGGAACCGGCTGGCCAGGATTCCAAATGTGTTCTCCACCACTCTTTGGGCTCTGGCCAGCCGGTAATTAAAAACCCTCTGTTATGGGGTGAGGGTCCTCATCGGTAATGGCCGCATCAGGTGGTCCCCCAGCGCAAACGCTTCTTAAGCAACGAACACTAATGGGAGTCCTTCCACATTGTCCTCTGGAGCTGGCAAGTCCAAGCTGCCATTCTGGAGATGCCTGTAGAACTCTGTCTGGGCGATGACTCCACCATCGGACATCCGGCCATTCTTCCCCACTTCCACATACAAGAAGTCGTAATTAGCCGACACCACCGCCAACATCACTATACTATTGAACCCCTTATAGTTGAAATAGTACGACCCCGAGTTGGGTGGTGGGACGATGTGGACGTGTTTCCCATCAATTGCCCCTCCACAGTTAGAAAAGTCCCACCGCTGGGCAAAGTGGGAGGCCACAGTCTGCCATTCCTGTGGCGTGGAAGGAAACTGTAGAGGAAAAAAAAAACAATTACTATTTTTGCACATAAACATGGCAAGCAGATTAGACACAAACATTCTTGGCCAACCTCCAGATAGCATTTAGTAAGGGGAATTTAACAACGCCAAAGTATAAGGTACACTTATCATATTCACCCCCCCCCCTCTCATGGGCCAATTCTAACATTATGGGGTGTGTGGAAATCTTGGACAGGTAACCCTCTTCACTTCATTGAGAGATGAATGCCTAAATACTGGGTATTACTTGGAACAGCCGCTCCTTAGTTACACTATTGGCAGCCCACTGGACAGGTAAGAAGTGTCATAATACAAAGATATAAATACACATTGTACACATTTGAGGACATTTGGACATTCTGCTATTACCTGTTAAGATAATAATAGGATACAAAAACTTTGAACAGTACCAATAGAAAGTATACAGGCAGGCCCTTGCACTACATGCTTTGGGGAATTCATCCATAAATCTGACCACAAAAGAGATGGGTATAGTGTGTATGGGTTTGGCAAAGTCAGCAGATAGATGATTGAGGATAGATAGAGAATTGGGATCAGCTGACTTAGCAGTTGGGGGAGGGAGGGTTACTAAAAATGATTTGGGGACACCACTAAAAAAAAGCCTCTGACACTCTGCCAGAATTTAAAGCTAAAATAACATTTGGAAACATTTTAGGGGGTGTTTGGGGTAAAGCACTACTATGGAGCTGATAAAATACATTGTTAAGTGACTACATGAGGTGAATATAGGGCCCGTAGAGCATGCTGGGGAGGTAAGTGAAGGACAATCTGTATGAAGGACCTAAAAAATTAATTACATAAAAATCCAGCATGCATGAGGACAAAGGGGACATTCACAGCATATTACAATCATGGTAATTAGGGAATGAGGAAAGAAATACAATATATTAGCAAACATTCAATACAATAAAATGTGATATTAAAGGATAAAAATCTTACCTTCATATACTCCTTCTGCAGGACCTGTATGATGGCAGAACAGGTCTCTGGGATAATGATCCCCAGAGCCTGGGGGGAGATGCCTGTCGAGAACTTCAAGTCCTAGACTTCTCCCTGTCACTAAATACCGCAGGGTAGCGACGAGCCTCTGCTCCGTAGTGATAGCTTGCCTCATGCAGGTATCCTGCCTGCTAATGTAAGGGGTGAGCGAAGCCAGCAGATGGTGAAATACGGGGTCCATCATCCTGACAAAGTTTCCGAAATCATCAGGATTATTCTCACGGATCTCACGGAGCAAAGGCATATGAGCGAACTGGTCACGCTGAAGCAACCAATTCTTGGTCCATGAACTCCTCCCCACCCTGTTCATGGACTGGACTTGTGTCAAGGTCAGGACCCCAACACCAAGCCCCCGCACAGCACGAACTCTACGAGGAGTACGCATACGCAACATGGCTAGAAAACGGTCGGCTGCTCAGAACGAAGTAACAGAACGCACTGAAGAACAGCAAGGCCTGTGAAGAACGACCTGAAAAACAGTAACAAACGAACAAGAATACAATGACTACTTAAAGTCACGCGGAAATTGCTTGCACGCACTGAAGAGCAGATACAAACCCACAAGCACAAACTGAACGGCAGAAAACGATCTGAAAACCACGAGTCTGAAAAAGCGCGAATTGTCTCTCACCAAACTTTTACTAACACGAGATTAGCAAAAGGAGCCCAAAGGGTGCCGCGCTTGGTTCTGAACTGGCCTTTTCTAGTCTCGTCGTACGTGCTTGACGTCACCGCGTTGTTGGCGATCGGAAATTACGACAACTTTGTGTGACCGTGTGTACGCAAAACAAGTTTGAGCCAACATCTGTCTGAAAAAATCCTAGGATTTTGTTGTCGGAATGTCCGAACAAAGTGCGACCGTGTGTACGGGGCATAACTGTATTTTTTAAAATTTTCAAATACAGGTATTTTTTTCCTTTATTAATATTAAGCTTTGGGTTCTCAAGATTAAGAACTGCAGCTGACAAAAAGGTGGATGAGAATCAGTTGCTCTATGCAGTAGCAGCTGTTTCTCAAGTCGGCCCTGCTGTCAAACTCAAAATCAATATAAACAATTGAGTACTGTCTGTGATACTTTTTTCTTTACAAAGATTTTTTTAGATAACCTCAGTACAAAAGATATGTTGTATACCATTAGGTAGTACATTAGATTACATCAATAACAACAAAATCTGTAAAAGACAAGTTAATTAAGTGGGGGGAGGCCTCTTGAGGTATAGGGTCTCTCAATTTGTTACAGAACTAGGGGGACCTCCCTCAATGGGAACTAACTGTATCTTGGGAAAACTCCCCCCTCCCAAAGTCTTAGAGGGCCTCACGTAACCTTAACTTTGAGAATAAGTTGTGTCTCCAAGTCATTGACTGTGACTAAAGAACTTAGTTTGTAAGTAAAGTATTCAAGGGAACCCCTCCGGGAACTAAGAATACCCCATCTCAACTTACTGGAAGGTTCTTGGATTGTATGGGTGTTAAAGTAGAGGGCCAGCCTGAAAAAAAAATTCACCAAAAATCCTATAAAAAAATAAAAAAAAAACATTTGAAAAAAAAAAAAATTAAACTTACCTGAACCCTTGTTGCTAGGCAGTCTTCCTAATCTGCCTCTTCCTATTCCGCAGCGTGTTCTGCTCCTAGCTGAGCGGCCCTGTTGCCTTCTGGGAACTGTGTGTGTTCCCAGAAAACCACGGGGCCATTCACAGATCACCGTGCCGCTCGCACGTGCGCAGTAGGAAACTGGCAGTGAAGCTGCAAGGCTCCACTGCCTGTTTCCCTTACTTAGGATGGTGGTTCCGGGGACGGGTCGGCCTCAGGCGGCCGAAATCACGGGCACCCAGGACAGGTAAGTACTTATTTAAAGTCAGCGGCTACAGTGTTTGTAGCTGCTGACTTTTACTTTTTTTTTTTTCAGGGACGGAATCCCGCTTTAAGTAACTCCAGATATTGTCCAGGTTATCCTTAATCTGAGTAATGTAGTAGTGTAACAGAGATAGACAAAGAGGAAGAAAAGGGAGGAAGGAAATAGAGTAGAAGAGAGACTAAAGATACTTGCCAGTCTCCACAAAGCCTCTTCTTATGTTCATGTGCTGCCAGTCCCAGAGAACAGGGAGATATAGTGAGCCCATGGTTCCCATATCGCTTGAAATTTTTTTGACTCATCTAGAATATTGCTCACTATTAATTCCTGGGTCATGATCCATGATATTTTTCTTTTGGTTGATAATATGGATACTGTTGTTTTTTCCAGGCCCTAGCTATGGACAATTTAGCTCCCAGAAGTGTAAACGGGATTAATTTCTGGGCATGTTTGGGAATATTTGGCATGGGGCGATTGAGTACAGCAATTGTTGGGTTCATTGGAATTGAGTGACCAGTGACTCTACAATGAGGTAAAAGATTTTGTTCCAATAATCCCTAATTTGTGGTCATTCCCACCAGACATGGATCATGGTGCCCATCACGTGGAAATCCCTGAAGCATAATGGGGACGAGGATGGGTAGACGGCACCAGATGGGGACCAGATACCATCTAGTGATGATTTTAAGGTTGGCCTCTATTAGGGATGAATTGAATATTCCTTTAAAGGATCTGGAGAAAGATGAGTGCCGGTCCATTAGTTCCCATTCATTTTGAAGGTCCTTCTCCCATGTCTCCATGTATGGAAGTTTGGCATTTTGCCTGGCTAGTGATGAGCATATTATGGAGATGCCTTCTTTTTGCTCCATGGCCTGGCCACACCATCATTCATAATCCGTGAACAAGGGAGGATTAGGTTTGGTCTTCCATAGATTGTGAAGAAAGTGTGTGATTTGATGGAACCTACATTTTTCAGAGCTGGGTAGTTTGAGTTTAGTTTCACAGTGTTTGAGAGTGAGAGGCCCTGAACAGGAAAAGAAGTGTCCGATTCGATACATGCCCTTGTCTAGCCACCATTGGAAGGATTTGATGTCCATGCCTGGAATAAGTTGGGGATTGTGAAAAATGTGTGCTAGTGGTTGGATATTGGAGACCAGTGAGGTAAGATTTTGCATAGTGTCCCATAAGGAAAGAGAGTGTGATAGAGTTGGAGACAAAATGGGGGGTCTATTCTTCTGGGAACACCAAAGAAGGAAGTCCAGTGTGTTGGAGTTGCCTTTCTCTCAATTTGCACCCAGTCAGGTTTTTCTAATCTATTGTAGTCGATGGATATTTGTGCAAGTCTAGCTGCCTGATAGTACCAGACTAAGTTAGGGAAATTACCCTGCCCTGCCATTTAAGGCTAAAGAGGGTTTGTTGCGAAAAGAGGTACCATTTTTTGCCTCAAATAAAAAATTTTTATTTTCTCCTGAAAGGCTTTTATTTGATCTTTCCTTATCTGAATTGGGAGGGATCTAGATGGGTACAATAGTCTGGGGAGTAGAGTCATCTTGACCGAGTTAACTCTCCCTAACCATGATAAATTATAAGCCGACCAGGTCTTGAGGTCCAACTCTAATTTATGGAACATGGGGGGGTAGTTTGCATGATATAACTGTTCTATCTTGGGAGTAAGGTTAATCCCTAGATATCGGATAGACGAGTTACTCCAAGCAAATTTGAAGGCCTGTTTCAATTGCTGCACCACTGATTGCTGAAGAGAGACACTGAGTGCTTGTGACTTAGTGAGGTTGACCTGTAAGCCAGAAACGGTAGCAAATTCGTCTAGAAGTTAAAGGGATGTGTGATGTGGAGATGAGTATATGGTCTATCCTAGCATACAATTGATGCGGATTCTAGAAATGGGAATAATCTCATTTGGACGGGTTCAATTCCCACCAGATGTCAGCCAGGTTTTGTTGGCGTATCAGTTTAGCTATTTTCTAGCTACCTTTAGAGAGCCGAAAAGGCTGTGAGTTCAGGGGGTTTGGTTTTATCTAAGCCCTGGTCAAAGGCCGTATTAGAATTGCCTTCATAAATTGTGACACCCCCCACCATTGGTCCTAAAGAACATTGTGTGGAAGAAGTCAGTCTGTCTACGGTTGGGGGCATAGTATGAGACAATGCAGTACAGTTGATGATCTATAATACCCTTGACTAGGAGACATCATCCCTCTGGGTCTCTGTGTTCCAATTGTGGTGTCAATTTACAATGTTTGGAGAACAGGATGGTGACTCCCCTCTTTTTATCCTCCGCACTTGCTAGGAAAAACTAGGGGTAATGTGCATAGAGAAATGAGGGTGTGTTTCGGGAAGTGGGTTTACTGCAGTAACACTATGTCAATTTTTTGAGACTGATATGCTTGGAAGACATTCCTTCTCTTTACTGGGTAGTTAAGGCCTTGCGTGTTATGAGAAACTATACGGAGGGGAGGGGTGGGTGTTATGTCACCGGCCATGGAGCAAGCAGGTTAGGCAACTATCCATGTCATCATTACTCACCTTGATAATGAGTTGAAACCAGGAGCTTAGGGAGAATCAATTGGATACTGGGGTTTTAGATGGAGCCTCTGGAAAGGGTGATGCCTGGAAACGGGCTTGAAAAGAAAGAGGGTTAGAGATGTAGTAAAGGAGAAAAAGAGAAATCAGAACATGAGGGCCTAATGTAGGCCTTGAATGAGAGGGGGAGGGAAGGTACCCCCAGTCATTTAAAAAATAAATTTTGTTGTAGCCCTTTGTGAGGGCTAGATGCCTGTCGCATGGGCATATGATAACCATGTCCATGGGGCAGGGGGAGGCGCACAACAACTGCCCCGGCAACAGTCAGCCTTACAATAATAAATTATCTGCAACTATTCATTTGTAGGCACATAACCATCAACTTGTAGACTTTATACGCTAAAGTATGTGGGAAGGGGTAGGGGAGGGGGGAGGTAAAGGAAGGTGAAATAGGTAGGGTGGGGAGGAGGGTGTAAGGATATTTTAGCTTGCTGTCCACCATTTTAGCTATAAAAATATGTATCCATCTTAGAATAATATGTATATGTGACGTCTATCAAAAGTTAGTTTCAAATTCTTGTAAATCATATGATTTCCCCGAAATGACGCATGAAGTCCTTTCTTGTTGACAGTTTCTGTATGAAGAAATTATGTTCTATTTTTGGTTAGTTAAATATCCTGTATGTCTGTAAATTTAGCATATATTAACGAAGGGGTTGGACTTTTGTTGTGATGTCATGTTGGTTATATAAGCGAAAATGCGGAAGTAAAAGATTGGATCATTCTGAATTGCATGCCTTGTGTGTGTCATAATTTCTTGTCGGAATGATCTCCAGATCTAAATGGGTTTTTGAGGAACACTCTAATCAGGATATCATACGAGGGTTCACTTGCTTTTAGAACATACATACACCGCCAACAGCTTGGTGTCAGAATGTGGGGCGGTCATTATTTAAGTCGGGTGAGTCTGATTTAATTAATATTATTTCTCTTGCCGTGACTTTAGTTTAAAAGACCGTTTCCCTATATGGGATTAACAGAAGGAGTAGTGTTAAAAACATTTATGCAAATGTATGAACCTCAGTAGAAGTCCGTTCGGGTGACGGAAGAAAGGGCTCTGAGAAGTCCAAAGGAACTCTGAGATAGTTCTAAAAAGAAAGGGCTCTGAGAAGTCCAAAGGAACTCTGACATAGTTCTAAAAAGAAAGGGCTCTGAGTAGTCCAAAGGGGTTCTGAGAAACCCAAAGTAATATAATACAGTACTGTAAGAAGTTTTATAAAGATATCTGATGGAGTGTGCCAGAAAAACCCAAACCTCTTTGCTTGCCTTCCTGTCGCTTAGATAAAATAAGTGGATAAAATAAGGTAATCTGTTTGTCTGTGTGGAATTTGTCAGGTGTCATAAGGTAAGATGACACCTTTCCACTGCATTGTATTGTCATTGTATTATAATGAAACATAGAGTGATGTTACAATATTTGGTGATGTATTGATGCTGATTTTTAATGATTTATATATAAATGCTTTGAAAGTATAAGATATATATATATATATATATAGTTGGCAGGATGATTCTGGCATTGATGCAGTGAGTAAAAATATTTTATTTGCCTTGCTGTAATCAGACATTCAGTGTCATCTTAGGGAAAGTAAAAAAAAAAAAAATGTCTCAAAAGTGTCCTGATTGTATTACTGGTTTACACAAATTTGTGTTTCAAGAAGGATTGACAGTGCAGGGAGTAATGTCACTTATTGGAAGAGCAGGGGAGACTTATCAAGTCTGTCCCCGGTCTTTGAAGTATTGTGACATTAGGGACGTTTTTACCATTTAAAATATGGGTAGAGCGTTAGTAACACTTTTTTAAGGTAATACATAAATTGGTGAGGTTAACTTTTGATTAAAACATGCTATTTGAATAATTCTTTTTGCTACTGACATCTCTTGTAAAGGGGAAGTCAGGTGCAAATTTTGGACATTTGGCTTTTTGCCAACAGGGTTCAAGTACTAATATCTCACTGACTGTAATAGATAGTGGGGAATTGTGTACTACCGCAATTGAAGGAACTGTTTGAACCTGTTGGCATACTGCAAAAAGGAAAAAAGAGACTCGGTATCTAATTTAGAAAGAAAAAATAAATACCGTATATATGTTGTGGAGATCGGCTGGACCGAGGCTCCTTATAGTGTCCTAGCCCATACATTGTCCACGATGGGTTTAGCAGAGTCATGGGATGGTAAATTAAGGGTTAAATATTACATACCACAACGCAGAAGTTGAAAGCTGTAGAGGCTGCGCACGCCGTAGAGGGTCAGAATACAAAATACGCAGTTTTAAAACAAGCAGAAAGCACGGAGGAAAAAAAGAGGAAGTAACTACTCAGTTAGTTATATAAAGTTTTCCTTTCATTACACAAGACGCCGGATTTAACACTTAAGATGAAATGCACAGTCCTTTAAATACAGACTTATTAAAGTCTGTCTTGAAAAGAAAAAAAAAAAACGTTGATTGAAAAAGACGCAGCAGGATGTTTTGACATCCCAAAACAAACACCAGTATCAACACATTATCAAAATGATTTCTTAGGAAATCAAAGTGGAAACTTTTATAAAAAGAGGAAAGGGGGCAAGGACAAAGAGGGAGTTACATACAGAGAAAGAGGATTTCTTAAAGAAAGGAATCTTAAAGTGGGGTTCCACCCAAAAAAACAAACATATCTAAAAAATTCTAAAAAAAAAAACAAAAAAACATTTGGATATTTTTTTTTTTTTTACTTACCTCTAAATGCCTGTTGCTAGGTGGTCCCTCGTAATCTGCCCCTTCGTCTGCCTGGGCTGATGACATCACTTCCCCCTGGCACAGGAAGGGCTCGGCTCTTCTCCCTCCCTCCTGTCAATCATCTGGGACCCATTGCAGGTCCCAGGTGATTGAGCGGCCAATCACGGCGCTCGGCGCCGCTCGCACATGCGCAGTGGGTGCCAGGCTGTGAAGCCACAGCCCGGCGCCCACAGTTGAAATGCCGGCGCCGACGAGCGGAGGGGGGGGACGAGCGGGGCTTCGATCCCCCGCACCGCTGGACCCAGGGACAGGTGAGTGTCCAATTAAAAGTCAGCAGCTGCAGTATTTGTAGCTGCTGACTTTTATTTATTTTTTTTTTTAATGCCCCCCCTGGGTGGAACTCCTCTTTAAGGGAAATTGTCTCGCCTTATAACCCTCCCAGTAAAAAAAAAAGGCAAATGGTGACTATAGGTTTGTACAAGACCTAAGGGACATTAATAGCCTAGTGGTACCAATTGCCCAAGTAGTGCCTGATGTGCCATCAATACTTACCGCCATGCCATGCGATGCAGAGTATTTTACTGTGATTGATTTAAAGAATGTTTTTTTTCATCCCTGTAGATGAGGAGACATGGCCACTGTACTCCAAGTCACCCTTGGGCCCTGGACTTCCCCTCATGGTTCTGTACTGTTGCAGTATGTTGGTGATTTTTTGATTTGTAGTTCTTCAGAGGAGGACTGCCGAGCTGATAGCCTATCTTTATTGAAATGGTTACATGTATGTGGTTACAAAATGTTTAAGGAAAAGTTACAATGTTGTCAAAAGAAAAAAAAACAGTTGAGTATTTGTGCTCACAAAAGGAGAAAGAAGAGTCAGTCATAAAAGAGCTGCGGCTCTGAATGGGTCTGCCCCACCCACTTAATAGGAAGGACATGCTCACCTTCCTAGGTATGATTGGTTACTGCCGCCAATGGATACCTGACTGCTCTTTCAATGACAATATATTGAGACAAGCAATGTCTTTAAAGCAATGTCTCTGAAATGTCTGATACTGTAAAATGGTCTGATGAAATGTTAAATGTTTTTGCCATGTTTTGCCATGTTTTGCCATATTGAAATGTATAATGGTTACCAGCCCGAGCCTCAGGCCTCCTTGAATATGGCAGAATGTTTGACTTGTTTGCTAGGGAAAATTGCAGAACCATGGCGGGAGTACTGGCCCAGGAATATAGTGGGAGACTGTGCCCTGTAGTTTTTTTCTCAAAGATGGTCCCGGTGCGCTCTAGCATCTTGTGCCATGGTGGTTGAGATGGTCGCTTCTTTCACTCTGGGACACGACGCCACACTTCACATCACTTACAATGTGTCAATCTTGTTGAAAAATGTACATACACAGCACATGTCTGCTCAGAGGTTGAGCGGATATGAGGTGATTTTGCTGTCCAATCCAAAATTGCACATCAAATATGCTTCTCTCACTGCAGGCCCGGCATCCATTTTAAACGCCCTTTTAGGATTAAAAAGGAGAACAGGATGAGGTTGTGCCATAACATGACTGCATAAACCTCATTCACCAAGACACATCACACAGGTCTGATTTATCTTCCACAGTACTACCGGACACACAGAATGTTTTTGTGGATGGTTCTTGCTCTAGGCTATAGTACACTGCAGAGCATACACAGGCCAATAGACAGAGATAGCCAGGGGAAATGAGCAGGTCTGGCTGACCTTGCTGCTAAATAAGCTGCTATCTCACAGACAGCAGACATCCAAATTGCTATGCTGATACCTGACCTATCCCCATTTGAACAGTCATTTGCAGATCCCCAGGATTATGCATCAAATTATGAGTTAAGGGACTGGAATGGAAAGGGTGTGTAGAGAGATCCAAGGTCTGGATTTCTCTGCAAAGAGGACAAACCATGTATACCAACAGCAAGTGCATTCACAGTACCACGGAATAGGCCACGCAGGTATACAAGTCACGGCTGATTTCACACACATGCCCAAACTAGGCAAAAGACAGGAATATCTTTTGATAATTGTGGACATGTTCTCAAATGGTCCAGCTTTTATAGCCAGGGTCTGCCAGGACTTGGCAAAAACTCTCAAGATAGAATGGAAGTTTTGCATTCCCTACCACCCTCCAAGTTCAGGAATAGAAGAAAGGATGAACAGAACAATAAAAGACAAGATAAGAAAGGCCACAGGAGGAACCTTTGCCAACTGGAGAAGGGTCCTCCCAGCAGTCCTGGCAAAAATACGTTTTTTTTGAAGTTTTGATGAGTAGATTTTTCCCCACCCCATAGGCCAGAGCACCTTTAATGGTAGAAAAGGGAGATTTAGACTTAATACAAGAAGAATATGTAAGAAAACTGGTTGAAATATTGGATACAGTCAAAGAAATGTTGCTCGCACCTCTCTTTTTTTCTTCACAGGAAGCTACTCACCTCTTCAAGGAGGGAGACACTGTGGTGGTTCAACAGCTGAACAGAAATAAGAAGCAAGAGTATCCCTTTGGACCTCCTATTATGGTGATTGCAGTGATCAGAACGGCTATCCTGGTGGAAAACTGCTAGTCCGGGATCCATGCCAGTCGAGTGAAAAAGGTTGCCCAAAGCCCCAAGAGCAGGAAGGAGATCCTTAATACAGGAGGCCCTCAAGCAGAAGTCCAAGCAGATGAAGGAAAAGTTCCTGGAAAAGCAGGTCCGGCCAGAGAAGATGACCTTGCTTATTTCACCACAGACTTCTGGCAAAACATTTTGCTTCCTGTTCCTGATCACCCTGATGGTGTTCCCGTCCACTTGGATCATCACTAACTGTATCTACCACCCTGAAGATTTGGGTGCCATTAAAAGTATTTGTGGAAACACACATACATAGGAGAACATTACAGTGATACAAGTTAGAAACAAGAGAGACATTGAGGATAATTTTGCTGATAAAATGCTTTTGCTAAAATTTAAATATGCTTATGTTCAGAAATCAGAATTTCAGAAATGTTGGATTTGTGGCAAATTGCACCTTAGCACTGTTAGGATACCCCTAATAGCTGTATTTTTTAAATATTACTCCCCTTTTAAAAGGAAAGATTCCCCTTGACCTTTTGAATGTCAGCAGAAGAACTAATGACACCATTTCCTTTCACATCATCAATAGAAGTCATAATCCTACCTGGTGTTTTAATGTAGGGAATTCTACTAGAAATGCTCATACCTGTAGTCAATCGGTTTTGAACATTTCTAATTGCTATGCCCCTAGTGGGAAGTCTTGTTCTTTATATCAAACACACCACGTTAAGGTCAGAGTACGGGCTGATTTTAAAAAGACTCTTGCCTCTAAAAATGAAAGTAGTAAATCTCTACAGCATTTGTTTCAGGTTTTAGCAGAAGTTACAGCAGTAGATCAAGAGACTGCTGTGAATACGCCCTTCTCGTTTGGTAACCACACTTATGTTTGTTGTGGAAAGACTTGTTATCCCTGGATTCCACAAGAGGTCCAGGGCTGGTGTTACCTGGCCTCACTGGTGCCCATAATGGGGGTGATAGGTGATAGTGATGGGAGTCATTTACTTGAAGCTAGTATACACCCAAGGTATCCATTAAAACATTGTAACAAGAGAGAGTTATTCCTTGAAAAGGATATGGCCTGGGCATGGTTCCCTTCCTGGGCAGGATGGGGAATAGATTTGATGAAAAGGTTGAATAATTATTTAGGAATTATTGATAAGATGATGGAAAAAAATTCTGATGACATTTCTAATCTTAATGTTGAAACTAGGGTTATTAGAAAACAACTAGAATTGCATGACTTAGCCATTGAAAGCATGAGTTCAGCCCTTACAGGATTATGTGAAATGACTGAGGATTATGAATGTTGTACTTGGGTACACAATACCAGTATAGAGGTACCAGACTATTATGATGTGATAGCATAGCATAGAAAAGAGGTGGCCAAGCTGCAACAAGAGGCTCGCAACATAGCCCACACCTTGAGTCCTTTTGGAAATGTTAATTTTGGATTTGGAGGGATATTCTCTTGGATAAGGGATATTCCCAGAATTTTAATCAATATTGTGTTCTTTTTCCTTTTCCTTTATTTTGTGTATAAGCTTAATATGTGCCTTATTAATAGAGCCACTTGCATTTCAGATCCCTCATCTCCCAATAAAACTTATCTCAGTATGTATCATCAGAAGTAGGCTGAGAATACCACCATGATAAGGAAATGAGATCATACATTTATGATCAAAGAGGGGATTGTAAGGATATTTTAGCTTGCTGTCCACCATTTTAGCTATAAAAATATGTATCCATCTTAGAATAATATGAATATGTGACGTCTATCAAAAGTTAGTTTCAAATTCTTGTAAATCATATGATTTCCCCGAAATGACGCATGAAGTCCTTTCTTGTTGACAGTTTCTGTATGAAGAAATTATGTTCTATTTTTGGTTAGTTAAATATCCTGTATGTCTGTAAATTTAGCATATATTAACGAAGGGGTTGGACTTTTGTGGTGATGTCATGTTGGTTATATAAGTGAAAATTCGGAAGTAAAAGATTGGATCATTCTGAATTGCATGCCTTGTGTGTGTCATAATTTCTTGTCGGAATGATCTCCAGATCTGAATGGGTTTTTGAGGAACACTCTAATCAGGATATCATACGAGGGTTCACTTGCTTTTAGAACATACATACACCGCCAACAGAGGGGAAATAGAGTAGTGGGTAGGGGGTAGGGAAATGGTCTAAGGTTTAACCTAAGGTTTGGCTGAGCTAATGTATTCATCGACCTAACAGAGGGCTAATCCCCTAAGTTTGGCTAGATAACATAATTTGAGTTCTGCTTGGGAAGTTCCAATCAGGTCCCTAACTCAAAGGGGACCCATCCTGGATTTTTCTTGAGGATCAATTCATTCAAGCATACTCTCTCAATTGTAAATCCTATAACATAAAACATTACAGCAAAAAACATTATACAGCCGGCAAAGTGGTGGCTGTTTTGTAGATGATGAAAGATCATATGGAGTTCCATGAAGAAACCATAGGTACCTGAGTTACCCCATTAAAGGAAAAACAAACTTATCCATCAGATTCAAAGCCTGGAAAAACCAGGAGTAGGTTGTAATCCACCAGTTCATGAAAATAATCTGGGCTTGTTGTCCTTCGCTCGCTTGGTCGTGTTCCATATTGGAACACTACTGGGCTCGTCGGTATGGGACGCTTGGAGGATCCTAATAGAGGGTTTGAAGTGTCCATTGCTGGATCTTGTGAGATAAACTTAAGGTTGAGGAGGATTCGCAGTCCTTCTGGGAGGCTTGATAAGGTGTAGGATTTACCCTTAAAAGAAAACTTCAGAGCAAAAGGGAAGGCCCATCTATACTTGATGTCCCTTTGGGTAAGGATCGCCAGGAGTGGTTTCAGAGATCTTCGCCTTTGAATTGTGAAGGGTGATAAGTCGGCAAAAATTTGGATTGCCTGACCTTGCAACTTCAATTTTGACTGTTGACGGGACCTTTTCATTATTTCTTCTTTCATGGTGTAGAAGTTGGGTTTCACCACTATATCTCGTGGGGATCCATCTGTCCTGGGTTGACCCAGTCTAATTCTGCTGGGAAGGCTGCTGTGCCGGTGCAGCACGGAGCTCCGGGCTTAAGCGTCCATCTTGGGAGCTGCCGCACATGCGCCTTTCATCTGTGATACTTTTTTATTTGCACTAACATACAATTTTTCAGGACAAGGGGTATGTCGTCTTCTTCAAGCTTGTCCTGAAAAATTGTTAGCGCACATAAAAAATGTATCACAGACAGTACTTAATTGTTTCTGTCTGAAGTGCACTAATATGGCTACAATCACCTTAAAAATCATTATAAAACAACTGCCTGTAAAAAGGAATATAGATGCTTTCCTCTTCTGCAACATACATCACTGATTCATGAAGAGGTTTATTTATGTGAAGTTTCTTCTAAAACCAACATATTCTGGACTGTCGATCTCTTGTGTAATGCTACATTGTTCAGTGGTTCCTCCTACTGACCTCCACATACAGGGTCCTGAAGTGACATGGAAGCTGGTGAGAGGAACCAAAGAGCACTGCAGAAGAGACAGAGATCAAGAATCCTAGAAATGCCAGTTTCAGAAGAAATTTCACATGGCAATTCCTCTTCAGTAGAGTGGGGTTTTGAGACATGGGCAGCAGGAGTGGTAAGCATTTATACATTTCTTTACAGGGAGCTGTTTTATCTGGAATTTGAGTTCAGTAATAGTGTCACTTTATTATATTTTTGAGTATTGGTCTTGTTATAGATGAACTTCAAAAGCAAAAGTGTGCATATTACTGTTCAAACTGAACTTTAACTATAACAACTTGATAAAAAATAATGTTGTTTAGCAATGGACATACATTCTACATTATTAATTACGATACCAAAATTAGTGTGTGCTGTAATTTGACTCCAGCATTGTTCCTTTTCCTTCTTGCAGGAGGCTGCCATTTTGCTGAAGCCCAGAGATCCTGGGCAGCAGTAAACCTTTAGGCCTCTACATTTCGGCACAGTGCTGAAAATAGAGAGCGACTGAGCATGTGCAGAGCAGGGTGAGACAGCATATTACTGAATTTTAAATAGTATAGGTACTTGTTTTGAATGTTTTACATAACTATACCAGCAAAAGGGGCCAGCCTGAAATGATCTAGCAGGGCTTAATATACTGACTGAAGTTTCACTTTAATTCTCTTTGTAATTTTATCTTTTTTCTCTAATAACCTGTTTAAAAATATCTTCAAGTTGGAGCAGGTGGCCATTCAAAAATTTGTGCTGTGGGGCTGTGATTTTTAATGCAGTAGTCAACTGTATACAAAGGGTAATGGATGAGAAAGGCTTGGAATTTCTCAAATATAGGTAGTGTGTAAATTACATCAAACTAATAAACTGAAGCAAGATCTTTAGACAGTAGCCATACTTTTTTACACTGCCAGGAAATACAGGCTCCTGCAATACCTACTCTTGACAAATGTGATATGCAGTGGGGCATATAAGAATTTTTATCACATCCAAGCGTGAATAGGAGGCTGTAACAGCAGAAGACAACTACTGAATGCTAAGAAGATAAACATTAAGCTGCAGTGAGCATGGGATCACCAAAGCGAAATGATGGAGGATTCAAACAAAGCACAATCCGTTAATGGAAGTGACAACAGGCTGGTAACAATATTAATGGAGTCAGCATGGCCCACAATACTTAAAGTATCATGTGCAAATGAAAAAAATAACTTTAGCATTAACAGCTATTTTTTGTTTTCCAGATTCCTCCTTTAACATAGTATTAAAACTGTTGATCCTGTGAGTAGATTCATTGATTTTCAATGTATTTAACAGTATTACAATGTTGTTTTTTCTGCAGTGAAATTACTGAAACAATTCCATCTGGATAGTTTTACATAGACCTGTAGCTTTTATTAGACTTTAAAGTGGTTGAAAACCATTATATATAACCAGTAAAGTCATTAGCCTCTGGTGACACACAAAGATGAAATTAATCCTCCTACAAAAGTTTTACCTGTTCATCTGCAGCCATCTGTCCTGTACAGTCATGAAAACATGGAATTTACTCAAAATCTCTCAGCATCTCTCAACAGTAGGCATGTGCATTTCGTTCCGTTCCGAATCGAAATTCGGACGAATTTTTCATTATTCGGAAATTCGGATGCATCCGAATTTCCGAATTACAAAAGTAAAGAATTTAAACGAATCCGAAAAAAAACGAACAAATTCAAAAACATATTCGAATCGAATTCGAAAACATATTCGAATCAAATTCGAAAACATATTCGAATCAAATTTGAAGACAAATTTGAATCGAATTCGAAAACAAATTCGAATCGAATTCGAAAAAAATAGAAAACGTTTTTCTAAAAAAAACAATAAGATAGAATATAAAATAATAAAGCAATAGAATATATATATATATATATATATATATATATATATATATATATATATATATATATATATATATATATATATATATATATACACAATATATATATATATATATATATATATATATATATATATATATATATATATATATATATATATAATTTTTTTTATTATTCTCTTCCATTGTTTTTTTATGCTTTTCTTTTCTATTATTTTAGATTCTATAATAGTCTTTTCAATTCAAATTCAAATTCATTCTATACGAAATTCGAATTTCAGAATATGGCTTCTGAAGTTTAAATTTCGTATAGAATGAATTCGAATTTGAATAGAAAAGATTAGAACAGAAAATAATAGAAAAGAATGAACTAGAAAAACAATAGAACAGAATAGAAGAAAATATCATATATATATTATATTTTTTTCTATTCTGTTTCATTGTTTTTCTATGCTATTCTTTTCTATTCTATTCTAAACTTTTCTATTTGAATTTGAATTCATTCTATACGAAATTCGAATTTCAGAAGATGGCTTCTGAAAGTGGAATTTCATATAGAATGAATTCGAATTTGAATAGAAAAGATTAGAATAGAAAATAATAGACTAGACAAACAATAGAACAGAACAGAATAAAATATAATATATATATTTTATTCTATTCTGTTCTATTGTTTTTCTAGTCTTTTCTCTTCTACTCTATTCTAATCTTTTCTATTCAAATTCGAATTCATTTTATAAGAAATTCAAATTTCGGAAGATGGTTTTATATATATTAGAATTAGATTAGAATAGAACAGAAAATAATATAAAAGAATAGCATAGAAAAACAATAGAACAGAATAGAAAAAAATATAAAATATTCTATTCTAATCTTTTCTACTCAAATTCATTCTGTACCAAATTCCAATTTCGGAAGATGGTTTTATTTATATATATGTGTGTGTATAGAATAGGATAGAATATATATAATTTCTATTCTGTTCTACTGTTCTATTGTTTTTCTATTCTATTCTTTTCTATTAGAATTTGATTTCATTCTATTTCTATATAACCATTTTCCGAAATTCGAATTTTGTATAGAATGAATTTGAATAGAAAACATTAAAATAGAGTAGAAAGAATAGACTAGAAAAGCAATAGAACAGAATCAAATAAGATATAATATATATATTATATTTTATTCTGTTCTGTTCTATTGTTTTTCTAGTCTATTCTTTTCTATTATTTTCTATTCAAATTCGAATTCATTCTATACGCAATTCGAATTTCAGAAGCCATCTTCCGAAATTCGAATTTCGTAGAGAATGAATTCAAATTCGAATAGAAAAGTTTAGAATAAAATAAAAAAGAATAGCATAGAAAAACAATGAAACAGAATAGGAAAAAATATAATATATATATTATATTTTATTCTCTTCTGTTCTATTGTTTTTCTAGTTTATTCTGCTTCTATTATTTTCTATTCTAATCTTTTCTATTCAAATTCGCATTCATTCTATACGAAATTCTAATTTAGAAGCCATCTTCCGAAATTCGAATTTCGCATAGAATTAATTCAAATTCGAATAGAAAAGTTTAGAATAGAATAGAAAAGAATAGCATAGAAAAACAATGGAACAGAATAGAAAAAAAAAATATATATATATAACCATCTTCCAAAATTGGAATTTGGTACAGAATGAATTCGAATAGAAAAGATTAGAATACAATATATTATTTTTTTTTTCTATTCTGTTCTATTGTTTTTCTATGCTATTCTTTTATACTTTCAATTCTATCCTAATCTTTTCTATTGGAATTTCATTCTATATGAATTTCAAATTTCGCAAAATGGTTATATATAGTTTACTTTTTCAAATTTAGTTAATGTTTTTTTCAAATGCGGTAGAATTTTTTCGAATGTGGTAGAATTTTTTCGAATTTGATCGTTTTTTTCGAATGTGGTAGAATTTTTTCGAATTTGACAGTTTTTTTCGAATGTGGTAGAATTTTTTCGAATTTGATAGTTTTTTTCAAATGTGGTAGAATTTTTTCGAATTTGACAGTTTTTTCAAATGTGGTAGAATTTTTTCGAATTTAATAGTTTTTTTTGAATAAGGTCGAATTTTTTCGAATGCGGTCGAATTTTTTCGAATTCGAATACGAAACGAATTCCGAAAACGAATGTAACGAATGCAACGAATTTAACTAAACTAATTTAGTTAAATAACGAATCGAAACGAAATGAAACTAAACAAATTTTTTCATCCTGCACATGTCTACTCAACAGCACAAAGCATGGGGTGCGGATCTGAATTCACACACTTCACAGCTCAGGGAGAACTCTGAGCCTTGATTGGAGAGAAGGGACACACCAGCCTTCACACACTACACACAGAACCACCAGAGCTGTGGCTGTCAATCATAGGCTGTGTGCTGGAGCTTCCCTCCCCCACCACCATTTTTTTTTGATGTCGGTGAAAAGTTGTCAGAAGTGACTCATACTGATAACAGAAGAACAAAGCAGCAGAGAGAAATCACACCCAGGACTTTGGATGGAGGCAAGTACACAGTATAGAAGAATGTGCTTTCAGAAGTTGGAGAAAAATGTAAATAAGGACAAGTGAAATAAAAAAATGAAACTGAACGGTACTAAAATTATATCATTACAGTTATCAACTACATACAATTACCAGAATCCCCTCTATACCTAGTATAGTGGGTCTTTAGCGTATGTTTTTCAATACTTAAAGATTTATCTGAAGATAAAAAAGTGTACATTTGCACTATATATATATATTTTCTAAAGGGTTATATAAACCTAAGAACAAAATGTAATAGAAACGGAACTAACAAAAAGATATCTGCGCTAGGTCAACTCGTGTGAACAAGCAGCCACTTAAAACAGTGATACTAGTCAAATAAATATTGTGCAAGGAAAGCAGCGCTAATTCAAATAGTAATATTGTTGGCGATTGTAACATATTATAACTGTGATAGTATAAATACAATTGTATCAGAAATAAATGTAAACAAAAAAAGTGTCCAGAAAGAAAGTCCTAATAATCAGAAAGTTTTCACTCCAATTCAATATGCAGGAAAACTCCACCACCAAGTGAAACTAATCAAGTGTCCCTCTTACCAGATTGGTTGGACCATTGCTATAAATGGTCATACATGCTCAACATTTCAGGGTTAAAAACAATTCCTCCAATCTATATCAGCAACTTCCAGCCTCGAGGTTACCAGTTGAAAAAAATGACATACAAGTTCCCATGGTGAAGTATATAGCAAACTTAGTCAATTTAATAAAATTACAACTCCAGCATAACAATAAAAGTAGATCGATCGATCCTTGCATAAAAAATCTTGTAGCAGGCTGATGGATCGATGGAGAGATGCTGAGTCAGACCAACAAGCAGCACGACCCTCGCCTATGTGATATCTTCACTGACAGGTCACTCTCTACATGTTTCGTTGAAACTACATCTTCGGGGGACAGGCTGATTGATATTTTTTTAGTTTACATTTATTTCTGATTTTGTATCTATACTGTCACAGTTATTTTATGTTATAATTGCCAACAATATTATTATTTGAATTGGCATTGCTTTCCTTGCACAAAATGTAATATAGTTCAGCTGATGAACCCTGAAATTGGTTGTTGCATCAGTTTTCTTTTATCAGACTAGTGATCCTGCCAGTAACACACTCCCTGTCCTATACACACTTTACTGTATATATTAAGGGGCAATGCTGTCACCCTAGGACAGGACTACAGAACACCTCCCCTTTTTCTATCATGTTCCATTATACAGGTGGAAGGTGTTTTCAAAGCCCATATAGAGAGCTGGGAACAATAATAAATGAGCAGTCAGCAGAGAGTTCAGCAAGCTACCAGCTCATAAGATTTCTGTTCCAATCCACCATTTTTTGTACTAATGAAATTGATATAACAAAACCATTTTAATTGTATATTTAACAGACCAAAGGTGGAAAATAAGAGATCATTGTTAGGGTTTACATATAATTTAATAAGGTAGCCACAGAATTAAACATTTTAATTACTAAAGTGCAAAACGTCATTGAATGTTCATAATTATAACTCAGGATAGTTAATTTGTGTGCAGCATCTCAGGCCAAATCATGGGTTCACTTTTAATACATATCACACATACCTGTTGCAACAGCTGTTTTGTCACTTAAGGAAAAAATGGAAAAATGAACAAAACTGCCTACGGCATGGCATCAACCAAATCACAGGAAAATCACTAAACAACTAAACTTTATGCTTTAGTCCCTAAGAAGTGATAATGCAATGCATATTTAAAAAATGACATTGCCATCTTTCCTCTAGCTAGCTTCCTTTCTTAATATTTTCTCTTCTTGAATCTACTTATTTAAAATATGACACATTTGTCAAGCCATGTGTCAGAACTTATAAATGGCAATTGCACTGCAGTTGGTTCATTGAGGAAAGTTATTTCCATACTAAAAACATAATGCTTGCTTTGCAAGAGCTTTCTAAAATGCTGAGATGAATCTTCAGAGAGAATTTTACAACAACACTAAACCAGTGTATAGCTGAATAGGTAATTGAAATGATAAGAAATCTCGGATGGGGAGGATAAGCACAATTGACTTGTGTTAAAAAACATCCTGCTTCATTAAGTTTTAATTGCTTAAAATAACACTAACACATTACTTTGCCCAGAAACCATAGCTGTTAAGGAACATATCTGAAGATATATCAGTGGTAAAAGAAATTGACCTTCACAATGAAGCTAAACATACTAGTAATAATGAAAGCTTAATTACTAATGAATCCCTTGCAAGAAATACATAGTTCAAAAAAACAAAAGAGGAAAAACAATAAAAAGAAATGAAACACTAACTACATTACTTTTTTTCTCTAAAATGCATGGTTCTTTTGAACAATTTGAATGCCCTGTAGCCCAATGATGTAAGGAATGGACATAACTGCTCTTTTAGCTGTGCTGGTGGATTAATGACCACAAACTCTGGATATTTGTACAATGTACATAAATGTATTTATATAATATACACAAACACAGGGTAAGCCTGGAATTATGTTATGTGTGTGTTATGTGTGCAGCATCTGCCTCTTAGCTCTCCCTCATTTGCTTTTAAATTAGGAAGGGAAGAGCTGGGGCAACAAATGCGAGAGAGCTAAGAGGCAGATGCTGTGCAGAGTAGGACATAGACTTGAAACAGATTTACAACAAAAAAAGGCACAGTATGTTGTTTTTTCCTCCAATTTTTGTTTTAATATGTTTTAAATAGGGATCAACCAGTGGGTCGAGATTCACACCACATGCCAAAATAATTAAATCAAAAACAAAACATATTACACTTTTTAGGTGTGACCTCTCAACAAATTCCACACAAAATGTTTAATTAAAAAGATCTGTTTATTAACAGATACAGTATATCCAAACAATCAAATGATTAACATTTACAAAGGGCACTTTGAAAACAATGAAATACAGCAACTGTTTGGTAATTACCACCACACCCTTACAGAGGCCAAACCCAGGTACCAGTCTAATTGCACATAATCGCCATATGTGTTTAAATCCAAGTCCATATATCCAGGACTAGTGATAATCTGCTACTGGTGAATTAGTAATAGGTATGGCATCACTCATCACTTCACATATTGCTTCATTAGAAGCAGGGTTCTAAAAACGTAAATCATAACATTAAATTTGCAGTCATATAATGTGGCACAGGACTGTTTAGTAAAAAAAAATGAGAAAATAATAACTCACAGAAAAGTACTTCTTGTGCGCCCCCTGGGTAGCTCATCTGGAATAGTCCATGATCGCTGGGTCTGCAGGACCCAGTGCATCGCAGGTCGGGGTAAAGGACCAATCACAGCAGCCCTTTACCACGTGATCGCTCCATCCAATGATGGAGTTTTTACTTTGTCAAGTCAGCATCATATCGGGTTCAGCTCTCTCCTCTCCTCACACTGATGCAGCGTGTGAGAAGAGGAGGGAGACACAGTGCAGCCATCAGTGCCACTACAGTGCCCATCAGTGCCATCAGTGCCACTACAGTACTGTCAGTGCCACATCAGTGCCCCTACAGTGCCATCAGTGCCCTACAGTTCCATCAATGCCACTACAGTGCCCCTACAGTGCCATCAGTGCCCTACAGTGTCACTACAGTGCCTTACAGTGCCCTCAGTGACATCAGCGCCCTACAGTGCCATCGGTGCCACTACAGTGCTCATCAGTGCCGTATGGTGCTATTACACCGTAGGCCATTATCAATGCCCTACGGTGCCACTACAGTGCTCATCGGTGCAACTACAGTGATCATCAGTGCTACTACAGTGCTCACAAGTGCCCAACAGTGCCATTACAGTGCTCATCAGTGTCACTACAGTGCTCACCAGTGCCCTACAGTGCCCATAAGTGAGTGCTTATCAGTGCCCTATAATGCCCATCAGTGAGTTCTTATGAGTGCCATAAGGGCACACCTGTGCTCTACAGTGGACAGCAGGGCCATCAGTGAGTGCTTATCAGTGCCCTAGAGTGCCATCAGTGCCCTACAGTGCCATTAGTGAGTGCTCATCAGTGCCACTAAAGTGCTTATCAGTGCCACTACAGTGCCCTATTCGTGCTCATCAGTCCCCAATAGTGCACATCAGTGCCCATCAGTGAGTGCTCATCAGTGCCACCCTATCAGTGGATCCTCATCAGCACTATAAAAATTTGTAAAAAATGCGTTTTCATTTTATTTCCACATTTTCCAAAAACTTGTGGAAAAAATGACATGTTCAAAAGACCCATTATGCCTCATAGAATATATATTGGGGTGTTTGCTTTCCAAAACGGGGTTATTTTGTGTGTGTTTCCATTGTCCTAGTGCTACAGGACCTTCAAAAGTGTAATAGGTAGTTAGAAAATTAGATGTGTAATTTATGTCTCTAGAACACCTAACGGTACTCCCTGCATGTTTGGCCTTTCTATGTAGCTAAGCTGAGAAAAAGTCTCACCCATGTGGTATCGCCATACTCAGGAGGAGCAGCAGAAGTTGTTTTGGGGCGTAGTTGCAAGTATGCAAATGCTGTGTGAGAAAAATAACCTGCTAATATGACAATTTTGTGAAAAAAAATCTTCATTTTGCAAAGAATTGTGGAAAAAAAAATTACAACTTGAAAAAACTTATCAAGCCTCTTACTAAATAACTTGGAATGTCTACTTTTCAAAAAGGGGTCATTGGGGGTATTTGTACTTTCCTGGCTTGTTAGTGTCTCAAGAAATGAGTACATCAGGTGTGATCAATTTTCAATGATCACCATAGTTTGTAAACTCTATAACCTTCACAAAGATCAAATAAAATACACTGATGTTGGTTATTTTACCAAAGAAATGTAGCAGTATAACTTTTGGCCAAAATTTATGAGGAAAAATTACAAATTTTGTAACAGGAATGAAAGAAAAATGCATTTTTTCACATAAAATTTCTGTCTTTTTTATTTATGGCACAAAAAAATAAAAAAAACACCAAAGGAAAGCTCTATTTGTGTGAAAAAAAGGACAACAATTTAATTTCCGTACAGTGTTGCAAGAGTAATGGTATGAGAGCATTGAAAGCTGAATATTGACCTGATCAGAAAGATAGTATAAATGCCAAGTGGGCAAGTGGTTAAAAATTTGAAGCTTATTATGCTTCATCATTTTTGTTTTTTTAATCCATATAGAGTTGGACTTGCTCCCTCCATTTTTAGTCTTTGTTTTGGTCTCCCCACAACCTCAGACAAACTGAACTTTCTCCTTTTGTTTCTTTGATTGTTTTTGTAAGTATATATATATATTTTTTCTTTTTTGTTTTGTATTGGGATTGTGGTGCTTTTTTTTCAAATGTTGTACAATGTAATGACTATGCATATAAAATATATTGATATTGTATATCTTTTATTTTTTAGATATATGAACTTTGTATTGGGATTACCGGCACAAGCATATTTGGCAATCTGAAGAAGCTGCATGTTACCAGGGGATGTGTAATTGAACCATTGCACTGAACAGCAATTCTTCTTTTTTCTGTATGGTTTCATATGTGGATCCAATTATATGTTTTTAAGATTTTTTAATTGCTGTACAATAAAAGTTATGCATTTTTATATATAAGGTTTTTTGGTGTGTGTAATTGGACAATCATGTAAATACCAGCATGCCACCCTTAAAACACCCGTTTTGTTTCTCTTCATTTTACTTTTCACTATAGGGTAACATCATACTGTGGTGGGGAACAGTAATATGAATAATTTAAAGGTTAAAAAAGAAAAACTAATTTGTCAGACACATTTACCCTCTCACCTGTCAGATAAGGCCTGAGAGGACAGAAATGATCATCTACTATATCCCAACAATCACCCAACTGTAGGAGGTACAAGATAAGGCCCACAAGCAAACCAAACTGTAGCCTTTCCACTGCAATGCCCCTAGTGGCAGAAATGCATATTTCTTTTGCATTGGGAAGTAAAGTGTTACTTGAACTGTATTCCAGGATTTGCTTGACTTCAGCTTAGAGAACATGCAATAATTTAAGACTTTACATGTTATATAGTTTGAATACCATGTCCTAGATATATTACTTTTCATTGTTAGGGAACATATTCCACACTTTTTTTTTCAGGAATCAGGATGCCTGATGAAGGAGCATGCATGCTCCTAACACGAGCCTCTTAACCACGCCTCCTGCCCATCACGGATGCCACAGCTGCAGCGCCAACATGCCTGCTACCCGCCCAGATGATTGGACAGAGCCCTGGGGCCTCAGACACCATCGGAGCAGCCGGGACCACACTGTCGCTAGCGCCCAGCAGCATAGACGCACAGACGCCAGGACCAGCATGGATCACAAAACACATGCCTGTTTTAACTGCCTAAATGTGAGTTTGCTACCACACATTAAAAGCTGATTTTTACTTCAATGCTGCACTCAGATTGGCGTCACTCTTCTCTCACACAATCTGCATGTACAATCTCCTTTAGGCCCCTTTCACATTTGTGTGACTTGTCCTGTGACTTGGGGACTGCAAAGTCATACCCCATGATTTCCAATGAGTACCATTCATATCTGTGTGACTTAAAGTCGCAACAACTTCAAAGTATTCCCTGCACTACTTTGGTCCGACTTGTCCATAGACCTCAAGATTACACAGACATTGCTTCAACAATTGTAGCAAAATCAATAGCAAAAATTGTGGCAAAATTGTGACTTTTAGGTTGCACAAGTGTGAAAGGGGCCTTAGATCTACTATCAGCAATCTAGTGCAAGTGCCTGCCTGAATTGATACAAAATAAATAGATTGTTCAGGTGGGTCCTCCTATTTCATAGTTTTGGTAAATCTACTAGAGATGGTAGAGAGATTGTACAATCAGATTGCATAGTGTGTAGCCAGCTTTATACAAGTACATATGGTTTTGAATGCTAGAGATTTTTAAGAGTTAAAAAAAAAAACGTAGAATGTATTTATTATGTCATGTATGTATTGCTTTAATGAAGATGGTGTTTTATGTGAGATATGTGATGTCTTTTATTGTGAGGGGCTTAATCTGCATTTAATTTTATTACTTTTTTTGTAAAATGATAATACATTTTTCTAATTTTGATACATGGGAGGGAATGTACAGAGACTCTTGACTGTCATTGTTTTGGTGTAAACACATCACTTTTACTGTCAGGCCCCATCCACATCTACTGTAATGAGAGCACATGTTTTTCCCATGACACACATTGGACAGTCAATTGATTTCACTGGGCTGCATTACACAAGGCAAAGTAGCTCATGGGGCATTTTGACATGTTGTGGTTTGCATTTTTTTTACTACACATTTTGCCACATTTGGTGCACATTTTTCCAGCGGCAAAATGTGTGTTTGCTTCCATTGGGGTGCAATTAACTATTAATCGTGCTGAAAGCGCGACTAGTTCATTTTAGGTGTATAAAGATGGCCATACACTATAAAATCCTATTGTGCAATTTCTGTACAATCTTCTTTAGATTTACCATAAATATATAATAGGAGGACACATCTATCTATCAAATCACTTTGTATCCAATCAGGCAGGGCCTTACACTACATAGTTGATAGTAAATCTAAAGGAGATTTTACAATCAGATTCTATAGTGTATGGTGAGCTTTACAGACTTCCACGGACACACTTCTCCTGTTTTCAATACATCAGCTCTGCTCCACATAGGCTGTTATGCTCAGCTCCTGTACACTCTGCCAATAAACAATCTATGGAAGATAAAGGTAAGATACAAAACGATTGATCAACAGACGAAGACACTGGCTGTGTAATCAGTGAGAACTGTACTGTCAGGGACATGCGGACCATAGTGCAGCCGAAGCTCCTAGGCAGAGGCAGATACGCAGACGTGCATCTGCAGGTGCCTGTCTTGCCGGGCATAAGCGAAGGCATATGCGCATAAATATTAGTGCTTATGCGCATGCGCTAAAATGTGCATGCCTGTCTCATCTGCAAATGTGCATTGCTGTCTCATGTGCAGATTTACCCTGTATACCTGTTCCTGTGATCTGTGCTTGATTCCTGTGTTTGACTCTGCTTATCCTGACCACGCTTGCTCTCCTCCTATCCTGATGGCGGCTTGCCTTAAAGACTCTTATTGTAGCGATACCCCCTGAAGGGGCTGCTTAAGTATGTTCAGTCCGTTACTCTGCCTCTCAACCCTAATAAACAGCCTCAGCCCCCTCTGCCACACCTGGCAATAGTGTAAGTGCAATGACCAATGAGAAACACACACGTTATAATAAAACACAGAAATTGTCTTTACTGCAATACTTCTGTGGAAGGATAACAGACAGTAACAATATATAATCAATGAATCAACTAGAGATCAATAACTGAGATTAAAGCGGGGTTCCACCCAAATTTTGAACAATATCTGTATGTATTCTCTTCCTTGCCTAGATGCTGACATGCCATTTAAAAAAATTTAAATCGCCGTAATTACCTTTTATTTTTCTATTCTTCTTTGCACTTCCTGGTTCTCCTCCCGTGGGAGTAGTTGTGGTTCTAGCTTCCCCCAGACTCCTGGGAGCTAGTCTCAGGCTTCCCAGGATGCCACTGAGCATGTGTGGGAACGAGCGGTGAATGCTGGGAGCACAGCATTCACCACATCCAGGAAATAAATGCTTGTGGGCTTCAAATGCCCACAATGAAGATGGAAACCGCCTGCAGTGAATGATATAAGTTATTCTTTCCAACTAAATCTGACACAGGCGGACATATTACACACAATATGTGAGTATGTAATGCTGAGAAGAAAAGTTTGTGAATGAACTCAAAAAAAAACAAACGATAGATAGGTGGACACCCGCTTTAAAGAGCAATATAGCTCTCAATCCTATGTTCAAGCTGCTTTCAGGGGATTCCAAACCTGAGAATGTCCTCAAGAGCAGAGGCACACTTGGTAAATAATGGTAAATAAAGCACAATACAACACTTAAAATTAGATTGGTTACCTCTACTCAAATTGGCTCTATGAGTCTAGGCAGGAAGAGAGTAGAGGAATGACTCCCTTTGTGTCAGGCCTCTCTCTACTGTCCCCTGACATCACAGGCCCAACTTTACACACCTATTCAAGTCAGCAAGTAATGGCTTAACTTTATAGATAAACTGTCCCACACACCCAATACATATGCAGAGCCCTGAATATGTGTGTGCGGATCCATATGGCCCTAACAGCTTTAGTCCTTTTTGAAGAAAAGATAAGCTTTGGTGTCTTCAGCTAGCCACTTTCATTGGTGCACTTGGTAGCAGAGCATTAAATATAATTGGCTCAGATTATCAAGTGAAACAGACAGCATTTTGTTCAACAAAGTGAGAGGACAATTGTGTGTTTTTATACAATGTCCCAGAAATGGATAGCCTTATCCTTTATCCCTGTAGTACTACAAGTGTCAGCAAGATGACTACCAGCAATGATGTTTTTATACAGTGTTCAAATAACTCTCTGTAGTGCAGTGTCTCTGTTCCCTGCAGATGGGCAGAAATGCCCTCTCACAAAATCCTGCGATCAGGGTCCAAGCAAACATCCTGGAAAAGGCAGACTTTCATGGCTACCCAACTGGTCCCCTCACTCTCAAACAGTTCACCGTTGATGGAGATGCACCTCAGTATTCACCTGGGGTCCACCTCTCTCAGTCTGGACATCCCAACTTGTGGTGGAGGCCTGAATTGCACAGGGAGATCATCTGAGAGACAGCATCACTCCCTCAGGTCTGGTCTCTTCACTCCTTCATGGCTGACTGAACTTTTACTTCAGGACACAAAATGGAGTCTTTTACTTTCCTGTCAGCAGAGCATCAAGAGGTATGTAGTTCTCCCTGTTTACCAGTCTATGGGGCCGTTTTGTGTGGGAATTGCATATCCCAGAATCCATTGCAGCTCTCCTGTAGTTCTCAGTACAATCTTTTCCATTGGCTGTTATAAATGTGCCCTCAATTGGTTTTCCTCTCTAGGGGCACCAAAGAGAGGCTGCTGAATGCACAGCTCTATGTGTGTCAGCTCTCATTACATCAACTCAGTCATTGAAAACAGGAAGAAGGAAGGGGGTCGAAAATGCCCAGACATGACAGGCAACTTTCTCCCTAACTGAGGCTGGAAAGCCTTTGTACATTGTTCCAGCCAGCTTGGTGAGATTTGCGGGTTATAGAGTGAGATACTCGCTACACACTTCCCCCACCAAAGAACCTTTGGTCCCCAAAGCAAGTAACAGTCCTTGACCTGGTACATGCTTTTAGAATACACGTGGAGAAAAACAGGGTAATGTACACAGGAAAAAAAACAATTCACATTTGCGTAAGAACCTGGCAGAGGAACCTGCCACCAATGAACACAGGAAGTGAGGTTGTCCTGCCTACAAGCCACCTTATTTAGAATTGCCCATGCCAGGGGGTGAGTTAAGGTTGCCCTTCACCAAATCTGTGGTGAGAAGGTCAGGCTCTCTTGGCAACCCTTGAGGGGTGAGGATAAATTCTTTGGTGCTCTCACCCAACACATCACAGGTCAGGATGCTTAACTCTTTGCTTTCTCTGTTCCACTGGCTCAGGCACGGTGTCAAGTCTGTAGTGTGAGGCCGGGTTGCTGAGAGGGCGTCCCTTGCGGCTGAGTGCAGCGTGTCCCTTGATTTGGGTACAGGGAATGCGATGCACAGAGGCACATGGGTTGCCAGGAATACTGCAAGCTGGCTGGTTGGCTGTAAGTAGCTAGAGTGCGTTGTGGCAGCCGTGTGGAGAGGAGTCTTGAAAAGTAACAGCAGTGTAAACCAGGAACAGGGTCCGCAGCCAGGCCAGGGGTCAGATACCAAAAGACAGTCCAAGAGAGGTACAGGAACAAGCCGGGTCATACATGGAGGGCAGAAGATCGGAGAGTAGTCAGCCAAGCCGGGGTCAGAGCGAGGAGATAAACAGGAACACAGGTCAAGCCAAGCAGAGGTCAAGCAGGGGTCTTCAGAGTATACAAGGCACAGGAACACAGGAGCTGTTTGATAATCCAGCAAACTGCAAGTGTCAGTAGCAAGTTTAAATAGGTCGGGGGGGTGTGCCCACAAGATCAAATCGCTTTGACGTGCACAGACTGCTGTGGTCCAGCTATCGTGCATCTGCGTGCGCGCAGGCGCACAGAAACTCGCCTGGTGCCACCATGACGGTTACTCGCAGAATTGCCCACAACACGGCCATTTCCCTGACACACGGAAGGCTCACTAGCCTCCTCTTTCTGTTCAACAACGATCTGTCCTGCAGATCGGTTTCTTCCACTTCTGCTATGGATCCTTCTTCATCCGCTGTGGAAAAGGGAGACACTTCTGACCCTTCTTCTGGCAGTGAGGGCAAGGGATCACATCTGGGGACAGCAGGGTCGCTAACAGCCACTTCACCAGATCTGTGTTGGTCCCTATGATTAGCGGACTTCCTGTGGACCCTGGCAAACGAGGACACACAGTAGCCAGTGTGTCAAAGTCCTGAGGCTTCCCAGTCCTCAATGGATCACACGACAACTTGATCCACAGATATCCATCACAAGGGTTATCCTCTGTTTGAATTTCCTGGATCTTCCAACTTCCACAGGGGTATGTATGACAGATAACTCTAAAAGCCTCTAATCAACAAGGTCACCTGAGCACCTGAATCAAGAAGGGCTCTCGTGTAGATTCCTTCCACTAAGACAGGCATTACAGACAAAGTCCCTACTAACTGGACAGGAGGCCTGGTGGAAGCATTTGGTATATCAGGTTTGTGTGACTGGACTTGTGCTTCCTTCCTCTTCCGGTATCGAGAATTCTGTTTCTGTTGACATCTTGGAGGCTGGTAAGCATTGCTCACTGAGACCGCATAAACTGCAGGTGTCCTCAATTGTTCCCTTGCAGACTCAGGGAAAGTTCTTCTTGAGGGCCCAGATCTTCTCTCCATCCTTGGGTCGCTTCTCTGATGTCCACGCCAGTCTTCTGTTCTCCTTGGTGGACTAGGACATTCTCGCTGGTAGTGACCTACACCTCCACAGTTTAAACAGACATCTTGATTTGTTGGCCTCTGGCAAGGCACAGCAGGTGATACCGGGGGTACATTCTGCCCCATAGCACCATTGTCAGACAGCTCAGTATGTTTTGCTGTCAGCCGGTTAATCACTTCCAACATCTGGGATACGTGCATCTTCAATGCGGCTATCTCAGACCTGACATCCAATGACCCGGTCACCATCTCCATTATCTTTGACATATGAGTCTTCAGAACCCCGATCTCTGGATCTCTATCAGCTGTGCTGGTCACTCTGACTCCGTTAGCAGATTCTGACCCCTGGCTCTTTTCTTTGTTCTCCAGCATGGCTTCTTCCTCTCTCACTAATTTAATGAGCTTAGGATACTTCATGGACATGGCATCGGCGGAAGTCTGCAGCCGAATCCAAACTGGATCAGAGTGTGAAGCACCTCTCAGGGTCTGCTGCATTCCAGCTTGATCTAAGGCAGAAGGTAGCATCCTCTTCTTTAATAGTGATGAGTCAGAGATGGTGGAGGTGGAGGAGGGGAGTGAGGAAAGTTTTGAATGTGCTCAGTGAGAGATCTTGCCAGTGGAGGTTGTTATACAGCCTGCCGTGAAACGGGGCCGGGAGGAGGGGGAGGATACAGGGAGTGAGGCAGAGATCCCCCCCCCTTGCAATAACCTTTTCTGGGGCCTCAGGAGATGAGGCCGCCAGTTCCCCGGGCCCGAGAAGGAGACAGATGAGAACGGATGATGGAGTAGTTTCGGATGATGACCTTTAAAAAAGTTATGATGGCTTTCTTTTTATTTGTGATGGCTTTAACCATCTGTTCTCTGAATGTAAGAGGGATGAGGTCAGGATGGAAAAATGCGGTGGTTCTAGATTATCTGAATACTATGAGTGCGGATATTATATGCCTGCAGGAATGTGGACTGGATGGACTGACTGGCATTACGGAGTGGAGAGGTGGAACGGCTGTATGGGAACCTTGTTGTCGCTCAAGGGCAGAAGGGGTGGGTGTTCTAATTAAAAATAGTAATGTCCAGGTGGTGTCTCATGAGATTTTAATCCCAGGAAGATGTCTGTCTGTGGTATTGGAGTATGTTGGTGAAAGAATACGGTTGATCAACTGCTATGCTCCGGCAGACAGAAGCAAGCGTAAAGACTTTCTTGAGGCACTGAGATTACAGCTTCCTGGTAGGATGACTACGATTGTAGCTGGGGACCTGAATTGTGTCAGGAAGAGTGAGGATCGGAGAGGGGCAGGGGATGGTGATGTGGATTCTACCTCAAGGTTCCTTAATGATCTGGTCGTGGATCTTAGGTTAAGGGATGCTGCAGTTTTGGTGCAGAGGAACACACCTTCACATACTTATTTTTCTGACAGTGGAATAGTCTCATCCCGTATTGATTTTTTCTTTGTGTCTGAGTTTTTGGAAGTGACAGATTATACGACTGATGCTGTTTTATTTTCTGATCACAGGCTGATATCCTGTAAGGTGGAGGTGGGGGTTGGAGTGAGGTTTGGTGGTGGATTATGGAAACTAAATTGTGCTATTTTAGAAGATGAAGATGTGTGCAGGAGGTTTGAAATGTTTTTTGAGGGGTTGGTGGAGGAGAAAAAGAAATACGAAAATATATTACTGTGGTGGGATTGGATGAAGGGAAGAGTGGCTAGTTTTTTCAAGAAGATATGTGCTCAGAAGGCGAAAGAAAGGAGGGAGGTGGAAGAACGGCTGATGCAGAGGATTCATTTTCTGCACCAATGCAGATGGATGGGATTAGTGGTGGATGAAGAGCTTGAAGAAGTTAGAGTTGAGAGAGCGACTATATTGAAAGGGAAGGGCAAGAAGATAATCTTCGAAGCAAAAATACAGGACATGGAGGAGGGGGAACAATGCTCCCGCTTCTTCTTTAAAAAAGTGGTGGATACCAAAAAAGTGATGAGATCAATTTTGGCGGGAGAAGTGGAGGTGGAAGGAGAAAGAATGATGGAGGAGGTGGTGGCTTTCTATAAAGAACTTTATAGTGTGAAGAGTGTGGTGCGAGAAGAAGAGATGACGGAATATTGTGAGGTGGTGGAAGGGTGCCTAGGGGAGGAGGAGGTGGCAGGTTTGGTTGACCCTGTGATGGAAAAGGAGGTGGAGTGTGTCCTGAAAAAGATGTCCAAAAATAAGACCCCTGGACGAGATGGTTTGCCGGCAGAGCTGTATGTGAGGTTTTGGGCAATTCTTAAAGAACATCTAGTGGAATTGATAAGGTTCTGTATTAGTACTGGAACAATCTCCCAATCCATGAAGGAGGGGGCGATTGTTTTGATTTTTAAAAAGGGAGAAAGACGTGACATTAAGAACTGGCGCCCAATTACGCTGCTTAATGTGGACTATAAGCTGTTGGCTAAGTTGCTGGCAAGTAGATTAAGTGTGGTGGTGGGGAGTTTGGTAGGTGAATGGCAGACCCGCGCAGTTCCTGGGCGTAGGATCATGGATAACCTGGTCTTGTTAAGAGACTTATCGTATTATGCCCAGATCAATAATATACCTCTGGCCCTGTTGGGGATTGATCTGGAAAAGGCCTATGACAAGGTCTCGCATGCCTTTTTATTTAAAGTGTTGGAGAAAATGGGTTTGCCTGGGCCAATGTTGAGAGTTTTAAGGGGATTATATTCTGGTGTGGTGAGTCAGGTTCTAGTTAATGGGAACCTGTCTGACTTCTTTCCGGTTCTCCCAGGGGTTAGGCAGGGGTGCCCCCTCTCGCCTATCCTCTTTATTTGTGCGATAGAGCCAATGCTAAAACATGTACAGAGAGATAAGAGGCTGAGAGGAATGTTTATCCCTGGCAGCAATGGCGGATATATCAAATCAGTTTGTTATATGGATGACGTGACTTTTACCTGTACATCGGAAGCAGATGTGAAAAGAGCAGAGTTGCAGTTGAGTCCACTGAGCAGTGTATCTGGCCTAAATGTCAATTGGCATAAAAGCCAAGTATGTGTAATGAGCGGTACGTGCAAATTGGAGAATGTCAGGGTTAAAGTGACAGAAGAAATTGTTATACTGGGAACACATTTTGAAAGAGATCTGTCAAACCAAGTTAATGCCGAAAGGGTAATGGGAAAAATTTCTAAGAAGTTGGACTTTTGGAGATCGAGGCGTCTAACGTTGACTGGCAAAACACTGATCGTCAAGGCAGTGGTGTTACCGCTGCTCTTGTACTTCAGTTTGATCTTTCCGCCTGGTGTCAGATGGGTCCAGAAAGTGACGCGCAGCCTTTTCGTCTTCTTTTGGGGCGCAAGAATGGAGAGAGTCGCTCGAGCTGTGGTCATCAAGAAGATAGAATTGGGGGGGTATGGATTTCCGGATGTCCCTACCTTCCTCAGTATGCATTATTGGCTAGGCCATTTTAAAACCTTCTCAAGTGGCGGGAAAGTGGCATGTCTAATGCGGTATTTGGCTGGTTGGTCCTTGGAAAAGTGGGGCTGGTGCGGAAGGGATTTGTCGAGGCCTGTAGCGTTGGTTCCTCCTTCCTTCTACTCCCGATTGGAACAGTTCCATAGGGAGCGTGGATTGAGAGATTTAGGGGCTGCAGCAGTTGGGAAGACTGGACTAAAGAGGTGGCTGAATAAAGATAATGTGGTGACTAATATTAGAGGACTTGGGTCCAGATTAACTGAGACATGCTGGAAAAAGTTTTCTGTAGTCGGAGTCAAGAATAAACAGAAAGAGATCGCTTGGATGGCCTTTCAGAGGTGTCTTTTGACTAGAACCTTCCTTAGGGCAAGAGATTTGTCTAGAGTGGAGGTATGTCCTAGGGTAGGATGTGGTGGTTTGGAGACGGTTGAGCATGCACTTTTTGATTGTTTATTTGTTCTTGGGGTTAGGAGGAAGTTGGCTCCTATAGTGGACGTTATTCTTGGTGTTAAGGATATGGATTTTGTGTGCTGGTTTTTTGGGTTGGTGGAGGGAAGTATGGATAGGCAAAGGAAGGTGTGGATTTTTATGGCCATTCTGAGGGAGGTGTTATGGGATGTAAGGTGTTGGGAGGTGAGAGGAAGGCGGGCTGTATCTGAGGAAGACTGTGTTAATTTATGTCTGGCTAAATTGTATGTGGTGCTGTTGGTGGATAGGAGGAGAATGGGTGTAGAGGATGCGGATGAGTTTTGGAGGTGGGGAAGGTGGAAGGGTGGGGGTGGAGGGAGGTGAGGGATGATTTTTACTTACCTGTGTTATATTTTATGTGTGTTTTTTAAAGGGAAAAGTTAATAAGAGAAAATTTGACTTACCTGTATGATGATTGAAGCGCAGTACTAGAAAGAATCGCTGGCTGGTTCTTGATGGATGAGTATTGTACGCTGGAATCTGAAGGGAAATAAAAAAAAAAAAAAAAAATCCTCTTCTTTAATATGATCTAATGCAACATCCTATTCAAGTGTCTGAGGTATTCAGACAGGCGTTCACCTTGGCGTTGGAGAGTATGCTCAAATCGGTAAACTATTCTGCTGCTGTCTCCTCTTGCAGAATATTCAGGTAGTCTTGAGCCATGCAATCTTTCCTACCAGACTTTAGATTGCGGATAGCTTCTGAGGCACCTTAGACTCTCAGTAATCCTCTGCTTCTTGAGAGTCTCAGGGATGTCCCATTCATCCAAAGCTTATGTGGCCTGGTCCAGCCACTCTTCAAAGATGTCCTCTCCTGTAAGCACTGGATGTCTTCCAGAAAAGGCCCGGAGATTCTGGTACAGACTTCCAGAGCACAGTGGAGTACCACTTTGACACGAAATCTCCCATAGCAGTGAAAAATTCTGGCCCAATCATGGCCGAGGGTGTCATGGATGGGACTTCTTCCTTCATGGCCTCAGCTTGGCTAAAACTTGCTGGAGACGTGTATCATGTGCTTAGCTTAGAGACAAGACTCTGTTTTGTCAGCCAACTGCACACTGGTTCCTTGGAAACTGTCAGGGACACCTAGCTTCCACTCTAGTGCACACGGTCGGATTTTCCGACGGAAAATGTGTGATAGGACCTTGTTGTCGGAAAATCCGACCGTGTGTGGGCTCCATCACACATTTTCCATCGGAATTTCCGACACACAAAGTTTGAGAGCAGGCTATAAAATTTTCTGACAACAAAATCCGTTGTCGGAAATTCCGATCGTGTGTACACAAATCTGACGCACAAAGTGCCACGCATGCTCAGAATAAATTAAGAGACAAAAGCTATTGGCTACTGCCCCATTTATAGACCTGACGTATGTGTTTTACGTCACCACGTTCAATACGATTGGATTTTCCAACAACTTTGTGTGACCGTGTGTATGCAAGACAAGTTTGAGCCAACATCCGTCGGAAAAAAATCCATGGATTTTGTTGTCGGAATGTCCGATCAATGTCTGACCATGTGTACGGGGCATAATAGTGCATAGGTGCGAGAGGTCTCTTGGTCATGGCTGACTGAACTTTTACCTCAGGACACAAAATGGAGTCTTTTACTTTTCTGTCAGTAGAGCATCAAGGGGTTTGTAGTTCTCCCTGTATACCAGTCTATGGGCTGTTTTGTGTGGGAACTGCATGTCCCAGAATCCATTGCAGCTCTCCCTGCAGTTCAGTGAAGTCTCTTCCATTGGCTGTTGTAACTGTGCCCTCAATTGGTTTTCCACTTCTGGGCAATAGGGGCACAAGAGAGAGGCTGCTGAATGCACAGCTCTGTGTGATTCAGCTCACATTACATTAACTTAGTCAGTGAAAACAGGAAGAAGGAGGGGGGTGGAAAAAGCCCAGACATGACAGGCAACTTTCTCCCTAACTGAAGCTGGAAAGCCTGCATACATTGATTTGCGGGTTATAGAGTGAGACACCCACTACATTATAACTTCCATCTGCCTGATATCCTGTTGCTAACCTTTGCCTGCACCTTGACCATTCTTTGCCTGCTGTTTATGCTGATACCTGATCCTCTGTTGCTAACCTGGCTTGTCTGACTCTGCATCCAGTTATTAGTCTGTCCCGCTCTGCATAGTGCCTGGTAGGGATGAGCCGAACACCCCCCGGTTCGGTTCGCACCAGAACCCGCGAACGGACCGCAAGTTCGCACGAACGTTAGAACCCCATTGACGTCTATGGGACTCGAACGTTCGAAATCAAAAGTGCTCATTTTAAAGGCTAATTTGCATGGTATTGTCCTAAAAAGGGTGTGGGGACCCGGGTCCTACCCCAGGGGACATGTATCAATGCAAAAAAAACTTTTAAAAACGGCCGTTTTTTCGGGAGCAGTGATTTTAATGATGCTTAAAGTAAAAAAAAAAAAGTGAAATATTCCTTTAAATATCGTACCTGGGGGGTGTCTATAGTATGCCTGTAAAGTGACGCGTGTTTGCCATGTTTAGAACAGTCCCTGCACCAAATGTCATTTTTAAAGGAAAAAATCTCATTTAAAACTGCTTGCGGGTTTAATGTCATGTCGGGTCCTGGCAATATGGATGAAAATCAGTGAGACAAACGGCATGGGTACCCCCCAGTCCATTACCAGGCCCTTTGGGTCTTGTATGGATATTAAGGGGAACCCCGCACCCAAATTAAAATAAGGAAAGGTCCCTATATATTCTGAACAGCAGTATACAGGCGGTGCAAACAAGACAGGGACTGTAGGTTTGTTGTTAAGTAGAATCTGTTTGTAATTTTGAACATTTTTAACGTGTTTAGCTCCAGCCAAAAAATCTTTTCTAAGCTTTTTGGAAAACATAGGGAAGGGTTATCACCCCTGTCACATTTGTTTTGCGTCTTTCCTCCTCTTCAGAAGATTTCACCTCACTTTTTTGTCCCAATGAAAAATGTTTTTTGAAAATTTGGGTTTTTTTGTGGAACAAGGATTGGAAAGCATCAGTGGAAAGGAGAAATTGTTTTCCCATATTAACTCTTACATGAGAGAATTTCCCTTCCTAGGGGTAGATTTCATCTCACTTCCTGTTGTCTCCTTCCGTTTGCAAGTAGGAGTCGTTTGTAAGTTAGATGTTTGAAAGTAGGGTCCTGCCCTATATACTCAGCAGAAATTTGGGCCTTAGGTGTTGCTGTGGCCAAAACACTGTAAGCCCTCACAGGGCCCTGCTGTAAAATATTAGATCAAGAATTGTAATTACATGCCCCTGTTGAACAGGAGCTGAAAAATTAGGCCTTAGGCACTGGTGCTGGTGCCACAACACTGCAACCCCTCACAGACACTCTAGTTGGAACGCAGGAACGAGCCCTGCTGCAAAGTATTGCATCAAAAATTGTAATTACACGCCCCTGTTAGACAGGGGCAGAAAAATTGGGCCTTAGGCACTGGTGCTGGTGCCACAACACTGCAACCCCTCACAGACACTCTAGTTGGAACGCAGGAACGAGCCCTGCTGCAAAGTATTGCATCAAAAATTGTAATTACACGCCCCTGTTAGACAGGGGCAGAAAAATTGGGCCTTAGGCACTGGTGCTGGTGCCACAACACTGCAACCCCTCACAGACACTCTAGTTGGAATGCAGGAACGAGCCCTGCTGCAAAGTATTACATCAAAAATTGTAATTACACGCCCCTGTTAAACAGGGGCTGAAAAATTGTGCCTTAGGCACTGGTGGTGGCGCCCAGAACCAAAAATGTTCTTACAAGCTATCAGCGTGATGATTGAGGAGGAAGAGGATAATTACTCAGGGATAGTCACTCAGCATCAGCATAGGCAGTCTTTGAAGGGATCTGAAAAAAATTATTCAGTTACATCAGCATCAGGTGCTTGGTAGCTGGTGGTGATCCAAGACTGATTCATTTTTATGAAGGTCAGCCGATCGACCGAGTCAGTGGACAGACGCACCCTGTGATCGGTTACCACGCCTCCAGCAGCACTGAATGTGCGTTCCGAAAGAACGCTGGATGCAGGACAGGCCAGTAGCTCAATTGCATACTGTGCAAGCTCTGGCCAGTGATCCATCCTCAAGACCCAGTAACCCAGAGGATTTTCGGTGGGAAAGGTGTCCAAGTCTGATCTTGCCCCTAGGTATTCCTGCACCATGTAAAACAGACGCTGGCGATGGTTGCTGGAACCGATCATACCTTGGGGCTGCGGACCAAAAAATTGTCTGAACGCATCGGTCAGACGGCCACCTTCTCCACCGCTCCTTCTTTGACTGACCGAAGCCTCAGCAACACGTTGTCCAGAAACAGGAGTTTGTAACCTCCCAGTCTCTGGGAACGCGTTGCACAGACCTTTCTGCAAGGCCTCCCGAAGATGTTTCATCCTCTGCTCCCTCTGCGATGGCAAGATAAGGTCCGCAACCTTACCCTTGTAACGTGGATCAAGGAGGGTTGCCAGCCAGTATTGGTCCTTCTCCTTGATACCACGAATACGAGGATCCTTACGCAGGCTTTGCAGGATCAGGGAGGCCATGCAGCGTAGGTTTGCTGAGGCATTCGGTCCGGAGTCCTCTGGGTCACTAAGGACAACAACGTCCGCAGCCACCTCCTCCCAGCCACGTACAAGTCCATGTGTTCCTTGGGACTGATCCCTTAAAGACTGCTGATGCTGAGTGCCAGGCTCCACCTCCATACTGACACAATCTTCCTCCTCCTCCTCCTCCTCGTCCTCTTCCTGTGTGATCGGCGGGCACGCAGGAACACTGTCTGGATAAAGGGGGCCTTGAGAGCTAAGGAAGTCCTCCTCTTCCTGCCTCTGTTCTGCCTCAAGTGCCCTGTCCATTATTCCACGCAGCGTGTGCTCCAACAGGTGGACAAGGGGGACAGTGTCACTGATGCATGCACTGTCAGTGCTCACCATCCTCGTGGCCTCCTCGAATGGTGACAGGACAGTGCATGCATCCCTGATCATGGCCCACTGGCGTGGGGAAAAAAAACCAAGGTCCCCTGACCCTGTCCTGGTGCCATAGTCGCACAGGTACTCATTGATGGCCCTCTGCTGCGTGTGCAGCCGCTGCAGCATGGCCAATGTCGAGTTCCACCTGGTGGGCATGTCACAGATTAGGCGGTTCTTGGGCAGGTTAAACTCCTTTTGGAGGTCCGTCAGCCGAGCACTGGCATTATATGACCGGCGGAAATGCACACAGACTTTCCTGGCCTGCCTCAGGACATCCTGTAAGCCAGGGTACCTGCCCAAGAACCGCTGCACCACCAAGTTAAGGACGTGAGCCAAACAGGGCACATGGGTCAGTTGTCCCTGTCGGAGGGCAGAGAGGAGGTTGGTGCCATTGTCGCAAACCACCATTCCTGCCTTAAGTTGGCGTGGCGTCAACCACCTCTGAACCTGCCCCTGCAGAGCTGACAGAACCTCTGCCCCAGTGTGGCTCCTGTCCCCCAAGCACACCAGCTCAAGCACCGCATGGCATCTTTTGGCCTGCGTACTTGCGTAGCCCCTTGAACGCCTACGGAGCACCGCTGGTTCCGAGGAAGAGGCCATGGAGGAAGAAGAAGAGGAGGGGGTGGAGGAGAGAGGTGTGTCACAATCAGCATTTTGGAGGCGTGGTGGCGGAACAACCTCCAACACTACTGCACCTTGTCCTGCATCCTTCCCAGCTGCCAGCAGAGTCCCCCAATGCGCCGTGAAACTTAAGTAACGTCCCTGTCCATGCCTGCTGGACCATGAGTCAGCGGTAATATGCACCTTACCGCTGACCGCCCTGTCCAGCGAGGCATGGACATTGCCTTCCACATGCCGGTAGAGAGCCGGAATCGCCTTCCGTGAGAAAAAGTGGCGTTTGGGTACCTGCCACTGAGGAACCGCACATTCCACAAACTCACGGAAGGGGGCAGAGTCTACCAACTGAAAAGGCAGCAGTTGAAGTGCTAGCAATTTTGCCAAGCTAGCATTCAACCGCTGGGCATGTGGATGGCTGGGAGCAAACTTCTTTCGGCGGTGCAGCAGCTGGGGCAGGGAAATTTGCCTGGTACAATCTGACGTCGGTGTACCAAAAGCAGATTGCCCACAAGTACTTGGCTGTGACACACCTAATTCTACACCTTCATTCCTCTCACTGCAGGTCTCAGAGAGGACTGAAGGTCTAGTGGGGTTGGAAATCTCAGCTGATGAGGAGCAAGGAGAGATCCTCTTTGTTCTTTGGTGTGGGTCTTTTAGATATGCTTGCCAACGAACTGCATGGCAGGTCAACATATGTCTGGTCAAGCATGTGGTACCCAAGCGGGAGATGTTTTGGCCACGCGAGATACGCTTGAGACATATGTTGCAAATAGCAGCAGTGCGATCTGATGCACTCGTCTCAAAAAAGGCCCACACCAAAGAACTTTTTGAATAACGCGCAGAGACTGCAGCGCCCTGCACATGTGGAGCTTTGGGGTGTGATGCAGTCAATGTGCTGCCCTTAGGCTGGCCCCTGGAGGGCATCCTGCCTCGTTGGTGATGTGCCGCCTCCTCCTCCTCCTCCTCCTCCTCTCTCCTATCAGGCACCCACGTTGAGTCAGTGACCTCATCATCCCCTCCCTCCTCATCACTGGAGCAAACCTGGCAGTATGCTGCAGCAGGGGGAGCATGACTGCCAGATTGCTGTCCTTCTTGGGCACCCCCTCTGTCCGTGCTCATGTTACTGCCTTCATCGAGCTCAGTATCATCATCAGAGCCTTCCAAACGCTGGGCATCCTCCTGGAGCATGTACCCAACACTGTGGTCAAACAGTTTGAGGGAATCCTCATGAGGACATGGTGGAGCTAGGGAAGGAGTCACTGATGACATTGAGCTGAGGGAAGAGGCCGCTGCTTTGCCAGACAAAGCACCCTGGGCATGGGTGAGAGAGGATGAGGAGGATGAGGACGGCTTGGTCATCCACTCGACCAAGTCTTCCGCATGTTGCGGCTCAACACGGCCAGCTGCCGAAAAAAAGGCCAAGCGTGTCCCATGGCCACGGGCTGATGAGGATGCACCGTCTCCACGACCAGCACTAGACACAGAGCCTGCTTGCCCTCTCTTATTGGCTTGTGACTGTCTGCCTCTCCTTCTTGGCCTTCCAGACATACTAATGGCCTGTAGCTGCACTAAGCTGGGATAGAACACCTGTAATTTTCTTCAGGTAGCTTTATATACTGTAACCAGACAAGCCTGCCTGTCAGTAGGAAGATAACAGGAACGGATCTAGCTGAACACTGTGAGCAGGACGCACTGCACTAAATGTAAATAGCAGGAACGGATCTAGCTGAACACTGTGAGCAGGACGCACTGACTGCACTAAATGTAAATAGCAGGAACGGATCTAGCTGAACACTGTGAGCAGGACGCACTGACTGCACTAAATGTAAATAGCAGGAACGGATCTAGCTGAACACTGTGAGCAGGACGCACTGCACTAAATGTAAATAGCAGGAACAGATCTAGCTGAACACTGTGAGCAGGACGCACTGCACTAAATGTAAATAGCAGGAACGGATCTAGCTGAACACTGTGAGCAGGACGCACTGACTGCACTAAATGTAAATAGCAGGAACAGATCTAGCTGAACACTGTGAGCAGGACGCACTGCACTAAATGTAAATAGCAGGAACGGATCTAGCTGAACACTGTGAGCAGGACGCACTGCACTAAATGTAAATAGCAGGAACAGATCTAGCTGAACACTGTGAGCAGGACGCACTGACTGCACTAAATGTAAATAGCAGGAACAGATCTAGCTGAACACTGTGAGCAGGACGCACTGACTGCACTAAATGTAAATAGCAGGAACGGATCTAGCTGAACACTGTGAGCAGGACGCACTGACTGCACTAAATGTAAATAGCAGGAACGGATCTAGCTGAACACTGTGAGCAGGACGCACTGCACTAAATGTAAATAGCAGGAACGGATCTAGCTGAACACTGTGAGCAGGACGCACTGCACTAAATGTAAATAGCAGGAACGGATCTAGCTGAACACTGTGAGCAGGACGCACTGCACTAAATGTAAATAGCAGGAACGGATCTAGCTGAACACTGTGAGCAGGACGCACTGCACTAAATGTAAATAGCAGGAACAGATCTAGCTGAACACTGTGAGCAGGACGCACTGCACTAAATGTAAATAGCAGGAACGGATCTAGCTGAACACTGTGAGCAGGACGCACTGCACTAAATGTAAATAGCAGGAACAGATCTAGCCTAATCTAGCTAACTCAAATCAAATGACACTGTCTCTCTCTCTCTCTATCTCTCAGCACACCGGAACACACTACACAGGGCCGCCGTGCAGGCGGCCTTATATAGTGTGGGGCGTGTACTAAATCCCCTGAGCCATAATTGGCCAAAGCCACCCTGGCTTTGGCCAATTACAGCTCTCTCTACTGACGGCACTGTGATTGGCCAAGCATGCGGGTCATAGTGCATGCTTGGCCAATCATCAGCCAGCAATGCACTGCGATGCCGCAGTGAATTATGGGCCGTGACGCGCCACACGAATTTGGCGCGAACGGCCCATAACGTTCGCAATTCGACGGACGGTCGAACAGCCGATGTTCGAGTCGAACATGGGTTCGACTCGAACACGAAGCTCATCCCTAGTGCCTGGTGACACTGGTTCTACATCTGCTGTGTGCCTGTATCTAGTATTCCTGTTACCATCTGCTGCTTCTGACATCCAGTCCAACTCAGGTGACATAAGTGCCACACACTTCTGCAACCAATGGAAGATCTTGCAGGCACTCTTACCTCACCACGCTCTCGCGGCCACTGTTGCAACTCCATTGGCCCCTGAGCTGGGGCTGTATGAGAGGTCTCCCTCTACATGTCAGGCTCTGCTACGAGCTATGTGACAGGTGCTCACTGACATGCTATAAACCAAAATCACTGCGTCAAGGATATGTCTATAACAACTGTAATAACCCTGCTGCAGTACCATAAAATTACCAGTGTTGTTTGCACTCGTCTTTAAACCAAATATGAAATAGTATATGGGCGCTAGGTATCAATATGTACCAACAATCTAAATGTGTCTTAAACAATTCTGAATACTAGTAAATGATATAATGCACACCAAAATATTAAACACTAAAGTGTCAATATAACAGTCCAACATGTGAAAACCAGTATTGATAGTGATCTAGTGATCAGCCCCGTATGAAAGGGGCCTTAGAATCCGGAGAAACTTTGTGTCTTTATTAATAAACTAACTAGCAGGGAAACAGATGCCACCATTACTTTTAAACATTCCCAGTCTCTCCTTCATCCTTTCTGTAAGTCTCTGATCAGCTCAGGTATATGTTTGGATGAAAGTTTCAAAATCATTAGAAATTTCTACTCTGGTGAGTTCATCTTTTACCAGTTCAAAGAGCCCTTGGCAGAACAGAAATGTTTGCACTGTTTGGTTCCAAGTGGTATCTGAGATCCAATGCTGGAATTCATCTGTGTACTCAGCAAACAGCATGTCTACCCTGCTGCAAACTATGCAACTTTGCTTCGACAGTAGTGTAGCAGTTGGGATAATCAAAAACTTGATTCATTTTAGTCACAAAAGTCTCAAAATTGTTTAAAGTTGTGTTGTCTTGTTCTTCATAAGTGGAGGCCAAAGCTAAGGCTTGCTCGGCCAGGAGGCTGATAACAAACAATGACTGCTTTTTCTCAGAATTAAATGCAGCAGATAGCATTTGAAAATATATACAATACTGTTATGAGAAACCTCTGTAATGATGGTAAAGGCATATGGGTGTATATACAGCCAGACACCACAGAGGGCACTGACACAGAGCTCCTGGTGGTGGAGATGGGTTTTGCTGTGTGCTAGTACCAGGTTGTTTTCCTCAGGATTGCCCCACCAGGAGGCAAGCAAGCCAGAGTCTGGTGGCAAATGTAGCAGGTAGGGATCAGGCAGAAGTGTAGTCGGTAAACAAGCCAAATGTCTGTAACAAGTGGTTGCAGGTTGGGATCAAGCAGAAGTATAGTCAGTAAACAAGCCAAAGACCAGTAACAAATGGTTGCACGTTGGGATCAAGTGCATGCATAGCTATGGAACAAGCCGAAGGTCAGTAATGAGTGGTAGTGAAGATACAGATGACATCAGGAGCACAGGGAGCAAGATATTGGCTGGAGGAATTAATAGCTTAAATAGGAATTTGATGGGAGTTCAAGGTTCACCAGAAACAAGACAGAAAGTAAGGTTGTCTGTGGGATCAGACAGGGAGCTGTCCAGCATGTCAGGTGGCTCAAAGAGCTACTGCCTGACAGTAGTGTTACCAGGGTAAACTAGGACAATGGGGGAACAAAGGGAAAGCAAGTATGACCTGCTAGGAAGGGCAACAGTTAAATCAACCTGTCCTTTGTCCAGCATGGATAGTATTCAGTACTTTTGGGCAGTGTGGAGGGACAGAAGTGGCAGGCTGGAGATATGGGGCACTCAGGAAAATGTTCAGATCACATGCCCTTGATGCCCTGGAACTAATAAAATTCCAGATATATTCTAGGACCATGAAAACAGACCAAATGTCACTTCTTTACTATGGACAGCAGCTCCACTTCTCTTACAGCTTTTGTAAATCAGCTTCAGCATGATGACCTGTCAGCAATTGACAACATTATGCTGTGAGCTTTAAAATAGTTTGCTAGCCTTTTAAAATGTGATAAAATTGATTCATATTTAAAATGGCTATAAGTATTCTATAGTGTATTATATATTCTACAGTTTCTTACAGCTTATTTTATTTGAAGGTCTTCAGGTTAGTAACTAATGCATAATGTGCTCTTTGAAATGGACCACAGATCTTTGCTCTGAAAAATGATGGCAAGTGGTCTCCTCCCTTGGGGGAATTATGATTGGCTGCATATTCGATATACGATTCTGTGCATTTAGATGAGCACAGTGACTAACACTTTGCTGAAATCAGTTCAACTGTTGTCCTAGCGTGAAGGTCACACCAGTCAATGAAGTGCTGCAGTATTTATTGAAGAAAACAATTTCCTACTTCAATCAGCTCATTCTCCTTAACGTAAACATTTTCCACTCCAAGGAAAATATACTAAACAACACAATATATAACACAAATGCACAAATAAAGTTAAACCAGCCAGCAGATATGGTTTTAGCTTACATGTATTTGCTTACTTTTTCTATAAAACTGGTGACTACTGCTGGTAAACTAATATTTAATTTGTAATTATAAAATGTCTTAAAAATGCTTTCCGAGTGTTCTTACTGAAGAGATAACATATGGTAGCTGTAAGTAAATTAATCACTAGTGATTTCTGCTGTTCCTTAGTTAAAGCAAGAAGTCAGGTAAGACCATAAAGTGGACTTGGTGCTGATTGATGATTCATTTGCTCTTCATTTTACAGCATATTAGCCTAAAGTGATTCATTTGTAAGATGAATTTCCAAAATGTATTTAACATAAAAAATTAAGAAAGTTATGCCGCATACACACGTTTTTCCGACAGAATTCCGCTCAAGCTTGCCTTGCATACACACGGTCACACAAAAGTTCTCTGAACTTTCGACCGTCAAGAACACGGTGACGTACAACAATACGACGAGCCGAGAAAATGAAGTTCAATGCTTCCGAGCATGCATCAAATTGTTTCCAAGCATGCGTGATTTTTTGCATGTCCGAATTGCATACAGACGAACGCATTTTCGGATAGGAACTTTTCCCGACCAAAAAATAGGGAACATGCTCCCAATCTTTTGCTGGCTGGAATTCCGCCAGAAAAAGACCGATGGAACATACACACGGTTGCATTTTTCGTTAAAAAGCTGTCATCGGAGTTTTGCTGGCGGCAATTCCAATCGTGTGTACGCGGCATTGGATGAAGCTTTACTTTGAAGCTATATTAAAGTAATACTAAACCTTTAATTGTTTTATTATAAAAATAACAAAAATGCCTATACTTACCAGCTCTGTGCAATGGTTTTGCACAGAGCAGCCCTGATCCTTTTTTTCTGGGGTCCCCAGCAGCATTCCAGGTCTTTCCTCTTCATCGGGTGCCCCCCACAAAAAGCTGCTTTCCCTGCTCACTCCCCAGTCGAGCTGCTGCGTCTATTGACACAGACAGCAAGACTCAGCCTCGCCCCCCGCTCCCTTGTTACAGCTTTTGATTTACAGCAGTGGGAGCCAATGGCTCCTGCTGCTATCAATCCATCCAATGAGATGAGCGACAGTGGCTGGATCAGATTAGGCCCAGGTAAGAAAAAGGAGGGGTCTGGGGGGAGCTGCAGCACAGAAGGTTTTTCACCTGAATGCATAATGCATTCAGGTGAAAAGATTGCTCAATTTCTGTGTCCCAAAGTTCAGTATTATTTATTTTTAATGTATTTATAGAATGGAAGAACACCCTTCAACCACTACAATGTCCAGATGTATAGACATGCCTATATTTGCCAGCTCTGTGCAATGGTTTTGCACAGAGCATACCTGATCTTCTTCTTCTTCTGGGGTCCCCCAGCAGCACTCCAGGTCCTTCCTCTTCGTTGGGTGCCCCCATAAAAAGACACTTTCCCTGGGGGCACCCATGTGTGCTCACTCCCCAGTCCAGCTGCTGCATCCATTGACACAGATAGCGGGACTCAGCTCCCATGTCACAGCTTTTGATCGACAGCAGTGGGAGCCAATGGCTCCTGCTGCTATCAATCTGTCCAATGAGGTGAGCGATAGTGGCTGGAGCCGTTGCGCTCATGCACATCACTGGATCAGATCGGGCTCAGGTAAGAAAAAAGGGGGGTCTGGGGGGAGCTGCAGCACAGAAGGTTTTTACCTTAATGCATAATGCATTAAGGTGAAAAAGCTCAAGGCTTGACAACCACTTTAACATTGCTCAATTTCTCTGTCCCAAAGTTCAGTATTATTTATTTTCAATGTACTGTATTTATAGAATGAAAGAACACCCTACAACCACTACAATGTCCAGCTGGTGATCTAAGAACTGCTACATTGGCAGTTGGAGGGTATAGTAAATATGGCAAGGTTTTACTGGGGTTGATTTACTAAAGGCAAATAGACTGTAGTTGCTCCAGAGCTTAGTAAATGAGATAAGGCTTCACTTTGCAAAGAGTACCCAATCACGTGCAAGGAAAATAGGAAGAACTGAATTTTCCTCCTGACTTTGTGCTGCTGACATGGAGTGATTTTTAGAGAATAGAGGCTCCCACTCTCAGCTCTCTCACCGCCAGCCAGAAGCACCAGTGGCGACCATGGATTCTAACATGGCAGGCGCCGTCAACATGAAGCTAAGCCAAACTGCTACCCCTCCTCCTCCCTCAGTTGCAACTCTCCCAGGGGACTAGGTATGAAATCACCCAAATGCTAGCTGCACTTCTTTCACCTACCATTACCCAGGCTGTAAAGGCTGCTGTTAACTCAACTATGCAGACAAAACCGGCATACCACAAAAATACTGCCAAACCCACTCGCTCATAATTTTTTGCAGATTATTCACAGGAGGTATCACACAAGCAAAACATTCCACCATATTTGCTCATCTCTATTCCAGAAGCAAATAAAATTTACCCTGGCCTATTCTGCTATCCTTCGCCTCTGTGCTCCCAGTGGAGATCAACTTACTTTTTATGACTCGGCAGATGCGGAAGCTTGTCTACCGTCCCCAAATCTGAAAGCCCCCAACATCTCTGGCCCATTTTCGCCTTCTTCTCTATGTGCTTTGGATCACAGAAGCCATAGGAAGGATCCTCCTAAGCATCCCAGATTTTCCTCATCTAACGGCTGTGCCAAGTTCCATTGACATGGTAATGCTCTGGACGCTCTTTTATATTGACTTTTCGGGAATGATATCCGACAAGAGGTGCATCTCGGTTGCTCGCTTTTGTTTTATATTTATACTATTTAGCTCTCTATTGTCATTAGTCATATCACTGTTGGGCGGCACATGAGGCTATTTTTTGTCTCCTTTCTTGCTTCCCCTGGAATGTAACTTTTTTGTAACTTGAAGGGAAGGGACCTCCTCCCCATTGGAGATGGCTCTTTTTGCATATTTTCACAATATGTCATGACTCCCCTGAGACTGCTGGTCATTTTTATTTCAGCAAAATTTTGCTATTAGGGGCTATTCTATACTAAATTTCATTCAAAAAAGTGTAGTACTTACAATATCTGTTTGAATTTATTCATTTTGCTTCCCAGTTTGGTTTTCTGTTTATATCATCTGGGCATTTTCATGTTGTTTTTGCTTCTGTGATTGGACCAATTATACTTCTTTTTTTTTTTGTATTGTGTACTTCAGCAAGACAAGAAATGTTACAAAAAAGGGAACAATGATACGATACTCAGAAGTGTAGCCTTTATCACTGTATAATCAGAACAGGATGAGTCACAGCATACTATTGGGGGGAGAAACCCCTTTAATGTAAATGCCTGCTATAACAGTATGCTGTGTAAAGAATACCTCTTAAACAAGACCTTGCTTACATACTTAGTATTTTCCAAGTTAGAACTTAAAATGTATTGAAAAGAAAGGAAAAACTCAACAAATAACACAAGTCGGTAACACTACAATAGCACCGCAAATTTCTATCAAAATATTATCAACTGGCACACATCAATTAGCTTGTCCTACATTATATGAGTATAGAGAGGGGAAAGAGAGAGAGAGAAATAAGGGAAGGGTGAGGGTGTTGGGGGAAGAGGAATGTAGGCAAAACAGAGTTAAAATATATCAAAACATTAATACAGCTGGGGCACCAGAGGGTGAGTCATCACTTCCTGGCCCATACACACCACCCCTGCATCACTATTGACACTCACTGTCCAGTGGTATCAGCTAGGTAGGCATTGGGGACACATAGGTGTTGTAGTCATTGAAATATTGTAAATCGCACCAGTATGTCAGAAACCATAAAATCAGACCGAGACAGAAGAAAAGTTAAATCACACTTGTTTAATAATAAAAGTAAAAAGAACAAACGTAATCAAAACATAGCCAAAGTTCAGTAACCGGTCAGATAGTCAGCCAAGCCAGAAGTCAGGGATCAAAGTAGTGGAACAGCAAGTAGGATCCGGAGCCAAAAGGGATGTCAGCAAAGCCAGTCTTTAAACAGGAACACAGGAGATGTTTCTTGTAATGTTGACCAAGGCGAAGGCAGAGCTCCTCTGGACTGGATGGCTTAAGTGGGCAGGACTGATGAGCAGGATATCAACAACAGCTGTGTAACTGTGGCGAGAGATGGGAGCTGGCAATTTGCCAACAGCTGAGTGGCCAGCTCATAGAAGGAAGGGCTGAGCCCAGCTCTGACAGTACCCCCTCCTCAACGACCCCTCCCCCTTGGTGGACCACCAGGCTTGAGGGGAAAACATCTATGGAAATCACGGAGGAGGACAGCGGCATGTACGTCCGAGGATGAGACCCAAGAGCATTCCTCCGGAAACCATACCTTTTCCAATGCACCAGGTACTGTATGCGCCCGCGGAACCTACAGGAGTCAACAATGGACTGTCCTCATGGTTCTCAACCTGTACAGGGTAAGGACGTGGCACCAAGGTCGTAAAGCGGTTCATGTCTCCTTATTTCATAAGGAGACATGAAATACATTCGAAATATGCACATTAGAAGGGAGGTCTAATGCGTAAGCCACTGGGTTAATCCTACAAAGAATACGGAAAGGCCCAATAAACCGAGGTGCGAACTTCAGTGAGGGAACACGAAGTCGGAGATTACGAGATGACAGCCAAACCCTGGTAGGAAGGCGCAGGCAGGCGTCTGCTGTCAACATGGAGTCTGTACCTATCATTAGCATGAAGAAAAGCCTCCTGGACTTGTGCTCAAGTGGAACGAAGACCACGGAGATGCTCCTCTATCGCAGGAATACACTGTGGAACAAATTAATCAGGCAACATGGAAGGTTGGAAACCATAATTCACCATAAACGGGGACAATCGGAAAGCAGAATTCAAGGCACTGTTGTGAGCAAACTCTGCCATGGTAATAGGTCTGACCAGTTGTTATGATGGTCAGAAATATAGCAACGTAGGAATTGCTCCAATGACCGATTGGCTCGTTCTGCGGCTCCATTAGCCTGCGGGTGATGCACAGAGGAAAAAGCAAGCTGAATTCCCAACTGTGCACAAAAGGCTCACCAAAACCGGGACACAACCTGACTACCCCTGTCCCAGACAATCACCTTGGGTGGCCCATGTAAGCGAAAGATCTCCCGAGCAAAAATGGAAGCCAGTTCCTTAGAAGTGGCCAACTTCTTAAGTGGAATACAATGACACATCTTTGAGAACCGGTCAACCACCATAAGGATAACTGTGTTGCCCTGGGAGCTGGGTAACTCCACAATGAAATCCATAGACAGGTGGGTTTAAGGCCTCTCTCCATTGTGTATGGGTTGTAGGAGGCCCACTGGAAGGTGTCGTGGAGTCTTACTCTGAGCACACATGGAACAGGCAGCTACGAAGGCAGTTACATCAGCGCATAGACTAGGCCACCGGAATTGTTGGGAAATGGCCCAAATGAGTTGATTCTTCCCAGGGTGGCCAGCAGCCTTGGGAGAATGGTAAGTCTGGAGCACGGCAGTACAGAGACTCTCTGGGACAAAGCAGCAGTCACAAGGTTTCTCAGGAGGAGCATGGACCTGAGCAGCAAAAATTTTGTCACCCAAAGGAGAAGTAAGACTGGTGCGAATCTTAGCCAGAATACGATCAGGAGGAATCACAGGAACCGAATCCAACTCCAACTTGGAAGTGGAGGAAAATTGTCGTGACAAGGCGTCAGCCCTTACATTCTTAGTACGGGGTAAGAATGAGACAATGTAATTGAAACTTGACAAGAAAAGAGCCCATTGCGCCCTTCTGGGAGAGAGGTGTTTAACCTCAGACAAGAATGTGAGATTCTTATGGTCAGTAAGAATGAGAAAAACTTCCTATTGATTCCAAGAGCCCAAGACGACCCCTGTGAAGCAATGTAAGCGGCGCTAAATGACAGTGATCCACATCCAAAATAGGATACTAGTGCATCTACCTATACCCAAAATAATGAAAATAAAAATGAAAAATTATTATGTGGTGATCTATATAAACACTTTTCAGTGTACAGTAAACCAGTGAATCTCAAAAAACCTAGCAGTGTATATTAAAGTGTATCATACACCCAGTAATATCAATTGGCAAATGAATCAGGAAGTGAAATCAAGCAGTATAGTCCATATGAAGTCCATAGACAGGACACCGTGCAGGAAAGGTGATAAGCTGGAAAACGTCCACCACTTCACTTAGTGTCAGTGCCTCCACTCCCCTTGAATTCAACACTCACCGACTCAAAATGCCTCACACTCTCGTGTTTTGGCAAAAAAGCATGGGTGTATAACAGGTCAGCTGAGGATATGATCTTCCGAACTCCTTATGAATCCAGTGTCACCTCAATGTGTAGAAAGACTCAACATAGTGTGATACCGTAAAGCATATAAAATTTATTAAACTGAAAATCTTCAAACATTAAACTCACAAAGAAAATCTTGAATCAAGCCAAATGACACTGCACAGCAACTTCCAAAACAATCCTCCTATGCGAACCGCCCAGCACCACTGTGAAAAGAGGGTCACGGCGGACCCCAAAGAAACGGGTTGGATAGGTTCTCACCCCTCTCAATAGCGCTCTATAGGTGTGGATCTCCTACTATCCCGCAGGTCCGAGCCGCAGCTCCTCTATCGTCCTCAAAGGATCCCGCCGGTGTACGGAGATGTGCCGCTCCGTCCCGTCCCTTACTGCCTGTTAGTGATGGATGCCGTACAGCCACGCCCCGACATGTTTCGTCACACTTGACTTCCTCATGGGATTGGCTGTACGGTACGGCACCTCCCATTCTTATACCCCTCCCGTCTATCGACGTTGTAATATGCAAATCTCCCTGCACGTTCCCAGGTGTCCCCGTAGTCCTCAACGCAGCAGCGCTGGGCTGATCGCATTCTTCAGAGGGCATTTCTATTGCAAAATATCCCAAAGACTGTCAGAATACATGTAGCTATCTAAGACAAATGTATTGAATTGCAAGTAAAGATCACAAAGAACGCTAACAGCATTATTCCTAAGATCATGGTAAATACTATATGTGCCTCATAGTATTAGAACATCCCCCACTAGCTATTGTGAAAGATCATCCAAAGGCCTTATATTTAGACGTACATCCTGATATACTATATTACATAATCAATCAGTGCAACCCATACAGTGCCCAATCAGAATCCTAGGTGGGTTTTCACCCTAAACTACCCCCCATCACTAATATAACTAAAAGTATATGTGTATTGGTGAGATCCTCTACAAATCAAAAGAAACACGTGCAAATTATGCAATATCTAAAAAAATATTGTGTACTTAGTGGATCTCTGTGAAATTGTTTAAAGTGTCTCTATATTAGTTCAATAATGTTAGAGCCCTCTAGTGGTGAGATAGAAAAAAACTCCTTGGTTCTCTCTCCCAAAATCAAAGATTGAACCGCACAATTACCACCCACTATCTGTGTGTAGTCCACTATCCCTCCTGTTGTGTTAAACAACATAAGCATAATGTAAGAGATCATATATCAAAAATTAAGATCCCATGCCTCAATAGGTGTAAGAATTAATATTAAAATTAAAAAACTGAAAGTGAAACTTATGTATATGTATATATATATATATAGTATACAGGGTTGTCTCTATGAGTTCATAGTTTAGAAATCATTAATAAAGCAGTTCAAATCTACTTCAATATTCAAGCCCCTGGGGGCAAGACTTTTCAAACGATATATCCATAGGGTTTCCCTTTGTGAGAGGTCCCTCACCCTATTGGACCCTCTCCATGATGGATATACACAGTCTAATCCACAAAATTGTACCAAGGAAGGATCTCGATGGTGTTTCTCTCTAAAGTGTAAAGAAACACTGTGGTTTTTGAAGCCATTTTTGATGTTCGTGAGGTGTTCAGAGATACGAACTCGGAGTAATCGTTTTGTTCGTCCTACATAGAGTAGCCCACATGGGCACCATAAAAGGTAGACGACATGTGAGGAATTGCATGAAATATATTCCTTAATTTCAAAAGTTTCCTGGTCTGTACTCATGACAGAAGTCATCCCCCTATTGGAGACCCTTACAGTTTTGCAACACACACATTTCCTACATGGGAAAAAACCTTGTAGATTAATCCTAAGAGCCTGTTGTCCTGGTGGGTCCAAAATCTTTCTTACCACTTTGTCCCCAAAGTTTGGGGCTCGTCTATAGACGAATTTAGGTGTTGAGGGTAAGATTTGGCCCAGATGTCTGTCACGGGCTAGAATGTGCCAATGTTTCCTAAATATAGTCTCAATGTCCCTATACTGAAAATGGAACCCTGTGATGAACCTGATCTGATGTTGGTTACTCCCATCTGGTGAGTGTCCTCTCCCAAAGCACTGTTCTCTGGGTGTAAGTGCTACTTCCTGTATTAGGTTATCCAATGTCTGTTCACGGTAACCCTTCTGTAAGAATTTCTCCTTTAATGTTTTAACTTGGGTGTGGTAATCCTCCAACTCAGTGCAGTTTCTTCGTACCCTGAGTATTTGACCCTTCGGTATATTACGGATCCAGGTGGGGTGGTGTCCACTGGTGATGGTCAAATAACTATTGCGATCCGTGGGCTTGAAATAGACTTTTGTCTTTAAACCATTAGTATTCCTAATTATGGTTACATCTAGAAAGTTGACCGCAGTGTCGCTGATTTGGTAATCTAATTTGATGCCATTGGAGTTGTCATTCAGATGCTCCAAAAAATTCATCGCTGAATCTTTAGATCCTTCCCAAATGAACATCAAATCATCTATAAAGCGACGATAAAATTTTAGCTGGGGTCTATGGGTGCTAAATACCCGCTTATCTTCCCACTCGGCCATAAACAGGTTGGCGAGGCTGGGAGCATATTTAGCTCCCATAGCCACGCCAACCCGTTGTGAAAAGAAAAAGCCGTGGTACCAAAAATAATTGTGGGACATGCAAAAGTCCAGAGCATGTCCCAAAAAACGCTTTTGCATGTGGGGGATTTCGTCCCTCTTGCTAAGTGCCCAATTAAGTGCCAGCAGTGCATCCTCATGTTGTATGATAGTATATAATGAGGACACATCAGCCGTTACCAAATATGTCTCTCCTTCAGGATTGATGGCCACATCCCTCAGGAGTTGCAACAGGTCTGATGTGTCCTTCAAGTAGGCCTTAGTGGTAACGACACTAGGCTGCAAGAATGTGTCTAAATATTCTCCCAAGCGTGCCGTGACAGACCCTATCCCGTTCACAATTGGGCGGGCGGGGGGAGTGTGCACGTTCTTGTGGATTTTTGGTAGTGTGTAGATAATTGGTATCCTACACACTGAAGGTACCAAATAGCGCTTCTCCTTAGCGCTCAAAACACCACCTCGGTGCCCCCATTCTACCAGCACACTCAATTGTGTTCTATAAGTTTCTGTTGGATCCACACTCAGTTTTCTGTATGTGATTCTATCCCCCAATAGTTCCATGAGCTGATGGTGATAGAACTCTTTATTCATTAGGACCACTCCACCCCCCTTATCCGCCGGGCGGATGATGATATTTTTCTTTTCTTCCAAAGATTTTAGACCATTTTTAATATAGCTCGGATTAACTGTTTTTTTAACAGGGAGCTCCTCGATGTCTTTCAACACCAAGTGCTTAAATACTTCTATAAAGTGATTGTTCGGTAATTGCGGATTAAAAGTTGACCTGTTCTTCAGGCCACTATCAATCCTCTGATCTCGAATGTTCGCCTTGATCCCTGACTCCACGGGATGGCTGAGAAAGTATTTTTTTAAATTAAGCGTTCTAATGAATTTGTGTGTGTCGATGTAAGTTTCAAACTTATTCATCACTCTCCTGGGTGCACATTTAAGACCAGTTTGTAAAATATTTAATTCCTTCTCATTTAACTTAACCTCACTCAGATTATATATACCTGTATCTACATGTCCCTTGGCCTTTTCCTTGGGTTGTCTCCGTCTGCCTGCCCGACATCCCCTTCTCCTCTTTGATAAGGGGTGAACTCTCGAATTGGATGATATGGGGGCCCAGTGACGTTGCCTCCCCTGTGTTCTCCTGGGTGTGTGTTCCTCCTTGGTGTTGCGCCCCCCCTCCCCCCCCTCCCCCGTTGTCCTAAAAAAGGCTCCTGTTGATATTGGGTTCTATATTCTTCATCCATTAGTGGTTGGTACCTATTGTACAATGGTACATGGTAATTGGGTTCAGGAGGAGGATAATGATGCCATTGTTGGGGGTGATCCATGATTCGCCCCCCCCTCCCCTTTTTTGTTGATATGAGTGGGGTGAGGAGTAACCATGCTGCTGTGGATACCCTCCATTGTTAGTTCTGATTGGACCTCCTGATTGGTAGTAATCGTTATGACGATAATCCCTGTTACCTGGGGTATTGCCATTCCGATTAGGGTTGGGGCCTGATGTACCTCTATTGTTGGTGCCCCTTGGGGGTGCATCTTTGGTTTGATGAGTCTGTGCAGTGGCTCTGACCGGTTCTCCCTCTTTAATGAAACCGTCAGCCTCTGTGTTTTCAATGTTAAGGTTCTGCCAAGCATAAACCTTATTGGTTTTAAAATCATTTGAGTCCCTATTGTATTTTTTTACTTTTTTCTTTTGGGTTTCTCGATCTATTTTCTCTAACTTCTTTTGCATGTTGGTGTTGAAGTCTCTCATCTGGCTGGTCTCCTTAATTGGTTCCAACTTACTCTGCAAAGTACACGAACATCAAAAATGGCTTCAAAAACCACAGTGTTTCTTTACACTTTAGAGAGAAACACCATCGAGATCCTTCCTTGGTACAATTTTGTGGATTAGACTGTGTATATCCATCATGGAGAGGGTCCAATAGGGTGAGGGACCTCTCACAAAGGGAAACCCTATGGATATATCGTTTGAAAAGTCTTGCCCCCAGGGGCTTGAATATTGAAGTAGATTTGAACTGCTTTATTAATGATTTCTAAACTATGAACTCATAGAGACAACCCTGTATACTATATATATATATATACATATACATAAGTTTCACTTTCAGTTTTTTAATTTTAATATTAATTCTTACACCTATTGAGGCATGGGATCTTAATTTTTGATATATGATCTCTTACATTATGCTTATGTTGTTTAACACAACAGGAGGGATAGTGGACTACACACAGATAGTGGGTGGTAATTGTGCGGTTCAATCTTTGATTTTGGGAGAGAGAACCAAGGAGTTTTTTTCTATCTCACCACTAGAGGGCTCTAACATTATTGAACTAATATAGAGACACTTTAAACAATTTCACAGAGATCCACTAAGTACACAATATTTTTTTAGATATTGCATAATTTGCACGTGTTTCTTTTGATTTGTAGAGGATCTCACCAATACACATATACTTTTAGTTATATTAGTGATGGGGGGTAGTTTAGGGTGAAAACCCACCTAGGATTCTGATTGGGCACTGTATGGGTTGCACTGATTGATTATGTAATATAGTATATCAGGATGTACGTCTAAATATAAGGCCTTTGGATGATCTTTCACAATAGCTAGTGGGGGATGTTCTAATACTATGAGGCACATATAGTATTTACCATGATCTTAGGAATAATGCTGTTAGCGTTCTTTGTGATCTTTACTTGCAATTCAATACATTTGTCTTAGATAGCTACATGTATTCTGACAGTCTTTGGGATATTTTGCAATAGAAATGCCCTCTGAAGAATGCGATCAGCCCAGCGCTGCTGCGTTGAGGACTACGGGGACACCTGGGAACGTGCAGGGAGATTTGCATATTACAACGTCGATAGACGGGAGGGGTATAAGAATGGGAGGTGCCGTACCGTACAGCCAATCCCATGAGGAAGTCAAGTGTGACGAAACATGTCGGGGCGTGGCTGTACGGCATCCATCACTAACAGGCAGTAAGGGACGGGACGGAGCGGCACATCTCCGTACACCGGCGGGATCCTTTGAGGACGATAGAGGAGCTGCGGCTCGGACCTGCGGGATAGTAGGAGATCCACACCTATAGAGCGCTATTGAGAGGGGTGAGAACCTATCCAACCCGTTTCTTTGGGGTCCGCCGTGACCCTCTTTTCACAGTGGTGCTGGGCGGTTCGCATAGGAGGATTGTTTTGGAAGTTGCTGTGCAGTGTCATTTGGCTTGATTCAAGATTTTCTTTGTGAGTTTAATGTTTGAAGATTTTCAGTTTAATAAATTTTATATGCTTTACGGTATCACACTATGTTGAGTCTTTCTACACATTGAGGTGACACTGGATTCATAAGGAGTTCGGAAGATCATATCCTCAGCTGACCTGTTATACACCCATGCTTTTTTGCCAAAACACGAGAGTGTGAGGCATTTTGAGTCGGTGAGTGTTGAATTCAAGGGGAGTGGAGGCACTGACACTAAGTGAAGTGGTGGACGTTTTCCAGCTTATCACCTTTCCTGCACGGTGTCCTGTCTATGGACTTCATATGGACTATACTGCTTGATTTCACTTCCTGATTCATTTGCCAATTGATATTACTGGGTGTATGATACACTTTAATATACACTGCTAGGTTTTTTGAGATTCACTGGTTTACTGTACACTGAAAAGTGTTTATATAGATCACCACATAATAATTTTTCATTTTTATTTTCATTATTTTGGGTATAGGTAGATGCACTAGTATCCTATTTTGGATGTGGATCACTGTCATTTAGCGCCGCTTACATTGCTTCACAGGGGTCGTCTTGGGCTCTTGGAATCAATAGGAAGTTTTTTGCATTAAATATTTAATAAGTGGCAGCTTTGGATTCATTTTATTTTTTTAGTTCATTTCATGTCATTTTATTAGATTATTTTATTAGTTTAGTGTACACAGGTGTTTCACACACAGTGTCAATTTACACCCTTCATAGGGGGTCACACCCCTTCATCTGGCATCGAGCGCAGTGGTGAAAACTCAAGAAGGGCGCGTTGGTTCGAGTTTTCAATTTTTGACAATTTACACACGTTTTAACCATTTGCAGCTATGGACGCCATTAACTTTTTATCTAACAGACAAATGAACCCCGAATCTATCTTCTCCACTAGTCATGAAATGATTGACTGTGAGGAAGATTACACGAGTATTTTAAAAAATTTAGATCATCTGCTGGAAAAGCAGATTAAAACATGGTGGGATGTCTTTACATTTGAACATTACCTAAAGGAAAAACTCATCTTTCGTAGCCTAAGATGGGAAGTAGCACCCCAGGATGGGCTTAACGAACAGGTGTTCATGGATGAGTGGTTCGAATTTTTTAATAGAGTTGGAAGGGAACTACAAACCCTTGTTTTAAAGAGAAAACAGATCAAGCTCAGTAAAATTAAAGAGAAAATTATTACTTTGCAGAGTAAGTTGGAACCAATTAAGGAGACCAGCCAGATGAGAGACTTCAACACCAACATGCAAAAGAAGTTAGAGAAAATAGATCGAGAAACCCAAAAGAAAAAAGTAAAAAAATACAATAGGGACTCAAATGATTTTAAAACCAATAAGGTTTATGCTTGGCAGAACCTTAACATTGAAAACACAGAGGCTGACGGTTTCATTAAAGAGGGAGAACCGGTCAGAGCCACTGCACAGACTCATCAAACCAAAGATGCACCCCCAAGGGGCACCAACAATAGAGGTACATCAGGCCCCAACCCTAATCGGAATGGCAATACCCCAGGTAACAGGGATTATCGTCATAACGATTACTACCAATCAGGAGGTCCAATCAGAACTAACAATGGAGGGTATCCACAGCAGCATGGTTACTCCTCACCCCACTCATATCAACAAAAAAGGGGAGGGGGGGGGCGAATCATGGATCACCCCCAACAATGGCATCATTATCCTCCTCCTGAACCCAATTACCATGTACCATTGTACAATAGGTACCAACCACTAATGGATGAAGAATATAGAACCCAATATCAACAGGAGCCTTTTTTAGGACAACGGGGGAGGGGGGGGAGGGGGGGCGCAACACCAAGGAGGAACACACACCCAGGAGAACACAGGGGAGGCAACGTCACTGGGCCCCTATATCATCCAATTCGAGAGTTCACCCCTTATCAAAGAGGAGAAGGGGATGTCGGGCAGGCAGACGGAGACAACCCAAGGAAAAGGCCAAGGGACATGTAGATACAGGTATATATAATCTGAGTGAGGTTAAGTTAAATGAGAAGGAATTAAATATTTTACAAACTGGTCTTAAATGTGCACCCAGGAGAGTGATGAATAAGTTTGAAACTTACATCGACACACACAAATTCATTAGAACGCTTAATTTAAAAAAATACTTTCTCAGCCATCCCGTGGAGTCAGGGATCAAGGCGAACATTCGAGATCAGAGGATTGATAGTGGCCTGAAGAACAGGTCAACTTTTAATCCGCAATTACCGAACAATCACTTTATAGAAGTATTTAAGCACTTGGTGTTGAAAGACATCGAGGAGCTCCCTGTTAAAAAAACAGTTAATCCGAGCTATATTAAAAATGGTCTAAAATCTTTGGAAGAAAAGAAAAATATCATCATCCGCCCGGCGGATAAGGGGGGTGGAGTGGTCCTAATGAATAAAGAGTTCTATCACCATCAGCTCATGGAACTATTGGGGGATAGAATCACATACAGAAAACTGAGTGTGGATCCAACAGAAACTTATAGAACACAATTGAGTGTGCTGGTAGAATGGGGGCACCGAGGTGGTGTTTTGAGCGCTAAGGAGAAGCGCTATTTGGTACCTTCAGTGTGTAGGATACCAATTATCTACACACTACCAAAAATCCACAAGAACGTGCACACTCCCCCCGCCCGCCCAATTGTGAACGGGATAGGGTCTGTCACGGCACGCTTGGGAGAATATTTAGACACATTCTTGCAGCCTAGTGTCGTTACCACTAAGGCCTACTTGAAGGACACATCAGACCTGTTGCAACTCCTGAGGGATGTGGCCATCAATCCTGAAGGAGAGACATATTTGGTAACGGCTGATGTGTCCTCATTATATACTATCATACAACATGAGGATGCACTGCTGGCACTTAATTGGGCACTTAGCAAGAGGGACGAAATCCCCCACATGCAAAAGCGTTTTTTGGGACATGCTCTGGACTTTTGCATGTCCCACAATTATTTTTGGTACCACGGCTTTTTCTTTTCACAACGGGTTGGCGTGGCTATGGGAGCTAAATATGCTCCCAGCCTCGCCAACCTGTTTATGGCCGAGTGGGAAGATAAGCGGGTATTTAGCACCCATAGACCCCAGCTAAAATTTTATCGTCGCTTTATAGATGATTTGATGTTCATTTGGGAAGGATCTAAAGATTCAGCGATGAATTTTTTGGAGCATCTGAATGACAACTCCAATGGCATCAAATTAGATTACCAAATCAGCGACACTGCGGTCAACTTTCTAGATGTAACCATAATTAGGAATACTAATGGTTTAAAGACAAAAGTCTATTTCAAGCCCACGGATCGCAATAGTTATTTGACCATCACCAGTGGACACCACCCCACCTGGATCCGTAATATACCGAAGGGTCAAATACTCAGGGTACGAAGAAACTGCACTGAGTTGGAGGATTACCACACCCAAGTTAAAACATTAAAGGAGAAATTCTTACAGAAGGGTTACCGTGAACAGACATTGGATAACCTAATACAGGAAGTAGCACTTACACCCAGAGAACAGTGCTTTGGGAGAGGACACTCACCAGATGGGAGTAACCAACATCAGATCAGGTTCATCACAGGGTTCCATTTTCAGTATAGGGACATTGAGACTATATTTAGGAAACATTGGCACATTCTAGCCCGTGACAGACATCTGGGCCAAATCTTACCCTCAACACCTAAATTCGTCTATAGACGAGCCCCAAACTTTGGGGACAAAGTGGTAAGAAAGATTTTGGACCCACCAGGACAACAGGCTCTTAGGATTAATCTACAAGGTTTTTTCCCATGTAGGAAATGTGTGTGTTGCAAAACTGTAAGGGTCTCCAATAGGGGGATGACTTCTGTCATGAGTACAGACCAGGAAACTTTTGAAATTAAGGAATATATTTCATGCAATTCCTCACATGTCGTCTACCTTTTATGGTGCCCATGTGGGCTACTCTATGTAGGACGAACAAAACGATTACTCCGAGTTCGTATCTCTGAACACCTCACGAACATCAAAAATGGCTTCAAAAACCACAGTGTTTCTTTACACTTTAGAGAGAAACACCATCGAGATCCTTCCTTGGTACAATTTTGTGGATTAGACTGTGTATATCCATCATGGAGAGGGTCCAATAGGGTGAGGGACCTCTCACAAAGGGAAACCCTATGGATATATCGTTTGAAAAGTCTTGCCCCCAGGGGCTTGAATATTGAAGTAGATTTGAACTGCTTTATTAATGATTTCTAAACTATGAACTCATAGAGACAACCCTGTATACTATATATATATATATACATATACATAAGTTTCACTTTCAGTTTTTTAATTTTAATATTAATTCTTACACCTATTGAGGCATGGGATCTTAATTTTTGATATATGATCTCTTACATTATGCTTATGTTGTTTAACACAACAGGAGGGATAGTGGACTACACACAGATAGTGGGTGGTAATTGTGCGGTTCAATCTTTGATTTTGGGAGAGAGAACCAAGGAGTTTTTTTCTATCTCACCACTAGAGGGCTCTAACATTATTGAACTAATATAGAGACACTTTAAACAATTTCACAGAGATCCACTAAGTACACAATATTTTTTTAGATATTGCATAATTTGCACGTGTTTCTTTTGATTTGTAGAGGATCTCACCAATACACATATACTTTTAGTTATATTAGTGATGGGGGGTAGTTTAGGGTGAAAACCCACCTAGGATTCTGATTGGGCACTGTATGGGTTGCACTGATTGATTATGTAATATAGTATATCAGGATGTACGTCTAAATATAAGGCCTTTGGATGATCTTTCACAATAGCTAGTGGGGGATGTTCTAATACTATGAGGCACATATAGTATTTACCATGATCTTAGGAATAATGCTGTTAGCGTTCTTTGTGATCTTTACTTGCAATTCAATACATTTGTCTTAGATAGCTACATGTATTCTGACAGTCTTTGGGATATTTTGCAATAGAAATGCCCTCTGAAGAATGCGATCAGCCCAGCGCTGCTGCGTTGAGGACTACGGGGACACCTGGGAACGTGCAGGGAGATTTGCATATTACAACGTCGATAGACGGGAGGGGTATAAGAATGGGAGGTGCCGTACCGTACAGCCAATCCCATGAGGAAGTCAAGTGTGACGAAACATGTCGGGGCGTGGCTGTACGGCATCCATCACTAACAGGCAGTAAGGGACGGGACGGAGCGGCACATCTCCGTACACCGGCGGGATCCTTTGAGGACGATAGAGGAGCTGCGGCTCGGACCTGCGGGATAGTAGGAGATCCACACCTATAGAGCGCTATTGAGAGGGGTGAGAACCTATCCAACCCGTTTCTTTGGGGTCCGCCGTGACCCTCTTTTCACAGTGGTGCTGGGCGGTTCGCATAGGAGGATTGTTTTGGAAGTTGCTGTGCAGTGTCATTTGGCTTGATTCAAGATTTTCTTTGTGAGTTTAATGTTTGAAGATTTTCAGTTTAATAAATTTTATATGCTTTACGGTATCACACTATGTTGAGTCTTTCTACACATTGAGGTGACACTGGATTCATAAGGAGTTCGGAAGATCATATCCTCAGCTGACCTGTTATACACCCATGCTTTTTTGCCAAAACACGAGAGTGTGAGGCATTTTGAGTCGGTGAGTGTTGAATTCAAGGGGAGTGGAGGCACTGACACTAAGTGAAGTGGTGGACGTTTTCCAGCTTATCACCTTTCCTGCACGGTGTCCTGTCTATGGACTTCATATGGACTATACTGCTTGATTTCACTTCCTGATTCATTTGCCAATTGATATTACTGGGTGTATGATACACTTTAATATACACTGCTAGGTTTTTTGAGATTCACTGGTTTACTGTACACTGAAAAGTGTTTATATAGATCACCACATAATAATTTTTCATTTTTATTTTCATTATTTTGGGTATAGGTAGATGCACTAGTATCCTATTTTGGATGTGGATCACTGTCATTTAGCGCCGCTTACATTGCTTCACAGGGGTCGTCTTGGGCTCTTGGAATCAATAGGAAGTTTTTTGCATTAAATATTTAATAAGTGGCAGCTTTGGATTCATTTTATTTTTTTAGTTCATTTCATGTCATTTTATTAGATTATTTTATTAGTTTAGTGTACACAGGTGTTTCACACACAGTGTCAATTTACACCCTTCATAGGGGGTCACACCCCTTCATCTGGCATCGAGCGCAGTGGTGAAAACTCAAGAAGGGCGCGTTGGTTCGAGTTTTCAATTTTTGACAGTAAGAATGAGAACCAGCACAGTGGTACCTTTGAGGAGATGTCTCCATTCTTTCAGGGCTAAAATGATCGCCAACAGCTCTCTGTCACCAATCTCGTAATTGCACTCCGCAGGTGACAATTTCTTGGAAAAGTAGCCACAAGGATGCATAGCGCCTCAGAGTTAGGACGTTGAAACAGAATAGCGCCAACACCAGTCTCAGAAGCATTAACCTCAAGGATAAACGGTAACGTAGGATCAGAATGTGCCAACACAGGAGCAGAAACAAAGGCAGCCTTGAGACTCTCAAAGGCCTTAATGGACTCCGGAGACCCACTCCAAGGGTTACCGTCCTTTCTGGTCATATCAGTCAGGGGCTTGACCAGAGACGAGAAGTTACGAATAAACTTCTGATAATAGTTGGCAAAGCCCAGGAAACGCTGCAGAGGACGTAAACCCACGGGTTGGGGCCACTGTAGCACAATATAAAATAACGATATGGTTGCGCTACTGAAAAAAAGGGTGTATAGCAGCCAGCATCAACAAAGTAGTGACAATGTGAACAGTGAGAAGAAAAAACAATGCAGCGCTATACATAAAAATCAACACAAATGTGACTATCAGCTGTGCAGCATGATAGTATATAACTAAATGTAAAAAATGCAGGAAGCCAAATACAATATTGTATTATTATAGTGAGTCCATGATCATATCAACAACCAATAACGTGAACATTATGGTCATGTAAATGTTCAACAAAGGTGAGCAGTATAAATGTAAGATGAGTGAGAGGTATCTCAAGGGTGCTACGTGGTTTCACAGAGGTGGTGTTCCAATACTCAGTATCCACAGCAAAGAATGAATGGAGCAAATAAGCTTACCGGAACAGGTGGACACGTTTGCCGTACGGCTAGGTGTCATACAGGCTTAAGGATCGATCGATCCAAATAGATGTTTGTTGTAGAGGCGTATACGGCAGGTTCCACTGGTTCTTTTGTAGCAATGGTAAACAACCTAAAGACATCAGATGTTCCAAGTCTGGTTGTACGCACTTCTCCGACAGGTGTATATAGGAGGAATGCACCTTTCACAAAGCCATCATGGGGACATGGAAAAGGAAAAAAGGCTCCACATAGTGCTTAAATCCAAAGAAGCAGGTTAATTTTAAACCAAATAGGGTAAAAATCCAGATAACAGCAGCCAGGATAAAAGTGATCACAATAAAAAGTAGCGTGGTACCAGGAACAAAAAACCAATCGCAACCCGACATGTTTCGGACTAGAGGTCCTTCTACTGGGGCAGTAGAAGGACCGAAACATGTCGGGTTGCGATTGATTTTTTGTTCCTGGTACCACGCTACTTTTTATTGTGATCACTTTTATCCTGGCTGCTGTTATCTGGATTTTTACCCTATTTGGTTTAAAATAAACCTGCTTCTTTGGATTTAGGCACTATGTGGAGCCTTTTTTTTCCTTTTCCATGTCCCCATGATGGCTTTGTGAAAGGTGCATTCCTCCTATATACACCTGTCGGAGAAGTGCGTACAACCAAACTTGGAACATCTGATGTCTTTAGGTCATTTACCATTGCTACAAAGGAACCAGTGGAACCTGCCGTATACGCCTCTACAACAAACATTTATTTGGATCTATCAATCCTTAAGCCTGTATGACACCTAGCCGTACGGCAAACGTGTCCACCTGTTCCGGTAAGCGTATTTGCTCCATTCATTCTTTGCTGTGGATACTGAGTATTGGAACACCACCTCTGTGAAACCACGTAGCACCCTTGAGATACCTCTCACTCATCTTAAATTTATACTGCTCACCTTTGTTGAACATTTACATGACCATAATGTTCACGTTATTGGTCGTTGATATGATCATGGACTCACTATAATAATACAATATTGTATTTGGCTTCCTGCATTTTTTATATTTAGTTATATACTATCATGCTGCACAGCTGATAGTCACATTTGTGTTGATTTTTATGTATATTGTTTTTTCTTCTCACTGGGGCCACTGTAGGACTGCTGAAAGGGTCCATCGAAAAACCAGCAGTGGAAATGACATAGCCAGGAATTTTTACCTGTTTATGATGGAACTCGCACTTCTCCAGTTTACAATAGAGATTGTTCTCTCTTAGTTTCTGAAGCACACGACAGACATCTGTGTGGTGGCTCTCCAGGGACTTGGAAAATATGAGGATATCATCAAGATAAACCACCACACATACCTGCAACAAATCTCAGAGGACGTTGTTAATAAATTCCTGGAAAACTGCCGGGGCGTTACAATGCCCAAAAGGCATTATGAGGTACCTTATAATAGCCTGTTCTGGTATTAAACGCAGTTTTCCACTCGTAGCCCTCCTTAAGCCTCACAAGATTGTATGCTCCTCTCAAATCAAGCTTCGTGAAAACCGTTGCTCCCTTGAGGCGGTCAAATAACTCTGTAATCAACGGAATCGGATAGGCATTCTTAATCGTGAAATGATTGAGACCCCTATAATCAATACAAGGTCTCTTCACCACTCTTCTTCTTCACAAAGAAGAAACCAGTACCAGCAGGAGATGAGGGTTTGTGGATGAAACCTCGAGAAAGTGCGTCTGCAACATACTCCTCCATGGCCTTATCCTCCAAGACCAACAAAGGGTACACCAGGCCGAGAGGGAGTATGGTACCAGGTTGAAGGTCAATTGCGCAATCATACGGACGGTGTGGAGGCAAACTACTGGCTTGACCTTTGTCAAAGACATCACTAAAATTGCAGTACTCCTCTAGCAGGGAGGAGAGTGAAGAGGTGCACAGGACCTTGGCTACTTTCTGGAAGCATGTATCACTGCATTGTGGTGACCAGGAGAGAACCTCAGCACAGAGCCAATCAAAAGAGGGGTTGTGCCTCTGTAACCAACCAACTAATAACCAGCAGAAACTTAGGTGAGAAAATAACTTGGAATTGTATTATCTCATGGTGAAGAGCCCCTACGGCCATGGACAACAGAACCATCTCATGAGTTACATGGGCAGGCTGTAGAGGTCTCCTGTCAGGAGCCTCAATGGCAAGTGAAGTATCACGCAGCTGCAGCGGAATTGAGGGCTTCGATACAAAGGCAGCATCAATGAACAGGCCTGCAGCCCCAGAGTCGATTAGAGCCTGTATCTCGATGGACGACTCAGCCAAGAAAGGGTGACCGAAACCAGGGGCTTATCCTTCTGGATAACTGGGGATGAAACAACGCCACCTAAGGTCTGTCCGTGACAGGACCTCAAGGTTTGGGCGTTCCCTGGACGGGTAGGACAAGACTTCAAAAAGTGACCTGCCTGACCACAATAAAGACACAGTCTCTCCCTCCTCCTAAAGGTTCTCTCATCCGCAGAGAGACGCGTGAAACGCAAGTGCATGGGTTCACCTACACTGCCCGACTCGGTACCAGGAGGCATGGGAGGTGAGGGAGGCATGGGTGGGACTGCAAAGCTTGGAGACAAATGTACAGGAGGCTTCCGAAAGTGCTCCTTAAAAGAGAGTCTTTCTCTGAGTCTGGAGTAAATGAGGATGGTAAACGTGATCAACTTCTCCAGCTCAGTGGGTATATCTGAGGCTGCTATCTCATCCTTGATGGTATCCAAGAGACCATGAGAAAAGGCAGCCATGAGTGCCTCATTGTTCCACGCAACTTCTGCTGTTCAAAGGACATGAGGCACTTGGCAGCAGAAGCGGAGCGTGCGGGAACATCAAATACCCTTTTAAACGAAGCCACAAACTCAGGGTAATTCAAGACAACAGGGCAAGCCCATAGAGGGTTTGCCCAGGCCAAGGCTCTCTCAGAAAGCAAAGATATCACGAAAACCTACTTTGCTTCTGGCCATGGGAAACACCCTCTGCATTGGACTGGATTGCCCCCAAATCCCTGGGGTAGCGGAGCGGAACCAGACATACCTCTTATAAAGGTAATACTTGAGATGGGTGCCTGCACAGAGACTGGAGAAGCAGCAGGGTCGGCCTGCAACATAGGTTGTATCGGGGTGGCCAGAGTGGGAGATTCCAGGTTAGCCGTGCACCGTGCGTATGTAATGTCATGGCAAACTGATCCATGCGGTGATCCAGTTCATCCAATCTGGAAAAAATATTACCAACAAGTGGATTGACTGCATCTTCTGAATTCATGGCCTTCGCCTACTGTCAGAGACCATGAAATCAGATCAAGACAGAAGTACAGTTAAATCACACTTGTTTAATAATAAAAGTAAAAAGAACAAAGGTAGTCAAAACATAGCCAAAGTGCAGTAACCGGAACAGATAGTCAGCCAAGCCAGAAGTCAGGGATCATAGTAGTGGAACAGCAAGCAGGATCCGGAGCCAGAAGGGATGTCAGCAAAGCCAGTCTTTAAACAGGAACGCAGGAGATGTTTCTTGTGATGTTGACCAAGGCGAAGGCAGGGCTCCTCTGGACTGGACGGCTTAAGTAGGCAGGACTGACGTGCAGGATATCAACAACAGCTTAGTAACTGTGGAGAGAGATGGGAGCTGGCAATTAGCCGATAGCTGAGCGGCCAGCTCAGAGAAGAAAGGGCTGAGCCCACTGCTGACACAGTAATACCATTTTTTTGAGATGTTACTCCTCCTTCCGTCTCATGGTTGCCGTTAAACCTTCCATTTCAGCTATTTCATTCACCACAGCGATCCACTGATACCATCAGGGGGCCTAAGCTTTTCCATTTTTGAGGAATGCTGATTTTTGCATATCAAGAGAGATCTCTTGTATCAACACTGTGAGAGCGGAGTTAAATGAAATAGGTACATTTCGGGCCTGTCCTCCCCACGTATATCAGTCAGCTTGAAGACTAGATCACAAATAGAGTCCCAGAAGGGGCGGAATATGAGGGCACGTCCAGAAAATATATAGCATGGTACCCCTATCTTGTTGATAACGCCAACAGATTGGTGAGATTTTGGGGTAGATTCTGTGCAAAAGGGTAGGTACCCTGTACCATCTCATCAACATTTTATAGCATGATTCTTGAAGCCTATTAGCTAAAGAGGAGCGATGGGCAAAATACAGAATATGTTTGCAATGTTTATTAGTGAATTTCAACTCCAAATCCCTTTTGCATTTTTGTATAAAGGGTGGCACATATCCTTCCGAAGGTTTGGATAGGATAGAGTAAGTTTTGGAGAGAGCTTGGCATAGAGTGGATTAGTCTAGACAGTATTCTTCAAAATCAGTGATCGGGCCTCTTGGAACTCCTCCATCCAAGGAGGATGTCAGATAATGGGGAATCTGAAAAGCACTTCAGTGGTCTAAAGGGGGTTCCCCTGAGTGAAATGGCAGACTCTAAATTGGTTGGTATGAAGAAAAGTTTTGAACTTAGGATCTGTCAAGCCTGGGGTGAAATCTAGGGTCCCTATGACTGGGGATAGAAGAGTAAATGGGGAGTAGGGGAATCTAGAGAGACATCCAGTCTTATTTAGGATCAGAAGTGTGGTATAAATTATGGGGTGGGATTTGATGTTTGTTGGAATCTGTGCCTTTTGCCAAGGGATGGTTTGCAGCGGCATCGGGGATACATCCTGTTCCAGCCCTACCCAACCCTTCTCCTGAAAATGTTTGATCCAGTCGAGAGTTCTTGTCAGATGGACAGCATAATATTATTTAGTTGGGTCCGGAAATCCAATGCCACCATGTACCTTTGGGAGGACTAAGAGGCGTATGGAAGCTCGTTCATTTTTAGTGCCCCAAAGAAAGCGTAGAAATTCCCCCTTTAATGCTCGGAGAAAAGAGCATGGGAGCAGAACTGGAAGCATCTGCAGAAGATATAACAGTCTTGGGAGAACAGTCATCTTTAAGAAGCTGTTTCTCCCAAACCAGGTAAAGGAAAGTTGGTGTCAAGGTTTCAGGTCACCCTTAGACCTCGCCAACCACGATAGGAAGTTTTCCTTAGATATTTTGGATAATGACGGGGTAAGGTAAATACCCAGCTACTTGAGCTTATTGTTGGCCCATGTAAATGGGAAATTGTGTCTTATGTTCTGAAGTCGAGGGGTAGGTTCACATTCATCTCCTCCGACTTTTGCACATTTATTTTATAATTAGAAAGGTCTGAATACTTCCTTAGGGATTTCAGCACGTTAGAGATGGTAATATACTTGCTTTTTTGACAATTTTCTGCCAGTATATTATGGGGTTTCCTAATCAGCCCAGCAAGTCCCTTATCCTATCTCAGTATCCTATATATCTCCTCATGCCCTTTCTAAATCAACATGTGTATAGTCTCACAGAATGCTAAAGACCTTTGCTCCCCTGACAAGCACATGAAAATCCTTAGACACCTCAAATGCTTACATGCAGACATAGCTTTATTGCAGGAGACACACATCCAGTTTCCCAACTTTATTTGCATGAACAAATTATGGGTGGGCTCAGTTTATGGCTCCTACGCAATAGGTAGGAAGGCTGGCCTCCTCCTTCTGATTCAGAAAAATCTCCCTCACCAGCTGAAATCTATTGACACAGATGGCAAGGGACACATTGGAGGTTATTTACGAAAGGTAAATCCACTTTGCACTGCAAGTGCACTTGAAAGTGCACTGAAAGTGCACTTGGAAGTGCAGTCAATCTAAATCTAAGGGGTAGATCTGAAATGAGTGGAAGCTCTGATGATTTTATCATCCAATCATGTGGAAGCTAAAATGCTGTTTTTTATTTTCCTTGCATATCCCCCTCGGATCTACAGTGACTTTACTTCCAAGTGCACTTTTAGTGCACTTTCACTTGTTTGTCACCCTTCAATTACTTGTAGGCACTCGAGAAATTACCTTCTTAATCAGTGGCGGCTGGTGAGATTTTTGGATGGGGGGGCGCCAGACCCCGCCCATAAATTTTGACCCCCCCCACTTCTCATAAACCACACCCCTTATATAATCCACCCACTCCGTTCCCTGTATTCCACTTGCTTCCACCCATAGTGTCAGGAGTATACAGCTCAGATCACAGGGCAGAGTATACAGTCCCAGCATCACAGGACAGATTATATATCTTATATTATATTATCTTAGATTATATTATTATATGTATCTGTGGCCCCATTTGGGCTGTTTTCAGCTCTCTATCACATTTATTATATACTTAGCCCCTTCCACATACCACTCCCCTTCCCCTTTTATCACAGCGCAACTACCATTTACTTTTTATATACCAGGCTGAGGCTCTAGATTATACACAGGGCTCTGCACATCATATACCAGGCTCTACATTATACACAGGGCTCTGCACATCATATACCAGGCTCTACATTATACACAGGGCTCTGCACATCATATACCAGGCTCTACATTATACACAGGGCTCTGCACATCATATACCAGGCTCTACATTATACACCGGACTCTGCACATCATATACCAGGCTCTACATTATACACAGGGCTCTGTACAATATATACCAGGCTCTACATTATACAAAGGACTCTGTACATCATATACCAGGCTTTACATTATACACAGGGCTCTGTACATCGTATACCAGGCTCTATATTATACACCGGACTCTGCACATCATATACCAGGCTCTACATTATACACAGGACTCTGCACATCATATACCAGGCTGTACATTATACACAGGGCTCTGTACATCATATACCAGGCTGTACGTTATACACAGGACTCTGCACATCATATACCAGGCTCTACATTATACACAGGACTCTGCACATCATATACCAGGCTCTACATTATACACAGGGCTCTGTACATCATATACCAGGCTGTACGTTATACACAGGACTCTGCACATCATATACCAGGCTCTACATTATACACAGGGCTCTGTACATCATATACCAGGCTCTACATTATACACCGGACTCTGCACATCATATACCAGGCTCTACATTATACACAGGACTCTGTACATCATATATAGATTTGTGGGTTGCAAATATCAGTCCAGCCTTTTGCATCTGAAATTCGCCCTTTTGATGTTCAGAGAAAAATATAGCCTCTTTCTCCATTTCTTTTTTGGACATTATTAGCATTCATTTATTTAATTATTACTACTGAAATAGTTTTGACTATATAAGAGCCACCACCTTCCTCTGTTACCCTGTTTCCCCGAAAATAAGACCTAGCATGATTGTCAGTGATGGCTGCAATATAAGCCCTACCCCCCAAAGAAAGCCCTAGTTAAAGTCCTTGTAGGTCTTATTTTCAGGGAAACAGGGTAGTCAAAATTATTTTCAGTAGTAATAATTAAAATAAACATAACTGCCCCAAGTGTTAAGTACACCAGATTACACCCCTGCTTGCTCTAGGTCAGTTCTACGGCTAGAGACAGCCTGGCAAGTGGCAACTAGTACTTGTCAGCATGAAAAGCTCTGTATATTATCAGGTACAGATTTTCTTTAACCGCTTCAGCCCCGGAAGATTTTACCCCCTTTCTGACCAGAGCACTTTTTGCGATTCGGCACTGCGTCGCTTTAAATGATAATTGTGCGATCGTGCGACGTAGCTCTCAAACAAAATTGACGTCCTTTTTTTCCCACAAATAGAGATTTCTTTTGGTGGTATTTGATCGCCTCTGCGATTTTTATTTTTTGCGCTATAAACAAAATAAGAGCGGCAATTTTGAAAAAAACGCATTATTTTTTACATTTTGCTATAATAAATATCCCCCAAAAATATATAAAAAAACATTTTTTTTCCTCAGTTTAGGCCGATCGTATTCTTCTACAGATTTTTGGTAAGAAAAAAATCGCAATAAGCGTTTATTGATTGGTTTGCGCAAAAGTTATAGCGTTTACAAAATAGGGGATAGTTTTATGGCATTTTTATTAATTTTCTTTTTTTTACTAGAAATGGCGGCAATCAGCGATTTTTATTGTGACTGCGATGTTATGGCGGACATGGCGGACATTTTTGAGACCATTGTCATTTACACAGCGATCAGTGCGATTAAAAATGCACTGATTACTGTGTAAATGACACTGGCAGTGAAGGGGTTAACCACTAGGGGGCGGGGAGGGGTTAAGTATGTCCTAGGGAGTGATTCTAACTGTAGGGGGGAGGGGCTGTGTGTGTCACTATGCTGATCAAAGCTCCCGATGAAAGGGAGCAGAGATCAGTGACACTTGTCACTAGGCCTCTCCGTGAAGCGATCGCGGGGATCCCGGCGGCGATCGAGTCCGCGACCCGACTCACGGAGCTCCCAGCGGGCGCGCGCACCTCCGGTGGTGCGCATGCAATGGCACGGCGGGGAATTCAAATGGACGTACCTGTAAGTCCATTTGCCCAGCCGTGCCATTCTGCCGACGTACAACAGCGTGCGCCGGTCGGGAAGTGGTTAAGGACACTGCTGCGATGTGGGAACCCTGCGAATCTAATGCGGGTTCCCGCATCGCATGTCTCCTGGCGGCAGTTCACACTGCCCTATGCGAACTGCTGGGAGTGTCAGTTAAAAGTTAATGACACCCCCAAATCAGTTCGCATATCGCAGTGCGATCTGCAAAGTCGAACAGGAATCGGAAAAAGGGTCCTGTGCGAGTTTGGCTCAAATGCGATGCGAATTCAGTCATACTATCTCTATGGCTGAAATCGGATTGCATGTGATTTGCACTGCAGTGCGGTGCGAATCACATCCGATCTCGGACATCGCAGCAGTGGGAACCGGCCCTAACACTTGATAAAATTTTTTTTTTTTGGTCTCTTTTCATGAGTATTTAAAACCAGTTTTTTTTTGCTAGAAAATTACTTAGAACCCCCAAACATTATACATTTTTTTTTCTAACACCCTAGAGAATAAAATGGCGGTCGTTACAATGCTTTTCTTGTGCAGCGGTCTTACAAGCGCACTTTTTTTTTTAAAAATACACTTTTTTGAATTAAAAAATAAGACAACATTTAAGTTAGCCCAATTTTTTTTTTATATTGTGAAAGATAATGGTACGCCGAGTAAATTGATACCCAACATGTCACGCTTCAAAATTGCGCCCGCTCGTGGAATGGCGACAAACTTTTATTATTAAAAATCTCCATAGGCGACATTTAAAAAATTCAACTGGTTGCATGTTTTGCATTACAGAGGAGGTCTAGGGCTAGAATTATTGCTCTCGCTCTACCGATCGCTGCAATAACTCATGTGTGGTTTGAATACCGTTTTCCTATGCAAGCGCTACTCACTTATGCGTTCGCTTCTGCACGCGAGCTTGGCGGAACGGGGCACATTTAAAAATAAAAAAAATCTTATTTATTTTACCTTTTATTTTTTATTTTTATACTGTTTAAAAAAAAAAAAAAAAAAAAGTGTCACTTTTATTCCTATTACAAGGAATGTAAACATCCCTTGTAATAGAAAAAAGCATGACAGGTCCTCTTAAATATGAGATCTGGGGTCAAAAAGTCCTCACATCTCATATTTGGACTTAAATGCAAAAAATAAAAAATAAATAAATACATTTTTGTCATTTTGAAAAAATGACATAAAAAAAATGTGCCTTTAAGAAGTATGGGCAGAAGTGACGTTTTGACGTCGCTTCCGTCCAGCTATGGTATGGAGACGGGAGGGGGCCATCTTCTCCCTCACTCCTCTCCATACCTAGCAAGGAGACATGTGCGATCACCTCCGCCGCTGCCGACAGCTCCGGTAAGTGGCGCAGGGCACTGGATCGCGGCGGGAGGGTGGCCCTCTCCCGCCATCAATAAAAGTGATCTTGCGGCGAATCCGCCGCAGAGATTACTTTTATCTTGTAGCCGACCACCGGCTGAACAAGGGGATACCGGGGTTATGGCAGCTAGCTGCTGCCATAACGATATCCGTCCCCAAACCAGGGATACATCAGCGTGTGGCGGTCAAAAAAAAAAAAAACTGTGAAAAGTTGAAGTTTTAAAAAATAACTGTAATATAAGATATTTAAATGTGATGACGTAGATTATTATATCCCACAGAATCACTATTCTTCAATCAGATATTTTTTACATTGGATTTAATTGACAGAAATGTGTGTGAAACAAAAGTGGATGCACCAAAGCCTCTCATTAATGTGCAGTAACACTAACATGGGGTTTAATACTTTATCCATATTGTGTCAGTCTGTTCCATTTTAAGACATTTCAAATGTCTTAAAATGGAACTGACTGTGACTGACACAATATGGAATAAAATAATAAACCCCATGTTAGTGTTACTGCACATGCTTGGGTCAGGTGCTTCTACTTTTGTTTCACATTCACAGTTTCACACACATTTTCTGTCAACTAAACACCTTGCTACAGGCAGCCAGTCACTAATCCATTTCCACTGTCAGGGGGGCACAGGGAGATGAATGATTTATCACATTTCTATAAAATTATATTTGGTATTGTCATGCAGGCAGCGGCGCGCTCTCTCTCACCTTATGCAGCTCCGCTCAGGCTGAAGAACGGAGCTGCCGACGTGACGACGTCACTTCCGGCTTTTAGAAAACCCGGAAGTGACCTCGAGAACTTCAACAACTATGCTCCCGCCCGTAGAATCACAGTGATTTTATGGGCGGAAGGCCGGAAGCTACTCAGCGTTCTTCATTGCGCCCCAAGGCGGGTTAAATCCCCGCAAATGAAGCGCCATGTCTGCAATCTCGTGATTGCATTGACGTGGCGCTTCCCATAGTGCACTGTGTCCGGCGCCACAGTGCACTATGTTAAGGTTAAGGGATTTTTTTTTTTTTTCTCTTAAAGGGCCGGTTTAAAAATTTTTTTTTTTTCCAAATTTTTTTGTTTGTTTTTGTGACTACAGGAGGGGGGGGGGGGCGGCGCCCGGGCGCCCCCTATGGACGGGCCGCCACTGTTCTTAATCTTCCATCAAAAAAATCATAAAAATCAGCAAAGCCAAAAAAATATATCTATGTATAGATCAATAAAGTCCTATCCACCAGTGTGAAAGAGTGTTCTTAGCACAAATTGATATTTCTCCACTTCTTCCTATTCTAACAGTGTTTTCCACCGCATGTGCCTGTTTTTTATATTCTTGCCGCTCCGCTCATTGGCATCAGTGTGTGTGTTCCAAGCCCCAGAACCAGAAGTGACATCACCATAAGTTTCAGACATGGTGGTCGTGTTACTGACTCTACATGTTTCGCTCAACCAGCGTCTTCAGAAAGCTCTGCTCTGCTGTATTCTAGGTCCCTCAAATACCCATGTCTGGCTCCTGATTGGTAAATACTTTTAGACTCCAGGAAAATGGCTCTCGTAACACTGGACTGTGATTTAAATCCGGTCCCATAGAAGTCTATGGAGCTGAAATTTGCACCACGCCGCATTCGCAAACGCGCACAGGACCCATTTTTTGAACCAGATCAAATTTGCACCGCATAAATATGAACAGCCTTAATTGGTAAAAATGCTTTTTTACAAGACATGCAAACATATGCTTTTCAGATCACATCTGATCCACATAGAATTCACAAAAGTGTGAACTGGGGCTAAAGCCTGTAATAATTGGCCTGTAATGGGTGAGAGCCACCCCAACGAGATAGTTCATGAGAATTAGATGTAACTGCCAGAGAGAGGAAGATTATATGACACAAACAAACATGTTGATACAGAGGTTTGAAGAGAAAGCGTACATTAAAAGAGTTAAAAAAAAAGCAAGAGAAATAGTAAGAAATATGAATAGAGATGATTCATTAAAGAAAAAAGAAAAAGGCGATCAGAGATGGAGATTGGAATATTTTCTTGAATTTTTATTTGTAATCTTTTTAGGGTGATAGAGCCGAACCTTATTTGTATTGTTGATAATAGTTTAAGTGGTAATAAACTTAAAGGGGCAGCTACACACACATTTTTTTTGAGGCAAAAAGTTTGTTCATTTTGAAGGGAGTATCACATTTATGATAGGATAGGTGCCCACTATTAATTATTTATTGACTTGAGAAATTAAAATCACCAATGTCTATGCCCCAAATTCTCCTAACAAGAATTTTTACTGACATTTGTCTACACAACTTTTACAACCCCCTCATTGTCCACATCTAATAGGCAGCAATTTCAAGGCAATTATACACAATCTGGAAGACAAATCCCACCCTAGGACATCCCACACGCATGTAATTGACACCTGACCCATGATCTTTTCTGCCACAATAGAATCATTCAAACTGATAGACACCTGGAGACTTCTTCAGCCAGCAGATATGTAATTTACCTACTATCCACCCCAACAGATTCTCAAGACTAGATTACATTTTCTGCACCAACTCGATGATACCTGTCATACAAGAAGCCACTATTTCAGACATTGTCTTCACTAATCATGTCCCCATCTTAGTGACCCTATATGACCTTGTTAACCCTAATAGCACTCGCCTATGGCGCTTCACCCTCCTTCCTTGCTAAAAAGTACGATTTCCGACATGCAATTAAACAGACCTGGTCGGAAAATGAGTCCACTAACATTTCTCAAAAAGAGAACACTAACCTATACTGAGAAGCAGGTAAGGCTTTTCTCAGAGGACACATTATCTCTTATATAGCCTCCTACAGGAAACATGCATTGGAAAGTCACAGAGTAGCCAGCTCCAATCTTGGGCAAGCTCAAAGCAACCTGCAATCTCATGACACCCCCAATAATAGATCTCGTTGGCATGAAGCGAAGTAACAATTTGATCTCTGGGCAGAAGAAACTTAGACAATTAAACACTCCTATACAGACCTATTATTTCATAAATTTGCCAATAAAGTCGGAAAACTAATATCCCAACTGAGTAGGGGTCCTTTTCATCCTACTTCCGATGTGCCCTTATCTTCCGATGTGATATCATGCATTTATCAAATGAATTGCTAAAAATGGGGAAGACCCTCTGGAACCTGGGTTTTATTGCCCCACCTCCTTGCTAAATCTAGATGTACAAATCCTTTCTGAAATGGTAACTACCCATCTAGCAAATATTCTGCTATCTTTAATACATACTGTGCAATTAGGATTCGTGCAAGGTCAGACTACCTTGATTAACATTAGAAGAAACAAAAGCATGAGGTCTCACAAAAAATCCACACCAGGCCCTTACTTAAGGATGCAGCCTTGCAGGCCTGGAAAGGGGGGGAGGGCAAGCATGTGAAATCCCCTCTCCTGAACCATACCAAACATTATGCTCTCGACATGTTGATGAGGATAAGGGCCTCTTCCTCACAACCCTGGCCCAGTGGTTGTGGGGGTCTGTGGTGGGGAGCTTTTCAGAATTTGGAAGCCAACTTTACAAATTATGGGGCACCCAGCTACAGCTGTCCCCTGCCCATGTGAATTAGTATGGGGTGCAAAATACCCCTACACATTCACATAAAAAAGGAGACAGTAAATAAGCACACACTCTTCTAAACAAAAACAAAACAAGTAAAAATTGTCCCACAATGTACATCCATCATCAAGCATGTTTCCCAGTGATGTATGTCTTTGTCAATCCCAAATGCCCGATGTCAGCTGACCTGCCAAAAAAAAAAACAATATCCTTCAATATGATCCCCTCCCAAGGACTCTTCGTCTGCAAATGACAGATCAGGCAGATGACAACTAGGAATAAACAAAGGGGTGGGTTCTCCCAAATGAAGTCATTGACCAAATATGGACATGACCATACTTAGAGAATGACATCATGGGAATCCCATTTGGGTCTGGTATAGAATTTGGGGGATCCCACACCTTTTTGTGTGTGAGGTACCCCATTAACATCTATACAAGGCCCTTATCTAGGATACAGGTCTAGTATAAACTGTTGAAGCTGTCATTTGCTGGCAATTTAAATAGCATTTCTTTCTTTGTAAAAGTCAGTTTTGCTCCAGTAGGTTGAATACAACGTAAAGATGCACAACTTCATAGAAAGGATAAGGGCATTCCCCAGGCCTGTTACTTAAAGGGATTGTGCATTTTTAAAGTTGTTTTAAAAGCAATATTAAAAACCCCGCTTCCATCCAAATGGGATTTTTAAAAACTTCTTTACTTTGGTACATGTTCCCCAGGCCAGTGCCCCCATGTGATGATCATTATGTATTTTTAACATTATGCTTCCATTAACTTTAAAGGAGTTAGGATTCGGCACTGCACTTCAGTAAAATTTGCTGAACCTGCCTTAAACCAAACCCAGGTACATTCAGCTCATCCCCAATTATTAGTACTGGTTTACTATTATACCATAATCAATTGAAACAAATGTATAGTTTTTGTTTACAGTAATATTAGATGTTTTATACCCACCATTAGTTAAAACTGTAAAAAAGTATTTTCCTGACAGACTCCATGGCAGCCTACGTGTGGGTTAATCCCTCCTCCTCTCCAATGCTATAGGACCCCACTCCCATAAATTTAAACTCACAGGTAGAGACTGCGTTCCTTTTTTGTCCTCCTCTTTGGACCTACAAGATGTGCACTTATGTTTCCTCACGTCCAAACCGGATGAATGAGTCCCAAGTGGGCCGATGGCAGGCATACCAATGGAGCGGTGCAGAAAATCCCAGGGCCCAGCCATGGGCGGGTGAGTGGCTTCAGGCTTGTATGCCCCAGTGGTGAGGGGGCAGCCTGTGTATGCCAGGAGGAGGAGACATGCTTTACAGCAGACAAGGTCAGGAGTCTTCAATATTTATCCATGGCAGCACTTATGTTCTTGTCTGTAATTTTTGTGTGTTTCCCCCCCTTTATTTTCTTTTTCCCTGGCTCTCCTCCAGTCCCTCATGGCGCCTGGAATGCTTCTGCATTCCAAGGCACCGTTGCTCTTCCAGATCACGGCCGCAGCAGGCTTCTGCGCATGGGCGAGTCCCCGGGTGAATCCCAGGCTTGGTTTCGTGCATGCGCAGCGTGGCGAAGGGCCCGGTGGCTGTGCAGGCTCCTTTTGACAATCTCACATGGTGCAGGCGTGGGTGGGGGACACGGTGTTGGCGTCAGCAAGGCGGGGGATTCAGCCTATGTCCCTGTGGGATCTCCTGCAGGCAGTGTGCGGCAGCTTCCCCAAGCCCTGGGCACCACTATAGAGGTAACCACCAGCCCAGTCTGTGCTTGGTGGCAGCATTACCTCTTAAAGGGACAGCAATCTGGCTTCCTTAGCCTTGATGTAGTCTTTCTCTTCTCAGGACTGTTGGGTTTTCTTTCTTCTCTTCTTCTCAGATTGGGAGCCTTTCAGCCCAGTTTTCTTCTGTGGTGACCATGGGCAGATCACCATCTTCATGTGGTCAGCCCTCACGTCTAAGGTACGTGGGGGGGGGCAGGATGGTGCATGGATGGACAGGTGTCCTAAACATTCCTTTGTGTTTTTCCCTACCCTCCTTCAGCCCTTCTAGGTCAGTTTATCAACTGGGACCAGACGATGTAGACCTTGCCAGGCCGCATCAACATTCTTCTTCCAGGTCCATGCGCGACTCTTCGCCCAGGACCCACCAACAGAGGAGATGTTCCCATTCCTCCTCCAGACACTGCACCCACTCTGATCGCTCTGAGCCTGCTGGGGATGTGGGACACGAGTCCTGGAGGGCAAATCACTGTGTGATCCATGTTATGCCTGGGCAGTCAGGGAGAAAGAGATGAAAAACCAACAGATGGAGTCTCTTGTTAAGTGTGTGGTGCAGCAATCCCTAAAGAAGTGGGGTACCACCCACATGCGGAGCCAGTCCACCACTTTATCGGGCTCCCTGACTGACAAGGCCCAGGAGGTTCCGGACCCATCCCAGCCTTATGATGCCTCCCCTGATTCCTCGGAAAGTGAAATGGTGGGAGATGATCTTGTCAGAGGATTCAACTTCACCTTGGTGTCCCCACTAAATTAAAGCAGTTAAAGAGGCCCTTAGGTGGGAAGATGTTTCCGCTCCCTCGGCTAAGCAGAAGAAATTTAAACATCTGGGGAAGGAACATTCCAATTTTCCACTCCTTTCCAAATTAAAGATAATTATTGACAAGGAATGGAGCAATGGAGCATGTCAAATAAAATCTCCAGGTTATATCCCTTCAAGGCTGAGGAAGTGAAACATCTGGAAAATGCTCCCCTCGTAGACGCAGCTCTGATGCGATTGGCCAAGCATGTCGCTCTTCCCTTGGAAAATGCGGTATCCTTCAAAAATGGACTTGAGAGGAGAATAGACCAAGACCAGAAGAGAATTTACGGGCTAGCCGGTATGGCTTGCAAACCCGCTTTGGCCCTTGCGGCTATGTCCAAAGCTATGGAGGCTTGGAATGAAAACGTGGACTACGTGCTCAGAGGAGTCTCAGAAGAACTGGCCAGGGACTCAGCAATCCAGAAGTTGAAGCTGGCAGTGGCCTTCCTGGGGGAGACTTTAATCGACCTTATCCACCTGTCGGCCTGGACTATGCTGTCCTTGGTCACGGCTAAAGGGGCCTTGTGGCTACGCCCCTGGGTTGCTGACCCAGCATCCAAGCAGGCTTGGTGTAGGATTGCCTTTGAGGGGCCCTCATTGTTTGGCAATAGGCTGGATAGTGCCTTAGCCCAAGCCACAGGTGGGAGGTTGGGCTTCCTGCCTCAGGATAAGCGTACGTTTGGTCAGAAGAGGCCCCAGCACAGAAGACGTAGTACTGAACGTTTAAGGAAAGCACACTCCTATAGGCCCGGCCAAGACTTCAGATGGAATTGGAGCAGAGGGCAGGCATCCTTCCAGAAGCCCACCAAAAGCCAGGCGTCCAGTGGACGAGAACCGGCTAAGTCCTTTTGAGATTGTGCCTGCCCAGACGGATTGTGTAGGGGCACGTCTGGTTCTCTTCTGGCACGTCTGGGTGGCCTCAATCTCGGACTACTGGACCATCATGATGGTCTCCACAGGCCACACATGGTCCTTTACCAGTATTCCTCCCCCCAGATTCATTTCCACCCTGTTACCAGGGTCAGAAGAAAAAAAGCAGGTACTACTGTCTTATGTGGATTTGCGGATAATACAAAAAGCCCTGATGCCTGTCCCAAAGGGCAAAGAGTTCTAGGGGGTATACTCCCCTCTCTTTTTGGTTCAGAAAAAAAACAGTTTGTGGCGCCCAGTAATAGACTTAACTTACCTAAGCAAGTTTATAAAGCATGAGAGATTGAAAATTGAGAATCTGTTTACCATCCAACAAACCATGCAGCCGGGCGATTGGCTCATCTCAATCGACCTAAAAGATGCTTACTTCCATGTGCCTGTGTCAGAGGATTTCCACAAATACCTCTGCTTCAAGTCGGGCAAGTACATCTACAGTTCACCTGCCTCCCTCTCGGGCTGACAACCTCACCTCGAGTTTTCTCGAAGGTCCTTTTAGCCGTGGTGGCCCTCATCAGAACAAGTGGGGAGTGGAGTGGAGAGTGAACAAGCCTCGCTTTTTGATTGCTGGGTTGCATTTTTAGGTTCTTTTTGGGCCTTTTCCTTGTAGCTTTTTAACACCTTTTTCTGACACTTTTTAAACAGCTATTTTTTTTCTTTGCTTTCTTCAGCCTACCAATTAAGGGGAGTGATTAATTGCTCACAGGTGCTTGAGGCCTATATAACCTTGTGTAGAACTCATATTGAGCCTGCTGGAACTTTGTCCAAGTGGAACTGGTCTAAGTGGTGAGTTAAAACCAGAGTAGGGACCTTGAGTGGAGAGTGAACAAGTCTTGCTTTTTGATTGCTGGGTTGCATTTTTAGGTTCTTTTGGGGGCTTTTCCTTGTAGCTTTTTAACACCTTTTTCTGACACTTTTTAAACAGCTAGTTTTTTTTTCTTTGCTTCCTTCACCTTGCTAATTAAGGGGAGTGGTTAATTGCTCACAGGTGCTTGAGGCCTATATAACCTTGTGTAGAACTCATATTGAGCCTGCTCATTTGTGAGTCTGCTGGAACTCTGTCCAAGTGGAACTGGTCTAAGTAGTGAGTTAAAACTAGAGTAGGGGCCTTACGTGGAGAGTGAACAAATATTTCTTTTTGATTGCTGGGTTGCATTTTTAGGTTCTTTTTGCGGCTTTTCCATGTAGCTTTTTAACACCTTTTTCTGACACTTTTTAAACAGCCAGTTTTTTTCTTTGCTTCCTTCAGCCTAATAATTAAGGGGAGTGGTTAATTGCTCACAGGTGCTTGAGGCCTATATAACCTTGTGTAGAACCCATATTGAGCCTGCTCATTTGTGAGTCTGCTGGAACTCTGTCCAAGTGGAACTGGTCTAAGTAGTGAGTTAAAACCAGAGTAGGGGCCTTACGTGGAGAGTGAACAAGTCTTGCTTTTTGATTGCTGGGTTGCATTTTTAGGTTATTTTTGCGGCTTTTCCATGTAGCTTTTTAACACCTTTTTCTGACACTTTTTAAACAGCTAGTTTTTTTCTTTGCTTCCTTCAGCCTACTAATTAAGGGGAGTGGTTAATTGCTCACAGGTGCTTGAGGCCTATATAACCTTGTGTAGAACTCATATTGAGCCTGCTCATTTGTGAGTCTGCTGGAACTCTGTCCAAGTGGAACTGGTCTAAGTGGTGAGTTGAAACCAGAGTAGGGACCTTAAGTGGAGAGTGAACAAATCTTGCTTTTTGATTGCTGGGTTGCATTTTTAGGTTCTTTTTGGGGCTTTTCCTTGTAGCTTTTTAACACCTTTTTCTGACACTTTTTAAACAGCTAATTTTTATTTATTTTGCTTCCTTCAGCCTACTAATTAAGGGGAGTGGTTAATTGCTCACAGGTGCTTGAGGCCTATATAACCTTGTGTAGAACTCATATTGAGCCTGCTCATTTGTGAGTCTGCTGGAACTTTGTCCAAGTGGTACTGGTCTAAGAGGTGAGTTAAAACCAGAGTAGGGACCTTGAGTGGAGAGTGAACAAGTCTTGCTTTTTGATTGCTGGGTTGCATTTTTAGGTTCTTTTTGGGGCTTTTCCCTTGTAGCTTTTTAACACCTTTTTCTGACACTTTTTAAACAGCTAGTTTTTTTTCTTTTGCTTCCTTCAGACTACTAATTAAGGGGAGTGGTTAATTGCTCACAGGTGCTTGAGGCGCCTATATAACCTTGTGTAGAACTCATATTGAGCCTGCTCATTTGTGAGTCTGCTGGAACTCTGTCCAAGTGGAACTGGTCTAAGTGGTGAGTTAAAACCAGAGTGGGGACCTTGAGTGTAGAGTGAACAAGTCTTGCTTTTTAAATGCTGGGTTGCATTTTTAGGTTCTTTTTGGGGGCTTTTCCTTGTAGCTTTTTAACACCTTTTTCTGACACTTTTTAAACAGCTAGTTTTTTTTCTTTTGCTTCCTTCAGCCTACTAATTAAGGGGAGTGGTTAATTGCTCACAGGTGCTTGAGGCCTATACAACCTTGTGTAGAACTCATATTGAGCCTGCTCATTTGTGAGTCTGCTGGAACTCTGTCCAAGTGGAACTGGTCTAAGTGGGGAGTTAAAAGCAGAGTTTAAAACAGTAGGTTATAACAGGGGTCATAGTACCTGTGAAGTGTGAGTACCTGAGTGTTGTCTGAGTAGTGTGTTTGGATCGTTAGTATTTGTGTATTGTGTACTGTATACTTGTGTATTGCGAGTGCACGTAGGTCTGTGGGTGCACGTAGGCCTGTGAGCGGTCTGCGAGTGCACGTAGGTCTGTGAGTACCTGTTTATTGTCTTGAGTATTAGTGTCAGGAAGCTAGTTAGGTAATTTGGACAAGATATAATCCCCAATCCTTAAATTAAACTTAATAGGTACAATGCCCGCCGGGTGTGGAGAGTCGACTCTGTACATCTTGCGGCATGTATGCGTTCCTTGATCATCCGATCAAGGGTGAATACTGCTGTGTAAAATGTAAGTGCATTGTTTCCCTGGAAGCCCAGGTTCTGAATCTGGGGAAGCAGCTGTCAGCTCTGAAAAGTCCCTCCATAATAAAGGAGAGCCAGGAACATACACGGCAGGTGCCGGCAGGGGCCAGCACAGAGGCGGGTTGAGACAAAGAAGTGCAGGCACTAGCAAAGAGTAGATGGGTGACAGTCAGGAAGGGTAGAGGGGGAAGTGCCAGGGAGGCCGATCCAGGACTGGAGCATCCCAATTAGGGATGAGCTTCGAGTTTGAGACAAACTCATGTTCGACTCGAACATCTGCTGTTCGCAAATTCGAATGCCGCGGAACATCCTTTAAAAGTCTATGAGAGAAATCAAAAGTGCTAATTTTAAAGGCTTATATTCATGGTATTGTCATAAAAAGTGTTTGGGGACCTGGGTCCTGCCCCAGGGGACATGGATCAATGCAAAAAAAAGTTTTAAAAACGGACGTTTTTCGGGAGCAGTGATTTTAATAATGCTTAAAGTGAAACAATAAAAGTGTAATATCCCTTTAAATTTTGTACCTGGGGGGTGTCTATAGTATGCCTGTAAATGGGCGCATTTTTCCCGTGTTTAGAACAGTCTGACAGCAAAATGATATTTCGAAGGAAAAAAAGTCATTTAAACTACTCGCGGCTATTAATGAATTGCCGGTCCGACAATACACATAAAAGTTCATTGATAAAATGGCATGGGAATTCCCCATAGGGGAACCCCAAACCAAAATTTTTTTAAAAAATGACGGGGGGTCCCCCTAAATTCCATACCAGGCCCTTCAGGTCTGGTATGGATATTAAGGGGAACCCCGGCCAAAATTTAAAAAAAAATGGTGTGGGGTCCCCCTCAAAATCTATACCAGACCCTTCAGGTCTGGTATGGATTTTTAGGGAAACCCCGCGCCAAAATTTAAAAAAAAAAACGGCGTGGGGGCAACCTGGCAGGCCACAGGAAAGGAGGGGGGGCGAGAGAGCGCCCCCCCCTGAACCATACCAGACTATATGCCCTCAACATTGTGAGGGTGCTTTGGGGTAGCCAACCCTGGCCGGTGGTTTGGGGGTCTGCCGGCGGGGGGCTTATCGGAATCTGGAAGCCCCCTTTAACAAGGAGACCCCCAGATCACGGCCCTCCCCCCTGTGTGAAATGGTAAGGGGGTACAGAAGTACCCCTACCATTGCACTAAAAAAGTGTCAAAAATGTTAAAAATGACAAGAGACAGTTTTTTGACCATTCCTTTATTTAAATGCTTCTTCTTTCTTCTATCTTCCTTCGGTTTCTTCCTCCATCTTCTTCTTCTTCTGGTTCTTCTGGTTTTTCCTCCGGCATCTTCCTCCGCGGCGTCGGCGTTTTCCTCCCTTCTTCTCCGGGCTGCTCCGCATCCATGATGGCATGGAGGGAGGCTCCCGCTGTGTGACGCTTCTCTCTTCATCTTTTTATCTTCATCTTCTTCTCTTCATCTTCTTTTCTTCATCTTCTTTTCGGGCCGCACCGCATCAATGATGGCATGGAGGGAGGCTCCCGCTGTGTGACGCTTCTCCTCTTCTGACGGTTCTTAAATAATGGGGGGGCATCCGGTGACCCCGCCCCCCTCTGACGCACGGGGACTTGATGGGACTTCCCTGTGGCATTCCCCGTGATGCTCTGGGGGATCTGGGGGTCCCCTTGTTAAAGGGGGCTTCCAGATTCTGATAAGCCCCCCCGCCCGCAGACCCCCACAACCACCGGCCAGAGTTGTGGGGATGAGGCCCTTGTCCTCATCAACATGGGGACAAGGTGTTTTGGGGGGCTACCCCAAAGCACCCTCCCAATGTTGAGGGCATGTGGCCTGGTACGGTTAAGGAGGGGGGCTCTCTCTCATCCCCCCTTTTTTCCTGCGGCCTGCCAGGTTGCGTGCTCGGATAAGGGTCTGGTATGGATCTTTAGGGGGACCCCATGCCATTTTTTAAAAAAAATTTGGCGGGGGTTCCCCTTAATATCAATACCAGACCTGAAGGGCCTGGTATGGAATTTAGTGGGACCCCCCACGTAATTTATTTTTTTAATTTTGGTTCAGGGTTCCCCTGTGGGGAATTCCCATGCCGTTTTTATCAATTAACTTTTATGTGTATTGTCGGACTGGCAATTCATTAATAGCCGCGAGTAGTTTTAAATGACTTTTTTTCCTTTGAAATGTCATTTTGCTGTCAGACTGTTCTAAACACCGGAAACATGCGCCCCTTTACAGGCATACTATAGACACCCCCCAGGTACGAAATTTAAAGGGATATTACACTTTTATTGTTTCACTTTAAGCATTATTAAAATCACTACTCCCGAAAAAACGTCAGTTTTTAAAACTTTTTTTTGCATTGATCCATGTCCCCTGGGGCAGGACCCAGGTCCCCAAACACTTTTTATGACAATAACTTGCATATAAGCCTTTAAAATGAGCACTTTTGATTATTCATGTTCGTGTCCCATAGACTTTAACGGTGTTCGCGTGTTCGAACAAATTTTTTGCCTGTTCGCAAGTTCTGGTGTGAACCGAACAGGGGGGTGTTTGGCTCATCCCTAATCCCAATAAGTACGCTCCATTGAGTGACATTGGTGAAACCAGTCAGGGACCAGCACTGCTGGAGCTGAGGGACTCTCCTAGCTGCCAGGGGAAGAACTCCTTCAGTGAGAGTGGAGGGGAATCGAAGGTAAAGAAAAGACAGATTCTGGTGGTAGGGGACTCAATTCTTAGAAGGACAGAGAGGGCAATCTGTAACAAAGACCTGAAGTGCCAAACAGTATGTTATCTACCGGGCGCTCGGGTTTGACACATCACGGATCTGGTGGATAGATTACTGGGAGGGTGCACGTTGGCACCAATGACAAAGTCAGAGGCAGATGGAGTGTCCTAAAGAACGATTTTAGAGATTTAGGAGCTAAATTGAGGAAAAGGACCTCCAAGGTAGTATTCTCAGGAATACTACCGGTACATCGAGCCACACCAGAAAGGCAGAGGGAGATTAGGGAAGTAAACAATTGGCTGAAGAGCTGGTGTAGTAAGGAGGGGTTTGGGTTCCTGGAGGACTGGGCTGACTTCTCAGTCGATAACTGGTATTATAGAAAGGACAGACTGCACCGAAATGAGGAGGGTGCAGATCAGCTGGGAATGAAGATGGCCAAAAAGTTAGAGGGGTTTTTAAACTAGGTGATAGTGGAGGGTCCAGAGGTAGAGATAGTCAGCACGGAACATATTCCAGAGGGCAGTTTTGGGGGCATTAGTGGTAGGTTGACCAAAGCACAAAAACCCAAGGTAAGTATAGTAGCAAGCCTTAGTTGCCATCTTGGAACAGCCAATATGAGGATAATATGCGACTGGTCTAAACAAGGTGGCATGTTCATCAATGCCAGGAGCCTGGCGTAAAAGATGGGTGAGCTAGAGATACTGTTGTACGAGGAGGATTTGGATTTTGTGGGAATTTCAGAGACCTGGTTCAACAGCTCTCATGATTGGCTGGCAAACATTCAAGGGTATACCCTTTATCGCAAGGATAGAGAGGGTAAAAAAGGGGGACGGGTATGCCTATATATCAAGAATAATGTACAAGTGAATGTGAGAGATTGCATCACTAAGGGAGCTAGGCAGGAGGTGGAATCCCTATGGGTAGAGCTCAAAAGGGATGAAGTTAAGGGGAAAATAATACTGGGAGTATGCTATAGGCCTCTTAACCTGAGGGAGGAAGTGGAGACAGATCTCGTATCACAATTTGGATTGGCAGCAAGGAAGGGAAGTGTTATCATAAAGGGGGATTTTAAATATCCAGACATAGACTGGGCGGAGGGAACCGCGCATTCATCTAAGACTTGCCAGTTCCTTAATGTCTTTCAGGACAATTTTATGGGTCAGATGGTAGACGCACCAACTAGAATTAAAGCATTACTGGATCTATTGATTACCAACAATAAGGGTAATCAATCAAAGGGATGAGCCGAACACCCCCCGGTTCGGTTCGCAAAAGAACCTGCGAACGGACCGAAAATTTGCGCAAACTTTAGAACCCCATTGAAGTCTATGGGACTCAAACATTCAAAATCAAAAGTGCTCATTTTAAAGGCTAATTTGCATGGTATTGTCCTAAAAAGGGTTTGGGGACCTGGTCCTGCCCCGGGGGACATGTATCAATGCATAAAAACGTTTTAAAAACGGACGTTTTTTTGGGAGCAGTGATTTTAATGATGCTTAAAGTGAACAAAAAAAGTGAAATATTCCTTTAAATATCGTACCTGGGGGGTGTCTATAGTATGCCTGTAAAGTGGCACGTGTTTCCCGTGCTTAGAACAGTCCCTGCACAAAATGACATTTTAAAGGAATAAAAGTCATTTAAAACTGCTTACGGCTTTAATGTAATGTCCGGTCCCGGTAATATGGATGAAAATCAGTGAGACAGATGGCATGGGTACCCCCCCCCCCAGTCCATTATCAGGCCCTTTGGGTCTTGTATGGACAGTAAGGGGAACCCTGCACCCAAATTAAAAAAAGGAAAGGCGTGGGGCCCTCTGAACAGCAGTATACAGGTGGTGCAAACAAGACAGGGACTGTAGGTTTGTTGTTAAGTAGAATCTGTTTGAACTGGTACATTTTTAAAGTGTAGATCCAGCCAAAAATCTATTTTTAAGCTTCTTGGAAAACATAGGGGAAGGTTATCACCCCTGTGACATTTGTTTTGCTGTCTGTGCACCTCTTCAGAAGATTTTACCTCACTTTTTGTCCCAATGACAAATGTTTTTTGACAATTTGGGTTTTTTAGTGAAACAAGGATTGGTGGTAAAGCATCAGTGGAAAGGAGACACGTTTTTCCCATATTAACTCTTACAGGAGAGAATTTCCCTTCCTAGGGGTAGATTTCATCTCACTTCCTGTTGTGTCCTTCCGTTTGCAAGTAGGAGTCGTTTGTAAGTTGGATGTTTGAAAGCAGGGGCCTGCCCTATATACTCTGCAGAAATTGGGGCCTTAGGTGTTGGTGTTGCCACAACACTGTAATCCCTCACAGTTACTCTTGGTGGGCGCAGGAACGGGCTCTGCTGTAAAATATAAGATCAAGAATTGTAATTACATGCCCCTGTTGAACAGGGGCAGAAAAATTGGGCGAAAGGCACTGGTGCCACAACACTGCAACCCCTCACAGATACTCTAGTTGGAGCGCAGGAATGAGCCCTCCTGTAAAATATTGCATCAAAAATTGTAATTACACGCCCCTGCTAAACAGGGGCTGAAAAATTAGGCCTTAGGCACTGGTGCTGGTGCCAGAACACTGGAACCCCTCACAAATACTCTAGTTGAGTGCAGCAACGAACCCTCCTTGCAAAATATAGCATCAAAAATTGTAATTACACGCCCCTGTTAAACAGGGGCTGAAAAATTGGGCCTTAGCCACTGATGGCAGTGCCCAGAACCAAAAATATTCTTACAAGCTATCAGCATGATCATTGAGGAGGAAGAGGATAGTCACTCAGCATAACAGGATAGTCACTCAGCATCAGAATAGGCAGTCTTGAAGGGATCTGACATTTCAAAAAAAATTATTCGGTTACATCAGCATCAGGTGCTTGGTAGCTGGTGGTGATCCAAGACTGATTTATTTTTATGAAGGTCAGTAGATCGACCGAGTCGGTGGACAGGCGCACCCTGTGATCGGTTACAAAACCTCCAGCAGCACTGCATGTGTGTTCCGAAAGAACGCTGGATGCAGGACAGGCCAGTAGCTCAATTGCATACTGTGCAAGCTCTGGCCAGTGATCCATCCTCAAGACCCAGTAACCCAGAGTATTCTCGGTGGGAAAGGTGTCCAAGTCAGATCTTGCCCCTATGTATTCCTGCACCATGTAAAACAGGCGCTGGCGATGGTTGCTGGAACTGATCATACCTTGGGGCTGCGGACTAAAAAATTGTCTGAACGCATCGGTCAGACGGCCACCTTCTCCACCACTCCTTCTGACCGAAGCCTCAGCAACACGTTGTTCAGGAACAGGAGTTTTTCACCTCCCAGTCTCTGGGAACGCATTGCACAGACCTTTCTGCAAGGCCTCCCGAAGATGTTTCATCCTCTGCTCTCTCTGCGACGGCAAGATAAGGTCCGCAACCTTACCCTTGTAACATGGATCAAGGAGGGTTGCCAGCCAGTACTGATCCCTCTCCTTGATACCACGAATACGAGGATTCTTCCGCAGGCTTTGCAGGATCAGGGAGGCCATGCAGCGTAGGTTTGCTGAGGCAGTCGGTCCGGAGTCCTCTGGGTCACTAAGGACGACATGATCTGCAGCCACCTCCTCTCAGCCACGTATAAGTCCATGGGTTTCCTGGGACTGTAAATGATCCCTTAAAGGCTGCTGCTAAGTGCCAGGCTCCACCCTCATGCTGACACAATCCTCCTCTTCCTCCTCCTCGTCCTCTTCCTGTGTGATCGGCGGGCACGCAGGAACACTGTCTGGATAAAGGGGGCCTTGAGAGCTAAGGAAGTCCTCCTCCTCCTGCCTCTGTTGTGCCTCAAGTGCCCTGTCAATTATTCCATGCAGCGTGTGCTCCAACAGGTGGACAAGGGGGACAGTGTCACTGATGCATGCACTGTCACTGCTCACCATCCTTGTGGCCTCCTCAAATGGTGACAGGACAGTGCATGCGTGGGGAAAAAAAACAAGCTCTCCTGACCCTGTCCTGGTGCCATAGTCGCACAGGTACTCATTGATGGCCTTCTGCTGTGTGTGAAGCCACTGCAGCATGGCCAACGTTGAGTTCCACCTGGTGGGCATGTCACAGATTAGGTGGTTCTTGGGCAGGTTAAATTCCTTTTGGAGGTCAGCCAGCCGAGCACTGGCATTATATGACTGGCAGAAATGCACAAAGACTTTCCTGGCCTGCCTCAGGACATCCTGTAACCTGCCCAAGAACCACTGCACCACCAAGTTAAGGATGTGAGCCAAACAGGGCACATGGGTCATTTGTCCCTGTCGGGGGGCAGAGAGGAGGTTGGTGCCATTGTCGCAAACCACCATTCCTGCCTTAAGTTGGCGTGGCGTCAACCACCTCTGAACCTGCCCCTGCAGAGCTGATAGAACCTCTGCCCCAGTGTGGCTCCTGTTCTCCAAGCACACCAGCTCAAGCACCGCATGGCATCTTTTGGCCTGCATACTTGAGTAGCCCCTTGAATGCCTATGGAGCACCGCTGGTTCCGAGGGCAAAGCACAGGAAGAGGCCATGGAGGAAGAAGAAGAGGAGGGAGTGGAGGAGAGAGGTGTGTCAAAATCACCAGTAGTAGCATTTTGGAGGAACCTCAAACACTACTGCACCTTGTCCTGCATCCTTCCCAGCTGCCAGCAGAGTCACCCAATGCGCTGTGAAACTTAGGTAACATCCCTGTCCATGCCTGCTGGACCATGAGTCAGCAGTAATATGCACCTTACCGCTGACCGCCCTGTCCAGCGAGGCATGGACATTGCCTTCCACATGCCGGTAGAGAGCCGGAATCACCTTCTGTGAGAAAAAGTGGCGTTTGGGTACCTGCCACTGAGGAACCGCACATTCCACAAACTCACGGAAGGGGGCAGAGTCTACCAACTGAAAAGGTAGCAGTTGAAGTGCTAGCAATTTTGCCAAGCTAGCATTCAACTGCTGGGCATGTGGATAGCTGGGAGTGAACTTCTTTTGGCGGTGCAGCAGCTGGGGCAGGGAAATTTGCCTGGTACAATCTGAGGTCAGTGTACCGATAGCAAATTGCCCACAAGTACTTAAGTACTTGGCTGTGACACACCTAATTCTACACCTCCATTCCTCTCAGTGCAGGTCTCAGAGATGACTGAAGGTATAGTGGGGTTGGAGATCTCAGCTGATGAGGAGCAAGGAAAGGTCCTCTTTGTTCTTTGGTGTGGGTCTTTTAGGTACGCTTGCCAACGAACTGCATGGCAGGTCAACATATGCCTGGTCAAGCATGTGGTGCCCAAGCGGGAGATGTTTTGGCCACGCGAGATACGCTTGAGACATATGTTACAAATAGCAGCAGTGCGATCTGATGCACTCATCTCAAAAAAGGCCCACACCAAAGAACTTTTGAAATAACGCAGCGCCCTGCACATGCGGAGCTTTGCGGTGTGATGCAGTCAGTGTGCTGCTCTTAAGCTGGCCCCTGGAGGGCATCCTGCCTCGTTGGTGATGTGCATCCTCCTCCTACTCTCTCCTATCAGGCACCCACGTGGAGTCACTGACCTCACCATCCCCTCCCTCCTCATCACTGGAGCAAACCTGGCAGTATGCTGCAGCAGGGGCAACATGACTGTCAGATTGCTGTCCGTCTTGGGCACCCCCTCTGTCTGGGCTCACGTTACTGCCTTCCTCTAGCTGAGTACCATCATCGGAGCCTTCAAAACACTGGGCATCTTCCTGGAGCATGTACCCAACACTTTGGTCAAACAGTTCAGGGGACTCCTCAGGAGGACATGGGGGGGCTAGGGAAGGAGTGACTGATTTCATTGAGCCGAGGGAAGAGGCCGGGTTGGCAGCTGCTTTGCCAGACAAGGTACCCTGAGCATGGGTGAGAGAGGATGAGGAGGATGAGGACGGCTTGGTCATCCACTCGACCAAGTCTTCCGCATGTTGCGGCTCAACGCGGCCAGCTGCCGAAAAAAAGGCCAAGCGTGTCCCACGGCCACGTGCTGATGAGGATGCACCGTGTCCACAAACAGCACTGTTGCCTCTAGACACAGAGCCTGCTTGCCCTCTTTTATTGGCTTGTGACTGTCTGCCTCTCCTTGTTGGCCTTCCAGACATACTAATGGCCTGCAGTGAGATGTAGCTGCACTAAGCTGGGATATATATATATATATATATATATATATATATATATATATATATATATATATATATATATATATATATATATATATATATATATATATATATATATGTATACTAATACTGCAGCTAGCAAAATCAACTGCCTGCCTGTAGTATTATTAGTATGAGAACACCACCAATCTTCTACAGGTAGCTTTAGCAGAACACTGTGCAGAGAGCGCACTACACTAACGTTTAAATAATGTAGCTGCCTGCGGTAGTGATAGGATCAGGAAAACACCACCAACCTTCTACAGGTAGCTTTAGCTGAACACTGTGCAGAGGACGCACTACACTAACGTGTAAATAATGTAGTTGCCTGCGGTAGTGATAGGATTAGAAAAACACCACCAATCTTCTACAGGTAGCTTTAGCTGAACACTTTGCAGATGTCGCACTACACTAACTTGTAGCTTTAGCTGAACACTGTGCAGAGGTCACACTACACTAACGTGTAAATAATGTAGCTGCCTGCGGTAGTGATAGGATCAGAAAAACGCCACCAATCTTCTACAGGTAGCTTTAGCTGAACACTGTGCAGAGGTCGCACTACACTAACTTGTAGCTTTAGCTGAACACTGTGCAGAGGTCGCAATACACTAACTGGTAGCTTTAGCTGAACACTGTGCAGAGGTTGCACTACACTAACTCATAGCTTTAGCTGAACACTGTGCAGAGGATGCACTACACTAACGTTTAAATAATGTAGCTGCCTGCGGTAGTGATAGGATCAGGAAAACACCACCAACATTCTACAGGTAGCTTTAGCTTGAACACTGTGCAGAGGTCACACTACACTAACTTGTAGCTTTAGTTGAACACTGTGCAGAGGTCGCACTACACTAACTTGTAACTTTAGCTGAACACTGTGCAGAGGTCGCACTACACTAATGCCCCGTACACACGGTCGGACTTTGTTCGGACATTCCGACAACAAAATCCTAGGATTTTTTCCGACGGATGTTGGCTCAAACTTGTTTTGCGTACACACGGTCGCACAAATTTGTCGGAATTTCCGATTCGTGCTTTTTCAGACTCGTGGCTTTCAGATCGTTTTCTGCCATTCAGTTTGTGCTTGTGGGTTTGTATCTGCTCTTCAGTGCGTGCAAGCAAGTTCCATGTGACTTTAAGTAGTCATTGTGTTCTTGTTCGTTCGTTACTGTTTTTCAGGTCGCTCTTCACAGGCCTTGCTGTTCTTCTGTGCTTTCTGTTACTTCGTTCTGAGCAGCCGACCGTTTTCTAGCCATATTTCGTATACGTACTCCTCATAGAGTTCGTGCTGTGCAGGGGCTTAGTGTTGGGGTCCTGACCTTGACACAAGTCCAGTCCATGAACAGGGTGGGGAGGAGTTAATGGACCAAGAATTGGTTGCTTCAGCGTGACCAGTTCTCTCATATGCCTTTGCTCCGTGAGATCCGTGAGAATAATCCTGATGATTTCAGGAACTTTCTCAGGATGACGGACCCCGTATTTCACTGTCTGCTGGTTTCGCTGACCCCCTATATCAGCAGGCAGGATACCTGCATGAGGCAAGCCATCACTCTGGAGCAGAGGCTCGTCGCTACCCTTGGCGACAGGGAGAAGCCTGCAGGACCTCAAGTTCTCGACAGGCATCTCCCCCCAGGCTCTGGGTATCATTATCCCAGAGACTTGTTCTGCCATCATCCAGGTCCTGCAGAAGGAGTATATGAAGGTAAGATTTTTATCCTTTAATATCACATTTTATTGTATCTAATGTTTGCTAATATCTTGTATTTCTTTCCTCATTCCCTAATTACCAATTGTAATATGCTGTGAATGCCCCCTTTGTTCTCATGCATGCTGGATTTTAATGTAATTATTTTTTAAGTCCTTCATACATATCTGCCTTCACTTACCTCCCCAACATGCTCTCCTGCCCCTATATTCACCTCATGTAGTCACTTAACAATGTATTTTATCAGCTCCATAGTAGTGCTTTACCCCAAACACCCCCTAAAATGTTTAGAAATCTGATTTGTGCTTTAAATTCAGGCAGAGTTCCAGAGGCTTTTTTTTGTAGTGTCCCCAAAACATTTTTCTAAACCCTCCCTCCCCCCAACTGCTAAGTCAGCTGATCCCAATTCTCTATCTATCCTCAATCATCTATCTGCTGACTTTGCCAAACCCATACACACTATACCCATCTCTTTACTGGTCAGATTTATGTATGAATTCCCCAAAGCATGTAGTGCAAGGGCCTGCCTGTATACTTTCCAATGGTACTGTTTAAAGTTTTTGTATTCTATTATTATCTTGATAGGTAATATCAGAATGTCCAAATGTCCTCAAATGTGTACAGTGTGTATTTATATCTTTGTATTATGACACTTCTTACCTGTCCAGTGGGCTGCCAATAGTGTAACTAAGGAGGGGCTGTTCCAAGTAATACCCTGTATTTAGGCATTCATCTCTCAATGAAGTGAAGAGGGTTACCTGTCCAAGATTCCACCCCCCCCCTATAATGTTAGAAATGGCCCATGAGAGGGGGGGAGGTTGAAGATGATAGGTGTACCTTATACTTTGGTGTTAATTTCCCCTTAATAAATGCTATCTGGAGTTTGGCCAAGAATGTTTGTGCCTAATCTGTTTGCCATGTTTATGTGCAAAAATAGTAAGTTATTTTTGTTTTCCTCAACAGTTTCCTTCCACGCCACAGGAATGGCAGACTGTGGCCTCCCACTTTGCCCAGCGGTGGGACTTTCCTAACTGCAGAGGGGCAATTGATTGGAAACACATCCACATCGCCCCACCACCCAACTCGGGGTCGTACTATTTCAACTATAAGGGGTTCAATAGTATTGTGATGTTGGCGGTGGTGTCGGCTAATTATGACTTCTTGTATGTGGACTTGGGGAAGAATGGACGGATGTCCGATGGTGGAGTCATCGCCCAGACGGAGTTCTACAGGCATCTACAGAATGGCAGCTTGGACTTGCCACCTCCAGAGGACAATGTGGAAGGACTCCCATTCGTCTTCGTTGCGGATGAAGCATTTGCGCTGGGGGATCATCTTATGCGGCCATTCCCAATGAGGACCCTCACCCCGGAACAGAGGGTTTTTAATTACCAGCTGGCCAGAGCCAGAAGAGTGGTGGAGAACACATTTGGAATCCTGGCCAGCCGGTTCCGCCTATTTCTGACACCCATCCATATGACGGAGTATAAACTTAATCATCTAATCCTGGCGTGCTGTGTTCTCCATAACTTTTTACGCAAACATTCTGCCAACTTTGCTGGCTCAGTTGGGCCTGAGGCCGGAATTCTACATGATCCAACCCTGACGGTGCTTGAAAGTGGCCGTCCTGGCTTGCCCTCCCTGAGTGCCCGTGATGTCCGGTTAAGATACCTTCTTTGCAGGTAGGGGGGGCATCAATATGCCAGACAATTTGTGAAGCATTTATCAAATAAAAAAGAAAAAGCTAATCTTTGTTGACATTTACTGCTTGTGTTTGTTTTAGCTGAACATGACAGCAATGTGGGGAGTCCTGAAAATGGCGTGATTGTGTAACCTTATACAAAGCACTGTTGGGTGTTATTTACTAAAGGCGTAGACACTTTTTATACTACAAGTGCACTTGAAACTGCACTGAAACTGCACTTGTAGTGCAAAGAGGATTTGCCCTTAGGAAATAACCTCCATTTTCTCAGAAAACAGCAATTACATCACCACAAAAGTGTTGTAGCGTTGAGACAATAATCCACACATTCTTGATTAACAATCTTTTTAATACCTGCACAATCACATGTGCATTTACCAAAGGTTTTTAAAACAAAACAACATGTTTGTTGTATAACAATTTTTGGGGTGGCATTATCAAAAATAGAAATGTCCATTTACGATAAAACAGGCCTGTGTAAAACCAACAAGAAAGACAAAAATCTTGAACTTACAAAGTTCATATATGGTAAAACTTGAAGGCAATATCAGACATGAGTATTTAGGAACTGTGTTTGATATTGCGTTCAGATGGGGTGAAGTCACCCCTTGAAAAGCCAAATTTGGAAGATGCACACCAATTTACGAATGTCAACATGTGCTAGCTGCCATCACGGGGGATCAAGGGACGTGTTTTGTGGGAGCAACCCCTTCCTCACAGCTACTTTATTATTGAGGAAGGGGTTGCACCCCCAAAACGCGTCCATTGATCTCTCGTGATGGCAGATAGCACATGTTGGCACACTGTGTGCATCCTCCAAATTTGGAATTTCAAAACATCGCTCAAAATTTTTTAAGATTGTAGCACACAAAAAAAGAAAGTGATTTTGTGGGGTTTTAAATTCGCCCCAAAACATCAATGATGTTATTATTTTTTTGAATAACATCATTGATTTTTTTCTTGAGGTTTTCCAATTCAAAATTACACCCCATGATCTCCCCGATCAGGATCTGGGTACTTTCTGATGTGAAAGGATCTCGATCCATAACATCACGATCACCTAAAAAGAGAGTAACCAAACAAAAACAGGTATCAAAAATCTGCCAGCATCCATCTCTTACCTGAGCCTGTGGTCGCAGACACTCACCTGTTGTGGTGCCATTTTCCACCACATCATCTTCCTCCTCCTGCTCAGCTTGTTTTTGGGGTATTTCCCCTTCTTCCAGAGGTGGGGGGTCTCTGGTCTACTCGGATGAGGGGTGTCCTCCAAGTCTTTTCTCCCCTTTGTTAAACAAAAATGGTATAATTAGCACACAGATATTTGATGGCAGAACTATAAATATGAAACATTGCTTGGAAGTGGGGTACAACTGTCAATTTTAGCAGAGTTCCAAGATGGAGCTTTTTTAGTGTCCTTTGTCAACCTGCAATCCTTTATCTGTTTTGTACAAGCTTCACAGATGGAGATCCCCCTATAGTATACACTGGAGCACCTGTGTGCCCCCCCTAATAAAAATTGTGTTCTTGTGTCCCACACTAGTGCTCCAGTGTCCAGATGAGAAAACAGCTGCTCAGTGTCCTCTCCTTACACAGAATCTAGTTTGCATTTCATTCGAGGAACAAAGCCATCTACACAACCAAATATTTTTCATACAAGTAGGCCCTAAAAAATGTCGGAAAATGCATATGGCCAAAACAATGGTGTTTTATAGGCCGAAATAAAAATGTTTGATACGATTAAAATGGTCCCATGAACATTAAAATTTCCATTTTACACTGTACAACAATTAAGAAAACCATATGGAGCAGCACGAACGTAATAAAGACAAAAAGAATAGTAACACAGCACAACTACTTACTTTTTTGCAGCACTCTCCGGATCTTTCTGTACTGCTCGGGCTCTCTTAATTTCAGGTCCGACCACCGCTTCCTGAGCTGATCTTTCGATCGTCGTACCCCGAAATTCCGGTGCAGACTTTTGACCACTTTCGCAATGATCTTGGTCTTTCTGATATTGGGGTTGTGGTAAGGTCCATACTTTCCATCATAGTCGGCCTTCTTCAGGATGTCCACCATCTCCAACATCTCCCCAAGGGACATATTTGTGGCCTTAAATCTTCTCCTTCTGGATCGGGACGTGTCCGGATCAGGGCTTTCCTCCTCCTCCTCCTCGTTCCTGTAATTAGCACACCTGCTGTGTATCCGCCATGTGCTCTTCCCCCACTGTGCAGAACGAAAAGGGGCGGGGAATAGACTAGAAAGAACGTCAGGGGCGGGCAGGGTTACACGCATGCGCAGTGTGTATAAAGCGTACCACACGTGCGTATTACGTACGATCTGTGAGTGGAGGAAGGAGCATTGGAGGCGCCGATCGTAAGAACGAAGGTAAGAGAAATACTTGTGCCTATACTGCTTCTACATTGAGGCCTATATTGTAACAAGATTAGTAGAGTTTGGCCTGACATTAGGGTTTGTCTTGTGTTGTGTCTTGCAGTGAACATGGATATCTTACAAGATAATGACTTCATGGCAATATTCATTGACATGTTCAGGGAGCTGCCCTGTCTGTGGGAGATCAACCACCCACATTACAGGAACCAAACAAAGAGGAAGGCAGCGCCGGATCAATTGTTGGAAATTGTGAAGCAGGTGATCCCCACGGCAGACATCACATATTTGAAGATCCTAATTGGTGGCCTGAGGAGCACATATGTAAGGGAGCGCCAGAAAGTCCAGGATTCGCAGAGATCCGGAGCAGCAGATGACATCTATGTCCCCAGGATGTGGTACTATGACAGGCTGCATTTTCTGGCAGGCCAGACTGAACCCAGGTCATCCCTCTCCAGTCTTCCTTCCACGCTTCCTTCCCCTCCAGCTGAGGCTTCTGATGCCCAACCTGGGCCTTCCCGGCAACAGCATGTGGAGGAGCCCAGATTGAGCCAGGTATAGCATTCCTCTAAATATTTCTGCTTGTCCAATCAATGATGTTAACTAGATGTTAGTTTGGAGTACTAATTTATGATTGTGATTGATGATGCAAAAACTAAAACCATGTCCCTTTTTCATACACAGGGAAGTCTCAGCCAGGAGGTGGCCGGGCTGAGCCAGCTGCCTGATCTGCAGGTCCCTCCCCTACATCTGGAAAGAGAAAGTGGCAGGAGGAGGAGTGCCCTAGAGGAGGCTGCCATAGGCCTCTTTTGGAGGGCTACCGAGGCCCTGGGAGCACCACACACCGTGGAGGACGACTTTGCTGCCATCATTGCCTCTAAAATGCAGAGGATGGAGGAGGGACAACAACTCATGTGTGAGTCGCTAATATTGGAGGCTCTTAATAAAGGTATGAGGGCCCAAATTACATCTGATACACACCTTTGCGAACTCACACATGGTCCTCCTCCTCCTCCTGCAGGTCCTCCTCCTCCTCCTCCTTCTCCTCCAGGTCCTCCCAGTCCTCCTCCTCCTCCAGGTCCTACTCCTCCTCCTGCCACATCTCCAACAGCAGAGCCACAGCCAGGAAGGAAGCGTGGAAGGAAGACCAGAAAGTGAGGACCCTGGATCCAGTCTGGTCGGCCAAAAGATGCAGCCTCTTGTGGTACCACAGCCTGGGGACACAGATGTCATCTGCTGCTTTCTGGATCTCTGCGACTTCTGGACCAGACTGCCCTCCCTTACATATGGACTTCTCAGGCCACCAATTTTGATGTTCAAGAATTGATGTCTGCCCTGGGGGTCCCAGGCTTTGCTAATCTCTCCTGTTGATCCAGCGTTGCCTCCCTCTTTGTTTGGTTCTGAGCCCTTAATAAAGGATTTTTGTTTTGAATTATACTTGCCTATTTGTGTTTTACTTCAAAAAGGACAGTTGGTTTGTGAGGATTCAGGTACATTTCAAAAATACAATGTGAAATTAACAAGGGACACCAACAACAAACAATCTCCTTGAGATTAAATAATAAAAGATATCAATGGTGTTGTGGTAACTTGACACACAAAACACACACAAAAATAGTCTGGAGTAAAACTAAAAATAACATTAAACAAAGATCAGCCTTGGAAAAAATACAAACATAAAATATAAACGAAAAATGGCTTTAAATCAAAAAAAAAAAAATATGTCAGATGTGACAAATAACAATATATTCAGGGAATCCCAAGAAAAAAAAAATAAGTTTGTGAGAAGTGTGTGTGAATATGAGCAGCAAAACTACTTAATTCTTGTCACATTATAAAGAAGAAGAGAGTGCGCTGTATTAAACCATTTTAAACATTGCAGCGTGACGAAAGTGCTGTATCCATTGCGAACGCTAATTTTACCAGACCGAGCTGTTCCGTGTCGGAATTTCTTCTGAGCATGCGTGGCAATTTGTGCGTCGGAACAGGCCACACACGGTCGGAATTGACGCAATCGGATTTTGTTGTCAGAAAATTTTATATCCTGCTCTCAAACTTTGTGTGTCGGAAAATCCGATGGAAAATGTCCGATGGAGCCCACACACAGTCGGAATTTCCGACAACACGCTCCGATCGGACATTTTCCATCGGAAAATCCGACCGTGTGTATGCGGCATAACTCGTAGCTTTAGCTGAACACTGTGCAGAGAATGCACTACACTAACGTTTAAATAATGTAGCTGCCTGCAGTAGTGATAGGATCAGGAAAACACCACCCACCTTCTACAGGTAGCTTTAGCTGAAAACTGTGCAGAGGAGGCACTACACTAACTTGTAAATAATGTAGCTGCCTGCGGTATTGATAGGATTAGAAAAACACCACCAATCTTCTACAGGTAGCTTTAGCTGAACACTGTGCAGAGGTCGCACTACACTAACATGTAAATAATGTAGCTGCCTGCGGTATTGATAGGATCAGAAAAACACCACCAATCTTCTACAGGTAGCTTTAGCTGAACACTGTGCAGAGGTCGCACTACACTAACGTGTAAATAATGTAGCTGCCTGCGGTAGTGATAGGATCATAAAAACACCACCAATCTTCTACAGGTAGCTTTAGCTGAGCACTATGCAGAGGTCGCACTACACTAACTTGTAGCTTTAGCTGAACACTGTGCAGAGGTCGCACTACACTAACTTGTAGCTTTAGCTGAACACTGTGCAGAGATCGCACTACACTAACTTGTAGCTTTAGCTGAACACTGTGCAGAGGTCGCACTACACTAACTTGTAGCTTTAGCTGAATACTGTGCAGAGGTCGCACTACCCTAACTTGTAAATAATGTAGCTGACTGCGGTAGTGATAGGATCAGAAAAACACCACCAATCTTCTACAGGTAGCTTTAGCTGAACACTTTGCAGAGGATGCACTACACTAACTGTAAATACTTTAGCTGCCTGACTGTGGTACTAATAGGATCAGAAGAACACCAGCAATTTTCTTCAGGTAGCTGTAAATACTGTAACAACACCTGCCTGCCTGTCAGTAGGAAGAGACTATATATATATATATATATACACAACACCTGGGATGCATATATATACACAATACACTGTAAGTGCAGCTAACTGACTGACTGTCCTGCCTAATCTATCTAACTTAAATCAAATGACACTGTTTCTCTGTCTCTCAATGCCGGAACACACTACACAGGGCCGACGTGCAGGCGGCCTTATATAGTGTGGGGCATGTACTAAACCCCCTGAGCCATAATTGACCAAAGTCACCCTGGCTTTGGCCAATTACAGCTCTCTGTACAGACGGCGCTGTGATTGGCCAAGCATGCGGGTCTTAGTGCATGCTTGGCCAATCATCAGCCAGCAATGCACTGTGATGCCACAGTGAATTATGAGCCGTGACGCACCACTCGAATTTGGCGCGAACGGCCCATATCGTTCGCAATTCGGCGAACGACCGAACAGACGATGTTCGACTCGAACATGGGTTCGACTCGAACACGAAGCTCATCCCTACTGGTGACCCCACAATAGGAATAAAACTTTTTTGCAGAAGAGAGTTTAACAAGACTCGTGGCCACTCATTAAAATTAGAAGAAAAGAGGTTTAACCTGAAACTACGTAGAGGGTTCTTTACTGTAAGAGCAACAAGGATGTGGAATTCCCTTCCACAGGCTGTGGTCTCAGCGGGGGGCATCAATAGTTTCAAGAAACTATTAGATAAGCACCTGAATGACCACAACATACAGGGTTATGCAATGTAATACTGACAGATAATCACACACATAGGTTAGACTTGATGGAATTGTGTCTTTTTTCAACCTCACCTACTATGTAACTATGTAAAAATGATACGCTTGTACCACTACCTCGATGACCTGCTGTTGCTTTCCCAAGACAAGGAGCAGGTGTTGTCCACAGGGAGCTGGTTATCTCCACATTGACCAAATTCGGTTGACTCCTAAATCTGGAAAAAAGCCATTTAGATCCGGTCCAGCACCTAATATACTTAGGGGCCCAGTTTGACACAGTGGAAAGTACCATCTCTAAATAAAATAGTATAGTGCAGCGCTAATGCAATGAAAAAAACAGTGAAGATATCCCAATGAGAAATTGGAGTATATATAAGTGCAAATACAATAATATTATTAAACCACAATATTGTTAGTGTAGATCAACAGTGATAGTGTATATAAAGTGCATACAGTCCATATATGACATCAAAATGGTGACTATAAATGAATGTGAACTGGTTGTGTGTAGATAATCCACCACCTTAAGGAAAGAGGCTTACCAGACAGGTTGAACCCAGCAAGGCGTATGCCTGATGAGTCAACCAAGCTTTTGGTGTAACACACCCAAGGAGGCACAGCAACCACGACTTCCAATCTAGACCGAATCGGATGTGGGTCCGTGATGATTGTGACATCAGTGAGTATCCACCATATGAATAGCAACCGGAATTCGTGAGCTGTTCCTCTCAGTGTGACATATGGCAAAAGGAGAAAAAATTGGGCCACATGGTGTGATTCTGTTTAGATGTAAAACATTTATTGAAAATGCTAAAATGGTCACTCACATTTGAGAAGACATTAAAAGCATTTGGATAAAATTAAAGCAACGCAATGGCATCAGCAGAGCCCGTCCCGACATTTCGTCCTAATTATGCATCCTCTGGGGTGGAAAGTACTATCTCTCTCCCAGTGGAGAAGATCCCAGTCATTCAGGAGAGAATCTCACAAGCCCTGAGCTCCCCACACCTGAAGGCCTCTCAGTGCCTAAAAATTATTGGCACAATGGTCTCTACGACCCCCATAGTCAAGTGGTCCCTGTGGAGGTTACGCCCTTTCCAGATAGGGTTTCTTCAGCAGTGGAAATCAGGGGACATCAATCAATCAATTCACATAACTTCAGTAATGAGAAACAGCCCTTCTGGTGGCTTCAGCGCAGGAATCTGCTCAACTGTCACTCCATTGTCACCGTCTCATGGGTCACAGTCACGACTGATGCCAGCAGTACTAGATGGGGAGCCCTCTGCAGGTCGGAACTTGCTCAAGGCAAGTGGGATACTGGCCTTCACAACCCGGGCTCAAACATCCTGGCCAAATTCAATTTACTTTGATCAGCATACCCACCCGTGTGGTTTTGTTAGTTATTTCCCACACGTAGGCTGCCATTGAGTCTGTCAGGAAAACTGAAAATTTATTATCAAATACTTACCATAATTTTCCTTTCCTGATGGACTCCAAGGCAGACGGAGTTCCCACCCATCGGTCAAGAGTATGCTAGTTACAGAACGCAGTCTCTACCGGTCAGTTCAAATTTATGGGAGAGGGGCCCTATTGCATTGGAGAGGAGGCGGGATTAAACCACATGTAGGCTGCCATGGAGTCCATCAGGAAAGGAAAGTTATGGTAAGTATTTGATAATAAATTTATATCAGTTTGCTTTCAAATGCATTTATGTACATGTGGATGGGGCAATATACAAAGCAGTCCAAAAGATGTCTGGCTTAACATGTATTTGCAACTGTAACCAAAGCACATTTATTGTATAGCTTTGTATACTGACCTGTCCATGTATATGTTTCTTTTTTTGCTTGTTTTAAATAGACCTAGGTGACCTCCATTGTTTCTTTGTTGGGTTTTAAACAGACACACTAGCAGTATTTAGTTTTCTTGGGTGACAGGTGGTTGCTGGTGTGTCATTGTACCTTTGGCGAAAGGGATTGCCTCCATGTAAGCCGGCTATTATTTTATTTCATGTTTTATATATCCAATACTTGCGTTAGGGACAACATTTTGTTAGAGACATGTATTTTCAACTGTATGAAACTGAAAAAAAAAATCAGTTTTTAACCTCAGATGTATGAACAGCCTAATTAGTTTTTTTCCCACATCAGCATCAAAAGTAATTAGCATTTTGCAAAAGCATTTGACAAATCAGTAGGCTCATTGGTGATTTGCATGATTTCCTCTAGTCTAGTCTAGTCACTAGTTTTTAAAGGCCAACATAAGTCTTAAACCCTTTTTCTCTTTAGAATTTGTAATTTTTGTAAAATGTTTATTGTTATTTCCAAAAAAATACAGAAAAGTAATATAAAAAGAACACAAATTGTGGTGTTACCTCATCGCAATATCAGTATAAATAACATGTAACCATTAAAGATTAGTATCCAATATATATATAATCATCCCATAGCATAAAGTTCAGTAATCAAGGTTACATTATTGTTGACAAAATAAAAACATTCATTATAATCAATAGAGATATTACAACTTTTCTTGGTCTAAGCATGGATGAAATGTCTCCAAAACCCAAATATTGTGGATTAAATGTCTCCCAAATATTAGTTATAATTTCAGAATAATTTGTATTTTGGTACATTTTGGTTTCTAGCAGGTATTGGTTTGGAAATGCATTTAAACATCTTTTTTCTCTGGAATAGAAAAGTGCTTTCATTTCTGTGGCATGCCTTCCTACTTCAGTGGTCTACGCTGGTATAATTGAGCAATGGTCATACCCCCAGCAGTTCTTTGCTACTCTTCATTAAGACTAGCAATACTAAATAACAAAGTTGGCATGCAACTAATGGGCTCAAGACCAAAACATTCAACACCCAAGACTTAGACATATTGACCAAAAGACCAGAAATCCTCCCAAATTCCTTCAATAAGCTGCAAATGTTTGGGAGTGATATTAGAGGCGAAGTGATAAATAATAGGAGGTCATCTATGAAAAAAGCACACTTGTGAATTTGCGGTCCACATCGAACCCATGTATGTCTGGGTGAGTTCTAACAGCTATAGCCAAGGTTTCAATAGCTATTGCAAAAACCAGCAGGGATAATGGGCATCCCTGCCCTGTGCCTTTAGAAATTTGAAATTGTTCAGAATAATAACCCTGTAGCTGCACCCAAGCCTGTGGGGCGGAAAACCTTCATAACATTAAGAAAATTCTGACCAAAGCCCCATCATTCTAGAATTTTAAACATGTAAGACCAGGAAACCGAGTCAAAGGCCTTTTGAAGATCTATTGAGAGGAAGCCCTTCCTGGGGTTCACCCCATCCCAGCCTGATCTCAGAATAGAAATGATATCTATTTCCCTTCTTATCTGATCAGGTCCCTGCCTACCTGGAATAAAGCCAACCTGATCTTTATGCACATAGCAGCTTATGAAAGAAGATATTCAGTCCGCAAAGAGATTGGTCAGAATTTTCAGGTCATTGCCTATTAACCACTTAAGGACAGCCTCACGCCGATATACGTCGGCAAGGTGGCACGGGCAGGCAAAATCACGTAGATCTACGTGATCTGCCTCCCGCGGGTGGGGGGTTCGATCGGACCCCCCCGGTGCCCGAGGCGGTCCTCTTTTGTCCCCCGGCGATCGGAGGTGAGGGGGAGGCCGTCCGTTCGTGGCCCCCCCCTCGCGATCGCCACCGGCCAATCAGAACATTCCTTTGCTGCTGTATGCTAAACAGCAGCAAAGGAAATGATGTCATCTCTCCTCGGCTCGGTATTTTCCGTTCCGGCGCCGAGGAGAGAAGACATCTATGTGAGTGCACAAACACTACACACACAGTAGAACATGCCAGGCACACAAAACACCCCCGATCCCCCCTGATCGCCCCCCGATCACCCCCCAATCACCCCTCCCCCCTCCCTGTCACACTGACACCAAGCAGGGTTTTTTTTTCTGATTACTGCATGGTGTCAGTTTGTGACAGTTACTGTGTTAGGACAGTTAGTATTAGCCCCCTTTAGGTCTAGGGTACCCCCTAACCCCCCCTAATAAAGTTTTAACCCCTTGATTACCCCCTGTTGCCAGTGTCGCTAAGCGATCATCTTTCTCATCGCTGTATTAGTGTCACTGGTGACGCTAGTTAGGGACGTAAATATTTAGGTTCGCCGTCAGCGTTTTATAGTGACAGGGACCCCCATATACTACCTAATAAATGTTTTAACCCCTTGATTGCCCCCTAGTTAACCCTTTCACCACTGATCACCGTATAACCGTTACGGGTGACGCTGGTTAGTTTGTTTATTTTTTATAGTGTCAGGGCACCCGCCGTTTATTACCTAATAAAATTTAGCCCCCTGATCGCCCGGCGGTGATATGCATCGCCCCAGGCAGCGTCAGATTAGCGCCAGTACCGCTAACACCCACGCACGCAGCATACGCCTCCCTTAGTGGTATAGTATCTGAACGCATCAATATCTGATCCGATCAGATCTATACTAGCGTCCCCAGCAGTTTAGGATTCCCAAAAACGAAGTGTTAGCGGGATCAGCCCAGATACCTGCTAGCACCTGCGTTTTGCCCCTCCGCCCGGCCCAGCCCAGCCCACCCAAGTGCAGTATCGATCGATCACTGTCACTTACAAAACACTAAACGCATAACTGCAGCGTTCGCAGAGTCAGGCCTGATCCCTGCGATCGCTAACAGTTTTTTTGGTAGCATTTTGGTGAACTGGCAAGAACCAGCCCCAGGCAGTGTCAGGTTAGCGCCAGTACCGCTAACACCCATGCACGCCCTGTACACCTCCCTTAGTGGTATAGTATCTGAACGAATCAATATCTGATCCGATCAGATCTATACTAGCGTCCCCAGCAGTTTAGGGTTCCCAAAAACGCAGTGTTAGCAGGATCAGCCCAGATACCTGCTAGCACCTGCATTTTACCCCTCCGCTCAGCCCAGCCCACCCAAGTGCAGTATTGATCGATCACTGTCACTTACAAAACACTAAACGCATAACTGCAGCATTCGCAGAGTCAGGCCTGATCCCTGCGATCGCTAACAGTTTTTTTGGTAGCGTTTTGGTGAACTGGCAAGCACCAGCCCCAGGCAGCGTCAGGTTAGCGCCAGTAGCGCTAACACCCACGCACGCACCGTACACCTCCCTTAGTGGTATAGTATCTGAACGGATCAATATCTGATCCGATCAGATCTATACTAGCGTCCCCAGCAGTTTAGGGTTCCCAAAAACACAGTGTTAGCGGGATCAGCCCAGATACCTGCTAGCACCTGCGTTTTGCCTCTCCGCCTGGCCCAGCCCAGCCCACCCAAGTGCAGTATCGATTGATCACTGTCACTTACAAAACACTAAACGCATAACTGCAGCGTTTGCAGAGTCAGGCCTGATCCCTGTGATCGCTAACAGTTTTTTTGGTAGCGTTTTGGTGAACTAGCAAGCGCCAGCGGCCTAGTACACCCCAGTCGTAGTCAAACCAGCACTGCAGTAACACTTGGTGACGTGGCGAGTCCCATAAGTGCAGTTCAAGCTGGTGAGGTGGCAAGCTCAAGTAGTGTCCCGCTGCCACCAAGAAGAAGACAAACAGGCCCGTCGTGCCCATAGTGCCCTTCCTGCTGCATTCGCCAATCCTAATAATTGGGAACCCACCGCTTCTGCAGCACCCGTACTTCCCCCATTCACATCCCCAACCAAATGCAGTCGGCTGCATGAGAGGCATTTTCTTTATGTCCTCCCGAGTACCCCTACCCAACGAACCCCCCCAAAAAAGATGTCGTGTCTGCAGCAAGCACAGATATAGGCGTGACACCCGGTATTATTGTCTCTCCTGTCCTGACAATCCTGGTCTTTGCATTGGTGAATGTTTTGAACGCTACCATACAATAGTTGAGTATTAGCGTAGGGTACAGCATTGTACAGACTAGGCAAACTTTCACAGGGTCTCCCAAGATGCCATCGCATTTTGAGAGACCCGAACCTGGAACCGGTTACAGTTATAAAAGTTAGTTACAAAAAAAGTGTAAAAAAAAATATATATATATATATATATAAAATAAAAAAAAATAGTTGTCGTTTTATTGTTCTCTCTCTCTCTATTCTCTCTCTCTATTCTCTCTCTCTATTGTTCTGCTCTTTTTTACTGTATTCTATTCTGCAATGTTTTATTGTTATTATATTTTATCATGTTTGTTTTTCAGGTATGCAATTTTTTATACTTTACCGTTTACTGTGTTTTATTGTTAACCATTTTTTTGTCTTCAGGTACGCCATTCATGACTTTGAGTGGTTATACCAGAATGATGCCTGCAGGTTTAGGTATCATCTTGGTATCATTCTTTTCAGCCAGCGGTCGGCTTTCATGTTAAAGTAATCCTAGCGGCTAATTAGCCTCTAGACTGCTTTTACAAGCCGTGGGAGGGAATGCCCCCCCACCGTCTTCCGTGTTTTTCTCTGGCTCTCCTGTCTCAACAGGGAACCTGAGAATGCAGCCGGTGATTCAGCCAGCTGACCATAGAGCTGATCAGAGACCAGAGTGGCTCCAAACATCTCTATGGCCTAAGAAACCGGAAGCTACAAGCATTTCATGACTTAGATTTCGCCGGATATAAACAGCGCCATTGGGAAATTGGGAAAGCATTTTATCACACCGATCTTGGTGTGGTCAGATGCTTTGAGGGCAGAGGAGAGATCTAGGGTCTAATAGACCCCAATTTTTCATTTTTTCATTACCTATTGCTATCATAGGGGATATTTACATTCCCTGAGATAACAATAAAAATGATTAAAAAAAAAAAAAAAATGAAAGGAACAGTTTAAAAATAAGATAAAAAAGCAAAAAAATAATAAAGAAAAAAAAAAAATCACCCCTGTCGCCCCCTGCTCTCGCACTAAGGCGAACACAAGCGGCGGTCTGTCGTCAGATGTAAACAGCAATTGCACCATGCATGTGAGGTATCACCGCGAAGGTCAGATCGAGGGCAGTAATTTTAGCAGTAGACCTCCTCTGTAAATCTAAAGTGGTAACCTGTAAAGGCTTTTAAAGGCTTTTAAAAATGTATTCATTTTGTTGCCACTGCACGTTTGTGCGCAATTGTAAAGCATGTCATGTTTGGTATCCATGTACTCGGCCTAAAATCATCTTTTTTATTTCATCAAACATTTGGGCAATATAGTGTGTTTTAGTGCATTAAAATTTAAAAAAGTGTGTTTTTTCCCCAAAAAATGTGTTTGAAAAATCGCTGCGCAAATACTGTGTGAAAAAAAAATGAAACACCCACCATTTTAATCTGTAGGGCATTTGCTTTAAAAAAAAATATATAATGTTTGGGGGTTCAAAGTAATTTTCTTGCAAAAAAAAATAATTTTTTCATGTAAACAAAAAGTGTCAGAAAGGGCTTTGTCTTCAAGTGGTTAAAAGAGTGGGTGATGTGTGACATAAGCTTCTAAATGTTGTGCATAAAATGCCAGTACAGTTCAAAACCCCCCCAAATGACCATTTTGGAAAGTAGACACCCCAAGCTATTTGCTGAGAGTCATGTCGAGTCCATGGAATATTTTATATTGTGACACAAGTTGCGGGAAAGAAACCATTTTTTTTTTTTTTTGCACAAAGTTGTCACTAAATGATATATTGCTCAAACATGCCATGGGGATATGTGAAATTACACCCCAAAATACATTCTGCTGCTTCTCCTGAGTACGGGGATACCACATGTGTGAGACTTTTTGGGAGCCTAGCCGCGTACGGGACCCCGAAAACCAAGCACCGCCTTCAGGCTTCTAAGGGCATAAATTTTTGATTTTACTCTTCACTGCCTATCACAGTTTCGGAGGCCATGGAATGCCCAGGTGGCACAAAACCCCCCCAAATGACCCCATTTTGGAAAGTAGACACCCCAAGCTATTTGCTGAGCGGTATAGTGAGTATTTTGCAGACCTCACTTTTTGTCACAACGTTTTGAAAATTGAAAAAAGAAAAAAAAAATGTTTTTTCTTGTCTTTCTTCATTTTCTAAAACAAATGAGAGCTGCAAAATACTCACCATGCCTCTCAGCAAATAGCTTGGGGTGTCTACTTTCCAAAATGGGGTCATTTGGGGGGTTTTGTGCCACCTGGGCATTCCATGGCCTCCGAAACTGTGATAGCCAGTGAAGAGTGAAATCAAAAATTTACACCCTTAGAAATCCTGAAGGCGGTGATTGGTTTTCGGGGCCCCGTACGCGGCTAGGCTCCCAAAAAGTCCCACACATGTGGTATCCCCATACTCAGGAGAAGCAGCTAAACGTATTTTGGGGTGCAATTCCACATATGCCCATGGCCTGTGTGAGCAATATATCATTTAGTGACAACTTTGTGCAAAAAAAAAAAAAACAATGTGTCACTTTCCCGCAACTTGTGTCAAAATATAAAATATTCCATGGACTCAACATGACTCTCAGCAAATAGCTTGGGGTGTCTACTTTCCAAAATGGGGTCATTTGGGGGGGGGGGGTTTGTGCCATCTGGGCATTTTATGGCCTTCAAAACTGTGATAGGTAGTGAGGAGTGAAATCAAAAATTTACGCCCTTAGAAATCCTGAAGGCGGTGATTGGTTTTCGGGGCCCCGTACGCGGCTAGGCTCCCAAAAAGTCCCACACATGTGGTATCTCCGTACTCAGGAGAAGCAGCTGAATGTATTTTGGGGTGCAATTCCACATAGGCCCATGGCCTGTGTGAGCAATATATCATTTAGTGACAACTTTTTGTAAATATTTTTTTTTTTTTATCATTATTCAATCACTTGGGACAAAAAAATAAATATTCAATGGGTTCAACATGCCTCTCAGCAATTTCCTTGGGGTGTCTACTTTCCAAAATGGGGTCATTTGGGGGGGCTGTACTGCCCTGCCATTTTAGCACCTCAAGAAAAGACATAGGCAGTCATAAACTAAAAGCTGTGTAAATTCCAGAAAATGTACCCTAGTTTGTAGACGCTATAACTTTTGCGCAAACCAATAAATATACGCTTATTGACATTTTTTTTACCAAAGACATGTGGCCGAACACATTTTTGCCTAAATGTATGACTAAAATTGAGTTTATTGGATTTTTTTTATAACAAAAAGTAGAAAATATCATTTTTTTTCAAAATTTTCGGTCTTTTTCCATTTATAGCGCAAAAAATAAAAACTGCAGAGGTGATCAAATACCATCAAAAGAAAGCTCTATTTGTGGGAAGAAAAGGACGCAAATTTCGTTTGGGTACAGCATTGCATGACTGCGCAATTAGCAGTTAAAACGACACAGTGCCAAATTGGAAAAAGACCTCTTGTCCTTAGGCAGCATAATGGTCCGGGGCTGAAGTGGTTAAAGAAATTGGCCGATAATTACTAACCTGGCCTGAATCCTTGTCTGGTTTGGGAATTACAGTAATGAGGGCTGAGTTCAAATTGCTGCCTAGTGGGTCCACTTTTCTTAGGCTGTTAAAGAAGCAAGCTAAATATGGGGATAATATTTGTGCAAAGGTCTTGTAATAGAGATTTGAGAACTCATCTGGGCCTGGGGCAGAGTTCTGTTTCAGGTTTTGAATAACCTGGGCTACCTCATCAGCAGAAATCGGGGCCTACAGTTATTCCCGATATTTGTCATCCAATTTAGGGAACGGAATTGAGTCTATAAAGGAATCTAATTGAGTTGAAGGAGGGTTGTTTGTTGTTCCCTGCACTGTACATTTTTTTATAGAAGTCATGAAAGGCCCCCATAATGCGTTGTGGATTACACATCTTGGAACCTCCAGATATTTGAATACTGGGAAGCGCTCGAGAACGTATTTTAGGAGTGAGTCTGACCACCAACATGGAACCTATTTTGTCTCTCGACTGATAGAAGCAAGCTCCACTCCATCTAAGGCTCTTTCCACTTTAGATGTAAGGGTGAGGTTCAGGGCAAGTCTGGCACTGTCTAGTTTTTCAGTGGGAACCGTTTTAGGGTTCCTTTTATGCTGTCTGCTAAGTGTTAAGAAATCTCTTTCAAATTTCTCTATTATTATTATTATTATTATTATACAGGTTTTATATAGCACCAACAGTTTGTGCAGCGCTTAACAAAATAAAGGCAGACATTACAGTTACTGTATAAAGGAATGCGTCATGTCTGATGAATCTGTGATGCCATCTGGATAAATTTCCCCCCACTGGAGGCTTCATGTGCTGCCCAAAGAGACTCTGGTGAAATCTCATTCCCATCATTCAGTAGGAAATATTCCTTGACAGCGCCCTCAATCTCCAATGACCTGAAAGGATCGCTAAAAAGAGATTTGTTTAGCCTCCATGGTCCCCAAAGTCGCGAGCCTTAACCACCACATCTCTGGGAAGGCCATCCTGGCGCGGTGGTCTAAGGGCTCTGTGTGCTCGATCAAGTTCCAATCTGTGCGGTGGAATAGCGTGAATAAGCTCCTGAATAAATGCTTGTACTATTTCTGGAATGTTCTTTATTGCTTCCAGAATCCCCCTAATTTTAAAATGATACCTTCTGGACCTGTTTTCCAGATCGTCGATTTTATTAAGGGCCATCTCTAGCTGATTATGAAGTTCCTGAATGCGATCAGTGTTCTGGTTTGTTCTTAAAACAGTGGTGTCTAGTATAAGTTCAATGGCTTCCATGCGTGAGCCCAAGTTTTGAATGTTTGTTTTTATATGAGAAGTAATTCTGGCAGCAGTATTGGAAAGGCCACCGTCCAGCAGTTCTGAAAACTTAGCAAATATGTCTGCAGTATCCATCTGTTGTGAGTTGTGGCATCCTGCATTATGAGCCATGTGCTGTTTTTGGAGGCAGTGCCTCCGTGGGTGAAAACAGCAATGCATCCAGTGACTGCTCTATAAGGCAGGGGAATATGACCCCACATGGGGTGTACTCACTGGTGTCCCCGTGCCTGGCCTGATAAAGTGAAGAGCTGAAGTGGGGCCAGGGGAATTGCTCTCCGCTGCCATCTGTGCCTGCTGTGAGGTGATGGCCCCCATCTTGGGATCCCTGAGCGGGCCTGCACTTGCCGCTAGTTGGGCTCCAAGGTCCCTCCTGGCCATGCTTGAGAACATGTGGTGAGAGGGATGGCTAGTCCATCGCTGTGGCTCCCGTGCTAGAGCAGAACGAGGGGTGCTGGGAATCGGAGGAGGCTCTGAACAGCCGGAGCATGACTGAGCTTCCGCCTTACGTGTCTATCAAGGAAGCCGGCGCGCATACGCTTGTTAGAGTGTTTTTCAGTGGGGCGTACTGTATATAGGTCAGTTTTTCTTTTTTTCAATGTGATGTTATATGTGTTTATTTTCAGTTTTTGTTGTTTTACTTCTGCCATTTTAATGTTTTTTATTTTACCTTTTATAAATCTCAGGAGCTTTTTAAAGCGTTCCTTTAAAATCAACAAAAAATATTCTGAATTCTTCTTATTATCTATAGTAAATTAAGTTGAAATGTCGACATTACATTGAAATCTCCAAATTTTGTTGAAATTAAAGTAAATGAAAACAATTAATTTTTTTCATCATTAATTTTAGAGCAAACATGTACTTTGCTTCTGCAGGACAAAACAAAATGTTTGCCTTTAAATTCAGCCCTCCACAGTAGCATATACTGTACTCACTGTTTCCTTGCTGTTTTCCTTGCTGTGAGTGAGAAAAGACGCCCAATTTAATGCTTAAGCTGGAACTTAGACAGGACTGAGACTCTTTTCCAGTCCCCATGTGACAGCACTGGGAAACGCACCCATGGTGTCACATGAGGGGAGAGTGAGTCACTTGTTAGTTCATTCCTGGAAGTAGTGGGTATTACCTTCTCTCATGCCCGAATAGAGTGATGGGATAACAAGGAAAGGTGTGTTTGTGCTGCTTGGGAAGGTGGCACAAAGGAAAGCTGTTGCTTTTACTTCTTGTATAAATGATATCTGGGAAGTTGTAAGTTTTCCTACAGTGGAAAATTTACATTATTTGCTGTAATTATTTAGGTCACCAAAGAGGACCTGATAAAATAGTGGACTAATACACTAGTAAGCCAACATTGGTCAATACCATTCAGTGGCACATACCTATGGCTATTGATTGTGTTTGAATAAAACAATGTTCCTGTAGCGTGCAAAAAAGAAGAACCTGCCATGTTTTTTAGAGTGCCATGGATGAACATAATCAGGCATTATTTGTCTATAGGCTTATGGGATATGCATTCTACCTTTGTAATCTGCTGCCTGTCACAGTGATATAAAAAGATGTGCAATACATTATACTATTTTATTAATCTGTTAGTGTTTAGTTAGCAATTTTTAGCTATAGATGAGCTTTCAGCAAGTAATTATACGTAGACTATTAAACGCTGCTCTATGATTGCTTGTCATGGGTTAATACACACCATATCATTATGCACCATATTACATAGTTATTTCTTGACAGGCATGTGATATAACATATCTGACCCTTGTAAAATATACCAGATAATTGTAGAGATTGAACTGTCCAAGTACACCAAGGTCTTTAACTCCATTAGTATGCAGCATATAGCATGGCTTTTTTATTGCTCATGAATGGATGGTGCAGTGCTAATTATAAACCAAATATCTTTAGTAAATACAAATAATAGTAGCTTGAAGGTGATACTTTTCAGTAGTTAACGGTATAGGAAATCATTATAGGCTTTTTGAGATCAAGGATGCATTTATATGGAAGAAAATGTTAAAGCGGAGTTGCACCCAATTTTTCATCTGTACACTATCAGCTTCAGAATTGACCAAAAAAAAGCATTGTCCATTTTTTATTTTTTTTCTCTTCCTTTACATTGTTTCCATGGCTTTAACTATAGCTTTCTGTTTCTCCCACCCACAGATATTTACGTCATTTCCTGTGGCGCACTGGCTCCTGGGAGATGTGTGTCATGATTCCCAGGAGTCAGTGGGCATCGCTGCTATATACAACAGAAGTGATGTTGCATCACGGCCATCTTGGTACACCCACACTCGCCCACAAAAAGCCTAAAGTTAGATGTCGGCAAGCGGACATCTTTATACACCCTCCGGAGTCTTGCTTTTCACAGTTATTTTTAAAAGTAAACTCTGCTTATATAGTGAAATACTGTATTTAGAAGTCCGTCTGACTGCTTTGATGTTTAATTTTAAAAGCAAGACTCCGGTGGTTGTATAAAGATGTCTGCTTGCTGACATCTAACTCTAGGCTTACTGCAGACGAGTGTGGGTATACCAAGATGGCCACGATGCAACATCACTTCGGCTGCATATTCTGATGGGCAGCGGCTTCCTGATAGAACATCGCCTCTTAGCATCACCATGGCAACCAGAGACATTTCCTTTGCTGTGCCCTGCATGTAATGCACCTTATCCCGGAAAAGAGACCTAGTCGGCTTCACATGCCCAGAGGCAAGATGGAAACACTCAGCAAAGAAAAGACAAAGGTTAGTTTAAAAAAGTAAAAAAAAACAGGAAATACAATGGTGGTTTTACTGACATGATCCTTTATAAAATGAGATTTATAATAGCAGAACGGGTGCCTTTTAAAAAAAAAATGTGGGTGGAACTCCACTTTAAGATTACAAATGCACCCTATAGAAAGATTTGGTTTTACTATTGTACAAAAACCATACTGGTCAGAGAAGGGCTTACCACACATTTTGTTGACAGTTTGTAATGTGTTGTTATTAAAGTATGTTTATCTTATGATTTAATTTTATACATGATATATTTACACTCTTTATTTATTCTTTATTTAATCCTCCAATTGTAAGAGAATGAAATTGTGGGGGTCATTTACTATAGCGCCGGGAAGTACTGGGCACTATTACATATAATAGCGCCCATTTTAGGCAATTTTAGGCAATTAAGCTTTCAACAGGCGAAGGTGCAAATGAAAAGGAGTGCTATTAGCGGGGAATATAAATTTGGAAATCAGTGCTAATTAGCGATACTGCGGATATGCAAATGCCAATTTCTACTAAGTTATTATATAGCACTACACTGCAACCATTATCCATGTATATGAAAGAAACATTTTTATGTGAGATGTGCTCTACTTTGTGTGCATCCATTGATGTTTATTGCAATTAGTATTCCTAGTTTTTTTTCCTTCTTTTGCTAATGAATGCAGTTATGAGTGATCTGCTATTCTGTAAAATTACATGTATTAAACATTTAGGCTACCAATTTGTTGTATGTTGTTTTTTTCATGGTTTTTTAATTTTTTTTATTTATTTAGGTGACTATAAAGCGGTAATTTTTTATGTTCATTCTTTAATAATACTACACTATTATGCAGGACTCAGATGTCTCCACAGCACTCATGGTATGCGTCCAAATCCCAGCCAACCTACCATCCACCAGCTGTGTTTATTTTTTCAGTGCACAAGCAAATTAAAATAAACAAACAAACGTAAACAGCCCATTAGCTAGTGCGTGGTGTTTGGAATTCTACACCACACTATTATTGAATACTTACATACTATTGCATTTGAAGAGTTAATCTAATAGAATCAGCCAAATTAAAGTGCATTGGCTAATTAGCATATCTTCAGCAAATGCTCCATTGTCCAATAGTCATTCGCCTTTTTTTCACCAATGCAACCTTTGAGTATCTCTCTGTCGGATTTGAACCCGTGAGTCTTTCAAAGCCTGAGTGTATCAAGGTAGAAGTGCTGACAACTTGCCTATTGGGCTTAGCACAATCAAATGTAGAAAATACATTTACTAGTGTTTGATGTTTTTTCTTCCCGAGCTGTCTTCTCCCCGAGCCGTCTCTCATGCCGCTGCCGTCTTCTCCCACTGCTGTGTTCTTCCGCGCAACCGGTTACCCACTAGTAAGAAAAAAAGCCACTTTTCTCCTGTGGCGGTCTTCTGTGGCCATCCAATGAGGTCACCCAGAGAGTCCGCCCCATGGCTATGTAAGAGACACCACACAGTGGGTGACAACACAGCAGAGGAATAAGGCCACAGAAGAAGAGCGGCTTTTTTTATTTATTAGCAGGTAACCGGTGGTGCGGAGGAACACAGTAGATGGAGAAGACAGCTCTGGGAGAAGAGAGCTCAGGGAGAAGATGGAGGTGGGAGAGACAGCGGCAGGAGAAGACGGCTCAGGAAAGAAGAAGGCTCAGGGCTATTTTACAATAAAGGACTTGTCAAAAACCAGCTATTTTTTTTTTTTACAGTTTATTTTGGTGAACGGGTAGGGGTACGATGTACCCCATACCCATTTACATAGGGGGACAGGATCTGGGGGCCTCCTTGTTAAAGGGGGCTTACAGATTCTAATGACCCCCCCCGCAGACCAACAACTGCCAGCCAGGGTTGTTGGGAAGAGGCCCTTGTCCCCATCTACATGGGGACAAGGTGCTTTGAGGGGGACCCAAAAGCACTCTCCTGATGTTGAGGGCATGTGGCCTGGTACGGTTCAGGAGGGGAGGGTGCTTGCTCATTCGCCCCTATCCTGACCTCCCGGCTGCATGCTCGGATAAGGGTCTGGTATGGATTTGGGGGGGCCACGTCAATTTTTTTTAAAAATTGTGTGGGGTTCCCCTTAAAGTCCACTTGAATAAGTACATACCATTGCATTCATTTGAAGAGTTAAAATATGGAATAAATCAAACAGATGTGCATTGGTTAATTATGCTGCTGAGTACAATGCACATTTTCAAGAGGTGATGCCATCAGTGGGATTCAAACTCATGGCTTGAACCTTTGAAGGTAGTAGGGCATGCCACTATGCTACAGAGCTGAACATATACCTATGTCAAAAATACATTTACTAATGTTTGATTCTATACAATAATGTTTTGCATTTCAGGCATTAATATTATAGTAACAACCATGCTCATGCTGATGTGGCATTGGCTAATATGTGTTTGCCTCTTTTCAGCATATGCTGCTGAGTACAATGGAAGTTTTCAGTAGGTGATACCATCTGTGTGGTTTTCAGCCATTTGAGCACAATTATATTGAGAACATAAGTTTACTAGTGTTTGATGGTGGGTCTTTATATTCTAGGTATAATAGTACTCAGCATAGTGACTTAGGCCCCTTTCACACTTGTGCAGCCTGAAAGTTTTGTGATTTTGATATGACTTTAAGCAATGCCTGTGTAATCTGGAGGGGGCTTAATGATAGGTTCATAGTTATTGGGCTCCTTGTGTAGCGACTTTCATCAATATTGGTGGTAATCCCATCTCTGTCTACATATGGATGGGGTTCAGTGGCATAAGGAGGGAAGGATAAGGGTGAAAGAGGGATCTCTAACTAAGAAATTGGGTATATTCAGGTGTCGATTTGAAATGATGCCAGCATGCCCAAATGTTCCTATATACTTTGGAAGAGTCATGGGCTTGATGGATGAGTTCTGCCATGGAATCTATTTTGTTAACTCTACTAAGCCAATTCGCTAATGTCGGAGGATTGGGGGATTTCCAGAGGACCGGAAAAAAATCCAAGCGAAGAGTCGTAATTTGGGCAATATACCTGTAAATATCAGTCCAAAATTTATGATCAAGGGACATTCCCACCAGATGTAGAGAAGTGAGCCTACTTCTTTACTACATCTCCAGCAAGTGGAAGGGATTTTTGGATTGATTCTATGTAAAAGCAGGGGAGTTTTATACCACCTATCGAACCTTTATGTATGTTAGCATATATCGTCCCCCATTGGGTACATGCAAGATTCGATTTGGGCTCATGTTCATCAAAAAGTATAGAGTATATAATGGATATAAGATGGCGTTGTGGTTCGGTTCGAGAACAAATAGCTTCAAATTGTGTTCTTTTTCGCATGAACGCTGGGCATGCCTGTGGGTCATTGAGATAATGTCTAAGTTGCATATGTGACCATAGAGGGATTTTGCGATCTGTCATCTGCGTAATCAGTGTAGATAGCGGGATAAATTGTTCCTTAATGAAGAAGTCTTCCGCCAGAGGTCTGCCAGAGTTCCTATTTCAGATAAAAAGGTTCCATCAGTATCCGGTGGGAAATCAGGGTTGTGTCTGATCATGTAAGAGGGCCGGGGACAGAAGAAACGTGAAATTGACGGCATGTTTCATTAAATGCTTGCAACGTGGTGCCAATCCGGGGATGATGTTTACATTGTTGTGAAATTAAGTTAGTATTGATCCACGGCAGATGTTTCAGAGGTAGGTTCGAGAAGGCCTGTTCTATGTTAATCCATGCTTTAGAGTTATGCCCTGTACACACGATAGGATTTTCTGATGGAAAATGTGTGATAGGACCTTGTTGTCGGAAATTCCGATCGTGTGTGGGCTCCATCACACATTTTCCATAGGAATTTCCGACACAAAAAGTTTGAGAGCTTGCTATAAAATTTTCCGACAACAAAATCCATTGTCGGAAATTCCGAATGTGTGTACGCAAATCCGATGCACAAAGTGCCACGCATGCTCGGAATAAATTAAGAGAGGAAAGCTATTGGCTACTGCCCCGTTTATAGTCCCAACGTACGTGTTTTACGTCACCGCGTTCAGAACGATCGGATTTTCCGACAACTTTGTGTGACCGTGTGTATGCAAGACAAGTTTGAGCCAACATCCGTCGGAAAAAATCCATGGATTTTGTTGTCGGAATGTCCGATCTTGTGTACAGGGCATTAGTATGAACAATCCAATCTACTATGCGGGTCAATTGGCAGGCCCAATAGTATTTTGGAATGTCCGGTAATCCTAGACCTCCTTTCAGTTTTGGCAGAGTCAGTACAGGGACTACTTTGAAGTCGGTGTGACTTGAAGTCACACAGATATGAATGGTATTTATTGAAAATCATGGGGTATGACTTGTCATGCGACTCTGATGTCCAAAATTGCAGGAAAAGTCGCACAAGTGTGAAAGGTGCCTCAGCCCAACTTTGTGAACGATTTCAGAGACATCAGTGCACTTTCCTGCACAGATCTCTAGTGAAATCGCATAGGTCCCAACTGTCCCTGATTTGGAACAAAGTCCCTTGGTCCCTCTTTCCTCCTCATTTGTTCCTCATTTTGATCTGATCTATATTGTTTGTATACAGTGCCTTGTAAAAGTATTCACCCCCTTGGCTTTTCACCTATTTTGTTACATTACAGCCTTTAGTTCAATGTTTTTTTTTTGTTTTTTTTTAATCTGAATTATATGTGATGGATCAGAACACAATAGTCTAAGTTGGTGAAGTAAAATTAGAAAAATATATACATAAAACTATTTTTCAGAAATAAAAAACTGATAATTGGCATGTGCATATGTATTCACCCCTTTGTTATGAAGCCCATAAAAAGCTCTGGTGCTTTTTATGGGCTCCAGAAGTCACATAATTAGTGAAATGATGTCTACCTGTGTGCAATCTAAGTGTCACATGATCTGTCATTACATATACACACCTTTTTGAAAGGCCCCAGAGGCTGCAACACCTAATCAAGAGGCACCACTAACCAAACATGGCCATGCCATGAAGACCAAGGAACTCTTCAAAAAAGTAAGGGACAATGTTGTTGAGAAGTATATGTCAGGGTTAGGTTATAAAAAATATTCAAATCTTTGATGATCCCTAAAAGCACCATCAAATCTATCATAACCAAAGGGAAAGAACATGACACAACAGCAAACCTGCCAAGAGATGGCTGTACACCAAAATTCACGGACCGGGCAAGGAGGGCATTAATCAGAGAGGCAGTACAGAGACCTAAGGTAACCCTGGAGGAGCTGCAGAGTTCCGCATCAGAGACTAGAGTATCTGTACATAGGACGACAATAAGCCGTACACTCCATAGAGTTGGGCTTTATGGCAGAGTGGCCAGAAGAAAGCCATTACTTTCAGCAAAAAACAAACTGGCACGTTTTGAGTTTGCGAAAAGGCATGTGGGAGACTCCCAAAATATATGGAGGAAGGTGCTCTGGTCTGGTTTAAAATTGAACTTTTTGGCCATCAAAAAAAACACTATGTCTGGCGCAAACCCAACACATCACATCACCCAAAGAATACCATCCCCACAGTGAAACATGGTGGTGGCATGGGAAACTGGTCAGAGCTGAAGGAAAGATTGCTGGTGCTAAATACAGGGATATTCTTGAGCAAAACCCAGACCACTCTCTGTGTTATTTGAGCCTAGGACAGAGGTTCACCTTCCAGCAGGACAATGACTCCAAACACACTGCTAAAGCAACACATAAGTGGTTTAAGGGGAAACATATAAATGTGTTGGAATGGCCTAGTCAAAGCCCAGACCTCAAACCAATAGAAAATCTGTGGTCAGATGTAAAGATTGCTGTTCACAAGTGCAAACCATCCAACTTGAAGTAGCTGGAGCAGTTTTGCAAGGAGGAATGGGCAAAGATCCCAGTGGTAGTATATGGCAAGCTCATAGAGACTTATCCAAAGTAACTTGGAGCTGTGATAGCTGCAAAAGGTGGCTCTACAAAGTGTTGACTTTAGGTGGGTGAATAGTTATGCACATTTACTTTTTCTGTTATTTTGTCCTATTTGTTGTTTGCTTCACAATAAAATTTAAAAAATCTTCAAAGTTGTGGGCATGTTCTGTAAATTAAATGATGCAAATCCTCAAACAACCCATGTTAGTTCCAAGTTGTGAGGCAACAAAACACGGAAAATGCCAAGGGGGTGAAAACTTTTGCAAGGCACTGTATAAAATGCACTTTTTATCTTTCAAAAAGGGTTTCCCAGTGCTAAACCTTTCATCTGATTTCTAAATCACTTTGTTTGTAAAGGAATATTATTGGTAAAAAAAAGTACCTGGGGGTTTAATTAATAATTGTATTTTTTTTTAATAATTCTCCTTTAAGGAGGTGTTTTAGGGGGTGTGTTCTATGCCTACATACTTTTGCTAATAGGTGTCCCTTATACCTATCTCAAAAAGTTTTTTTATAGGTAAGAAATCACCCCCCGAAGTCGCCCAAAGTAGTGCAGGAACTACTTTTGGGAATTGCACTAATTTGGACAGTTCCATTGCTATCAATAGACGCCAATTTGCCCTGCAATTTGACATGTCAATTCAGAGCTATGTGAACATGGGTGAAGTTGCATAGATATGAATGGAAATCATGGGGGGCAACTTTTCATGTCACTCTGAGGTCCAAAGTTGCATGAAAAGTCACCCAAGTGTGAAAGTAACCTAATGAGATTAATTGATAACACCTTTGAATTAGGCCCTATTTGCACTTGTACGACCTTAAAATTGCACAGCTTTGCCATGACTTGAAGCAATGCCCGTGTAATCTTGTGGTGTATGAACCTCTAATTGCATCAAAGTCAAACCAAGGTAGTGCAGGGACGAATTTTCCCCACTTTCAGGGTGCACAAGTGAGAATAGGGCCAAATTCAAAGGTTTTATCCATGAATTTCATTCACACTGCTGCGACCTGAAAGTCACACTATTTTGCTGCCACTTTGCCACTGCAACTTGGCCCCAACATCTGGGAATGCCTGTGTAATTTAGCGACTTATGTACCTCAAGTCACATGAAAGTCAAACCAAAGTAGTACAGAGACTACTTTGAAGTTGGTGCGACTTGAAGTAGCACAGATATGAATTGTTATCATTGAGAATCATGGGGTACAATTTGTCATACAACTCAGGGGTCCAAATTTGCTGGAAAAGTCACCCAAGTGTGAAACAATCCATATATATTAATAAAAGGAGCCCTCATTTATATTTGCATAGTCCTTACTTATTTACATCAGCAGAACAAATGCAGGAAGTGATGTGTGCACATGGGCCGGAAGCAAATGTGTGGTGATGCCAAACAAATCAATGAATCTCACCCACACAAATTCTAACTACCACATCCATCCCCGCATTGAGTAATCACAAGTACATATCCTACACCTACCCAGCAAATGAGCAGCAACTCCTATTTGCTAAAGAGGGACCTCACCATGTACACCTAGATGGAGATCCTGACCAGCACAGGAACTTCCAGGTGATTACAATGACTCATTTCCACGTCAGAAGGTGAAACCACACTCTTTTGATCGCAGCTGTGAATATTTGATCGCAACCACGATTAGTATTTTTTATTTTTGTTTATTTGCAGATATGCAAATCTATATATTTCTACATATAACAATATTTGAAGGCAAACTTAAGGGAGTTTGATAAGAAATGGTGTCCCTGGGATTGCAGCAGGTGAATTGCAAAAACAAAGGCCTAGTTTGAGCCCTGGTTCACACTGACATTGGGATGAAATAATTTGAGTTCAGCTGAACTCACACGATTTCATTCCCACGTGTCAGTCCAGACTGCGGGGGGAATTTCAGAGACATCTGTGCAGGTTTCTGCCTTAAGGCATCAGCATACCAAGACACTTTGGACAATTTCATGCTCCCAACTTTGTGGGAACAGTTTGGGGATGGTCCCTTCCTGTTCCAAAATGATTGCACACCAGTGCACAAAGCAAGGTCCATAAATACATGGATGAGGGAGTTTGGGGTGAAGGAACTTGATTGACCTGCAAAGAGTCCTGAGCTCAACCCGATAGAACACCTTTTGGCTGAATTAGAGCAGAGACTGCCAGCCAGGCCTTCTCATCCAACATCAGTGCCTGAGCTCACAAATGCAAAGGGTGGGCCAAATCAAATTTTAACCCTACAGATTAAGACTGGGCTGCCATTAAAGTTTATGTGTGTGTAAAGGCAGGTGTCCCAATACTTTTGGCTAGATAGTGTATCTGGCAAGATTTACAATGGTAATGGAACCCTCCTACACATAAATACTACATTTAGACATAGTTTTAGAACCGGAGTCAGGAGTAATGTTTAACAACATAGGAAGATGAGACAACTTCTCTACATAAAGCGGCATGCGTGGGATTTGAACTCAGACCCTCAGGGATGCTAAGCAGAAGTTCTAACCTGGTAGGTGAGTGTAGAATAGTGTTGTTACCTTCTGACTTTTGGGTATTACATTTTGATTTCTGATGTTGGTACACGTATCACATTTTTTGGGCTCAAATTATGATTATTTAGAAAACATAAAAAACACACACAATTGTGACCCATTTTAAATTTGCATCAGCAATGGTATTGTTTGTGGTTTGCAAAGACACCTGTGTGAGTTTGGGTAAAGATTTTTGTGAGATAGAGAGTAACAAGTGAAAGTGACAGTGAACAATATATTTTACCTAAACATCAAAACATTCCACATTCTAGCATTCTTAAAAACAAAATAGATGAGGAAAAAACAAAATAGAAGCAGCAACATTGTTACAAGGAACATTTATTTCAGAAAAAAATACATTTAATCTCAACATTAAAAGTATTTATTTGGGGAAGTTACAATTGTACCATTAGAATCAATGGCTGAAACTTGCATTGGATTATAATAGTGCCAATTTTCATTATCAAAAACACATTTTAGCCCAGTGCTAATTTTGGTATTTACTATAGTGCCTTGTAGAAAAGCCACGGGAGCTAAAATGAGAGCTGTTTGCAGGTCTGAGCATGCTCAGTTGTGCTGGCACCTAGTTGTATGTACAGAGACGAGGAATTTATCTCTTTTCAGACTTTTAAAGATATTTAAGTGTAGGTAAAAGTGGCGTGTAAGGGTTTACAACCACTTTATTTATTTCACTAACAGCTGCAGGGTCTGGGAGCAATGCATAAACTGTATGCAGCCTCAACTACATACAGTATACAGCGTTGTGTTCCAGAAGTTGGAGGAGACCTTCCATCCCACTCCTGGAACAAAATCAAGTTGGGCTGAGCACTCATCAGCTAGTCAGAAGAAGCTTTGTATTCTATGAATGAATGCAAAGCTTCCTCTAATTGGCTGAGGCAGAAAAGCAGGCTGATGATGTCACAAACTTTGCCACAGCCAATTAGAGGAAGCTTTGTATTCTTTCATAAAAAATGGCAATCATTTATCATAAGCAGTGTTACCAAACTTAAAATGTATCTAAACCCCAAAAATAAATGTAACATATCACAGCCTACCAAACCTTAAATATGGTGGCTGCATTTGTTTTCTTCTTTTTAGGTTTTAGGTTTTTTTTCTTTATTTTCACCTGGTAATCTGGCCAGCAAGTCAATAATTTTTTTAAAATCCGTTAACAGGCTAAGCTGTCCAGCAGACGTGTTAGAGGGTTGACAGAAACCATTTAACACTGACAGAGGTACTTAAAATGGCTAGCTTGTATTCATTTATGTAAAATTTTTATCCCAAAAGGAAAAATATACTCTTCCTGAAATTGCTTAAAAAGTGATTGTTGGAGCTTGACTTTAATCTGTTACTCCATGTAAATTTGCTAGGTCATATAACACAACCCTCTGCACAGGTTGATGCAGTAAATCAAGGGTGGCTCCATTACTCTTCTTGAGTGAAACCACCCTTAGACAGGAAGTCTGTTTCTGACCAGATCACCAGGAAAAAATAAAGGAAGAAAAACAAAAAGAATAAAAAAGAAAATGAATAAGGCCACCAAATTTACTGTGGGGACTGGTAATTTGCATTAAATTAATTTTTTTTGGTTTTGGTGTTAGAAACGCTTGTCATCGAGCTACGACTGACATTTACTTTGAACCCCAAAGTACACAGATCTGTTTATCTACATTTGACTTCTTCAGGCCAACGTGGTTTTGAGGCCTTGTCATAGTGGCAAACAAGTAAAACAATCAATTCTGCTTTGTGTTATGGGTATGAGACCTACTATGCTGTCCTTTCATAGTCTACAGAGGAAACTGCATACAATTACCATAAGATTTACATCAAATGAAAAGGAAAAAAACAGCAAATTCACTTGGTATTTCTTGCACTGCTCCACATTAGCATAATGAAAGCTGCCAGAAACCCAGTCAGCATTTGTTTTATGTGTCATTAATGTTGTATTCAATTCCTTCTATCGTGTAGACCATAAAAAGATTAATTTTCGGAAATTAATCCCATTCTAATTGCGATTTAATTTGAACTTCTTCCAAAGAAAATTGCCAAGAAATGTTCCATTCATCCTTAACTACCTGCCTTTAACACAGAGGTTAAAACATAGGAAGAGTTGGCTTTTATTCATCCTATCAAAGATACGTGTGCAGGGTATGAATAGACTACACAGTTATCAAAGTTAATTTATATTAATGTGCATCCTGGTCTCAGCCTGCATGTGATAGTTTGTTTAAAGACTGGTCTCTTGGTAATATCGGCACAGTCAAGCAAAGTGCAAATGAGCTATACACGCTAACTTATAATCCAAATATGACAGACAGGTCATTTGTAGATGGGGCTGCTTATACAATTATTTCAGTAGCAGAATATACATTAAACATAATAAGGGAACTAGTTTAGAAATATTCACGTATACAGAAATATTTAGGACAAACTGCATAATAACATTTAACTAATATTGCAACAACCATCACATAACACATTATTATTAGTATTAAATTATTATCAACATTTTAACCCACCATGTGCCAAGATTGGACCCTGAATCATCATAACCCCTTTTCCCGCTGTGCCTTTTTTTGGTGGAGATGTGGGAAACAGTTTGTTAAGTAGCGTTACCTACTGGCATGTTCATCAGCTAATCAAATTTAGCCATCTTAAGAGTACAACAGCTGATGAAAAACTTTCAAATGATTCCAGGACTATGAAAAAACAATAACTTTGACTATACACAGCCACTGATACTCACATCTATATGGAGTTATAATGACTACTTGAAGAGTTGGATGGTTATAGACAGGTACTTCCTGTCCCTGCTAGCTGGGTCAGAAACCCAGAATGCATGTTAAATAGGGATGAGCCGAACACCCCCCTGTTCGGTTCGCACCGGAACATGCAAACAGGAAAAAAGTTTGTTCGAACACGTGAACACCGTTAAAGTCTATGGGACATGAACATGAATAATCAAAAGTGCTAATTTTAAAGGCTTATATGCAAGTTATTGTTATAAAAAGTGTTTGGGGACCTGGGTCCTGCCCCAGGGGACAAGGATCAATGCAAAAAAAACTTTTAAAAATGGCCGTTTTTTCAGGAGCAGTGATTTTAATAATGCTTAAAGTCAAACAATAAAAGTGTAATATCCCTTTAAATTTCGTAGCTGGAGGGTGCCTATAGTATGCCTGTAAAGGGGCGCATGTTTCCTGTGTTTAGAACAGTCTGACAGCAAAATGACATTTGGAAGGAAAAAACCCATTTAAAACTACTCACGGCTATTGCATTGCCGGTCCGACAATACACATAGAAGTTCATTGATAAAAACGGCATGGGAATTCCCCACAGGGGAACCCCGAACCAAAATTTAAAAAAAAAATGACGTGGGGGTCCCCCTAAATTCCATACCAGGCCCTTCAGGTCTGATATGGATATTAAGGGGAACCCCGGTCAAAATTAAAAAAAAAAATGACGTGGTGGTCCCCCTAAATTCCATACCAGACCCTTATCCGAGCACGCAACCTGGCAGGCCACAGGAAAAGAGGGGGGGAGCGCCCCCCCTCCTGAACCGTACCAGGGTACCAGGCCACATGCCCTCAACATTGGGAGGGTGCTTTGGGGTAGCCCCCCAAAACACCTTGTCCCCATGTTGATGAGGACAAGGGCCATATCCCCACAACCCTGGCCGGTGGTTGTGGGGGTCTGCGGGCGGGGGGCTTATCGGAATCTGGAAGCCCCCTTTAACAAGGGGACCCCCAGATCCCGGCCCTCCCCCCTGTGTGAAATGGTAAGGGGGTACTTACCCCTACCATTTCACTAAAAAACTGTCAAAAATGTTAAAAATGACAAGAGACAGTATTTGACAATTCCTTTATTTAAATGCTTCTTCTTTCTTCTATCTTCCTTCAACTTCTTCTTCTGGTTCTTCTGGCTCTTCTGGTTCTTCCTCCGGCATTCTCGTCCAGCATCTCCTCCGCGGCGTCTTCTATCTTCTTCTCCTCAGGCATGGCATGGGGGGAGGCTCCCGCTCTTCTCTTCATCTTCTTCATCTTCTTCTCTTCTTCTTTTCTTCTCTTCTTCTCCTCTTCATTTTCTTCTCCGGGCCGCTCCGCATCCATGCTGGCATGGAGGGAGGCTCCCGTTGTGTGACGGCGTCTCCTCGTCTAAAGGTTCTTAAATAACGGGGGGTGGGGCCACCCGGTGACCCCACCCCCCTCTGATGCACGGTGACTTGACGGGACTTCCCTGTGACGTCACGGGGAATGCCACAGGGAAGTCCCGTCATGTCCTGTGCGTCAGAGGGGGGCGGGGTCACAGGGTGGCCCCGCCCCCCGTTATTTAAGAACCGTCAGACGAGGAGACGCCGTCACACAGCGGGAGCCTCCCTCCATGCCAGCATGGATGCGGAGCGACCCGGAGAAGAAAATGAAGAAGAGAAGAAGAGAAGAAAAGTAGAAGAGAAGAAGATGAAGAGAAGAGCGGGCGCCTCCCCCCATGCCATGGGTGCGGAGCGGCCCGAGGAGAAGAAGATAGAAGACGCCGCAGAGGAGATGCTGGACGAGAATGCCGGAGGAAGAACCAGAAGAGCCAGAAGAACCAGAAGAAGAAGAAGAAGATGAAGGAAGATAGAAGAAAGAAGAAAGAAGAAGCATTTAAATAAAGGAATTGTCAAAAACTGTCTCTTGTCATTTTTAACATTGTTGACAGTTCTTTAGTGAAATGGTAGGGGTAAGTACCCCCTTACCATTTCACACAGGGGGGGGCGGGATCTGGGGGTCCCCTTGTTAAAGGGGGCTTCCAGATTCCGATAAGCTCCCGCCCACAGACCCCCACAACCAACGGCCAGGGTTGTGGGGATGAGGCCCTTGTCCTCATCAACATGGGGACAAGGTGTTTTGGGGGGCTACCCCAAAGCACCCTCCCAATGTTGAGGGCATGTGGCCTGGTACGGTACAGGAGGGGGGGGCCGCACTCTCGCCCCCCCCCCTCTTTTCCTGCGGCCTGCCTGGTTGTGTGCTCAGATAAGGGTCTGGTATGGATTTTTGGGGGGACCCCACGCCGTTTTTTGTTTTTTTTGGTGCGGGGTTCCCCTTAAAATCCATACCAGACCTGAAGGATCTGGTATGGAATTTAGGGGGACCCCCACATCATTTTTTTTTAAATTTTGGCCGGGGTTCCCCTTAATATCCATATCAGACCTGAAGGGCCTGGTATGGAATTTAGGGGGACCCCCACGTCATTTTTTTTTTAAATTTTGGTTCGGGGTTCCCCTGTGGGGAATTCCCATGCCGTTTTTATCAATGAACTTCTATGTGTATTGTCGGACCGGCAATGCAATAGCCGTGAGTAGTTTTAAATGGGTTTTTTCCTTCCAAATGTCATTTTGCTGTCAGACTGTTATAAACACAGGAAACATGCGCCCCTTTACAGGCATACTATAGACACCCCCAGCTATGAAATTTAAAGGGATATTACACTTTTATTGTTTCACTTTAAGCATTATTAAAATCACTGCTCCTGAAAAAACGGCCGTTTTTAAAACTTTTTTTTGCATTGATCCATGTCCCCTGGGGCAGGACCCAGGTCCCCAAACACTTTTTATGCCAATAACTTGCATATAAGCCTTTAAAATTAGCACTTTTGATTTCTCCCATAAACTTTTAAAGGGTGTTCGGCATTCGAATTTGCCGCGAACACCCCAAATTGTTCGCTGTTCGGCGAACTTGCGAACAGCCAATGTTCGAGTCGAACATGAGTTTGTCTCGAACTCGAATCTCATCCCTAATGATAAACCTATTGTTGTGGATAACATTGATATCACACAGGAATTTAGGGAATGTTATCATTCTTTGTATAATGTAGGACTCCTGTCCTGCTTAGCGGAAGAAGGGAATAGGAGAGAGCTTATTTGGGATTACCCACAAGAGGTGTAGTTCCCACGCCTCTCCTTGTTTATATTGCAAGAACTGGAGCACCCTATCACTCCCCAAGACTTGGCTATTGTTATCTCTTATCTCCCTGGGAGAGCCCAGGGCTAGGCAGCTTTGGTACTGCTTAGTTTAAAAAGTGATCTCATATTTTGAGTCATAATGTATATACGCAAAGCAAAAGAGGGTTTTGGGACTTTAAATGGGGTGTATGATACCATGCACCTCCATTCCTAATTCAGATATAAAAGAGAGAGGTTATGGGGACTTTTAATGAGGCACAAGACACGTGGTAGGAGAAATTATAGAATATAATAATAATAATATCCAGGAGACAGCCACATTACTAGACTCTCCGATCTCTCCCACAGAATGGGAACAGGCAATCAAACAGCTTAAACCCGGTAAAAGTCCAGGTCCAGACGGTCTTCCAGCAGCATATTATAAGACATTCTCAAACACGCTCCAGACCCCCTTTCTTAAAACCTTTAATTCGCTCTCCCCCTCAAACCCACTCTCAAAGGGAATGCTAGAGGCTCATATTGTGGTCATTCCCAAGGAGGGCAAGGATTCCTCTCACACAGGAAGTTATAGACCAATATCTTTACTAAATGTAGACATAAAGATATTCTCCAAGATATTGGCCAATAGACTATTACCCCTCCTACCTTCTATAGTGTCCCAGGATCAAGTAGGCTTTGTCCCTGGACGCGAAGCCAGAGACAACACCATTAAAGCAATTAACCTACACCACCTGATTTCCCTAACTAAACAAAGCGGCTTTTACCTATCTTTAGAAGCGGAGAAGGCGTTTGACAGAGTGTCCTGGGAATATATGTCGGCGGTCCTACGAGCTCTAGGACTTGGGCCCCATATGATTGGACTGATCCTTTCATTATACAGCAACACCTCAGCTAAGGTGAGAGTCAATGGCACTCTGTCAGACGCCTTCCCAATCCGCAACGGCACAAGACAGCGATGCCCCCTGTCACCCATTCTCTTTATACTTACCCTTGAACCTTTCCTTCGCAAACTCACACTTAACCCAGACATCAAAGGAATTAGATCCTCAGATAAAGAATACAAATACGCTGCATACGCAGATGATATATTGTTGTTCCTCTCACAACCATTAACTACTCTCCCAATCCTACTATCTGAATTTAAGCATTTCCAAGTCATATCTAACTTAAAGATCAACTTCACAAAATCTTTCGCCCTAAACATATCACTACCCCAGCATCAAGTAGACCAATGCAAGGGGAACTTCCCCTTTCACTGGAAACCAGATTCAATCACATATCTAGGAACTCAAATCCCCTCCAAAATATCGGATTTATACACCAAAAATTTCCTTCCACTTCTAAATAAACTAGCCTCAGACCTCAAAACATGGAACAAACCGACTTTCTCATGGTTTGGCAGAGCGGCCATACTGAAGATGAACGCTCTGCCAAGAATCCTTTACCTCTTACAGACAATCCCGATACAGATCCCCCCTCTTTCTTCAAAACATACAGACAGATATGTTCCAACTTCCTTTGGGGGAAACTTAGACATAGAATTGGCCACGACCAACTTACTCGCCCGAAGAATCTAGGATGCATAGGCCTTCCGAACATTCTCCACTATCACACAGCCACACATCTTGCCAGAATAGTGGACTGGAATGTCCATACCCAACAGAAAGACTGGGTCTCTTTAGAAGCTTCCTTCACGAAATTGACTCTGAGCTCGCTCCCCTGGATTTCCCCAAACCGTCTCCCACCAGAAATTCATTCACACCCGACGATTGGCCCCACCATACAATGCTTCCAACAAACATGTAAGAAAACCTCCATCTCCTCCACCCCCAGTCCACTGTCCCCGATAAAGTTAAATCCAGATTTCCCCCCAGGAATGCATCACCAATATCTCTCGGACAACTGGCCACAGGGACATATCAGAGCCCACCAATTTTACCACAACGGCAAATTACTCACAGCAGGTCAAATCGCCGCCCGGTTAGAAAAGACACCTATCTCTCCATGGCCATACATGCTAATAGCCCACTACCTCAAAATCCTAGACAAAAATGGTCAATGCTCCAGACCGCTCACACCTTTTGAATCCCTATGTATCAAGACAACTCCCCAATCTCATCTTATCTCTTACATACATAACCTAATCTTCGCTGATCTCAAAGCTAACGAAAATCAGTCATGCAAAAAATGGGAAGCCGACTTATCCATCCAACTAACGGAAGAAAGATGGGAACAAATATTTATAACCATACACAAGGGCTCAACCAATGTCACCACCCAGGAAAATGGGTTCAAAATTCAGGCCAGATGGTACCATACCCCAGTACTGTTACATAAATTCAAAGCGGTTATCCCTGAAACATGCTGGAGGTGCCATCAAGAAAAGGGTACCCTTCTACACATATGGTGGTCCTGCACCCCACTGCGTGCCTTTTGGTCCGAGGTCCAATGCATAATCACGAAAGTTACCACTTACGAACTGGAGCTCACCCCTGCCCAATTTCTTCTACACCTCTCATCTCTACCACACGCCACCTATCATAAATCACTAATGATGCACATGGTTAATGCAGCTAAGCAATGTATACCTGTACACTGGAATTCAACTCATATACCCACTATCAAAGAATGGTTTATTAGAATAAACAGAGTAGCAGAAATGGAACAGCTAATACACATCTCACGTGACACGCCCACAAAATTCAGTCATAAGTGGGCCTGTTGGATACACTATCAAACTTTACCTGAATACAAAGACACGATAGATACACCCACATGAAGCAGAGGTATCCTCAATGACATATCTGTCCTTAACCCAAACTCCCCTTCATTACTTCCTCCGTCCTTCAATGGGAGACTGCCCCCCCAAGTTACCCTAAACAAACTCCATCAAAACCCAGTTGCCAAATATCTCTTACCAGGGGAAGTCAGAGACCCCCCTCCCCCCTCCTTACATATCCCTCTCTCCCTCCCTCCCCCCCATGCCCCCCAGCCCCCCCCCCCCGCGCTACCCCCCCATCATCCATACCCACTATTTAGACACCCAGGCAAGCATACAGTCCTTCCACTTCAAATACTTATTAGATACCCAACCAATGAAACAAACTTCAGACACTCACGAAAATACACTGAACGATCACTAACCAGGCCCACACAGACACAGTGACAAGTATGTTACACCTTCGACAGAAGTCATACGCGATTCTCACCCTCCAAGAGCAGGATATTGATACTTTCACTGTAAGAAGTATACAATTTCCATAGAACAACAGTTATGGGACAATTAATGCCCAATTAAAGAAATAAGTTGGGTTAACACCCCTTTTTACAATCGACCTAGCATGAAAGTGATTTTCACTGATAGCTGGGACATTCTGTTTTTGTAAATCTCTGTATATCTTACAACTGTTTCATTTTCATTGTTCAATGCTTGATGATCAATGATTCATGTTAAGATTTCATAATCACCAATAAAATAAAATACTTTGGAAAAAAAAAAATAATAATAATAATAATATAACTTCTCTGTCTTGTGCCTCATTCAAAGTCCCAAAAACTCCTTTCGGGCAAAAAAGTATTTAGTAAGCCACCAATTGTGCAAGTTCTCCCACTTAAAAAGATGAGAGAGGCCTGTAATTGTCATCATAGGTATACCTCAAGTATGAGAGACAAAATGTGGAAACAAATCCAGACAATCACATTGTATGATTTTTTAAAATTTATTTGCAAATTATAGTGGAAAATAAGTATTTGGTCACCTACAAACAAGCAAGATTTCTGGCTCTCACAGACCTGTATCTTCTTCTTTAAGAGGCTCCTCTGTCCTCCACTCATTACCTGTATTAATGGCACCTGTTTGAACTTGTTATCAGTATAAAATTCACCTGTCCACAACCTCAAACAGTCACACTCCAAACTCCACTATGGTGAAGACCAAAGAGCTGTCGAAGGACACCAGAAACAAAGTTGTAGACCTGTACCAGGCTGGGAAGACTGAATCTTCAATAGGCAAGCAGCTTGGTGTGAAGGAATCAACTGTGGGAGCAAAAATTAGAAAATGTAAGACATGCAAGACCACTGATAATCTCCCTCGATCTGGGGCTCCACGCAAGATCTCACCCCGTGGGGTCAAAATGTTCACAAGAACGGTGAGCAAAAATCCCAGAACCACACTGGGGGACCTAGTTCAGGGGGGAGGGGGGAGCAGATACCTGTCAAATTCAGGTATCTGCTCCCACCTACGTGGAAAGATTGGGATGTCCGGCTCCTCCTCCCCCCTGCTGCCTTCTGGGAGACAGACAGGTCCCAGAAAACAGTAGGGACCATTCAGAAAAGAACAGCGCGACTCGCGCATGCACAGTAGGAAACAGGCTGTGAAGCCATAAGGACGGGTCGGCTTTGGGTGCCAACATCGCGGGCTCCCAGGATAGGTAAGTGTCCTTATATTAAAAGTCAGCAGCTGCAGTATTTGTAGCTGCTGACTTTTAATTTTTTTTACCCAGGCGGAACTCCGCTTTAAACACCAACACACTAAACTTTTGACCCTAAGAGTTATATTCTTTCAGCAGTTCACCCTGATCAAACTGGCTTCATTTTGGGCAGGGATGCCTGTGACAATACACTTTGGGCCCTTAATATCCTTCACTGGGCATGACATGGCCTAGACTATGCTCCCTTCTTAATTTTATCAACAAACGCAGAAAAAGCCTTTGACAGGGTGGACTGACTGTATTTGGAGGACAACCTGTGGAGGATGGGCCTAGGGAGAAAAATAATGAGGTAGATTTCATCTTTCTATTGGAATCCACAAGGTGTAGGTGAAAGTTACTGGTGTACTCTCCCAATCTTTTTTCCATTCATAACGGCCCAAGACAAGGGTCCCCCCCTTCTATTTGTGTTGGTCCTGGTTCCCTCCTTAGGAAGATAGGTTGAATACTTATATCATGGGTATCCATGTGGGCTCTAAAAAAAACTGTATTGTCAACAATGTTTTATTTTTTATCTCTCAACCAAGTATCAGTGCAAATTTAGTGAGAACACCAAGTGGTTTAGGCTGCCCCCCCCCATCGCTGGACACCCTCTCTCCCTGGAGCAGTGGTGCAAATATTTTGGCTTCCCATGGACCATTGGCAATGTAGGCAATTATCAGATTTTCTACACAAATTGTCCCATAAACTACGATGGGTGGATACCCTAACAGATTTTAAATCTCCAGCGCATAGATCAAAATTCTCAACACCTTCTATCCCACATGTATAAATTTCTGTTAAGCAAACACACAGCAGACCCTGTACTTTATGAAGGAATTGAAGGAAGAGTTGGAACCTAAGTCAACCTTTGCCCAGCTGCGGAAAATTACAATGCTTTCTAATGTTTCTTCACTTAGCTCTAGGATGCAGGAGTCATGATGCAAATGTTTTTTCTCACTGGTGCACAACACCTTCACAGTTGGTGAAAATCTTCCCTGAAGTGAATTTTAGGTGTTGGAATGATTGTTCATTGGAAGGTACATTTTTGCATCTAAGATCCAGAAGTTTTGGAGGACAATATCATCACGATTCATCATAGATAAAAAAAACAAAAAAACACTCAAACCCATAAAATATACCATGCCCTTACTTTTTCTATGACAATATAGGTAGGAGAGAGGTAGACAGGATAATAGAAGCTGAAACGTGTGATTTCATTGCAGCGGGTGTGTCATTCTATAACCCTCAATCCTACCAAGCTAGCCAGAATGATGTATACAAGCTTTTCAGATTGAGTTAGGGAAAGCTGCCTGCTAGCAGTTGTAAGGGGGATTTTTCACCCCCCCCCTTCTTTCTGTTTTTCACTGACTGAGTTAATGTAATGTGAGCTGACACACACAGAGCTCTAGATTCAGTGGCCTCTCTTGTACACCTATTGACAGGAAGAGGAAAACCAATTAAAAGCACAGTTACAACAGCCAATGGAAGAGATTGTACTGAACTGCAGGGAGAGCAGCAATGGGTTCTGGGACATGCAGTTCCCACATAAAACAGCCCCATAGACTGGTATACAGGGAGAAATACAAATCCCAGCAGGCTTTGCTGACAGGAAAGTAAAAGACTCCATTTTGTGTCCTGAGGTAAAGTTCAGTCAGCGATGAGGGAGTAAAAAGACCAAACCTGAGGGAGTGTTGCTGTCTCTCAGATAATCTCCCCATGCGATTCAGTCCTCCACCAAGAGTTGGGATGTCCAGCCTGAGAGAGGGGGATCCTAGGTGAATATTGAGGCGCATCTCCACCAACGGTGAACCGTTCCAATGTGTAGGGGTTGGGTCGGGTTGCCATGAAAATCTGCCTGTACCAGGACGTTCGCTTGGGCCCTGATGGCAGGATTTGGTGAGATGGCATTTCTGCCCATCTACAGGGAACAGAGACACTGCACTACAGAAAGAGTTATTTGAACACTGTATACAAACATCATTGCCAGTAGTCATCTTGCTGACACTACAGGGATAAAGAATAAGGCTATCCATTTCTGGGACATTGTATATAGACACCATTGTCCTCTCACCTTGTTGAACTAAATCCTGTCTGTTTCACTTGATAATCTGGCCCAATTATATTGTTTGCCTTGCTACCCAGGAGTTAAAGTGCACCAACAAAAGTAGCTAGCTGAAGACAACAAAGCTTACCTTTGCTTCAAAAAGGACTGACGCTTTTAAGGCCATACAGATCTGCACACACATATTCAGGGCTCTGCATATGTATTGGGCGTGTGTGGGACAGTTTATCTATAAGTTAAGCCATTACTTGCTGACTTGAATAGGTGTGTAAAATTGGGCCTCTGGTGTCAGGGGGCAGTAGAGAGAAGTGACACAAAGGGAGTCATTCCTCTGCTCTCCTCCTGCCTGAACTCATAGAGCCAATCTGAGTAGAGGTAACCAATCAAAAAAAGTGCCATATTGTGCTTTATGTACTATTAAAATTTGTCTCTGCTCTTGGGGACATTCTCAGGTTTGGAATCCCCTGAAAGCTGCTTAAATATAGGATTAAGAGCTATATTCCTCTTAAATCTCAGTTATTGATCTTTAGTTGATTACTTGACCATATACTGTTACTGTTTGTTATTTTTCCACAGAAATATTGCAGCAAAGACAATTACTGTGTTTTATTATAAAGTGTGTATTTCTCATTGCTCAATACACTTACACTATTGCCAGGTGTGCCAGAGGGGGCTGAGGCTATTATTAGGGTTGAGAGGCAGAGTAACGGACTGAAAAAAATTAAGCAGCATCCATGGGGGTATCGCCAAATCACTATCAGAGGTAAGCAGGATACATTCTGAGACATCTGGGCTGGCAGGATGTGATGTTCCTTGGAAATCAGTGACAACAACCAGGGTTGTTTTTTTCGCCATGCTGAGGCCATCATATTCATATGCCCCCCCCCCCCTTTGACCTTTTATGTCTAACAGCTTTGGTTCCCATTCTGATTGACCTGGCTGGCCACTTTCTGTATGGTTCATTTGTTGTACTTGGATAACTAGAACCTCCTAGAAATGCTCCCCACTGTTATAGAAGATATTCATTAGCTATATACAGTACATCTTTCTGTAAAATCTCTTGTACCTTTCCTGGAGCTATTGCTACTGATATGATTTTGTTTTGTGATCTGTTATTGTCTGTATTGTAATACATTTTTGTTACTTCTTGGCAATGATTGACACAGATACTTTTTTAAAATTATTTCTTTACTTTCCAAACTGTCCATAAAAATAATAAGCAAAAAAAGGAACCCCAACTGGAGGACTGGGATATATAGTATATATAGGGGAGTTTCCAGGATGTAGACACCTAACTGAGCCACATTACCTTATAGAAATAGGAGTTGTTGCTGCAGTATTTCACCCAGACCAGAAGCAGTTTAACTGCAGCTCCCAATCTTGAGCTTCTTTCTGAATCCTTGTGACAGACTTTTTTTTGTCCTGTTGTCATTATCTTACATGCACAGTGCCGAATAGCTAGGTCTGTGCTATTATATATGTGTACTGGTCACTAGGGATGAGCGAACACCCCCCGGTTCGGTTCGCATCCAGAACATGCGAAAAGGCAAAACATTTGTTCGAACACGCGAACAACGTTAAAGTCTATGGGACACGAACATGAATAATCAAAAGTGCTCATTTTAAAGGCTTATATGCAAGTTATTGTCATAAAAAGTGTTTGGGGACCTGGGTCCTGCCCCAGGGGACATGTATCAATGCAAAAAGATGTTTTAAAAACGGCCGTTTTTTCAGGAGCAGTGATTTTAATAAGGCTTAAAGTGAAACAATAAAAGTGTAATATTCCTTTAAATTTCGTACCTGGGGGGTGTCTATAGTATGCCTGTAAAGGGGCGCATGTTTCCAGTGTTTAGAACAGTCTGACAGCAAAATGACATTTCTAAAGGAAAAAAAGTCATGTAAAACTACTATCGCTAGCGCCGGCTAAAATGAATTTTCGGTCCGGCAATACACATAAAAGTTCATTGATAAAAACGGCATGGAATTTTTCCACAGGGAAACCTCAAATCAAAATTTAAAAAAAAAATGCGTGGGGGTCCCCCTAAATTCCATACCAGGCCCTTCAGGTCTGGTATGGATATTAAGGGGAACCCCACGCCAAAATATTTTAAAAAATGGCGTGGGGATCCCCCTCAAAATCCATACCAGACCCTTCAGGTCTGGTATGGATTTTAAGGGGAACCCCGTGCCAAAATAAAAAAAAATGGCATGGGGTCCCCCCAAAAATCCATACCAGACCCTTATCCCAGCACGCAACCTGGCAGGCCACAGGAAAAGAGGGGGGACGAGAGAGCGCCCCACCCCTCCTGATGCGTACCAGGCCACATGACCTCAACATTGGGAGGGTGCTTTGGGGTAGCCCCCCAAAGCACCTTGTCCCCATGTTGACGGGGAGAAGGGCCTCATCCCCACAACCCTTGCCCGGTGGTTCTGAGGGTCTGCGGGTGGGGGTCTTATTGGAATCTGGAAACCCCCTTTAACAAGAGGACCCCCAGATCCCACCCCCTGTGTGAATTTGTAATGGGGTACAAATGTGCCCCTACCATTTCACAAAAAAAGTGTCAAAAAGGTTCAAAAACACAAGAGACGGTTTTTGACAAGTCCTTTATTAATTTCTTCTTTTTTCATCATCTGGTCTTCCTTCGGTGTTCTTCTTATTCTTCCATCTTCTTCTTCTCCAGCTTCTTCTTCTCCATCCTCTTCTTCCTAAGCTCTTCTCGTCCCGCATCTTCCTCCGGCTTCTTCTCCGCTCCGTCTGCACGATCCGGTTCAGTGGGAGTCTTCCTCCGTGTGAGGCTTTGGTTCTTCTGACACTTCTTATGTAATGGAGGGCAGGGGCACCCAGTGACCCCACCCTCCTCTGATGCACGGGGACTTCACGTGGGACTTCCCTATGGCTTTCTCCGTGTTGTCAGAGGGGGCAGGGTCACCCCCTCTGACAACACACTTTTTTTGTGAAGTGGTAGGAGTACATTTGTACCCCATTACCAATTCACACAGGGGGGCCGGGATCTGGGGGTCCCCTTGTTAAAGGGGGCTTCCAGATTCCGATAAGACCCCCGCTCGCAGACCCCCACAACCACTGGGCAAGGGTTGTGGGGATGAGGCCCTTCTCCCCATCAACATGGGGACAAGGTGCTTTGGGGGGCTACCCCATAGCACCCTCCCAATGTTGAGGGCATGTGGCCTGGTACAGTTCAGGGGGGGTGCTCTCTCACCCCCCCTCTTTTCCTGTGGTCTGCCAGGTTTGGTGCTTGGATAAGGGTCTGGTATGGGTTTTTGGGGGGACCCCAGGCCATTTTTTTTCAATTTTGGCGCGGGGTTCCCCTTAAAATCCATACCAGACCTGAAGGGTCTGGTATGGATTTTGAGGGGGAACCCACACGCCATTTTTTTAATTTTGGCACGGGGTTACCCTTAATATTCATACCAGACCTGAAGGGCCTGGTATAGAATTTAGGGGGACCCCCACGCATTTTTTTTAAATTTTGGTTCGGGGTTCCCCTGTGGGGAAATTCCATGCCGTTTTTATCAATGAACTTTTATGTGTATTGCTGGATCGACAATTCATTATAGCCGGCGCTAGCGTTAGTAGTTTTTCATGACTTTTTTTCCTTTAGAAATGTCATTTTGCTGTCAGACTGTTCTAAACATGGGAAACATGCGACCCTTTACAGGCATACTATAGGCACCCCCCAGGTACAAAATTTAAAGGAATATTACATTTTTATTGTTTCACTTTAAGCATTATTAAAATCACTGCTCCCGAAAAAATGGGCGTTTTTAAAACTTTTTTTGCATTGATACATGTCCCCTGGGGCAGGACCCAGGTCCCCAAACACTTTTTATGACAATACCATGCATATAAGCCTTTAAAATGAGCACTTTTGATTTCTCCTATAGACTTTTAAAGGGTGTTCCACGGCTTTCAAATTTGCCGCAAACACCCCAAATTGTTCGCTGTTCGGCGAACGGGCAAACAGCCAATGTTCGAGCCAAACTCATCTTCGACCTGAACATAAAGCCCATCCCTACTGGTCACCTTCCAGTATATTAGTAGGTGAATTTGTTTATTGTAATAGGGTTTAATTGCCGTTCCTGGTATTATAGGATGTTGTAATTGACGTTCCTGTTATTTTTATTGCCCTCAGTTTTAGCTCCTTTGCAGGGCTAGCATCTTCAGCACTTGGCATTTCTTGGTGTGTGTGATGCCTGTGTTTCCCTGCTGTCCCCCTTCCCAGCTGTTATGTCACCAGTGTTTCTATTGCAGGCAAGCAACACATCCAGAAATATATTTCTGCAGTATATCTTAGCAGTCTATTTCTGCAAAGGTTGGAGTTAAAGAAGATCTATAATCACAGAACAAACTTTCACGTTGCAACGTCAGTATTGTAACAGCAATACAAGCAATAGTTATCATTTACAACCCAATATAAGCTTACATGAATAATCTCTTTTAAATTTTATGAGTGCTGCCCGTCAGCTTGCCATCTCTGTCCACAACTTTCTATATTCCTTGTATGCTTTGCAGTGTCTCCTCTGCTATTTACTGCCAGTTTCTAAGGACTATATTTCCCATGGCACCTTGCTGTCTACAAACAGTGATTCCTGTACTGACTCTGCCTCCTGAAACTCCTCCTCTCAGAACTTCTGTAGCTCAAAAGGCAGGCTCCATGAAATGTGTGACACAGCAGTGCATACTGACAGGGCATAATAAATACTGTATTTATTGGCGTATAACACTCACTTTTTCACCATGAAAATTGGGTGCAAATAGCGTGTGCGTGTTATACGCCAATACTTCAATTTTAGCTGCCTCGGAGGGGACAGGGAAGGGGGCAGGACGAGCGCCGTCAGATTACATACAGTGAGAAACTCCTGTTTACTTGGTGGCCTCTATAATAGGAAGTTCCGTCTCCTGGGCCGTCATTGGACCACTGTTCTGTCTATCATAGGAGATTCTCACTGTATGTAATCTGTCGGCGCTCATCCCACCCCTCTCCCTGTCCCCTCTAGGCTGCAGATGGGCATCGATCAGGCTGCACTGATGGCAATGGTGAGGCTGCTGCATTGATGTGGACTGGTGAGGCTGCATTGATGTGGACTGATGAGGCTGCATTGATGGCACTTGTGAGGCTGCAGATGGGCATTGATCAGGCTGCATTGAAGGCAATGGTGAGGCTACAGATGGGCACTGACCCTTATTTTGCTTCAAAGTTCCTTATTTAAAATTTTAGTTTTTTTCCTGAAACTTCCCTCTGAAAATGAATGTGCGTGTTATACGCCTGTGCGTGTTATACGCCGATAAATACGGTACATGTCACAGAATTCAATAAAGTAATGTGTATGATTCCTAAAAAGTATATTTAGAAACCATTGTAATAGAAGAAGGCTAGAAATAATTGAAACTCAGCATGAAAGTGAATATATGATTTTAAGTTTTGACCATAGATACACTTTAACCTACTGTATATGCTAATGGTAAGCATTATTAGTGCAATGTATAATAGATTGCTGTATGTGTTTTATAATTTTTGGAGTGACAACAGTGTCTTACTAAAGCTAAAAAAAACTCTCTCCTGCTTAAGGCTTCACAACTCTCTTTTTACCCCAGCCACTAAAAATGATCTAACAAATTTATGATCTTAACCTCACTGACGGTATGATTATGTCAGATTTTTGCATCTTAAAGCGGTACATTGTTTTGCATAGAAATTTGGCATTTTATATTGAAGGCCTGTAATTCTTAGTAGGGATATGCCGAACACCCCCCAGTTCGGTACTCACCAGAACATGCGAACAGACAAAAAATTTGTGCGAACATGTGAACACCATTAAAATCTATGGGGCACGAACATGAAAAAACAAAAGTGTTCATTTTAAATGCTTATATGCAAGTTATTGCCATAAAAAGTGTATGGGGACCTGGGTCCTGCCCCAGGGGACATGTATCAATGCAAAAATAAGTTTTAAAAATGGCCGTTTTTTCGGGAGCAGAGATTTTATTAATGCTTAAAGTGAAACAATAAAAGTGTAATATTCCTTTAAATTTCGTACCTGGGGGTTTGTCTATAGTATGCCTGCAAAGGGGCGCTGTTTATAACAGTCTGACAGCAAAATTACATTTAAAGTGTATGGGGACCCAGGTACTGCCCCAGGGGACATGTATCAGTGCAAAAAAAGTTTTTAAAAAATTTTCAGGAGCAGTAATTTTAATAATGCCTAAAGTGAAAGAATAAAAATGAAATATTCCTTTAAATATTGTGCCTGGGGTCCCCTTATTCTGCCTGTAAAGTAGCGCTTTCCCATGTTTATAACTGTACCACAGAAAAATTAAATTTCTAAAGGAAAAAATGTAATTTAAAATTGCTTGCGGCTGTAATGTATTGCCGGATCCCGGCAATATACATAAAAAATCATTGAAAAAAAGGAGTCGGTCCCCCCCAGTCCATTACCAGGCCTTTAAGGTCTGGTATGGGTTTTAAGGGGGATTCCGTGCCAAAATGTAAAAAAAAAAAAAATGTCGTAGGGGTCCCCTCGAAAATGCATACCAGACCCTTATCCAGGCATGCAACCTGGCAAGCCGCGAGAATGGGGGGGACGAGAGAGCGCCCCCCTCCTGAACCGTACCAGGCCACATGCCCTCAACATGGGGAGGGTGCTTTGGGGTCCCCCCAAAGCATCTTGTTGGTTGTTTGCCTATCAATGCAATGATAAATCAGGTCCAATGACTCCATGTATTAATTCAGGATTTCTGTAACTATATAAAACTCCTGCTATCTTTATTTCCTCTCCCCGAAAATCACAAAAAAGGAAAAATCAAAGTAGCCATTTCCAGTATCTGATTTATTCATCATCAAATGATCCCATGTGCTTTTCTGTCAGGTACTAATAGTCTTTCCTGTATGTGGAACTCGTATCGCAAGTCTGTTATGTTCTTTTAAAATTGCAAATTTCCTGGTGAAAATGTTTAAGATGGTAATTCTCCTCACTTTGGTAAAATGCTTTATCATTCCCTGATGTGTTCCAAAGCAAGACACAGACAGCATGAAGTAAACTAGGGCTTAAACACTTTCCTACATAAAGCCTAACTCCAGTTTTGGTTTAACTATTTAAAGTGAAATCAGCTTTAAACAAAAATAAATAAATACATACATACACCTAAAGTTGCTGCCATCTCGATGGGGGCATGCCTGACTTCCGGTAGGTAAGCAGCTTCTTTCTAGAGCTCCCGACCACACAGAGATTCTGCATTATCCTATGAAGTGAAAAGAATCCACATGGCCGCACTCCAACGATCATAACTTTATTGATAAAATTCCATACAGCAAAAGGATTGAAACAGATTTCTAACACTTTTCACACCGTAACTACTGGTGCTTACTCATAGGGCTATGAGTAAGCACCAGTAGTTATGGTGTGAAACGCGTTAGCAATCTGTTTTAATCCTTTTGATGTATGGACTTTTATCAATAAAGATATTATCGTTAGAGTGCAGCCATCCGGATTCTTTTCTCTTCATATGTTATTTTCATACTGAGCCGGCAACTGTACCTGACGGGGGTTTTTCTTTGTTTGCCTATACTGCATTATCCTACACAGCCCAAAGCTTCTCAACACTGCCTAAAACTAACCAGATAACTGCCTGAATATCTCAGGCATTTAGCCATGGTGAAATACGGGCTGATTCCTCGGCAGACACCTGCCGAAAGGCTCTCCTGCTTTGCCCACGTGGATGGCCAAAATGGCGCCCGGGACATACAGGACCCACCACGCTCCCCAGCTGCTGATGATCAGCCATGGGCTGGGGGAGAGTCGGAATGGATGGACGCCACAGATCCTCTGGCTATCCCGATAGTCTTTCCCTCAGATGAGTCAACATTGGAAGCCTTGGGTGTTAAGGTAGGGGAGCCATCTCTAACACAAATTCTGGACACCATTAAGTCCTGTCATGCATCATCTGCCTCCACGCAAATAGAGACCCTCTGTGTTGACTTTGCTATCCTGAAAGATGATATGCATAAAGTCAGTAATAGGGTTTCTAATGCAGAACAGCGCATTAGTGCTGTGGAGGATGATCTCAACCCCCTTATGGTGACCGTAAAGAGAGGTGGCGGCAGACTACAAATCTGAGGAGGCTAAATTGGGGGACATAGAAGACAGACTCCGCTGAAACTTCCAGTTCCTGGGTTTCCCAGAGGGATCGGAGGGAAAATGTCCTGAAGAATTTCTACTTACCTGGCTGAAGCAAACCTTTGGAGAAGAAAGTTTCTCACATCTGTTCAAAATTGAATGAGCTCACCGGGTGTCGATGAGGGCCCCTCCACCGGAAAGGTTCCCTAGACCTCTACTGGCACGTTTCCTTTGCTTCAGGGATAAAGAAACCATCCTGCACTGTGCTAGGAATATGCCCGACCTGCTTTATAACAACAACCACATTACCATCTTCCCAGATCTCTCTGCTGCAATGCAGAAACAACGTGCAGCATTTCAAAGTGTGTAGCAACACCTACCAATGCCAACGAAGTCTGCCATACAGTATGCTGTACCCTGCAAGGTGGTACACAAAGGCAAAACCTAATTCTTTACATCACCAAGGAAGCTAATAGATGGCTGGAGTCATTGGGAAGCACCTAATGTTTGGCAAATGTAAGTGTTTTTGCAACCACAAATGAAAACCGTTTTTTGCAGCACTCTTCATGTCACAATATCACATATATCTGGCCATTTATGTTTGCACTCAGCTGGTTATGGCCTCTTTTACAATCTCCCATTGCTTGGCTGCCCATAATGTTTATGTAACTTACTGCGGTTCGCTGACTGTTCTGCTGTTCATCGTATTTACACCCTTCTCTTCATCTTCGGCTAGACGAAGAAGAATTCCCCCACTAGGGTGACACAGTTGTAATGTTTGAGGTCAAATCCTGTAGTATGTTTGGGACTGTGGGCAGGGAGGGGAGGTTTGGGGTAAATAACCACTGTTCCAGATCACTTCAGACTGAGTTATTATTTTCTTTTGATTTCGTACTGTTTTCAATGTTCTTTTTTTTTTCAACCGGTAAAACTGCTGTGATTCGCTCATTCAAGAAAGTATATGATTGTCGTCACATTCTTCAAGTGTGTCCAGGCAGGAGGCTTGTTTTTAGTAGTCTCTGGAACCCCATCACGCCTTAACGGTCTGTGTTATATTCTAATCCCTCTGTCATGTACCAGGTGTGACCAGAACTGCGTCGCCAGTAACAGAGGAACACCAAACACATGTGAGTGAAAATATAAATGACCAACCAACAGACAGAGACCTACAAATAACAACAGACAGATAAGTACAATAAATGGGAAATACCAGGATCATAAATAATAGCCAGGCCAGGGTCATACACAGCAGATCAGCAGATGGACAGGGGATGTTCCAGAAACATAAACGTAAGCCTGGCCAAGGTCATACACAGGGAGATTAGCAGATGGGGTAAGGAACACAGGACAGGGAAGGGATGGATGGATCAGACTGCAGGCAGGAATGCAAGGTAACAGGTGGGACAGGATAGGGATCAGGACAGGGAGACAGAATCAGATACACGGGACACAGGTTCCGGGCACAGGAACAGGTTCAGAATCAGGATCAGATCACAAGCTAGCAGGTCAGGGCGCAAGGAAGAAACCAAGGCAAACATGTGAGTGCTTGCTGGGTATTTATAGGCCTGTGATTGGCCTCAAGTGACACCTGATTGAGGAGGTACTGTCTGCTCCATACTAACAGGATCCATCTACTGGTGGACGCCAGTACTGCGGCCCAAAGATGACATAACATCAGCAGGGAAAAGCTCTCCTGACAGTTCCAAACTGCCAGGAGACACCTGCTGGTGGATCTCAGTACTGCATGCCAAATGACAGATATTACCAGCGGATGAAACATTTCCTGACACCCACTGTATCATGCCATTACGCACACAAACTCTTAACCTACTCTCCTGGAATGTGAGGGGCCTTAATTCTAAGGTTAAATGGCACTGGTATTTAAACACTTCAATACTGGGCATTTTCACCCACTCCTTCCCAGACCAATTTTCAGCTTTCAGCGCTGTCACACTTTGAATGAGAATTGCGCGGTCATGCAACACTGTACCCAAATTACATTTTTATCATTTTTTTAACAAATTTTTTTTACACTACAAATAAAAAAAAGACCCAAAATTTAAAAGAAAAAGCATTTTTCTTCATTTCTGTTATAACATTTTGCAAATAAGTAATTTTTCTTGATAAATTGTGACCAAAAATGATGCTGCTACCTTTCTTTGGTAAAAAATGACCCAAATCAGTGTTTATTTGGTTTTGGCAGTGATGGGAGACAGACAGATTTTTTTATGGGGACACTGAAATGTGTATAGGGAAAGGGGTATCAGTGGTGCTTGGTGTACTTTGTGGGGTGATCTGTAACAGCTCTCTGTGTAAAATCATCCTCACACAGAGAGCTGTCACAGATCTGCAGATTCCCCCTCTCCCCCCTGCACTGAGCTCTCACTGAGCTCGGTGGGGAGAACTGTCACAGAGACACGCGTCTCTGTTTACATTGTGACGGCTGTGATTGGACACAGCCATCAGGTGATCGGGAGGGCCAATCACAGCGCCCATATCCCGATCTCTGCTCAGCTGGATCCTGTGATCATAATGATCACAGGATCGAGCCACAACGTGCCTCATGGCCACGCTGCGAGCACTCTTTCTGAGGGATGTTCCTGAACCTCCACTCAGAACGAAGAAAGGACCACACGGCTGTTTATGTGCCGTGGCTGGGTGGGAGGTAGTTAATTATATACAAAAAGGTAAATGTAACGGAATCCCCGTCGCACTCTGCTTGAGTGCTTCCGTCAGTACACGGCTTCCTCCAATCTGAATCTTCAGATATCAGATTTTTACAGCCGAATATTGTAACCAAGATCCGGACGAGACTAGCTCAGTTACACAGCTTTAACATGGACTGTTTACTTTGAGATCTCACACAAATATTTACAATACAATAAATTTGTTGTCCCCTCAAAATAACTCAACACACAGCCATTAATGTCTAAACCATTAGCAACAAAACTGAGTACACCCCTAAGTGAAAAAGGTCCAAATTGGGCCTAATTAGCCATTTTTCCCTCCCCGGTGTCATGTGACTCATTTGTGTTACAAGGTCTCATGTGGTTTCATACCTTGTAATTTCAGAAATCCTATAGCATCCGCCCCTGAAGAAGTGTATTCACAGAAACGCGTCGGACACCAAGGATGCAGCCACTGGGTTTTCAATAGGATCTGACATTGATTAACCTTTTGATGTACCTCATCATTTCATCTTTTATACTCATTTTTTTTACACCATGTGTTTTGTGCTCCCCAGTATATATATATATATATATGTATTTATTGTACATTGTATATTTGCAACAGCTATATATGGTTAGACATTATTTGACTGTCTGTATACACATGCATTTATGTAGGCTATGGTCTGTGCGCATGCACACGTAACCCTTTACATGTGTTGTATAACAAGATTTTTTCACCAATAAACTTGTACACATTTTTTATCTTACTCCAACCTGTCTACTGCCTCATCTAAAGTCCCACTTGGCCCCCTCCCCCTTTATCTTTTATTCGGGATGGAGGCACAGCCCCACGCCTCACTCAAAGTCCCAAACCTTTCCATTAAAATTTCAATAGGAGGCAGTAGACAGTTGCTAGGCAGTTATCCCCTGCCAGCTTTATTTGGGGTTTATTTATGTGTGGTAGTGTACCTCAATGGTCCACACACACAGTTGTGAGCAACTATATGTTGCTCCAATTTTGGGCGCACCTCACATGATCCAGCATGGTGGCTGGGTTCTGGGCTTTGGGTTGTTCTTTTCCCGGAGCTGCGATGCGCTCTGCGTGCCCTCCCCATCCCCCCCACGTCCGCCCCCTTGCTTTGGGCTGGTTTGGTGTGGGGGATCGGGTGGGTGCCCACACTGCATCGGCACCACGCATTGCTCCCGCACATGACGTCACTAGTTGGCGCCGTTGTGTGGGCGCACATTTTTCCATCTGGTCCTGACGTAGCTGTACGCAGTGGCGTCAGCCTGGGCGGGTCCCTGCCGTCCCGAGCAGGGGCCCCTCCCCACACACCGTCGGCCTGTAGCGTGACGTCGGTGGCTATCACAGAAGCGGATGGGATGCATATCAGGCGTGGCCCCGGGCACAATCTCCTCTCCTTCTCACACAAGTGCAGACGCCACAGCGTTGGTTAGCTCTGGTTCCAAGCACCTCCAAGGTAATACTCTATGATTATATCATATTTCTCCACTCCCCTTACTCTTAAGTGTTAGCACCGTGATCATTTCCATGGATTTATTCATCCACTTTAGATCCTTGTTCACCACCCTGACCCATGATTGGCTATGCTATGGAGGAGATGGTTGTGCTTTGGGGATGATACCGGTGTGCTCCCGTTTTGCGTTGGATTGCTTGCCACCCCAGCTCCGGGGGAGGGCATTTTCCATGCTCAGTCCTTGCCCTGTACCACAGTCTGGGCACCAAGGATGCAGTCACTGGGTTTTCAATAGGATCTGACATTGATTAACCTTTTGATGTACCTCACTATTTCATCTTTTATACTCATTTTTTTTACACCATGTGTTTTGTGCTCCCCAGTATATATATATATATATATTTATTGTACATTGTATATTTGCAACAGCTATATATGGTTAGACATTATTTGACTGTCTGTATACACATGCATTTATGTAGGCTATGGTCTGTGCGCATGCACACGTAACCCTCTACATGTGTTGTATAACAAGATTTTTTCACCAATAAACTTGTACACATTTTTTATCTTACTCCAACCTGTCTACTGCCTCATCTAAAGTCCCACTTGGCCCCCTCCCCCTTTTTCTTGTATTCGGGATGGAGGCACCGCCCCACGCCTCACTCAAAGTCCCAAACCTTTCCATTAAAATTTCAATAGGGATGGAGGCAGTAGACAGTTGCTAGGCAGTTATCCCCTGCCAGCTTTATTTGGGGTTTATTTATGTGTGGTAGTGTACCTCAATGGTCCACACACACAGTTGTGTGCAACTATATGTTGCTCCAATTTTGGGCGCACCTCACACGATCCAGCATGGTGGCTGGGTTCTGGGCTTCGGGTTTTTCTTTTCCCGGAGCTGCGATGCGCTCTGCGTGCCCTCCCCATCCCCCCAACGTTCACCCCTTGCTTTGGGCTGGTTTGTTGTGGGGGATCGGGTGGGTGCCCACACCGCATCGGCGCAACGCATTGCTCCCGCACATGACGTCACTAGTTGGCGCCGTTGTGCGGGCGCACATTTTTCCATCTGGTGCCGACGTAGCTGTACGCAGTGGCGTCAGCCTGGGCGGGTCCCTGCCGTCCCGAGCAGGGGCCCCGCCCCACACACCGTCGGCCTGTAGCGTGACGTCGGTGGCTATCACCGACACGGACAGGACGCATATCAGGCGTCGCCCTGGGCACAATCTCCTCTCCTTCTCACACAAGTGCATATGCCACAGCGTTGATTAGCTCTGGTTCCAAGCACCTCTAAGGTAATACTCTATGATTATATTATATTTCTCCACTCCCCTTACTCTTAAGTGTTAGCACCGTGATCATTTCCATGGATTTATTTATCCACTTTAGATCCTTGTTCACCACCCTGACCCATGATTGGCTATGCTGTGGAGGAGATGGTTGTGCTTTGGGGATGATACCGGTGTGCGCCTGTTTTGCGTTGGATTGCTTGCCACCCCAGCTCCGGGGGAGGGCATTTTCCGTGCCCAGTCCTTGTCCTGTACCACAGTCTGGTTACATTGTGAGTACCCAGAAATTGACATATTGTCCTTTCTGGCTGCATTTATTTCTATTTTTTGATGGTTTCATACCTTGTAATTTCAGAAATCCTGTAGCATCCGCCCCTAAAGAAGTGTATTCAGAGAAACGTGTCGGGCACCAAGGATACAGCCACTGGGTTTTCAATAGGATCTGACATTGATTAACCTTTTGATGTACCTCATTATTTAATCTTTTATACTAATTTTTTTTACAGTATATATATGTATTTATTGTACATTGTATATTTGCAACAGCTATATATGGTTAGACATTATTTGACTGTCTGTATACACATGCATTTATGTAGGCTATGGTCTGTGCGCATGCACACGTAACCCTTTACATGTGTTGTATAACAAGATTTTTTCACCAATAAACTTGTACACATTTTTTATCTTACTCCAACCTGTCTACTGCCTCATCTAAAGTCCCACTTGGCCCCCTCCCCCTTTTTCATGTGTGAATGGGGAGCAGGTGTTTTAAATTTGGTGTTATTGCTCTCACTCTCTCATACTGGTCACTGGAAGTTCAACATGGCACCTCATGGCAGAGAACTCTCTAAGGATCTGAAAAAAAAAATTGTTGCTCTACGTAAAGATAGCCTAGGCTATAAGAAGGTTGCCAAGACCCTCAAACTGAGCTGCAACATGGTGTCCAAGACCATACAGTGGTTTAACAGGACAGGATCCACTCAGAACAGGCCTCGCCATGGTTGACCAAAGAAGTTGAGTGCACATGTTCAGAGTTGAGTGCACGTGTATCCAGAGGTTGTCTTTGGGAAATAGACGTATGAGTGCTGCTAGCATTGCTGCAGATGTTTAAGGGGCAGGGGGTCAGCCTGTCAGTGCTCAGACCGTACGCTGCACACTGCATAAAATTGGTCTACACGGCTGTCATCCCAGAAGGATGATGATGCACAAAAAAAAACCGCACACAGTTGGCTGAATACAATCAGACTAAGGACATGGATTACTGGAACCATGTCCTGTGGTCTGATGAGACCAAGATAAACTTATTTGGTTCAGATGGTGTCAATCGTGTGTAGCGACAACCAGGTGAGGATTACAAAGACAAGTGTGTCTTGTCTACAGTCAAGCATGATCGTGGGAGTGTCATGGTCTGGGGCTGCATGAGTGCTGCCGGCACTGGGGAGTTACAGTTCATTGAGGGAACTATGAATGCCATCTACTTTGACATACTGAAGCAGAGCATTATCCCCTCCCTTTGAAGACTGGGCCGCAGGGCAGTATTCTAACATGAAAATGAGCCCAAACACACCTCCAAGATGACTACTGCCTTGCTAAAGAAGCTGAGGGTAAAGTTGATGGACTGGTCAAGCATGTCTCCAGACCTAAACCCTATTGAGCATCTGTGGGGCATCCTCAAACAGAAGGTGGAGGAGCCCGAGGTCTCTAACATCCACCAGCTCCGTGATGTCATCATGGAGGAGTGAAAGAGGACTCCAGTGGCAACCTATGAAGCTCTGGTGAACGCCATGCCCAAGAGGGTTAAGGCAGTGCTGGAAAATAATGGTTGCCACACAAAATATTGACACTTTGGGCTCAATTTGGACATTTTGACTTAGGGGTGTACTCACTTTTGTTGCCAGCAGTTTTGACGTTAATGGCTGTGTGTTATTTATTTTGAAGGGACAGCAAATTTACACTGTTATGCAAGCTGTACACTCACTACTTTACATTGTAGCAAAGTGTCATTTCTTCAGTGTTGTCACATGAAAAGGTATAATATTTACACAAATGTGAGGGGTGTACTCACTTTTGTGAGATACTTTACCTACCCTGATTTCTTTATATAGTTTGGCATGCGGCAATTTACATCCCCAAAAAAGTATTTACTGAAATAAATGGGATGTTTACTTCGTTCCTATGGGGATCTAAACCACCTAGGATCTCCTTGGAAACGTTGTACCTACGTTATAAAATTCAAATATTCCGCGCTTAGGACAAATACCAACAAGAACTGCAGCCCCCCCAAAAAAGGAAAACACCAAGGTGAAGTCCAAGTGCTAAAATACTCTGATAGGGGAATTGGCGCTGTTCACAAACAAATTATTATTTTTTAACCTCACCGTGAAAAAATATGTGCATCAGGGTGCATCATCAAACTTGGTGAAAAATCCTGTAAAAGTGCTAAAAACCTTTTAAAATATATGTGCCATATAAGATGTTAGGTATACAAATCACCAAAAAGTATATAAAGTGAAATTAAAAACTTATATAGGTGAAACTAAAACATAAAACATCAATTACATCCACGTTAAAAATCCCACTAATAAATGTTCAAAGCAATGTGACACCAAAAAATGGCAGAAAAAAATCCTCTGATGTTGGCTGGAAAAATCCCAAAAATAATACAAAACAAACAAAAAATGTTCAAATTTGATGAATTATTTCGTGAATATTTATGTGATATTACTATGTGCAACCAAATACTCTAATAAAAATCGTCCAGTAGAAATTGTCCTATAAATGTGGAAAAAATCCCTGTGAACAAATGGTGTGTGCATCCAAGTGATCCCAGACAGGTTTGCTGTGACTGTTGTTATCCGTCTTTAGTTGAACCCCCACTTGTGCCCTCACTCACCGGAACGCCCAACCCCTGCAGGGGTAATGGGCATGTGTATGTAGATCCAGTAGCCGGAATCCTGAACGATCGATATCCCTCTCTCCGATTTCGTGGTCTCCTTCCCACTTATATCACTGTTGTCCTTTTAATGGTTTCCACTGGAAAGTGTATGTGGAACCTAAAGGGTTAATCTTCTGCATTGTGTAAAAAGGCTGTTTGATCCTGTATGCACAGATCCTCCTCTTCTTCCACTGACTCTCACCGCTCCCGCAGTGTGCCCGGGAAGGACCGACTCTGTAGATAGCTGCATAGCAATGCCCTGACGCGGACGCGTTTCTGTCATCACTTTCTATCTACACCACTATCTACAGAGTCGGTCCTTCCCGGGAACACCTGGGCCCTCTGACGAAAGTAATGACAGAAACGCGTCTGCGTCAGGGCGTTGCTATGCAGCTATCTACAGAGTTGGTCCTTCCCGGGAACACCACGGGAGCGGTGAGAGTCAGTGGAAGAAGAGGAGAATCTGTGCATACAGGATCAAACAGCCTTTTTACACAATGCAGAAGATTAACCCCTTAGGTTCCACAGACACTTTCCGGTGGAAACCATTAAAAGGACAACAGTGATATAAGTGGGAAGGAGACCACGGAATCGGAGAGAGGGATATCAATTGTTCAGGATTCCAACTACTGGATCTACATACACATGCCCATTACCCCTGCAGGGGTTGGACGTTCCGGTGAGTGAGGGCACAAGTGGGGGTTCAACTAAAGACGGATAACATCAGTCACAGCAAACCTGTGTGGGATCACTTGGATGCACACACCATTTGTTCACAGGGATTTTTTCCACATTTATATGACAATTTCTACTGGGCGATTTTTATTGGAGTATTTGGTTGCACATAGTAATATCACATAAATATTCATGAAATAATTCATCAAATTTGAACATTTTTTGTTTGTTTTGTATCATTTTTGGGATTTTTCCAGCCAACATCAGAGGATTTTTTTCTGCCATTTTTTGGTGTCACATTGCTTTGAACATTTATTAGTGGGATTTTTAACGTGGATGTAATTGATGTTTTATGTTTTAGTTTCACCTATATAAGTTTTTAATTTCACTTTATATACTTTTTGGTGATTTGTATACCTAACATCTTATATGGCACATATATTTTAAAAGGTTGTACCTACGTTGTACCCATCATGGAAGGATGCCTGGCCTTACCGAATCTTCAATGCTATTATTTAGCAACCCAACTGACGCTTATACATTGGTGTTTTTTTCCAGATCTAGATAACGCCTCAGTGGCTGCTCAGGCTGCCCTGGTTCACTCCTATGAAGCATTGATTAATGTAATATATAAAAATGGCCCATACCCTGGGACTGCGGTGGGTATTCTTAAACTTTTGCATAACATTTTTCACCTCTGCAATAAAAAAACAGGGGGCTCCTGTCACGGACTAATACTCACCGAGGCCGAGATGCCGAGAGCGGCTTACCCTTGCGACCACACGCACCCAGACCCCCGAAGTGGGTACAGAGAGCTGGGGGCACGCGGAGGCACGGGCTTCCGGAAGGCAGGAGATCCGTAGATGGAGATCCGGTGCACTGGAATCCGTATGGGACCGATGGTCCGAATCAGGTATCAGGCAGAGACAAGTCCGTAATACAGGCAGAGATCAGGGTATCAGGCAATCAGAGTAGGTAAGTCCGTTATACTGGCAGAGGTCAGGGTATCAGGCAATCAGAGTAGGCAAGTCCGTTATGCAGGCAGAGGTCAGGGTATCAGGCAATCAGAGTAGGCAAGTCCGTTATGCAGGCAGAGGTCAGGGTATCAGGCAATCAGAGTAGGCAAGTCCGTTATGCAGGCAGAGGTCAGGGTATCAGGCAATCAGCAGAGGAGAGGTTAAACAGGCCAGGGGTTTGGTACACTTTCAGCAGGCAGATAGGTACAGGTTTCACTGGAGACAAGAGATCAGGGGAGAGCTGACGACGAACCAGCAACCCGACTGGGTGCTGGCGCTGTCAGAAATAGTCTCCCCCCGGTGAGCGCGTCAGTGTGACGTGCTACCGGGTACCCGCACGGGCGACGCCGCGCACACGGGGACCACCGTGCACCCGCATGCGCCGCACCATCAGGCCGTGGACGGGTGTGCGGCGAAGCGCCAGTCCGCCGCGCATGCGCACCGGAGCTCGGCGAGCGGAGACGCTCCTGATCTCCTGACAGTGCCCCCCTCCTAAGGGCGGACACCGAACGCCCAGGCTAGCAATCAATTCTGGATGATCTTGGTGGAAGGTTTGGATTAGCCGTGGAGCATGCAAGTTCCTAGCAGGTTCCCAAGAATTATCTTCTGGTGGGTAGCCCTTCCACTGGATCAGATACTGTAGTTGCCTGCCCCTTTTTCTGCAGCTCAGGATGGACTCCACCTCAAACTCATTTTCGCCATCCACTTTGATTGGCGGAGGAGGAGGCTCTCCTCTCCCCGGAAAAGGGCTAGGTACCACAGGTTTCAATAATGACACGTGGAAGACAGGGTGAATCCGATATGTCTTGGGTAGTGCTAGCTCAACAGCCACAGGGTTAATGATTCTCTTGACTTGGAAAGGACCAATGAACTTGGGTCCAAGTTTTCAAGATGGCAGCGGTAATTTAAGGTTAGCGGTGGATAGCCAGACCTCTTCTCCCAAGTCAAACTTTGGGTTTGCCCTTCTGCCCCGATCGTACTGTTTCTTGTAGTCCTCTTGCGCCTTGTGTAACATATCTTGGATTCTCTGAAAGTTGGATTGCAACCACGTTATCCTGTCCTGGACTCCAGGGACTGTCATTTCGGGAATGTCAGTGGAGAAGAATGTAGGATGGAACCCGAAATTCGCCCAGAAGGGTGTTTGGTTGGTAGAGGCATGAATTGAATTATTATACGCAAACTCAGCGTAGGGAAGAAGACTCACCCAATTATCCTGGGAACCTGAACAAAAGCAACGGAGGTATTGCTCCAACATTTGGTTTGTCCTCTCCGTCTGGCCGTTGCTTTGGGGGTGATAAGCTGAAGAGAGACAAACTTTGATGCCCAGGGATTTGCAGAGTTCCTTCCAGAATTTGGACGTAAATTGCATGCCCCTATCCGACACAATGCTTCTTGGTACACCATGGAGCCTAACGACCTCTTTCAGAAAAACATTGGCTGTGTCTACGGCGGAGGGAGTGCCCCTCATGGGTAAGAAATGGGATATCTTGGAGAGACGGTCGATAACAACAAGGATTGTAGAAAAATCTTCTGAGGTTGGCAGATCGACAATAAAATCCATGGACACATCAGCCCATGGTCGTTCCGGGATGGGTAATGGTTTGAGCAAGCCCCAGGACCTAGTGTTTTGGCCCTTGTTGCGCTGGCACAGAGAGCAGGATGCCACATACTCCTTACAGTCTCGTCTCCATCCAGGCCACCAAAAGGAGCGAGAAAGAAGCTCCGACGTCTTCTTAATTCCAAAGTGTCCTGCCATCTTAGGGTCATGACACATTGTAAGGGTTAAGGAACGTGTCACTTGTGGTACGAATATTTTTTCCCGAATCCAAAAAAGATCCCCATGTTTCCTCAAGGAGTGTACTACTGGATCAGTACACGAGCTAGATGAGGATCTAATGGATGACATTAAGTCCGCCTGAGTTAAGCCGAGGAAGTTTTGCGGAGAGAGGATCGTGCTTGGTGCTGGTGCTTGAGAGTCTGCGGAGAACATCCGAGAGAGTGCGTCGGCCTTCCCGTTTTTTGCTCCAGGTCTGTAGGCTATATGAAAGTTGAAACGGGAGAAGAAAAGGGCCCGACGGGCCTGGCGGGGTTTTAGTCGTCTTGCTGTTCGGAGGTACTCTAGATTCTTGTGATCCGTAAAGATCATAACCGGGTGTATTGTACCCTCCAGCAAATACCTCCACTCCTCTAAAGCGAATTTTATAGCCAGCAGCTCCCTGTCACCCACATCATAGTTGAGTTCCGGTGGACTAAGTTTCCTGGAGGCGAAGGCTACAGGATGTAGAATGGCCTTAGGTCCCTGTCTCTGAGAGAGATTTGCTCCAGTTGCGATTTCTGATGCGTCTACCTCTAGTGCGAAAGGTTGAGTCAGGTCAGGATGACAAAGAATCGGGGCGGAGCTGAACAACTTCTTTAATTTTAAAAAAGCTTCTTGAGCAGCTGGGGACCACTGGAAAGAACTGTGCTGCCGGGTTAGTTGGGTGATGGGTGCCACAATAGCAGAGAATCCAACAATAAACTTTCGGTAGAAGTTAGCGAACCCGATAAACCTCTGTACCCCCTTCTTGTTAGAAGGAGCCGGCCACTCCTGGATTGCCTGAATCTTCTGTGGGTCCATTGCGACCCCATTGGTTGAAAGGATGAACCCCAGAAATTGTATAGTCGACCTTTCGAATTCGCATTTTTCAGCTTTCAGGTATAGCTTGTGCTGTCTAAGTATGGTAAGAACCTTCCTTACATGTCCTTTGTGTATCTCCAGAGTGGGGGAAAAGATAAGGATATCATCCAGGTATACAACAAGGAAATCATCCAGGTATTCTCGGAATATGTCATTCACCAGATGTTGAAAGGTGGCTGGGGCATTACAGAGACCGAATGGCATCACTAAATACTCGAAATGCCCGAATCTGGACCTAAAAGCTGTCTTCCACTCGTCCCCAAACCTGATCCTGACAAGATTGTAGGCCCCCCGGAGGTCAAGTTTCGAGAACACCTTAGCTGATCGGAACCGTTGGAACAGCTCGGGAATGAGAGGTAGAGGATACCGGTTCTTAACAGTGATATTGTTGAGCTGCCGATAATCTACACAGGGTCTTAAGGTACCATCTTTTTTCCCAACGAAAAAGATACCTGCTCCAGCAGGTGAGGATGAAGGACGGATGAAGCCTTTCTTGAGGTTTTCATCTATATATTGTTTAAGAGCTTCTAGTTCGGTTTCTGAGAGAGGAAATATTCGACCGAATGGGATCTGGGATCCAGGCAGGAGGTCGATTGGGCAGTCATAGGAACGATGGGGGGGTAGGCGGTCAGCCATCTGTTTACTGAAGACTTCTTGAAATTCAAGATACTCGGAGGGAACATGCTGGAGATTGCCTGGTGGAGCAGTAATCGTAGCACAAACTTTAGGAGCCGTGAGAAGACAATGTTGGGAGCAATACTGAGAAGGGAAGGATACCGCCTTAGTGCTCCATTTAATTTGTGGGTCGTGAGCCTGTAACCAGGGCAAGCCTAGTATAACTGGGAAGATGGGTGAGTGAATTAGGTCGAGCCGTAAAAACTCCCGGTGACCGGAATCAGTGGTTACCGGAATGGGTTGGGTCTCCTGGGTGATGGGTCCTGAGCGAAGAAGAGATCCGTCGGCCAGATGTACCCGTAGGCCTTGATCTTTAGTTTGCAGAGGGATGTTCAGACTGTGCGCCAAGGCAGAATCTATGAAGCAACTGCATGCTCCGGAATCAATGATGGCCTGCAAGCGGGTCTCCCTTCCCGGAAGCTGTAGGGAGATAAACAACATCACATAAGTCTTTGGGGTACTATTGTTTGGATGATTCAATACATTTGGCTGAGAGGACTTACTGGGCCTGATCGGACAGCTGCGCAGGAAATGTCCGGCTCCTCCGCAGTAGAGACACAGGTTGGACTGTCGTCTGCGTTGCTTCTCTTCAGAGGTTAGCGGGCCCCGCACCAGGCCGAGCTGCATTGGTTCGACCTCAGAGACCGGTGCAGTGACAGCCGGAGTTGAGGTCGGAGTCTGTGCCAAGTGGGGTCTTGGTACCGCCCAGGTGGGGCGTGGACCTTGGAAGCGCTCTGAGCGTCGCTCCCGCAGTCGCCTATCCAGTTTTGTAGCCGCTTGGATGAGTTATTCCAGGGAAGCAGGGGTTTCCATCCTAGCTAATACGTCCTTGAGTAACTCGGACAAGCCTTGGCGGTACTGGTAGCGTAGGGCCGGCTCGTTCCAATTTGTATCGGCCGCCCATTTACGGAATTCCACCGTATAGTCTTCGATGGGTCTTCTTCCTTGGGACAGATGGTGCAGAATGGCCTCAGCTGTAGCCATACGTTGCGGGTCGTCATAGAGCTGAGACATACTCTCAAAGAAGGCCTCGATTGTATTGAGAACAGGACTGCTCTGTTCCATCAAGCCGTGGGCCCAAGCTTGGGGTTCTTCAGACAGAAGATAAATTGCAAATCCCACCTTAACAATCTCTGAAGAAAAGGTTCTCGGTTGGAGGGCAAAGTAGAGGAAGCATGCATTTTTGAAGGCCCTGAACTTCTTGCGGTCCCCTGAGATCTGTTCCGGTGTGGGAACCCTGGGTTCCGGAAGTGCCATGACGACGGTGGGGTTGACGGAAGCCTGAGGGAGCGAACCCCCACTGCTGGGTGCGGGAGCTGCGGCTGCAGAGGGCAGTGACCCTGTGATCTGCTGAAGGCGGTTATCAATTTGGGTATAACCTTCCTGTAACTTTTGCACTGAATCTGCAAGAGTAGACACCTGTTGGCACAGGATCTCCAGAGGAGAGCGCGCTCTGTCGGCCTCGGACATCTGGCTGGTTCGTACTGTCATGGACTAATACTCACCGAGGCCGAGATGCCGAGAGCGGCTTACCCTTGCGACCACGCGCACTCAGACCCCCGAAGTGGGTACAGAGAGCTGGGGGCACGCGGAGGCACGGGCTTCCGGAAGGCAGGAGATCCGTAGATGGAGATCCGGTGCACTGGAATCCGTATGGGACCGATGGTCCGAATCAGGTATCAGGCAGAGACAAGTCCATAATACAGGCAGAGATCAGGGTATCAGGCAATCAGAGTAGGTAAGTCCGTTATACTGGCAGAGGTCAGGGTATCAGGCAATCAGAGTAGGCAAGTCCGTTATGCAGGCAGAGGTCAGGGTATCAGGCAATCAGAGTAGGCAAGTCCGTTATGCAGGCAGAGGTCAGGGTATCAGGCAATCAGAGTAGGCAAGTCCGTTATGCAGGCAGAGGTCAGGGTATCAGGCAATCAGCAGAGGAGAGGTTAAACAGGCCAGGGGTTTGGTACACTTTCAGCAGGCAGATAGGTACAGGTTTCACTGGAGACAAGAGATCAGGGGAGAGCTGACGACGAACCAGCAACCCGACTGGGTGCTGGCGCTGTCAGAAATAGTCTCCCCCCGGTGAGCGCGTCAGTGTGACGCGCTACCGGGTACCCGCACGGGCGACGCCGCGCACACGGGGACCGCCGTGCACCCGCACGCGCCGCACCATCAGGCCGCGGACGGGTGTGCGGCGAAGCGCCAGTCCGCCGCGCATGCGCACCAGAGCTCGGCGAGCGGAGACGCTCCTGATCTCCTGACAGTGCCCCCCTCCTAAGGGCGGACACCGAACGCCCAGGCTAGCAATCAATTCTGGATGATCTTGGTGGAAGGTTTGGATTAGCCGTGGAGCATGCAAGTTCCTAGCAGGTTCCCAAGAATTATCTTCTGGTGGGTAGCCCTTCCACTGGATCAGATACTGTAGTTGCCTGCCCCTTTTTCTGCAGCTCAGGATGGACTCCACCTCAAACTCATTTTCGCCATCCACTTTGATTGGCGGAGGAGGAGGCTCTCCTCTCCCCGGAAAAGGGCTAGGTACCACAGGTTTCAATAATGACACGTGGAAGACAGGGTGAATCCGATATGTCTTGGGTAGTGCTAGCTCAACAGCCACAGGGTTAATGATTCTCTTGACTTGGAAAGGACCAATGAACTTGGGTCCAAGTTTTCAAGATGGCAGCGGTAATTTAAGGTTAGCGGTGGATAGCCAGACCTCTTCTCCCAAGTCAAACTTTGGGTTTGCCCTTCTGCCCCGATCGTACTGTTTCTTGTAGTCCTCTTGTGCCTTGTGTAACATATCTTGGATTCTCTGAAAGTTGGATTGCAACCACGTTATCCTGTCCTGGACTCCAGGGACTGTCATTTCGGGAATGTCGTTGGAGAAGAATGTAGGATGGAACCCGAAATTCGCCCAGAAGGGTGTTTGGTTGGTAGAGGCATGAATTGAATTATTATACGCAAACTCAGCGTAGGGAAGAAGACTCACCCAATTATCCTGGGAACCTGAACAAAAGCAACGGAGGTATTGCTCCAACGTTTGGTTTGTCCTCTCCGTCTGGCCGTTGCTTTGGGGGTGATAAGCTGAAGAGAGACAAACTTTGATGCCCAGGGATTTGCAGAGTTCCTTCCAGAATTTGGACGTAAATTGCATGCCCCTATCCGACACAATGCTTCTTGGTACACCATGGAGCCTAACGACCTCTTTCAGAAAAACATTGGCTGTGTCTACGGCGGAGGGAGTGCCCCTCATGGGTAAGAAATGGGATATCTTGGAGAGACGGTCGATAACAACAAGGATTGTAGAAAAATCTTCTGAGGTTGGCAGATCGACAATAAAATCCATGGACACATCAGCCCATGGTCGTTCCGGGATGGGTAATGGTTTGAGCAAGCCCCAGGACCTAGTGTTTTGGCCCTTGTTGCGCTGGCACAGAGAGCAGGATGCCACATACTCCTTACAGTCTCGTCTCCATCCAGGCCACCAAAAGGAGCGAGAAAGAAGCTCCGACGTCTTCTTAATTCCAAAGTGTCCTGCCATCTTAGGGTCATGACACATTGTAAGGGTTAAGGAACGTGTCACTTGTGGTACGAATATTTTTTCCCGAATCCAAAAAAGATCCCCATGTTTCCTCAAGGAGTGTACTACTGGATCAGTACACGAGCTAGATGAGGATCTAATGGATGACATTAAGTCCGCCTGAGTTAAGCCGAGGAAGTTTTGCGGAGAGAGGATCGTGCTTGGTGCTGGTGCTTGAGAGTCTGCGGAGAACATCCGAGAGAGTGCGTCGGCCTTCCCGTTTTTTGCTCCAGGTCTGTAGGCTATATGAAAGTTGAAACGGGAGAAGAAAAGGGCCCGACGGGCCTGGCGGGGTTTTAGTCGTCTTGCTGTTCGGAGGTACTCTAGATTCTTGTGATCCGTAAAGATCATAACCGGGTGTATTGTACCCTCCAGCAAATACCTCCACTCCTCTAAAGCGAATTTTATAGCCAGCAGCTCCCTGTCACCCACATCATAGTTGAGTTCCGGTGGACTAAGTTTCCTGGAGGCGAAGGCTACAGGATGTAGAATGGCCTTAGGTCCCTGTCTCTGAGAGAGATTTGCTCCAGTTGCGATTTCTGATGCGTCTACCTCTAGTGCGAAAGGTTGAGTCAGGTCAGGATGACAAAGAATCGGGGCGGAGCTGAACAACTTCTTTAATTTTAAAAAAGCTTCTTGAGCAGCTGGGGACCACTGGAAAGAACTGTGCTGCCGGGTTATTTGGGTGATGGGTGCCACAATAGCAGAGAATCCAACAATAAACTTTCGGTAGAAGTTAGCGAACCCGATAAACCTCTGTACCCCCTTCTTGTTAGAAGGAGCCGGCCACTCCTGGATTGCCTGAATCTTCTGTGGGTCCATTGCGACCCCATTGGTTGAAAGGATGAACCCCAGAAATTGTATAGTCGACCTTTCGAATTCGCATTTTTCAGCTTTCGGGTATAGCTTGTGCTGTCTAAGTATGGTAAGAACCTTCCTTACATGTCCTTTGTGTATCTCCAGAGTGGGGGAAAAGATAAGGATATCATCCAGGTATACAACAAGGAAATCATCCAGGTATTCTCGGAATATGTCATTCACCAGATGTTGAAAGGTGGCTGGGGCATTACAGAGACCGAATGGCATCACTAAATACTCGAAATGCCCGAATCTGGACCTAAAAGCTGTCTTCCACTCGTCCCCAAACCTGATCCTGACAAGATTGTAGGCCCCCCGGAGGTCAAGTTTCGAGAACACCTTAGCTGATCGGAACCGTTGGAACAGCTCGGGAATGAGAGGTAGAGGATACCGGTTCTTAACAGTGATATTGTTGAGCTGCCGATAATCTACACAGGGTCTTAAGGTACCATCTTTTTTCCCAACGAAAAAGATACCTGCTCCAGCAGGTGAGGATGAAGGACGGATGAAGCCTTTCTTGAGGTTTTCATCTATATATTGTTTAAGAGCTTCTAGTTCGGTTTCTGAGAGAGGAAATATTCGACCGAATGGGATCTGGGATCCAGGCAGGAGGTCGATTGGGCAGTCATAGGAACGATGGGGGGGTAGGCGGTCAGCCATCTGTTTACTGAAGACTTCTTGAAATTCAAGATACTCGGAGGGAACATGCTGGAGATTGCCTGGTGGAGCAGTAATCGTAGCACAAACTTTAGGAGCCGTGAGAAGACAATGTTGGGAGCAATACTGAGAAGGGAAGGATACCGCCTTAGTGCTCCATTTAATTTGTGGGTCGTGAGCCTGTAACCAGGGCAAGCCTAGTATAACTGGGAAGATGGGTGAGTGAATTAGGTCGAGCCGTAAAAACTCCCGGTGGCCGGAATCAGTGGTTACCGGAATGGGTTGGGTCTCCTGGGTGATGGGTCCTGAGCGAGGAAGAGATCCGTCGGCCAGATGTACCCGTAGGCCTTGATCTTTAGTTTGCAGAGGGATGTTCAGACTGTGCGCCAAGGCAGAATCTATGAAGCAACTGCATGCTCCGGAATCAGGGTATCAGGCAATCAGAGTAGGCAAGTCCGTTATGCAGGCAGAGGTCAGGGTATCAGGAAATCAGAGTAGGCAAGTCCGTTATACAGGCAGAGGTCAGGGTATCAGGCAATCAGAGTAGGCAAGTCCGTTATGCAGGCAGAGGTCAGGGTATCAGGCAATCAGCAGAGGAGAGGTTAAACAGGCCAGGGGTTTGGTACACTTTCAGCAGGCAGATAGGTACAGGTTTCACTGGAGACAAGAGATCAGGGGAGAGCTGACGACGAACCAGCAACCCGACTGGGTGCTGGCGCCGTCAGAAATAGTCTCCCCCCGGCGAGCGCGTCAGTGTGACGCGCTACCGGGTACCCGCACGGGCGACGGCGCGCACACGGGGACCGCCGTGCACCCGCACGCGCCGCACCATCAGGCTGCGGACGGGTGTGCGGCGAAGCGCCAGTCCGCCGCGCATGCGCACCGGAGCTCGGCGAGCGGAGACGCTCCCGATCTCCTGACAGCTCCTCTTTAAATACATCACCCAATGCTCCCCTATGGTTTAACCCCCAACTGGCTGAAGTATACAAGATACCTGAGGGAACACGATGGGCTAGGTATGGTATTAAGTATGTTCACCAATAGTTTTCTGATGGGATCTTTAAAACATTTAGGGATCTCCAATTGGAATACAAGATTCCCAACAAGTACTTTTATAGCTATCTGCAATTGCGTCATGCAATGACAGCCCACTTTGGATTGACAGGGGTGTCACTTCCCCCTCTAGACTAGAGAAACTTCTGCTTGAGGATGACCATACCAAACTTATATCTAGATATGATTCCCTTCTCTTATCCTCATCCTGAAGGAGGATGGAGAAAATAGCTAGACAATGGGCTTCTGACATCCCAACCCAGACTGACGAAACATGGTCTGAAGTTGTGGGGGCTCTATAGCCCTTGGTAATATCTGCTAGGGACAAAATAACACAATTTAACTTCCTGCATACAATTTACTATACCCCAGCTCGCTTGTACAAGATGGGTAGAGCAGACTCCCTGGAATGCCATCACTGTCATACTGAGGAAGGGGACTATTTTCATATGATATGGCAGTGCCCACATGTAGCATGAATTTGGAAGGCAGTCCTTTTATTTTTGGAGGAAAGGATGGCCATCCCAAATATTTACTCCCCAGCCAGATGTCTCTTAGGAGACTTTGGGGAGGAGGATCTGTCCAGCAATAAAAAGACCCTGTTAAGCATAGTTTTTTTTATGCTAAGAAAGCCCTAGCACTCAAATAGAAAAACTTCAACTGTTCAAGCTAACGTAAACCTCTAGGGAATGCCCTACAAAATTTGAGCTATGGTCAGCATGGATTACTTCAGTCTTGGGTGACATGGATATATAAATACATGTTGGCAAGTACATACTGCAAAATGGAGTAGAGTAACGTGACTTTACAGGCTCTACAGAGCGATTTCACATGGGCACAGATGATCCTGGAGTGGATATCAGGGTTAGAGTCATTTAGACTTTGTTTTACACTAAGGTTTTGAGTGTTCTGTATATGATAAGTTGTTTGCACTGTAGGACTCATTGTAACAATGGTATTCTTTTCACAGACTGAGAATACTTACACTGATTTATCTTGAGAAACCATACTTCTAGCTGAACGAATGTTTTATCACTGTTATATAACTTTGTACTTTATGAGAATTGGATAATGTCATTATTGTTTTATTTTGTGAAACATCAATAAATTTACCCTTTAAAAAAAAAAAAGAAAGTTGCTGCCATCTCACATGCATCTAATGGGTTGATATTCTAAAACTGGTCTGAAAAGAGCAAAATCCGGTGCAGCTCTGCATAGAAACCAATCAGCTTCCAGATTTTTTTTTGTCAAAGCTTAATTGAACAAGCTAAAGTTAGAAGCTGATTGGCTACCATCCACAGTTGCACCAGATTTTGCACTCTCCAGTTTTAGTAAATCAACCGCTATATGTCCCCTTCCAACCTCCACACACTTGATTTTTTTTTTCTATACAGTATATGTTAACAAAAATTAATTGCAATTTTATGTAATTCAGGATTACCATAATTATGTAAAGTGTCTGAAGTCTTTTGTCCTCCTTTCTGAAGATCAAAAAAGGGAAAAATCAAAGTAATCTAATTTCCAGTATCAGATATATTCATCATAAAATTATCCAATGTGCTTTTCTTTGTCAGGAACTGATAGTCCCGTATGTAGAACTCTTATCACGAGTCTGTTAAATTTCTTTAAAACTGATTTTTTCTGGGCAAAATGTAAGATGTTAAATCTTTATTTATTCATTATTTGAACTTGAATTGGTATGATTAAAGTGTCCGAATTAGTGGAACATATTATAGTAAATTAAATGACACATTAAGTAAATACAATTAATTCCGGCTTTTTTAAAAAAGTATAAGATCATTTATTTAAAAAAAAGCAGCAGTTGTTTTTTTAGCATTAGGATAGTTTTTTGCTAGAAACAGTCAAGGGCTTTTGTCAACAGCTAAGTGCACCATTTTGTTTCCAAATTCCAGCTCTCCTTTGTACCAATACTATTGTACTTACTTTGCAGAAAAGAAAAAGCTTTCTATTTGTCTTACACTGGCCTGTACCTTAGAGTCAGTGCCTCTTGTATAAAAAAAGTCTCAATTTCTTCCTGCACAGCCGTTAGGACTTGAAAACTGTTAAGACACGGGAAGCAGTGCCCATCTGACCTCATTAAGGCCCCTTTCACTTGTACAACCTGAAAGCCGCTCCTCTCCTCTCTTCTGTTTTTGAATCAAAACTTTTTTATTGAAAAATTGCTCTTTTAACACATACAATTATTGCATCCAGTGAGTATAAAAAATATACATGTTATACAAATTGCATCGGGCATCCAGAATACATGAGCAATAACAGAAGGCAATTCAGATATTATGATTTTTCAACTAAAACATAAACTAGCACTTTCAGTCCAATTAATTAGAACAGTATTAACCATTTCTGCAACTAACGGATCATGTGGATACTAGTGCTTTATCCTTGCACATGACCTAACTTATTTATCTTGCCTCCTTTTTTCTCTCTCTCTCTCATCTCACCCCCCCACCCCCCCTGAAGTCAATGATCTTAATGCAAAAGTCTGTCCATCACCAATTGTGGTGGTGCAAGATTGGGATCATCTAGCCATGGCTGCCAAATTTTTTCACAGCTTTCCTGCGACTATAGGCTAGTCGCTCCCTGAGAAGAAGTGAGTTAACATAGGTAATCCATTGTTTCCTGTGGGGACTGTAGATGCCATCCAAAATCTAGCTATAAGTTTTCTAGCCAGGTATAACAGCGTGGTTATCATGTAATACATTCCCTTCAGGTACATCTCTTCGTCAATTGCCCCTAGCAAGTACACCAGGGGGTTCAGGGGTACCGATATCTGAGCTAGTGTAGAGATATATTGGGATATTTCCGCCCAATATGGGCGGAGTTTGGGACATCTCCAAAGTAGATGTATAAAGTCCCCCTGGTGCACTTTACATTTTGGGCAGAGAGGAGAGTCTCTTCTGCCCCAACCATACAGTTGTATGGGTGTTCTGTAGGCTCTATGTAGAATAAACAGTTGCGAGAGTTTGTGAGAGGCTGAGACCGAAGTTGCAGGTATTGATTCCAAAGCCATGTCCCACTGATCCCCATCTATATTGCCAATATCTTCCACCCACTTAGTTCTGCATTTAAAAGAGGCATTGTAATGAATAGAGGATATCAATTCTGCATATATCTTAGATATCAGTCCCCTCTGGGTGTCTGCCCTGAGGACTTCCATCAGCAGAGAAGAGGATGATACAACTAAGGAGTGTGTTTGCTGCTGTGCCTGCAGGGCGTGTTGAAGTTAAAGATTAGGGATGAGCTTCGTGTTCGAGTCGAACCCATGTTCGACTCGAACATCGGCTGTTCGGTCGTTCGCCGAATTACGAACGATATGGGCCGTTCGCGCCAAATTCGTGTGGCGCGTCACGGCCCATAATTCACTGCGGCATCGCAGTGCATTGCTGGCTGATGATTGGCCAAGCATGCACTATGACCCGCATGCTTGGCCAATCACAGCGCCGCCTGAACAGAGAGCCGTAATTGGCCAAAGCCAAGGAGGCTTTGGCCAATTATGGCTCAGGGGATTTAGTACACGCCCCACACTATATAAGGCCGTCTGCACGGCGGCCCTGTGTAGTGTGTGTTCCGGCGTTCATTGAGAGAGAGAGAGAGAGACAGTGACATTTGATTTGAGTTAGATTAGGCAGAACAGTCAGTCAGTTAGCTGCACTTACAGTGTATTGTGTATATATATATGCATCCCAGGTGTTGCATATATATATATACACTGTATTCAGTTTAGCTAGATCCGTTCCTGTTATCTTCCTACTGACAGGCAGGCTTGTCTTGTTACAGTATTTACAGCTACCTGAAGAAAATTACTGGTGTTCTTTTGATCCTATTAGTACCACAGTCAGGCAGCTAGACTATTTACAGTTAGTGCAGTGCGTCCTGCTCACAGTGTTCGGCTAGATCCGTTCCTGTTATCTTCTTACTGACAGGCAGGCTTGTCTTGTTACAGTATATACAGCTACCTGAAGAAAATTGCTGGTGTTCTTTTGATCCTATTAGTACCACAGTCAGGCAGCTAGACTATTTACAGTTAGTGCAGTGCGTCCTGCTCACAGTGTTCAGCTAAAACTACAAGTTAGTGGGGTGCGTCCTGCTCACAGTGTTCAGCTAAACCTACAAGTTAGTGGTGTGCGTCCTGCTCACAGTGTTCAGCTAAACCTACAAGTTAGTGTGGTGCGTCCACCTCACAGTGTTCAGCTAAACCTACAAGTTAGTGGGGTGCGTCCTGCTCACAGTGTTCAGCTAAACCTACAAGTTAGTGGGGTGCGTCCACTTCACAGTGTTCAGCTAAACCTACAAGTTAGTGGGGTGCGTCCTGCTCACAGTGTTCAGCTAAACCTACAAGTTAGTGGGGTGTGTCCTGTTCACAGTGTTCAGCTAAGCTTACAAGTTAGTGTGGTGCGTCCACCTCACAGTGTTCAGCTAAACCTACAAGTTAGTGGGGTGCGTCCTGCTCACAGTGTTCACCTAAACCTACAAGTTAGTGGGGTGCGTCCACCTCACAGTGTTCAGCTAAACCTACAAGTTAGTGGGGTGCGTCCTGCTCACTGTGTTCAGCTAGATCCGTTCCTGTTATCTTCTTACTGACAGGCAGGCTTGTCTTGTTACAGTATATACAGCTACCTGAAGAAAATTACTGGTGTTCTTTTGATCCTATTAGTACCACAGTCAGGCAGCTAGACTATTTACAGTTAGTGCAGTGCGTCCTGCTCACAGTGTTCAGCTAAACCTACAAGTTAGTGGGGTGCGTCCTGCTCACAGTGTTCAGCTAGATCCGTTCCTGTTATCTTCTTACTGACAGGCAGGCTTGTCTTGTTACAGTATATACAGCTACCTGAAGAAAATAACTGGTGTTCTTTTAATCCTATTAGTACCACAGTCAGGCAGCTAGACTATTTACAGTTAGTGGGGTGCATCCTGCTCACAGTGTTCAGCTAAACCTACAAGTTAGTGGGGTGCGTCCTGCTCACAGTGTACAGCTAAACCTACAAGTTAGTGGGGTGCGTCCTGCTCACAGTGTTCAGCTAAACCTACAAGTTAGTGGGGTGCGTCCTGCTCACAGTGTTCAGCTAAACCTACAAGTTAGTGTGGTGCGTCCACCTCACAGTGTTCAGCTAAACCTACAAGTTAGTGGGGTGCGTCCTGCTCACAGTGTTCAGCTAAACCTACAAGTTAGTGGGGTGCGTCCACCTCACAGTGTTCAGCTAAAGCTACCTGTAGAAGGTTGGTGGTGTTCTCATACTACAGGCAGGCAGTTGATTTTGCTAGCTGCAGTATCAGTACATATATATATATATATATATATATACATATATATATATATATATATATATATATATATATATATATATATATATATATATCCCAGCTTAGTGCAGCTACAGGCCATTAGTATGTCTGGAAGGCCAAGAAGGAGAGGCAGACAGTCACAAGCCAATAAAAGAGGGCAAGCAGGCTCGGTGTCTAGTGCTGGTCGTGGAGACGGTGCATCCTCATCAGCACGTGGCCGTGGGACACGCTTGGCCTTTTTTCAGCAGCTGGCCGTGTTGAGCCGCAACACGTGGAAGACTTGGTCGAGTGGATGACCAAGCTGTCCTCATCCTCTTCATCCTCTCTCACCCATGCCCAGGGTACTTTGTCTGGCAAAGCAGCGGCCTCTTCCATCGGCTCAATGTCATCAGTGACTCCTTTCGTAGCCCCACCATGTCCTCCTGAGGAGTCCCTCGAACTGTTTGACCACAGTGTTGGGTACATGCTCCAGGAGGATGCCCAGCGTTTGGAAGGCTCTGATGATGATACTGAGCTCGATGAAGGCAGTAACATGAGCACGGACAGAGGGGGTGCCCAAGAAAGACAGCAATCTGGCAGTCATGCTCCCCCTGCTGCAGCATACTGCCAGGTTTGCTCCAGTGATGAGGAGGGAGGGGATGATGAGGTCACTGACTCAATGTGGGTGCCTGATAGGAGAGAGGAGGAGGAGGAGGAGGAGGAGGTGGCACATCACCAACGAGGCAGGATGCCCTCCAGGGGCCAGCCTAAGGGCAGCACATTGACTGCATCACACCCCAAAGCTCCACATGTGCAGGGCGCTGCAGTCTCTGCGCGTTATTCAAAAAGTTCTTTGGTGTGGGCCTTTTTTGAGACGAGTGCATCAGATCGCACCGCTGCTATTTGCAACATATGTCTCAAGCGTATCTCGCGTGGCCAAAACATCTCCCGCTTGGGTACCACATGCTTGACCAGACATATGTTGACCTGACATGCAGTTCGTTGGCAAGCGTATCTAAAAGACCCACACCAAAGAACAAAGAGGACCTCTCCTTGCTCCTCATCAGCTGAGATTTCCAACCCCACTATACCTTCAGTCCTCTCTGAGACCTGCACTGAGAGGAATGAAGGTGTAGAATTAGGTGTGTCACAGCCAAGTACTTGTGGGCAATCTGCTTTTGGTACACCGACGTCAGATTGTACCAGGCAAATTTCCCTGCCCCAGCTGCTGCACCGCCGAAATAAGTTTGCTCCCAGCCATCCACATGCCCAGTGGTTGAATGCTAGCTTGGCAAAATTGCTAGCACTTCAACTGCTGCCTTTTCAGTTGGTAGACTCTGCCCCCTTCCTTGAGTTTGTGGAATGTGTGGTTCCTCGGTGGCAGGTACCCAAACGCCACTTTTTCTCACGGAAGGCGATTCCGGCTCTCTACCGGCATGTGGAAGGCAATGTCCATGCCTCACTGGACAAGGCAGTCAGCGGTAAGGTGCATATTACCGCTGACTCATGGTCCAGCAGGCATGGACAGGGACGTTACCTAAGTTTCACGGCGCATTGGGTGACTCTGCTGGCAGCTGGGAAGGATGCAGGACAAGGTGCAGTAGTGTTGGAGGTTGTTCCGCCACCACGCCTCCAAAATGCTAATGATTGTGACACACCTCTCTCCTCCACCCCCTCCTCTTCTTCTTCCTCCATGGCCTCTTCCTGTGCTTTGTCCTCGGAACCATCGGTGCTCCGTAGCCGTTCAAGGGGCTACGCAAGTACGCAGGCCAAAAGATGCCATGCGGTGCTTGAGCTGGTGTGCTTGGGGGACAGGAGCCACACTGGGGCAGAGGTTCTGTCAGCTCTGCAGGGGCAGGTTCAGAGGTGGTTGACGCCACGCCAACTTAAGGCAGGAATGGTGGTTTGTGACAATGGCACCAACCTCCTCTCTGCCCTCCGACAGGGACAGATGACCCATGCGCCCTGTTTGGCTCACGTCCTTAACTTGGTGGTGCAGCGGTTCTTGGGCAGGTACCTGGGCTTACAGGATGTCCTGAGGCAGGCCAGGAAAGTCTGTGTGCATTTCCGCCGGTCATATAATGCCAGTGCTCGGCTGACAGACCTCCAAAAGGAGTTTAACCTGCCCAAGAACCGCCTAATCTGTGACATGCCCACCAGGTGGAACTCAACGTTGGCCATGCTGCAGCGGCTGCACACGCAGCAGAGGGCCATCAATGAGTACCTGTGCGACTATGGCACCAGGACAGGGTCAGGGGAGCTTGGTTTTTTTTCCCCACGCCAGTGGGCCATGATCAGGGATACATGCACTGTCCTGTCACCATTTGAGGAGGCCACAAGGATGGTGAGCAGTGACAGTGCATGCATCAGTGACACTGTCCCCCTTGTCCACCTGTTGGAGCACACGCTGCGTGGAATAATGGACAGGGCACTTGAGGCAGAACAGAGGCAGGAAGAGGAGGACTTCCTTAGCTCTCAAGGCCCCCTTTATCCAGACAGTGTTTCTGCGTGCCCGCCGATCACACAGGAAGAGGAGGTTGAGGAGGAGGAGGAGGAAGATTGTGTCAGTATGGAGGTGGAGCCTGGCACTCAGCATCAGCAGCAGTCTTTAAGGGATCAGTCCCAAGAAACACATGGACTTGTACGTGGCTGGGAGGAGGTGGCTGTGGACCATGTCGTCCTTAGTGACCCAGAGGACTCTGGACCGAATGCCTCAGCAAACCTACGCTGCATGGCCTCCCTGATCCTGCAAAGCCTGCATAAGGATCCTCGTATTCGTGGTATCAAGGAGAAGGACCAATACTGGCTAGCAACCCTCCTGGATCCACGTTACAAGTCGTAAGGTTGCGGACCTTATCTTGCCATCGCAGAGGGAGCAGAGGATGAAATATCTTCGGGAGGCCTTGCAGAAAGGTCTGTGCAACGCGTTCCCAGAGACTGGGAGGTTACAAACTCCTGTTTCTGGACAACGTGTTGCTGAGGCTTCGGTCAGTCAAAGAAGGAGAGGTGGAGAAGGTGGCCGTCTGACCGATGCGTTCAGACAATTTTTTGGTCCGCAGCCCCAAGGTATGATCGGTTCCAGCAACCATCGCCAGCGTCTGTTTTACATGGTGCAGGAATACCTAGGGGCAAGATCAGACTTGGACACCTTTCCCACCGAAAATCCTCTGGGTTACTGGGTCTTGAGGATGGATCACTGGCCAGAGCTTGCACAGTATGCAATTGAGCTACTGGCCTGTCCTGCATCCAGCGTTCTTTCGGAACGCACATTCAGTGCTGCTGGAGGCTTTGTAACCGATCACAGGGTGCGTCTGTCCACCGACTCGGTCGATCGACTGACCTTCATAAAAATGAATCAGTCTTGGATCACCACCAGCTACCAAGCACCTGATGCTGATGTAACCGAATATTTTTTTTTTTAAATCTCAGATCCCTTCAAAGACTGCCTATGCTGATGCTGAGTGACTATCCCTGAGTAATTATCCTCTTCCTCCTCAATGATCACGCTGATAGCTTGTAAGAACATTTTTGGTTCTAGGCGCCACCACCAGTGCCTAAGGCACAATTTTTCAGCCCCTGTTTAACAGGGGCGTGTAATTACAATTTTTGATGCAATACTTTGCAGCAGGGCTCGTTCCTGCGTTCCAACTAGAGTGTCTGTGAGGGGTTGCAGTGTTGTGGCACCAGCACCAGTGCCTAAGGCCCAATTTTTCTGCCCCTGTTTAACAGGGGCGTGTAATTACAATTTTTGATGCAATACTTTGCAGCAGGGCTTGTTCCTGCGTTCCAACTAGAGTGTCTGTGTTGGGTTGCAGTGTTGAGGCACCAGCACCAGTGCCTAAGGCCCAATTATTCAGCACTTGTTTAACAGGGGCGTGTAATTACAATTTTTGATGCAATACTTTGCAGCAGGGCTCGTTCCTGCGTTCGAACTAGAGTGTCTGTGAGGGGTTGCAGTGTTGTGGCACCAGCACCAGTGCCTAAGGCCCAATTTTTCTGCCCCTGTTTAACAGGGGCGTGTAATTACAATTTTTGATGCAATACTTTGCAGCAGGGCTTGTTCCTGCGTTCCAACTAGAGTGTCTGTGTTGGGTTGCAGTGTTGAGGCACCAGCACCAGTGCCTAAGGCCCAATTATTCAGCACTTGTTTAACAGGGGCGTGTAATTACAATTTTTGATGCAATACTTTGCAGCAGGGCTCGTTCCTGCGTTCGAACTAGAGTGTCTGTGAGGGGTTGCAGTGTTGTGGCACCAGCACCAGTGCCTAAGGCCCAATTTTTCTGCCCCTGTTCAACAGGGGCATGTAATTACAATTCTTGATCTAATATTTCACAGCAGGGCCCATTTCTGCACCCACCAAGAGCGAGTGAGGACTTACAGTGTTGTGGCACCAGCACCACCACCACCACCAAAGGCCCAGTTTTTCTGCCCCTGTTCAACAGGGGCATGTAATTACAATTCTTGATCTAATATTTCACAGCAGGGCCCTGTGAGGGCTTATAGTGCGTACACACGGTCGGACTTTGTTCGGACATTCCGACAACAAAATCCTAGGATTTTTTCCCTCGGATGTTGGCTCAAACTTGTTTTGCCTACACACGGTCGCACAAAGTTGTTGGAATTTCCGATCGCCAACCACGCGGTCACGTACACCACATACGACGAGACTAGAAAAGACAGGTTCAGAACCAAGCGCAGTACCCTTTGGGCTCCTTTTGCTAATCTTGTGTTAGTTAAAGTTTGTGAGAGACGATTCGCGCTTTTTCAGACTCGTGGCTTTCAGATCGTTTTCTGCCGTTCAGTTTGTGCTTGTGGGTTTGTATCTGCTCTTCAGTGCGTGCAGTCAGTTCGTATCGGAGTTTTCTGTGTGATCTTGCCTGCTCGTTGCTGTTTTTCAGGTCGCTCTTCACAGGCCTTGCTGCTCTTCAGTGCGTTCTGTTACTTCGTTCTGAGCAGCCGACCATTTTCTAGCCATGTTTCGTATGCGTACTCCTCGTAGAGTTCGTGCTGTGCGGGGGCTTGGTGTTGGGGTCCTGACCGTGACACAAGTCCAGTCCATGAACAGGGTGGGGATGAGTTCATGGACCAAGAATTGGTTGCTTCAGCGTGACCAGTTCTGTCATATGCCTTTGCTCCGTGAGATCCGTGAGAATAATCCTGATGATTTCAGGAACTTTCTCAGGATGACGGACCCCGTGTTTCACCGTTTGTTGGCTTCGCTGACCCCCTATATCAGCAGGCAGGATACCTGCATGAGGCAAGCCATCACTCCGGAGCAGAGGTTGGTCGCTACCTTGCGGTATTTGGCCACAGGGAGAAGTCTGCAGGACTTGAAGTTCTCGACAGGCATCTCCCCCCAGGCTCTGGGGATCATTATCCCAGAGACCTGTTCTGCCATCATCCAGGTCCTGCAGAAGGAGTATATGAAGGTAAGATTTTTATCCTTTAATATCACATTTTATTGTATTGAATGTTTGCTAATATATTGTATTTCTTTCCTCATTCCCTAATTACCATGATTGTAATATGCTGTGAATGTCCCCTTTGTTCTCATGCATGCTGGATTTTTATGTAATTATTATTTTAGGTCCTTCATACATATTTGCCCTTCACTAACCTCCCCAGCATGGTGTCTCCTGGCCCTATATTCACCTCATGTAGTCACTTAACAATGTATTTTATCTGCTCCATAGTAGTGCTTTACCCCAAACACCCCCTAAAATGTTTGGTAATGTTATTTTTGATTTAAATTCAGGCAGGGTGCCAGAGGCTTTTTTTTGTGGTGTCCCCAAATAATTTTTAGTAACCCTCCCTCCCCCAACTGCTAGGTCAGCTGATCCCAATTCTCTATCCTCAATCATCTATCTGCTGACTTTGCCAAACCCATACACACTATACCCACCTCTTTACTGGTCAGATTTATGGATGAATTCCCCAAAGCATGTAGTGCAATCGCCTGCCTGTATACTTTACAATGGTACTGTTTAAAGTTTTTGTATCCTATTATTATCTTGATAGGTAATAGCAGAATGTCCAAATGTCCTCAAATGTGTACAGTGTGTATTTATATCTTTGTATTATGACACTTCTTACCTGTCCAGTGGGCTGCCAATAGTGTAACTAAGGAGGGGCTGTTCCAAGTAATACCCTGTATTTAGGCATTCATCTCTCAATGAAGTGAAGAGGGTTACCTGTCCAAGAGTTCCCCCCCCCCTATAATGTTAGAAATGGCCCATGAGAGGGGGGGAGGGGGAATATGATAGGTGTACCTTATACTTTGGCCTTGTTAAATTCCCCTTAATAAATGCTATCTGTAGGTTGCCCCAGAATGTTTGTGTTTAATCTGCTTGCCATGTTTCTGTGAAAAAATAGTAATGTTTATTGTTTTTTCCTCAACAGTTTCCTTCCACGCCACAGGAATGGCAGACTGTGGCCTCCCACTTTGCCCAGCGGTGGGACTTTCCTAACTGCGGAGGGGCAATTGATGGGAAACACGTCCACATCGTCCCACCACCCAACTCGGGGTCGTACTATTATAATTACAAGGGGTTTAATAGTATAGTGATGTTGGCGGTGGTGTCGGCTAATTAAGAATTCTTGTATGTGGACGTGGGGAAGAATGGTCGGATGTCCGATGGTGGAGTCATCGCCCAGACGGAGTTCTACAGGCGTCTCCAGAATGGCAGCTTGGACTTGCCAGCTCCAGAGGACAATGTTGAAGGTCTCCCATTTGTGTTCGTTGCTGATGAAGCGTTTGCGCTGGGGGACCACCTGATGCGGCCATTCCCGATGAGGACCCTCACCCCGGAACAGAGGGTTTTTAATTACCGGCTGGCCAGAGCCCGAAGAGTGGTGGAGAACACATTTGGAATCCTGGCCAGCCGGTTCCGACTATTTCTGACACCCATCCATATGGCGGAGTATAAACTGAACCATATAATACTTGCGTGCTGTGTTCTCCATAATTTTTTACGAAAACATTCAGCCAACTATGCTGGCTCAGTTGGGCCTGAGGCCGGAATCCTACATCCAACAACACTGACGGCGCTTGAAAGTGGACGTCCTGGCTTGCCCTCCCTGAGTGCCCGTGATGTCCGGTTACGATACCTGTAGTTCTTTGCGGGTAGGGGGGCTATCAATATGCCAGACAATATGTGAAGCCTTTTTCTAATAAAAAAAAACAAAAGAAATTCTTTGTGGACATTTACTGATTGTGTTTGTTTGAGCTGACCCTGACAGAAATGTGTGGAGTCCAGAAAATGGCGTGATTGCGTAACCTTATACAAAGCACTGTTGGCTGTTATTTACTAAATGCAAAGACACTTTTCACTACAAGTGCACTTGCAACTGCACTTAAACTGCACTTGTAGTGCAAAGTGGATTTGCCCTTAGGAAATAACCCCCATTTTCTCATAAAACAACAATTACATCACCCCAAAAATGTTGTAGCGTTGAGACAATAATCCACACATTCTTGATGAACAATCTTTTTAATACCAGCACAATCACATGTGCATTTACCAAAGGTTTTTCTGACAAAACAACATGTTTGTTGTATACCAATTTTTGTGGTGGCATTATCCAAAATCAAAATGTCCATTTTATAGAAAACAGGCCTGTGTAAAAACAACAAGAAAGACACAAATCTTGATCTTACAAAGTTCACATTTGGTAGAACTGGAAGGCAATATCAGACATGAGTATTTAGGAACTGTGTTTGATATTGCGTTTAGATGGGGGGAAATCACCCAAGGAAAAGCCAAATTTGGAAGATGCACACAAATTGCACAATGTCAACATGTGCTATCTGCCATCACGGGGGATCAAGGGATGTGTTTTGGGGGAGAAACCCCTTCCTCACCGCTACTTTATTATTGAGGAAGGGCTTGCACCCCCAAAACGCGTTCATTGATCTCCCGTGATGGCAGATAGCACATGTTGGCACACTGTGTGCATCCCCCAAATTTGGCTTTGGGAAAAAATCACAAAAACATTTTGCACATTGTAGCACACAAAAGAAGTAAGTGATGTGGAGGGGCTTTAAACTCGCCCCAAAACATCAATGATGTTTTTATATTTTGGAATAACATCATTGATGTTTTGCTTGATGATTTCCAATTGTAAATTACACCCCATTATCTCCCCGATCAGGATCTGGGCACTTTCGGATGTGAAAGGATCTGGATCCACAACCTCACGATCACCTAAAAAGAGAGGAACCCCAAAATAAATTTTGTTTCCAAAAAATGCCGCAATCCATCTCTTATCTGAGCCTGTGGTCGCAGACACTCACCTGTTGTGGTGACTAGTTCCACCACGTCTTCTTCCTCCTGCTCAGATTGTGTTGGGGGGATTTCACCTTCTTCCAGAGGTGGGGGGTCTCTGGTCTCCTCGGATGAGGGGTGTCCTCTGAGTCTTTTCTCCCCTATGTAAAACAAAAATGGTATAATTAGCACACAGATATTTGATGGCAGAACTAGAAATAGGAAACATTGCTTGGAAGTGGGGTACAATTATCTATTTTAGCCGAGTTCCAAGATGTAATTTTTTTAATGCCCTTTGTCAAGCTGCAATACTTTACCTGTTTGGTACAAGCTTCACAGATGGAGTCACCCCTATAGTATACACTGGAGCACCTGTGTGGCCCCCCTGATAAAAATGGTGTTCTTGTGTGCCACACTAGTGCTCCAGTGTCCAGATGTGTAAACAGCTGCTCAGTGTCCTCTCCTTACACACAATCTAGTTTGCATTTCATTCTAGTAACCAAGCCATCTACACAACCCAATTCTTTGAAGACAAGTATAGGGCCTCAAAATGGTGGCCAAATGCATATGGCCTAAACAATGGTATTTTAGAGTCCGAAAGAAAAATGTGTGATCCGAACGAATAATGTGCCCATGAACATGAAAGTTGCCATTTTAAACTGTACAACAGTTCCTAAAAGCACATGGAGCAGCACGTAATAAACATAAAGAATAGGAACACAGCACAACTATTTACTTTTTTGCAGCACTCTCTGGATCTTTCTGTACTGCTCATGTTCTCGTAATTTGAGGTCCGACCACCGCTTCCTGAGCTGATCTTTCGATCGTCGTACCCCGAAATTCCGGTGCAGACTCCTGACCACTTTCGCCATGATCTTGGCCTTTCGGACATTGGGGTTGGGGTAAGGCCCATACTTTCCATCATAGTCGGCCTTCTTCAGGATGTCCACCATCTCCAACATCTCCCCAAAGGACATATTTGAGTCATTAAATCTCCTTCTGGATCGGGACGTTTCTGGCTCCAGCCTTTCCTCCTCCTCCTCCTTTTTGCTACAATTAGCACGCACCTGCTGTCTATCCACCATGTGCTCTTCCCCCACTGCGCCGAATGTAAAGGGGAGGGGAATAGACTAGAAAGAACGTCAGGGGCGGGCGGAGTTATACGCATGCGCAGTGTGTATAAAGCGTAACACACGTCTTACGTACGATCTGTGAGCGGAGGAAGGAGCATCGGAGACGCCGATCGTGCTAACGAAGGTAGGATCTAAACTTGGGCCTATACTGCTTCGAAATGGAAACCTATATTGTAACAAGATTAGGGGAGTTTTGCCTGACATTAGGGTTTGTCTTGTGTTGTGTCTTGCAGAGAAAATGGATGGGTTCAACAACCACAATTTCCTGCCCCTGTTTATTGACAAGTACAGAGAGCTGCCCTGTCTGTGGCAGGTCAGACACCCACATTATAATCACAAACAGAAGAGGCAGGCAGCGCTGGAGAAACTGCTGGAGTTGGTGAAGCCGGTGGTCCCCACAGCAACCATCCCTTATTTAAAAGCTATAATTGGTGGCCTGAGGAGCACTTATCTTAGGGAGCGCAAGAAGGTCACAGATTCCCAGAGGTCCGGAGCTGCAGCAGATGACGTTTATGTCCCCAGGCTGTGGTACTATGAGAGACTGCGATTTCTGTCAGACCAGACTGAAGTCAGGGAATCCCTCTCTACTCTTCCTTCGACGCTTCCTTCCATACCAGCTGAGGCTTCCGATGTCCAACCTGGGCCTTCCAGCCAGGAAGAAGTGGAGGAGCCCAGCTGGAGTCAGGTATAGCATTGTTCTACTCATTTCTGGTCAATAAATAAATGATGTTTACTAGATGTTAGTATTGATCACTAATTGCTGCTTGAAACTGTTTTACATATCAATAGACAGTAGTGGGCACCCAAAATTGGGCCAAGAATGAAAAATGCTGGGCTCAGAATGATAGTCTGTTATATTGAGGTAGCAGAATAACAGTAATGACTGCTGGGCAATGAACTTCTGGTATGCAAGTTTTATTTCATTCTTCTAGCTCGCAAGAATGAACACTCCTGGCCCGACTCGTGTCTACACGCCAAAGAGTGTTTTCTACAGACAATTCAGTGTACATATAACTCTATCACATTACGTCACAAGCGCACAGATAATACATTTCCTTTACAAAATATTCTAACCTTTCACCTACTTTTACTAATGCAAGCAGTTTACCAAAGCATATTCTTTCACAAGTATTGCACAAGCCTTGCCTCTGCGGTTACCTCCTTAATCAGCTGACTAGCCTTTGACACATCCTGAACAGGAAAAGTGTGCTAAGCTAAGCACAGATGGCTTTGCTAAGGGGGGAAGTGTTCATTTGCCAATCCACAGCCTGTCACGTACAAAATATTCTTTCATTGTTAATAGGAATGGCTTCTTAGCTGGAATTCTAAATCAGCCCTACTACACACATAACCATGGCCATATAATCTGATCCCCATTCCTACTTCATTCCCCCCTTTGATCATAATCATAGCGATTAATATGAGCGAGATTAAGCATCACTAAATAGCATACAGGTCTGCTTTCTAATGGATCAGAGCCTAATGTGACTGAGATTTTTTTTTTATTTAGTCTTGGGGGGTTAATGGCTGGTATTTCCACATAGCCATAATATGGGTCGCAGCCTTTCTTTCTACGGTGGCCTCAATGAAACTCTGGATCATTCTAGTCCCAAGGGGAATCAGACAGGGCAGCAGCAGACATGCTACGAGTATTATTACAACGATCCCCAATATAGCCTTTACCCCATATACACTGGGAAAACCCCAATCTCCGAACCAGCTACCAGCATTGAAACCATCCCATGTTTGGACTGGCACATGAACTAACTTTTTCATTCTACCAGTGATTTCCTCAACTACTTTTCCTGTGTTGTCCACTTCTAAGCAACAATTACTCAGATTAAATTTTCCACAGACACCACCCTCAGTAGCTAACAGATAGTCTAAGGCAAGTCTATTCTGATACACATGAGCACGTAAATTAGTTCCTTGTTTAGCAAGCAAATTTAAGGCAGCAGCAGTTTCGTTAGTAATTATTTCTAATACAGCCTGTAACCTTATAATTCGATTAAGCATATAAATTGGTGTTCTATAACCGTAACTGCCATCTTCGGCCCATGTGGCTGGATAATACTGGACAATACGTTCTGGGGGCCATTCATTATCTTTCCAGTTTCCTATCGTCAGACTAGATGACCTCCGCTTCCTCTTTGAACCTATGTACACAGGGACTCCCAGTTCTTCCCTATTTCCCAGTGGAAGAAGGAAAAATGAGGGTTTTAATGTACCTAATAGGGATGAGCCGAACACCCCCCGGTTCGGTTCGCACCAGAACCCGCGAACGGACCGCAAGTTCGCACGAACGTTAGAACCCCATTGACGTCTATGGGACTCGAACGTTCGAAATCAAAAGTGCTCATTTTAAAGGCTAATTTGCATGGTATTGTCCTAAAAAGGGTGTGGGGACCCGGGTCCTACCCCAGGGGACATGTATCAATGCAAAAAAAACTTTTAAAAACGGCCGTTTTTTCGGGAGCAGTGATTTTAATGATGCTTAAAGTAAAAAAAAAAAAGTGAAATATTCCTTTAAATATCGTACCTGGGGGGTGTCTATAGTATGCCTGTAAAGTGACGCGTGTTTCCCATGTTTAGAACAGTCCCTGCACCAAATGTCATTTTTAAAGGAAAAAATCTCATTTAAAACTGCTTGCGGGTTTAATGTCATGTCGGGTCCTGGCAATATGGATGAAAATCAGTGAGACAAACGGCATGGGTACCCCCCAGTCCATTACCAGGCCCTTTGGGTCTTGTATGGATATTAAGGGGAACCCCGCACCCAAATTAAAATAAGGAAAGGTCCCTATATACTCTGAACAGCAGTATACAGGCGGTGCAAACAAGACAGGGACTGTAGGTTTGTTGTTAAGTAGAATCTGTTTGTAATTTTGAACATTTTTAACGTGTTTAGCTCCAGCCAAAAAATCTTTTCTAAGCTTTTTGGAAAACATAGGGAAGGGTTATCACCCCTGTGACATTTGTTTTGCGTCTTTCCTCCTCTTCAGAAGATTTCACCTCACTTTTTTGTCCCAATGAAAAATGTTTTTTGAAAATTTGGGTTTTTTTGTGGAACAAGGATTGGAAAGCATCAGTGGAAAGGAGAAATTGTTTTCCCATATTAACTCTTACATGAGAGAATTTCCCTTCCTAGGGGTAGATTTCATCTCACTTCCTGTTGTCTCCTTCCGTTTGCAAGTAGGAGTCGTTTGTAAGTTAGATGTTTGAAAGTAGGGTCCTGCCCTATATACTCAGCAGAAATTTGGGCCTTAGGTGTTGCTGTGGCCAAAACACTGTAAGCCCTCACAGGGCCCTGCTGTGAAATATTAGATCAAGAATTGTAATTACATGCCCCTGTTGAACAGGAGCTGAAAAATTAGGCCTTAGGCACTGGTGCTGGTGCCACAACACTGCAACCCCTCACAGACACTCTAGTTGGAACGCAGGAACGAGCCCTGCTGCAAAGTATTGCATCAAAAATTGTAATTACACGCCCCTGTTAGACAGGGGCAGAAAAATTGGGCCTTAGGCACTGGTGCTGGTGCCACAACACTGCAACCCCTCACAGACACTCTAGTTGGAACGCAGGAACGAGCCCTGCTGCAAAGTATTGCATCAAAAATTGTAATTACACGCCCCTGTTAGACAGGGGCAGAAAAATTGGGCCTTAGGCACTGGTGCTGGTGCCACAACACTGCAACCCCTCACAGACACTCTAGTTGGAATGCAGGAACGAGCCCTGCTGCAAAGTATTACATCAAAAATTGTAATTACACGCCCCTGTTAGACAGGGGCAGAAAAATTGGGCCTTAGGCACTGGTGCTGGTGCCACAACACTGCAACCCCTCACAGACACTCTAGTTGGAATGCAGGAACGAGCCCTGCTGCAAAGTATTACATCAAACATTGTAATTACACGCCCCTGTTATACAGGGGCTGAAAAATTGTGCCTTAGGCACTGGTGGTGGCGCCCAGAACCAAAAATGTTCTTACAAGCTATCAGCGTGATGATTGAGGAGGAAGAGGATAATTACTCAGGGATAGTCACTCAGCATCAGCATAGGCAGTCTTTGAAGGGATCTGAAAAAAATTATTCAGTTACATCAGCATCAGGTGCTTGGTAGCTGGTGGTGATCCAAGACTGATTCATTTTTATGAAGGTCAGCCGATCGACCGAGTCAGTGGACAGACGCACCCTGTGATCGGTTACCACGCCTCCAGCAGCACTGAATGTGCGTTCCGAAAGATCGCTGGATGCAGGACAGGCCAGTAGCTCAATTGCATACTGTGCAAGCTCTGGACAGTGATCCATCCTCAAGACCCAGTAACCCAGAGGATTTTCGGTGGGAAAGGTGTCCAAGTCTGATCTTGCCCCTAGGTATTCCTGCACCATGTAAAACAGACGCTGGCGATGGTTGCTGGAACCGATCATACCTTGGGGCTGCGGACCAAAAAATTGTCTGAACGCATCGGTCAGACGGCCACCTTCTCCACCGCTCCTTCTTTGACTGACCGAAGCCTCAGCAACACGTTGTCCAGAAACAGGAGTTTGTAACCTCCCAGTCTCTGGGAACGCGTTGCACAGACCTTTCTGCAAGGCCTCCCGAAGATGTTTCATCCTCTGCTCCCTCTGCGATGGCAAGATAAGGTCCGCAACCTTACCCTTGTAACGTGGATCAAGGAGGGTTGCCAGCCAGTATTGGTCCTTCTCCTTGATACCACGAATACGAGGATCCTTACGCAGGCTTTGCAGGATCAGGGAGGCCATGCAGCGTAGGTTTGCTGAGGCATTCGGTCCGGAGTCCTCTGGGTCACTAAGGACGACACCGTCCGCAGCCACCTCCTCCCAGCCACGTACAAGTCCATGTGTTCCTTGGGACTGATCCCTTAAAGACTGCTGATGCTGAGTGCCAGGCTCCACCTCCATACTGACACAATCTTCCTCCTCCTCCTCCTCCTCCTCCTCGTCCTCTTCCTGTGTGATCGGTGGGCACGCAGGAACACTGTCTGGATAAAGGGGGCCTTGAGAGCTAAGGAAGTCCTCCTCTTCCTGCCTCTGTTCTGCCTCAAGTGCCCTGTCCATTATTCCACGCAGCGTGTGCTCCAACAGGTGGACAAGGGGGACAGTGTCACTGATGCATGCACTGTCACTGCTCACCATCCTCGTGGCCTCCTCGAATGGTGACAGGACAGTGCATGCATCCCTGATCATGGCCCACTGGCGTGGGGAAAAAAAACCAAGGTCCCCTGACCCTGTCCTGGTGCCATAGTCGCACAGGTACTCATTGATGGCCCTCTGCTGCGTGTGCAGCCGCTGCAGCATGGCCAATGTCGAGTTCCACCTGGTGGACATGTCACAGATTAGGCGGTTCTTGGGCAGGTTAAACTCCTTTTGGAGGTCCGTCAGCCGAGCACTGGCATTATATGACCGGCGGAAATGCACACAGACTTTCCTGGCCTGCCTCAGGACATCCTGTAAGCCCGGGTACCTGCCCAAGAACCGCTGCACCACCAAGTTAAGGACGTGAGCCAAACAGGGCACATGGGTCAGTTGTCCCTGTCGGAGGGCAGAGAGGAGGTTGGTGCCATTGTCGCAAACCACCATTCCTGCCTTAAGTTGGCGTGGCGTCAACCACCTCTGAACCTGCCCCTGCAGAGCTGACAGAACCTCTGCCCCAGTGTGGCTCCTGTCCCCCAAGCACACCAGCTCAAGCACCGCATGGCATCTTTTGGCCTGCGTACTTGTGTAGCCCCTTGAACGCCTACGGAGCACCGCTGGTTCCGAGGAAGAGGCCATGGAGGAAGAAGAAGAGGAGGGGGTGGAGGAGAGAGGTGTGTCACAATCAGCATTTTGGAGGCGTGGTGGCGGAACAACCTCCAACACTACTGCACCTTGTCCTGCATCCTTCCCAGCTGCCAGCAGAGTCACCCAATGCGCCGTGAAACTTAAGTAACGTCCCTGTCCATGCCTGCTGGACCATGAGTCAGCGGTAATATGCACCTTACCGCTGACCGCCCTGTCCAGCGAGGCATGGACATTGCCTTCCACATGCCGGTAGAGAGCTGGAATCGCCTTCCGTGAGAAAAAGTGGCGTTTGGGTACCTGCCACTGAGGAACCGCACATTCCACAAACTCACGGAAGGGGGCAGAGTCTACCAACTGAAAAGGCAGCAGTTGAAGTGCTAGCAATTTTGCCAAGCTAGCATTCAACCGCTGGGCATGTGGATGGCTGGGAGCAAACTTCTTTCGGCGGTGCAGCAGCTGGGGCAGGGAAATTTGCCTGGTACAATCTGGCGTCGGTGTACCAAAAGCAGATTGCCCACAAGTACTTGGCTGTGACACACCTAATTCTACACCTTCATTCCTCTCACTGCAGGTCTCAGAGAGGACTGAAGGTCTAGTGGGGTTGGAAATCTCAGCTGATGAGGAGCAAGGAGAGATCCTCTTTGTTCTTTGGTGTGGGTCTTTTAGATATGCTTGCCAACGAACTGCATGGCAGGTCAACATATGTCTGGTCAAGCATGTGGTACCCAAGCGGGAGATGTTTTGGCCACGCGAGATACGCTTGAGACATATGTTGCAAATAGCAGCGGTGCGATCTGATGCACTCGTCTCAAAAAAGGCCCACACCAAAGAACTTTTTGAATAACGCGCAGAGACTGCAGCGCCCTGCACATGTGGAGCTTTGGGGTGTGATGCAGTCAATGTGCTGCCCTTAGGCTGGCCCCTGGAGGGCATCCTGCCTCGTTGGTGATGTGCCACCTCCTCCTCCTCCTCCTCTCTCCTATCAGGCACCCACGTTGAGTCAGTGACCTCATCATCCCCTCCCTCCTCATCACTGGAGCAAACCTGGCAGCAGGGGGAGCATGACTGCCAGATTGCTGTCCTTCTTGGGCACCCCCTCTGTCCGTGCTCATGTTACTGCCTTCATCGAGCTCAGTATCATCATCAGAGCCTTCCAAACGCTGGGCATCCTCCTGGAGCATGTACCCAACACTGTGGTCAAACAGTTCGAGGGAATCCTCATGAGGACATGGTGGAGCTAGGGAAGGAGTCACTGATGACATTGAGCTGAGGGAAGAGGCCGCTGCTTTGCCAGACAAAGTACCCTGGGCATGGGTGAGAGAGGATGAGGAGGATGAGGACGGCTTGGTCATCCACTCGACCAAGTTTTCTGCATGTTGCGGCTCAACACGGCCAGCTGCCGAAAAAAAGGCCAAGCGTGTCCCATGGCCACGGGCTGATGAGGATGCACCGTCTCCACGACCAGCACTAGACATAGAGCCTGCTTGCCCTCTCTTATTGGCTTGTGACTGTCTGCCTCTCCTTCTTGGCCTTCCAGACATACTAATGGCCTGTAGCTGCACTAAGCTGGGATAGAACACTTGTAATTTTCTTCAGGTAGCTTTATATACTGTAACCAGACAAGCCTGCCTGTCAGTAGGAAGATAACAGGAACGGATCTAGCTGAACACTGTGAGCAGGACGCACTGCACTAAATGTAAATAGCAGGAACGGATCTAGCTGAACACTGTGAGCAGGACGCACTGACTGCACTAAATGTAAATAGCAGGAACGGATCTAGCTGAACACTGTGAGCAGGACGCACTGCACTAAATGTAAATAGCAGGAACGGATCTAGCTGAACACTGTGAGCAGGACGCACTGACTGCACTAAATGTAAATAGCAGGAACAGATCTAGCTGAACACTGTGAGCAGGACGCACTGCACTAAATGTAAATAGCAGGAACGGATCTAGCTGAACACTGTGAGCAGGACGCACTGACTGCACTAAATGTAAATAGCAGGAACGGATCTAGCTGAACACTGTGAGCAGGACGCACTGACTGCACTAAATGTAAATAGCAGGAACGGATCTAGCTGAACACTGTGAGCAGGACGCACTGCACTAAATGTAAATAGCAGGAACGGATCTAGCTGAACACTGTGAGCAGGACGCACTGCACTAAATGTAAATAGCAGGAACAGATCTAGCTGAACACTGTGAGCAGGACGCACTGCACTAAATGTAAATAGCAGGAACGGATCTAGCTGAACACTGTGAGCAGGACGCACTGCACTAAATGTAAATAGCAGGAACGGATCTAGCTGAACACTGTGAGCAGGACGCACTGACTGCACTAAATGTAAATAGCAGGAACAGATCTAGCTGAACACTGTGAGCAGGACGCACTGCACTAAATGTAAATAGCAGGAACGGATCTAGCTGAACACTGTGAGCAGGACGCACTGACTGCACTAAATGTAAATAGCAGGAATGGATCTAGCTGAACACTGTGAGCAGGACGCACTGCACTAAATGTAAATAGCAGGAACAGATCTAGCTGAACACTGTGAGCAGGACGCACTGCACTAAATGTAAATAGCAGGAACGGATCTAGCTGAACACTGTGAGCAGGACGCACTGCACTAAATGTAAATAGCAGGAACGGATCTAGCTGAACACTGTGAGCAGGACGCACTGCACTAAATGTAAATAGCAGGAACGGATCTAGCTGAACACTGTGAGCAGGACGCACTGACTGCACTAAATGTAAATAGCAGGAACAGATCTAGCTGAACACTGTGAGCAGGACGCACTGCACTAAATGTAAATAGCAGGAACAGATCTAGCTGAACACTGTGAGCAGGACGCACTGCACTAAATGTAAATAGCAGGAACGGATCTAGCTGAACACTGTGAGCAGGACGCACTGCACTAAATGTAAATAGCAGGAACGGATCTAGCTGAACACTGTGAGCAGGACGCACTGCACTAAATGTAAATAGCAGGAACAGATCTAGCTGAACACTGTGAGCAGGACGCACTGACTGCACTAAATGTAAATAGCAGGAACAGATCTAGCTGAACACTGTGAGCAGGACGCACTGACTGCACTAAATGTAAATAGCAGGAACGGATCTAGCTGAACACTGTGAGCAGGACGCACTGCACTAAATGTAAATAGCAGGAACGGATCTAGCTGAACACTGTGAGCAGGACGCACTGCACTAAATGTAAATAGCAGGAACAGATCTAGCCTAATCTAGCTCTCAAATCAAATGACACTGTCTGTCTCTCTCTCTATCAGCACACCGGAACACACTGCACAGGGCCGCCGTGCAGGCGGCCTTATATAGTGTGGGGCGTGTACTAAATCCCCTGAGCCATAATTGGCCAAAGCCACCCTGGCTTTGGCCAATTACAGCTCTCTCTACTGACGGCGCTGTGATTGGCCAAGCATGCGGGTCATAGTGCATGCTTGGCCAATCATCAGCCAGCAATGCACTGCGATGCCGCAGTGAATTATGGGCTGTGACGCGCCACACGAATTTGGCGCGAACGGCCCTTAACGTTCGCAATTCGACGGACGGTCGAACAGCCGATGTTCGAGTCGAACATGGGTTCGACTCGAACATGGGTTCGACTCGAACACGAAGCTCATCCCTAGTACCTAAGACACAGGGCCCTGACCAGTCTTGGGGGAGCTCTGAATAGGCTTTATTCCCACAAATCCAGTACAAGTTTTCTGGGGCCTTCCAGTTAGACTCTTTGGTGAGATTTTCCCATAGCCCTTTTAGATGAGTGAAATTGGTAAAGGGGTGTGGGTCAGGCACGGGTACGTTTGTATCACTCCACCACGATGTACTTTTTGAAGTGTTATTATAAAACTGTTGTCCTAAACAGGCCATTTCTCCTACGTGTGTTTTATACTGGGGACCCGACCTGGCTATACAATATTTCCCAATTATTGACGTTTTCAGGTGCCATTCTGACCTTATTCGTTCATGGGGCTGCTCAGAGGTGGCACTGAATGGCACATCATAATCTTTTTCCCTGGCTTCCCAAGGCCATTGGTCTCCCATGTTGGTTCCTCCACACACATAGCAATCTGTGACTTGTAAATTGTCAGCCACACTTTCTGCCAGTTCAATGAACAGGTTCTTTGTGCTAGGGGGTATTTCCATACCAGTGGCTAGCTCTTCATATAAGGAATGAAATAACTGATGATTAACACTCTTTGTTAGTTCAGTTTCTAGTGAGACATACACAATTGTACCGGGGTCTGATCCTTTACCATAAATATGAACTCCAAACTTATTTCCCCATTGTGCTAAAAACTGGACAGGGTTATGTATGGTGAAATTCACAGGGGTGCAGCTTCCCACTGTGCAGCTGGATGAACCAGCTAAAGATTTTAGAATGGCATCCTGATTTTTCATTCCCCATGTTCCCCAGGCAGCACACCTCCAGTTGGGGCAGTAATTCCATTCCTCACCTGCACAGCTAGGTCCCAGTTTCCCTGAACAGATGTACCTATCATTTCTTAAATACTCTCTCTCCCATTCCAATCCCCCACACCCTCCCCTTGGGAAGTGGTTGAGGTTGATGGCAGCACACACATCAAAGATTAGGCTTGCTGCAGTGCTGGGGTCAGTGATCAGTGTACGGTTTATCAGCCTACCGGTGGAACTAAAGCTCCGAACGGTTAGCCAGGTTTTATAGGGTGCATAAGTGGGGTCATAACAGGTTATCTGATTTTCAAAGGAGCACATTGAATAGGTAGTCCCATTATGTATGCAAGTACCAGTCTCTGTGCCCTTGCATTGATAATGGGAGTGCCACAATAACATCTTGGTAGTTACGGATCCTACTCTGGTAGTCTTTATACAAGGGTCACATGAGATACTCTCCCCCCCTGTTAACCTGGTCAGTATCACTATTATGACTATCAACAGTCTCATTATAACGATCTTAGTAAACATTACACCGATGAATATCCTCAAGCTTCAGTTTGTGCGTAGACCAACCAGCGTCCGGGCTGTGGTTGGAGCAGAGCTTAGTAGATATCCTTTATCTTCCGCTGTGCGTTGAGCCAGCAGCTTCCAGGGGTGTGCTGGCCGCAGGGCTGCAGTCTGTCTATCTTCTGCCGTGCGTAAATTCAGCAGCTTCCAGGGGTGTGCTGAACACAGGGCTGGAGTCCTTCCTTCTGATTTCTCTGGTCAATCTCAGTCTCAAAGGATCTTGGGGGTCTACTGTACTGTGCCAGGAGTCTGTGAGGTCAGCAGCTCGCTTTACCCTGGAGTGGTGTATCCAGGGTGTCACCTCGGCTACCTTAATGGCTGTTGGGGTAGATAGCAGAACAATGTAAGGACCTCTCCATTTCGGCCCTAGTGGGGTTATGTTCCACTCCTTTACCCACACTGTATCTCCTGGTTTAAAGGGGTGTACTGGGTTCGACAAGCTTATGGGAAGTTTCTCTTGAACCCATTTCCCTATGTCCTGCATACTTTCCCCAAGTTTCTGTATCAGTTCACGGTTAACTACCCCTCCTATCTGATGCAAGTCTCCTCTTATCCCTCTAATGATGGGTGGGGGCCTACCATACAGTACCTCAAAAGGGGACAGATTTGTCCTCTTTGTTGGGGTACTCCGAATTCTCAGTAAAGCAATGGGCAACATCAAGGTCCACTCCATTTGGGTTTCCTGACAGAGCTTAGCCAGTTGTGACTTGAGTGTGCGGTTCATCCGTTCAACTTTTCCAGAGCTTTGGGGCCTATATGCGGTGTGTAATTTCCAAGTAATCTTAGGTGCCGTTGCTAATTCCTGGAGACACTTGTGGACAAAGTCAGGGCCATTGTCTGGGCCTATATCTGGAGATAAACATCTTTTACAAAACTGCTTCCGTCAGTAAAGTACTCAAAGTTTGGATTTTCCAAGGGGCTGTCTTTCAAGTCTGGTCGGCTTACATATCCATTACCCGAAGACTGTCATGAGTTAGGGGTTCTTGTAAGGTGGGGAGCAGAGTGGCTGGGTTTAAAGTGTTTACAGTCTCTAAGTGGATACGAGGATTTTCATACAGCATAGCTTGATATTTAACCATTCGACTGTTCGTGAACCAGTGATTTCCCTTGTAATCCATTAATGCCTGTACCTGGTGAGGGACTCGGACATAAGTCTCCTGACCTAATGACAACTTGTCAGCTTCGACCACAAGGAGGGCTGTTGCTGCGATGGCCCGCTGCAGGATGGCCATCCCTGAGCTACGGTGTCCAGTTGTTTTGAAAGGTATGCTACAGGGCGCTGCCAAGACCCAGAGTATTGTGCCAGGACTCCTACTACTATTCCTTGTTTTTCACTGACATACAAATAGAAGACTTTTTGGCTATCTGGCAAGCCTAGCGCAAGAGTCTGCATTAGGGAGACCTTAATGTCTTAATGCTGTAATGCTAATTGCTGTTCTCCCCATTGGAAGGGTTCCTTTTCTCCCCCCTTTGTGGATTCATAGAGGGATCTGGCTTTTATGGCAAAGTCCGGTATCCAGATTCAGCAGAATCCTACCACCCCCAGGAATTCACGTACTTGCCGACTGGTAGTCAGGGTGGGAATCTGACAAACAACTTCTTTCCTGCCTTCTCCCAATTGTCTCTGTCCTTGTGATACTCTGAATCTCAGGTACTTTACAGTCTCTTGTCAAAATTGCACCTTTCTCCGGGACACCTTATAACCTGCCTCCCACAGTAATTGTAACAGTTCATTAGTGACCGCTGGGTGCATGGTCATTACAGCCTGATTGACCGCTCTGAGGTCTTGAACGGGACGACAGTGAGCTGTTTCAGGTTTCTGCACTGGGAGTAGAGGTGTATTCCAGGGAGACTGACAGGGTTTTAGAATTCCATAGTGTAGGAATTTGTTTAAGTACTTTTGTTTTCCTACTAGGGCTTTTAGAGGGACTGGGTACTGTTTCAGGCTGACTGGAGTGGCTCCTGATTTTAATTCAATAAGGATTGAGGGAACGTGTGTGGTTAATCCTGGTAGGTTGTCTTCTGCCCACAGTCCCGGGATGTCTTGCAGTATGCGGGCTTCAAAGGGATGCGGGGCAAGGGTCCGGCTATTTGCATCAGGATCTCTCGGAGTGGAAGTGGACACTTGATTGGGGAGCCCATGGACTACTACTGAGTTCCCTATTTCTGTCTTGCCTATACCCAGAGTGCTACGGTCAGGAGTATATTTACTGAGATTTGGCATTGACAAACTTGCTGAATCTGATGTAGGTGAACAACAACTTGAGTCCCCTTGTTTACTGGACGGGGCATTTGGACATGGCTCTAACCTGTCTCTATCTGAGGTCCTTTCATCTACATACGGGGGAGGCTGATCTGTCTCTTCGGGTTGAGAATATATGTGTTTTATTTGTTTTGTCAGTGGTACTACTCTTGTCATAACTATAATTCTATACTGTTCCTCTTTCTGTGGCTTCTATCCACTGCAGGTCTTTATCTCCCATTTGTCCAAAGGATGCACAATCATCCAGACGGACGTTTTCTCCTAGCTGACTGACTGACTGACTGACTGACTGACTGACTGGCTGAGGATTTATCCGAGAGATGCACAATCATCTGGACGGATATTCCTCCTGACTGGCTGGCTGAGGATTTATCCGAGAGATGCACAATCATCTGGACGGATATTCCTCCTGACTGGCTGGCTGAGGATTTATTCGAGGGATGCACAATCACCCGAACGAACAGTCCTCCTGGAAGGTGCGTCTTGGTCATGTTTCTGTAAGTCTGACATAATATTCTCAAATAATCAGTCAATGGTCTCTAAGTCAAGGGTTCCCTGTGGGGGCCACCGCGCTCCATAGCAGGGCCAATCTTTCTCACACAATGTTATCAATTTCTCAGGGCTAATTTTTAAATTACAGTTCTTTAGAAAATCCCTTCTTAAAGTTGGAGATCATGGTTTGTAGAGGAAATTCAACACTATGTTTCCCACCCATTCTTATAACCTAACAGACACCAAGACAGACACAGAGGGTAGGGTAAATGATGAGAATTCAGTAAGGGGTCTGAATCCTCGACACAGGTAGGGACAATAGACAACGCTTCCCTCGGTCAGTGGCCTGGACGTGGTCTCCCAGCCAGAAAACGCACTTAAAAGAGGACACGGTCACTTCACCACAAAGTGATGTCTCATACACACATCAATCATACCAGACATTCCCACCCAAAAATTACTGACTGACTGAGGATTCGTCCGAAAGATGCACAATCATCTAAACGGACGTCTCTCTCGGAAGGTGATCAGGCTTCCCTTCTCTCGATCCGTCGAGAGGCTGGCTGTCTGTCTTAACTGTTATCCAAAAACAAAAGTAAAAAGGCTCTCACCTGTTCCCGTTGGAGCTCCAGCTATCTACTTCTCGGATTCCCAGGTCCTTTTGACGCTACGAAGGTCGTCCACAGCAGGCCACCAAATGGGACACAGCGCAGTCTCCTAGATAACAGTTCTAGAAGGCGCCTTTTGAGACTACGATATAGCCCACAGGGCTGGCCTCTCGGACCATTCCTTGTAGGTCTGGTGGAAAACAGTGCCACCTGCCTCAACAGATCACACCGATATTCCCCCCTCACGGCCAATGCACCAAATGAGGTAGCAGAATAACAGTAATGACTGCTGGGCAATGAACTTCTGGTATGCAAGTTTTATTTCATTCTTCTAGCTAGCAAGAATGAACACTCCTGGCCCGACTCGTGTCTACACGCCAAAGAGTGTTTTCTACAGACAATTCAGTGTACATATAACTCTATCACATTACGTCACAAGCGCACAGATAATACATTTCCTTTACAAACTATTCTAACCTTTCACCTACTTTTACTAATGCAAGCAGTTTACCAAAGCATATTCTTTCACAAGTATTGCACAAGCCTTGCCTCTGTGGTTACCTCCTTAATCAGCTGACTAGCCTTTGACACATCCTGAACAGGAAAAGTGTGCTAAGCTAAGCACAGATGGCTTTGCTAAGGGGGGAAGTGTTCATTTGCCAATCCACAGCCTGTCACGTACAAAATATTCTTTCATTGTTAATAGGAATGGCTTCTTAGCTGGAATTCTAAATCAGCCCTACTACACACATAACCATGGCCATATAATCTGATCCCCATTCCTACTTCAATATTTGTTAACATTGAATTTGCAGCAGTCAGGAGGTGAAAATTGTGTGTGATTGATTGAAAAAATACTAAAACTATGTCCCTTTTTCATACACAGGAAGACCTCAGCCAGGAGGAGGTTGTGGAATGTGGCAGTCAGGAGGAGGTGGGGATTAGTGGCAGCCAGGAGGGGGTGGGGCTAAGTGGCAGCCAAGAGAAGCCTGGGACCAGTCGCAGCCTGACAGAGTCTCAGGTTCCTCCCCTCCGCCTGCCACATAAACGAGCCAGGAAGATGACTCCCAGTCCCGTGCAGGATTCAGCGTACAGGCTGATCCAGGAGGCTTCTGCGTCCCTCAGAGCCTTCCCCAGTCCTGAAGAGGCCTTTGCCTGCATGGCTGCCACAAAATTGCAGGGCATGCAGGAGGGCCAACGCAGGCTCTCTGAGGACCTGATTTATAAAGTCCTACGTAAGGGGGAGAGTGGGGAACTAACACCCAAGACGGATGTCATTGAGATGGACCATCCTCCTCCTCCTCCTCCTCCTCCCGCTGCCTCAACTTCACCACCACAGCCACCGCGTGGAAGGAAGCGTGGAAAGAAGACCAGAGAGTGATTGCCCTGGGTTCAGTCTGGTCTGACAGAAGATGCAGTCTCTCGTATGACCACAGCCTGGGGACATAGATGTCATCTGCTGCTTTCCGGATCTCTGGGACTTCTGGACCAGACTGCCCTCCCTAAGATAAGGACTCCTCAGGCCACCAATTTTGCTTTTAAATAATTGATGTCTGCCCTGGGGGTCCAAGGCTTCGCCAATTTCTGCAGTTTCTCCAGCGTTGCCTCCCTCTTTGTTTATAGTTGTGACCCCTTAATAAAAATTTTTTTGGGAAATTATACTCTCCTGTGTGTGTTTTCATCCAAAAAAGACAGTTTATTGGTGAGGATTCAGGTACATTTCTAAAGTACAATGTGAAATTAACAAGGGACAACAACACGAAACAATCTCCTACAGATTAAATAGAACAACATATTAATGGTGTTGTGGGAACTTGTCACAAAAAACACACACAAACATTTTCGGGAGTACAAATCAAAATCACCAAAAAAAAAAAAATTAGAAACACAAAAAAAGATTCTACATTAAAGCCAAAAAAAACAAAAAATATATAAAAAAATATGTTGTCAGATGTGAGAAATCAAAATATATTGAGGGAATCCAGATAAATAGTAACAAAATAAGTTTGTGAGAAGTGTGTGTGAATATGAGCAGCAAAACTACTATATTCTTGTCACATTATAAAGAAGAAGAGAGTGCGCTGTATTAAACCATTTTTAACATTGCAGCGTGACGAAAGTGCTGTATCCATTGCGAACACTAATGCCGCGTACACACGGTCGGACTTTTCGTCTACAAAAGTCCAACGGACGCTGACGGACTAAAGCTGGCTGGTAATCCGATCGTGTGTGGGCTTCTCCGGACTTTCAATTGACTTTTTTAGCCTCAAATCCGACGTACTTTAGATTTGAAACATGCTTCAAATCTTTCCGACGGACTCGAGTCCGGTCGAAAAATCCGCTCGTCTGTATGCTAGTCCGACGGACAAAAACCCACGCTAGGGCAGCTATTGGCTACTGGCTATGAACTTCCTTATTTTAGTCCGGTGTACGTCATCACGTAAGAATTCGACGGACTTTTGTGTGATCGTGTGTAGGCAAGTCTGTTCGTTAGAAAGTCCGCCGCAAGTCCGTCGAAAGTCCGCCAAAAGTCTGTCGAAAGTCTGTCGGACAGGCTGTCGGACTTTTGTAGCTGAAAAGTCCGACCGTGTGTACGCGGCATAAGTTTACCAGAACGAGCTGTCCCGTCTCGGAATTTCTTCTGAGCATGCGTGGCACTTTGTGGGTTGGAACAGGCCACACACGGTCGGAATTGACGCGATCGGATTTTGTTGTCGGAAAATTTTATCTCCTGCTGTCCAACTTTGTGTGTCGGAAAATCCGATGGAAAATGTCCGATGGAGCCCACACATGGTCGGAATTTCCGACAACACGCTCCGATCGGACATTTTCCATCGGAAAATCCGACCGTGTGTACGGGGCATTACAGTGTTGTGGCCACAACAACACCTAAGGCCCAAATTTCTGCTGAGTATATAGGGCAGGCCCCTACTTTCAAACATCTAACTTACAAATGACTCCTACTTGCAAACGGAAGGAGACAACAGGAAGTGAGATGAAATCTACCCCATGGAAGGGAAATTCTCTCCTGTAAGAGTTAATATGGGAAAAACATTTCTCCTTTCCACTCATGCTTTCCAATCCTTGTTCCACAAAAAACCCCAAATTTTCAAAAAACATTTGTCATTGGGACAAAAAGTGAGGTGAAATCTTCTGAAGAGGAGGAAAGACAGCAAAACAAATGTCACAGGGGTGATAACCCTTCCCTATGTTTTCCAAAAAGCTTAAAAAAGATTTTTTGGCTGGAGCTAAACACGTTAAAAATGTACCCGTTCAAAATTACAAACAGATTCTACTTAACAACAAACCTACAGTTCCTGTCTTGTTTGCACCGCCTGTATACTGCTGTTCAGAGTATATAAGCCCTGGTGGCCCCACACCTTTCCTTATTTTAATTTGGGTGCAGGGTTCCCCTTAATATCCATACAAGACCCAAAGGGCCTGGTAACGGACTGGGGGGTACCCATGCCGTTTGTCTCACTGACTTTCATCCATATTGCCAGGACCCGACATTACATTAAACCCGCAAGCAGTTTTAAATGAGATTTTTTCCTTTAAAAATGACATTTGGTGCAGGGACTGTTCTAAATACGGGAAACACGCGCCACTTTACAGGCATACTATAGACACCGCCCAGGTACGATATTTAAAGGAATATTTCACTTTTTTTTTTTTACTTTAAGCATCATTAACCACTTGATGACCGCCTCACGCCGATGTACGTCGGCAAAGCGGCACGGACAGGCAAAAACACGTACATGGTACGTGATTTGCCTTCCGCGGGTGGGGGGTCCGATCGGACCCCCTCCCGCCACCCGAGGCGGTCCCGTTTTGTCCCCCGGCGATCGGAGACGAGGGGGAGGCCATCCGTTCGTGGCCCCCCCCTCGCGATCGCCGCCGGCCAATGGGAACACTCCTTTGCTGCTGTATGCTAAACAGCAGCAAAGGAAATGATGTCATCTCCCCTCGGGTCGGTAGTTTCCGTTCCGGCCCGAGGAGAGACGACATGTGAGTGACTGCACCAACACACACACACACAGTAGAACATGCCAGGCACACATTACACCCCGATCCCCCCCCGATCGCCCCCCGATCCCCCCCCCGATCACCCCCCCCCTGTCACAAACTGACACCAGCAGTTTTTTTTTTTTTTTTTTCTGATTACTGCTAGCGCTAGGTGTCAGTTTGTGACAGTTACTGTGTTAGCACAGTTACTGTTACCCCCCTGTAGGTCTAGGGTACCCCCCTAACCCCCCCTAATAAAGTTTTAACCCCTTGATCACCCCCCGTCACCAGTGTCACTAAGCGATCATTTTTCTGATCGCTGTATTAGTGTCGCTGGTTCCGCTAGTTAGTGAGGTAAATATTTAGGTTCGCCGTCAGCGTTTTATAGCGTCAGGGACCCCCATATACTACCTAATAAATGTTTTAACCCCTTGATTGCCCCCTAGTTAACCCTTTCACCACTGATCACCGTATAATCGTTACAGTTGACGCTGGTTAGTTTGTTTATTTTTTATAGTGTCAGGGCACCCGCCGTTTATTACCGAATAAAGGTTTAGCCCCCTAATCGCCCGGCGGTAATATGCGTCGCCCCAGGCAGCGTCAGATTAGCGCCAGTACCGCTAACACCCACGCACGCAGCATGCGCCTCCCTTAGTGGTATAGTATCTGATCGGATCAATATCTGATCCGATCAGATCTATACTAGCGTCCCCAGCAGTTTAGGGTTCCCAAAAACGCAGTGTTAGCGGGATCAGCCCAGATACCTGCTAGCACCTGCGTTTTGCGCCTCCACCTGACCCAGCCCACCCAAGTGCAGTATCGATCGATCACTGTCACTTACAAAACACTAAACGCATAACTGCAGCGTTCGCAGAGTCAGGCCTGATCCCTGCGATCGCTAACAGTTTTTTTGGTAGCATTTTGGTGAACTGGCAAGCACCAGCCCCAGGCAGCGTCAGGTTAGTGCCAGTACCGCTAACACCCACGCACGCACCGTACACCTCCCTTAGTGGTATAGTATCTGAACGGATCAATATCTGATCCGATCAGATCTATACTAGCGTCCCCAGCAGTTTAGGGTTCCCTAAAACGCAGTGTTAGCGGGATCAGCCCAGATACCTGCTAGCACCTGCGTTTTGCCCCTCCACCCGGCCCAGCCCAGACCACCCAAGTGCAGTATCGATCGATCACTGTCACTTACAGAACACTAAAACGCATAACTGCAGCGTTCACAGAGTCAGGCCTGATCCCTGCGATCGCTAACAGTTTTTTTGGTAGCGTTTTGGTGAACTGGCAAGCACCAGCCCCAGGCAGCGTCAGGTTAGCGCTAGTACCGCTAACACCCACGCACGCACCGTACACCTGCCTTAGTGGTATAGTATCTGATCGGATCAATATCTGATCCGATCAGATCTATACTAGCGTCACCAGCAGTTTAGGGTTCCCAAAAACGCAGTGTTAGCGGGATCAGCCCAGATACCTGCTAGCACCTGCGTTTTGCCCCTCCGCCCGGCCCGGCCCAGCCCACCCAAGTGCAGTATCGATCGATCACTGTCACTTACAAAACTCTAAACGCATAACTGCAGCGTTCGCAGAGTCAGGCCTGATCCCTGCGATCGCTAACAGTTTTTTTGATAGTGTTTTGGGGAACTGGCAAGCGCCAGCGGCGTAGTACACCCCGGTCGTAGCCAAACCAGCACTGCAGTAACACTTGGTGACTTGGCGAGTCCCATAAGTGCAGTTCAAGCTGGTGAGGTGGCAAGCACAAGTAGTGTCCCGCTGACACCAAAAAGACAAACACAGGCCCGTCGTGCCCATAATGCCCTTCCTGCTGCATTCGCCAATCCTAATTGGGAACCCACCGCTTCTGCAGCGCCCGTACTTCCCCCATTCACATCCCCAACCAAATGCAGTCGGCTGCATGAGAGGCATTTTTATGTCCTCCCGAGTACCCCTACCCAGCGAACCCCCCAAAAAAGATGTTGTGTCTGCAGCTAGCGCGGATATAGGCGTGACACCCGCTATTATTGTCCCTCCTGTCCTGACAATCATGGTCTTTGCATTGGTGAATGTTTTGAACGCTACCATGCACTAGTTGAGTATTAGCGTAGGGTACAGCATTGCACAGACTAGGACACACTTTCACAGGGTCTCCCAAGATGCCATCGCATTTTGAGAGACCCAAACCTGGAACCGGTTACAGTTATAAAAGTTAGTTACAAAAAAAGTGTAAAAAAAAAAAATATATAAAATAAAAAAAAATAGTTGTCGTTTTATTGTTCTCTCTCTCTCTATTCTCTCTCTCTATTGTTCTGCTCTTTTTTTTACTGTATTCTATTCTGCAATGTTTTATTGTTATTGTTATTATGTTTTATCATGTTTGTTTTTCAGGTATGTAATTATTTATACTTTACTGTTTACTGTGCTTTATTGTTAACCATTGTTAACCATTTTTTTGTCTTCAGGTACGCCATTCACGACTTTGAGTGGTTATACCAGAATGATGCCTGCAGGTTTAGGTATCATCTTGGTATCATTCTTTTCAGCCAGCGGTCGGCTTTCATGTAAAAGCAATCCTAGCGGCTAATTAGCCTCTAGACTGCTTTTACAAGCCGTGGGAGGGAATGCCCCCCCCCCACCGTCTTTCGTGTTTTTCTCTGGCTCTCCTGTCTCAACAGGGAACCTGAGAATGCAGCCGGTGATTCAGCCAGCTGACCATAGAGCTGATCAGAGACCAGAGTGGCTCCAAACATCTCTATGGCCTAAGAAACCGGAAGCTACGAGCATTTCATGACTTAGATTTCGCCGGATGTAAATAGTGCCATTGGGAAATTGGGGAAGCATTTTATCACACCGATCTTGGTGTGGTCAGATGCTTTGAGGGCAGAGGAGAGATCTAGGGTCTAATAGACCCCAATTTTTTCAAAAAAGAGTACCTGTCACTACCTATTGCTATCATAGGGGATATTTACATTCCCCGAGATAACAATAAAAATGATTAAAAAAAAAAAAATATGAAAGGAACAGTTTAAAAGTAAGATTAAAAGGGGGGGCGTGGCGACCGGACTCCAAGATGGACGCTTAACCCAGGAGCTCCGCTCGCCCACCGGAGATAATCCACCAGCATCAGCGCCCACCAGCACCATCCACGGCTCCAAACACTGCCGTCTGAGAGCCTAATCTCTACGGATCAGAAAAAGGATGCCACGGCACCGAAAAACACCGCAGCAGCCGCAGAAGATGACGAGCTACTATGCCTCGCGCGGGCCTCAACAAAATGGCGGCGGCGCCAGAACTGACAGGCCGGACCAGGGCTCCGGACGGAACGGAGAGGGGACACCAGCAGCTTCATCCTGTCTGAACAACCCGCATAGCGAACAATCCTCGGGCCCCTCTACCCCCACAACACGCAGCCCGGCGAAATCGCGGCAGCGGAGGGACTCTCCAGTCAGATCACAGGCCGATCCGGCCATGGAGGTAAGCGGGCCTTCCAGCACTATGGGCCAGAGCAATAAGGGCTGGGATCCTATCACAGATTTCCCCACAGCAGACAGGCCGGTATCAGATACCTTGATGAAAGATATGCTGCTGTCCCTGCGCTCCTCACTGCAGGCAGATCTGATGAGAGGAATCACTGAATGCCAGAGGGAAGTGCAGACGCTAGGCCGCAGAGTGAATCAGGTGGAACACAAGATGGAGGAGTATACCTCATCTTACAATGTTATGGTAGAAGCGCACACAGCACAAGGGGAGGACATTCTATGGCTGAAAGATAAAATTGCAGACCTCGAGGACAGATCCAGGAGGAACAACCTCAAAATGAGGGGGGTCCCAGAGTCTGTCCCCCCTTCTCAGCTTCTGCAATATGCCCAGGTCCTTTTTTCCACTTTAATACCTGAGGCAACTGCATCAGATCTCCTAGTGGACAGGATCCACAGGGTACCCAAACCATCATTCCTCCCAGATGACACACCTAGGGATGTCTTAATGAGGGTACATTACTACCACATAAAAGATCGAATTCTGCAAGTTTCCCGCAAACAGGAAAACATTCCACAACAGTACGCCACCATTAGAGTGCTGCCTGATTTGTCAAGACACACTCTGCAACGCCGTAGAAATTTACTGACCATCACAAAAGCCCTGAGAAACCACAACATCTTGCATAAATGGAAGTACCCTGCTACCCTATCGATCACTCACAATGGCCAAACCATCTCAGTGTCCACCTTAGAAGAGGGGCTTAAGGCGTTAAGGAATTGGGGCATAATACCTGAACAACCAGAGCACCATACGCAACCTCAGGGTCCGGTCCCTATACAGAGCGAGTGGCAAACCGTCTCATACAAGCGCTCATCCAAAAAAAGCAATGGTGGGAGCTCTTAATACTCCACACAGTTATAAGTCAGATTATCTCCAGGGCAGAGCTTAGGCTTAACTCTTGCCTACACCCCAACCAACCAGTAGCAGTTACAACTGCACAGGGATCAATTTATGGATCCATTTATTAACGAACTCCTGTTGACTTTCTTCTTTTTTCCTTGTTTTTCTGCACCCTTTGTTTTTGATATACACAGTTTTATCTACGAAAGTACCGGACCAGTCAAGACATACAAAGAAATGAACAGACCTACCTCTCATCATCAACCCACAAGGATCTCCCACCCAACCGGGCGCAGTGAGTACATCTACTACATCACCCCACAAAACCACAAGTACACTTTACAATGTCGATAACATGCCTTTCAATAAATACCCGGGGACTAAACCACCCAGCTAAACGATTCTCCCTGTGGAAGGAAGCTAGCACACATAAAGCGGATATTCTGTGTGTCCAGGAGACCCACTTCCAATTACATAACGCTCCCCAATGTAAGCACAAAAATTACCCAATCATATACACGGCTGACACGCCAAATAGCAAAAAAGGAGGAGTCCTAATGGCTTTTAAAGACTCGCTATCCATACAACCTAAAGATGTCTTCACCGATGCTGGAGGCAGGTACATCATCTTCACAGGAGACATTAATTCCAAACCATACACAGTGATCACGCTGTACGCTCCGAATACATGTCAAGTCAGATTCATCAAAAAAGTCCTACATAAAGCCAATTCCATGAAATATGGCAACCTATTAATATGCGGGGACTTCAACATAACCTCAGATCCGACACTGGACACGTCATCAGGTCAGCCAAAAGGGACCCTATCCCTTCAACCCACACTACACCAGGAGGAACTATACGATGTATGGAGATGCTTACACGCCACGGAAAGAGACTATACCTTTTTCTCCAACAGGCACTCTTCTTACTCCAGAATAGACATGTTTCTGACAGATAAATGGCTCCTGCAAAACGTGAACATGTCTAAAATACATGAAATCACATGGTCTGACCATGCAGCCATTTCCTTGTCTATTGTAGAGAAGGGAGTCTCCTCCTCACCACCCATCTGGCGTTGCAACACTAGACTCTTCCAAGATGATAATTATCACACAACAATTTCTCAACATATACAAAATTTCTTTTCCGAAAATGAGGGCTCTGTGGATGATCCATTCGTTGTGTGGAGCGCTCACAAAGCCTTTATGAGAGGAATCCTAATCCAAATGGGAGCTAGAGAAAAGAAGAGGCGAACTCAGCAGCTGAACACACTTATTGCAGACATACACCTTATAGAAACTCAAAACAAAACATCCCCATCCACAGCACTTGTAGACAAACTCAATTCTCTTATGCCGCGTACACACGGTCGTACTTTTCGTCTACAAAAGTCCAACGGACGCAGACGGACTAAAGCTGGCTGGTAATCCGATCGTGTGTGGGCTTCTCTGGACTTTCAACGTACTTTTTTAGCCTCAAATCCGACGTACTTTAGATTTGAAACATGCTTCAAATCTTTACTTCGTAACTACGACGGACCCCGAAGTCCGCTCGTCTGTATGCTAGTCCGACGGACAAAAAAACGACGCATGCTCATAAGCAAAAACTAAACGGAAGCACTCGGTCTAGTAAAACTAGTGTTCGTATTGTAGGTAGCACATTCATCACGCTGCAAAATCTGTGATCGTTGAATGCAGCGCATTTTATTTCTTCATTACGAATGCTCTATAAAGAACGAAGGTGTTTTGCTGTTCATATTCAGAGTTCTCCCAAACTGATTTCTGGATTCTTTTTCTCTTTGATCTCATGAATGATATAGTATGCTTTTTAAAAACAATGTTTCCATACTAATATAATACTTTTTACCTTTTTTTTTTTTTGTTTTTTTTGGTGTGGAATCATATTTTCTTGTAATTTTTATCCAGATATTTATTTTATGATTGGTGTTGAACTTTTTTATATGTTTATCTCTATATTTTTAATTTTCATTTTTTGGTGTTTGTAAAGTTACCACAAATAACCCATTTGTATTTTTTTTTTTTGTTTTATTTTTTTAATTTTTTTTTTTATATTTTTTAGGTTTGTAAAGTTACCACAAATAACCCATTTGTATTTTTTTTTTTTTGTTTTTTTTTTTTAATTTTTTTTTTTTATATTTTTTAGGTTTGTAAAGTTACCACAAAGAACCCATTATAATGTTTTTTTTTTTCTAGTGATTATTTTTTATTTTTAAGATAAAGTTAACCCAAAGCACCGTTTTTGGTTATGTATATTTTTGTTCTTTCCCAGACTTACCACTCGAACATTATTAACATTAGTAATGTATTTTTGGTGTGTTTTTGCAAACTCAATGAGATTGTTGTCCCTTGATAATTTAACATTGTGTGTAAAATCAATGATTTAAAAGAAAACACATAAAGTCTTTTGCTAAACTCAAAAAAAGATCCATTTATTCATGGTCAAAATAAAAAAAAGAGGAAGTCAACGCTGGAAAAAGTCTGTGTACCAGAAAATTGGGATCTTGAGGAGTCCATATAAGAGGGAGCACAATCTGGTCCAAGAATCCCAGAGATCAACAGCACCAGCAGATGATATAGATGTCCCCAGACTGTGGTACTACAACAGCCTGCGTCTTCTGTCAGACCAGACTGAACCCAGGTCATCACTTTCTTCTCTTCCCTGCAGCCTTCCCTCCACGCTGCCCTGCACCCTTCCCTGCAGCCTTCCCTGTAGCCTTCTTTGGAGGCTGTGGCTGTGGTGTTTCAGTTGTGGCAGGAGGAGGAGGAGGAGGAGGAGGAGGAGGAGGGGGGGCTGCCTCATGTAGTTGTGTGTTTCGGGTTAGCGTGCCCTGCAGCCCCTTCTGGATAGTTTCCCCAAATAGGCGCTCGCAAATGAGACGCTGCTCCCAGTCCATTTGAAGAAGCCTGCTGGCTAAGTAGCAGCCATAGGCCTCTTCTGCTTCGGGGGGGGCTCCTCAAAAAACGTGTGGCCTCTTGCATGAGGCGCAGGGATGCCTCCTGTGTGACGGCCCCCTTCCTGGCCCTTTTTTTGGGAAGGCGGAGGGGAGGCACTTGGGATTGGGTCATGCTCCTACTGGGCCCAGCCACCTCACTGGGACCAGCCACCTCACTTGGCCCAGCCACCTCACTGGGACCAGCCACCTCCTGCCTGACACTGGGCCCAGCCTCCTCCAGGATGATGGGGAATCCGGCCTCCTCCAGGCTGTCCATGGGCCCGGTCTCCTCCTGCCTGCCACTTTCCACACATTCCTCCTGGATGGACTCATCCTGTGTATAAAAAAAGGACATAGTTTTAGTATATTTTTTGGGGTTCATCAATGACACACAATTTATTTCTCATGACTAGCAAA